>JAMPIV010003935.1:0-1311998 GCA_024509875.1 Oreohelix idahoensis | reverse complement strand
AAATCAATAAAACCATATAATAACAATCAAGTAAAATCAATTCCTTACATCTAACTAGATACAACCGACATAATTAACTACCTCATACCAAGCCATATAATCAACGTAACAACCTAAGGAAGGAAGTAAAAGAAGTATAAGAAGTAAACGATATGCAAATAGAATTAAGTGACATCTAGATGAAACATAGAAGCATAACCAAAGTATAAACTGCTTCAAAAAAATGAAAGTGAAACGAAGAATCATCCAAAAAGAAAGAAAAAACTTCAAGAAATGAATGTATGGAATAAGGTAGTAATACATCCCAATAACTAGCTAAACAAACAATGTATTGTAAAACAAATACAATCATGACAGAAGATCATAGAACAGAAAAAGTTAGTTGCTTATCCTTTACAGGACGTGGCAATCAACCCCAGCTTTTATTGGCTGTTTGTGATTTTTCTAGGCAATTTTTTCATTCAGTAGTTTGCCATTGCTTTCAGAAAGACAAAGTTAATATATATACCAAACCCGAACGAAGGATATAACTACATAATGCATAATAAATAATTGAACCAAATTACAAAACTTATTCATAACTAAAATGAATTATCACAGGCATCACACAAAAAAGTGCGATATGTAAAAACAAAAACTATCACAATCTCAAAAAAAAATTACTATTTTTTTTTTTTAAATCTGGAAACATCAACATATATATTACAAAAAAAGTTTCTTAAAGCTAAGTTAAATAAAAATAGTATTTAATTTAACCAAGTTCCAACCTATAATTAATAAATCAAATGTGAAATGAGCTTTAACAAAATGTGAGACATATAAAAAATTTTCCCATCTCTAAGTAGACACGAATGAGCACCTATAAAAACCACACTATTAACATCATACCAACTTGCAAATATAAACATAACATTATTTCTCATGAACAAGGGTTTAAGCCAGACTACTACATTCTTCAAACAAAAAATAGTATCTGCTATCTCTAACAATTCTACATATATAGTTTAGTTCCAAAATAACATTTCACAACACAACAATTACTTCATATAACCTCTGTATATGGTAATATTTTCATTAACCATGGAATCAGATACGAGAAAAAACTAATTTAGTAAATAAAAAAACTCTCTGAAAGCGGCTAAATCATATTCATAACTAATGAGTTTGTGCTTAGGGCTGGCAATCTCATCATGTATAAAACTATCCTAACAATTACTGCTTCAAAACCATATCAATGTTTTGATGTATCAACTATTATAGCTTCAAACTTCACAACAGATCACATATTGTCAAACATAATATGGTCTAAGTGGAATAGTCTTCTGACTAATGTATGTAAATACCAAAAATCCATAATTTCATCAACAACAAAAAATAACAATCAAAGACAAGTCACTACAAAACGATATGTTACAATTCATCGCAATGATAATACGTACAATGTTTAACTTGGTGTTAAAATAGTGTATAAATATAAACATACTCAATATCCAATAACAACATCATACAATGCACCATATATACAATAGAATAATTCATTATCCTAAAAAAAATTAAGTACTGTATAAGAAAAACTGTAGCAATCTTGAACCAACTCCTAAAGAGAAAAAAAAATAAATAGGGTAGAACTCCGGCTTCCTCGATGGTATCTTATAAACCGCACAGGGTGACGTCATATAACACGGGGTCAACATGCTGGCTGGGTTGCGCTTGATTAGACACACGGTCGTAAGGTGACAAACATTTCTCTCACAGCTAATGAAAAACAGGCACGCTGACCTTTATCGCATAGCACCTACTGTTGAAAAATACAAATGAAAATCTCCACTTTAATCAACGGTAAGATTATAAGAACTCCGCCAATGCCGGTCCCAAGCCCGGATGAAAAAGGAGGAGGGCGGCCTGCATGGAGGCCGTAAGGAGGCAGCCCCTCCACCATGCAAAGGCACAACAGGCCAATCACCTGTTTGCTTTAAATCACGATTACTAGCAACACAAGAGAGAAAACTGGACTGATTCTAAAGGCGACGAACTGGAACGGACTACGGACTACGACTTATGGAACTTGGAACACAAGAAGTATAAATGGGAAGGAAGAGGAGCTGGTGGAAGAGATGAGGAAAGCAAAACTAGAAATCCTGGCTATAACGGAAACAAAGAAAAAAGGACAAGGAGTCATGGATCTCGATGGCAACACGCTGCTCTACAGTGGTGTACCCATGTCTGAAAGAGCTAAAGGGAGCGTGGGTTGCATTGTGGCCCAAAATCAAAAAGATAGTATCAAGGGATGGAACTTTGTCTCGGAGCGCATTATGGTTGTTAAACTAAAAGAAGGAGAAACCATAGTCAACCTGGTCATAGTGTATGGGCCAAATAAGGATGAGAGAGCAGAGGTCAGGGAGGAATTCTTCGAGCTGCTTCAAAGGACAGTGGATGACTGCCTAGATGAAGTTATCCTGCTCGGAGATTTTAATGCCAGAGTTGGAAATGACCATGCTAGATGGGGTGGAGTTATCGGAAGATATGGAGAAGATACTCTCAATGACAATGGAAAGCGACTCCTTAGATTCTGCAGTGAGCAGAATCTGATCATTACAAACACAAAGTTCCCCCATAAGCGCATACATGCATACACTAGATGTGAACCAACAAAGAATGAGAAGTCAGTGATCGACTATGCCATTGTTCGGAGAAGCTCAATCAAATATGTCCGAGATGCTAGAGTCTGGAGGGGGCCAGAGATTGGAAGTGATCACTACCTGCTAACAATCAAAAGAACAACTAAAAGAGTTGCTCAGCCTAGGAACTGTCCAACATCACGCAAGAAACCAAGTAAACGAGCAGGAGAAATGAGCATTAGGACCTACAAGCTGAGAGAGCCAGAAATTAAGACCAGATATCAGGGGCTTATTGCTGCAGCGGTGAGCAACACAGAAGAACGACCTGATGACTTGGAAACCCTCTGGATAAATTCAAGGATATCATAAAGACAGCTGCTGCAGAAGCATGCGGTGAAGTCCGACTTGGGAACAAGAGAAAGAGGACACCTTGGTGGACAGAGGAAGTCAAAGAGAAAATAAGAGAGAAGAAAATGGCATGGAAACAATACTTAGGAGCTAAAAACACAACAGGACAAATGGAAAAAATATAGAGAATATGTGACACTCAGAACAGAAGCAAAGAACAAAGTGCTAGCAGCAAAAACAGAAGTCCTGGGAAGAATTTGGAGAAAAGCTAGAAAAAGATGCACAAGAAAACCAGAAATTGTTCTATAAGACCCTAAAGAACATGAGGAAGGAAAAACAATGCCCTCTCAAATTTATAAAGGACAAGCAAGGCAAATTGCTTACTGCCCCGAAGGAAGTAATGGGAAGATGGAAAGAATATTTCTCAGAACTCCTGGATGGTGAGCATGGTGAAGCATCAGAAATGATAAACACTAGCACAGAAGAGAAAACCAATGATGGTGAAGATGACATAAAGATGGAAGAACTGAAGGCAGCACTGGAGAAAATCAAGATGGGCAAAGCAGCAGGGCATGATGGTATAACACCGGAAATGGTTAAGTTCATGGGAGCATCAGGTGACCTATTACTCTTAAGGGTTTTACAGGCAGCGTGGTACAACAAGACCATACCAAAGGATTGGGAGATTGCCATCATAACACCAATTTTCAAAAAGGGTGACAATCGACAGTGTGGAAACCATAGAGGCATATCCCTTCTCAGTGTCCCTGGTAAAATCTACTCTAGAATCCTAGAGCAGAGACTCCGACGCCTAGCTGAGCCACAATTGGATGAGGTCCAGTGCGGATTCCGAGCAAACCGAAGTACTCAAGACCTAATCTTCACACTCAGACAGCTGAGTGAAAAGGCCCTTGAGTATAAGAGTGAGATGCATCTTTGTTTCATAGATCTGGAAAAGGCGTTTGACAGGGTCCCCTGGAGCAAACTTTGGGACTGTTTGGCAAGGAAGAATATTCCAGCACCTCTGATTCATGCTATACAGAGCTTCTACAAGTCTTGCAGAAATTATGTGAGGACAGCAAACCATAAGTCGGAAGAGTTCAGGACCACCACTGGTGTAAGACAAGGTGATATCCTATCACCTTACCTCTTCATACTCCTTATGGATGATGTCATCAAGGCATGTAAGGAGAGAACAAGAAAGTATTCAGTGGGGTACTGGAAGATGAGACAGGTCTATATTTCGGAGCTGGCATTTGCTGATGATGTTGCCCTGATTGCTAAATCAGAGGCACATCTCCAATCCAACCTGCAAGTCTGGAAGGAAGAGCTGGAGAAGAGAGGGATGGTCATAAGCAGCTCTAAAATAAAATCCATGATGATATCACGAGAAGAAAGAAAACATCAGATTAAGCTGGGAGAACAGGTCCTGGAGCAGGTCGACCACTTTAAATACCTCGGAGCTATTATAGACCGAAAGGGAGGCATCAAAGAAGAGTTGGCCACTCGAAAAGCAGCAGCTGGGAGACTTTTTCAGGCCATAAATCGAGGATTCCTCAGCAAGAGAGAGGTAGGTAAGAAAACAAAGATGGCTGTATACCGCTCCACCTATGTCCCAGTCTTGACATACGGATGCGAGTCATGGGCAATGACTGCAACCCATAAAAGCCAGATCCAAACCTCAGAAATTAGGTATCTGAGGAAGGTGGTTGAAGTAACAAGAAGAGACATGGTACGCAACCAGACGATACGTCAAGGCCTTAAATCCTACCCCCTGCAGACCCAAGTAGAACAGTCCCAATTAAGATGGTTTGGCCATGTCTGCAGAATGGGAGAAGATCGGATACCACGACAAGCATGGAAAACAAAGAGCCAAGGATCCAGACCCCGAGGACGACCCAGAGTCCGCTGGGGAGACAACATTAGACAATCTTTGAAGGATCGAGGACTAGAATGGAACCAGGCCAGGAGGAAGACAGCCGATAGGATAGTCTGGCGCTCTCTCTTCCAAACCTCTACACCTCACGGTAGATGGGGAACGACTACGTAAGTAAGTAAGTAAGATTATAAGAAAAACGGATAGGTTAACTAGACAATTACCAAACACTTGTGGCAGTGAAAAAACGTCTGGTCTCTATATGATGTCATAACCTCTTCCTTCATCACATAGTATACAACACAGAAGGATAGGGTCAACCTGACCGAAAATGACGGTCATCACATAAGTAGGCTGAAATAAAGTTATGGACTCACAACAACGAGATACTCTCTCGTAATCCAAAAAAACATAACAGCAGTATGACTTGAGACATCAATAGTTACTGTTACTTTGTTTACTACCAATGACTTTGGGCTTTTGTTGCGCAAAATGTGTGTAGTAATATTTAGAGAGTATTTATCTCTATTGCTATTTCCCTTATTATTGCATTTGTTCTGCTTAGAACTGCAGTTCGCATTGTTATGCTTAACATCTCTCCTAGGATAGAAATATCTGGTAAATGAATCTTGTTGATTGCTAGAACAATTATTATCAGATTGGTAATCTCTAATGTAATTATTCCTACCATAATTTCTCAACTCTTCAGAATCAAAAGTTTGAGATCTGTTAGACTTCTATGGTTTCTTAGAAAGGAAAAACTACCATTTGATGGGCTTCCTTGGTACTGTCTAACATTATGGTTAATTATTTTACCAAAACTGTTTTTATTCTTTTCTGTGGTAATATGCGTATTCGCTGTATCACGCTGCCTATATTGAGTATGACAAGCAGTGGAACTGATCGAATCCTTATGGTTACCAACATGATGTGTGTTATCTTTATTACCAGAACTTGATGTTACACATGAAATATCTTTGCTGGTCTGACGCCAAGAGTCAGTATTGTTAGCATTAGTAGTACGTGGGAAATTGTACTTGCCACGTAAGGATTTACGTCCACCATGTTCGATTTTCGTATTCGCAAAGAGTGTATAGGGCAGTCTCTTTGCTTGCCTTACTTCTTGATAAACACCCTTCGGTTTACTATTGTCAACCTTGACAGTAGACAAAGCCTTGATGCCTAAAACAACATCTGCTAAACCATCCACTCTTTTTCTTAGTTCAGTAATCTCAGCAATTTTAAGTGAGATCTCTTGGTTTAGTTTTTTATTTAAGTTATCACATGTCATAACTTTGCATCTCTCTTCTGTTAGTAACTTCTCAATCTTAATCATTTTCCTTTTCTGCACCGTTAACTCTTCTAATCCGTCCCTATCATCCTTTTCTTTGTTTGTTCTCCTCTGTGGTTTCAATTTCATTAATCTCTTCTTTTGCACCTCTTGTATATGTGGCTGAAGTAGGGCCACCTGAGCCTGAAGCTCCTCAACTTTAGCAACTTGTGCCTTCAACTCATTAATCTTCTCGGGAGATACATTATTTTTTTCTTTCAGTTGGCTACTGAGAATATCATTATCATCCAACACATCATGGCGCATATCTATATAATTCTTCTCCCATACATTGCTCTCAACCTTTAACTTCTCATACATTTCTCTCTTATTTTCAATCTCCTGCTTGAGATTACTAATCTCGCCATTCTTATATCCTATCTGAACTTCTAAGTTTTTAACTTTACTGCATTCAGAGTCTAATGCTGTTTTCACACTAGAAAGCTCCAAGTTTGATTTAAGTAAATCACTTGTGAGTTTAGACACTGTTTCTTGTAATTTATTCACTTCAGCAATATCCTGCAAAAAATTCGCCCTTTCTTGCAGAGCACTCTGTTTGATTACTTTTATTCGCTCCTTCTCTTCTAACTCCTCTTTGTTATCACGCTGCATGTCGTTGCAGATTATATTGTGTAAAATCTTATGCATATACCTGTGTCTAGCCCGAGTATAATCGTACACAATCAGACGTAGGCATTCTAACAACTTCGCCAAATCTCTAGCCATGATCATTTCAAGATTTGAATGAGGGTTATCGTCAGTAAAAAACGTTATGGCTGCTACCGCATTATACAAAAAACCATTCAGCACGTATCTATCAAGTGCTGGGCCTTGTAATCCCTCACCATATTCAGCTTCATCAGCTAAATATTTTAGTATAGGCCTCATATCCTCTGGATCATCATCAAAATCCATGGTGATTCAATCACTGAGTGTACTAAATTTATAGACCACTTATAATTCTAATAAGATTATATTACATAGCCATCAATCAATTATGCACTAAATCTTATAACAATACGCTATCAACTTGAAATATTCAATAGAATAAATTATAATATTGGAAGGCTTGTCAACATCCTACAGAGACACAGCTTTCACAACAAAAAAACCACGTATCTTGTAAGTAGAAAACAGTCTCGTTCTTTCCCGCTACAACTGATGGGCATCAAACAACACACCATAAGCAAACCCCCATGTTGAAAGATACAGGAACAGGTATTTAACTCGTCGTTAACTGTCACCTCTGGTACTTGACACAGCATGAAAAAGGAAACTGGAACGCTGCAAATATGTCATAGACAAGCATGTAAACATTAGACACATCACCGTGTCACCGATTACAGGTCACGAGCGACACCAAACTGTCTGTGAGCAATGCATGTGTCAATAAGGCTTGAAATGTTTTACTGATGATTCATTTAGGCTGGAACACAGCACACTTGACATAGATGAATGTCATAGTTATTTGTTCCTAAATGACATTAGTCCACTAATTAATACTGTCATATGTAGACTGGCCCGTAGGCATAGAGGACGGCTAACAAAGGTAAAGACGAACTGGGTTATAAATCAAACCCCCGCCCACACAGGGCTAACTACTGTTGCAGATCAGAAAACTCCTTAGTGCATACGCCACACTCAGGGCACACTATTAAACAGGCCAAGGTCCCGTAGAAACAATCTTACAACATGATGGCATGGGTCTTACGCCCGAAAAGCTGGCTCACCAAATGATACCGTCGTAAAAAAGTATGGAGACGATAGTGTCCTTCAATGATAACGACAAAATGGATTCTGATTATAAGCCACGCCCACTCAGCGCTATATATAAATATGTTACTACTGTCACTGTGCCTGGAATGTTCGAAGTAAGTGTGTACTGGTACATTCATCCATCACAGTAACACACATAGGATTCATGGATCGTATAACGATTGGTAACGTTTAGAGTACAGTTTATTTACGTTACAACACAGACGACGACACAGACGAAATACAGCATATAGTACATAGCATCGAGCAAATAAACTCATAAAGCTCCAACACTCCACAGAGCTCAACTACAACGCCTAGTGGCGCACACCTCATATAAATGCACATCAACTAGGTTCCTTAAAGGACTGCGTTCACCGCAGTTATAAATACGGCCTCATACATATGGCCTCATCCAGAAAGACTGCTCACATCGCAGTACTATTAAATTCATCAAAATAGTGGCCTTATCATGCTTTCTCCATAGAGCTCAATTATAGCATAATGGTGCACTTCTCATAGAAGATGACCATAATGATTTTCCTCAAAAGACTATATCTGCCCTTCTCAGCAAAGGCTGCTCCACAGCAGTTGAATAATCATCATCAGCGCTATCTCTTCTTAGAGCTCAATTATAGCATAGTGGTGCACTTCTTATAGAAGATGCACATTCACAATATTCCTCAAAGGACTGCGTACACAGCAGTCTGCAGTAATATAGTCTGCACAATATATGGCCTCCTAATCTCCTTCACAAAAATGTCTATGGCCTACAGAGTAATGTCTTTAAATCTCAGACTCTCCATAGCGCTTAATTGTACATTAGTGGTACACTTCTCTTAGAACGTGCACAATACAAAATCTCTCAAACGACTGCATCCACTGCAGTTATAGATATCAAAATACATACCGTCTTTAGATAATCTAACACATGAAAGAATATTCAATACATGCCTGAACAAAAGTCTCCACTGAGACACACATTGTGGGAAAACACTCTAAACATCTTCACCGAACACTGGTCGGGAACACACACTTAGAGAAAACACCGGATTGACTCCCTCGGTCAAACACCTAGAACATGACTGCCCCAGGAAACACATTTCCCGCCCAGTCACGAGACTTCGCTGTTCAACACAGCTCAGTCAATTCACGGACTAGCCGCGAGAACTATTCCCAGTTCTACAATACAGAACAGCGCTCACGACGCTTTCTGTACACTCTCATCTCATCTCAACCCATAACCCGTCATGGGTCGTAGGGGTGTGTTGCGTGCATATTTTGACGCACATATTACAAAAATCGATATGGCTATTTAATATGGAAAAAATATAGACATTCATTCATTTGTGTATGAAAATGCTGTCTATGGTAAAAGCGAGAGAATCCATGTTTGATTCACACTTTTGATTATAGGAGTAATCGTTCTTGATATTGATCCGGCGCATGGATTGCTCTTACGTTTGTACTTATTTTTTAGGGCCAGAAAATATATTAATTTGCTTATTATGTTTATGGCCTGAATTCATATGTATTACATATTATTAGTACAAGTAGAATCAGTCCTATATTGTATATTTTGGATGGGTAGGCGGGACTAGATTCTTATTATTCCGGTCTAGCGGAAGTATGAGTTGTCTTGACAAGTCGTGATGAGTTCCGATGTACCGTGATAATGGCGGGTACGCATTTTTCAAAGGGCTGGTAGATTCTTAAGGAAATATAATTCATGAAGTGGTTTTCTTCTAAAGGAGATGGTATCTCTACTATAGTTTATGTTAGAGACTCTCCTAAGGTACGGTACAATGTATAATTCGGACTCCATGTATTGCCAGACCCTATTTTGATGATCTCATGTCGATTCGACCTAGATGGAACATTGTGCTTCGTATCGCTAGGGTCGTGTTTTGTATCGACAAAGATGACAGACTTTCCTACAGCGGTTATGGCTACGTGAATTAACCTGATCATCGTAGAGCTGTATGGGAACATTTATGAAATCATTTATATACCCATTATAAATTAACTCTGGCTTATATTCTCCTTCCTATGAATGAGTGAACGACAACTCAGGGAGGCGGCCATGTTAGATTTCGGTCATCATATGTTTTGATCACTGCCAAGAGAACAGATTATTTATCCTATTATCGGACAGTGACAGGGAGATCTCAATCTTGCTAGAAACCCCCTCTTTCGTGGTTTCATAATATATACTACAAACTATGGACGTCAAGTAACCTTAGTTATTTACCGATCTGCCTTCACTGACGCGTTTAGTCAGATAGGGGGATGCGGCCATAATATATCATGACATTGAACTTTTGATGTACTGCCCATTATTTCTGAATGTGTCATGACTTCAGATCTGCTATGTATACCTACAAATTGATATGTCAACATACCATGATGTACTCGTATGTCCCAGTGTGTACGTCTGAATAAATTGAGTAAACAAAGATTCCAGCAGTCTGCATTGGTGCCTTGTAGACACAAGTGTATGAGTGGTTATATTGGTCAGCACACGAACAGTACACCATTCGCGGTAATCACACTCTACACTTCTACTTCATACATACACCATCCTGCGTCGGTTGGAGTGACCAAGTTTAGGGCCTGCTTCCCCTGGAGCCTTTGCCTTCCCTAACTCAGGACTAGGGTGAGTTACCCATTTACAGCTGGGTAGACTGGAGCATGCCTGATCTCAACAACACACCACTCTTCCTTACAGAGCATACAGACTGACACTTCATTAGAGTGGAAAGAAGAAAAGAAACTTTACAGTGGACAGGATTTACAGTGGCGAGCCAGATTCCTGGGTCCAGCTTACGCAGTTTTGTGTTGAGAATCACAGTTTACAGCTGAAAGAACATTTGTTTGAACACATCAACACCAGTAGGACAGCTATACAGTCGATGTCAGCTTGACCTGTATTACCGATAGGATGCTGTATCTAGGTCAGCGCTTGTTGACAGTTTTTCGCTGTACAGACAGTATTACACAGGACAGTGGTATCAAGTGTAGAAAATATCTGGAGCAGTATTGTTGACATTTCTCAACGTACAGAAGAATCACAGTGTTGTTGAACATAAAGTGCATAGTTCATCGTTGGATCTTCATATGCTCAAAAGAGAAAAAATTGACAGTGTAATAGTTTAGAATTAAATCTATTACTCAATAAAGTGGCAAGTTATTAGTATTAAAATAAACTGTGCCTGCTTTACAACACTATACCTGCAACACATTCCATTCATGACATAAATTATATTGTATGCTATATGCTATTTATGCTTACATGTTATTTGTTTATATGTGTAGGTGTTTATATGTTGCGGGCCTGGATGGGAGGTGACTAGAACAGGAAATACCGAGTGATATTGGTCTTGTTCTGGCGTTCGATAGGGAGCAATTTCTTAATTGAAATTTGCATGCAACATAGTTTGCAAATATTTGGTTAGTTGTGACGACTGTTTCATATTTGTATTTGTAACATTTTTTCTGTTCTTTATTTTTGTTTGATTTGTTTGTATAATTGTAGGTCTCATCTTTCCTTTCATTTCAGTTTTTTACACCCTTATGTTTATACACTGTGGCGTTATTTGTCTTGTCATTTTATTATTGCAGTTATCATCACGGTTTCTGTGATCATTTTTTTCATTTCTCCTATTTAATTTAATTTGATCTCTGCAAATGTGTTCATATTGTCTTTTCTTGTTTGTCCTTTGTAATGTCTTTAGTTGACATATGACGTATAGTGGTATACACTGATAGTATAGTACAGATCAGTACTTTATGATTGTTATTGTTATAAAACAAAATGTACAAGACCTTTGTAAGGCTTGTCTCCCAAAGTGATTGGTAAAGGGAAATATTTTTTCCACAGGTACTCAAGTGATCTTTGATTACATTGAGGTATACAAGACCTTTGTAAGGCTTGTCTCCCACAGTATTTGAGATACAGTTATTGTTGTCCACAGGTACTCAAGTTATCATTGGTTATTATCAACCATACAAGTTTGGACTAAGACTAAGTCTATGGTATAGACTTGTCTCCCATTAAAGTGAAAGAGGGTAATTTATTTACTTTTTCAGGTTTCTGATTTAAGAAGACAATATGTCTACATTAGATTATTTCATTGCACAAGGAAAATCTCTTGATAAGACTGGAAAAGACTTAGAACAATGGGCTGTTGCTCAATATGACAAAGCATTAGCTGCAGAAGAGAAAAAAATTGCTGCTGCTGCTGAAGAAAGAAAAGCTGCTGCTGAGGAAAAAAAAGCTGCGGCTGAGGAGAGAAAACTTCAAATAGAAGAAAAAAAAGCTGCTGCAGAAGAAAGGAAAGCTCTAGCTGAAGAAAAAAGATTAGAAAAAGAAGCTGATACTGCTGCTGAACTTAAGAAATTGCAGATGCAAGTGGAGGAAAGGAGATTTGAGGCAGAACAGAAGAAATTAGAAGCTGATGCAGAACAGAAAAAATTAGAAGTTGCTGCTGCTGCAGAACAGAAAAAATTGGAAGCTGCTGCAGAACAGAAAAAATTAGAAGCTGCTGCAGAACAGAAAAAATTAGAAGTTGCTGCTGCTGCAGAACAGAAAAAATTAGAAGCTGCTGCAGAACAGAGAAGATTAGATAGAGAAGCTGAAGAGAGAAAAGCAATAAGAGAACATGAGTTTGAATTAGAGAAATTAAAATTGACATGTATGAGTAATGTTAATCAGGCATCTGGTGGTAATGGTAAACCCTTTGTGTACAAGGTCAAGGTACCAGCGTTTAACCCTACCAGTGATGACATAACATTTTGGCTTTCTAGATTTGAACGGGCTTGTCGATCTCATAATGTTGACAAATCACAGTATGTGAATCAGTTGTCTGAAAATCTAAAAGGGGAGTCTCTGAGTAAGTTATATTTTGTTGAAGAGGCCGACAAAGATAATTATGATGCTGTTAGGGCAGCTTTGATAAAGAGATATCAGCTGTCTGAGGAAGGTTACCGTCTTTTGTTTAAAACAATGAGACCTGAGGTAGGTGTAGAATTCTCAGATTTCATCTCAAAAGCACGAATTACACTTTCACGATGGATTGAATTATCCAAAACAGAGAAAACATTTGATGGTCTTACGGATTTATTGCTAAGAGACAAGGTCATGTCTTCTGTAAATAAATCATTCCTAGAGTTCTTACATGAGCGTAAACCTGGTACAATAAAGCAAATGGAAGAATATTGTGACCAGTATGCCACGGCACACCCTGACATGATTCTTAGTAACTCTAACATTAAAGAGAGTATGCCAGTTGCTTCGGCAACAGAATATAATCGGGATTACTCACACAAATTCCAAGGAGCTAAAAATAAATTTGATAAAAAGGTTAATTGGAATAAGTATCAAAACCAAGATAACCACTCAAATCAGGGTTCTTCTTCGAAGAACTGGAATCGGGCTGATAGTCCTCGACACGCGAGGGGTACCCATAATGTTAGAAATTCTCGGAAAGGGAGTAGCTATAGGAACTACCCAAGTGCTTCATGGAGACAAAAGAAACAATATTACAGGGATACTCAATATAATGAGCATGATGATTATGATCATGAATATTATGATTCAAACCCAAATAGGGGTTATAACAGAGGCAATAATAATTATAGAGACAATTATAACCGAGGTAGATCACAACACAAAAGACATGGTAAATCTTATTACCAGGCTAACTCTGCACAACAGGAGTTCCACGACACCGATAATCAGAATAATGATAAAAAAGACTCCAACAGTGTAGCAAATTCCGCTTTCGATTTTGCTAGAGCATCTGAGTGTTCGCAATGCAAAACATTATTCGATCCAACCACAGTGTCTACTTTAAGCTGCGGTCACCCGCTTCCCGCTCTCCATGCGTCAATTGCGCATAATGGAAGGGGTGCTCTTGTCTTTAATAGGGGCCTAATAGATGGTACTCCGGTATCAATTCTTTTCGATTCGGGGTGCACTACCATTGGAGTGAGGCAATCACTCGTAAATCCTTCTCGAGCTACAGGCAATATAGTCAAATGTGTAACATTTGGTGGCACATTGGAGAAGTACTCCACTGCCATTATCAATATTGCTACGCCTTTCTTTACAGGAGAGGTGCAAGCATGTCTCTTGCCGAATCCGATCGCTGATCTTATCATCGGTCGCATTCATGGAGTGAAAGAATGCACTCCACAGCAAATTTCTAATTGGGAAAATGTTAATATGCAATCTGCTAATGCAGTAATCACTAGGGCTCAAGCTCTTAATATGCCACAATCTTCACATTCTGAAGATAATGATGCGCAGATCCAAGATGATCCCTTGGAGATTTCCCACGATTCCTTTATCAAACAGCAGGAAGATGATCCTACTCTAAAGAAATTCTTTACTCTGGCAACAAAAGGTGATCCGAATAAGGATACAAATCGTAAATCTTGGATTACGATGAAGAATGGCGTACTTGTACGTATGGTACAAGACTCCGCTAAGTCCATTCATTCTCAAATCCTTGTGCCTAAAAATATGAGAGTTAAAATCTTACAGCACGCTCATGATTCGCAGTGTGCTGGACATATGGGTTTTTCCCGTACTAAAGCTAGAGTTCTTCAATCTTTCTTTTGGCCTGCTGTGAATAAGGACATACGAATCTATTGTCGATCTTGTAAAGTATGTCAAGAGATTAAATCCAGAGGTCCACGCCATGATGCACCTATTCAGGCTGCAGACATTCCCATTCGGCCATTTCAAAAAATGGCGATAGACATCATTGGTCCATTTAAGATAAAGTCTGCTAGAGGACACCAATTTATTTTGACGTGTGTTGATATGTGCACACGTTGGCCGGAGGCTGTTCCTCTAAAGAGCATAACTACTGCTGATGTCGCAGATGCTCTTTGGTTAATATTTTCTCGTCTGGGGTTTCCAGCAGAAATATTATCCGACCATGGTACCCAACTCATATCGGATACCATGTCTCAAGTAATGTCGACTCTGAAGATAGAGAGATCGCTGAGTAGTATTTATCATCCTATGTCCAATGGGATGGTGGAACGTTTGAATAGAACTCTGAAAAACCTACTAGGTAAGATAACAGAAGATCATCCTCAGGATTGGGATAGGGTTTTACCCGCGGCTCTCTTTGCATATAGAGAGGTCGCCAACGAACATACAGGATTTTCTCCCTTTGAACTTGTCTTTGGCGCGAAACCGCGAGGTCCTATGTCCTTACTTCATGATCTTATAACTGCTGATAATATTGTCGATGACACAAAATCCTCTTATGAATATGTCATCGCACTTAGACACAAGATTATTGAAGCATGCAAATTGGCAACTGCTTCTTCTGAATTTGCGAAACAGAAGGCAAGGGAATTTGCCAATAAAAAGAGATGTTTGCGACAACTTTGTCCAGGTGACAAAGCATTTGTCTTGCTACCTTGTAGGGAAAATAGACTTCTCATTTCTTGGAAAGGTCCGTACGATATAATATCAAAAGTTTCCGATGTTGACTATATCGTCGATATTGACGGGAAGCGTAAAACCTTCCACATCAACATGCTCACGGAATTCCATGAACGTCCTGATTATTTACAACCTGTTTTCCAGGCAACGGACGATTTTCCAGTCCAACATGGACAGTACTCATCTCTGTCAGTAATACAGGATGAGGAAACGAGTTTCTCGGATGTAAATTTACCTTTTCCAATGATTCCTCTTCACTCTAATGAATCATGGAAAGATGTTGCAATTTCTCCAGAATTATCTCCAGGAGAGCAGAAACAAGTTTCTACTATGTTAGAACAATTTCAGGATGTCCTTACTGACATTCCTGGTCAAACGGATGTCATTCAACATGACATTATTCTTACTGACCATAGTCCTATAAGAGTCAGACCGTATCCTATCCCGATACATTTTCAAGCACAGGTAGAGAAAGAGTTAGATGAGATGATAGAGTTAAAAATTATTGAACCATCCACATCAGCATATTCTTCGCCGATGGTTATAGTACGGAAAAAAGACAATAACATACGTCTTTGCGTGGATTATCGCAAATTGAATCAAGTGACTAAATTCGATGCTGAACCTATGCCTTTACTAGAAGAGCTACTTACGAGACTATCGAATTCTCACTTCTTTACTAAACTCGATTTGTCTAAGGGATATTGGCAAGTTCCACTATCCGAACACGCCAAACCGTTTACTGCTTTTTCGACGCCTAGGGGTCTATTCCAATGGAATTTCATGCCTTTCGGTCTTATGAACGCCCCTGCAACATTTGTACGCATGATGCGTCGAATCCTATCTCATCGCTCAGATGTCATTGCGTATCTTGATGACATCTGTCTTTTCAGTGATACTTGGAACGATCACTATAATGGTATAAATGAACTATTGTCTATCTTACGCGAGCATAACCTGACAGCGAAACCATCGAAAGCATGTATTGGTTTTAGCGAAATATCTTTCTTAGGACACCGTGTTGGTCATGGGTTCCTAAAAACAGAAGACCATAATACAAGTAAGATACTTAACATTTCTATTCCTAAGACTAAAAAGCAAGTACGAAGTCTCTTAGGTCTAATACAATTTTATGGACGATTCATCCCGAATCTGTCCTCCATTATGTCACCTCTTTCTTCCTTGCTAAAGAAAGGGTCTCCTAATGTAGTCCATTGGACTCAAGAATGTCAATCCTCTTTGGATAAGGTTAAAACTATGTTTTCTACTTCACCTATCCTAGTATTGCCTTCTAAGGATAAGACATTTATTCTTCGTAGTGACGCTTCATCCACCGGGATTGGAGCTGCACTAATGCAAGAGTACTCTGGAACTCTGCATCCTGTGATGTATATTTCTCGGAAATTAAATGCCGCAGAGAAGAATTACTCGGTCCTAGACCGTGAATTATTGGCTATGGTTTGGTCAATCCTTAAACTGCAAAGATTTCTTCTGGGCGCGCATTTCATTGTGGAAACTGACCAGAAAGCTCTTACGGCTATTCAGAGTAAAAATCTGAAGAGCGCGAGATCAACGCGATACGCGATTGCTCTACAGCCATTTCATTTTTCGGTGCGAGCTATCCGTGGGTCAGAAAATGTGATGGCAGATATTTTGTCTAGATGCCCACATGATTCATAACTGTTATACAACTTTGATACAGTTGTTTCTATGTTGAAATGTGTACACATATGTAATATATCATATATTGATTGTAACACTACTTAGCGGTTCATTGATATTTATTCACCGCTGATCTTTCAATGTTTTTCGTCTTTGATGATCATGATGTTAAGATATCTTAGATGAAATTTATGTATAAACTAATGTGGAAATTGTGTCATTGCTAATATTGTAGTATGCGTTGGTGACACCTCTCTGGAAATATTAATACTTAGAGAAGTACCTTCTCTAAGGTCATAAAACTTATGCTTATCATCTGCGCATTGTTATTGGTGCGTTGTGAGCCTATTGTATGTTGCTCCTAGATGTGTTTCAAAAAAAAAAAATGTACCATTTTTTTTTCCCGAGGGGTGTGGTAATCTGTTGCGTGCATATTTTGACGCACATATTACAAAAATCGATATGGCTATTTAATATGGAAAAAATATAGACATTCATTCATTTGTGTATGAAAATGCTGTCTATGGTAAAAGCGAGAGAATCCATGTTTGATTCACACTTTTGATTATAGGAGTAATCGTTCTTGATATTGATCCGGCGCATGGATTGCTCTTACGTTTGTACTTATTTTTTAGGGCCAGAAAATATATTAATTTGCTTATTATGTTTATGGCCTGAATTCATATGTATTACATATTATTAGTACAAGTAGAATCAGTCCTATATTGTATATTTTGGATGGGTAGGCGGGACTAGATTCTTATTATTCCGGTCTAGCGGAAGTATGAGTTGTCTTGACAAGTCGTGATGAGTTCCGATGTACCGTGATAATGGCGGGTACGCATTTTTCAAAGGGCTGGTAGATTCTTAAGGAAATATAATTCATGAAGTGGTTTTCTTCTAAAGGAGATGGTATCTCTACTATAGTTTATGTTAGAGACTCTCCTAAGGTACGGTACAATGTATAATTCGGACTCCATGTATTGCCAGACCCTATTTTGATGATCTCATGTCGATTCGACCTAGATGGAACATTGTGCTTCGTATCGCTAGGGTCGTGTTTTGTATCGACAAAGATGACAGACTTTCCTACAGCGGTTATGGCTACGTGAATTAACCTGATCATCGTAGAGCTGTATGGGAACATTTATGAAATCATTTATATACCCATTATAAATTAACTCTGGCTTATATTCTCCTTCCTATGAATGAGTGAACGACAACTCAGGGAGGCGGCCATGTTAGATTTCGGTCATCATATGTTTTGATCACTGCCAAGAGAACAGATTATTTATCCTATTATCGGACAGTGACAGGGAGATCTCAATCTTGCTAGAAACCCCCTCTTTCGTGGTTTCATAATATATACTACAAACTATGGACGTCAAGTAACCTTAGTTATTTTTCGATCTGCCTTCACTGACGCGTTTAGTCAGATAGGGGAATGCGGCCATAATATATCATGACATTGAACTTTTGATGTACTGCCCATTATTTCTGAATGTGTCATGACTTCAGATCTGCTATGTATACCTACAAATTGATATGTCAACATACCATGATGTACTCGTATGTCCCAGTGTGTACGTCTGAATAAATTGAGTAAACAAAGATTCCAGCAGTCTGCATTGGTGCCTTGTAGACACATGTGTATGAGTGGTTATATTGGTCAGCACACGAACAGTACACTATTCGCGGTAATCACACTCTACACTTCTACTTCATACATACACCATCCTGCGTCGGTTGGAGTGACCAAGTTTAGGGCCTGCTTCCCCTGGAGCCTTTGCCTTCCCTAACTCAGGACTAGGGTGAGTTACCCATTTACAGCTGGGTAGACTGGAGCATGCCTGATCTCAACACACACCACTCTTCCTTACAGAGCATGCAGACTGACACTTCATTAGAGTGGAAAGAAGAAAAGAAACTTTACAGTGGACAATATACAAACTTTACAGGGTGCCATGGTGGAAGCATCAGCAGACAGGGTTCTCCACTGCTCTCTATCCTCAGCAATGCGTACAAGTGTGGAGAAACCTTGTCCTGCCCATTCTTTGATGTTATCAGCCCAGGATTTTCTTTGCCTTCCTCTTCTCCGTTTACCTTCGACTGTTCCCTGGAGGATCGTTTTCGAAAGGGAGTCATGACGAGTTACATGCCCAAACCAGGCAAGCTTTCGACGTTTCACTATTGACAAAAGTGGTTCTTGATGGCCTGCATATGTGTTTATCTTCTCTCTAACATAGACATTTGTTTTGTGCTCTTTATAGCAAATGCGCAAAATTCTTCTGTAACATTTATGCTCGAAAGCCTGAATCCTTCGCTCCGTATCTGCAGTGAGTGTCCAGCCCTCACACCCATACAAGAGAATAGATAATACAAGTGATTTGTATAATTTGATCTTCACAGGAAAACTGATGTTACTTTTCCAGATCACATTCAACCTTGTCATGGCAGCTGAGGCCATCTCAAGTCTTGTCTTGATTTCTTTATTTGATCTTCCATCACTACATATAGTGGACCCGAGATATTTAAAGGTGTTAACTTCTTCTAACGTTTGCCCATTTAACGTAATGTTGGTCGGAACATGTTTCTTATGGCTATTCACCAATATCTTGCTTTTTTCTATATTAATTTCCATCCCATATGTTCTTGTTACTTTCTCCAGTCTAGAGGTAAGGTCTTGAAGTTCTGATTCTGTTCCAGCTATCAGATCAATATCATCAGCAAAACGTAGATTACACAGAGGTCGGCCTCCAATTGATATGGTTGATTTATAATCGTAGAGAGCCTCCTGCATAATATGTTCTAGATAAATGTTAAAGAGCACTGGTGACAGGATACATCCCTGGCGAACTCCTACAGTTGTTTTGAAAAATTCTCCAATGTCATTGCTTGCAAAAACAGCACTGCTTGCGTCCTTGTATAGTGCTTCAATGATATCTATGATGTTGGTATCAAAATTGAATTTTCTCATTATTTGCCATAAACCTTCATGCCAGACTCGATCGAAGACTTTTGTGAAATCGATGAAGTTATGGTATAAATCATGTTGATGCTGGAGATGTTTTTCGATCAGTAATCTAATATTGAAGATTTGTTCTGAGGTACTTCTTTTTGGTCTAAAGCCAGCCTGTTCCTCTGACAAGATTTCTTCTGATTTCTGTTTTATTCTGTTCAAAAGTATCCTTAACATCACCTTACTTGGATGACTAATAAGGCTAATGGTTCTGTAGTTCTTGCACATTTTTAGATTTCCTTTCTTTGGAAGCGGTATTACTAATGACTGCGTCCATTCTTTTGGCCATTTTTTTGTACTCCATATCTTCTGGCAAATTGTTGTCATGATTTTTACTATATCTGGTCCTCCATATTTCAAGAGCTCTGCTGGTATATTATCCACACCCGGTGACTTCCCTCCTTTCATCGAACATATAGCCTCTTCCACTTCTTCCCGTAATATTGCTGCATTTCCGAGTTCTCTGTTTTCGCACTTAATGTTGTTTAATATGCCTAAGTCAGTGTCAAGTTTACAGTTATATAATTCTTTACAATATTCTGTCCACCTTCTCATTACAGCTGTTTTTTCATTGAGCAGAGCCCCATTGCTATCTTCTATGACAGTTACCCTGGGCTGTTGGGGTTTTGATAGTCTTCTTAATGTGTCAAAAACTGCCTTGCTGTTACCTTTTATTAGCCCCGTATTAATGGACTCACATTGATCAGCTACCCATTTTTCTTTGGCCTGTTTCATTTTCTTTCTAATATTTTTATTCACCATACTGTATTGCCATGCTGCTTCAGGAACCTCTTTCTTAACCTTTTTCATTTCCCGTCGTGTATCACATAACTTCAGAATGTCATCTGTAACCCATGGTTTGTTTATTTTCTTTCTTTTACCAAGTATTTCTGTACACTCTAACTTCTATCATATATTTGTTTAACCAAATTACCGTTAATCAAGTCTACAAGAGATGTAACCCTAAATTTACTCTGTCCAACCCGTATATAAAGGATCACTTCCCTTTTACCTTAACAATAACATTCTTCCCCCACCATGTCTAATAGAATGTTTTCAACTATATTTCTGAATGAAATGACATTGAGTTATGCCAAGGAGATATATTATTGCTCATATTTCCCAGTGTTGCCACTCGTCACATTTTTAGTGACGACCTTATGTATTAGATGGATGATAGGAATATTTTGTTGGTCAGCGTTACCAATTAGACAATTTGGGGAACGATGTTGGGATATGCTAGATAGTTTAAATTTTTGAAGTTGATGTCCACTACTAAGTTTTTTTTTACATAGCAGACGATCTCATATAGACATAGGACCCCAGTGTAGGAATTAGGTTAAATTTTTCCGAAACATTTTTGGACTTTAAATTTTACAGAAATTTTTTAACTTAGAAAATTTTTGGGATATTCTTGGATAGTGATAGTATACACATGTCTCCCAACGGGATACATTTGCAGGGCCCGGGGATCTGTATGTAGCCGTGTATACCGTGATTTCCTCGGAAACAGGCTATATTCCACCAAAGACGGAGGAAGCACAGATTAGCATATAAACAAATATCTTCCCAGAAACAGAGCATAAAATAAAACAATGACATAAATTTTAATTAGGCTAGAGTCGCTTCGTTAGATGCCATAAATTAGTCATGTGATTCCCATAACCAATCATTGAGCTCAGATTTTCCCCGGCAAGAATCAGAACGGGACGCCATTTGAGCAGTAAGAATTTTAGAGCGATACCGAAAGGACGTGTCTGGTCCAGCTCAGTGTAATTCTTAGTTGAGGAGATCAACTTCACGCATATTTATAGAAAGTGTATTCCAGGATGTTGTGTAGTTTTGTGATTTCAATTATTTGTAAGTATTGACTACAAATAAATGTATTATTTGATAGAGCTCTCAGCCATAGCTGTAGCAGAGCTATGTTCGAAGATTAAATCTAAACGATTATGAATCCTATGTACTGAAACCTTGCTGAGAAAGAATGCCCTTTGCATTGGAAAACATTTAAACTTATGGAATACAAAGAAGAAAAAGAAAGTCGAATAAGAGACTAAACTGAGAAGCTGAGAATATGTTGTCAAGGACTGAAACTACTTACCAAACGTACGAACATAGTAGAAACAAGAAGTTCAGTCTTAATCAACACGAATATTAAGAAAAGGTGCAAAGGAAATTTAGCACAAATGAAATGATACAGATAATTTACTTGACTTTGTACATTACTGTAAATATTGCATTTATCTAAGACTTTGTTGTATTGGACTCAAATCAGTTTTCAAATGGTTATTAAACATTGTTCCTATTCAAAAAAAAGTTATTGCTGTTGAGGAGATACTTGAAGAGTTTGAATGTTAAGTCAAGAAACTGATCTATCGCTGTTAATTTGCTACACAATACATCAAAAGAGAAGAAGCAATCGAACCTGGTAACCCCAATTAAAGGAGAGGAATATAAATCTCTAGCAGTTAGGCTAGTAAACCAAACCTACTCTCTGTCAAGAAATAAGTAAAAGTGGTACATGCAAAATAATAGCTCAATACATAATACCCCCACTGCCATATGTAACCCTATATGGTGCCGTTCCCAAATCTAACAGGAACCACCACTGGCACACTAAAATGTGTCAAATAAGTTACGGAACCTACTGATGTTAACTCAAAGATGTTTATAAGTTACAGGACCTACTGATGTGAACTAAAAGGTGTCAAATAATTTACGGAACGTACTGATGTGGACTGAATATGTCAAATAAATCCGGGACCTATTGATGTAAACTAAAAGGTGTCATATAAGCTACGGGACCTACTGATGCGATCTAAAAGGGGTCTAATTAGCTACCGGACCTACTGATGTGAACTAAAAGGTGTCAAAAAAGCTACATGGCACACTGATATCAAATAAAAGGTATCAAATATGCTAAGGAGCCTATTGATGTGAACTAAAATGTGCCAAATACTCTGCGTGGCCTACTGATTAATTAAAAGGTGTCATATAAGCCACACGACTTTCTGATATCAACTTAAAAGTGGCAGATAAGATACGAGACCTACTGATGTGAGCCCACATGTGTATGAAAAGGTATAAGTGTGACCAAAGAATTGTTAAACAGGCTACACAAGCTACTGAATGATCTAGAAGATGTCAAAGACGTACTGAACACATCACGTGATCTGAAAGGTGCATAATAACCCACATAACCTACCACCTTCGCCGTCAATATTCCAATGTTGAATTTTTAAACGTGCATCGAAGCGAGCAAAAGAGCAGAAGTGTTAACAAATAATGCATGTGTCAATCGTTCTAGATCTATTGTGACTTCGTCGTTTGCATTATGAATTACTAATATTATTATTTGTTCTTGTATTTCACTTTAGAAGGTTCATAATTTGCTTCTCGCATAAAGCTAGTAAGTAAAGCGGCAATATATACAAGGACTGTCGGAGGAATGTAAACAAGGTACCTTGGAACAGCAGAAATATTGTTGTTGTTGTTGTTTTGATGAGTTGATGGGTGGAGAGCGGGCACTTAACAGCTGACCATTATTGCCTCTTCTCGTTCCATCTTGGTCTACCCTGTTCAACCTGAAAGTTGGTTATAATTGGGGTATTTAGTGTCATTTTTTTACTAATTTTGTATTCAATTTAAATAACTATTGTCTTTTGCAGTTGCTGATTTTTATTTATATTAGTATTTGTCCATTTTATTTTCTCTTTTGTATAGTTTATAGATAACTATTGTCCTTTACTCTTGGTTTTAATTTGTATTAGTTCTTTTTGAGTTGTTACCCTTTTTTTAATACCTCGTTGTCTTTCCTTGTCCTATGAGTAGTTAGTTTTTTGTTAAAGCTTTGTTAGTTCTTGCTGCTTAATTTCTATTTAGTTGGATGTTTTTCCTGAAGTGCTAACCTTATATGTTTTCCTTTGTTTTATGTATATATCTTTTAAGTATTGATTGGGCATCTCTTGGGGTATCTATACTTAAAACCTTATCACCTGTTAAGTCTATATTGTGATTTTGTTACGCACAGATTTTTTCTAACACTGTGTGTAATTTAACTTGGTCTGAATTGTACACTTTAATTTTTTCTCAGTCGAGGGTAAATAACCCCTGTTTGACTGTAGTTACATTTTACAATGGTGGTTACCTTCTCGATTACATGTCCTGCCCATGGGCCTTGTGCACTTGGGTCCCCTCTACACCTCGTTTCACGGGGTAGGAAGAGGTTCCGATTATGAGATGAGATGAGGTTACCTTCTCTTGTTGGTTGACGCGCTAGTCCATTTTTTAGAACGATGTCTGGTCATTATCCTTATATGGTAGTATCGGTCAACTGTTTCTTGGAATGATTGAAACCAGTGTTGAGGTTTATTTCCTGTCCATATAAGGTGTGATTGCAGTATATCTTTGCCTGGAATGTCTTCAACATCGTCTCGTTTTGAGATTACTCAGTTGTTTGCGTTCTGCGCATGTCCGAACTTTTATGGGAGTTTAAGAAATCTTCCGGTCGTGATAGGCTATGAGATGTCTCGAGCAGAGAAGACGCATCAATGCGTCTGTGTTCTTTTATAGGGAATTCTGGAGTCCTCTAGTGAGTTAGTTTAGCTAACGAGGTCTTTCCCTAAATGATTCGAAACGCCTGGAGGCGTATGGTTTTGTGGTGTTTATTCCGAAACAAGGTAATACCCTCTTACATTGAACTCTGTGATCTATTTAGATGTTTGACATTTGTCGTTCTCTGCTCGCTTGCTTGTTACAGAAAAGAGAGGTACTTCTACTAGGGATTGCACCCCAGGTATCTTCATACCTGATATTTATATATACTGAAGCACATTAAAAACGCACCACTATTATATATACTGATGCCGAGAAGCTGGCAAAAAAAAGTGTGGGAATGGATTTTCCCCGTGTTTGCCATGCGGTAGAGAGCGAATGGCTGCTGGAATGGAAAGTGCAAGATTCAACCCATGGGTGTGTGTACAGACTACATGAAAACGATGAAAGTTACACGTGCAACTCGATTCTCAACAGCTATGACCCTGAAAATGTGTACGCTTTGTGGCAGTATACTCGGTATAAAAAGGCCGTTGAGACAAAACACCCAGTACATGTGCTTGAAATGCAACGACTATCTGAAAACGACCGCCAACGAGCCATTGGTGTGTTGGAGACCGGAATGAGCTCGCGGGCCATTGCCAGAAGGATGAATTGTCACCACAGCACTATTGTACGTCTCAATGAACGTTACGGAACCACTGGCAGTGCCCGGGATAGACTTCGGAGTGGCCAACCACGAGTTACTACCCCTGCGCAAGATCGTCATATTGTGCTGAGTCACCTAAGGAATTGACTCTCCCGGCAAGTCAAACAGCAAGAGCAATAGTGGGTAGACATGGGCAAGTCTCTCGAATGACAATCATACGACGACTCAGAGATACAGGCCTTACTGCAAGACGACCTTATGTTGGGCCAAACTTGACTCACAGACATCGTTAGCAGCGCCTGCAATGGGCAGAGCAACATATCAGATGGACTAGACTGTAGTTGAATGCTGTCCTATTCACAGACGAGAACAGATTCAACATATCCTTTGCAGATGGACGTATGCGGATTTAGCGACGGTGTGAAGAGCGCTTTGCAGATTGCTGTGTCAACCGATTTCGAGGTGGCAGTATTCACATTTGGGGAGGATTCCGTTTTCACCATCGCTTGCCTCTTCACGTCTTCCCTGGAAATGTTAATGCTGTGACATATCGAGATGAGGTTCTGGATGCACTGGTTGCTCCTGCGTTCACAATTTATCCAGACTTGCAGCTTCTCCAGCAGGATAACGCACGTGCATTTTTATTGTATTTTTGGTTTTCTCCCTTGCCTGCACAGAATGCAATGGATTTCATAACAATCAAATGTACAAATTAATGACCAGCATGGAATCATAGGAAAATGAATAAAGATTCCAAATATGTAAACTTGTACACACTTATATTTACATTTCACACTCTGTTCCTGGATTATACAGGTGGTGCGTTTTTAATGTGCTTCAGTATATATACACGGGTCATACTAAGCCCGAAGAACAGTTATATGTTCTATGAACTTCGCTATGCCAGCGATCGCACCTACGTCGAGGTTAGACTTAGGAATGCCTGTAAAGGTCAGCTTAACCTGTACTCCTGAAACGCCATTCTCGTGCGGCCAGTGATTAGACTTATTTTTGCACATCTGATCGGTCTGTATCAGAGAGGAGTATTGATGAACTTATGTAAAATTGGAGCCAACGGAATTATCATTCTGGCGCCTATCATTCTATGAATATATGCAAGATCCATTGAAAAACTTTGTTTATGCCGAATACCATGAACTGTCGTGTCTATGACTCATGTACCATGGATGTAAAGTATCTGTCATTGTGGCGTCAAAATAAATGATAGAAAACGTCAACAGCAGTTTCACACTTTTATGACTTTCCATGTCATACCACCTGTGTTGTGAACATGTAAAACCACATCACCTACACTCGCAGCCAGCACCCACAAACCAGACAAGACTCCTCACACTTTAGCCTATAATATTCCTGGTGTCTATAGGGGTGGTACGTTACTGGGCTACAGATTGACAACGAATGGGACTAATACCTGCAACGTCCATAGTGGCCAGGTCTGTGGCTTATCATCATAAATCCACCCTTATCAGATTTCTATAGTAAATTTTTAATTCAAGCCTTTGTTGTTCATACTATTTACAGTGGATCAGGTAGTGGTCTATGTCATTCTCTTCCTGACATTCTTGGCAGTGGGGTTCTCCTATCATAAAGTATGCTGCACCGAGACGGAGACGCCACCGTTTTTTGTTCGATGGTATCTTTAATTCTTCTCTGACCTGGCATGTCCTAGTTGGTTCTTTCAGCAGTTTGAACGCGTGTCTGCCTTTTCTACTTTTCTTCCATGTTGTCTTCAATTCCTCGTTTATAGTTGTCTTCACTTGGCTCTTGATCTCCGACCTTCCCAGTCCTGCTCTTATATTGTTTTTACTTTTTCTTCCATTCTTGGCGTTCTGGTCTGCCAACTCGTTACCAGCAATACCTATGTGTGCTGGAACCCTGTAACAAGTTGATCCTATGAAAAGGGCAGTAATTCTGAATATGTTTTTGGGCAAAGTAGATTATGAGTTACAATACTTGTATACCTGATTAAGCTGAGGTTTGTTTAACGTTATAATAGAAACATATCCTTTTTATTTTGAGTGACAGAGTACAGGAAAGCGTGCGAACGCTTTTATCTCAAATGCTGAGATGTATTTATTCTGTACTGTTTTTGAGCTGTGTTCAAAAACAGCGGAGTCTCGTTTTGGGTTTTTTGGCGGGACTAGAGTGTGTGATCCCGGAGAGGAGAAGAGGGATTCGGAGCGTTGGACCGGGAGTGGTCAACGCTGTCTGTGTGTGTTTTTCGAGGATGTATGCCTACGTAGTGCTTTGAATAATGTCGACTTAATGTTTTTGCTGTTTGGATAGGCCATATTATGTATTTGTGAAGCTTTGAGGAAGCTATTATGAGTCCAGGATTGGGACAGGCCATATTATGTATTTGTGAAGCTTTGAGGAAGCTATTATGAGTCCAGGATTGGGACAGGCCATATTAAGTATTTGTGAAGCTTTGAGGAAGCTATTATGAGTCCAGGATTGGGACAGGCCATATTAAGTATTTGTGAAGCTTTGAGGAAGCTATTATGAGTCGTGAGGACTTTAGGCCATAATTTATGTGAACTGCTGGGTGCAGTATTATAAGTCTAGCGCAGAGATGAGTCGTGAGGACTTTAGGTCATTATTTATGTGAACTGCTGGGTGCAGTATTATAAGTGAGTCGTGAGGACTTTAGGCCATAATTTATGTGAACTGCTGGGTGCAGTATTATAAGTCTAGCGCAGAGATGAGTCGTGAGGACTTTAGGCCATTATTTATGTGAACTGCTGGGTGCAGTATTATAAGTGAGTCGTGAGGACTTTAGGCCATAATTTATGTGAACTGCTGGGTGCAGTATTATAGTGCAGTATTATAAGTCTAGCGCAGAGATGAGTCGTGAGGACTTTAGGCCATTATTTATGTGAACTGCTGGGTGCAGTATTATAAGTGAGTCATGAGGACTTTAGGCCATAATTTATGTGAACTGCTGGGTGCAGTATTATAAGTGAGTCATGAGGACTTTAGGCCATAATTTATGTGAACTGCTGGGTGCAGTATTATAAGTGAGTCATGAGGACTTTAGGCCATAATTTATGTGAACTGCTGGGTGCAGTATTATAGCGCAGTGTTATAGCGCAGAGATGAGTCGTGAGGACTTTAGGCCTTGATATAGATCTGCTGATGAATGTTGAAGAGTATTGTATTGCAATGACTTGTAATGTGACTGTGTGTATATCAATGTAAACGTGATCGTGCTGTGACTTAATAAATCGTCATTAAATGTCACCAGATGTTTACGGCCATCCATGACTATTATTCACGTACCTGTGTTGTGAGTGACTGTTCTACCACACACTCACTAATACATACCTAACACAGATACGACGGCACACCTACGCCACCCATACACCGTTAATGATTCATCCTCGGTAACAAACCCACACTAGCCTCACACTACATCCTCTGTTCCCTAGTGATGTATTAATTGCTAGAATTTCTTCCTTTATGTCTGGCCGGCTACATTTACCTGGGTGTTCTAGTGCTTGTAGTGATGATAGTGAGTCTGTAAATATCGTAACAGCTTCTGGTGGGTTATCTTCGATTATTTCTAAACATTTTAAGAATTGCTACCATCTCTGCGGTAAAAATCGAAGCCCCTTCAGTTACACTGTAGCTCTTTTTTATTCCCCATTGTGGTATTACAACTCCGGCACCTAGTTGCCCACTATCACCCTTGGATCCATCAGTGTAGACGGCCAGACTTTGTTTAGTTAGTTGATCTATGAACTTTCTACTTATCATTTGTCGTGGAATATTCTAATCCACATATATAAATTATTAGGTAAATATGAAGCCTAACAAATAAAATTAATAAAGAAAAGAGCAATGGTAAATAACAGTGCTGTCACAAAGAAGGTACTCGAAATTCCCCTTGTTTTCTACTTCGTCGGCAAATTGTAACGCTTTCACGTTGATATTAAAGGCCTTCTGCAACATACACGCGTTTCCCAAACACACAATAAAATGTGCTGCCTTTCTAAGAAAAACCTTGAGATATGCAAGTTGACCTAAATTTTAAATTCCATTCATGTCTTTTTCTACACTATGTTACCAAAACGAACGAACAGATGGACTAAAGGATAAAGCGAGAAGGGAGAGGCAGAAAGCCGAACACTAAACACGCGTCTCGCTATTAATGCCACCCCCAACCCGCGTCGCGCGATACACAATTACTACTATCACGCGTGTAAGACTACATGCACTAACTTTTTTTTTCAGACGGACAGTGATAAATTCACTACCCTTCCCAGAGTTAGGTTTTAAAACCCTGAAAAACGCTTATAAGGAAAGATGACAATAGATGGGTTTACGTTTGAAAACATTACAGTACCCAGACAGCACATCTTCGAAACAGGAGGTAGAAGGAATTGCATATTTTGAACGCAGCCACGTAGCTCTTTTAAATTTGGATATTTGGGTTCCTTAGGGCTTGCTGACAAAGAATATGTAAAACGTTACGCAAATAGTCCAGGAATTAATAAATTATAACCAAAATAAAATAGTGGGGATGCCTGACAACATAAAATCATTTCTGCTCATAAAATTTTTTTATAACGTGTTTGAAAAAACCTTACGTTACAGAAATAGCCTACCATGTAAACTCCAAATTGATTGGAGCGCAACAAATGAAAGACTAACCACGATTGGTCGGGCTATAAATACTATCTTTCGTTGTTAGGGGAGACGTGAAAAGGTAACATTTTTTTCAAACACTTGTCGAAACGGGGCTCGATTGGCTAGACTCGCTGATATACTCACTTAGGAGCGTTAGTTCGAGACCACTTGTTTAAATAATCTTGATAAAGCAACAGTGCGTTGAAGCCAGCTCATATTTGTGTTAAATAAAAGCCTGGAACATAAGCAGATGGGAATTTGTGCCAGTATTTTGTGCCAGAATTCATTGCTAATCAACGTATCTGTGTTTATTCTATGAATTGTGGTAAGCTTGAACCATTCAGTATCTTTTAATGAAAATTGAATGTAAATTGTTAATTTATGCCTGTATATATATGTGTAGTTCAGTGGCAAACAGGAGATAAAGCCTATAATGCTCCAGCCTGAACAGAGGGTGTCGGAGGGAAGTAAAACGGCATGGAATGGCCAAATAGTACACTGACACCTGGATGATTGTCTAGAAAGAAATAATGCTGGAAGTGCAGAGGCGTGGTAACCATTAAGGAGGTAAATACTGGTATAAAGTATTTCAGATGAAGCTGACAGTTGGCCTAACGCTCTGAACTCAATGTTTGTGATGTGTTGTGATCAGTGTAAAAAAAGAGAGTATAAGTTAGTTATGAAGTAGAAGGTACATCCTTCTTGATTTCAGGGACCGTGGTCTTGATGGTACTGAGCAGCACCTGGTCAGAGCTTTGCTGAATCCAGAGTCGGACAGCATACTCCTTGGTCTTTTTAGCTATCAGTGAGGTGTCTCCAGAGCCCAGGGGAGAATTCGAGCAGAGGAGTCCCTTCCTGCCGCCATCACGCAAGATAAGCTGATTTGGCCAGCTGAGCTCAACATTATGTCCCCTCATCTTGAAATGACTTTGTAAAAATAACATTCAGAGGGGAATTTAATTGTCTTAATATCAGGAACTGAAAACATCTCCAATACTAGTCCCAAAAGACAAACTATTGAAGTCATGATGACAAATACCAACAGAGCTTGAACAAAACAAAACCAGTATTACCTCATATTACTACTACACAACTGACACACATAGGATATTTTTAATAATATATGTCACTACAATATTCATATTGATAAAGTCTGTACATATACTTGTAATTAAAATTGATTGTGATTCCTGGTTCCTTTGTATTTGAATCAGGACACATATACTTTTATGACAAAAATGAATACATATTGTTATTTGAAAAGTTATCAGTGACTCCTTAAGATATTCTCATAGAGTGTTATATGTATGTGAGTGTCACAGTGTTGTCAAGAGTAGTGGATTAAATTAAATTGTTTATCTGTCTGTTGTTGTGACTTACACTTCATCATACACATACCCTAGACATATAACGTAGTCATCACACTATTCCAGAATAATTCTGACTGAGATATAGATATGTGGTAGCAAGTAAGGTTATCTATAATACACTACTCTTAATAGATATAGATACCTTCACAGCTGATCTCAGTCAGTACACTAAGTCCCTTATAAATATTTATAACATCCCACTTCACCACATCATTATGGCTTTCTTATCTTCTATGTTTTGTTTGATCTTTTCAGTAAGTGAGTAGTCTATGATTGGTGTTTTTAGTTCCCAGGGTTGTATTTTGCTTCTGTATTTATTACTATTTTCTATTGTGTTTGATAGTTCTTTGAACTGCATTAGGTCTTCTATAGTTCTCCACCCTGTTGGATATCTATCTTTATTTAAGGGGACGTCCCATACACTTGGTTGGTTTTTGACAAATGCTTTATGTGCTGGGTGGGTCACATTCCTCTTGCTACTTTACTCCAATAATTTAATCTTAGTTCTTTCCGTCTTAGACCAAGGGGAGGTATGCCAAGAGCTACTTCTATAGCTTCTACTGGTGTCGACATAAATGCACCTTTAATGGTTCTCATGGCTGCATTTTGAATCCTGTCCAGTTTTGCTTTGCTAGAAGCTGCAGCTGAGTCATAGACTATGCTGGCATAATCCAGTTTCCCCCTGATGAAAGACTTGTAGAACATAAGCATTATTTTATTGCTGGCCCCCAATCCATTACCTTTTACATTCCTTAGTATATTTAGGGGTCCCCTACAGCTTTCTACTATATTGTCTATATGTTTATTATAATTTAGTTGTTTATCTAAAGTTATGCCCAGAAATCTTGTTGTTGAGGAGGTACATATTTTCTGTCCTTTAATGGTTATATTGATTTTGTTATTTTTTTTTAAAATTTCCTGTGCTGAAAATCATACCTACTGTTTTGTTTACATTAATTTGGAAGCCCAAACTTGTCATCCACTCTGAAACTTTGTCTACGTGATTTTGAAGTTTTTGTTAAACATGGTCCAAGTTTTTTCCAGATCGCCAAATGACACAGTCATCTGCATTTTGTGCAAGCTCGCAAATGTTCCAGCGTTACACCGTGTTACTTTTATTGGTCTATAACTGCACAGGGAGTCAGGGAGGAAGTGTGCATTTTCAAGGTGGTTCATTAATTGTCTCGCCACTATCTTCTTAAGAAATTTGCCTTAGACATTCTGCAATGTGATGATTCGATAGCTGCTAAGCAGTGTGGGATCTTTACTTGGTTTAGGAAGTGGCCGTAGGTAACTATGTAGCCAGTCTTCCGGCACCTCAGCATATGTATACTGGTGTTGAAATCCATCACTACATGCATAATGCCTCTGTCATCAAGTTCTTTGATGTGTTCTTCTTCTTCTTCTTTCGTTCGCTTGAAATATATTGTCTATATCTGCAGTGTTGTTTCTTGTATAAACTTCACTGTCTTTTCTAGTTCATACAGAGTTCCGTATAGTTTTGCTTCCAATGTTGTTTCTCTGGGCCAGTGGGTTTGCCTCAATATATCATATTCGGGGCAATCTTGAAGTACGTGCTCCGCAGTCTGGGGTGCCTGTCCACGTGTACACATGGCTGAATTGCCAATCTTGTATTTTGAATACGTGTGGCTGCGGGGTCGGTTGTGTCCTGTTCTGAGGCGCAGAATGACAATTTGTTCTGATTTGTTCATAGCTTGGTAGTCATCCCGCGCTGGTGTTGGTGGCTTTCTGATTGATTTGATCATCTTTTTTTTCTGATAGTACGCAACTGGTACATCCGGTTACTCGTCTGGAGCACCTTCCGTAGCCAGTCTGTCCCCTCTCTCGTTTCCTGGTATTTCACAATGAGACGGTATCCATTGCATGGCGACCCTGCGCTGGTTGCACAGTTCAGAAAGTAGGGCTTGTATACCTGGCAATTTTCTGGACTGAAGTGCTTGGAGTGCAGATCTTGCATCTGTCAGGAATACTACAAGCTGTGCATCGAGATTGGTGTTCAACAGTTTCTCATTTGCCGCCTTGATTGCCTGGATTTCTGCATCATAGTTGTTACAGAATTTCCCCGTTGTTACTCTGACCTTAACAGCGGCAGGTGGATCTATTTGTTGTTGCCCTAAAGACGCCGCTAGGGGTGATGGGAAACTACAACAGAGAAAATCAATCTGCTGTTGCCCTTAAGACGCCACAAGGCGTGATGGCCTCTGACTGCTTGGTCGGTCTTTGGCTAAGGACGGAAGAAGAAGAAGACTCTGACCTTATCCCTAGTGTTGTTTTGGTATTCTATGTACACTCCTGCTCCTCTATTCTTGACTGCATTCTGTGCTGACCCATCCGTGTATACTCAGACCCAGAGGTCCTGTGGGTATTCATCATCCAGGAAACTGAGAGTGACTGTCCTACGTTGCACGCTGTTCTTTTCGTCCCTGTCGAATATTCCTTTCACTTTTGTCTGTATGTGTATTGGTAGTCTAGGCTCTTCTCTCCAAGCGGTTTGTTTTTGCACAGCCTTTAGGGGGCTGTCAACATCAGGAGGGTCTGAGGTTTGTCTACGAAATCATTTGGCCTGGTGGATGAAGCTGCTTCTTTTCAATCGCCCCATTGCTAGGTTTTGAAATCTGTCCTTCATTGGATGGTTCGGCATACAGAGGAACTTTTCTGCCTGTGTTAGCACTTTCATGTCTCTGCATTCTCGCACTGCTTGTATCCCCCCCATTTTCTCCATCTCCACTATAGGCGTTGATGTTATTCCCCCGTGATGACCCTAAGCGCCTGGTTTTGCACCTTATCTAGCTCTTGTAATGTGGTGTTTGATGCTGGACACCACGCAGCTGACCCATATTCCAGGTGTGGTCGTTTGCCCTGCTGGTAAAATTTACTAAGTATTTTCCCGCTGGCTCCCCATGTGGTTCCACTTAGTTTTCTCAGGATGGCTAGCTTCCTCCTGGCCTTTGTTGCTGCCTTGTTGATGTGCTGCTTCCATGTCAGCCTAGCATCGAATGTAACTCAGAGATAGGTAGGTTGTTTATCTTCTCTCAGGAGCTCTCCATTCATCTTGATGACACTGGCTTTTTGTTTCTGAGAAAGGGTGAAGAGCGAAGTGCTGCACTTGTCTGTGTTCATGCTGACACACCATCTATTTGCCCACGAGGTTAAGGCATCTATAGCTCTTTGTAGCAGTTTGATGGCCACTGTTGCATGCTCATCTGTGCACCATATTACCAGGTCATCAGCGTACATTGCCACTTTCATACCATGTGGTAGTTCATCAACCAGGTCGTTGATGTAGACTAGGAAAAGTGTGGGGGACAGAACCCCTCTCTGAGGGACGCCATGACGCAGTATAATTTTCTTACTCTTGAGGCCATCTAGTTGTACTCAGGCTATTCTTTTATGCAAGTATGCTTTCACCCATTTGTACATCCTACCATTCACTCTACAGTTTCTCAGTTTCTTCAGAAGCCCTTCTTTCCAAACCTTGTCAAATGCTTTCCTTAGTTCTATCAATGCTGCTAGTACCAGTTTCTTATCTTGGAACGCATCCTCAATCTCTTGGGAAAGGTAAGTTGCCTGATCTTCGGTAGAGTAACACTGTCTAAAGCCCGCCTGATGTTTTACAAGAAGGTTTTCACTTTCAAGGTACCACTGTAGCCTGAGGTTGATGATACGTTCCATTGTTTTGCAGAGACAGTTTGTAAGGCTGATTGCTCTGTAGCTGGAGGCAGTGACACTGTCATTTCCTGGTTTTAGGAGTGGTATCATGATTGCTTCCCTCCAGGTCTGTGGAACTCCGCCTGAGTTCCAACAGATATTGAAGATCTGCAGCAGCTTTGTTTTTGCTGCGGTTCCCAAGTTCTTAATCATTTCATTGGGCACTCCATCAACTCCTGGCGACTTTCTCATTTTCAGTTTGGATATTGCAAGCTCCAGTTTTCTGGATGTGATTGGTGCCTCCATAACTTCAGGTATGGTTCCATCTCGTCCTACGTATTGTTGGTTCTCACGAGTCTCTTGTTGCTTATCTGGGCTTACTTCGATGTTTTTGTCTTCAGCAAAGAAGTCTGAAAAGTGATCAGCTGCCTGTTTTCCCATTAAGATGTTTCCATCTTTGTACAGTGCAATCTTTGAGTTTCTCCCTGTACCCTCATCATTAAGTTGTTTTACCAGCTTCCACAGTTTACTTGTATCTCTTTGGAAGTTCAAGGACTCTGTTTTCTCCTTCCAGCTTCTCCGCCTAGCCTGCAACTTGGCCCTTTGGAATTTGGCTTTAGCTTGCTGGTAGTTATTGTAGTGTTCTTGGCATGGACTAATTTCTGCCTGCTTTCGAGATGTTTCCACGTTATTGTGCAGTTGCTCTAGTTCACTATTCCAATATGGTTTGTAGTTCTTACAAGCCCCTCTAGGTATTGTTTCACGAGCAGCCTGTAATACGCATCTGCTGAATTCATCGACTAACTTATAGATGTCTTTGTCTACAGACAGATCTCTAGCCAGTATACTGGTACGATGCTGGTACATTGTCCAGTCTGCCTTCTTGTAGTTCCACCTAGAGAGAGCGCTGCTCTCCTTGACAAGTTCATTTTCCAAAATTAGGAAGACTGGCCGGTAGTCGCTGCCTCCAAGTTGTTTCCCTACAACACGTGTGGTGTTCCACTCCAGGCCTGGTGAGTGGAATGCCAGGTCTGGTGTAGAGGTGGTGTGCCATGATCTCGAGTAGAAGGTTGGTGGGTCGATTGGCTGGTTAATCAGGATAAGCCCATTGTCATCCTGCCAGTTTTCAAGCTCCTCACCTCTCCTGTCCATGTGATCATAGCCCCAGCTCTGTGAGTGGCTGTTGAAGTCTCCGCATACAATCAGTCTTTCTTTTGCTGGGATTGTGTCTAGTACCAGTGGACGGTCACTCGGACAGTAGTAGTTGAGCAGGTAGAATTCTGTACTTTCTTTCCTGAGATGAAGCATCTGGTATTCCGCCCCCTCCATATATGTTTTTAGCTGTCATGCACTAATGTTATTCCTCACGAGTGTCAGTATTCCACCCTTTTGCCTGTCTATTTGGTCGGATCGGTAGCACTTGTAGCCTCTGATTTTGAAGGCTATGTCTTTGTTGAGGTGGGTTTCTTGCAAGCAGCATACATTTACTTGCTCTTCATTCAAGATATTTTCGAGCTCTAGTGTTTTACTGTAGCCATCTCTTTTACTGTTGACGCCTTCAGCATTCCAATGCATTATTTTAAGTGGTCTTTGCTTTGCTTGGCCAGTAGCTCTATTCTCATGCCTCCTGGCTCCATGTGGCAATTGAGAAGGACCCCCAGTAGTAGGGGTTGGGCCCTTTTGAGGCAAAGGGCCCGGCACTGCGTCTGCCTGGGTGTCCGTCACAGGGCAAGTGCCATAACGTTTTGTAGATATAGACATATTTCCATTGCGCGTGTGCGTGGCATCCTGATTGCTGTGGTGCACCTCTTGGCTGGTTGCCTCCGTCTTCAGCACCTTGACTTGCTATGGCAGACTGTAGTCTTGCTCGAGTGTAGGAGGGGCTGGCCAGTCTTGATTTTTAAGCCGCTGATGGCTGTTCTTGAGCCCCATCTCCACGTCAAGGAGCTGGCCTCGATGGGGCTTTGATGTGTTAATACTGTACACCATCAGCACCCAGAGCAGTGTGTCTAATTGTTTTTAACGTATACATAACGTCTTCGTCAGATATGAGGTCGAAATATATCTGGCCTCTGAATCCATTGTCCAGCACGTTATTCTTAATCTCTTGACGGGCAGCTTTATCACCTTTATCCGTCTGAGTGATATACCGACTGAGTAATGCCCGTCCTTTATCTTCATCGGTCTACAGATTCATTCCCGCGGAGCTCAGAATATTAGGTATGGGTTGGCTTATATTGTTTCTATTCATTCGTCGATGTCAGGACCAGAATTTTTGTAAGGTCTTTTCCGTGCCCACCTATGTCAAGGAGGCTTTCCACACTTGGTCCTTGGCTTCAACCCCTCCGTTATTCATTGTACTTCTCTTTCGTGCTTTCGTCCATTCTTTCATCGCTCTTTCATTTTCTATCCATGCTTTTTCTACATCCTCAATCCAATGGTTGGGTGACAGGTGTTCTAGCTGTCTTTTTCCTGGCATTTTGACGCAATATATGAAGAGGACTATTACAGCCACGTAAGCCTGCAGGGGACTTAAAGTTTGTTTAGGCTTTCTGTGTCTGGTTACCCTCCCTTTTGCAATAAATTAATAAGTATATGGCTTGAACAAGCAGAAACACTTGAATAAACTAACGACCTAACGGCCAGACAGCCAGCTAGCGGTCTTTCACATAAATTTACTTCTTAATGGCTAATACAAAAGTGAGGCCCCCCCCCCCCTCCCCACGAATTAAAAAAAGGACAGAGATAACAAACAGCCCAGGGTCAAAATGTTATACAAATGTGTACAATATACCCCACTTACAACGGAGAGATCACACCTCTTGTTAGGTAGCGACGTGATGTCGAATCTCGGAAATAAGTGGAAAAACAGACATAACCATGTGCTATTTTAAGCATAAGAGATAGAGAAGTTAGGGGAAGACATCCAATTTTTGTTCAAAGGGAAACAACTTAATTATTTAAAAACTGTAAAAGTAAATAACATATTTTCATCATTTATATAATGTTATCAATTTATTGTATAGAGTTATTTAAAGCATAACCGATTCATTTATTTTTTGAGTTCATTTTTTATATTGCTAAAACTTTCTTTTGTTTTACATGTTTAGAATAAACAAACTTTTAATAATATGGAGTTTATTTATGCACATGCTAAAATAGTGAACACTTATATGCTCTGTCACTTTCAATGATAATGTGATCACAAAAACAATTTGCAGTTGTAGATGTGCGCACTAACATGTTTCATCGGCGCTCAAAAGCGCACTTCGACAATCCTTTAAACACATTTTCTTTCTTGTTTGTTCCTCCTCTACCCTGGGGCCGACGTTGCTAATAGGTATGGCGTTCGTCTCTAAGTTTAAAGGTCCCGGGTTCGGTTCCCCGTACAGGGAATGGTTTTGATGGAATATTTGCATAACCACTGGGAATTAATAATGTCATACTCCCCCTAATCCCCGGCGTAGTGAGATCCCATACCTAGCCTTCACGGATAAGTGCGACAAAAATAGGAGGTCCCGTCTGCAAGTTGCGTCCGTTAAAAATTCTTCGCCAGTTTAAAATCGCAAAGAGAAGTCCATAGGCCACTGCCCTGGCAGAATTAAAATTGGTATCATCATGGTGCTTTAGAGTTTGTGCGCTGTGCTGAGATCCTCCTTGTGTGATCTAAGGGAGGAAAACGGAGCACTGATGGAGTTGACCGTGTGCATTGAAAATGGTCCTTAAAACAAAACAAACTAACCTCTTCTACCTTGGGGTGTAGAATTTGTCACAGGAAGGATTGGGGCGACCTCTTCTCAATCTCTTCTCCACTACGGCAGTACTCATTTTCAATTGTTGTACGTACTGATTACCTGGAATTTCCGGGTCGACACATTTCTTTCTGCCTTGTAGCAGACATTTTGTATTTTCAAATATTCTTACACTCCTCACAGAGATAAGTCGTCATGTCTTTTTGGTTACCCGTTCCTCCCTGCTTTGCAAGAAACGGCTGAAATAGTAATTACTCAATAACCATGTTAATTAATCTCGGGTGTGGTGAACATCAGACTACTGATTAACACTAAAATCGCTCAGCGCATTTGCTTAATTGCTGATAAGGACATGGTGCGTTCTTCGCTAAAATTGTAATACGCTGAAAGTTTGATAGCCACTACAGGGAGACACCTTATGGGCAGACATCTTCTGTTACTAAGTCATCATTTAGATCTTGGTACATCCTGTCGCCTGAGGTGATAACTTCCTAAATGACTTTATAATTTTCAGGATCTTAATTCACCCTTGCTTACAGTTGTGTGATGATGTCATTTTAATTCTCCAACAGTAATTCCGTGCCATTTTAAAATATGAGGTCCCCTATTTGTTTTAGGAAATACCGGTAAGAAAAATATTATAATGTAATTAGCCTGAATTGAGGCCCCCGTGTAAAGTGAGGCCCGAACCAAATTGCCCTCCAGGGTTCACACTCCACTCTCCATCGCTTAGGTTGTGGATGCATCTGTATTTACAACAGATGTTGTCACCATTTCAGTTCTTGTTTTAATATGTTCAGTTTGGATACGCAAAAAAGTTAACACAGCATGGTTGTATTATGAATACTCTTACTTTGAGAGTGCGTTTAACTCAGTAGTTAGAGCTCTCGCCTCCTGAAGCAAAGTTACTAAAAGTTGGGATCTAAACGTGGTAGTGTCATACCAGTCTATCCAGCTGTAAATTGGCACATGACACATTTTTGAGTTGGGGAAGACATAGCCAGCGAGGAAGGGTTATGATCGCCTCGCCTCATACAGCTGGACTTAGTATAGTGAAGTCTCTAACTCTTCACTCCCATACGGTGGTATCCGTTATGAGACTACATGTTGTGTTCCATGTACTTCCCCAGGGTCTCTGAGGGAACACGGAAAGTATAACACTGCTACTCTCTAAGGTAAAAGACAACTATAGCACGTTTCACTAGCTTTGCCCAACTTCAAATGTAATTATCTGATTAACCGTCGAACGTATTAATTCCATTTTTTGCATACGATGTTATATTGGGTTAAACCCAACAAATATATACTTTATATCTATGCAGCTTTTCAAGTTCCCATAAACGGATGAAATCCTTTGATCTTTGTCGGCATACTAATTATTGTGTATCGAGAAAAGACATTGTACCACTTCAGTCACAGATTCTGTGAATTGAATAGGCATAGGCGTGTCTACTATTACAATAATGTGGCCATCACGTTTGCATATGAATACCTGTTGAAGATGATTTCTTAAATGATCTGCATGGGAGATACTCGTGACATTGTTTGTCATTGACATTTAGTGCGCTACCAAACTGGGCCTTCATTGATCAAATTATTTCAATAGGTATCACCTCTTTGCGGTTCATAAATATCATAATGGAACGTTGCTCCTCTAATGTGCTTGTAAATAACGGTAAGGTCATCTTTAAAGAAATTAAACTTCATTCGAATCATAATCAGATGTCTCTGAGACATTGATAATCAATCTCGGCTGAATGAAGGACAAACCATCATTCTTCCAATATTCCCCTTCCTCTTGTAACACATGGTTCTCACATTTCTTCCAATAATCCCTGGCTATATTGGAGATGACCAACGGGCTGATCACTCGTTTGCCAGTCACTTCGATTACGGAAACAATTTTTTTAAAGTCACTGCCTCATTATTGTGAAACATATTGCAAATTTCTCTGCGGATCGATTCTCTGTCAAAATTATCCACCACTCTTGGCCTATTTTTCGTGTGTAAAACCCTGGAATTACCAATTTCAGATGTCGCTATCCAGCGGTGCAATGATCGTTTGCTTATCCCCAAGGCATGAATAGTCCTCTTTTGTGGGTTTGAAATAGAATGATATAGTTTTCCTCGAGTAGCTTCATTGCAGAAATACTTAAAAATCCTATATTGTGATTTGCTATAATGTCATAAAATGTACTCGCAGACTAATTTTTCCTACTTAACCACACAATACTTTTTGTAGACACGCCACTGATTGACAATGTGTGCGTAACACCGGAAATAAACTGTTTTATGTTCAAGAAGTGCAATTTCACGCTAAAATCATGCCGATTGCTTGATAAACCAAAAATGTGCAAATGAGGTCGTATAATTTACTGTAGACATTTCAATATGTGTGTGTGTGATGTGTGTTGGCAAGTAGGATTTTATATTATATTTGAAACCAATGGCCGCATTTTAATGAAAAATTTAATTCATAGGTCCTATACCATTTCAAATTCACACACAAAATTTCACTTATATGCGTTATATATTCGCTGAGATATAGCATTTTGAAGTTGGGCAAAGCTAGTGAAACGTGCTTTTTATAGTATTAGTTGTGCACTGGAGCTGGCAATCTCATCTCATTAAACGAATAGATACATATATTACCACTGGAAGATGTGTTGCCCTGTTGTAGTAATCCCGATAGGTGGCCATCTGCAATGACGGATCCATATTCTAGAAGGATAACAACAACAATAGATTCATATAAGATATTCAGAATTTCTTTTGATAATATTTTATTTCCAATGTATCTTTATCTCCGCGTCTGCTGACAATATCTTTCACGTACATTTCATGTCACTTTCAAATCTTGTATTCCATTTTTCAATCACGTCCAGATGAGCAATATCTCTAAAACTGTGCTTAATTGTGTATTCCCGATGACAATACAATAATCAGTCAATTATTAATAATTTAATATGGTAATTATGACATTATGAGTAATTAATATTTTTCGTAAAGAAATGTAAACAAATCAGGGGCCATAATCAAGATAATTAAAAATGTAGGAGTACGTGGTTTGCTTTATTTTTTTCTATGCGTAAAACAGGACAGTACTCAAACAAGTGTCTAGCTAAATCAAGGGAAACATTACACATTATAAAATTATGAATCAAGGGAAAGTCGAGATCGATCTCTAGATGGCCTTCAAATTGAAGAAATTGATTACACCAAATTAACAGACACAAAGCCATGTAATATTACCGCTCTAAAAAGAAATGGATCACTTAAGAAATGCGAGACCAGATTTACAATAAGTAAAAATATTGTTTATGATTTAGCATGTCATTATTTTTCTAACACTAAAGAGAGAACAATAACAAATATAAAAACTTATTTTAAACACACGCTTTTAATGCACTAAAACCCCCCAACAAAATTTATCAAGGAGTTTATAGCTTGCAGTCAAAACTTGTAACATCTGTGGCAGCCCTGGTGGTTATTATGAATCATCTATGGCAATGTCTGTCCAGGTTCGCTTACCTCTGTGGTTAGCTATAATATGCTGTATACCACAACAGTCACACACACACAGCACGTGATGCGATAACACCTTGGTAATTTGAATAGTTTATTTACATATGAAAGGATCATTGCTGTCTGCTCTGACCTCCACATTTGGTCCATCATAGAATATATAAGTTCATTCTTTCCTCACTCTCTCTCTCGCCCAGTCTACACCTTCTGACCTTTTAACCATCAGTGATCATTCAGGTGCTATAGTCTCAATATTCTGTTCTCCCTTTCATAGATTATTGTTATTTATATTCTCTCAGTGTTCAGGTTATCTTGATGGGACTGGACATCTCCGGGGGTGTTAATTTCCCTTGCCTCACTGAAGAATAGGACTACTGTCTAAATGAAATAAAGTTCACTCTACGTACCTTTTCCTTTCTGAATAATATCTAACTCCCACCGTTTCTCCTTCTAGACAAGAATTTCCACTATTCAATATTTCGGGTTAATCATTACCCAAACTATTTCTTGTCCATGAAATATTCATCACATAAACTACTTGAATACTGCCATTATCATGGCTGACCGCGTATATGCGGCTTCCCTCTCTGGCTCTCGTTTCTGTACTGCCCGCTGAGAAAAGCGTGCATTCACTGGATTCTCGTTCACCTCTGTCATGCGCAACATTCTTCGCGCATCTCCTTTTTGTACTCTATCTGAACCTTCTCATTCCTAATTCTCCTTATTCCTTCCCTTTGACTGTACATCGTTCCCTAACTGCCACATTATCTCCCTATTTCCCTTAAAAATAAATTATTTATCCGTAGGAGAAAAAATTTATTTTCATGACTGTACCAACACTATTATTGTACTTGTCCTATATACAAAAACAATCTTTAGCAATGTTCTGTTACAACCCTAGCTCAGCACATTACCAATTCTTATCTGTGCTAAAGGACAATTTCCCTTTACACAACACAATTAAATTGTACTGAGAACATACATTCATTAACACTTCGTTCCCATTTATGACCACTCATCTTTGCTGTTTCTCCTATCTGCTCATATTACATGATTTTAAAACATACATTTGACATGTTATACATTCCACTTCCTTAGTGGTTGATAAGTATATATATATTCTTAACACTGAAGAATGCTGTATACATGAAGCCACCACACTGATAAATGTAGAATGTAAACTGTAAATGCAAAGGCGTCACACTGGCACATTACATTGATAAGGGTGACTGTGGTGCATGTAATTTGTGTGAACTAGTCATCTTGATGAAGGTTGATGGTCAACTCAAACCGACACAGTGTTGGATATACCGGTCACCTTGTCCATAAAGCATTGAGGCCCTGGCAAGGGACAGTGTTTATATTGAGTGAGAGTGCAGATGTGGGTTACGCGAATGGATGTACTGTTCTGTAGAGTTGATAGGTAACAAGGCACTCATTCACTCATAACTGGAAGTCAATGACTGCTGGAACTACTGTTAACAGTTTCATACAGTTTAATGGGACGCACACTCTGACAACACAGCTACAGTCACTGGAACAAGTTGGCAACAACATCACATGCTTGAAAATGGTTTACGACATCAAATATACATTCGTAAAGAATGTGAATACCACAGAACGTTTGTAGCTAGTGTCTCTGGGTTCTAGTTGTATTTACTTTCAAGGCTAACTGACTGATCACGTCAGTTAATGTTCTCAAATATTTGTCATCAATGGCTCCCTGACAGAACCTCTTCTGACGAAGAATTACAATAGTAAATTAGCAGGCTTTTATGACGACAATCTTAAAACCACCAGTAGTGGATTACAATAGTAGACATCTCTGCATCATCATCAGATAGTAAGGCATCCCTGTTCTCCGAACGATGATCCGCTTAGGCAAAGGCGAGATCCAAAAATGGTCCCTAACTTAATTGAGCTTCGCTCACTCCGAAGCTGCATAATGAAGCATAAGTAAAGGATGCTGTCCATCATTTAAATAATGCTGTGTAGCTCATATGCATAATAATGCAATGTATATCATATGCATAATGGTGCTGCTAGCAAAATGTCGTCTCGAAAATAGTCAATCATACACATGTGCAGACCATACCATGGCTGCAGATCTAGGCATTGGAAAAGGTACAGTAACTGTCTCTCTTTACCTTATCATCCTAGAAAAACACTAGAAAAATAGCACACGCCATCCTTTGGCGCTAAGAATATATTCTGGGGAGGAACATAGACATAATAGTCACACAGACGATGTCGCCTTTCCCCAACATTTCACAGCAAAGAACAAATCTTCGGACTTCTGTCCGTACAGCGACCAGGATCCGGCATCATCACGGAAGTCTCTCTCGACAACCCCCGTTCGACACATGCGCAGAAGCGCGTGACCCCCAGAGTTCAACTCAAGATGGGCCGACGTAAATCTTAGTATTCATATAAGACCCAAGAGAAAGTAACAGACATAATAAAAGGTACCATCAACTAAATCAAGCGTTATGTACCTTTGATTAACAACAAAAAGTGTTAACAGACAAATAAATATATTTCTATATATATATATCTCTATATTCATTGCCTACAAAAGAATTTGTGCGTAACAGACTACCACACCCCCCGGGAAAAAAAATGAAAATCATTTTTTTCCATCTGAGAGCAACATACAATAGGCTCACAACGCACGAATAATGCGCTGATGAGAAATATCAACAATTTATATAATGCCAACTAGGCTAAGTCGACGAATCGACAAGTGAGAATATATCTCAACATCTCAGACAAAGTATTTCTCTAAGTATAAATATTTCCAGATAGGTGTCACCAACGTATACTACAATACTGGCAATATCAAAACCCATACAAATAATTCATAAAATAATTCCATATTAGGTACTATGAGTTCGTGATTACCAAGGAAGAAAAAATCATCAAAAGACCAGCGGTAAATGTACATTAATGAACCGCTAAGTGGTGATACAATCAATATATCACATATTACAAATATGTACATATTTTGATATAGAAAAGAACTATTGTAGAGTTAGACGTATTAAGTAGTCTAAGCTATAACAGTTAGGTGGAATCATGTGGGCATCTAGACAAAATGTCTGCCATCACATTTTCTGAGCCACGGATAGCTCGCACCAAAAAATGAAAAGGTTGAAGAGCAATCGCGTATCGAGTTGATCTCGAGCACGTCAAATTTTTACTTTGAATAGCTGTAAGAGATTTCTGGTCAGTTTCCACAATGAAATGCGCGCCAAAAAGGAATCTTTGAAGTTTGAGAATTGACCAAACCATAGCCAATAATGCACGGTCTAAAACCGAGTAATTCCTTTCTGCCGCATTAAGTTTTCGAGAAATATACATTACAGGATGCAGAGTTTCTGAGTACTCTTGCATTAGTGCCACTCAGATCTCAGTGGATGAAGCGTCACTACGAAGAACAAATGTCTTATCTGTAGTAGGTAACATTAAGATAGGTGGAGTTGAAAACAAAGTCTTAATCTTATCCAAAGAGGATTGGCATTCCTGAGACCAGTGGACCATATTAGGAGACCCTTTTTTTAGTAACGAAGAAAGAGGTGCCATGATAGAGGATAGATACTGAATGAATCGTCCATAAAATTGTATAAGACCTAAGAGACTTCTCACTTGCGTTTTAGTCTTAGGAATAGGGATGTTAAGTATTTTACTGGTATTATGGTCCTCTGTCTTTAGGAAACCATGACCGACACGGTGACCTAGGAAAGAAATTTCGCTAAAACCAATACAGGCTGTAGAGGGTTTCGCTGTCAACTTATGCTTGCGTAAAGTAGACATTAATTCATATAACCCCAAATAGTGATCTTCCCAAGTATCACTGAAAAGACAGATGTCGTCTAGGTATGCAATGACATCTGAACGATAAGATAGGATTCGACGCATCATGCGTACGAATGTAGCTGGGGCGTTCATAAGGCCGAACGGCATGAAATTCCATTGAAACAAACCCCTAGGTGTAGAAAAAGCAGTAAGAGGTTTGGCGTGTTCAGCTAAAGGAACTTGCCAATATCCTTTAGACAAATCAAGTTTAGTGAAGAAATGAGATTTAGAAAGCCTAGTAAGTAGTTCTTCTAGTAAAGGCATAGGTTCAGCATCGAACTTCGTAACCTGATTCAATTTGCCTTTTGTGCTTTGGCAAACTGAGTGAGCGCAAACTCTTCCAGTTTCTCTTCAGTTTTGCCCAAGTCTATCCCTTGCTTGATAAAGTAGTCTAAAGTCGACATAATGTTTAATAATATGTGACTAGTTACCTGAAATATTAATGCAATCTATTTCGAAGTAATTGGAAACAAGTTCTTAATAAACTTGATTAATCAGCTTAATTTATCCCAATCTCTGTGGGAGACAAGCCTTTATTAAGGTCTTGTATAATCAACTGTATAATAATAATAATAATAATCCACCACCAGTTGATTTTATACCACAAGTGCACTACACAGGTAAAAGTGCATCATCAAATATATTTATAAATAGCATATGTCATCAACAACATAATAGCATATGTCAACCAACAACATACACAAAGGACAATCATAAAAGACAATATGAAAACGTTCGCAGGAATTAAATAAATCAAATAGGTAAACTAAAGAAAATTATCACAGAAACTGTGATGATAACTGCGAGGAAATAAACAAAACAAATGACGTCACAGTGTATAAATATAAATGTTGTATACAACCAAATGAAAGGAAAGATGAGACCTACAAATACAAACAAATCAAAACAAAACTGAAAAACAGAAAAATATTACAAAAAACAACGTTAGGTACAACTCGTCACAGCTAACAAAAATAGCAACAAATGTTGCAAGCAAATTTTCAATTAAGAAAATTGCACCTACAGAACTCTAATATAGGCCCTCTATGACGTGGTATTCCCTGTATTAGTCACCTGCCCAACCTTCCCGCAGAAATATACACAACAATATCACATGTAAACATATAAACATAAATACATATAGCATACAATAGAATGTGTTGCAGAGAAGGCTCAGTTGTTACAATATTATGGTACAGTTTTCAATATCATGAACTGTAACTTAAATAAATAATTAATTCTGGCCTTAAATATTTTAAAGTTCAACACAACATAGAGCAGTACAAGAAGATCCACCGTTGACAGTTCCTAAGTATAATAAGTAGGACTTCTCATTTCAGTTGCACTGTACTTCTTGCTAACACAGTTAAATATGTGATTAAATACTGATGTGTAGACTGTTTGCTCGATGTAAACAACCTCTGACCTAATTATAGCATTCGCTTGACAGGACAGGTCACGTGACAAAAAATGCTGACATCGACTGAAGACTTGTACTGCTAGTGTTCGTATGTCGTATCAGACGTCAGGAAACTATCAGTAGTTGACTTCTAACTGGCTACACTGCAAAGGTTAGATCCAGAAATCAGGCCACCATATTGATAAGTGCATATATATTCTTATCACTGAAGAATGCTGTATACATGAAGCCACCACACTGATAAATGTAGAATGTAAACTGTAAATGCAAAGGCGTCACACTGGCACATTACATTGATAAAGGTGACTGTGGTGCCTGTAATTTGTGTGTACTAGTCATCATGATGACGGTTGATGGTCAACTCGAACCGACACAGTGTTGGATATACCGGTCACCTTGTCCATAAAGCATTGAGGCCCTGGCAAGGGACAGTGTTTATATTGAGTGAGAGTGCAGATGTGAGTTACGCGAATGGGTGTACTGTTCTGTAGAGTTGATAGGTAACAAGGCACTTATTCACGCATAACTGGAAGTCAATGACGGCTGGAACTACTGTTAACAGTTTCATACAGTTTAATGGGACGCACACTCTGACAACACAGCTACAGTCACTGGAACAAGTTGGCAACAACATCACATGCTTGAAAATGGTTTACGACATCAAATATACATTCGTAAAGAATGTGAATACCACAGAACGTTTGTAGCTAGTCTCTCTGGGTTCTAGTTGTATTTACTTTCAAGCCTAACTGACTGATCACGTCAGTTAATGTTCTCAAATATTTATCATCAATGGCTCCCTGACAGAACCTTTTCTGACTAAGAATTGCAATAGTAAATTAGCAGGCTTTTATGACGACAATCTTAAAACCACCAGCAGTGGATTACAATAGTAGACATCTCTGCATCATCATCAGATAGTAAGGCATCCCTGTTCTCCGAACGATGATCCGCTTAGGCAAAGGCGAGATCCAAAAATGGTCCCTAACTTAATTGAGCTTCGCTCACTCCGAAGCTGCATAATGAAGCATAAGTAAAGGATGCTGTCCATCATTTAAATAATGCTGTGTAGCTCATATGCATAATAATGCAATGTATATCATATGCATAATGGTGCTGCTAGCAAAATGTCGTCTCGAAAATAGTCAATCATATACATGTGCAGACCATACCATGGCTGCAGATCTAGGCATTGGAAAAGGTACAGTAACTGTCTCTCTTTACCTTATCATCCTAGAAAAACACTAGAAAAATAGCACACGCCATCCTTTGGCGCTAAGAATATATTCTGGGGAGGAACATAGACATAATAGTCACACAGACGATCTCGCCTTTCCCCAACATTTCACAGCAAAGAACAAATCTTCGGACTTCTGTCCGTACAGCGACCAGGATCCGGCATCATCACGGAAGTCTCTCTCGACAACCCCCGTTCGACACATGCGCAGAAGCGCGTGACCCCCAGAGTTCAACTCAAGATGGGCCGACGTAAATCTTAGTATTCATATAAGACCCAAGAGAAAGTAACAGACATAATAAAAGGTACCATCAACTAAATCAAGCGTTATGTACCTTTGACTAACAACAAAAAGTGTTAACAGACAAATAAATATATTTCTATATATATATATATCTCTATATTCATTGCCTACAAAAGAATTTGTGCGTAACAGACTACCACACCCCCCGGGGAAAAAAAATGAAAATCATTTTTTTCCATCTGAGAGCAACATACAATAGGCTCACAACGCACGAATAATGCGCTGATGAGAAATATCAACAATTTATATAATGCCAACTAGGCTAAGTCGACGAATCGACAAGTGAGAATATATCTCAACATCTCAGACAAAGTATTTCTCTAAGTATAAATATTTCCAGAGAGGTGTCACCAACGTATACTACAATACTGGCAATATCAAAACCCATACAAATAATTCATACAATAATTCCATATTAGGTACTATGAGTTCGTGATTACCAAGGAAGAAAAAATCGTCAAAAGACCAGTGGTAAATGTACATTAATGAACCGCTAAGTGGTGATACAATCAATATATCACATATTACAAATATGTACATATTTTGATATAGAAAAGAACTATTGTAGAGTTAGACGTATTAAGTAGTCTAAGCTATAACAGTTAGGTGGAATCATGTGGGCATCTAGACAAAATGTCTGCCATCACATTTTCTGAGCCACGGATAGCTCGCACCAAAAAATGAAAAGGTTGAAGAGCAATCGCGTATCGAGTTGATCTCGAGCACGTCAAATTTTTACTTTGAATAGCTGTAAGAGATTTCTGGTCAGTTTCCACAATGAAATGCGCGCCAAGAAGGAATCTTTGAAGTTTGAGAATTGACCAAACTATAGCCAATAATTCACGATCTAAAACCGAGTAATTCCTTTCTGCCGCATTAAGTTTTCGAGAAATATACATTACAGGATGCAGAGTTTCTGAGTACTCTTGCATTAGTGCCACTCGGATCTCAGTGGATGAAGCGTCACTACGAAGAACAAATGTCTTATCTGTAGTAGGTAACATTAAGATAGGTGGAGTTGAAAACAAAGTCTTAATCTTATCCAAAGAGGATTGGCATTCCTGAGACCAGTGGACCATATTAGGAGACCCTTTTTTAGTAACGAAGAAAGAGGTGCCATGATAGAGGATAGATTCTGAATGAATCGTCCATAAAATTGTATAAGACCTAAGAGACTTCTCACTTGCTTTTTAGTCTTAGGAATAGGGATGTTAAGTATTTTACTGGTATTATGGTCCTCTGTCTTTAGGAAACCATGACTGACACGGTGACCTAGGAAAGAAATTTCGCTAAAACCAATACAGGCTGTAGAGGGTTTCGCTGTCAACTTATGCTTGCGTAAAGTAGACATTAATTCATATAACCCCAAATAGTGATCTTCCCAAGTATCACTGAAAAGACAGATGTCGTCTAGGTATGCAATGACATCTGAACGATAAGATAGGATTCGACGCATCATGCGTACGAATGTAGCTGGGGCGTTCATAAGGCCGAACGGCATGAAATTCCATTGAAACAAACCCCTAGGTGTAGAAAAAGCAGTAAGAGGTTTGGCGTGTTCAGCTAAAGGAACTTGCCAATATCCTTTAGACAAATCAAGTTTAGTGAAGAAATGAGATTTAGAAAGCCTAGTAAGTAGTTCTTCTAGTAAAGGCATAGGTTCAGCATCGAACTTCGTAACCTGATTCAATTTGCCTTTTGTGCTTTGGCAAACTGAGTGAGCGCAAACTCTTCCAGTTTCTCTTCAGTTTTGCCCAAGTCTATCCCTTGCTTGATAAAGTAGTCTAAAGTCGACATAATGTTTAATAATATGTGACTAGTTACCTGAAATATTAATGCAATCTATTTCGAAGTAATTGGAAACAAGTTCTTAATAAACTTGATTAATCAGCTTAATTTATCCCAATCTCTGTGGGAGACAAGCCTTCATTAAGGTCTTGTATAATCAACTGTATAATAATAATAATAATCCACCACCAGTTGATTTTATACCACAAGTGCACTACACAGGTAAAAGTGCATCATCAAATATATTTATAAATAGCATATGTCATCAACAACATAATAGCATATGTCAACCAACAACATACACAAAGGACAATCATAAAAGACAATATGAAAACATTCGCAGGAATTAAATAAATCAAATAGGTAAACTAAAGAAAATTATCACAGAAACTGTGATGATAACTGCGAGGAAATAAACAAAACAAATGACGTCACAGTGTATAAATATAAATGTTGTATACAACCAAATGAAAGGAAAGATGAGACCTACAAATACAAACAAATCAAAACAAAACTGAAAAACAGAAAAATATTACAAAAAACAACGTTAGGTACAGCTCGTCACAGCTAACAAAAATAGCAACAAATGTTGCAAGCAAATTTTCAATTAAGAAAATTGCACCTACAGAACACTAATATAGGCCCTCTATGACGTGGTATTCCCTGTATTAGTCACCTGCCCAACCTTCCCGCAGAAATATACACAACAATATCACATGTAAACATATAAACATAAATACATATAGCATACAATAGAATGTGTTGCAGAGAAGGCTCAGTTGTTACAATATTATGGTACAGTTTTCAATATCATGAACTGTAACTTAAATAAATAATTAATTCTGGCCTTAAATGTTTTAAAGTTCAACACAACATAGAGCAGTACAAGAAGATCCACCGTTGACAGTTCCTAAGTATAATAAGTAGGACTTCTCATTTCAGTTGCACTGTACTTCTTGCTAACACAGTTAAATATGTGATTAAATACTGATGTGTAGACTGTTTGCTCGATGTAAACAACCTCTGACCTAATTATAGCATTCGCTTGACAGGACAGGTCACGTGACAAAAAATGCTGACATCGACTGAAGACTTGTACTGCTGGTGTTCGTATGTCGTATCAGACGTCAGGAAACTATCAGTAGTTGACTTCTAACTGGCTACACTGCAAAGGTTAGATCCAGAAATCAGGCCACCATATTGATAAGTGCATATATATTCTTATCACTGAAGAATGCTGTATACATGAAGCCACCACACTGATAAATGTAGAATGTAAACTGTAAATGCAAAGGCGTCACACTGGCACATTACATTGATAAAGGTGACTGTGGTGCCTGTAATTTGTGTGTACTAGTCATCATGATGACGGTTGATGGTCAACTCGAACCGACACAGTGTTGGATATACCGGTCACCTTGTCCATAAAGCATTGAGGCCCTGGCAAGGGACAGTGTTTATATTGAGTGAGAGTGCAGATGTGAGTTACGCGAATGGGTGTACTGTTCTGTAGAGTTGATAGGTAACAAGGCACTTATTCACGCATAACTGGAAGTCAATGACGGCTGGAACTACTGTTAACAGTTTCATACAGTTTAATGGGACGCACACTCTGACAACACAGCTACAGTCACTGGAACAAGTTGGCAACAACATCACATGCTTGAAAATGGTTTACGACATCAAATATACATTCGTAAAGAATGTGAATACCACAGAACGTTTGTAGCTAGTCTCTCTGGGTTCTAGTTGTATTTACTTTCAAGCTTAACTGACTGATCACGTCAGTTAATGTTCTCAAATATTTATCATCAATGGCTCCCTGACAGAACCTTTTCTGACTAAGAATTGCAATAGTAAATTAGCAGGCTTTTATGACGACAATCTTAAAACCACCAGCAGTGGATTACAATAGTAGACATCTCTGCATCATCATCAGATAGTAAGGCATCCCTGTTCTCCGAACGACGATCCGCTTAGGCAAAGGCGAGATCCAAAAATGGCTCCTAACTTCGATGAGCTTCGCTCACTCCGAAGCTGCATAATGAAGCATAAGTAAAGGGCGCTGTCCATCATTTAAATAATGCTGTGTAGCTCATATGCATAATAATGCAATGTATATCATACGAATAATGGTGCTGCTAGCAAAATGTCGTCTCGAAAATAGTCAATCATATACATGTGCAGACCATACCATGGCTGCAGATCTAGGCATTTGAAAAGGTACAGTAACTGTCTCTCTTTACCTTATCATCCTAGAAAAACACTAGAAAAATAGCACACGCCATCCTTTGGCGCTAAGAATATATTCTGGGGAGGAACATAGACATAATAGTCACACAGACGATGTCGCCTTTGCCCAACATTTCACAGCAAAGAACAAATCTTCGAACTTCTGTCCGTACAGTGACCAGGATCCGCCATCATCACGGAAGTCTCTCTCGACAACCCCCGTTCGACACATGCGCAGAAGCGCGTGACCCCCAGAGTTCAACTCAAGATAGGCCGACGTAAATCTTAGTATTCATATAAGACCCAAGAGAAAGTAACAGACATAATAAAAGGTACCATCAGCTAAATCAAGGCTTATGTACCTTTGACTAACAACAAAAGTGTTAACAGACAAATAAATATCTTTCCATATATATCTCTATATTCATTGCCTACAAAAGAATCTGTGCGTAACAGTGGTCTTCATTTTTTTTTCATGTCACTAAACATGTCATTATTTTCTTACATTACAACATATTATCATAACAAAACTGCGGAATTTCATTTATGCCGTCACTTTTCTTAAGTGACCTTTCCTCTTTTCATTTATGACTGCTTTTAACCCTTGTCTTTCTCTCTCACATTCTGCCAACTGTGTACTTATCCATACAAAGTTTATTTCCGTTTACACATCCAGTCACTCCTATTGTCATACATGTAAATTCCTCATATCGTATTATCTTCTGTCACCACACACCTGGTGTGAACTGTCTGGCCTTCCTCTTCTCTCGTATAAAGCAAAACATGTCTTCTGTCATGTCTCCCTATATACATAGTTCATGATGGCGTGAGCCATTTACTATCATGGCAACACTGAATTTCCATCCTCCTATCCACCCTTTGCTAACTAGACTCCTGTCCTTGGTCTACTACGCGGAAATATTTTCAACTTCTTTGGTCTACATATCTTAAACCGCGTTGTCGCTTTGACCTACTTGCGTATTTTTCTGCTGCTGACCTGTCACTTGACATTATTTTCTACAACACTGTCTCCCAGTGTCTGAATTTCTGTTGTATATGTTCGGTGAGGGTTATCCTCAATAGACTCACATTTGTAGTCTGATAAACACCGCACTTAACGTTTTTATATGTTTTTCGTTCCCTCCCTGGAACTTCTCTTTGTGCTTTCTCTTCTTTCCTTCTCCACAACACTGTCTCCCAATGTCTAGATTTCTACTTTATATGTTCGGTGAGGGTTATCCTCAATAGACTCACATTTGTAGTCTGGCAAACGCCGCACTTAACGTTTTTATATGTTTTTCGTTCCCTCCCTGGAACGTTCTCAACACAATTCTCTTCTTTTCATGTATTACGGAGAGAAAAAAAAATATGATTTCTCCCCAAAGCCTTCACTGCCGCAAAAATCTCTCTTTGCCATTTTCTCCATTGCTTCTCACTTCTACATAAGTTCCTTCTCGAACTATCTCTTCTATATGTCTGTGCCATCCTTCCTGTGGCTTCTCAATACTCCCGTCACTTCTCCGTGACTCTCAATTTTCCCATACTTATTTATCTAAGCTATTCTCTTGTGTTCGCCATCTTCCATGGCCATTATACCTCACCGTCCAATATCTCAATTACTCACTCTTAATTTCGCCATCTCTTATGGCTCTTCTTCTTCCCACATAATATCCTCGTCATTTTTCATGACCTTGTATCCCTCATCTCCCCCTCTACTTCACTTAATATCTATATTTTCTTTTTCCTTTATTTCTCTTCTGACATCGATGACGATTTGCCTGCTCTGCCTTTTCTATCCACCTTTTCCTGTTTGCATAGAATAAACTTTGCAAACCTGTTCCTTTCCAGAATTTTTTGTTGAACTCCGTTATACTTTCCAGCCATATTAGCTGCATTATAATATGATTGTCCTCTATATTTACTGAAATCATTTTCAAGTTCACTGAAGTAGTTCAGTATCCGCTCGGCCATACTTTCGCCGATGTGATCTTTCAGTTAAAAAAACCTCAGAAAGCGTTCAATTGGTATTCCATCACTAGGAGAAACATTTGTAACAATAACAGTAAGTTTATCAACATGGGAAATATCAGGGGTTGAATCAACTGATAAACTAAAATAACCTGCTTGTTTAATGTCGCTAAGTATTGCTTCTCGAACTTTATTAGCCATCAACTGGATAACCTCTTCACATATAGTTTTGGATAAGTACGATGGCTGACCACCGCCTTTACTTCCATACTGATTTATGTGAGCATGCAGGAATGGATCAAATTTGGCAATTAATTCAAGCAATCCAAAAAAAGTTACCATTGTTTGGAGATCAAATGTTTCATCATCTCCTCTAAATGGGAAGCCACGTTCTGCCAAAAGGGAAATCACTGCAATAACTCGCTGAAGTACGTGCCGCCAATAATCCTGCTCTGCTTTGATTTGCTCTTCGAGTTTTGATGTTAACATTTGACCATACTTTCTTGTTAAATATGTTAGCACAGAGTTTATATGATTTTTAGAGTTTTTGTGGGTTTGAACAAGATAAGCGTGATGCCAATGATTGAAACCAGTAGAAGCTAAAGCTGTAGTTGAGTAATTTGGTTAGAGAAAAGTTTGCACACAAAACAGTAGACTTTTCCTTTTGTGAGAGAATACACTAACCATTCTCGAGGGTAGGTTTCTCCATTTACTTTAGTGTAAAGGAATACATTCTTTGAACAGACCCAGGCTTGGTTTTTGAATGTTCGCTTCGAATTGGTAAAAGGCTGATCCCAGTGCTGACATTTCGATGAGCATTTTGCAATCCAGAATGATATTTCATCGTTATTCAATGTCGTCCATTTAATCTACGTCATTATTATCTCTGAAATCACTAGTAGCATGAACAGTTCGTATTTGTGTGTCTACAATTCTAGGGTTTTCGCTGAGCTTGTTTGCTTGTTCATAGTCTTTATGATCGTAATGAGCTTGGACTGCTTCTTTTAATGTAACTATCTCGTGAAATATTCCTTCAGTGCCTTGTGTTAACTCTTTGGCTATAGGTCTTCTCACTTCATTGTCACTTTCTCCAGAAGTTTCCGTATTTGTAGTGGTAGTTACTGACAACAGTTGTCCTTGAAGAAAGGCTGTGTTTTGTATATAAACTGGTTGTTCCTCAGTCTGCCCAAACTGCTCAGTGTAGTCTATTTTATTTTCTTCTCTTTGTAAACATAAATGTTGTGTATCTGAGAGGTTATGCAGGTAGGATCTGCCTGTTGTACAAAGCCATATGACGTGCTTGGATTTAAGTGCTTCAGTATTGCCTTCTGTTTCATTTGTCGCTTTCGTTTACTAGCACCACTTTCATATCGCTTACTCATTATTGTTAACACTAGAAGTCAAAATTAAATATTATTGTGAATTACAATGGTATAAAAGAATCCTCACTTGATTTCAAAATGCATGGAACATTACTCTAGGCTCTACTAATGTTCATAATGTTTTTATTTCTAAAATAGTTTCGCATTTTATCGAAGCTGGCAAAAAATTGCGGCAATTTCTCCGTTTGGCTAAATTGAAAAGCAAAGTGTTAAAGCCTCCACAAACTTTACTAAACAGTAAGTGCGTATTTGTGTAACTGTTATCCAGTCATACGTGTTTAATGTTACTAGCAACTATGCCTATGTAGTAGAATCAAGAATGTGTGCTTTGGTCACTTCCATCAATGTATTCCTGAATTTTGGATTTGTGCTTACACATTATTGGCTTAGGTACGCCCCTGATTTTTATCATTACAAATGGAATACAATTAATCGTGAATGTTTTATTTATTTTTTTTGAAGGAGGCAAAGGCCCCACTAGATTATGAGGCCCTGGGCTGCAGCACGCTCAGTTCATATGTCAATCCGGCACTGCCTACACTACTGACTTACAAAAGAGTTGATATCTTTTGTTGGAAGTGAGAACCACACAAAAACAGTAGGCTAATACGTTTGCCAAAATAAATAGACGCACCGAAGAAATCATTCTCTACTCAATAAGGATTCACAATTTTTATTGGATTATTATAATTACAACTTAATGATCACGATAACGTACCGTGAGCTGTAGATTTAATAATTTATATTCAAGGGGTTAACTGACACCTAGAAATTATTTCAAGGGTTCCTTCAAGATAAAAAGGTTGAAGAAGGCTTCTTTATACATACATACTTACATCTGCTGTAAATATTAATTTAGGGGCAATGAACATTATAAATGTAATAAAACAACATACATTTACAGTATCAAGTTACAATTAAGAAATAAAGTACGTTAAAAAACAATAAAAAACCAAAACAATAAGAACGAACGTAAAAAACAACCAAACAAAAACAAAAATAAAATCCTCATTGAAACCAATCAGATTAAAGTAGTATATAATAGATAGATAGATAGATAGATAGATAGATAGATAGATAGATAGATAGATAGATAGATAGATAGATAGATAGATAGATAGATAGATAGATAGACAGATAGATAGACAGACAAACAGACAGACAGGCAGACAGGCAGGCAGGCAGGCAGGCAGACAGACAGACAGACAGACAGACAGACAGACAGACAGATAGCTAGATAGCTAGATAGATAGATAGATAGATAGATAGATAGATAGATAGATAGATAGATAGATAGATAGATAGATAGATAGATAGATAGATAGATAGATAGATCAGTCTGGTTTGAATTTTTCAGGGGAGTTTACTAAAGTAAGTTTATATGTTTAAGGGAAAGAATTACGCAAAAATAAAAATATAAATTCAAAAGTGGTCAATTACTTTATTTAATCTACTAATAATTTAAGTTGCTTTTTTTTCTTTTTTGCTACATATTTTTAAGTACGTCGTGAGACATATTTCACATTTTAAGTATGGTAATCTTATTGGCGTCTTATTATTTTTTTAAAGAAAACATTTTACAAGAGCAGGTTGGATATTCTATGATTGTTCTATATTTGCATATGTAACTTCTAGTGGATGATAACTTTTAATTCTGGATCCTTCGTCGTACAACAAAACATCGCAGATAACTGAAACAGACTGCAATATCTTTTGTAAAAAAATATGGTATTTTTCGGTTTTCACTGCGACTCATGCAAGTTAAAAAAATACGCCTCATGCGAGCATTTGAACAAAAAAATGCGACTCATGTGAGCATTTAAGAAAAGAAAATAAAGTTAGACCCATAAGATATCATTATCGAAGCACTACGCAGAATTCGTGAATACAGAGACGAGTTCCTTTCGTCATTATCCACAATTACAAGAAGCAGTATTAGAAGTAGCTCCTGACTTACCAATAGCAGACATAGAGATACCTGGGACTCAACAGAGAACAACTAAGTGTCCCACGGTGATCAGGAGAGTCCGTCCCACAGACCACACGCTCAAACTGAGACGGAAGTCGGAGCGTGCCAACTTCGCAAGCCAAGAAATGCCGTTTCTCACGAGACACTACAGGAGAGTATCATTAAGATCACTCAGATGTCAGGAGGTGAGGCCTCGCTCTCGGCCCTACCCGACGATAAAGTGATCGGTATCCTCGAGGCAATAACGGGCAGGAGGAGCATAATTAGAGTTACAAGACATGAACAAGGAGTTATAAGACTCCAAATAACACCGAGAAGACAAACAAACTGATGATCGAACTAGAGTCCGGACACAAAGAAGTCCAGCTACCCCAACAAGTTAAAGTTACTGTGGAAATCTACATGAAAACCAAAAAGATAGTTGTAAGAGGGGTCGACAACAATTGGTCTACACAAGAAGTCCACAGCCACCTGCAAACAGAAAACAAGAATGTCACAATAACACAGGTTGAAAGACTGAAGACATAGGACAAGAAGGACACAAACCTAGTTATCCTAACTATTGAAGGGACTTCAAGACCAAGTCAACTTAACCTAGACGATAGATGTCGAAAAAACAGAACAGCACATCCCTCCAGTTATACAGTGTTCAAAATGTCAGCAATTTTCGCATACAAAGAAAACATGCAAGAGAGAGACAGTTTGCCGGTACTGTGGGGGAAGTCACTCTTACAATGAATGTCCTCACGCGAAAAGGGATACCAACTATAAAGTGCGCATCTCCAACAGAACCTGCGCAAACTGTCTCGGGAACCACGGCCATACTGAAGGAATATGTAACCAAAAACGTTTTCTTCAGAGAAGCAAGACACTGAGTCGCTTCAGGTGGCACTGCTAAACAGGAACATCACACAAGAACCCAACTAATAAAACGTACCACAGAGGTGCGAGACGTAAAACAAAAACTCAAAGTCGACAAAGAACATGCATCACAACGAAGACACAGATACCATAAGAGACGAAACAATAGGAGCCTTATAGAGCGCCCAGACAACGTTACAGGATATGAAATCCATTCAGCACCAAATAGAAGTCTACATCGCCAAACTGGCAGAGCTAAAGGAGGAGAACGAAGAAGTCCTCAACAGAATTGAAACAGAGAGAAGGATCATCGAGGATATTGTAACAAAAAGCAATCAAGGAAGAGAAAGAAGCAAAGAAACCAAAGACAAAATAATTACCGAAACCCTAGAGGAACTCCTACCAAATATAATAGAGACAATCATAAACAACATACAGCCGAAAAAAGATAACAACGAGAAGGGACCAAACAGGCAGCTAGCGGTTCTCTTTAGGACCAGTCCTTTTTAGGACTAGGAACGTGCTACATCGAAGCCGTTTCGGTTAACAGGGTATAACGGCAAAATAATAGACGGAAAAAAATAGATAATGCGTTACCAGTTCCGTTACAGTTGACAGTGAGAAGATGTGCAGATTAATATATAACTCAACACCCTTCATTCATAGAGAAAGAAATAAAAATACAGATTAATCCAAATGTTAACTCGTTTGGATGCGAGACACAGACAACGACTACAACACACAGAAGCCAGATCCAAGCCTCAGAAATAAGGTATCTGACGAAGGTGACAGAAGTAACAAGAAAAGACATGGTCCACAACCAGACGATACATCAATCAATACAGTTTAGCTCCCCAAGGAGCATAGGCCTTCAACAAACACATGCCAAGTCTTCCTGTCCTGTGCCATCCGCTCAAATTCTTTACATGTTGTTCTCATCATTTTCACCTCTGTTTCCAGTTCTCTTCTCAATGTGTTTTTTGGTCTACCTCTGCCTCTCTTTTCCTGTGGATTCCAGAACAAGAACTGTCTTCTAATGCTATCAACAGGTTTCCTCAAGTGTCCTATCCATCACCAGCGTCTTCTTCTCAACTCTTGTTCCACTGGCACTTGCCTGGTTCTTGTCATCAATTCCACATTTGTGACTTTGTCATACCATTTCAGTCCTTCTATACTACGCAAGCACCCGTTTATAAAATTGTGTAGCTTTTTGGTTGTTGTTTTTGTTGTTCTCCATGTCTCAGAGCCATACAATAGGACTGACTTCACATTTGAGTTGAAGATTCTTATTTACGTGTTGGACTTGATTTAGGCATGAGGCTGGTTACCCCATCCCGTACAAAAAAAAAAGTTTTACCACAAAAACTTCAACAAACATGGACAAGTCAGACGATACATAATGACCTAAAAAACCAACTCCTGCAGACGCAAGTAGAACAGTCCCAACTTAGATAGTTTGGCCATGTCTGCAGAATGGGAGAAGATCGGCCACCCCGACAAGTATAGGAAACTAAGAGCCAGGGATGCAGTCCTCCAAAAGTCCGCTGGGAGGACAACATTGGACAATCTCTGAAGGACCGATCGCTAGAATGGAACCAGGCTAGGAGGAAGACACCCAATAGGATAGCATGGCACTCTCTCTTCTAAACATCTACGAGGGGCGTTCAGAAAGTAATGCACCACATCGTTTTTCTCAGGAGCTGTTTATTCAAAAAGCATGAAATTTATACACAATATACATGAATATGTCGTGTAAACATCGGTATTATTCAACATAATCCCCATCAACTTGTACGGCTTTATGCCAGCGCGAAACAAGTACATGTATTCCTAGCCCGTACCAGATTTTGTCTTGATCATGTAGCCATTTCTTCGCTGCATGAATCACTCCTTCATCATCTTCAAACCTTGTCCCACGGAGTGCATCTTTAAGTGGACCAAACAGATGAAAATCAGATTGTGCCAAATCGGGACTATAAGGTGGATGGGGTATAACAGTCCAACCCAATTTGGTGATTGCTTCCCGTGTTTCCAGACTTGTGTGAGGGCGCGCATTGTCGTGAAGGAGAAGCAGGTCTTCTGAATTCTTGTGCGGCCGAACTTTGCGAAAACGTTGATTGAGTTTTTTCAATGTCTTAATGTAAGCTTGCGAACTGATTGTCTCTCCTCTTCGCATAACGTCCATAAGAATCGCACCTTCAATGTCCCAAAAGACAGTGATCATGACCTTTCCAGCTGAAGGAATTGTCTTGAATTTCTTTCTTCGTGGTGATTGCGGATGATACCACTCCATTGACTGTCTTTTGGTCTCAGGTTCAAAATGATTTTCCCAGGTTTCGTCACCTGTAACGATCTTAGCCAAAAAGTTATCTCCATAAGCAGTGAAACGCTCCAACAATTCAGAAGAAATTGCTTTCCTTTGCAATCGGTGGTAATTTGTGAGACTTCTAGGAACCCATCTTGCGCAAACCTTTGAAAATCCGAGAGTTTTTATAACTGCATTTGCACTACCTATACTGACTGACAGCTGAAAGGCCAATTGTTGAGTATGTGGCCGGGTAGGGAATTGGGGGTTGCTGTTTAATTGCAGAGAGTGTTAGATCTAGATTACTAGCTTGACCGCTAGAGTTCGCAATTTCTCCCTTACAGTCTTACGGGATTTTACCAGGTTCGGGGATAATCATCTAGGATGTTCTATTAGAGCAGATGTGTTTTATTTATATGATTTACCAGCAAGAGCAGTTATGGTTCATTTATATTTCCTTCCTTCCTCTCATGAATGTATGGCAAAGCAAATGAGTGACGACCTGCCTTTAGTATCAACTTGACTTTTATTTAATTATAACGTAATTACAAGTCGACATGGCAAAACTTCATAAGACACATATGACAATTATTCTTCAGAGCATTTTTCTTTTCAAAATCCCGCTGTATGAGTTTTCTAACTTCATTATAACCATTCTGGTTCTATTCTTAGGACATTCTTTCTTGTTCATAATGCCATATTTTCAAGTAAGTGCATACCAGTAGTTCAATAGGGATTACTCTGCTTCTTCAGGATATAAAATTTGCCATATCTCCTCCTGATATGTTATTGCTTCATCAAAACAAATCAATCCTGCATGTACTTTTGAAAAGAAAACTTTCAGCCATTATTTCCTTTCTAAATCTGCAACAATCATTCGATTTCGACATGTCAATAATTGTATAGTAATTAGTTCCTACTTACAGACTTCGAATATAGAGTTTAAATACACAAAAATGCACTTTGAAGAGAACATGCCATCATCCCTGGAATTTCTAATTCTTCAACTTGAATAAACTTTCATGCAGTAAACCACTGCGTTATGAGCAGAAACTTGCTTGTCTTACTAGCTAGACGCGTCCCTTCCAACTAACTAGGCTGCTGGGGACAATCGCGTCTCTTCAAACCTTTCTGAGCTCACGATTGGGTAAAAATCACGTGACTAATTTTGACATGTAACGCGACTCTATCCTAATTAAAATTTAATCTGTTTGTAGGAAAGTAGAAATTTATATGCTAATCTGGTTTTTATAGCCTGTTTCCAAAGGAACAACTATGTACACGGCTACATATAGATCCCGGGGCCTTGCAAATGTATCCCATAGGGAGACATTTGAGTACTATCAACTCTAAAAAATATCCTCAAAATTTCCTAAGTTCAAAAAAATTTTCATAAAATTTAACGAAATTCCTACATCTGAGCTCCTATGTCTATATGGGACTGTCGTCTATAAAGGGGCCTTATAGACGGACATCATCTCAAAAAATGCAAACTATCTTTCATATCAATACATACTTCAACCAAATTTACAAATTGGCAACACTGACCAGCAAAATCCTAAAAACAATCATAAGGTCATCACCAAAAAATTTGACGAGTGGCAATACTGGGAAATGAACAATAAAATATCTTATTTGCAGAACTTGGCTGCATTATCATAATCTATTACATTTCATTCAAAAATATAGTTGATTACATTCTCTTAGATATGGTGGGGGTGTTATCTCTTTTCTGTTCCTGTTATTTGCTCCATATATAAGTCTGCAAGACTTAAAAAATCTTTTTTTTTCTGGCGTACTTGTTTATTCTAGTTTCCAAGTACTCTGCAATATCCCAAGAAATGTCCAAAATCTCCAATTCCTAAGGTAATGGTAATCCACTTTCATAGAATAGCCAATGTTTTCATGGGTACTCATCATTTTCTCCTTTTTTTTTTTTTTTGAATGAGCTACTTGCTCATTATTACATGTAGAAAACATCTCTAGATATAATATGCATATTTTATCAGACGATAATATAACCAGCATCATTTTATAAGTAATCATTTTTCACAATAAAAGCATTAAAACCTCATGGCTTATCCTTATTTATTTTTCTGAATGTACCCTGTTATTCACATTTTCTAAATGGTAAGTGTATAAATTCGTTCTAAGTCCGTCACTGTAGAAAAAATGTTCTATATTACATTTTTTTTTCTTCTTCAAAATATGTGATGTTTGTCTCCAATATCCGTGCGTCTGGTAGTGATCCTGTCCATTAGTCAGTTATTTCTAATCATTCCTTCTTTTCTGTCAACACAGTATTTTTTCTGTGAACTCTTTCCTAGAAATATTATTTTATATATATATATTTTTATATTTTTTTCAAAGATCTTCTTTGACTTACCATACATCAATTTTCAAACATCTAATTATTCAGCAACCAACAGACGAATATGTTACTATCATATTATGAAATATAAGGGAATGGAAAATATAGTTTCAAATCATCATGAATTTTCTACATTGGGTTCCGTATTACTTTATTTTCTCTGTTAAGCCAACTGCTTATACTCTTGACAATATGTATCCATGTTGTCACTCTCAAGGCATCCTTGTATACAGTTTATATTTGTCTCCTTTTTCTTCATAACACCAATGTATCATTTATGGTGTTCCAATATCATTGTGTCTATTCTAGTCCTCCTGTTATCTTGAGAATTCATCCTTAGTAACTCCCTATGTACCTTATCCAGCAATACATTTTTCAAAAACACATCAAACAATTATTTATGGAACAATCAACTGAGATGTAAGAACTTTTGACAATATGAGATGAAAAAAAATTTTGGGGTCATCACTCAAAAAATGTGACATAGAAGGGAAGAAAAAATATTCAATTGATCGTGAGGAATCTACAATATCCTTATAAGACAAAGTTCCTGGCACTCTGACTACTATTTATCCATATTATTTCTGATTATCCTTGTATAAAGTATACCATTTCCATTTTCTTTATAAGTCCAATTCATCGCTCATGGTGCTCCAATATTTAAAATGTGGATCCTTCCTATTCCTCTTATTCTGTACTGGAAATACGTCCTTATTAATTGTCTATGTACTATATCTGCGAATATTTATCAACAATATATCAACTAATCATTTATGGAACCATTAACACAAATGTCTAGACTTTACCAAAACATGAACAAAAACATGTCTTTTTACATATGTGCAAAATTTCGACACCAACTCTGCCTTCGCAGGTCGAGGGTTAGTCAGAGTTATGTGGTGCCTGTAACATCCGCTGACTACAGCCAGAAGGGTGACTTATGGTACTTATAATTCAAAAATCTCGTCCGTCAATTATCTTAAGTGTGGGGCGGGGGTCTATTTCATGGTGTCCTTGACAAAGTTTGCTGCATTTCTAATCTAGGTATTCTTTTCTTATGTCATAATATCTCCATGATATATCTGTGACATGTCTGTCCTTGGGATAACATTATTATTTTTTTTCAATATCCTCGGGGTGAGCAAATCTCAGTACGTCCAATTTCATCAATCATGTATTTTTTTTTCTCTCGTAATTCTGGGTATGTTATGAGTATAGTAAATTGTCAATTTATTTCAACCATCTTACAACATTCTGTAATTCGTGATAAGGAATAGTCATTTGTTATACAACATTGTTCATATTACAAAGGCAATAAGCAAAAATCAAAGAGATATCTTCTCCGAAAATGCGGATGTATCTCTATTTCTCCTACCTCTGGGCGTAGTAATTATTCAGTCATTATTTTTTTTCTCCATTATCTAATCTCCATTTTGTGTCCTTAGTACCTGTGGTTCCATGGGATTATCATAATCTATTTGTCTCTTGTCTACTGACAATCCTTCAATAATGACTTCAAATATGGTCCTCATATGTGCAGTAATCATCTGCTCTGATTTGTTCCATGTCCATGGTATTCATCAAATATTCTATTATATCCTTGTCTTATCTCGTAACCACGAAAGACTAAAATTATTGCTCCTCCAATGTTAATGTGGGGGATCTTGTGCATAAACATTACAACAAAATCTCAGCTGTGACAACATAAAGTTTCACCATAATATAAAATGGTATCTTCATCATCATTAAACAGTTGCTTCATTCTCTCATGTGCCATCAGTGGCTATCATCCGGTAATGGGTGTTCAATGCGGGTTCAGCATATACAAATGCTGTAGATGGGTATTTCATTTGCTAAGTCAACATGTGCAAATGCTATTTCTTTAACATGGGCAAAGGCATCATCAACAAATATGTGTAATGTGTTCAATCTGGGGTTAGCATATACTAATGCTCTCAAAGGATTTTTTTCATTTGCAAAAAATCAGCATGCGCAAATGTCATTGGGGTACCTGTCATAGGCAGTATCAACAAAATACTGCTGGAGTATCCGAGATCATGCTGGTGGGGGTATGACTGGTAATGGGCAGTAGGAGTAAAAACTAATTTCTCACTCTAAAATGGTGATTTATTTTCTCTTTTTCTTTTCTTTTATGTCGACTGCTAACCTCAGGGCAGTCAATGTTTTACAATATTGGCTTATCATCATCAAAATGTGTGAGGGTGGCATATAATACATCTTATAAAAAAAACATTCCAATTTGATGCGTGATGCCATATGATGATGGATGGTATCCGCATGTCTGGTTTTGTGTGGTGTGCAGATGTGTTCAGTCAAAACAATGTTCATACAAAAATAACAGGGCAATCCACATAGGACGTCAGTAAACTCACGACGTATAAAGTCAATGATTCTTGGAACAGCCGTTGACGTTTTTCTTCATTATTTATTGTGGACGCCACAGTGACAAAATGGTTACGCGAATATGTAGACACATCAAACAGTCATTATCACAGCAACATTCAATACAGCAATAGACGGTAGACAGCATTACAATGATGAGTCAGATGCATGTTATATTTCATAGTGCTGTAAATGTAGTCAGGTGGAAAACTCCATCCTTTTCTATAACAGCCAGGAGATAACCAGATGTATGAGATCAGTTCACTCTCCTTAGTTTGACTTCAGCAAGACAGACACGTCTGCCGAAGTATAAATAATGTCCTCAAAAATATCCTCTAGATAATAAAGGTTTTTCAAACCTAGTTCATTTAACAAAGTAGCAAGTAATGGTCCTTGGAACCTGCATCAACCGATGCAGTACAATACAGCGACATGTGAGCTAGGAAAACATCTCGTGACGACGACTTTCGAAGACAGGCTATGAATCGAAATCGTTCACGACCAAAAATCGATAGAGTTAATGAAAAGTCAATTTACCTTGCCTTCAGGAAATACACAGAAATATTATGCCTCCCGGCATGTGCAAATACACTAGAGGTATTATCTCGAATAAACGAAATATCCATAAGAGGACTACACATTCCTGACAGAACAAAAAAAAATAGCGGAGATCCCCTCTTCAACGAGGCATCTCTTTCGCCATTCCAAATCGCTCACTCCACTAGTGGTGGGCGGAAACCGATCGACCAAGAAGCAAGACAAGTCATGCGCAGTCCAGCGCAAAATGACCACAGCTCAAAACTTAACTGCATTCGATACCAACGCGAGAAGACAAATGCTTACCGAGAAAAGTGACTATAAATTTCAAGCAGTTGTTGCCCTTGCGTTATAAAATAGATATTGTAATAAAACGATGTTGCGAGAATTTATCACGCAACATATCACCACCTCCTCCCGATAAAAAAAAATGTGGAACATATTTTTTTTTTTAAATATCAAAGAGCATGCGATAAGCGGCTCAAAACGCACGAATTATGCGCTGATAATTAATTAAATTGCCTAACATGAGGCTAAATATAGAGTGTCTGGTGAGGATATACCTCAACAGAAAAATAAATATGTCTCAAAAAATATTCACATCGGGGAGGTGTCACCAACACACATCACGTTAGCATGTAAACACAATATACGTATGCAAGTTACTATAATCATCATTAAACAGCATACTCTAATATTGTCTTTAAAAATGGATGTACAAATCTGATAGGAAAATTTAAATAGTACATTCTTTGACATGTAATGACATAAGTACATAGTAAAGTTAAACTACATGACGATCCAGGACATATGCTCTGGTATTCCGAGGGTAAGTACACAATCTAGAACTCGTCATGCTTGATACTAGTAAGGTAAGTCCTCAGCTCAACAATGACATTCTGAGAAAGTACAAGCAATATAATGCTAATTAATAACTAATATGCTTCATAAGGTACAATACATTATTAATAATTGTGGCTGTTTAGTAAACTAACGGCCCTTATATTAACTACTCAGTCCTCCTCTATCATCTTAAAAAACGAACAGAAGAAGATGACAACAAAGCACGATAGTGTGTACATATAAAGTAAGTACAGATGTGCTAATCTATTGTAGAAATATAGGTGTGTTATGACTCTGTAATATATAGGAATATAGGACAGAAGTATTAGTTGGAGTCATGTGGGCATCTAGACAAAATGTCAGCCATCACATTATCCGCACCACGGATAGCTCGTACCGTGAAGTGAAAAGGTTGAAGAGCTATAGCATATCGAGTGGATCTCGAACTCTTCAAATTCTTAGTCTGAATAGCTGTAAGAGCTTTCTGATCAGTCTCTAGAATGAAATGTGCGCCCAGGAGGAATCTTTGTAGCTTTAGAATTGACCAAACCATCGCTAACAACTCACGGTCTAAAACCGAGTAGTTCCTCTCTGCCGCATTTAGTTTTCTAGAAATGTACATAACAGGATGCAGAGTATTTGCATATTCTTGCATCAGTGCTGCTCCAATCCCAGTGGATGAAGCATCACTCCGAAGAACAAAAGTCCTATCAAGAGTAGGTAATCTTAAGATGGGAGGAGAAGAAAATATATTCTTGATTTGGTCTAGTGAAGATTGGCATTCTTCAGACCAACGGACCAGATTAGGCGAACCTTTCTTCAACAATGTTGAGAGAGGTGCCATGATCGAAGATAAATTTGGAATAAATCTCCCATAAAATTGAATTAAACCTAAGAGACTCCTAACTTGTTTCTTCGTTTTAGGAACAGAGATGTTCAGTATTTTGGAAGTATTGTGGTCTTCTGTCTTCAAGAGACCATGACCAACACGATGACCCAGGAAAGAGATTTCACCAAAACCAACAAAAGCTTTAGAAGGTTTTGCTGTCAAATTATTCTCACGTAGAGTGGACAGTAAGTCATATAACCCTAAATAGTGATCTTCCCAGGTATCACTGAAGAGACAGATGTCATCTAAGTATGCGATGACATCCGAACGATGTGACAGAATTCGACGCATCATGCGAACGAAAGTGGCAGGGGCGTTCATGAGACCAAAAGGCATAACATTCCATTGAAATAGACCCCTAGGTGTAGAAAAAGCAGTAAGAGGTTTGGCATGCTCTGCTAAAGGCACTTGCCAATAACCTTTAGACAAGTCAAGTTTAGTGAAGAATCTAGAATTAGAAAGTCTAATCAGTAGATCTTCTAACAAAGGCATCGGTTCAGCATCGAACTTTGTGACCTGATTCAATTTGCGATAATCAACGCAAATTCGTATGTTCTTATCCTTCTTCCGGACAATAACCATGGAAGAAGAATATGGTGAAGTCGATGGTTCAATTATATTTAATTGAATCATTTCATCCAATTCCTTTTCCACTTGCGACTGAAAGTGTATAGGAATAGGATACGGCCTAACCCTAATTGGATTATTGTCGGTAAGAATTATGTCATGTTCTATGACATCTGTGTGTCCAGGAATGTCAGTGAGAACATCCTGAAATGTTTGTAACATCGACGAGACTTGTCGATGTTCGTCACCAGAAAGATTAGGAGAAACAGAAACGTTTTTCCAAGATTCCGTGGAATGTAATGGAACCACTGGAAGGGGAAGGTTGACATCAGAGAAGGTAGCTTCCTCATCCTGTATGACAGACAGGGATGAATAATGACCGTGAGGTGCAGGAGCATCATCCGTTGCCTGGAAAATAGGCAGCAAATAGTCCGGACGTTCGTGAAATTCCGAAAGCATGTTTATGTGGAAAGTTTTATGCTTTCCATCAATATCGACCACATAGTCAACATCGGAAATCCGAGAGACTATTGCATACGGACCTTTCCATGCAATAAGAAGTCTATTTTCCCTACTGGGGAGTAGGACGAATGCTTTGTCACCTGGACAAAGTTGTCGTAGACATCTATTCTTGTTAGCAAACTGCCTTGCCTTCTCTTTAGCAATTTCTGATGAAGCAGTTGCTAGCTTACATGCCTCAATGATCTTTTGTCTAAGAGCAATGACATACTCATATGAGGATTGAGTTTCATCGCTAATATCATCGGCAGTGATGAGATCGTGTAATAAAGACATAGGGCCGCGTGGACGCGCGCCAAAGACAAGTTCGAAGGGAGAAAATCCTGTGTGTTCATTAGGGACTTCTCTATAGGCAAAGAGAGCCGCGGGTAAAACCCTGTCCCAATCTTGAGGATGATCTTCAGTTATCTTACCAAGCAAAGTCTTGAGCGTTCTATTCAGACGCTCAACTAACCCATTAGACATAGGATGGTAGATACTACTGAGAGATCGTTCAATATGTAAGGTAGACATTACCTGTGACATAGTGTCAGATATGAGTTGAGTGCCATGGTCTGACAATATTTCTCTGGGGAACCCCAAGCGAGAAAATATCAACCAAAGAGCATCTGCGATATCTGTAGTAGATATGCTCTTAAGAGGAATAGCCTCTGGCCAACGTGTGCACATATCGACACATGTAAGGATAAACTGATGTCCTCTGGCCGACTTGACCTTAAAAGGGCCAATAATATCTATGGCCATTTTCTGAAACGGCCGAATAGGAATGTCAGCAGCCTGGATAGGCGCAGCATGTCGTGGTCCTCTAGATTTGACCTCCTGACATACCTTGCATGATCGGCAGTAAATACGAATGTCCTTATTGACAAAAGGCCAAAAGAAAGCCGCAAGGACTCTCGACTTCGTACGGGAAAAACCCATATGTCCAGCACATTGCGAGTCATGAGCATGTTGTAATATTTGCACTCTCATGCTCTTGGGAACAAGAATTTGCGAATGTGCCGACGTAGTCGAATCTTGTACCATACGTACAAGTACGCCGTTTCTCATTGCAATCCAAGATTTTCTATTTGTATCCTGATTCGGATCACCTTTCTTCGCAAGAACGAAGAATTTTTTTAAAGAAGGATCTTCTTCTTGCAATTTTATGAAAGAGTCACGAGTGATTACTAAGTGACTATCTTGGCTATCAACTTCATTATCACTATTCAGTGAAGTTTCGGGTGTTTGTAGAGCTTGTGCTCTTGTAACTACTGCATTTGTAGCTTGCATGTTATTATCTTCCCAAGCAGCAATCTGCTGTGGGGTACACTCCCTAACTCCGTGAATACGACCAATAATAAGGTCCGCAATAGGATTAGGTAAGAGACAAGCATGCACATCTCCAGTAAAGAAAGGAGTGGCAATGCGAATTACAGCAGTAGGATATTTTTCTAGAGTGCCGCCAAATGTGACACATTTAATAACCCTTCCTGTAGCACAAGATGGATCTACAAGCGATTGTCTAACACCAATAGTGGTGCATCCGGAATCGAAAAGTAGTGAGACCGGAGTATCATTAACAAGACCCTTATGTAGAATTAAAGAACCCCTCCCGTCATGCGCAACAGCAGCAGGAAGAGCGGGAAGTGGGTGACCACAACTCAAAGTAGTTATGGTACCCGGTTCGAATAAAGTACTGCATTGGGGGCATTTGTTTGCTCTCTCAAAGTCAAAAGCAGAACCAGTGACAGCGTCAAAGTTTTTACTATCAACAACATGATTACAGGCTCCCTCAGTTTCCTGTTGTACAGCATTAGCCTGCTGATATCTCTTTTTTTTGTGTTGAGATCTACCCCGACTATTATTACCTCTGAAGTTATCAGAGTTATTATTATCTCTGCAGTTATTATTGTCTCTATTGTAATTGTTATCCTGGTTCGAATTCCAGTTTCCACGATTACTATCATGTTCACATTGATGCGAACATCTATTTGTTTGGTTCTGAGGTCTTCGGCAGGAATAACCTCTATTACCATATCCTCTTTTGAAATGCTTATAATTATTAGGGTGATAGTAACGACCACTATCAGGTTGTCTCCAATTCTTCGAAGAAGAATCACCATGAAATTGGTTTCCATGATTTTGACAGAAATTACCGCTGCCCTTTCTATCAAAATTTTGTTGGGATCTACGAGCAAAGTTTTGACCATACGGAGCTGCCGAAGCAACTGGTAAACCTTCTTTCACCTTAGAGTTACCCATGGTTATGTGTGGGTGCGCAGTTACGTATTGGCAACAGAAATCTTCCATTTCTTTTATTGTTTTAGGTTTACGTTCATGAAGGAAAGCAAGGAAAGACTCATTGACAGACGACATGACTTTGTCTCTAAGTATTAAGTCCATAAGTCCTTCATAAGTTTTTTCCGTCTTAGATAGTTCAACCCATCGTGAGAAAGTAATGCGTATTCTTGCAATAAACTCGGAGAATTCAACTCCATTTTCAGGTAACATGTTTTTAAATTGTAGACGATAGCCGTCTTCGTTAAGCTGATATTTCTTTAACAAAGCGGCCCTGACAACCTCATAATTGTTCTTGTCAGGTTCATCCACCATATTTAATATACTTAGAGCTTTACCTGTCAGTATCCCTGATAACTGATAAACATATTTTGCTTTGTCTATGTTATGAGCTGTACATGCTTGTTCAAATCTGTCCAGATAGAACATTATGTCATCACTGGAAGGACTAAATGTTGGTAACTTAATCTTAAAAGTATCATTATTAGCCTTACCAGAAGATGAACCCTTGTTTGAATCATTACCATTACTCATGTTCATCAATTTCAATTTTTCCAACTCTAAAGCTAAGACCTTTTCTTCATGTTCCATTTTTGCTTTCTCTTTCCTCTCATCAGACTCTCTCTGTAATCTTCTCTCCTCAGCCTGAGCCTCTATTTGAAGTCTTTCAGCTTCTTTTTCAAGTCTTTTATTTTCAGCCTCTTTTTCAAGTCTTTTATTTTCAGCTTCTAGCTGTAGCTTTCTTTCCTCAGCTTCTGATTCCCTTTTTTGTTTTTCCATTTCCATTTGGAATCTTTTTTCATCCACCTGCATCTGCAGTTTCTTTTGTTCAGCTTCCATATGCAGTTTCTTTTGTTCAGCTTCCATTGCTTTATCATATCGAGCAGTTGCAAATTCTTCTAACTTATCACCAGTCTTCCCATGCAATTTACCCTGCTCAATAAAGTGCTCAAATGTAGACATGTTGTCTAACATATGAGTCCAAAACCTGAAATAATTAACTAATTTATTTCAAACCTAAGTGTAACAAGTCTTAATTAAGCACTTGTATATTCACATCACCTTATATTATCCCAGTCTCTGTGGGAAACAAGTCTCCAATCAAAGAACTTGTATATGAAATATCAGCACTCAATTCTTGATCATAAGTGCACTTCTCATTCAATAGTGCACGACACTATTCATCATTCATTTATCATCAGTGTAGTAGTAACAGTGCATTAGCATAGCCCATTAACTAATTACTATAACTGTAAACAATGACTATGTAAACACATGCAGAATGTAAACATTGAAAATGTAAACAATGCAAACAATGTAAACAATAACAATGTAAACAATAACAAAGATCAGCAACAATACAAAAACGTTCGCAGAAATCAACTAAAAATAAAGCAGAAATTAATGAAATATCACAAAAAATGTGACGATATCTGCGATAGAATTAAACAAAATACATGACACCACAGTGTATAAACAAAAATGTTGTATGAAACTAAATTATAGACAAGAGTAGGCTAACAAATACAAACAAATCAAAACAAAACTAAAGAATGCGAAATAATAACGAAAACAATATTAAAACATGTCATCACAGCTAACATAAATAGCAACAGAAGTCGCTTAGCAAATTCCAGTATCGGAAATTTGCAAACCCTACAGAAAACGCTCACAATAGACGACCTCTATGACGTGGCATAATCTAACGGAGACACCACCCAACCGAGAACCCGCTGAAATATAAACATATAAATATACAAATAACATATAGACATATAACATATAGAATGAGATGATACACAGAAGACTCAGCAGAAGTATAAGGGCACAGTTTACATACAAACAGGCCACTTAACTTATAGGCTTCCAATCGTAGAACAGCAGAAAAAACGGATGTCAATCAACGTCCTAAAGAGCGAAGCTCCAACGATGATGGCACATCTGAACTGCTTCCACTGCTAACACGATGGTACAAGAGCTTCTGAAATACTGTGTGTTGAGTTGTTTCGGCACTTGACCTTCTAATCCAAAAGTAAGTTGATGGAAATCGGTACTTGGCCTTCTTCAGAAAACAACCCGTTTCAACCGGCACTTGACCTTCACAAAAACGACAGCACTGGAACCTTGACAGCAGCAACTTGCTTGACTTGCGTAAAAGATAACAGCAGTCCGAGTTATCCGGCAACATGTAACAACGCCGGGTACTGTCAAATTCTTGTTTCCGTCAAAAAATTGAAATTTTGACTTTTACCGGGCAACGCCGAGTACTTTGAAAATTTTGAAGATGTTGACTGTATTGAAGAATGTTAATTTCTTGAAGGATGCTGATGAATTCTTGTTGAAAATGAAGTGGGTAAGGGACCCCGTGTTTGCTGGTACCAGAATCAAACCAGCTTATGGCCACCAAATGATGCGTGATGCCATATGATGATGGATGGTATCCGCATGTCTGGTTTTGTGTAGTGTGCAGATGTGTTCAGTCAAAACAATGTTCATACAAAAATAACAGGGCAATCCACATAGGACGTCAGTAAACTCACGACGTATAAAGTCAATGATTCTTGAAACAGCCGTTGACGTTTTTCTTCATTATTTATTGTGGACGCCACAGTGACAAAATGGTTACGCGAATATGTAGGCACATCAAACAGTCATTATCACAGCAACATTCAATACAGCAATAGACGGTAGACAGCATTACAATGATGAGTCAGATGCATGTTATATTTCATAGTGCTGTAAATGTAGTCAGGTGGAAAACTCCATCCTTTTCTATAACAGCCAGGAGATAACCAGATGTATGAGATCAGTTCACTCTCCTTAGTCTGACTTCAGCAAGACAGACACGTCTGCCGAAGTATAAATAATGTCCTCAAAAATATCCTCTAGATAATAAAGGTTTTTCAAACCTAGTTCATTTAACAAAGTAGCAAGTAATGGTCCTTGGGACCTGCATCAACCGATGCAGCACAATACAGCGACATGTGAGCTAGGAAAACATCTCGTGACGACGACTTTCGAAGACAGGCTATGAACCAGAAATCGTTCACGACCAAAAATCGATAGAGTTAATGAAAATGTTAATTTACCTTGCCTTCCGGAAATACACAGAAATATCACGCCTCCCGGCATGTGCAAATACACTAGAGGTATTATCTCGAATAAACGAAATATCCATAAGAGGACTCTCACATTCCTGACAGAACAAAAAATAGCGGAGATCCCCTCTTCAACGAGGCATCTCTTTCGCCATTCCAAATCGCTCACTCCACTAGTGGTGGGCGGAAACCGATCGACCAAAAGCAAGACAAGTCATGCGCAGTCCAGCGCAAAAAATGACCACAGCTCAAAAACTTAACTGCATTCAACCAACGCGAGAAGACAAATGCTTACCGAGAAAAGTAACTATAAATTTCAAGCAGTTGTTGCCCTTGCGTTATAAAATAGATATTGTAATAAAATGATGTTGCGAGAATTTATCACGCAACACAATTGTTTTTCTCTTCTCATTTTTCTGTTATGTTTTGTCTCTTTTCATTTTTTTCTTTTTCATTTCTTTTTTTCATTTCTTTTCTGTTTTCTTGTGATTTCTTTTCTTTTCTGTTTTACATTTCATTTTCTTTTCTGTTTGCATCACAAGTATGAAAGAATGATAAAATCAATTCACTAAACATTCTAGCCACTACCAATATTCCTAATAGTAAATCCTAACCAATAGGGCTGCAAGTAATAGTTTAGGTTAGAACAGAATGAATATTGTAGCAGTATCTGTTGTCAATAAGTGGCGAGGAAAGGGTACATCAAGGATCTTCTGATTACAACATGATTGTAATTCCGAGGAATGAATATGATTGGGATTGAAAAGATCACAAGTCTAGAATGTCGTCTCAATATAGTGGAAAGGAAAAATAGTAAGTTAAAGATGTTGTAACAGTGGAGTGAAGAAAATCTTACTATAGAGAGTCAAGGTTGGGATATGGAATCTTGGAGAATGTTTTAAAATCTTGACAGTACTAATATACATCTGGGTCTAAAATAATAATGTACATTGGAAAAATAAATAATCCTGTGGAGAAAGATAGCATAACATGCAATACTAGTTTTGTGTATGAATTATATGCTGTTAACAGATGTCATAGTAGGAACAGTATGATTGATCAGGGTGATAGATATCAAGGAGTTTAGCATAATTGAGATCACAGAAATATTAGTATGAGGTAAGAAAAAAAAACTACTGGTGTAAAGTGTCTGCATGAAAATGCACTAAGATGCGAAAGTACAGAACTCTGGAACTGCAAGGACAAGAAGTCTGGTGAATGGAGCGTGGAATATGATCAGTTTCAAAAGTAGAGATCAATGTTACAACAGAATAGTGTGACACATGTGTTATAGGTAAGGTTGTGTAACATTCTAAATATTAAGAAAATGTCTGTAACTAAATAATGTCTGTAAACTCGTAACACCGTGTGTTATCAATTGTTTTGTCATTTTTATTTCACAACACCATACTATCTAATGAACATCCTCCGTGTGCTGGTCTTGATTTGTTCTCTGGGCATCAGTATTCTAAGGCTGGAAAAAAATAGCTTTCTCAGTGAGGCTTTGACATCTTAGTCTGGAAGCAAGTCATTTGAACTGTCAAAAACTGAAAATAGAGTACATGGGAAAGTTAGTACATTGTTAAAAAGGTTTTTGCACATTCGCGGCGACCGTGTTCGGAGTGGCGAACACATAAAACACCTGGGCGTGTTTCTCAGAACAGTTTCAGTACCAGGGAGTTATAACTGTATTTCTCATAGTCTCTGCCAGCTTGTTGATTTGTTTCTCCAATTCCAGCAGTGCCATAAGTAGGGTCGAACTGGAATCATTGTTGACCGGGTTTACAGCGGGTACAGCACTGGAGATAGCGTTGTTGACAGGGTTGACAGTGGGTACAGTACTGGAGATGGTTTTGTTGACGTTGAGAGGTTGATGGGCAACTGAAGAAAACGTCAATGGTTGTACTGTAGCTGGAGGTGACATGACATTGACTGATTGTTTGGGCGCAGAGGAAATCAGTGATGATGGCAATGTAGCCTGGGAATGTGTGGCTGGAGGTGACATGACTGGCGGTTGTGGTAATTTTACAACTGGAGCAACAGGAGGCTCAGGAAAAAAGGACTCAAACGTGGTGTTGACTTCTGAAAGTGTGGCGCTGTCTACAAGTGGGGCGCTGAATATTGACTCGATACCACTATCTGAGTCTGATACACAGGACATTGTGTCGTCATCATGTTCATTGGAGTTTTGGACCACTGTGTGAGGATTGAAGTGTTGTTCTATTATTTTCAGTTCAGTTTCATTCTCATTCAGTATTTCGGTTTGAGTGGCTACTGTCGTTCGAGTGTGGTTAAAAGGTGACGTAGGAAGGTCTGTTTGTGTCGCGACAGAGGTCGTCTTTGGTTCATTCATAAATTCTTCTTCTTTGTGCACGATTCGGGTTAGTCTATTTTAAATGGGGGTACATAGCGTCGTATTTGTTTTCATAACACCGACTTGCTGACGTCTGTGAAGTGGATTGATAAGTGCCCTGAAACCATCTGCTGTTGTGATCATACATGTGTTGTTAGATGCACGGAGATTCTTTTTCTCGCAAATCTTTTGATGCTTGACATTGTTGATTACGTTTCTGACTGCAATACGGTAATTTCTTCTGTTGAGACTGTTCCAGTGGTTCTTAGTATGTTTATTGAAGCGATACAGGGGACTGTCGGATTCGTTACTGTCACGTCTCAGTATACGTGGGTAATGTAAGTTCCTCATATCGTCGGCAAAGTAACGTTCCGCATCCGCGTGTGTCACTGCATTCATCCTGATAGAGGTGTGATTACAATACTTCATATCTGCCCCATGAATAATGGGATGTAAGCTAAAGGATTTACGTTTGGGATAACCTCCCGTTAGAAAACGATTTTTCCACTTGTCAGATTCAGAGGGGCGGCGTGGGTTGGAGAAACTTGGGGAGGGGAACTGATGGGCAAAGCTCTGACACAGTGATGGCTCATGCTGCATAGGGTAACTTCCCGTCAGCAAATATTTCTTAGACATGTCAATCGGTGGGCTGTAATGGTTGTGCATGCGTTTGCTGCTGTTGTTGTACTCTTGGTGTGGGTATTTCCTCCTTAGGTCCATCTTCGCTTCTGCTCTTTTATAGAGGACTGGTCACTAGGCAACATATAACAAATGTGTGGCCGGGTAGGTAGGGAATTGGGGGTTGCTGTTTAATTGCAGAGAGTGTTAGATCTAGATTACTAGCTTGACCGCTAGAGTTCGCAATTTCTCCCTTACAGTCTTACGGGATTTTACCAGGTTCGGGGACTATCCTCTAAGGTGTTCTATTAGAGCAGATGTGTTTTATTTATATGATTTACCAGCAAGAGCAGTTATGGTTCATTTATATTTCCTTCCTTCCTCTCATGAATGTATGGCAAAGCAAATGAGTGACGACCTGCCTTTAGTATCAACTTGACTTTTATTTAATTATAACGTAATTACAAGTCGACATGGCAAAACTTCATAAGACACATATGACAATTATTCTTCAGAGCATTTTTCTTCTCAAAATCCCGCTGTATGAGTTTTCTAACTTCATTATAACCATTCTGGTTCTATTCTTAGGAAATTCTTTCTTGTTCATAATGCCATATTTTCAAGTAAGTGCATACCAGTAGTTCAATAGGGATTACTCTGCTTCTTCAGGATATAAAATTTGCCATATCTCCTCCTGATATGTTATTGCTTCATCAAAACAAATCAATCCTGCATGTACATTTGAAAAGAAAACTTTCAGCCATTATTTCCTTTCTAAATCTGCAACAATCATTCGATTTCGACATGTCAATAATTGTATAGTAATTAGTTCCTACTTACAGACTTCGAATATAGAGTTTAAATACACAAAAATGCACTTTGAAGAGAACATGCCATCATCCCTGGAATTTCTAATTCTTCAACTTGAATAAACTTTCATGCAGTAAACCACTGCGTTATGAGCAGAAACTTGCTTGTCTTACTAGCTAGACGCGTCCCTTCCAACTAACTAGGCTGCTGGGGACAATCGCGTCTCTTCAAAACTTTCTGAGCTCACGATTGGGTAAAAATCACGTGACTAATTTTGACATGTAACGCGACTCTATCCTAATTAAAATTTAATCTATTTCTAGGAAAGTAGAAATTTATATGCTAATCTGGTTTTTATAGCCTGTTTCCAAAGGAACAACTATGTACACGGCTACAAGTAGTGATTCGCCTATCAGTAAGAATAATGCCCTCAGCGCATTTCAACATTTCTGCGTTGGTGGCTGTGACAGGAACTCCACAGCGCGGCCGATCAAGCAGCTCCGTATCTCCACTTCCTGATTCTTTGATTCTCTGAACCCAGCGACTGACTGTACTCCTGTCGACTGCAAAACTTCCATACACATCACATAGACGCTTGTGAATGTTCACAACAGTTTCCTTCTCTGCAACGAGAAATTCTATAACAATTCGCTGCTTATAACGCAAGTTGCTAACACGCTCTATTTCAACGGTTTAGGGCAGCCGTATTATTTGGCCGGTTGCGTTGCAATTTGGTGCACACAATTGGCAGATGTAATATTTGTTGTGTGCAAAATTTCCTGCTTCTATCTTTATTATTAGCTGAGAAAAACGATGTGGTGTATTACTTTCTGAACGCTCCTCGTACACCTCACAGTAGAAGAGGAACATCTGACTGAACGCCAAAAAGACAGAGGAACGCATGGTCTGTAATTGTAATACAGTGACACAAACTTTGAAACAGACATTACAAAAAATACAACAAAAGAAATAGTTTTGTATAAAGCATTTATGCTCAACACCTTTTCCAAAACTACTCCATGCATTAAGGTAGAAGGATACCTTGATAGGGTAAAAAACTCAAATTTTCCTTTCAGAATCAAACAACCATGGGTATAGTGTTAGTATGAACTTTAAATGTTTGTCCACATAATGACCTCATTAATTATGCAAATTAGCTATCCAATATGGCCGCCGTAGTGAATAAATTATACACCTTTTTTAAAACATCATAACTATGTTATTTGTACAAGGATCTGACTGAAACTTGGCAAATTGAATCAGTATATATAGCGTCAGGTCATGAACTAAAATGACAGATATTGACAGAAAGGTTAAATTTTAATGAATTTTCAAAATTTATATTTCTGGAATGTTTGATATTTGTGGTTAATTATATATGCATGATGGTCATAAAACTAAAACTGTGAATTCAATTGTATCCATTTTAGGTCAGAATCTGTAAAATTATATGACAACCAACTGTGTTAATTTTCATGTCAATTGAATGTACAGATCCAGAGATATCTTGTTTCAAAGATCACCAATTATGCTAAAAAGACAATTCCGAGAAAACAAAGAAAAACAGAAAAAGAACTCACAAAATGAAGTTTAATGAGCTCCTGTTGAATAAAGGTCTCCTTCTACTGCAGCTGCAGTGTCTATGAATCCACTTTTCAGTGCTCTCAGGGTCTTTCCATTGCAATGTCCTTACTTGCTGAATAGATCCTGTGCAGCGTTCTCCTGTATGCTGTCTTTGCCATGGGTTGACTTGTGTTCATGTATATCGAAAAATTCTGCAATGCACTGTGGCATTTCCCAATAGAACGCACAAATGCCACCATTCGCCCATATACTTCTTTGTTTGTGAGTAGCTGAAGATGAAACATCAGAAGTATTGAAATTGGCATTCCATTCGCCACAGTTTGTGCACATGATACTGATTTCATGACAAAAGCCATTCCGAGTCTCTTTGACGATCTCACAGGTCAGTGAGTACTGATAACATTTGTAACATCTAAAGTTAGCGCATGAAAACCCAAACAGTAGTTTTACATCCATAAGGATAAACCCATTTCCTCTGTTGTCATTTTTAGCTTGTCCTTCACTTTCTTGGACCTTTATGACCTTTATTTTCTTTGCTGAGGAGCACAGAGGCTTTATAGCTTCACTATCGACAATAGGTGTCTCATTTTCAGGCAACAGTTTGTTGGTGTACACGCCTCCCAGTCTTTGTCTTATTTCCCATTGTGAACAAAAGAAGCTCTGCTAACTACTATTATACAGAATCAGTATAAAACTAGCAATAAATAGAGTTGATGTTGGTGAAAATGCACAATGCATGTAACAAATGTTGAAATTTACGATCAAAGCTTTCTAGACACACACTTTTGAAAAATTCATAAGAAATCATTGAGTGATTCCCCGTGGAAAAATTATAAATATCTTTTTCCTGTTGCCTCAGTATAATTATAATTTCGCAGTTTTACAATTACGCACCTTCATGTTGGGTCATTATTCACATGGTAACCATCTATAAACATTGGTTGCTATGCAAATCACTCAAGGGGGTGTGTGTAGAAAAACACTGATTCCTATCAAACCAGAGTATCTCTAAGCTTCTATGAATTATTTTTAGTTCAAGAACATGTTGACGATGATTTAAAGCATGAAAATGAAAATTATTGTATTTTTATTTTTTTTAAACATTTTTGGGTATCCTTCTACCTTAAAGTTCAGTTACTTACACTTTTGGCAGAATATAAACATCTAGTATGAATTTGCAAAAATAAAGCCGTCTATGAACAACGGATTGTTAACTCAGAACTTTTTCTACAATATATTCACACAGAAAACAAAATACTTAAATCATTCCACGTAGTTTTTTCAGGTACAACAAGCACCATTATCTTGTGTAGATATTGCAACATTAGATGTATTAATAGTAACAAGAAGTATTAGTAGCATATGCATGTAAGTTTATACTTATGTATGTGTGTGTATGCTGGGGCTTCTACCAACGCATGTTTCTTTGTCCTTGTATTTGAAGTTACATTTCTTTATAATTTTGATGACTCAATTTTGTATGTGTATTGTAAACAAATTCACTTTTGGGAATTAGAAAGAGAAAAATAATTTTTTTGTTTAAATGACGAGATTTGCTTTTGTCCGGAGTGAACCAGCTTGCCTATTGTCATATTCAAAAACCATATTCCAAAAAAATAACATCTCCCTTTAATCTTACTTTATCTGTAGTTTACTTTTAGTTCTAGTTAATTTGTGTAAATATTATTTAGTGGCTAGTAGGATTAATTAATTATTAGCTATAACTATTAGTTAAATAAATTGAATGAATCGGTTGTGTCCTGTGTATCCCATTGACCATTTCCCGTCGGTCAGAGTGTCACGTAGACAGTGACTTAATTTATTTTTCCATCTCGTCTCAATATTATTACTCTTTAATGTTCTGTTTTCCTAGACATTTAGTTTCTCTTTGCTTTGCTACCTGTGTGGCCCAATTGTTTTCTCCTTCTTAAACCCCTCCCGAGGTTGTTTACGTTCGAGCCTGCAGCGGTCAGCGAACGATAATGTTACGTCAGCACACCTGGCCTGATCAGAAGAACGTCTGTTACGCTTAAAGTGTTAGAACGAGCCAAAGACGGTTTCTGTGAAAGAAACGGTTCGTTAGCGGCGGGTACCCTCTGTGGTCCGAACAGGGGAATTTCTCTGGTCGCTTTAAAACGTTTGATCACAAGCGGCTAGTACCCTTTGAGGCCTGGGTAATGAGTTTGATCTGTTTCAGGGGAGATAACAATCGCGGTCAGTTTGTGGGTTGTTTGCCCTTAGATGAGCAAAGAGCACATAATATTATGATTGTCTCTCTGGGGGAATTTTCGCAAAGTTGTTGCTTCTGAAACCTTTGTCTTACTCTCTTGATTACGCATTACGCCGATACCTCTGAAGAAATATGCAGGCCAGGTGTCCGGGGGGAGCGTCCTTGTAATCTATAAGAGTAGACGGGTTTAATACGTCAAACACACACGTGAAGATATTCCTGGCCCGAGATGGACCATCATGAGAATTAGGCAGACTTTAACAGAACTAAAATGTTAAGGCCTTTCTCTAGTCATTTTCGGGTTTCAGGGGATACCGAATTGCTAGTCTAGTTTCCAGTCAGACGAAGAATGTCACCGTCTCTTCGTTCTAGAGGGATTCTGAGGATATCTAGCCACACGAGTGTCACAGCCATACCTGAAACAACAACCCTTTGTCAACGCCATTTCCCTCTCACGGGAGTTCAGCTCACGCATTGTGAAATGAGCCAACGCAACAATCTGAAATCGTCTATTGCAGTAGTAGTTCCCTACTCGCCTATTGGATTACCAGTCAGAGCATTGCGGCTTCCAGAGTGTCATAACCGCCCAGCATGTCTATAGCAGAATTCAATTCACCAGTCGTTGTGTGCCTAAACGGGGCACTCAGCCAAACCACAGTCAAGCCAGCCAAAAACCGGATTTCATGCCAATTCTAGCGCCGAATAAGAGCGCCTTGGGATCAGTTGTCCTGAAGTGACCTAGACCTATGGTTGACCTCTGTATTATGTAGAACCTCGCCTCAGGAGCGGCCAGCCAAAAGATAGACAGAGTTCCAGCCCCACTCACGCGATAAGGGGAGTCATAAACGATGGCGCCTATACAGTGATTTTATTCAGGTTAATTCCATCACCGATGGAGGATATATACGAAAAAACCACTTACTGGAGCTATTCCATTGGTCCCCGAAAGCGGACAGGCTGTCGCTAAGTTCATTCAGTTGGTCAGCAGGAGATAAACAGCGTCCCCTAGCCCACCTCGCGCCAGTAGGGGGGAGTCACCAATGATAGTACCAACAAGGACAGTTTTGTAGGCTTAGTCCCTCACGAAGGATCTACATATAAGACACTGTCTGGACTATTTCATCTGGTCCCCGAAAGCGGAAGGACTGACACGCAGTTTATTCATGTTGGTAAACAGGAGGTAAATAGAGTCCCCCAGCCCACCTAGCGCCAGTAGGGAAGAGTCACCAACGTTTAGTACCAACAAGGACAGTTTTGTAGGCTTAGTCCCTCACAAAGGATCTACATATAAGACACTGTCTGGACTATTTCATCTGGTCCCTGAAAACGGAAGGACTGCCACTCGATTATTTATCTCTCTGTGTTCTACAGGTTCATGTCGGTGGTCTGTGTGTGTGTTTGTTGGTGTATTTTGCGTATTTGATGATTTTGATGACCATTGATGATTATTGAGATTGCTGATGATTTTTTGATGTCATTTATGATGTTATGATGAGATGCATTATTTTCATGCTTGTCTTCATTTAATAAAGTTTACTCATTTATTAACGCGCTGTTCCCGACCCTTTCATCCATAATTAACTTGGTTTAGCTCTTTACTAGAATCTCTATGTATGATAAGAGAAAAGAGTGAGAGCAGGAGATGCTTAGACAGTAAAAGTGAGTTGAGGCCTGGAGAGAGAGATCATTTGAATAAATCTTCTTCCAGGTTGTCTCAAGTCCATCTCCTATTTACACCTTATCTAAAGTGTAATCTATAACTCTGTCAGTCCACTATCCCTTGTCGATTTCACTACTAATGTCCAACTCCACAAATACTCTACACTTTACTCAACCACGACACAGAGCCAATTCTCTAAATGAGTAAGTCATCTTCTAAAGCCAAAGTTTGTCCCTACGTTGCTGTAGGTTACACAGCAACGGTGATAGTGGTGGTCCTTGGGGGTGGTACCGGACAAATGCGCATTGGTTATGATGTCTATGTTCTCACGCGTAATACTAATGGTCTCTCAGATACGGCAGCTGCTATTCATCTAGTTAGTCAAGGGTTAACACTGCACGTCATTTCATAGTTCATTAACGTTTCAAATTTCACACAATCGTCATCATGTGAGTGAAATGTCTGTCACTTTTAGAGGAGTGGTCTGCCCTGTCTTGTTCAAACTGTTGTCGACGCCTACGTTTCTGTCTTATCCTAATAAGCTCCTAATGGCGCTAGTTCTGAGAGTAGTCATGTCAATCTGACATTGGACAGGCTAATTTTACCCCTTTACACGTGGACAGCGGCATCAAGCTATTGTGGCAGTGAAGCGAAAGAATAATGAGAAGCAGAAATAGGAACGTTCAGATAGAGTAGAAACATGAGATGCGCGGATAAGAATGTGCATGAGAAAAGGGGTGAACGGAAATCTAGTTAGGCACGCTTTTCAGCAGCAGTCCAGAAGCGGGGGTAGAGAGTGCAGGTCGCACATATACGCGAGTAGCCATGTTGAAGGCAGTACTCAAGTAGACTGTGTGGTGAATATTTCTCAGGCATGGAGACGACTTTTGGATAATGATCTTCTTCTTCTTCTTCTTGTTCGCTGTTGTTTAGAAATGTCTACACAAGAAGTCCGGTTCTCTGGATGTATGTTGCTGTGGTTGAAAGTTCTTCAAGACTCCCAAACAGCTTTGTGTGGATGTGCGTCTCTGTGGGCCAATGTTCAGTTCGCAATTGACTAAGCATGTGGCAGTCTTGCAGGATGTGTTCGGCTGTCTGTGCTGCCTGTCCACACGTACATAGGGGTTATGGGACTAATCTCAGTCTGTATAAGTGACTGTTCAGTCTGTTATGTCCTGTTCTAATACGGAACAGGATCACCTGTTTTGCTCAATCAAGATAGTGATAGTTGTCTCTTTGTTGATCAATTTTCCTGATGGCCTTGATAAGGGTCTTCTTTTCCTGGAATGTGATTGTTTGTTCTTTTTGTTCCTGTGTTGCTCCCTCTTTTGCTAATGTAATGGGTAATGATTAACCCAACATATTGATTAGTGAGAATTCTTGTCTAAGAATGAGGAACGGTGTGAGTTAGATTTCTATTCAGAAAAGGAGAAAGATACGTAGGGTGAAATCTAATACCTATATATATATATATAGGAGCCGCGGTAGCATAGTGGTTAGTGCACTGGCTTCCTAGCGCAGTGGTCTATGGTTCGATCACCAGATGAGGCGGAAAAATTTTAGGCCCCAAACGGCTCCTGGGTCGACCCAGCCCCAAATGGGTACCAGAGCTACTCTGGGAAGGTTAAGGCGGCCGGCGTGATGCCGACCACATCACCCCTCGTGTGCCGACGGTCAAGATAATATGGGCCTAACACCATATTCCCAATATGCCTCAATGGGCGTGTAACGGGTTCCTTTACCTTTATATACTGCTCAAAAAAAGTTAAAGGCCACTTTCAATTTTTAGGTCATTTCAACTAAGCTGTTTTTTTTTAAAACCTCAACACTCAAGTCAAAAAAGTTTTGCTGCATTTTGTTGCATGCTTAAACAATGTTTGTTAATCTGACAATAAATCAAATCTGCGTTACGTGAGTGTACCTCCAAGGCCAATCAAATGTACGTGGTGGAAAGGGAAATAATGCATGTTTGAAAATGCTTCCTATGGCAAAGAATGTTGATAACATTGCTGAAATTTGCTTTTCACGTGCAAGTCGTGACTATAGTGAACACATGTCACCTACTTTTCGGAAGGAACGGGCAATGGGTATGTTTGTAACATTTATTGTTTTTGGCATGGCTCAGCGAAGACGCTTGACCAATGTTGACAGATGGAGAGCAATGGCATGGCTGCAGGATGATGTAGGGCAGCGAGAAGTTGCTAGGAGATTAGGAGTTGCCCACTCTGGCATACAAACTCTGCGTGATCTACCACAAGACGGCAAGACACGCTGACCCATGGCTAAAATGGTAAATGTTACAAACATACCCATTGCCCGTTCCTTCCGAAAAGTGTGTGACATGTGTTCACTATAGTCACGACTTGCACGTGAAAAGCAAATTTCAGCAATGTCATCAACAGGCTTTGCCATAGGAAGCATTTTAAACATGCATTATTTCCCATTCCACCACGTACATTTGATTGGCCGTGGAAGTACACACACGTAACACAGATTAGATTTATTGTCAGATTAACAAACATTGTTTAAGAATGCAACAAAATGCAGTAAAACGTTTTTGACTGAGTGTTGAGGTTTAAAAAAAACCGCTTAGTTGAAATGACCTAAAAATTGAAAGTGGCCTTTAACTTTTTTTGAGCAGTATATATATATATATATATATATATATATATATATATATATATATATATATATATATATATATATATATATATATATATATATATATATATATATATATATATATATATATATATATATATACACACACACACAAACAATAGTCCTATTCTTCAGTGATGAAAGGGAAAGAACATAAACACTAGTGACACTTATATTAAAAGAAAGGAGTTGTGGAGAAAGAAGGAAGGAGAAACTGTTCCTACCAAAATCTCCATTATAATCAGCAACGATCATCAGAACCCCTTGACACCATCATCACGTTACCACCATTATCTCGATCCCTAATTAACAGGCAACAAAGAAAGAAATAGAAAAGTCCGTGCCGAATTGTAAACACCTACACATTATTTAAGGGCTGAAATATTATGGCAGACAATAGTTTTGCTAATGTTACCAAGTGATTACATATAATAAGTCGATGTGTGTTAAGTACTGTTTCATAGGCTGTAAGCTCAAGTCTTGCCACTACTGATTTTCTTCTTGCCGATAGTGCGCATATTGATTAACTGTGTTAAAAACTGTTATCAGAATTGCCATTCACACATAATACGAATTGGTGCCGTAACCAACTTCTAGCAGCACACACACATTGTTTGTAAACAGTAGATCATCAACTATGCTTTATGTTGTCATCTCTCCTCGCTTCAGGCAGATGACACATACGTTTTGACGCTGTGACAGATTTCAACAACCACGGACGATAGATAGTCAGGAAAATACAGAATAACACAGACAGAAGACACCATACGTTTTCGGATCTGTGACAGACCTCACCAACTACAGACGGCAGAGTACAACTAAGACAAAAGTTCATATTTGCATTTCGATAACATATGAAAAAGCAGAGTGAAAACAGTGAAAGTTGTAAACTGATAACAAAGTGAACAGTATCGGAACCAGCCAATCGAAAACGCCACCTCGGAAACCAAGTCAGAATTTCCTTACTCAAACTGACCTGTGCGAGAATAAGTCGCCACAACAAGGCAAGGTTTGCATTCGCTCTCCCGCAACACCAACTCGAAAAAAAATAGTTTTCCTTCAAACCTTCCAGCACGTGGGACGACTCATCGCAGCAGACGCAAGGTCGACGTGCATCGCTCAACAAATAGGGTAAGACAGGTCATAGAGTGCATTACAGTAACCGATTCACGGACAGAGGCTCGCGTGTAACAAGGAATACGGTGTGTAGTCCAGATTGTGTAAAAATATAACAATAGCATTTGTTAACAAGGAAAAGTTGGTCACGCGCGCAACATCGCGACAAAACGACTACCCCAACGAAGACGGCTGATTAATTAGTATAATTTGATTTTATAGTAATATTATTGTTATTAATATTAGTATTATTGTTTAATTGCAATTCTTATCATTATTATTAGTATTGTAGTGTCAGTAATATTGAATTGTAACAGTGTATGCATACATTTTTTTTTGGTAACCATAACATTAATTTTTTTTCCAGAAAACCCAAGACTAATAGCAAAATGTCCGTTCAGTTTCAGGTGCAAGTTAGTTTAAGTTAACGTTAGAAATAAGCAACTACCGGTACTTTTCAGATTGTATGATGGCACAGACCGCGTGCAAGAGAGTCAGACTTTGGCCCTCGTAAAGACGATTACCGACACATTAGCCAAGGTAGACAACAGTGCTAAATTCGCAAACATAAAAGGTAATGTAGACATGTTTACAGGTGACCCACACACATGCCGTAAGTGGCTTACAGACATTGACAAATTTGCAATGTCAATAAATGCAGATGAATTTTAGAAAGTTAAAATTGCATAATTTTCGTCTGCTGGTCTAGTCACTGACTTTATGAGAAGGCGATTGGACACATGCCCCAATGAAACGTGGAAAGATCTTAAAGCAGAGCTAGTTAGACGGTATTCCTTCGTGTCCGACCCACAAATTGCTTGGCATCAGTTAAGGAAGCTCAAGCAACACAAGAATGAGACTACGCAGATATTCAGTGATAGACTGCTAAATCTTGCAGAAGAAACATTCATGGGCCAGGAAGTCAACCTTCAAGAAATGGACAATCAGCTGGTAGGTATATTTATTGATGGCTTGAATAATAATACATTAAAGTTAATGTTGTTAAGGAAGGATTACAAGACGCTGAAAGAAGAACACGGAGAAGAAAATGTTAGGAAACGATTAGACATTCGATTGGGACAGGCGGAAACACAGGAAGAAGCAGAAGAACCGATGGAAGTGGACCAGGTAGACAGACGGAGGCAGCAGCAGGGTAGGTATAGGAGTGGAAGACACCAAAGAGAAACATCATATGTCCCACCTAACTTTAGATGCTTCCGGTGCCAAAATGTTGGACACATAGCAAGATTCTGTGAGCAACAGGAAAGGTATGAGAGGCCAAGTTCACCAATTGATCAGTACGGTTATTCTCACCAGACAAGTTCTAGATTTAGGGATAACAGAGGTCGTGACTTATATGGTAGCACCCGAGCACTTACACAAAACACCAGAGTGGATGTTGGTTGGACAAAGGACGACAACAACAAAAAAGGCAAGGATACAGAAAGAGGATGAATTGGGATAGCGCAGCCGTACACAAGAATAGAACCCTACACACATGAGAGATGAAACATTTGTACAAAATTTTAAAGGGAGAAATGGAAATGGAACAAGAAGGAATACTAAGAAAACAGGTCCACAAGAAGTACAGGACATGGACACATCTTATAGGCGTACAAGAGGAGTACAGAAGACAAGACAGAAAGAAATATATACAGTGCATGAAAAGTACCAGCTTGACACTGAATCAGAATCCGATTCTTCAAGTGGGGAAGATAGAGTTATGGACTCCGACGAATATGCCCAAGGTTACAGGTCGGACGAGCTCGATCATACAACGGACGACGAAAGCAATAAAATGTATTGGCCGAAAAATGAGAATAGTAATCTTGGAGGTATAAATCAGATAAAGACGAAGATAAATAGCAAGACGACTGAACCAAGTGTAAATGAGATAAAGAAGGCAATCAAAAGTACCCTAAGATGTGCCGATTTCAACACCTTGACAACAAGGAAGGCACGGAAATTGCTTGAAGTAAAGTTTGATACAGAATTATCAAAAAGGCAACAAGAAGTGCACAAACTTGTGATAGAAATGATGGATGAAGAGACAGATGTGAAGGACACAGGGAATGAAGATTACAAAGAAGAGGAAGAGGATAGATCGACCAGGAGAAAAAGTCGACAGACGGTTAATGAAGCAGAATATAGCAGTAGACGGAGGTGGTCTTCAGAATCGGTGTCGACTGACTCAGACAGTGTAGTGTCTGAGGAGAGTGACGGTAGTCACAGCCACGAAAGGAGTTACAGAGAACGAGAGAATAATAGAAGAAGCAAGGAGGAAGGGAACAAACATAGAAGTAGGAGTAGAGAACGTAAATATCCAGTATATAATATAGCATGGATGAAATGGTTGCGGACAGGGCAGAAACGTGGAGACGATATGCGGAGACGGTCAGTCAGACTAGATGGAGAGAATTGTCAGAAGCGGATAAACGATGGAAAGAGAGGACTAATAATGGCGGCGTTAGCTAAGTCGTGAGGAGACTTTTAGTGGATTCATTCTCCCCCGAACACAATAGAGAAACATTGGGAAATGGATAAGAGATGAGAGCCATGGAGAAATTACGGGAGTATTGAGAAGCCACAGGAAGGATGACACAGACATATAGATGAGGGAAATCTAGAAAGAGCGAATGTGGAAGTGAGAAGCTATGGAGAAAATGGCAAAGAGAGATTTCGCGGCAGTAACCAAGTCTTATGAAGACTTTGGGGAAAAATCTTATTTTTTGTCTCTCCGAAACACGTGAAGAGAAGAAACAAAAAGAGAACATTAAGAAATTCGAGGTAATCGAGAGGTCATAGAGAGAATGACAGGAATACATGTAGAGGTTCTAAGAAGGAATGAAGAGAAGAGAAATGAGTTGAGAACGTTCCAGTGATGGAACGAAAAACATATAAAACGTTAAGTGCGGTGTTTGCTAGACTACAAATGAGAGTCTATTGGGGGTAACCCTCACCGAACATACATGGAAGATATTTAGACACGAGGAGACAAGGTTGTGGAGAAGGAAAGAAAAGGAGGTAGTACAAAGAGAGGTTCCAGAGAGAGAACGGACATTGAAAAGAAATACGAAAGGGATGTCGTAGATTTGTGATAGGGAAATGAAGACTCGGGTTGGTCCCTTCTAAATAGAAAATAGAACAGGTGATAGCTCAGTGGGAGATAATAATAGAAAATAGATTCTCACGAGAGAGATGGTTGAAAATAATAGATTCTGTCCCTGACCCTCGAGAAGTCTCTCTCGGTCAGCCTATCTCTACAATAGATCTAGATGAGTCAGACAGTCTATTAGAATATATATATATATAGTAATATATATATATATATATATATATATATATATATATATATATATATATATATATATATATATATATACCACTCACATACAGATTACAAAACAACTATGTCACCAGCCTACTGCTATGGAAACACCTGTTAAAGGTAAATTAGGGAATTCAATACCAACAGAAAAAGAACAAATGAAGAGATGGGCTGAGCACTTCATGGAGGTGCTAAACAGACCACCACCAACAGTAACACCTGATTTTAATAATGAAACACCCACAACCACCTTGCCAATAACTTGCGATGAATTCACGCTGGACGAGATCAAACAAGCCGTTAAAAGATTAAAAAATTTTAAAGCTGCTGGAGTTGACGAAATTTCAGGGGAAATGATTAAAGCAGTTAATGACAACAACCTCTTGAGAATTTTAGATATTATAAATGAAGTATGGAGAGAAGAACAACCACCACAACAATGGAAAGACAGTATTATTGTAAAGTTACCGAAGAAAGGTGATCTATCAGACTGTAATAACTGGCGTGGTATATCTCTATTATCAGTACCTGGAAAATTATTATGTTGCATGATGTTAGAAAGACTTAAATTGCATGCTGACGAAAAGATCAGAGAAGAACAAGCGGGTTTCAGGCCGAAACGATCATGTATTGATCAAATATTCACACTAAGAACAATTATAGAAGAATCAGTGGAAAGGCAATCGCCACTTATTATCACCTTCGTCGATTTTCAAAAAGCCTTTGATAGTCTACACCGCCCATCATTGTGGAAGATACTTACAATCTATGGTTTTCCAACAAAATATGTGAATATAATCAAAGCGCTATATGACAATGCAAGATGTTGTGTTAGAACAAATAAAGGGAATACAGAATGGTTTACAGTAGAAACAGGGGTGAAACAAGGCTGTATTATGTCACCACTACTTTTTGGAATAGCTATTGATTGGGTTATGAGAAACTATACCCACAATGAACAATTGGGTATAAAATGGACAAATGGAAAATTCCTGGGGGACCTGGATTTCGCAGATGATGTAGCATTCTTAAGTTCAACACCAAGACAATCCCAAGAAGCAATAAATAATTTGTGTCATCTCTCGGTTAAAATAGGTCTCCAAATAAATGCCTCTAAAACTAAAGCTATGAACTTTTCTAACGAGACCTTTGATATCATCTTGAACGGGGAAAAACTACAGAAAGTTGAAAGTTTCAATTATTTAGGCAGTAAAATGACTCAGGATGGTGACACAACAAGAGAAATTCATACTAGAATTGCTTTGGCAGCTAGCGCCTTCAATAAATTATCTAACATTTGGAAATTACGATCATTAAATATACATACCAAGCTTCGTCTGTTTAATTCAAATGTTATCTCAGTGTTAACATACGGCTGTGAGAGTTGGAAAATAACAAAATCATTGGAGAACAAGCTGAATACATTCGAGAACAAATGTCTTAGAAAACTCATGAACATCAGTTGGAAAGAATTCAAGACTAATCGACAAATAAGAGAAGACTCTAGGCAGAAATATGTCTCCGACTATATAAGGAAAAGACGATGGTCATATATCGGTCATGTCCTACGAATGCAAAACAACAGAATACCACTACAGGCGCTCACATGGGTTCCTGAGGGTAAGAGGAAACAAGGAAGACCAAAAGAAACACTCAGAAGAACAATAATAAGAGAAGGAAGAACGTTGCTCCTAAATAATGTGCAAGAGCTAAGAGGAGTGGCGTCACAACGAACAACCTGGAGAGCACTGGTTTCTGCCTTATGCGCCGTGTTTGGTGCTTAAAGAATTTATTATTATTATTATTTACTCACATACACAACCACATAAGTGACGACAGTTAGACGCACAGACGGGAAAACTATAACAATGAAATATAGATAATTTTGGGAACGAGCTGACTGACACACTTGAAAAAAGTTTATGTAAATTTTATTTATCATAAGAAAGTTAACCACAAAAAAAAATTATAAAATTGAATATCAATCACATATAAATACAAGAATTACTAACAGAATATTAAACTCATAGGTGTAATCCTTTCCCCCTCTGTTTAGCCCATGATCCTGTTGGAAGAAAAGTTATAGCACCCCAAAGAGTCACATATTTATACGCTATGGTCCAGGATTTCCCTCTACAGTTAAGAACAGAGTTGATGTATTTATCTATTCTAAGAGGAAAAACAGCAATAGTAAAACTTGCATATAAGAAATACAAAGTGGTTGAATTTGTTATACGATAAAAGAGTCACTCATTCCTGCTCTCATTCTATTCATACAACAGGGGCCACTGACAATCTTTCTACTTACAGACTGGAATTTTTTCCTTTCTGGAACAATCTTTGGGACATACATACATACAGCAGCGCCAGTTATTTTTCGCCAAGAGAACCCCAGATCCTCAAAAGACAGAATCAAATCCACTGTTCAGGGGAGCGTTCCCTTGGTTATTATTTTTTTGATTACTGGTTACGTCACTAGGAAAAATCAGTTCAGGTAAGAGATGCCACAAGGCTCACAGTGTCAGAATCTTGAGGTTTCCAGTACTTTAGGAAATGTCAAGTTGGTAACTTCACTCAGCATAAACAATTGATTGTCACACCACAACCTGATCAAAAAACGTCGGAAATGTTATTGTTTGTAATTTTTCTCGCCACAGGGGCTGAATGTACATGAGATTTAGGGAAGAATTATAATCTGGCTCAATAGGCCCAGTTATTGCATTTAGTCTTAATGTTCGTAAACATGGGTACTCTGTTTCTTTCTGGATGCAAACACAAATGCCAGACAGGTTATAACTTGTAAAAATACTTCTATGGCACGCGCCTCAAACAGCCTCTGACAACCAAGTCCAGCTCCCGGCCTTCACGTGTGGCTCAATTTGAGCCCGGCGGAACTGTTTCCACTGACGGGAGAAGGGGCAAAGGCGAGCGACTGGCGCCTTAAAACCAGCAGCTTCGGGCAGATAGGGCTCGTGATCCTTGGTTGGTAGCTTGTCTAAGAGAAGGAACTCTGAATTCAAACCACCGCTGCCTTGCGGGAATATCCATTTATGGAATTGGCTTCGGGAGTAAACCCTGAGGATAAATCCGGAGTCGGAGTCCCTAAGGCAGTCTAATGTCGATTCGACATTATTCTGGCAACTCCTGCGACATGGCTGGTACCAAACTGTATCGGCTACTGCCGTTCCTTTGGATCTACCGGCTGTGTGGAGAGGGGGAACATGCTGCATGGGCAACAGCTTGATCTCCATATAACTGTGCCCAAGCTCGCGCCCTGGAGAGGACAAAAATCAGAAGGGTCACTATAAGAGACTTGTTGTTCGCTGATGATGCTGCAGTCGTCACTCAAAGCCAACAGGAGCTTCAGAGCTTGATGAATCGCTTCACTAAATCATGCAAGGACTTTGGCCTCACAATAAGTCTAAAGAAAACGAATGTGCTGAGCCAGGATGTGGGTGCTGCACCAGTTATCACTATCGATAACTATGAATTAGCAGTGGTGCACCACTTCACATACCTAGGGTCTACCATCAATGACAAACTCTCACTGGATACAGAAATCGACAGCCGCATTGGCAAAGCTGCAGCTACTTTTGCCCGCCTCACATCGCGTGTTTGGGGAAACTCTAAACTCACAATGAAGACCAAAGCTGCGGTATATAATGCCTGCGTCACCAGCACACTCCTATATGGCAGCGAGACCTGAACGACCTATGCTAAGCAAGAAAGAAGGCTCAATACCTTCCATTTGCGGTGTCTACGCCGCATCCTCGGCATCTCGTGGAAAGATAAAGTGACAAATGTCGAGGTGTTGTCACGTGCTGGCCTTCAAAGTATGTATACGCTTCTTAGACAGCGCAGACTTCGCTGGCTTGGCCATGTTCGCCGCATGGAAGATGGTCGCATCCCAAAAGATATCTTCTACGGACAATTAGCAGATGGCAAGAGAACAGTTGGGCGACCACAGCTGAGGTTCAAAGATGTGTGCAAGAGAGATATGAGGGCACTGGACATGGATCCAGCAACATGGGAGGATGAAGCTGACGATCGCACTAAGTGGCGATGCAATTTACGGCGCCACCTCAGATTGGGCGAAGAGAGGCTCACACAAGAAGCAGAGGTGAGGAGAAAACGTCGAAAGGAGCACCAGGAAAATAAGCAGCTGAGGGCTGTCACCTCAGGGGCGCATTCCCATAGTCAGTTATGACTGAAGGGGCTATTATTATTATTATAACTTGTAACCCCACGTATTTAAAGATATAAAATGTTTCTTCTGTGATTTATTCTCATATTACTGAAACCGCTGGTAGATGTTGGGCTTTACCCAGAATAATGTATAACGAAAATAAAACATATAAATACTCAAACCTAATATTATACACACATCCTATCCTACCCTCGCGTAAACATAATATTCACTTCGGTTATTTAACTTAAATCAGAAACTATAAGCTTAGCGCTTGTCTCATCGTTTAAACTATCGTGAAATAAATTATAGTCATTACAACAATCAATCATCATGAATTAGAAATACATACGTATTTCGTCAATACTAAATGATGAATCAGTGCATTTACTTAGTTAGTTAAATATATTCTCTGACTGGTTACCAGCAATTAAATTAAGTTTATTAATAGCCGAATAAGTTTTAGCTAGAAATTATAATTTATTTTGTTATTCGCTGTAACACAATAACTAGAAAAATTAACTGACGTATCATTTAAACACTCTGCTCAGAAATTAAACTAGTCAAAATAAAATAAGCAATCTACCACTTAAATCACTCAACACTACTAGATATATATTTACCACTGCTCAGAATGTAAAAACTCTCTCCAATCGACCAACTAAATGATACTTCTATTAACAGAGATCTTAGGAATCGAAAGTTAGGTGGTTCTAGTCTTTCTGTCTGTACTGGAAGAATTACGTTAGAATTCTGGAGTATATATATTTCTAAAATCCAAGAAAGGTTACGTCTATAAATTGAACCGACTCATTTGCCAGATGTAGCACATACGTCCAGATTTACATATTTCTTGCTCATTCTGTGGATCAAACAAATTCTACACGCCCTTACCGAAAACCAGACTTAACACTTATGTAAATTATCTCGATCTGATCAGGCATCGGCAATAAACTTTTCAGTGTGCGTTTTACACCTCTGCTTCATATGGCCATTCCCAGCGATCAATGTCTTTCATCTCAAATCTTTCACCGAGAATAATTAACTAAAGGCGAACGGATCAGAGAAAAACGATAGACGATAGTCTTCCTTCTTATCTCTGTCGAGAACGAATTAACACGATTCGATCTCCTCAAAGAACTTAGCTTAACAGCAATAAAATGCGTTGCTAATAAGAAAGGAAAATGAATTGCTAACAATCTAGCGTATGCGAAAAAAAAGTAATAGAGTGAAAGAAAGATAAAAGACAAGTGCAGAATAAAGAATAAATATCTGAAATTTACTAATCATAATCTCTGCCACAGACGTCCCCCCTTTAAGATATGGAACCAATCCATGTCTACTTTATGGGAATAAATTTCCGATATCAGTAGCTTCAGGGTGCCTGCTATCTACACTCTATTCTCCCCCCTCTGTCTCTTTCCAATTCTTACTCAGGTCTGCTCCCAATGTTTTCTTCCTCTGGAATATCTTCATATCTTCCTTGTGCGCTTGAAAGAGTGTCGCCGCTTTTGATATCGTTGAAAGATTTCGTGTGTGTGCAGTGGAAATTCCCTGTCACTATCGTCATCTTCGTCAGTTTTAGCGAACGCCAGGAGATGTTCGAAGGTAGGCACTGGTCTTTCCAAGTATTTCTTTAACAGATATACATGGTAGACCTTCTCCTTTCCTTGAATAGAGATCTGGTAGTTAGCCTTTGAAATCTTTTTTAAAAACGGTAAACGGCCCGTGCCATCCGATACGGAGTTTGTTGTTTCCGGTCGGGAGTAACAACAAAACTTTGTCTCCTGCTTGCAATTTTTTTCCTTTCGCGTCTTTCCTGTATCGGTTAGCGTGCTTTGCGTGTGCTTGCTTAAAGTTGGTCGTTGCTAGGTCCAATTCTAGTTTCAGCCTTTCCTTTAAATCCGACACATATTTACTGGCTGCGAAAACTGTCTCATCAGCCTTCTGGTCTGTTAGCGACTGAAGTAAGGCTCCAACCGGCCCCTTAATAGGTCTGCCGAATAAAAGCGTAGCCGGAGGAAATCCTGTGGAAGGATTATGGGATCCATGTAGGCAAATAAAGCTGCAGGTATACAAAGATCCCAATCTTCAGGTTTCACTTGTCCCAGTTTACTTAACATCATGTTGAGGTTTCCGTTGACACGTTCTACGAACCCACTTCCGGCCGGATTATAAGGCTATATGTAGATGTGCTAGTTCCTCAAGATCTTAACGATCTCATCCATTAACAGGTTTCGGTATGGAGATCCGTTATTCGTCAACACTTGTTGAGGGAATCCCAACCGAGTAAAAATCTGCACGAGGGCTTCTACGACATGCTTGGCATCCGCGCATGTAAGCGGTATAGCTTCTGCCCATAAAGTGCATGTGTCGACTAAGGTCAGTACGAACCTGTTCCTTCTTTTAGTCCTTTCTAAGGGTCCTGAAAGGTCGATCACTAACCGTTCAAATGGTGTTCCCATTATTGGCATTTCACCCATGGAAACTGGGGATGTCCGTTGCTTGGGTTGCACACGGTGGCACTGGGCACAGGATTTCACATACCTGATAATATCATTATTCATTCCTGGCCACCAATAATGAGTTGATATACGTTGATTAGTGGCGTTCTATCCCATATATCCGGTAAAGGGAAGAGAGTGCCCCATTTCTAAGATTTGGCTTCTGTACTGTTTCGGTACTAGGAGCTGATTGTAACCTTGTTCAGGCTTGCCCGTTCTACGATAAAGTACGCCATCTTTAAAAAAAATGTCTCCGTGCTGTCTAGGGTCCTTAGCCATGGGCAGTTTCCTAAAGCATGGTGCCAAAGTAGGGTCCTTTTGTTGCGCCTCTTTAAGTTCCTTAAATAACAAATTTGGCGCAGGCTCTCGTTCCTTCTTGGTTTGCCCTCTTGTAGTTACTGCTGCCACAATTGGCTCTTCCGGTTTCCCAATAAACACGTATCTACCGCCAAGTATGACTGGATAGATCGGGTCATCCATAACAGCCGCTTTGATCACACCTCTGACAAAATCAGAGTGGATCTCAACCAATGCGATGGGAAGCACTGTAGGTGCATCACTCTTAGAAACTCCACAAAGTTTGACGGTTTCTCCTGTCTCTTGACCGGGTTTGACCAGGTGCCTGGCGACAATGCAATCATAAGAAAGCCCCGTGTAAAATAAACAAAAAGTTGAAGAACAGTTCAAAATAACAGTACCTCGCGTTGAGGGTTTCTATCCCTCAGGTTGAGAATTACTGACATTAATTCTACCTTGCGAGACTGTTAGCAAGCATCCGGTGCGTTTAGGCTCTGTATGCTCGCTCTGATCATGTGTCCCGTGCTCAGGGGTTTTCCATTTGTCACCTTGTCCTTTCTGACCGCGCTGCCATGTAGGACGGTTGGGTTGATCAGACTGTTTATTGTTGGTGGGGTACTTGTTTTTGTAGAAATTAGACTTTTCAGGAGGGGGGTTTTGGGGTCAAGTTTCTCTGTGGTTATTTTGGTGAGAAGCATGAGAAGATTGGTCTAGATTATTATTTCGAAAAGGATCTTCTGTCGGTTTACGTTTTGTGGCCGGCAGTTCGGCAAGCGCTTTATGATGTCGCTCAGACTTTTCCAAAATGTCTTCAAGCTTTTCTACACCCTGCTCAGCTAGAAATCTTCGGATGTCAGCAGACAAAGTGTTCTTTATCTGTTCGCATATAACGAATTCCTCAAGCCCTTCGTAGGTAGAGGCGAGCTGTGAAAGCTCGATACACTTTGCCAAATATCCCTTCAGACGAGAAGAGAACTGCTGAAAAGTTTCAGAATTCTCCTTCCTGCTGTTCCGGAACAGTTGCAAAAATTTGCGCGCATTCATTTCAAAGCGCTCAAGTGTCTTCAACACGTCGTAATTGTCTTGTTGGCTGCTTTCCAGTTTAGAGTGCACATCATAAGCAGTGCTTTTTAAAGCCTGGGAAGCTTCATACACCAACGCGACCTCTCTAAACCGTACAGAGTTGCCATTTTCTCAAATTTTTCTAGCCCCGTGTTAATCTTCTCATTAGGACAAGGGAAAGATTCTAGAGTGAAAGACATAGCGACGAGTTGAGGAGATTGAGTGTTAGAATGATCAGTTAGAGAAGAATGAGGAAAAGACTCTCCATTGCTGGAGGTAGAGGCAGACCTACGAGTTTGAACCTTTAGAGCTTTGAGCGCCAACTCATGCTTTCGTCGCTGCTCATTTTCTCTTTCCACGTGCTGTCTTTCCTTCTCTCTTTCCTCCCTCCTTCTCTATTTCCTCATGCTGTCGTTCCTTCTGTCTTTTCTCATGCTGCACACTGCGAGCTTCCATTTCTGCATCAATTTTCTTCTGCTCTAAAGCTTCGGCTGCTTCAATCTTCTTCTGCTGTATTTGACGCTTTTCTGCTTCTTTCCTCTCCGCTGCTTTTTCTTTCTGCTCCGCATCATATCTGTCAAGTTCGTCCCTTACAAAAGCTTTCGCTTCCTCTCCTTGTAATCCCTCTTCCCTTGCTTCCTCTCTGAGCATCTGCCTAAGCTTTGCACGCTCTGTCATTCTAAATAAGTGAATGAGACTTACTCGAGAAAGAAGTAAGAAAAAGGATACACTGGTTCACTACCACTTACGAGAAAATACACCAAATATTATATTTAACTGGGATACCTCCTCCTATAATATTAGTATCTAACTATCGCTGCTATTAATAGCTCTGAAAGGCTCTAAATGCAAGCGACAATGCCAAATAAATGGTAGTTAAGATTAATCACTAACAAAAATAAGTTGCTACAGTGGAAACAAAACAATTATTGCAAACAATTTAAGGAGAAAAAAATTCCCTTAATTTTAAATCCACTACAAGTTCACCCCTGAAGTCAGTTAGGGTAAGGGAGGCAATTAACAGGACGAAATTTGTCCGAACGCACTCCTTAACTTAGTTCAAAACCCCTTCTGCTTCAAATCCCTGTGATTGTTACACAATCACAACTCTCTACCAGCGGTTTAGTAATACAAAATCAATACACAACATATCTTCCGACAAATCAACCTGTAAATCAAAATGTATAATAGTCAATACTGCTGTGAAAAAAAACAATTCCTATTAGTGTGGTCAGCAAGATATCACGAGAAGAGCGAAGACATCAGATTAAGGTGGGAGAACAGGTCCTGGAGCAGGTCGACCACTTTAAATACATCGGAGCTATTATAGACCGAAAGGGAGGCATCAAAGAAGAGTTGGCCACTCGAAAAGAAGCAGCTGGAAGACTTTTTCAGGCCATAAATCGAGGATTCCTCAGCAAGAAAGAGGTTGGTAAGAAAACGAAGATGGCTGTATACCGCTCCACCTATGTCCCAGTCTTGACATATGGATGCGAGTCATGGGCAATGACTACAACCCATAAAAGCCAGATCCAAACCTCGGAAATGAGGTATCTGAGGAAGGTGGTTGAAGTAACAAGAAGAGACATGGTACGCAACCAGACAATACGTCAAGGTCTTAAATCCTACCCCCTGCAGACCCAAGTAGAACAGTCCAACCTAAGATGGTTTGGCCATGTCTGCAGAATGGGAGAAGATCGGCTACCACGACAAGAATGAGAAACAAAAAGCCAAGGATCCAGATCCCCAGGACGAACTAGAGTCCAATGGGAGGACAACATTAGACAATCTTTGAAGGACCGAGGACTAGAATGGAACCAGGCCAGGAGGAAGACAGCCGATGGGATAGTCTGGCGCTCTCTCTTTCTTCCAAACCTCTACACCTCACGGTAGAAGGGGAACGACTAAGTAAGTAAGTAAGTAAGATAAATAAAAATAAATACATAGCTATTATAATACCTGATATATCACTTAAGAAATAGATATCAAGCCGGCCTTATAAAAACAGTTATTTAAAGAGAAAAATTGGTTTTATTGATATTTTCAAATCAGGGTAGTACCTGATGTAATTACTTAAAAATTACATAGATTGAAATGCCAGGAAATAGCTAACGAATATACATATAGAAAGATGGAGATAAATTGGCCGTTTATTTATCACTTTTAATAATTAAAATCGGTCCAATAATAACTGTAATATAAAATATTAAAAATTAGTCACACTAAACGGGCAGGCTGGAAGTCCTTAGAGTACGATTCTTAAAATATTTTTTTGACCTTGCTCCGATTGGTCGGATGCAGCTCTATATATAGAACGGGGACTTAGAAAAGTCCGCCACTATTATTTGAAAACTACACTCAGCTGAATGAATCTAGAGCACACTGTAACTGCAAAGTCTTTTGCTGTTCTGACCTGACAGCAGAACTGGATTAGCATTGAGGCCAGTCTCAGCTTGTGTATTATTGCCTGAGGGTAATAAAGATATATATATTTGTATATTTTGTTAATTATTTGCTTGTGTATACCCGCTTATGTATTCGGTGCTATGTAGAAAGTGAAACTACAGGACTAATGTGTTGCTGCCATGCCGATTTGTAAACGTGTGTGATTCTTGAGGCGAAAGCCAGTGTAGAAAATGTGCATAATATGAGCAAATATGGCACAAGTGCGACTATAAGTCTGTTAGGGTATTTGAATGAGTATTTCAGCCTGGACTTACACATTGTTCACGAACATAGGATAGGAGTACAGGAATTGTTAACATAAAGTAATCAAGTTGTCATTTACTATTGTGTGCTTAACCAAATCTTTGTATGTAAGCCAATCATGGGCTAAGGACTCTATCATAGTATAAGTACAGAAAAAGAATAATCACATGGAGCTGGCTGTAGGAAAAGAAGTTATATGTCATGTGCAACCTGTTAGCACAATAACTGAGAAAGGGTAAGATGTGGTGTTGTGTGTATGTGAGTGGACTGATGCAGAAACCTTTATGGAATGTGGTTAGCCTTTATTCCAGGTTCTGTCTCGACATTACCACTTAAGCTGCATTCACTCTTGAGGAAGTCTGTTGGTGACGAGAGCTCTTCATATATTTAGAGCTAGACCCAGCATTTCTCATCCAGGAGCTGCAAATTGTGTGGTCCTGACTTGTGGAGTGAAGATCAGCAGCATCTACAGATAAGTGAACCCTAGGGTCCACTGAACAGCTAATCCAGATAATCACCAAAGTAAAAACGTACAACAACTAATAACCCTTTTGTGATGATATCTAAAGGACATTGGTCATATTAAGTAAAAACTACAGTACAGTGATGTTGAAGTTAACATCAAGAAGAACAGGAAGTGCAAGTAGTAGTCCTTTGAACAATATTCATTATGGAAGAGATTTTAAAGTTTATTTATTTTGAGCTGTAAATATCATTTCATTTCTTTTGAGTATTCCTGCCCGGAAAAAAATATTACTGTGCAGGACAAATAAATTGTACATATTTTCATACAGTCTTGCTTGATAAATTTATTAAAGTTTAAGTTCTGTATTGAAATTTACTACATATTATAATTTAAATTACCCCTAGATAATTTGCCAAATAAAGCAAAACATTTAATCATTAATCTTTGTGGGATCATGAGAGGTAGCAGTTAGGGACTCAGAGTACTACATCATCATCATCATCTTCTCTGGGAACTTACATAGCTTGACCCCACTTTGATGTCTATACACCCTTGCTCTTTTCAGAGAAGGAGGTATTGCTTATAAGACCAGTCTCTTATCTGGCACTGTCCTGGTATCATCTGATACACTTATTTGTCCAGGATATCTTTAATTCATAACATCCTAACCTCTCGCTACAGTAGGTGTCAAATAAGCTACGCACCTACTGATGTAAACTACAGGTATGAAATAAGTACAGGACCTACTGATATGAACTAAAAGGTGTCAAATAAGCTGCATGGAACACTTCTTTTTCTTTGATCCTTAGCCGCCGACCGTCAAAGCAGTCAGTGGCCATTACGCCTGGTGGCGTCGTGTAGGGCAACATTAAATTGATTCCACTTTGCTCGGTCAGCGGCCATCCTTCGTACAGTGCCCCAACTCTGGTTCATTCTTTGCATCTCAGTCTCTACAGTCCTCCGCCAAGTTGTTTTTGGTCGGCTCTCTTTTGTTTTCCTACAGGGGTCCATAGCATAGCTGTTCTTGTGATGGCATCGGGGTCTCTTCTGAGGACATGGCCAACCCAGCTCCAGCGTCTGCCAGCTATGATGGTGTGCCTGTCCTCTTGTTTGCTCCGAGAAAGCAGATCTTGGTTGGTGATGATATTCGGCCAAAAGATTCGGAGAATTTTTCTCAAGCATGTTGTGTGAAAAGAGGACAATTTCGACATTTCCTTCTCTGTAACTCTCCAGCTCTCCGCGCCATAGAGAAGCACAGAAAGCACACAGCTCTGATATAATCCTAATTTTGTGCTTGTGCTGTACTGAGAGGACTTCCAGATGTTGTTTAGACTAAAAAAGGCTGTTCTTGCTTTGTTCATTCTGTTGTTGATGTATTTGCTTGCTCCGCCGTCTAGTGTTACAATGCATCCTAATTATGTGAAGGTGTCTGTCTGTTCCAGTTGCCGATTCCTTACTGATATGGGCTCAGGGTTGCTCACATTGATCGTCATGACCTCTGTCTTCTTTAGGTTGATGTTCAAGCCCACCTGCTGGCTATACTTATTAAGGGGCTCCACTACAATGAAAACAGGATTTTACGTACAAAATATCGATTTTTTACTTTTGAGCTTATTTTATTAAATAATCATCGAGGAATCGATTGAGCAAGGTTTTATAACATAAAAAATGCATTTGATGTATCAAAAAGCATATTGTCGGCACTACCCCCATGCTCTGATTTTCAAATTTGTGCCGAAAATGCACGATTTCTCTCTAAAACTATCTAACAGAGGAGTCTCAAATTTGGCATGCATGTAGTACACATCTATATCTTTAAAGTAACACATCTGCATTTTTGATATTTTGGTAATTTTCTTTTATAAATTTAAAAAAAAATATTTTTAAAAATATTTTTTCACACAAATATTTTTTTTTTTAAATCATTAAAAATAGAATTTTAAACTTATCAAAATAATCATAAGTAGTACACATCTATATCTTTAAAGTAACACATCTGCATTTTTGATATTTTGGTAATTTTCTTTTATAATTTCTAAAAAAATATTTTAAAAAATCCATTCCTGGATGTGTTGATGTGAATGTGCTAGCAGTGCAATGTCATCTGCATATTCCAGATCTTTCAATGTAGAAAATGTAGTCCATCTTATTCCTCTTGGATTGCCCTCTGTTGTCTTGCACATGGAACACTGACATCCACTAAAAGGTGTCAAATAAGATAAGGGACATATTGATGTGAACTACAAGGTGCCATATACGCTGCGTGACCTACTGATTAATTAAAAGGTATCATATGAGCCACGGGACTTTCTGATATCAACTTACAAGTTGCAGATAAGATACGAGACCTACTGATGTGAGCTCACATGTGTAGGAAAAGCTATGATTGTGACCTAAAAATTGATAAACAAGCCACACAAGATACTGAATGATCCAGAAGCTGTCAAAGATGTACTGAACACATCACATGATCTAAAAGGTGCATAATAACCCACAGAACCTCCCATCTTCGCCGTCAATTTTCCAATGTTGAATTTTTAAACGTGCATCGAAGCGAGCAAAAGAGCAGAAGTGTTAACATAAAATGCATGTGTCAATCGTTCTAGATCTATTGGGACTTCGTCGTATGCATAATGAATTACTAATGTTATTATTTGTTCTTGTGTTTCACTTTAGAAGGTTCATACTTTGCTTCTCGCATAACGCTAGTAAGTAAAGCGGCAATATATACAAGGACTGTGTGAGGAATGTAAACAAGGTACCTTTGATTAGAAGAAATAGTGTCCAATCAGATTCGCGCATTTTGTGCAAGCTCGCAAATGTTCCATCGTTACCGCATGTTACTTTTATTGGTCTATAACTGCCAGGGAGTCAGGGAGGATACGCGCATTTTTAAGGTGGTTCATTAATTGTCTCGCCACTATTTTCTCAAGAAATTTGCCTTAGACATTCTGCAATGTGATGATTCGATAGATGTTTAGCATTGTGGGGTCTTTACTAGGTTTTGGAAGTGGCCGTAGGTAATTATGTAGTCAGTTTTCCGGCACCTCAGCATTCTGTATACTGGTGTTAAAATCCATCACTACATGCATAATGCCTCTGTCACCAAGCTCTTTGATGTGTTGATACTGTACACCATCAGGACCCGGAGCAGTGTTTCTACTTGGTTTTAACGTATACATCACGTCTTCGTCAGATATGAGGTCAAAATATATCTGGCCTCTAAATCCATTTTCCAACATACGATTCTTCATCTTTTGACGGGCAGCCTTATCACCTTTATCAGTCTGAGTGATATACCGACTGAGTAATGCACGTCCTTTATCTTCATCGGTCTACAGACTCATTCCCGCGGAGCTCAGAATATTAGGTATGGGTTGGCTTATATTGTTCCTATTCATTCGTGGATGTAAGGACAATCATTTCTGTAAGGTCTTTTCAGTGCCCACCTGTGTCACGAAGGCCATCCATACTTGGTCCTTGGCTTCAACCCCTCCGTTATTCACTGTACTTCTCTTTCGCGGTGTCGTCCATTCTTTCGTTGCTCTATCATTTTCTATTCATGCTTTTTCTACATCCTCAATCCACCAGGGTGGTTGGATGAAATGTGTTCTAGCTGTCTTTTTCCTTGCATTTTGACGCAATATATGTAGAGGGCTATTACAGTCATGTGAGCTTGCAGGGTACTTAAAGTGTGTTTAGGCCTCCTGTGTCTGGTTACCCTCCCTTTTGCAATAAATAAATAAGTATATGGATTGAACAAGCAGAAACACTCAATAAACGTACGACGTAACGGCCAGACAGCCAGCTAGCGGTCTTTCACATAAATTTACTTCTTAATGGCTAATACACAAGTGAGCCCCCCTTCCCCAATTAAAAAAAAAGGACAGAGATAACAGCCCAGTGGTCAAAATGTTACAAAAATTGGCACAATATACCTCACTTACAACGGAGAGATCACACCTCTTGTCAGGTTGCGACGTGATGTGGAATCTCGGAAATAAGTGGAAAAACAAACATAACCATGTGGAATTTTAAGCAGCAGAGATAGAGAAGTTAGGGGAAGGCATCCAATCTTTTTTCGAAGGGAAACAGCTTAGCAATTTAAAAACTATAAAATTTAATAACATATTTTTATAACTTATTTAATATTATTAATTCCTTATATACAACTTTTTAAGGCATAAAACAGTCATCTATTTTTATTAGTTGATTTTTTAAATTGTCAAAATGTTCTTTTGTTTTCCATGTTTAGACTAAACACAGTTTTAATAACATGGAGTTTAAGCACATATCAAAGTAGTAAACACTTATTTGCTCTGTCACTTTTAGTGATAGTTTCAATTGCTTTCTTTATGTGCAACACTAACATGTTTCATCGGCGCTCGAAAGCGCACTTCGACAATCTTTTAAACACATTTTCTTGGTCGTTCCACATCTACCCTAGGGCTGGAGTGGCTAAGAGGTATGGAGTTCTTCTCTAAGTCTAAAGGTACCGGGTTCGGTTCCCGGTACAGGGAATGATTTTGATGGAATATTTTCATAACCACTTGGAACTAATAATGTCATACTCCCCCTGATCCCCTGCGTAGTGAGATCACATACCTAGCCTTCACGGATAAGGGCGAAAAAATAGGAGGTCCCTTCTGCACGTTGCGCCCGTTAAAATTTCTTCGGCAGTTAAAAATCGCAAAGAGCAGTCCATACTGCCAATGCCCTGGCAGAATTTACATTGGGATCCTCGTGGTACTTTAGAGTTTGTGCGCTGTGCTGAGATCCTCCTTGTGTGATCTAAGGGAGAAGAGCGGAGCGCTGATGGAGTTGACCGTGTGCATGGAAAATGGTCCTTAAAACAAAACAAACAAACCTCTTCTACCTTGGGGTGTAGAATTTGTCACAGGACGGATTGGGGCGACCTCTTCTCAATCATTCTCTACTACGGCAGTATCCATTTTCAATTGTTGTACGTACTGATTATCTGGAATTTCCGGTCGACACATTTCTTTCTGCTATGTAGCAGACATTTTGTATTTTCAAACATTCTTACACTTCTCACAGAGATAAGTCGTCATGTCTTTTTGGTTATCCTGATAAGGCCATGGTGCGTTCTTCGCCAAGATCGTAAAACGCTGTAAGTTTGATATCCACTACGGGGAGACACCTTATGGGCAGACATCTTCTATTACTTGGTCATCATTTAGGTCTTGGTACAGGCTATCGCCTGAAGTGTTAACTTCCTAAATGACTTTATAATTTCCAGGTTCTTAATTCACCCTTGCTTACAGTTGTGTGATGATGTCGTTTTAATTCTCCAGCAGTAATTCCAAACAAAACAGCAAACATTATATAGTTAATAACTGCCAAGTGATCATATAAACCTTTATTCAACTTGAAGGAACACGAACAGTTTCATGTTTATTATCAAAGTACATCAACGAAATCATCTTCTTCAGCTCCTCTAATTTTGTCTGTATATCTTTCTATATTATTGACAGTTTGGCAATGCTACTCCGCAGTTTCAGCATTTGTAGCTTGGTTAATTTACTCCTCGTTGTACTCAATTAGATTCTTTATACGTTCTCCATCTGGGCTTATGGAATTCCAAGCTGCATAGTGTTAATCATAAAAAGCCTCTATGACAACTTTACGTGTAGTGTTAGGCAGAGCAACCTAACCTTTGAGGTGAAGACAGGAGTACGACAGGGATGCCCCTTATCAACCACTCTATTTTTAACAGACATAGACTGGGTGATGTGCTAGACAACAGAGGGCAGTCCAAGAGGAATTAGATGGACAACATTTTCTACATTGGAAGATCTAGAATATGCAGATGACATTGCACTATTAGCACATTCACATCAACACATCCAGGAAAAAACAGATAGACTTAATAAGTTAAGCCAGCAGGTGGGCTTGAACATCAATTTAAAGAAGTCTGAGGTCATGACGCTCAATGTGAGCAAACCTGAGCCCATATCAGTAAGGAATCAGCAACTGGTACAGACAGATACCTTCACATACCTAGGAAGCGTAGTAACACCAGACGGCGGAGCAGCAAAGACATCAACATCAGAATGAATAAGGCAAGAACAGCATTTTTTAGCCTAAACAACATCTGGAAGACCTCTCAATACAGCACAAGCACAAAATTAAGATTATATCAGAGCTGTGTGCTTTCTGTGCTTCTCTATGGTGCGGAATGCTGGAGAGTTACAGAGAAGGAAATGTCAAAATTGTCCTCTTTTCACACAACATGACTAAGAAAAATTCACCGAATCTTTTGGCCGAATACCATCACTAACCAAGATCTGCTTACTCGTAGCAAGCAAGAGGACATGCACACCATCATAGCTGGCACACGCTGGAGCTGGGTTGGCCATGTCCTCAGAAGAGACCCCGATGCCATCACAAGAACAGCTATGCTTTGGACCCCTGAAGGAAAACGAAAGAGTGGCCGACCAAAAACAACCTGGCGGAGGACTGTGGAGGCTGAGATGCAAAGAATGAACCAGAGTTGGGGCACTGTACGAAGGATGGCCACCGACCGAGCAAAGTGGAATCAATTTGTTGTTGCCCTACAAGACGCCACTAGGCGTGATGGCCACTGACTGCTTTGACGGTCGGCGGCTAAGGATCAAAGAAGAAGAAGACGTTCTCCATCTGCTAATACTTCTGGAGTGTCTATTAAGGATTTGGGCGCTCCACTTGAGGAAGCCTCTACTTCATCAATGGCTAATTCTATCAGTTTGCTTATCTCTGCTATTTCGTTGCTACATTGGTTCATAGCTACTTATGTACAAAAGTAAAAAAATACGATTTTACACAAAATAGGTCAGAGAAATATTAAGATGCACAAAATATGCAGCTCATAGGGGGAAACCCATGCAACCGGTAGCGATCGAAGTACCTGAAGATAATTGAATAATAACGGGTCATTCACCATCGCAAACATTATCTTCTGACTTCCAAAGAAGCATACGTCGTCAATGAATTTATACTAGATCTTCCTGCCATAACGGTCTTTATATGTCGTGTTTAATACTCTCTTATGGCTCCAGTTCCTTTCTCTATGTGTGTTTTGATCTTCTTCTACTTCTTTTAGCCTCATGAATAAGGTACCAGAGCAGCTCTGGGAAGGGTAAAGGCGCCCGGCGTAATGCTGATCCCAATACCCCTTGTGTGCCATATGGTCAAGAAGATATGGGCCTACCAATATTTTCCCAATATGCCTGAATGGGCATGTCACGGGATCTACCTCTCTTACTGTGGTGATTCAACAAGATGTCAATGAGAACGATGAAGGTACAGTAGCTGGAGGAATAGAAATGAAAGGTTGGGAAATTGTAAGCTCCACGAGAAAAGAGCATTAAAATAACCACACGACAGTCACTAAGCCCTTTGAAGTAGCAATTGTGTGGTAAAGAGAAAAGCCTGAGACGGACCGGCAACTTTAAAGAGAAATAGTTGTAAGTTATGAGAGAGCTGACGGAGTAGACGAAGTTCAAATACAGATGCCATGTCATAGAGACGAACACCAAAATAGAATGGCAATTTCAGACTTTATTTAGCAATCAATTGTTAAAGTAAAACACGTGAGAAAACGAATGTAGTGATGGATTTCAACAACAGTATACACAATGCTAAGATGCCGGAAGACTGGCTACATAGCTACCTACGGTCACTTCCTAAACCATGTAAAGCAGCTATCAAATCATCACATTGGAGAAAGTCTACGGTAAATTACTTGAGAAGATAGTGGCGAGACAATTAATGAACCACCTTGAAAATAGACACATCCTCCATGATACCGTGGGCAATTGTAGACCAATAAAAGTATTATGGGGTAACGCTGGAACATTTGCGTACCATGTATAGCAGGGTTTCCATGATAAACAAGAAACTGTGACTATGGCAATTGACCTAGAGGATGCTTACAACAGTGTTGACTTTGCAACCTTGATGGACTGTGGGAAGGAATGTGGTGTAAACCCATGGATATCAAGGTGGATAGCAGCTGCATTAACTGAGAGAGCAGTTGCATTTCGCTTTGGAACATGGACATCAGAACCAACGCACATTTGCCCAGGTATACCCCAGGGTTCTCTATTATCACAGGGGCTCTTTAACATCTATACAGCAAAAATAGCTGCAATCCAGTTGTGATGTGTAATGGAAAAAAAGTCTACAGTATAATCTGACAGCTTATTGCAACCTAATAGCTGCCCTCTGATTTGCTAGCTAAACAGGCATTCGTACCAACTGTCTATTTCTGCATCGTACCATTTTGTCCCGCCTATTATTCTTCTAACACGAGCTAACGAAATGTGTGCAAACTGCGTGACCTGTCAGTCATAACAGGGAAGAAAATCAGGCCATGTTTACCTCGTCCCCCCACGCGAGCATCTATCAATCATAATAGTTCTCAGAAAGGCAAGCACATGGGAGAGACAAAAACACCGACCCTTTTGAAGTTTCGTCTTCAGGGGAAGTTAGAAACCCATGGGCTCTTTGATTTCAGAAGCGGGCATTCTACAAGCGAACCCGTTAGCCGAAAAGAAAGTCTTTTGTTGCCGGTCGAATTCTCCCGACGAGAAACCTCGAATACCGACCGTAAGTATTTTATCTTGATACGCTTAGCATCTGAATTCTGGGTAACACCGGGACGCGAAATTAACACATTTAGAGAACAGAGAATACCAATGATTTTTATATATATATATATATATATATATATATATATATATATATATATATATATATATATATATATATATATATATATATATATATATATATATAACTATATATATAACTATATATAACTATATCTATATCTATATCTATATATAGTACATATATATAGAGTACATATATATATATATATATATATGTAAGTTGTCAGCCAGAATTTGGAACTATCTATCGCGCAGCCTTAAACTATTTCCTTGTGTGGATTTGTTTATAGTTTTCGTGGAGATTTCATTTCTGAATTTTCTGGTAAAGGATAATAGTGCTAATGTTTTTAAGAAGTGATAGCTTTTAACATTTCCTCTTCACTTAGATTTTTCTCGCTAGTCAAACGAGTGGAATAAAGTAACGCGTAGCGATTTCATACCAGATATTCTATTAAAATGTTAAATCACGCCACCCGCATACATTAGACCGTAATGATGTTAACAGTATAGGCAGACGCGACACTTAATCTCTACATGAGAGAAATAAACCCGACGGTTTAGCTGACTGGACTTATAGGCAATAAAGCGACTGATAGGCGGAGTCTAGATTACACGTTATATTTCATTTGTGCACATTTGTCATTATAGTGTCTATTATTTTAATACCAAACGACGAACAAACAGACGCCGAAAATTTAATAACTATTTAATGACAGACGATCATTGCTTAGGGAGTGCGTATCTAGAGATTACATAATAACTAACATTGTACGCTAAACGCCTGCGCAAGCAGGGGCAGGCGAATTAACATAATTTAGTTCGACCGAACTTAGCGCCAGCGGCGTCTGCTTACTTGAAGCCGTAAGTTTAATCAGGACTGATGGAGTGGAGAAGAGATCGTCTTGTCCCGTCTGAATGTAGATATAGGATTAGCATATTTTTATATAAATGTTTCTTGTATTCTTCGCAGACCTGATCACAAGGGCAGCCAGCGCTCTTTTTCTTTTTTGGATTTGTTATTTTCTCCTATTCTTGGCTTGTGCGTCACCAATTTCATTTGTGAATGGACACTTGCCAAAGAGTATTGGAGGACAATACATTTTTAACACTGGACTTACCAAATCATAATTTACAGTTTATTTTTACCAGCCAAAAGTGGTGAACTTTAATTTATCCCGACTCCTGACAGTCGTAATTCAAGGGGAGTATACCTCTCTAAATACCTACGCTGTGCAGAATAGGCGCTTTCAACACAGAGTTGACTGAGAGAAGAACCATCATCATCATATAAACATTATTTATAGAAACCAGATGTTTCCAAATACTGGAAGTATGTTTTCCCCGTTAAAGAGTGAACCTCAATAACTCTCACAGTTTTAACTATTTGCAATAACACTTCTAGGAGAAGCACCATATTAGGCATTCACTTCATTTAACTAATTTATGGGGATGGACTGGGGCCAATTTGGATGTGCGACAACTGGAGTGACAGAATATTAACTCTTTAAGCCCCAAGAGCCAGTATACTGTACTTCCCGCTAGACCCATTTGGAACAATCAATAGTATACTGGCTTTCGTATCTCTTGATCCTTTCTAGGGCTGTTTTCTAATTTTGACAACTCAAAAATGCTATTTTCTTAAAGTATAGCCATCCATTATGGACTTTTGTTATTTATGAATATGAACATTTAAAAAAATTATTTCCAAACAAAAACAATAAAAACATACTGGTATGGCCATTTTTGTTTGGGCCAAACCCACTTTTTTGCTTGGGACTGAAAGAGTTAAACGAAAATAGAAAATATATTCATGGAGTAATTCTATTACCAAGAGATATTACAGACCTACTATACCAGGCAATTAGGTAAGAGTGTGAGAATGGCCACTGTATGAAAGAGTGTGCGAGTATTTTCTTGTTTGCGAGAAAACTATCCATATCTCTGATTTGTCTAAAAGTTTGTTTAATTTACTGGGTCTCATAGAGTACCACAACTGTTCATTCTGTAATACAGGTATAGTGCTAACCTTCAACTTTGGGTTAATCATTTTTTTAGCGTTTTTTTTTTCTCCATTCGGGGGAGGGTGCACTTTTTCTGCTTTATTTCATATGAATGTAAATGACTCTTTGATCTTTTCCTTTAGATATTTTGATGTTGTCGAGTTTAAATGATAATAAACTACAAACAAACTTATCTTTGTGCGTTGGTCAGACCCATACCCATTTATCCTTTTTTTCACCTTTGCGTGTCTTGTTGTCACATAGCAGTGTATGTGTGTGTGTGTGTGTAAGTGTGTGTGTGTGCGTGTGTGTGTGTGTGTGTATGTGTGTGTAGAAAAACCTATCTATTTTTGATAGTGAGGTAAAAGCTGTCTTGTAACAAAGTACAGTCGTACAGATAGGCTGGAGGAGACAACCTAATTACTCCAGAGGCATATCTTTTCACTTAATATACCACCTGTGAAAAATCTATTTTCTATACCTTCTCGCGTATCTGTCGACATCCACTCTACTCAGACGGGCTAATTAGAACAATTTACCTTCCATACAACACCACCCAACAGGTTTGGGATGAAAATTGACTTTTGCCGATGACTCGCTCATTTACAGTACTGGTTCGGATAAAAATAAAATAGTTAAAAGCATGCAAGAGACACTTCAAGCAGTTTCTAAATGGTGCGACGAACCCAGCTCCAAAGTCAATCTCAACAAAGCCTGTGTGCTTTAGTGCTCTTAGAACAATTTCATATTGAATGCAGATCTTCCAGACATTACTCTCAATTGACAGAAAATTAAAAGGCAGAGCAAATTGAAATACCTTGGAGTAACATTCGATCCTGGGCTATCATATAAGCCCCATGGTGATCACATCATACAGAAGTGCAAGAGAGGTCTGGCAGCCCTAAAAACAATGGCTGCAGCGCACCTGGAGCAGAAACAACTATTTTTCCTGTATCATCAGCTGGTCTTATCTGTAATCGAGTATAGACTGAGAAAAGTCACGCTGTCAATGTCACAATGTGAACGACTCGAACGCATTCAAAACGAAGGGATGCGTACAGTCTTGGGCTGCGCGCGAGATTCCACTATTGTGATGATGCGTCACATGCTTGGATTGCTGTCAATTAGATCCATATATACGATGGCCAAGGTAAAAGCGTATTTGCGTGTAACCACAGACAAAAGGCATCCCCTGCATGGGAGTTAGTTGCTTATCCTTTACAGCACGTGACAATCAACCCCAGCTTTTATTGGCTGTTTTTGATTTTTCTAGGCAATTTTTTTAATTCAGTAGTTTGCCATTGCTTTCTGAACGGTATGGCGCTTATACCATTGTTAAAAATCCACACAAAGCGATCTACTACCAAACCGCCTGCAGCAGGGTTCGAAACTGGTATATCAGGATTATGAAACTGCGTTCATATCCATTAGGCCACATACGCCTGCATAGGAACATAGCTGATATCAAAGGAGAGAGAATAAAGAAAGGGGGGGGGGTGTCATGGATGGCGCAGGCAAAGGAGACTATCAGACAGGTGACCCCAGTTGAAAATATATTCAAGGGAGAAGAGTGGAGTAAGTCAGATGAGAGCTGGATGAACTACCAACAAGTCATCATCAGCCTTGGTAGAGAATGTAGAAGTTGGGCCAGTCGGAGAGCAGAGCTAGAAATTGTCGTGGTTGAGTTTGAGTGTAGAGTATTTGTCGAGTTGGACATTAGTAGTTAAATCGACAAGGGATAGTGGACTGACAGAGTTATAGATTACACACACAGAAAGGTGTAAATAGGAGATGGACTTGAGACAACCTGGAAGAAGATTTATCAAAATGATCTCTCTCTCCAAGCCTCAACTCACTTATGTCTGTCTAAGCACCTCCTGCTCTCACTCTTTTCTCTTATCATACATAGAGATTATAGTAAAGAGCTAAAAACAAGTTACTTATGGATGGAAAGGTCATGAACAGCGTATTAATAAAGGTGTAAACTTTATTAAATGAGGAAAAACATGAAAATAATGCATATCATCACCACAACATAAAATTACATCAATAATCAAAAAATCATCAATAGTCATCAATAATCATATACACCAACAACCACACACAGATCACCATTCATAAAACCTGTAGAATACCGAGAGATAAATAAATCGAGTGTCAGTCCGTCCGTTTTCGGGGACCATATGAAATAGCTCCAGTAAGTGGTTTTTTCGTAATATCCTCCATGGGTGATGGAATTAACCTGAATAAAATCACTGTATAGGCGCTATCATTGGTCATTCCTCCCTAATTGCGCGAGGTGGTCTGGAAGACTCTATTTATCTCCTGCTGATCGAATAAACAAACTGAGCGACAGCCTGTCCGCGGTCGTGGGACCAAAAGCTAGCTCCAGAAAGTGTATTACATGTAGATCCTTCGTGAGGGACTAGCCTACAAAACTTTCCTTGTTGGTGCTAAACGTTGGTGACCTCTAATGGCGTGAGGGGGGCTGGAACTCTGTCCATAGATGGCTGCTCATACGTGCGAAGTTCTACATAGACCCAGAAATACACCAGACGAAGTTATTTGAGGACAAGGCAGTCCCTAGCGCTCTTATCCGGCGCTTTTGACCTTTCGTACTAGGCAGTAAATCCTGGTTGGGCTTGCTTGACCGTGGCTTGGCTGAGTGCCCCGTTTAGGCACACACAGGCTTGGTGCTATCAGATTCTGCTATAGACATGCTGGGCGGTTTTGGATATTCTGGAAGCCGCAATGCTCTGACTGGTAATCCAATAGGCGAGTAGAGAACTACTATTGCATTCGATGTTTCCAGATTTAGCGTTGGCTCGTTGCATTGCGTGAGCTTAACTTGGCGTTGACAAAAAGGTTTAGGTTCAGGAATTGGGTTTGACGACTCGTGATGCTAGATGTACTCAGAATCCCTCTAGAACGAAGAGAATGTGACATTCTTCGCCTGACTGGAGACTTGACTCCAGCAAATCGGTATCCCTGAAACTGAGACCCAAAAAGAGACACCCTTTTACATCAAGCAAATAATAAATCACACTAACTTTATAGAGAAAGTTTCGCTCCACTATGGTATTAAATTTATTGTAGTTATTGCTATGATAGTTTAGGGCTGTCTTTAACCATGTCTCCTGTTCCTTAAAAATATCAATTATCAACATGCGCCCGCATAGGCTTAATATCTTTTGCACACCCAGGTACCTGTCATTAAATGTTCTGACAGCAAAATCTCCTCCTCTTCTCCCAATCTCAACATACAGGAAACCTAACCTGTAGTTACAGTTAAATGAATATGCTTATTCATCTTACAACATTAAATGAATTTACATAAACAGATTACAGCATTTGACGTTACACAAATAAATCATATGTCCCTTTGGGGAAATATATTAATATTCCACAAACTGAGTACAAAGAAAATGCAATGTTCTTGCTATAATAATACAGTTGTGGCTAAATCATACGATGTAATTATATCTATGCCTGGTGACTGCTTTCGGTGAAAGTTATAGACTAGTGTCTAGCCACACAAGTAAGCATAAAATGATTCTCCCTTGCCACTAGAAATATCTATCAAAAGGAATAAGTGACTATCTCCTATAATCCAGAGTTATTACCTGCATCTCACTATTCAGTTTTAAAGTGAACAATCCACACCTGACATTATCTTACAGAAATGACAGTTAATTTTGCTGACTCTTAACCCAATGGTAAGCATTCGTGGACTGATTCTACGCCTAATATCTGTTATTGTAAGTTTAACATTTAACCCATGATAAACCGTAACAGTTTAAGCACCACTTAATAGGCCGTAGACAGCGCTACCTTATCACTGAATAAATTACTAGGAGAAGTCCTCAGAAATAAATTCACTTTCCTAACAGATATATAAAAGCTAACATGAATCTAATATAATAATTATAAGATATGTCAACTCACCCCGAAAATGACTAGAACATAGGCAAACACATTCTAGTATTGTGTTAAAGTTTGCCTTATCTCATGATGGTCATCTACGGGCCAGGAATATGTCACGAATGTCTTTGTCTATTAAACCAATCACTCTTATAGATTACAAAGGACGCTCCCCCCGGACACCTGGCCTGCATATTTCTACAGAAGTTCGGAGAAAGACGTAATCTCGGGTAAGACTAAGATTTCAGAAGCAACAACTTTCGAAAATTCCCCAGAGAGACAATCATAATATTATGTGCTCTTTGCTCATCTAAGGGCAAACAACCCACTAGCAGCGGTTGTTATCTCCCCCTGAAACGAAGATCAAACTTATTACCGGCCGCATGAGTACTAGCCGCTCGTGATCAAACGTTTTAAAGCGACCAGAGAAATTCCCCTGGACGGACCAGGTGCGTGTTGTAATATTGCCGCTACGCTGACCGTTTTGACCAGTGGGGGATTTCTACTGAAAGTCAGAACGTAACCAACCTCGGGAGGGGTTTGAGAGGGTGAGAACGTTTGGCCACGAAGGTAGAAAATGAAAGAAAAAGAAAATACAAAATGTCCAGGAAAACAGAACATTTAAAGGAGTAATCAAATTATGGACAAGATGGTAAAATAAATTTCGGTTACGTGACAAGTGCCCCCCCTTTTAAAGTTCGAGGAATACGGACAAAAATGACAGTAATTTATCTTCTCCATCGACGTCCATTACCTGTCATTGGAACATCCTATACTCATAAACCCAAATACGTTTCCAATTTCTGTCAGTACTGTATGACTAGCTCCGAGTTCATTTCTTGCCTTCCCTCTGTCTAATAGTCGTTCAGCGAATGGGATTTTGCGAGGCCAGTTGGCGCTGACGCCCTTCGTTTCCGTGTGAACCTGATCTTGGTTCCACCATTCGCTGTGCCTGTTTATGGTCCGGAAAATTATCCGCACCTGTTGTGGTTTTCGGCCCTGCCTGAACTCACTGGCCACTGCGTAGATAATCCGCCTGTTATGCGCGGTGTAATCATTGTTGGGCTCAGGCTGCTTATGTATATATTTACCTGTCACGGGCGTGGCCTTGAATAACCCTCTATAGCTGCAGTCTCTCGGGAGTTTTCGCGCGCGTGTAACCCTAGTTGGCAAATAAAGCCGTTCGTTGGCCGAAGAAATGCTAGCATTTTCCTTCTGAGTCTCCCCACCTACTCCTCTGTTTCGGTGGGAGCATTGATCAATCTTCAGACCTGTGCCGTCTAAAGGTGGGTCTGGGGCTTTCCTTGCCTTGCCAGTCACAACTCTGGCTTGGTCAACGGAAATGATCAAGTTGCTCTGTAATGGCCTGGCGGAGGCGACTACTTTGCTGTCCATCAGTGGGGTTGAGACCAATGGAATAATGCGATTTGAATGAGAGAACTCAGCTGCCTGAAGCAGAGAGTAATCGATCGCATTCTGGGGTTCTACTAAATCATAACAGATCTCCGTAGCTTCTATCCGTGAAGAAAGATAGGTAATATCTGCGAGTTGCAGAGTTTTTTGAGTCGCTTCACCGGTACTAGCATGACGTGAGCCAAGGCTCTCAACAATGGCTCCTTGTACAGTAGTAAGGCAGCTTTTCTCACTGTCTTCTGCTCTGAGAAGTGTGAGAGACTCAAATGGAATACCAGGGATCCCTTCGCATGGAACCCTGTGTCCATCATAAACGTCAAGTTTGCCCTCCCCTGAGGAAGTTACTGGCGTCAGTTGAACTTTGTCCTGCAATGCGAGATCCACTTCCTGGTTGACAGGCTCCGCAGTCTGCATGCAAAGGACTGGACGGTTTGAGATCCCGTTAGATCGCGAAGTGCCCGAGAAAAAACTCTCGGTGTGTTTTTCCAAAGTTCCTTGGAACGGTTTGGAAAGTTTAACCCTTTTAGCAGGCGACTTATTCTTGCACCTTTTAAGCTCAGGGTGATAAGAGGAGCGGCGCCTCCATTCTACGATCGCTGAGTTGGAGGGATACGCCTCTGCATATGGTTTTTCGCTGTCCGGCCGGGAATCTTGCGAAATATAACGTGATAGGGTGTGGCTCCCTTTTCTGGACGTCACGTGTCGGTTAGGTGCTGCTCGGTCTGGAGCGTGAGAGGCTCGGGGTTCGCCGCTTGCCAGACGGGAACAATCCGTATTACAATGCATGTTAGCACCTCTCTCACCTTTGTGCAGTTTCCATGCCTGGGAACGTTGCGTAATTTTCCCCGTGGCCTTAGGTCTGCTATCCCGATGTAAATGCTTTCCTTGTTTGGGCTTCGGATCCAAGTCCAAAGGAAAGTCAATTTTCTGGAGTTGAGGTTCGGTTTTAGCAGGCAAGTTTTCTTTCATGGGCGCAAGGTTTGCAGGGGCGTTGACCGTTAAGGGCACAGAAGAAGGGGAAGTAGAGTGACTACATTTAGTATCTGTTTCCGTCCTCCGAATTTGGCTATCCAGTTCATTCATTCTGATTTGGTGTAGCCTGCTCCTTTCTTGGCTTTCTCTGTCCCTTTCTTGGCGCTCCATTTCGAATTGCTTGTCCCGTTCTTGTCTTTGCTTTTCCCTTTGCTTCTCATCTTCTATCACTTCTTCTACATACTGTCGGGTGAGTGCTTCACTCTCCCCAGTTTGTTTACAGGACCATGCCAAGATTAAACGGCTGTCAAACCAATTGTCTACCTCGTATTGATCCTGTATGCTTACTGCAAGTTCTAGAAAGGGCTGGATTTCGCTATCCTTGTACTCCATGTACTTAGCTACCTCGAGGGCAATCCTATGCACTTTATCCAGATCGATCATTATATCAGGGTGAGCAAACACTAAAGAAGAATAGAACCTAGAGATCTTAGTTACCTAGTGCACTAGGTGCTGATTAACGTAATAATCAATAAAATCTAGGCTAGCCTGGGAACTTTAAAAACAAGAAAGTTTGTAGCTACTCTGATTGCGATAAGCAAAACACCCAAAAACTCCAAAAATGTAAGTGATGTAAAACTTATTACTATCACTTCACCCCAGTTTTGTCAGTACTAAGCTATTGAGAGGATTGGTTACTATCATCCGAATGAACACCTTCCCTTGGTACAAATGCAAGCTAGTAACTGACTATCTGTAGCTTCTTATCTCAGATTAAAGAGCTACTCCTGAAAAAAATATTAACCCTTAAAAAAAAAATTTCTGACTTTTACAACAATAGTCGTCAGATTTGTCAACCAAAAACTCAGCAGTGATACCATCAACCTTTACCAGCTGTCTCATGTGTAGCATGAACAATAAATGTAACTTAATATTTATGATTGCTGTGGATAAAAAAACGCTGTTCCGACTTCCACCCAAAAGAAATAGTTCGAAATGTCTAGGGGAAAGAAATTCCTATAATCTGCCGAATACTAAACTCTAAGAATCAAGAACTGATATGGATCTACTGCCCTTGTCATGCCGGGGTACGTGGCACTGACAGAGCTGACAGACTAGCTTCAAGAACACCCGTAAAAGGTGAATTGACCATGGAGAAGGAAGAAATACTGAGGTCAATTCATGTTCGTCTATTAGAAAATAACACTGAAATCAATGAATCAACAAGGCTAAGACTGCTGAAATTTGGCATTAAACGTAAGACCAGCAGGGATGGACGTATGAGAGGACGCATCCACCGTGTATACAACCAGTGCGCAACAGGAACAATTAGCATTCATACCGACATTTGCTGAAGGAGACTGAGCTTCTATGGGTTTGCCCAGAGTGCAATGACGTCGATTCTGATTAACAATAACAATAACATGAGAAAAAACGTTTCTGTAGAAGCGCTATTGTTCTATTTATAATTTCCACAGTGCCAAAACTCCAAATAATATCTGGCATGTATTTGTTTCCAAACTGGACAAACAAACTGAAGGCTGTATTAAAATGGTTTTCACCTGAAAGTGTCAAAAGACTGTTTAAATTGCTTGCAACAATGATGTGAATATCAAAGACCGAGTTTCCATCCTAAAGGATAACAATACATAACTACAAACACAAAGACATTAAACAAATAGAAACAAATACAATAACAGAATTCGGACATGTAGACTTTGTTCCGGCAAAGACGCATTAGGTGGCTTTCGTATCAACTGAAGGTAAACATAATGAAGATGGAGTTTCTATAGGGTAGATCAAAAAAGATGTTATCGATTGTTTTCTCACGCTGAGACCTAAACTTATATTTAACTGAGATATACGATACATTTAACAGTCTTTTGAACTACTGCTGTCGTCTACACGTGTTGTTCGTGGGGTTTCCTGGTGAGAAAAGGATTAGTGCGTTCTTGGGCATGTCCACAGAGGTATACCGATATGAGGTTATAGTGTCGATTGGCTGAGCGTTTATTTCTACGGGTGCAGAAGTTGACAAACAAGCTACGTGATCTACTTCTTCTTCTTTGATCCTTAGCCGCCGACCGTCAAAGCAGTCAGTGGCCATCACGCCTAGTGGCGTCATGTAGGGCAACAACAAATTGATTCCACTTTGCTTGATCGGTGGCCATCCTTCGTACAATGCCCCAACTCTGGTTCATTCTTTGCATCTCAGCCTCCACAGTCCTCCGCCAGGTTGTTTTTGGTCGGTCTCTCTTTCGTTTTCCTTCAGTGGTCCAAAGCATAGCTGTTATTGTGATGGCATCGGAGTCTCTTCTGAGGACATGGCCAATCCAGCTCCAGCGTCTGCCAGCTATGATGGTGTGCATGTCCTCTTGCTTGCTCCGAGTAAGCAGATCTTGTTGGTGATGGTATTCGGCCAAAAGATTCGAATAATTTTTCTTAGGCATGTTGTGTGAAAAGAGGACAATTTCGACATTTCCTTCTCTGTAACTCTCCAGAATTCCGCACCATAGAGAAGCACATAAAGCACACAGCTCTGATATAATCTTAATTTTGTGCTTGTGCTGTATTGAGAGGACTTCCAGTTGTTTAGGCTAAAAAAGGCTGTTCTTGCCTTATTCATTCTGATGTTGATGTCTTTGCCTGCCCCGCCATCTGGTGTTACTATGCATCCTAGGTAAGTGAAGGTATCTGTCTGTACCAGTTGCTGATTCCTTACTGATATGGGCTCAGGGTTGCTCACATTGAGCGTCATGACCTCTGACATCTTTAAATTGATGTTCAAGCCCACCTGCTGGCTAAACTTATTAAGTCTATCCGTTTTTTCCTGGATGTGTTGATGTGAATGTGCTAGTAGAGCAATGTCATCTGCATATTCCAGATCTTCCAATGTAGAAAATGTAGTCATATTATTCCTCTTGGACTGCCCTCTGTTGTCTGGCGCATCACCCAGTCTATGACTGCTAAAAATAGAGTGGTTGATAAGGGGCATCCCTGTCGTACTCCTGTCTTCACCTCAAAGGTTAGGCCGCTCTGTCCAACACTACACTCAAAGTTGGCACAGAGGCTTTCTATGATTGACTCTATGCATCTTGGAATTCCATAAGCCCTCAATATTTTCCATAAACTGTCCCTATGTATGCTGTCAAAAGCCTTTTCAAAAGGTGTGAATTAAAATGTGTCCCATAAGTTACGGGACCTACGGACGTGAACTAAAATGTGTCAAATAAGTTACAGGACCAACTGATGTGAACTAAAAAGTGTCAAATAAGTTACGGGACCTACTCATGTGAACTAAATGTGTCAATAAATTACAGGACCTCCTGATGTGAACTAAAAGGTGTCAAATAATTTACGGAACCTACTGATGTGGACTGAATATGGCAAATAATTCCAGTCCTATTGATGTGAATTAAAAGGTGTCAAATAAGCTACGGGACCTACTGACGTGAACTGAAGGTGCCAAAAAAGCTAGAGAATCTACTGATGTCTAAAGGTGTCAAACATTTTAAACAATATTTTGGAGTTTCGCCTTGTTTAAGTGAAGTGCGCCGCATTCAACTTAGACACACGGTCTGTCGGTTATATTAGGGTGCATTTCCAAATATAAAAGACAATGTGATCTGAATATAGCAGGTGTCAAATAAGCTACGGGACCTTGTCATGAACCACTTATCATGGAGAACACTCCACGGGTTACACCACTGCGGTGTGGATTTATAATAACAAATATAGGCTCGTTATTCCAAGAGTATGACCACACAACAATGGCTGACATATGTAATAAACACCTTCAACAGATACTTCCTTTAATAATCTACACACACAATGAGGCCTCACACGGCCATCAAACGCATCAAATACAATAATGAAAAAACCACTGTAAACTTGCCTTAGCAGCTTAAACTATCACCTTCAAACACGAAGGTACGAAATATACCAAAATCACTGCTATGAATATCGCTCACCTGAGCGGCAAAACTGTTAAAATGACACACTCAGATCATCGACATCTTATTAAACTACGGCCTGTAGATAATACGATCTAGACCCTACACTGCTCTAGAATTACAACTTAATTATCACCAAGGTCCGAAAATATGGCAGGCACCCAGTTTACAGTCCACAATATGAACCACTCAGCGATCTCGCTGGCATAAGGAAAAATACGTCCTTCCTCTACGAAGGCTAGTTCTCACTGACCAATTGTGCACCCTTTTACCCCAACTTCCGATAGTCACATTACCCACCTGTTCGGCTAACCTCGGCATTTCCGACTGGTTTATCGCCGAACACAAGACATAAGATGCACTGCGCAATAATGATGTGAAAGACATACTGATGTGAGCTAACAAGAGTCAAATTATCTACCGGACCTACTGATGTGAACTTAAGGTATGAAATAAGTAAGGACCTACTGATATGAACTAAAAGGTTTCAAATAAGCTACATGGTACACTGATATTAACTAAAAGGTGTCAAATAAGCTAAGGGACCTATTGATGTGAACTACAAGGTGCCAAATACGCTGCGTGACCTACTGATTAATTAAAAGGTGTCATATAAGCCACGGGACTTACTGATACCAACTTAAAAGTAGCAGATAAGATACGAGACCTGCTGATGTGAGCTCACATGTGTCGGAAAAGCTATGATTGTGACTTAAAAATTGTTAAACAAGCCACACAAGCTACTGAATGATCCAGAAGATGCCAAAGACGTACTGAAAACATCACGTGATCTAAAAGGTGCACAATAACCCACAGAACCTACCACCTTCGCCGTCAATATTCCAATGTTGAATTTTTAAACGTGCATCGAAGCGAGCAAAAGAGCAGAAGTGTTAACAAAAAATGCATGTGTCAATCGTTCTAGATCTATTGTGACTTCGTCGTTTGCGTATTAAATTACTTATGTTATTATTTGTTCTTGTGTTTCACTTTAGAAGGTTCATACTTTGCTTCTCGCATAAAGCTAGTTAGTAAAACGGCAATATTTACAAGATAAGGACTGTCGGAGTAATGTAAACAAGGTACCTTGGAATAGCAGAAATAGCGTCCAATCAGATTCGCGCATTTTGTGCAAGCTCGCAAATGTTCCAGCGTTACCCCACGTTAATTTTATTGGTCTTTAACTGCCCAGCGAGTCTTGGAGGATGTGTGCATTTTCAAGGTGGTTCATTAATAGTCTCGCCACTATCTTCTCAAGAAATGTTCCTTAGACATTCTGCAATATGATAATTCGATAGCTGCTAAGCAGTGTGGGGTCTTTATTAGGTTTAGGAAGTGGCCGTAGGTAACTATCCTACTCGTCAAAGGTCAAGGGCCACTTAGATAAGCTGAAATATGTCCAATGTTTGTATAATAATCATAAACCACGATAGTGGGTTTTCACCTCATAACAAGATCTCGATACCACTGCCCGATAGTAGGATACATAATCTGTTCTCTTGACAGTGATCAAAAATATGATGACAGGAATATAACATGGCCGCCTTCATGAGCTGTCGCTCACTCACTCGTAGGAAGGTAGCTATCAGCCAAAGTTAATTTATAATGTGCATATAAATAATTTCATAAAGTTTTCCATACAGCTCTACAGTAAACAAGTTAATTCACGTAGACATAACTGCTGTAGGAAAGCCTGTCATCTTCGTCGATACAAAACACGACCCTAGCAATACGAAGCACAATGTTCCATCTAGGTCTAATCGACTCGAGATCATCAAAAATAGGGTCTGTTATAACTGGAGTCCGAATCACACATATGAGGAGGATCTCTGACAAATAGACTCTTGCAGAGACATAAACTTCACCTGGAAAACATCTATGAATCACTGTTAAACCTTAAACAGTGCCAGCCCTGGAAAAAACACTCAGCCATTTCTTGGCGACATTATCGGAACTCTTCACAACCCAGTAGGACTACGAAAACCTGCGCTAGATTCTGGCAGAAAGAATATAGTCCGACCTGAACATACAAAGGTATACAATATACGACTGAATCTACTTGCACTAGACAAGCAGTACACATGAATTCAGGCCATAAACATAACAAGCAAAATTAATATATTTTCTGGCCCGAACAAATAAGAACGGACATGAATACAATGTCCATGCGCCGAATCAATATCAAGAAAGATCACTCATATAATCAAAAGTGTAAATCAATGATGAATTATCTAGCTTTACCAGAGGAAGCATTTTCATACACAAATGAATGCAAATATATATTTTCCATATTAAATAGCCATATCGTATTTTTGTAATATGTGCGTCAAAATATGCACGCAACAGGAATATAAGTTTATAAACTAATAAAACGGTATTGAATCAGTTTTACAAATAACAGTTCACATGAGACAAGGGACGTTTCGGGTTTTACCCTTCGTCAGCCACAAACAGGTGACAAAGACAAAAATTACATATAGGTACTACAAAACTATACGATGAATAACAATACAAGAAAACCGTAAAATCTAAAAGAAATACTGAAACAAGAAAGTAAATAATCCAACGAAACGAAAAAAAGAAGAATAAACAAAACTGTGGAACTAGTTAAAGTTAGCTTAGCTCGATGCAAAGAATCCGTGGAAGAAAGCGGTAGTCTCTTGTCACAGAATTCGCAAGGAAGTGACGTGCGATAGCGACAAAACAAGAGATATAAAAAGATACGAAACGAACCAAAGCAAAAACACAAGAAGATAGATCATAATGACAACGAATAAAGAATGAAAAAGAGAAAAGCTACCAGAATTTATGCAAAATGATGTTGTATATTTAATCGCCGGGAGCTAGAACGCCCATTTTAAAAATAAGGCGATTCTCCAACGAAAAGCGAGTCTTGTCATTACCGGCACATGAACGGAGGGCAGTGACATGTATATCGGAATTACCTGAATGGTCCGGTCTATTGAAATGAAGGGCCACCGGTAAATGTTTGTCCTGATAGATGTCATTCAAGTGCTCACGAAACCTGTCTGCCAAACGCCTACCAGTTTCACCAATATAGGTCATGCCACATCTCTTGCAGATGATAGCATAAATCAGGTTTCTGGATTCGCACGTAAAAGACTCTCTAATGATAAATTTTCCTTTAGGAAAAGTGACTGTCTGAGTTTGGAGTACAAACGGACAGGTCTTGCATATCCGGCGTTGGCACGGTTTAGTACCAAAGTAAGATGGGCTAGAATGTCGCAAGCGACTGTGCACAAGAATATCCCTAAAATTCCTATCCCTACGATAAGCTACCAAAGGTGTATCACGAAATAACTCTTTGGTATCAGGATCAGAGTTGAGAATAGGCAGATGTCGAAACAGAATTCTCTTTACCGCCAGGCAGTGAGAATGGAAAGTTAGAACCAGTTTGAGTCTGTCAGATTGGACAGAAGGTTTAGTAGTGAGTGCCGTCTGACGAGTGACGCGTGTGATACGATTAAGGGCATCAGATAACACATGTTCTGGATAAAGACGTCGGCGAAAGAACTCAAGCATCTCTTGAGCTCGCTGATGAAAATCATCGTCATCGTGACATAACTGACGCAAGCGAAGAAGTTGAGAAAACGGAATGGAATTTTTACAGCTAAGAGGATGCGATGAAGTATAAAGAAGGAAACCATGAGCGTCAGTAGCCTTATAATAGACAGACGTTTTAAGACCAATAGGGCTAATAGTCACAGTGATGTCAAGGAAGTTCACTGAGGTCGTAGAAATTTCAGAAGTGAATTTGATGGCAGGATTGAAATTACCAACATAGTCGATAAATCGACGGAAGTCTACCTCAGACATGTCAGTAATGCCAATACCATCATCAATGTAGCGGCGCATTAGCGTCTTTCTGGTTAGACGTCAAACACGTAAGGGGTAGTCTCAGAACTCTGTTGGGCTGAAGACAACAAAAGTCTTCGTAAGTTTTCACACTTAATATCAATGGCTGACTTTCATTTACACTAAAATGTGATGATTTGAATTCTCAAGTCGTATGTATGGCTTGAGATGCACCTGATAAGTGTTAAATATATTGCGCATTGGAGTGTGTGCACATGCAAATCTGTACAGATGATCTAACAATGTAGATGAAGTGAAGTATGAACAATCAATTACCTCCTATCCTCTTAGAAGAACTCCTTTTGACTGAATTAAATATTTATGAGAAGGATTAATTTAAAAACTGTCTTCTGCACGTTTAGATATGATGCTAAGTGCAAAAGTGATCTTAACTAAAGACTAAGAAAACATTTAATAGTTTTTAAAAGGTTCACTAACCTCCTTTTTGTGTTCGCAAACTCCTTTAAAAACACAATACACAACATATATTAATTGTTGTATCTACAATGCAAGCTATGTTCTGCGATATTATCTACACCACGCTTCTGAAAACTTTGTACTCATCTCTAGGGAATATTACGCTACATTATTTTTCTAAAACGTCCCAGATGGATCTATTGGGCCGGTGACGTATAACTCCGCCCATAAACCAATTGCTGAGAGCCCATGTGGTCGCCCAGACCTTGGATCTCTTTTGCCCCCTGTCAGTGCGTGCCTCTCGCTAAAGTGGAATTGGCTATTCGACACAAACTGTCGATGCAGTGCTCCATGGCAAATAGGAGTTTGTTGATTGGCCAGCTAACGCAAAAAAATCTCCCGCCTTCTAACTATCACAAAGCTTTCTGTCTGCTTATCGCTTTGCGTGTCAATTTTATTTCATTATCTTGCCTGCGACTTCCTTTTTCCTTGTTTCATATCTAAGATTCCTACCCTTCTACCGTTGGCTACCATCTGGAAACAACGATTGTCCGTGTCACGATCCTTTGATGCCCCTCGTCAGGAGTATTTTGTTTGCGTGCGTCTATTCTTCCACAATGTGGTGACATGTCGTATGTTTGAACAGCGGATTACCCATGAAAAGGCTAAACTCTATTGTCCAGCCGGCTCCTTCAACAATAATCAAAATACCTAGGTGGTACGTATGACAATATTTACAGGGGAAAAGAGATATCAAAGAAGTTGTTTCGTCTGGTTTGTTTGAAGGATTATCTTCATTACGCACGGACTACTCCAAAGAAGTTGTACCATGCCCATGTGTGTTTCATCCGAATTCTCACAAAGAAATCTGGGGTCGGCATGATCACGCCAGTTATCAGAAAAAGTCAAAAGCATGTTAAAGTCCTTCTTCTTCTTCGATCCTTAACCGCCGACCGTCAAAGCAGTCAGTGGCCATTACGCCTGGTGGCGTCTTGTAAGGCAACATCAAATTGATTCCACTGTGCTCGGTCGGTGGCCATCCTTCGTACAGTGCCCCAACTCTGGTTCATTCTTTGCATCTCGGCCTCCACAGTCCTCCTCCATGTTGTTTTTGGTCGGCCTCTTTTTCGTTTTCCTTCAGGGGTCCATAGCATAGCTGTTCTTGTGATGGCATCGGGGTCTCTTCTGAGGACATGGCCAACCGAACTCCAGCGTCTGCCAGATATGATTCCGTGCTTGTCCTCTTGCTTGCTCCGAGAAAGCAGATCTTGGTTTTTGATGGTATTCGTCCAAAAGATTCGGTGAATTTTTCTTAGGTATGTTGTGTGAAAAGAGGACAATTTCAACATATCCTTCCTTATCTGTAACTCTCCAGCATTCCGCACCATAGAGAAGCACAGAAAGCTCACAGCTCTGATATAATCTTAATTTTGTGCTTGTGCTGTACTGAGAGGACTTCCATATGTTGGTTAGACTAAAAGAGGTTGTTCTTGCTTTGTTCAGTTTGCTTGCTCCGCCGTCTGGTGTTACTATTTATCCTAGGTATGTGAAGGTGTCTGTCTGTTCCAGTTGCTGATTCCTTCCTGATATGGGCTCAGGGTTGCTCACATTGAGTGTCATGACCTCTGACTTCTTTAGATTGATGTTCAAGCCCACCTGCTGGCTATACTTATTAAGTCTATCCGTTTTTTCCTGGATGTGTTGATGTGAATGTGCTAGTAGTGCAATGTCATCTGCATATTCCAGATCTTCCAATGTAGAAAATACGGTCCATCTAATTCCTCTTTAACTGCCCTCTATTGTCTGGCACATTACCCTGTCTATGACTGTTAAAAATAGAGTGGTTGATAAGGGGCATCCCTGTCGTACCCCTGTCTTCACCTCAAAGGTTAGGTTGCTCTGCCCAACGCTACACGTAAAGTTGGCATAGAGACTTTTTTATGATTGACACTATGCAGCTTGGAACTCCATAAGCCCTCAGCATTTTCCATAAAATGTTCCTATGTATACTGTCAAAAGCCTTTTCAAAATCAACGAAATTAATATACAGCTGTCTTTGCCATTTTGAGCACTGCCCTATAATGTTCCTGAGGGTAAATATATGATCTACACGTCTTCTGTTCTTTCTAAATTCTGCTTGTTCTTTCCTAAGTTTGTGGTCTACTGCTTTTGAAATTCTCTGTATAATTATCCTGCCTAGTATTTTGCTGGAAACTGAGAGAAGAATGATTCCTCTCCAATTATTGCTGTCTGCATGGTCTCCCTTCTTGGGCAATTTGACAATTATTCCTTTGTTCCACTCTGTTGGTGTTGTCCCTGTTTTCCAGATTTGTGCACATAGTGGTTCTAATAGTTCTGCTGCTAGCTCAGGGTCTGTCTTAAATAGCTCTGCATTTAAGTTATCTTGCCCAGGAGCTTTTCCATTCTTTAACCCGTTGATTGCTGTGATGATTTCTTCTTTCCGTGGAATATCTGTATTAACATCAAGATCGTTTTCAGCCTCAGGAACATACAATTGTGTCTCTGGAGGTTCCTTGTTCAGAGTTTCTATGAAATGCTCTGCCCATCTTGTTTCCTGTCCCTCTGCTGTCGTGATGAGATTTCCTTGCTTATCTCTTACTAATATAATATTGTTTGCACCTTTTTTCCGTAGATGAATTTCTTTATTTTGTATACTGTGCTTTGTTCATTTCTAGTTAAAGTCCAGTAGTGATTAAAAGATTAACCTTAGCAGCGATGAAAGAGCGAAATGTGGTTGAACATGCAATGACGGAAGATGATGGAAAAGAGAGCGAAAGACTTGGCGCTCGTTATCTCATAGTCACATATACCAATTTTCCGTAAATATATTAAAACCACTATTATTCTCCGTTGAATAATGGTCAATTTCTCGTTCTCTCTTTTTCTCTCTCTCTCTCACTGTCTCTCTCTTCCTGTCTTTCGCTCCATGCTTCACTGTTACTCCCTAGCATTCCAACTTCATTTGCGCTCGCTTCATATCCCGATCCTTTCCATGCTTGGGGCATATCTGAAGGCCATCCCCACAAATGCAAAAGTGTTGTTTCAATAGTTTCCGTTACACACATCTGGACGTCACAAAGCAGGGAAACTATGTTTAAACTAGCAATAACCCGTCAACATTGACATGTTATTACTTACAGGGCGTTGTTTATGTTACATGTATCACTACTGTGGTCATTTCATTGCAGGCGACCGTCATTAGATATTTGTAGTGAAAATTATATAGATGTATTAAATATGAAGACATGTAGCAACCATACCTAAATGACATGTGGAGCACTAATAATGATCTAATGAACCGTAAATTGACTAAAAAACTAACATTTCTTTTATGACAACATGTCTCGTAATTGTTCGCGCATCTTTTAAAATCTTGCCCTGTTCGACTTAATGTCTCTGAGAACAACGTTTGAAGTTTGACGAAACTCCAGTTCATGTACTGTTTAAAAATCGTGTTATTGGCTTTTTTCCATAATCAAACCGTTCATGCACATCTTCATTTGCGTACTTTGTGTATTTTCGGGAGAGTACATATAAGGGGATACAATAAAATTATTATCTAGCTTTCAACCACAGTTTATTTCATTTATATTTTCTAATTTGGTACACGTATATCACTTAAATATTTTAATATCGGTCGTTTAATCTTGACAATGAATAACGAACACAGTTTTTGCTGTCCACACAATTATCATCTGAAACCCTTGTGTGCCGCTAGGGACAAGTGTAACCACTATATTAATTATAAACATCCCCACCAGGCAAAACCAATTGGAACAACCACTGCTTCCATTCACCTGAAAGTACCAATAACAAAATATTTTTATTAGTCAGGCCAAGACAGATAAATGCATATTTCGTGAATAACAGTGCAAGCGTAAAGCATCCACTGCCCCTCTGGATTTCTGGAAATAATGTAATATGATTTGGGGAACAATCTAAAAGGTGATGTTAGAGGAAATATCCCATGTGGAACAGGAATGCAGACCCCAGAACACATTCTCCAGAACTGTCCAACCCACGATGAACCGTGACGTGCGACCTGGCCAAGAGGTGCTGAGCTCCAGCAGAAGCTATGGGGCTGCCGCGCCGACCTGGTAAAGACTGTGGACTTCGTCCTGGTGACAGGCCTGCAGATTTAGCATGACTACAAACTGAACGCAGAAGAAGAAGAAGAGGAAATATATTAACGTTATTCTCTTGAGCATGCGTACAAGTGAAGGAATATATCTAGACACTGAAGGTAGTGGACACAGTTGCCGCGTGTAGTTCCCGTGGGATTCTCTGATGAGACAAAACAAGAATAGGGACATTGACCTTTAGGATCGGGTAAGAGGCCACTAATATGAGATTGTGATATGTAGCTGGCAACCTTATGATGTAACATACATTGCTACAGAAATCTCTGGTGCAAGAACTTATGACTGATTAACTGCAAGCTTCGTGCAAGAGGGGAGCCCTGGTAGCTCAGTGGTTAGTGCACTGGCTTCCTAGCTCGGTGGTCCATGGTTCAATCACCAGTTGAAGTGGGATTTTATTAGACTTCAAACAGCTCGGGGATCGACCCAGCCTCATGAATTTAGTACCAGAGCAACTCTGGGAAGGTTAAGGCGGCCGGAGCAATGTAGATCACATCACCCTCTAGTGTGCCGATGGTCAAGAAAATATGAGCCTAACACCATATTCCCAATATGCCTGAATGGGCGTGTATCGGGATCCTTCGTACAAGACGACCATCTGTAGTTGTGGCTGTTTCGGCATGACCTGAGGAAGTAGTTTGAGTTTGTACATAAAGTTGACAATCTCAACATGTAAACAGATTGTTACATAAACCACTGCTTTAAGAGCACGTGAATGTTTTGGTGTAGACTTCGTACAAGAAGATTAGCTGCACGACCGGGTCTTGAGGACTAGTCGGAGGTATATGTTGATGTCAACCTCATCGTGTAGAAAAGCTCTTACAGAAAACCACCACTCCAAGCTTTGATTCTTGCTTCCCGCAAGGGCCTAGCTGCATTGACGGCTGTTATGACTTACCCGAGCAGCCAGCGTGACTTTATCCTTGACCCTGGCAACAAAATCATGCACACCTAATTGTTATGTAAACCATAGCTATAAGAAGATGTGAAAGGTGTGGCCACGGAGTCTTACAAAGAGAGGGGTGGGGGGTCTAGGGGTGGAGCTACATCCTTGGATCCATGCTGGCTCAGAATATAAAAGGGAAAGATGGTTCTTCGAGTGCACAGATGAAGTCCGTGCCATTTTAAAATATGAGGCCCCCCCTATTATTTTTAGGAAAGACGGGTAAAAAAATATTATAATGTAATTGAGCCGGAATTGAGGCCCTTGTGTAAAGTGAGGCCCGAAACAAATTGCCCTCCAGGGTTCACACTCCACTCTCCATCGCGTAGGGCGTGGATGCATGTGTATTTACAACAGATGTTTGCGCCATTTCAGCTCTTGTTTTAATATGTTCAGTTTGGATACGCAGAAGAAGTTAACACATCATGTTTGGATTATGAATACTATTACTTTGAGAGTGCGTTTAACTGAGTAGTTAGAGCTCTCGCCTTCTGAAGCAAAGTCCCTTGAAGTTGTGATCTAAACGTGGTAGTGTCATACCAGTCTATCCAGCTGTAAATTGGCACATGACATTTTTTTGAGTTGGGGAAGGGACAGCCAGCGAGGAAGGGTTATGATCGCCTCGCCTCATACAGCAGGACTTAGTATAGTGAAGTCTCTAACTCTTCACTCCCATACGGTGGTATCCGTTATGAGACAACATGTTGTGTTCCATGTACTTCCCCAGGGTCTCTGAGGGTACACGGAAAGTATAACACTGCTACTCTCTAAGGTAAAAGACAACTAGTATTAGTTGTGCACTGGAGCTGGCAATATCATCTCATTAAACGAATAGATACATATATCCCCACTGTAAGATGTGTCGCCCTGTTGTAGTAATCCCCATAGGGGACCATCTGCAATGACAGATCCATACTCCGGCAAAATAACAACAACAACAAGAGATTCATATAAGATATTCAGAATTTATTTTGATAATATTTTATTTCCAATGTATCTTTATCTCCGCATTTGCGGACAATATCTTTCATGTCACTTTCATGTCACTTTTAAATCACTTCCAGATAGGCAATATATATGAAACTTTGCTTAGTTTTGTATTCCCGATCACAATACAATAATCAGTCAATTATTAATAATTTAATATTGTAATTATGACATTATGAGTAATTAATGTTTTTCGTAAAGATATGTAAACAAATCAGGGGCCATAATCAAGTTAATTAAAAATTCAAGAGAACGTGGTGTGCTTAATTTTTTTCTCTATGCGTAAAACAGGGCAGTACTCAACCAAGTGTCTAGCTAAATCAAGGAAAGCAATCCAAGTTATACAATTGTGAATCAAGGGAAAGTCGAGTTCGATCTCTAGATGGCACACAAATTGAAAAAAATTGATTGCACCAAATTAACAGGCAGAAAGCCATGTAATATTGACGCTCTAAAAGAAATGAGTCGTTTAATAAATTTTAGACCAGATTTACAATAAGTAAAAATAATATTTATGTTTTAGCATTTCATAATTTTTCTAACACTGTCACGGCGCTATTTCGCAGTGCATCTGCGGTACAAAAAAGCAGCCTGGCAACGCTGGCAATTGGCAACACTGGCGAGTAGGTGTCTACTGGAAGCCGGAAATAATCAGGTGCAAAAGGAGTCAGTCAGATTCTAGCCAGTGTCTGAGTAGGACGGAGATATTTTTCTCTTGCCAGCAATCTTGCTGTGAAGTTATGCCATGGACTGATTGTTATAAGTGCTTGCCATATTCTAGGCCTGTTGGATGGGATGGACGTATGAGAGGACGCAGCAGGGATGGACGTATGAGAGGACGCAGCAGGGATGGACGTATGAGAGGACACAGCAGGGATGGACGTATGAGAGGACGCAGCAGGGATGGACGTATGAGAGGACGCAGCAGGGATGGACGTATGGGAGGACGCAGCAGGGATGGACGTATGAGAGGACGCAGCAGGGATGGACGTATGAGAGGACGCAGCAGGGATGGACGTATGAGAGGACGCAGCAGGGATGGACGTATGAGAGGACACATCCAACGTGTATACAACCAGTGCGCAACAGGAACAATGAGCATTCATACCGACATTTGTTGAGGGAGTGATACGGAGTAAATATTAGCAAGGGGAGGTGATCTTGAAAATGTTAAGCGAATAGATTCGATTACGGGTTACGTTGCTTGGTTAAGCTGATGTTAAGTTAAAATTGTATTAGGGGAATTCCCTCGTGTGATCGAGAAGTTTCCAAGTGGCGAACACTGGTCAGTTCAAATCGCGGAGATGTTTTTTTTCTCTGAACTGTCTTGAGCTGTGAGTAAGCTCGTGTGACTAGCCCATGCAATTATCGAGACTGAGTTGTGTTTTTTAAACAACCGAGTCTCGTGTCTTTTTGGCGGATCTAGTGTGTGAACTAGAGGATTCTGTTTTTGGGTACCGGCGGGAGAGGTCGGTCCTACAGTGTGTGTTTTGAGTATGCCTGCGCAGTGCACAAGTTATAGAGGCCATTATTTGTGTAGGCCTATAATTTCTGAGTTTAATGGAGAAATGTGTTTGTGAGTATTTTTGAAGAGAAAAGGATCCATTGTCTATTTATTATAATATTGATGTTAGAAGCATCGTTTGAGGCCATTTAGTATTGTCAGCACGGCGAGGAGGACCGTTTGCTGGGAAAAAGGATCCATTGTCTATTTATTATAATATTGATGTTAGAAGCATCGTTTGAGGCCATTTATTATTGCCAGCACGGCGAGGATGACCGTTGCTGAGAGGATTCACAGTTATATTAAAGCGCCAAGGTTAAGAGCGTCTTTGATGAAGCATATTTAAGGAGGCCATTATTTATTGGACAACCGTTTGCTGGAAAAAGGATCCATTGTCTATTTATTATAATGCTGATGTTAGAAGCATCGTTTGAGGCCATTTATTATTGCCAGCACGGCGAGGATGACCGTTGCTGAGAGGATCTAGTGTTGATGTTGTAGAGCGCTAATGATTATGAGAAATGGAGATGTGACTATAGTACTTTCTTGTTGTGAGTTATGTTTGACTGTGTATTCCATGAACGTATTGTGACAATAAACTATGTTATATGTCTCCTGCAGTTCCACGACTTGTACGTGCGTATCTGTGGCGTGTGAATGTACCCACGCACACTCACTACAACATTTAACACGGTAGGAGAACAGTAGGCGTGACGGTAGTGACGCATGACCATAAATAGCCTGGGTGGCGGAAATCTAGGTCAACAAACAGATTGAATTCACGAACAGTATCTCGGGTGTAGCAGTGGTATGTTTAGTAGTACAGAATTTGATATTTTGACATTCGCGTGATATAAGAATTACTGTTCTGCTCTGTGTGGGCGTATGAACAGTGTAACCATTAAGGTAACACCCATCACCATTTATTCAATCTTCAAGACCAAGACCAGTCATCAGATAATAATAATATTTAATAACCCATCTGTAACTATTTACGGGTAACATTATTAACAGTGGTAACTCTTCACGGTTACAGTTTGGTAATTTTCAACATCCCTTTAATAAAATAAAGTTTCTCTACAGTTTGGTGGCCACACCCACTCTCACTAGATGCATGAACATAATAAATCTAACTGTGACACATATTGAACTTTAATAAATCAAGTATCTCTACAGGGAGACTGAGCACCTATGGGTTTGCCCGGAGTGCAATGTCGTAAATTCTGATTAACATTAACATTAACATTAACAAAACTTTTCTGTAGAAGCGCTATTGTTCTATTTATAATTTCCACAGTGCCAAACTCCAAAAAATATCTGGCATGTATTTGTTTTCGAACTGGACAAACAAACTGAAGGCTGTATTAAAATGGCTGTCACCTGAAAGTGTCAAAAGACTGTTTAAATTGCTTGCAACAATGATGTGAACATCAAAGACCGAGTTTCCATCCTAAAAGATAACAATACATAAATACAAACACAAAGACATTAAACAAAAAGAAACTAATACAATAACAGAATTCGGTCATGTCGACATTGTTCCGGCAAAGACGCATTAGGTGGCTTTTGTATCACCTGGAGGTAAACATAATGAAGATGGAGTTTCTAGAGGGTAGATCAAAAAAGGTTTTATCGATTGTTTTCTCACTCTGAGACCTAAATTATATTTAACTGAGATATTCTATACATTTAACAGTCTTTTAAACTACTGCTGTCGTCTACACGTGTTGGTCGTGGGGTTTCCTGGTGAGAAATTGACATAAAAGGATTAATGCGTTCTCGGGCATGTCGACAGAGGTATACAGATATGAGGTTATGTGTCGATTGGCTGAGCGTTTATTTCTACAGGTGCAGAAGGTAACAAACAAGCTACGTAACCTACAGGTGTGAACTAAACTGTGTCCCATAAGTTACGCGACTTACTGACGTGAACTAAAATGTGTCAAATAAGTTACGGGACCAACTGACGTGAACTAAAATGTGTCAAATAAGTTACGGGACCAACTGACGTGAACTAAAATGTGTCAAAGAAGTTACAGGACCAACTGATGTGAACTAAAGGGTGTCCAATAATTTACGGAACCTATTGATATGGACGCCTGAGGAAACGTGTTGATAGCATTACAAGGCAGTCCTTGTTCTAGAACCCCCAGGGCAAGAGAGGCAGAGGTAGACCAAGAAGCACATGGAGCTGGAAACAGGGGTGAAAATGATGAGGAGAACGTGGAAAGAACTTGAGATGATGGCACGTGACAGGAGGACTTGGCATGTGTTTGTTGAAGGCCTATGCTCCTTTGGGAGTGGAGGGTTATGATGATGATGATTGATATGGACTGAATATGTCAAATAAGTCTGGGACCTATTGATGTGAACTAAATGGTGTCAAATAAGTTACGGGACTTACTGCTGTGAACTGAAGGTGTCAAATAAGCTAGAGAATCTACTGATGTCTAGAGGTGTCAAATATTTTAAACAATATTTTGCAGTTTTGCCTTGTTTTAGCGAAGAGCGCCCCGTTCAACTTAGACACGGTCTTTAGGTTATATTAGGATGCATTTCCAAATATAAAAAACCCTGTGATCTGAATATAGTAGGTGACAAATAAGCTACGAGACCTACTGATGCGAGCTAAAATGCGTAAAATTAGTTACTGGATCTACTGATGTGAACTAAAGGTATGAAATAAGTACAGGACCTACTGATATGAACTAAAGGTATGAAATAAGTACAGGACCTACTGATATGAACTAAAAGTTGTCAAATAAGCTCAGGGACTTGTTGATGCAAACTAAAAGGTGCCAAATAGGCAGCGTGACTTACTGGTTAATTAAAAGGTGTCATATAAGCCATGGGACTTACTGATATCAACTTAAAAGTGGCAGATAAGATACGAGACCTACTGACGTGAGCTCACGTTTGTCGGAAAAGCTATGATTGTGACCTAAAAATTGTTAAACAAGCCACACAAGCTACTGAATGATCCAGAAGATGTCAAAGACGTACTAAACACGTCACGTGATCTAAAGGTGCATAATAACCCACAGAACCTCCCACCTTCGCAGTCAATATTCCAATGTTGAATTTTGAAACGTGCATCGAAGCGAGCAAAGGAGCAGAAGTGTTAACAAATAATGCATGTGTCAATCGTTCTAGATCTATTGTGACTTCGTCGTTTGCATAATGAATTACTAATGTTATTATTTGTTCTTGTGTTTCACTTTAGAAGGTTCATACATTGCTTCTCGCATTAAGCTAGTAAGTAAAGCGGCAATATATACAAGATAAGGACTGTCGGAGGAATGTAAACAAGATACCTTGGATTAGCAAAAATAGCGTCCCATCAGATTCGCGCATTTTGTGCAAGCTCGCAAATGTTCCAGCGTTACCCCATGTTACTTTTATTGGTCTATAACTGCACAGGGAGTCAAGTAGGATGGTGCATTTTCAAGGTGTTCCATTAATTGTTTCGCCACTGTCTTCTCAAGAACTTTGCCTTAGACATTCTGCAATGTGAAGATTCGATAGCTGCTAAGCAGTGTGGGCTCTTTACTAGGTTTAGAAAGTGGCCGTAGGTAACTATATAGCCAGTCTTCCGGCACCTCAGCATTCTGTATACTGGTGTTGAAATCCATCACTACATGAATAATGCCTCTGTCATCAAGTTCTTTGATGTGTTGATACTGTACACCATCAGGACCCGGAGCAGTGTTTCTACTTGTTTTTAACGTATACATAACGTCTTCGTCAGATATGAGGTAGAAATATATCTGGCCTCTGAATCAATTTTCCAGCACACGATTCTTAATCTCTTGACGGGCAGCTTTATCACCTTTATCTGTCTGAGTCATATACCGACTGAGTAATGCACGTCCTTTATCTGCATCGGTCTACAGCTCGGAATATTAGGTATTGGTTGGCTTATATTTTTCCTGTTCATTCGTCGATGTAATGACCATAATTTCTGTAAGGTCTTTTCCGTACCCACCTGTATCACAAAGGCCTTCCACACTTGGTCCTTGACTTCTACCCCTCCGTTATTCATTTTACTTATCGTTCGTGCTTTCGTCGCTCTTTCATTTTCTATCCATGCTTTATCTACATCCTCAATCCACCAAGGTGGTTGGGTGAAAGGTGTTGTAGCTGTCTTTTTCCTGGCATTTTTGACGCAATATGTGTAGAGGGCTATTACAGTCACGTGAGCCTGCAGGGTACTTAAAGTGTGTTTAGGCCTCCTGCGTCTGGTTACCCTCCCTTTTACATAAATAAGTATATGGATTGAACAAGCAGAAACACTCGAATAAACTTACGACGTAACGGCCAGCTAGCGGTCTTTCACATAAATTTACTTCTTAAAAATGTTAAAAAAATTTGCACAATATATCCCACTTACAACGGAGAGATCACACCTCTTGTCAGGTTGCGACGTGATGACGAATCTCGGAAATAAGTGGAAAAACAAACATAACCATGTGATATTTTAAACGTGCCGAGATAGAGATATTAGGGGAAAGAATCCAAATGTTTTTCAAAGGGGAACAACCTAAATATTTGAAAGCTATAAAGCTAAATAACATGTTTTTATTATTTGTTTAATTTTATCAATTTGTTATTTAAAGTTTTTTAAGGCATAAATGTTTCATCTATTTTTATTAGTTAATTTTTTAAATTGTTAAAATTGCTGTTGTTTTTTATGTTTAGAGTAAACAAACATTTAAAAGTATGGAGTTTATGCACATGCTTAAATAACGACTACTTATATGCTCTATCACTTATACTTACAATCTTACTTACAAGGTAGAAATGAGTGTAGAAAATCTCATAGGCACAAAGAGCCCTTCAGAAATGCAAAAGTTAATAAACACTATATTACAAAAACTAAAGCTAACATATAAAAATCAAATAAGGAATTGAACCAGTAGTCCAAACTGGTGAAAGACTCGCCCCAGAAACATACAGATTAACCAAATAAACCATCCAGTAAAAATCAAAAACATACTAACTTAGAAAATAGCATATATTGGAATTTTTTTTAAAAACCATGTTGAACTATAACTACACAAGGAAAAATACCGACTAGAGATAATATAATATAAAACAAATACAAACAAAAACATATTACAATAAAAGAAACACGTCCTGATATAACCAACAAATCCATGTACATGGTAGATGGTTGAAAGGAGCGTGCTACAAAATGAAGTAGCAAACACATTAATAAAAAAAAAAAAATACTTACAATCTAAACGCCCCATATAAGAGCACACTAACGTCTCTTCGACAATCCTTTAAACACATTTTTTTTCTTGGTCGTTCCTCCTCTACTCTGGGGCTGGAGTGGCTAAGAGGTATGGCGTTCGTCTCTAAGTCTAAAGGTACCGGGTTCGGTTCCCGGTACAGGGAATGGTTTTGATGGAATATTTGCATAACAACTGGTAAGCCACTCATGTCTGTTGTTTTCCTGTTGTCTAGTGTTCTACTTCTTTATTTCCTACGAGTGCCCTTATAACATACCTTTATATTTGTTTCATATTAATTTACTGTTCACAGGCCTCGTGGTTTCCCCTCCTTATGTGTTATAAGTGAGATCACATACCTAGCTGTTGGTGTCGTTTTCATAGTGATGAATTGAAACGCGAATGGTTACAACGGAATAAATGTCAACAATGTTTTTCAAACGAAAACCAACAAGTATCTTGAATTGGGTGAACTGGTCAAGTATTGGCAGCACACAAGTCGTTGGTAACTTTACATAGATTTTATTCACCAGGACACGAAGTGGACAAGACGGACATCGTCACAGGCGCAAAGATCACACGACAACATATTAATTATTGCTGCTAAAATTCCTGAAGATTCTCTTCTAGTAAAGACCTCTGTCCATAGACTAAGGATTACAAAACTGTTACCGTATAATATCCGTCTGCAAGTTGCGCCCGTTAAAAATTCTTCGGCTGTTGAAAATCGCAAAGAGTAGTCCATACGGCCACTGCCCCTGCATTCAGTAATTTACATTGGGTAAACAATATAACTTCTTCCACTCGTAGGAATTCTTCAAGTGATTAAAATCTTAAAGGCAAGCGACTCTGTAGATCCATTCTAGGAATGATAAAATTCCCGCTAGATTAGTAGTAGAGCGGCCTTTTTATGCAGCATTAAAATAAGAAGTGGGCGATAACTTACGTGACATAACTGCGATTGGCTTCGACCTGAAGCATTGAAAATGTTCGTTAAAACAAAACAAACAAACTTCTACTCTACCATGCGTTCCAAAGGCTTTGTGTAGAATTGTAAAACTGGTGCACAGGACGAAGATTGGGGCGACCTCTTCACTCGAAAAAAAAATATGAGGTCCCGTCTGCAAGTTGCGCCCTTTAAAAATTCTTCGGCTGTTGAAAATCGCAAAGAGTAGTCCATACGGCCACTGCCCTGTCAGAATTTACATTGGGATTCTCGTTTTGCTTTAGAGTTTGTGCGCTGGAATTTCACAAGGAGGGGTAGGACACTGATGGAGTTTTCTTTCTGATACCATGTAGAAGCACAGACTCTCTTCTTCTTTTCAAACATTTTCTTACTGATTCCCTGGAATTTCCGGGTCGACACATTTCTTTCTGATATGCAGCAGACTCTTTTTTTTTCAAACATTCTTACACTCCTCACAGAGATACGTCGTCATGTCTTTTTGGTTACCCGTTCCTCCTTGCTTTGGAAGGTACGGCTGAGATAATGATTACTCGATAACCATGTTGGTTAATCTTGGGTGTGGCCGATATCAGACTACAGATTAACACTAAAATCGCTGTGGTGGGTTTGATGTTAATACAGTTTGTTGTTAAGAAATCTTAGTGTACTGAATGAGGTCAGCTGTGAAGGTCCCTGAATATAATAAATATTAGAGTAAATTTCCAGGGCACCTTTCTACTACCACCACTATGATCTCATTCAGACTTATTCTTGATAGACTGAAAGATGACTACGTTTGGTGTCTAGGGTTATGAAATGTTAGTGTAAGGTTGCATTAACCAACTAAACATATAAACAATTACACAATTATTTTATTATCTAATACAACACAACAGTACCACGACAATCACATACAAACCACACTTTAAAAGACTATCTTTAGTAAGTCAGTGGTTGAAAGTTTTGTAAAGTTAATGTTTTTTCAATTTATTGTCCTGAAGCTAATTTATTTGGAATCAGGACTGTCAATCAAAAGTGAATTCATAGAAATTAATTACATCAATCAATTTATACAATGGACTTTCTGTCCATAATACACATATTATTATTATATAAGGATGTAGTGTATTTTCTAACTGAGGTGACTTCTAGTATACACTGGTAGATTGTTTATTATCATCATCTCTGCATGTTGTTTGTAAGTTTTTGTGGACACTGATGGAATGTTTATATCACTATTCTCAGTCTCTTATTTTAATATAATGTTAGTTGAGCGATCAGGTGCCGAACATGCACCTATCTTTGTAATATGATGTAGGACTCTTCCTGCACTTCGCTGAACGACAACCTTCAGCTCCCACTTCTTCAAGATTGATGGTGGTTTACAGTTGTCTCCGAAAAAGGCAAGACTGTGGCATGAATATATCGGCCCACTGTAGTCTGGCACCAGTTATTGACAGCAACCACAACCCTCTGAAATCAGAAGGATATGCCTCCTTCGTAATCAACAGCCTACAATAATATTCACCAACCAGTACAGGCACATTACAAACAAACATGCAAGATCAGCTCTTTACGACAATCCCTTTCACCAGTTTCTTTTGATGTGACCAGGTATACCAGTATTCCTCTCCCCTAATAGTTAATACGCCTCTGCAATTCCAGCAATAATCTGTTGTCCATACAATAGGATAGGTATTATGCTCCTGATGATAATCCTATATAATTTAGTTGGTCTACATCTCTCTGATAGTCTTTCATATGCTGGATCAATCTCTAGACTCTGTTTTGAGTCTGCCATAGACTCACTTACTTACAGTCGTATGTTAGTATCTCACAATCAAATTTTATTTTAAATAAAATGTTAAGAAAATCAATCTTACCACAGATGCAAGGAAATAACACAAGTAAACGATGACTAGGCAATAGAATATGGCACATTTTCGATCTGCCCTATGTCCAGGCTTTTCCTATGTTAGAAAATTCTCCGCCTGCTCTCATCGATCTTGCTTTACATAAAATTTACTTGAAATGGCAGTGAACAGTCCCCGTTTCGTACCAGTATCTACTGCTTTGTCCAATGGGACCATGTTTACATTTTTTTTTTAATCTATCGTTTCAAATAACAACTCCCAATATGTTTCCAAGGCAAATATATTTTTAGTTTTAGGTCAACCAATCATACTTCGCCTTCCTTCAAAATCTACCCAATCAAATATCCCGTACCTTTTAACCTCATGTACCCAAAGTCGTTTTTTCAAAACATGCCATAAAAAATTATAAGCAGGCATGATCTTTACTTGACAGTCTGGTCGGATCCACTATAGTATTATGGCTATAATTAGTTAATTAATGGACTATTTGCGTAACTATTACCATATTCTTTGTCAACAAGTCCTAAGGTACACGAATATACAATTTATATGGGACTAGTTGGCTTGGTTCAGAAGTACACAGTTTTTTTTTTTTCTAAGTTAGTGTTTTTTTATTTTTAGTCTACTACACGTTCAATTCTTTTCCATGTGCTGTCTTCTCTATTTACGTGATAATTACGTCCTTTGAAATAAGAGCTAAGGTTGTTTTTGTGACACGAGTTGTCTACATGTTCTAACTTTTTCCTCGTATTTTGGGGAAACCCCTAAGGCAAGGCTTGACCCTGTGCTGGTATTGGCTTTTAGTTTAAAATCAATGCGAAACGAATTAGCATTTCATCTATCTTTTCCCCTCCTCGTTCCACAATGCATTTTAGGCACATATTTTCTTAGAACTAGGAAAAGTGATTATGTCAAGGACGAGTTTGAAAAATTGGGTACCGTTTTGTTCGGCTATTCGTTAGCAAATAATAATCTGAAGGCGTAGGCGATACCAACAGTTCTAGCAGAAAATTCTTTTATACTTTCTTATTTTGCCTTTATGCCCTATATTGTTATATATTAATTTAGATATTGTATTTAGAAATTCACTACAATCGCTCAGCGCTTTTGCTTAATTGCTGATAAGGCCATGGAGCGTTCTTCGCCAAAATCGCAATGCACTGTAAGTTTGATAGCCACTACGGGGAGACACCTTATGGGCAGACATTTTCTGTTACGTGGTCATCATTGGGTCTTGGTACAGGCTATCGCCTGGGGTGTTAACTTCCTAAATGACTTTATAATTTCCAGGTTCTTAATTCACCCTTGCTTACAGTTGTGTGATAATGTCGTTTTGATTCTCCAACAGTAATTCCATATACAACAGCAAACCTTATATAGTTGATCACTGCCAAGTGATCATATAAACCTTTATTCAACTTAAAGGAACACGAACAGTGTCATGTATATTAACAAAATACATCAACAAAATCACCTTGTTCAGTTCATCTAATTTTGTCTGTATATCTTTCAATATTATTGACAGTTTGGCAATGCTACTACGCAGTCTCAGCCTGTGTAGCTTAGTTAATTTATATCTCGTTGTACTCAATCAGATTCTTTATACTTTCTCCATCTATTAATACTTCAGGAGTGTCTATTAAGAATTTGGGCGCTCCACTTGGATGACGCTCTACTTCATTATTGGTTAATTCTATCAGTTTTCCTATCTCTGCATATTCGTTGCTACATTGGTTCATAGTTACAACGTTTCTAGCTGAAAGTAATAACTATACAGTCAGCATCGATAGGCTGTCAGAACGAATGTCTACATGTATAAAAGTCAAAATATGATTTCACACAAAATCTTGTTCTTGGCGGTGAGGGTAAAACCCTTGTCAATATACTGTAAACTACAGTATAATAAATGTCTTGAGATTCTCGAAGACTGAACAGACTCCAAAACCAAGCAGCCAACAAACTAAAGGATTAAAAGATCTGATAATCTCCCTTGAAAGACTGTTCAAATGCTTCAACAAGTGCACTATCCAGTGGATACCAGCCCATTGCAACATACCGGGAAATGAGGAAGCAGAGAGACTTGCTAAGGAAGGAGGTGCCTTACAACAAAATGATATAGAGACAACTTACGCAATGGCAAAGACTACTATAAAGGCTACATTCAAGTCCAAATGGGAAAGAGAGCTCCCGGGCCATTTGAAAATGATGCATATCATCAACTATCCAGGAAAAATTAGGTCATCATTTTTCGGCTACGCACTGGACACAACAGATTGAGATACCATTTATTTTACAAATACAAAATTAGTGCAACAGATCTCTGCACCTGCGGTACCAGCCCGATGACGGTCGAACACCTACTGCAGTACTGCCCAACCTACAGTAATGAACGGAGTAGCATATGGCAACAACCCACTTCTGTCAACGAAAAACTGTTTGGAGATGTCGGGAACGTTGAGTTGACTACTGCCTTTATTAGAGTCATAAATGTGGAGGTCTGAAGGCGAACGAGATGTCGGGAACGTTGAGTTGACTACTGCCTTTATTAGAGTCATAAATGTGGAGGTCTGAAGGCGAAGGAGATTTCGGGAACGTTGAGTTGACTACTGCCTTTATTAGAGTCATAAATGTGGAAGTCTGAAGGCGAACGAGATGTAGGGAACTTTGAGTTGACTACTGCCTTCATTAGAGTCATAAATGTGGAAGTCTGAAGGCGAACGAGGAAGAAGAAGAAGACTGAGCAGGACTTTTGTGACAGTCTGGGTGTACAAGCACAGAAGTTTGCTAGTAGATTCCCATTTTAGTTTATCATACCAAATTCCTGCTTTCCCATGATTTCTTCAAAGCTATTGTGATGTCCTTTCTTTTCTTATTGCCCAAGACATTTTGTAGTCTGGTGTAAAAGTCGTCTTTCACAGACTCTCCTTTATCCTATGTTGGAGCATAACACTGGATAATGTTTATATTTGTTTTCCTTTTAGCTGATTTAAACCTTGCTGTTATAATTCGGGGTTCCATTGCTTCCCATTCTATAAGTGCCTTCTGTGCTTCCTTGGACAGCATTAGAGCCACCCCTTCACTGTGGTTGGCTCTTTCCTTCTCATGTCCTGAGATCAATCTCCACTTCTCTATGCCTTTCCACCGTGTCTCGCAGAGACCCAGGATATCAGTTCTGTAATTTGTCATTTCTGCTGCTACCAGTGCAGTTTTCCTTTGTTCACACAGAGCGCAAACATTCCAGGTGCCAATCCTGGAGATTTTCCTAGACGAAAAAAGTTTAGTCGGCAACCCAGACTCTAGGTTGCGTCATTCGCCTCCTTTCCAGAGGACCTTATTATGTCTTGAGCGGCTGAGTTGATTTATATTCTTTATTTGACTTGTCCATGTTTGTTGAAGTTTTTGTGGTAACAAGTTTTTTACGGGATGGGGCAACCAGCCCCATGCCCAACCCTCCTTAGTCACTTTTTACGACATGCCTGGTAGGAAACATTGTTACTATTCTTTGCTCCCCTTTCTGGCCCCGGTAACACACGGGTGTCCTTCCCATCCACAGAGGGTTTGTCTCAGGAGTCGGTCATGTTATTCAGTCAAAACCCGGTCGATGACTCTCTTTCAAATGCACACGCCCGGGTTTTAACCTTGAACACCTGATTGCCAGCGCAACGTGGTAACCCTACTTTAGCATTACAGGCATACCTCGGAGCTATTGCATGTTTGGATCCAGACCACGGCAATAAAGCAATTATCGCAATAAAGCATGGCACACCCATTTTTTGGGCTTCCCAGTGCACATAAAAGCCTAAAATCATGTTTACATTATGTCTATTAAGTGCGCAATAGTGCTAGGTCTAAAAAACCAATGTGCTGGAAAATTTAAAATACTTTATTGCTAAAAAAATGATGATCTTTATCATCTGAGCCTTCAGCGAATCGTAATCTTTTTGCCATACTCTATCCCAAGAAGAAGGCACGTTCTAATTAATAAACCTGAATATTCTGAAAAAATAAGCGCAATATCTGCAAAGTGCAATAAAGCAAAGCGCAATAAAGCGAGGTATGCCTGTATATGTTAATGTATATTTTGATAGTAAAGATTCTCTTACACATGAATGCATGAATGTGTGTGCATTAGTATTTTGGTATATATGCATACATATGTGCTGGAATGTTCTTACTCGCCAAGCAGTCCCCAAGTTCGCTCCAGGGGACCTTGTTAAATGCCTTCTCCAGATCCAAGAAACAAAGATGCATCTCACTTTTATACCCAAGGGCCTTTTAACTTAGCTGCCTCAGTGTGAAGATAAGGTCCTGAGTACTTAAGTTTGCTCGGAAGCCACATTGGACCTCGTCTATTTGTGGCACAGCCAGGTATCTGAGTCTCTGTTCCAGGATTCTAGAGTAGATTTTACCAGGAACACTGAGAAGGGATATACTTCTACGATTTCAGCTTTGTCGGCTGTCACCCTTTTTGAATATGGGTGTTATGATATCAATCTCCCAATCCTTAAGTATGGTCTTGTTCCACCAAGCTGCCTGTAGGATCCTTAAGTGTAATAGGTCGCCTGCTGATCTCATATACTTAACCATTTATGGTGTTATACCATCATGCCCTGCTGCTTTGCCCATCTTGATTTTCTCCAGTGCTGCCTTCAGTTCTTCCATCTTTATGCCATCTTTGTCATCATTGGTTCCTTTTTCTGTGCTAGTGGTTGTCATTTATATATATGTGCACGTAACTAAACTGTATGTTTTATGTGCTAAGTATATATAAATGGAGCGTTGGGTTGTCAAAGGGGTTAGAACGTTGCCTCTCGAGCTAAAGTTTCCAAGTTCAAACACTGGTAACATCACGCTCCAGTTTACCCATGTGTAAATGGGTATCTCACTCTTATCTTTAGTTAGAAACGGTAAAGGCATCGAGAAAGGGAATCGGTCATTTCACTTTATAAAGCTTGACATAATATAGCGAATTCTCAAATACTACACTCTCCTACATGAGTATGTTCTATCCGACTACATACATTTATGAATGTATGTCTAATGGTACCATTATATGCATTTATATGTTTGTATCTGTTTATGTTGCACCATAAAGATCCGGGGTGGGGAGGGGGGTTAGCAGGTGACACAGAAAGAATTGAACCACTGTTACCCCAAGCATGTCGTAAAATGAGATTAATGTGAGGTTCTGAATGGGACTATCACAAAACAACAGCAGATGAAGCACGACTTTTAGCTCTGGCTTCCTGCAAGTAGGGTCAGTTGCGGTGGTGAGTCTATGCTCCGAAAGAAGCTAAAGAGGACATGAGTATATATATGTGTGTGTGTGTGTACATATATGCATAAATGAGTAGATGCTGATGTCCTTGGCGCTAATGCGACTTAAAGCCGGAGAATTGTGTAATTGCCCGTGTAATTGTAGGATCGTACGGTATAATGAAGGTTTAATGTGAAGTGAAAACATCCGTACTTAAATTACTGTAGATTTGTCCCCTTACTTTACTTTCTTATTTTTGTCGGCATACAGAAAGACAATCATAAAGATACATTGCACGAAAAACAAGTAATTTTCATCTTAGTTTTTAAATATCTGACATTGGACAAGTCATCCATGCAAGTCTGTGAATCTTGCCGGCTGTGTCTATGTGCTCATGTTTTTATCTAATGTGTCTTAACTCCTTTATCTTGAGGCCGTGATCTGGCCTGGTTATACTGTACTATTTGAATGGAAAAGAGGTGTCTTGTATATATTATATTTTATTACATTTTTGTCCTTTGATTGTATTGTCGCAAGGCATTTGGTCAAAGCCGGTCAAGAGACAGAAGAAACCGTCAAACTATGTGGAGTTTTAAAAGGTGATGCACCCATAACGCTTCCCATCGCACTGGTGGAGATACACTCTGATTTCGTCAGAGGTGTTATCAAAGCGGCTATAATGGATGATCCGATCCACTCAGTCATACTTGGTTGTAGATATGTGTTTATTGGGAGACCTAATGAGTCGATTGTGGCAGCAGTAACCACAAGAGGGCAAACCAAGAAGGAACGGGAGCCTGCGCCTAACATGTTACCTAAGTAACTAAAAGAGGCGCAACTAAAGGACCCTACCTTGGAGCCCTGCTTTAGAAAACTGCCCATGGCCAAGGACTCCAGACACAACGGAGATATCTTTCCAAAGGATGGAGTATTGTATCATAGAAAAGGCGACCCTGAACAGGGACATAACCCGCTCCTAGTTCCGACGCAGTACAGAGACCAAATCTTAGAAATGTGGCACTTTCTTCCCTTTAGCAGACATATGGGACAAAACGCCACTATTCAGCGAATATCGACTCACTATTGGTGGCCAGGAATGAACACTGATATTATCCGATACGTAAAATTCTGCGCCAAGTGCCAATGTGTGGCACCCAAGCATTGGACAAGCCCAATTCCCAAGGGAGATATACCAATAGTGGGGACACAATTTGAACGGGTTGAATTCGACATTGTAGGACCCATAGACAGGACTAAAATAAGGAACAGGTTTATCCTGACCTTAGTCGACACATGCATTTTGTGGGCAGAAGCTATACCGCTAAAATGCACGGATTCCAAGCATGTCGCAGAAGCCCTAGTGCAGATTTTTACACGGTTGAGATTCACTCAACAAGTTTTGACGGATAACGGATCCCAATACCGTAGCTGTTAATGGAGGATATCTTTAAGATCTTGAGGGACCAGCACATCTACTCCAGCCTATATAATCCGGGCTGGAAGTGGGTTAGTAGATCGTGTCAACGAAAGCCTCACCATGATGTTACGTAAGCTGGGACAAAAGAAACCGGAAGATTGGGACCTTTTCATCCCTGCAGCCTTATTCGCCTACAGGGAAGTCCTACAGGCATCTACAGGTTTACCACTAGCTACATTCTTATTCGGCTGACCTATTACGGGCCCGCTTGAAGCCTTACTCCGGTCTTTGACAGATCAGAAGGCTGATGAGACAGTCGTCTCAGCAAGAAAATATGCATCGGAATTTAAGGAAAGGTTACAACTAGGATGGGATCTAGCAACATCCAACATTAAGGGAGCACGCATGAAGAACGCTAAACGATACAATAGAGCAGTGAAAGAGAGAGAATTACAACCAGGAGAGAAAGTTATTTTGCTACTTCCAACCGGAAACAACAAACTACGTATCGGATTGCAAGTGCCGTTTACTGTCTTCAAAAATATCTCGAGAACAAACTGTAAGATCTCTATTAAAGGAAAGGAAAAGGTCTACAATATAAATCTGTTAAAGAAATATTTGGAAAGAACAATGCCTTCCCCCGAACATCTCCTGGCGGTCGCCATAGCAACAGAAGATGAGAAAGATGACGATAGTTGCATGGAATATCCACTGCAACAAACGGAATCTTTAAACGATGTTTAATTCGGCGATACTCTTTTAAACGCACAACAGACAGAAACGAAGGCGCTACTGAAACAGCACTCAGCACTTTGAACGGACATACCTGGTCGAACGCATCTCGCATAGTTCAATATGAACTGACATGTGAGACCCCTGTGCGAACCAGAGTTTACCCGTTTCCGTATTCTAAAGCTGATACGCTACGCGGAGAAATAGACAAGCTACGTCAAGCTGGAATTATTAGCGAGTCTACATCTCCTTACAGTTCGAGCGTAGTACTGTTACAGAAGAAGCCCAATAAGGAAGTTCGACTGTGCATCGATTACCGTCTACTTAACACAGTAACATAATTTCCGCCGGAGCCCCTGCAAAACGCTTCTGAACTGTTCACCAAGCTAAACAAGGCAAGAATCTTCTCCAAGATTGACCTGAGTAAAGGTTATTACTAAATACCAGTCAAGGAGGAAATTAAACCCCTGCTAGCTTTTAGCACCAGTGAAGTACACTATACTTTCAACGTTATGCCTTTCGGTTTGCACAACGCACCTTGAGTCTTCACGAGAATGATTAAAAAGCTTTTAGAATCATTGCATTGTCCGCATATCCACAATTTCATGGATGACATATTGATTGCAACGGAAAACTATGACGAACATGTAGCTATGGTCGCTATGCTCATCATGAGACTACAGGAAACATGCCTGACAGCCAGACCGAGCAAATTTTTAATAGGATTTGAAAAGCTTGTCTTCCTGGGGCATACCATTTCTCAATGTTGTATCTGGCCAGTTGCCAAGAACGTAGAGACAATACGTGCAGCAAAAAGTCCTAAAACGAAGAGAGACACGTTCATTTCTATCACTGTGTGCATATTACTAGAAGTTCATTTAACATGTCAATGGCCTAACAGCACCTCATACTGACCTCACCAAGAACGGGCAACCTGAAAAAGTTATTTGGAATTCAGAGTGCGAACATTCCAACGTCACTCTCAAGGAACAGCTGTCCAAATACCCAATTCTAAGGTTACCTGACCTTAAGAAAACTTTCATATTGCGCGTGGATGCCTCGGGACATTGCTTCAGGCAGATGAAAATAATCAGAATCTCTTATTTCCAGTTGCATACGGCAGCCGCAAACTGAACACAACAGAGAGGAATTATTCGACCTTGGAGAGTTGATGTCTAGCACTCGTTAATGAAATAAGAAGAACTCATGAATATCTTTATGGCGTTCCATTTACGGTACAAACGGACCATGCTCCACTGGCGTTTCTTGGAGCCAATACGGAAATTAACGCAAACATTATGCGTTGGGCTTTGCTGTTAAGCGTATATTCATTTAAAGTACAATATATCCCGGGAAAAGAAAACGTAGGAGCGGATTTTATGAGTTGAAATTGGAGCATGGAGGAAGAGGATGAAATTGAAGATAGCAATCACTCGGAAGATACGGATAACAGCAGCTCTATTTTCATAAGTGAGACATGAAAGGGTTTCATATCTTCAAGCCCGGACAAACTGTCACATATATATATGTAAAAATAACCACAGTGATCCGACCACCTTTGCTTCCCCATCCAAGTTTTATAATTTTGCTACGCGCAAAACCCTGCAATTCGCTGTCTGTAGACTCACTTTGAAGCCACGCCTATGTTTTAATTGACTAATAAATACACTAGGCGACTGACAATTGACGGAATACAATTCACTTCTAATTCATAATGTTTAATAATGTAAGTGACTAGTGTAACACCATGTGGCGAAACAAATAGTTAGTAATGACAAGCGATATTTGTAACGTAGTCATAATTAAATTAACACTGATATTGTGCGCTGAGTGTTTTACCGGGCGGGAGGACACAGGTGCATATATATATATATATATATATATATATATATATATATATATATATATATATATATATATATATATATATATATATATATATATATATATATAACATTTTTCCTGACTACTGACAATTGTGTTTCCAACTGAATTTATCCACGATAATATGATGTGTCATAGTCGGTACTCAACCCCAGAGAGAAAAACCAATAGGATATACCCTCATCATCTTTATTAATAGTTTACTAACCACATGTTTCCTTTAGCTAGTGGAAATACTGTCTACAGTGAACACTAGATCGCGGTTTATATTTTGCTACATGAACTATCTGATGTGACATTTTTCATATCCAATAACCCGCCACCAAAGTAGGCGTTCCCCATTAGGAAAATTAATTATTCATGGAGAAACTGGGGCTCACTTCGGAGAAGCACAACACTGGATCATGATACATGTACATTGATGTTTACGTTCACGAGGTTGTTTACCAAGTATTAGGTAAGGTGTGATTGATGTGGCCACGACTGACAGAGTGAGAGGAAATACGATCTAGTTAAGGAAACTGTAACATCCTTGATTTTCTTTGCAATTACTGTTATTTTACGGGATATATTATATACCCTAGTGTTAATCTTTGAACTTTTTGGTTATTAACTTCTTTTGGGATCTTTTCTCAACAAGAGGGAAGGGCCCTTATTTGGTTATTTTCCAATGTCTGTAACCAATGATTATATTGATTTCTATATGTTTGATGTTGTAAAGTTTAAGTGATAATAAACTAAACAAAACTTAATTTATTGTGTTGGTCAGCCCCAATCTCCATTTACCAAAGTTTTCACGTCTGTGAGTCCAGTTGTCACATAGCTGTGCGTGTGTGTGAGTAGTTCACTTATAATTGTATTTATAGGGAGGTTTGATACATTGTCTATTATCAAAAGATAGTCGTATAGATAGGCTGTACTAGAGAATTTACTCATTCCAGAGACAGATCTTCACCTTAATCTATTCACTCGAGGAATCTATTCTACCACTTTCTTCCTCAGAGAACTCCGCTTTTTCTGGGGGTTTTTTTCAGACGGGAACAAATATATCTCTAATACCTTTCTAAATGTACGACACTGAGTATTTCATTCATTCATAACCCTCCACTCCCAAAGGAGCATAGGCCTTCAGCAAACACATGCCAAGTCCTCCTGTCACGTGCCATCATCACAAGTTCTTTCCACGTTCTCCTCATCATTTTCACCTCTGTTTCCAGCCCTCTTCTCCATGTGTTTGGTCTACGTCTGCCTCTCTTGCACTGGGATTTCCAGAACAAGGACTGCCTTGTAATGTTATCAGCAGGTTTCCTTAGTGTGTGTCCTATCCATCGCCATCTTCTTCTCATCTCTTGTTCTACTGGCACTTGTCTAGTTCTTGTCCTCAGTTCCACGTTGGTAACCTTGTCATACCATTTTAATCCCTCTATTCTACGCAAGAACCCATTTATGAAAGTCTGTAGCTTGCAGGTAATGATAACAGGGTTGAACTTGAAGAAACACCAATTCAAGATGTAGAAAGAAATGTATACATATCTTGGCAGCAATATAGACAAAGTTGGATAGACAGACAGTGATACCAAACTAAGAATACAAAAAGCAAGAGGAGATTTCATTGCATTGGGAAATATATGGAGGTCAAGAGAAATCGAATCCAACACGAAAATAAGAATCTTCAACTCAAATGTGAAGTCAGTCCTATTGTATGGCTCTGAGACATGGAGAACAACAAAGACAACCATCAAAAAGCTACAGACTTTCAGACTGAGTAATGCACGTCCTTTATCTTCATCGGTCTACAGACGCATTCCCGTGGAGATAAGAATATTAGGTATGGGTTGGCTTATATTGTTCCTATACATTCGTCGATGTAAGGACCAGAATTTCTGTAAGGTCTTTTCCGTGCCCACCTGTGCCACGAAGGCCTTCCACACTTGGTCCTTGGCTTCAACCCCACCGTTATTCATTGTACTTCTCTTTCGTGCTTTCGTCCATTCTTTCGTCGCTCTTTCATTTTCTGTTAATGCTTTTTCTACATCCTCAATCCACCAGGGTGGTTGGATAAAAGGTGTTCTAGCTGTCTTTTTCCTGGCATTTTGACGCAATATATGTAGAGGGCTATTACAGTCATGTGAGCCTGCAGGGTACTTAAAGTGTGTTTAGGCCTCTTGTGTCTGGTTACCTGCACTTTTGCAATAAATAAATAAGTATATGGATTGAACAAGCAGAAACACTCGAATAAACTTACGACGTAACGGCCAGACAGCCAGCTAGCGGTCTTTCACATAAATTTACTTCTTAATGTCTAATACAAAAGTGAAGCCCCCCCCCCCCCCCCCTTCTCCCCCCTCCCAAATTAAAAAAAAAGAGAGAGATAACAGCCCAGTGGTCAAAATGTTATATAAATTTGCACAATATACCCCACTTACAATGGAGAGATCTCACTTCTTGTCAGGTTGCGACGTGATGTCAAATCTCGGAAATAAGTGGAAAAACAAACATAACCACGTGATATTTTAAGCAGCTGAGATAAAGAAGTAAGTGGAAGGCATCACATTTTTTTCCCAAGGGAAACAACTTAACGATTTAAAAACTATAAAACTAAATAACATATTTTAATTACTTATTTAAATTTATCAATTTGTTATTTAAAGTTATTTAAGGCATGGAAGATTCATCTATTTTTATTAGTTTATTTTTTAAATTGTTAAAATGTTCTTTTGTTTTCCATGTTTAGAGTAAACAAACTTTTAATAATATGGAGTTTATGCACATGCTAAAGTAGTGAACACTTATATGCTCTGTCACTTTCAATGATAATAAAACTGTTTTTCACGCTGCTGTCGCAGATGTGCACACTAACATGTTTCATCGGTGCCCGAACGTGCACTTCCACAATCTTGTAAACACATTTTCTTTCTTGATCGTTCCTCCTCTACTCTGGGGTTAGTAGCTAAGAGGTATAGCGCTCGTCTCTTAAGTCTAAAGGTACCGGGTTCGGTTCCGGGTACAGGGAATGGCTTTGATGGAATATTTTTATAACCACTGAGAATTAATAATGTCACATTCCGCCTGATCCCCTGCGTAGTGAGATCAGATATCTAGCCTTCACGGATAAGGGCGAAAAAATAGGAGGTCCCGTCTGCACGTTGCGCCCGTTAAAAATTCTTCAACTGTTGAAAATCGCCGTGGCAAAATTTACATTGGTATCCTCGTGGTGCTTTAGAGTTTGTGCGCTGTGCTGAGATCCTCCTTGTGTGATCTAAGGGAGGAGATCGGAGCACGGATAGAGTTGACCATGTGCATTGAAAATGGTCCTTAAAATAACAAACAAACCTCTTCTACTTTTGTGGTGTAGAATTTATCACTGGACGGATTGGGGCGAATTCTTCTCCACTACTGCAATACTCATTTTCAATTGTTGTACGTACTGATTACCTGATATTTCCGGGTCGACACATTTCTTTCTTCTATGCAGCAGACATTTTGTATTTTCAAACATTCTTACACTCCTCACAGAGATAAGTCGTCCTGCCTTTTTGGTTACCCGTTCCTCCCTGCTTTGCAAGGAACGGCTGAGATAATAATTACTCGATAACCATGTTAATTAATCTCTGGTGTGGCCGACATCAGACTACAGATTAACACTAAAATCGCTCAGCGCATTTGATTAATTGCTGATAAGGCCATGGTCGTTCTTCGCAAAGATTGTAATACGCTGAGTTTGGAAATGCTACTCCGCAGTTTCAGCCTGTGTATCTTGGTTAATTTATTCCTCGTTGTACTCAATTAGATTCTTTATACTTTCTCCTTCTACTAATACTTCAGGTGTGTCTATTAAGGATTTGGGCCCTCCACTTGGAGGAACCTCTACTTCATCAATGGCTAATTCTATTAGTGTGCTTATCTCTGCTTTGTCGTTAGTAGTATAGTAGGCGCAAAACGGGTATCATTCAGGAGGTGGCGCGTGACTTTTATGTAAGGAAATACTTTGATCGATTCAGGAGGTGGCGCGTGACTTTTATATAAGGAAATACTCCGCTCAATAATGGCGGGCCTGTAGGTAACTAAGGGGAGATAAGTAGGTATGTTAACTGTTGTGTGTTATGTGCTGGTATTGTGTTGTTTGTTCATACATTTATTTTACATACAATATTTAGGTGTTACAACAGTTATACGTGTTTTCCAAACAGGTAGACAATATTTATTTTACAATAGTTATACATACAATATATATATATATATATATATATATATATATATATATATATATATATATATATATATATATATATATATATATATATATATATATATATATTACCAAACAATATATATATACATACAATATAAACAAACAATATATATATATATATATATATATATATATATATATATATATATATATATATATATATATATATATATATATATATATATATATATATATATACATCAGGTCGCATTTCAGGAGGTGGATGCGCTGACTTTTTATACAGACATATATTAATTTGATAATGGCGGTGTGTAAGTAGGTTGTGTGTTGTGTGTTGGTGTGTTTGTATTGCCTTTGGCTGGCAGGGGTGACGAATCATGTGTGTGTAGTTGGTCTGTTTTTGATCAGGAAATCAACAGCCGCATTGGCAAAGCTGCAGCTACCTTTGCCAGCCTCACATCGCGTGTTTGGGGAAACTCTAAACTCACAATGAAGACCAAAGCTGCGGTATATAATGCCTGCGTCACCAGCACACTCCTATATGGCAGCGAGACCTGGACGACCTATGCTAAGCAAGAAAGAAGGCTCAATTCCTTCCATTTGCGGTGTCTACGCCGCATCTTCGGCATCTCGTGGAAAGATAAAGTGACAAATGTCGAGGTGTTGTCACGTGCTGGCCTTCAAAGTATGTATACACTTCTTAGACATCGCAGACTTCGCTGGCTTGGCCATGTTCGCCGCATGGAAGATGGTCGCATCCTAAAAGATATCTTCTACGGACAATTAGCAGATGGCAAGATAACAAGATTTTATTCTTGTATCCAAAAGATTCAAGTCCAGCATTAATAAAGCCAAGACTAGGACCTTTCCTGGCGCCGACATTGGTAGTGATCACGACATGGTATTGATGACGCTCAAGCTTAAACTCAAAAAGAACTATAATCAAAACAGATGTTCTCAGTTAAGATTCAATTTAGACAAATTGAAAGATCCAGAAATCGCGGGAATCTTTGAGGCAACTGTTGGAGGAAAATTCGCAGCTCTCAACTTTTTGGAGGATGATATCAATTCGATCACAGAGAACATGAAAGACGTGCTCATTGAATCAGCAACAGAAATACTTGGTAAAAGAAAGAAAATAAACAAACCATGGGTTACAGATGAAATTCTGAAGTTATGTGATACACGGCGAGAAATGAAAAAGGTTAAGAAAGAGGTTCCTGAAGCAGCATGGCAATACAGTATGGTGAATAAAAATATTAGAAAGAAAATGAAACAGGCCAAAGAAAAATGGGTAGCTGATCAATGTGAGTCCATTAATACGGGGCTAATAAAAGGTAACAGCAAGGCAGTTTTTGACACATTAAGAAGACTAGCAAAACCCCAACAGCCCAGGGTAACTGTCATAGAAGATAGCAATGGGGCTCTGCTCAATGAAAAAACAGCTGTAATGAGAAGGTGGACAGAATATTGTAAAGAATTATATAACTGTAAACTTGACACTGACTTAGGCATATTAAACAACATTAAGTGCGAAAACAGAGAACTCGGAAATGCAGCAATATTACGGGAAGAAGTGGAAGAGGCTATATGTTCGATGAAAGGAGGGAAGTCACCGGGTGTGGATAATATACCAGCAGAGCTCTTGAAATATGGAGGACCAGATATAGTAAAAATCATGACAACAATTTGCCAGAAGATATGGAGTACAAAAAAATGGCCAAAAGAATGGACGCAGTCATTAGTAATACCGCTTCCAAAGAAAGGAAATCTAAAAATGTGCAAGAACTACAGAACCATTAGCCTTATTAGTCATCCAAGTAAGGTGATGTTAAGGATACTTTTGAACAGAATAAAACAGAAATCAGAAGAAATCTTGTCAGAGGAACAGGCTGGCTTTAGACCAAAAAGAAGTACCTCAGAACAAATCTTCAATATTAGATTACTGATCGAAAAACATCTCCAGCATCAACATGATTTATACCATAACTTCACCGATTTCACAAAAGCATTCGATCGAGTCTGGCATGAAGGTTTATGGCAAATAATGAGAAAATTCAATTTTGATACCAACATCATAGATATCGTTGAAGCACTATACAAGGACGCAAGCAGTGCTGTTTTTGCAAGCAATGACATTGGAGAATTTTTCAAAACAACTGTAGGAGTTCGCCAGGGATGTATCCTGTCACCAGTGCTCTTTAACATTTATCTAGAACATATTATGCAGGAGGCTCTCTACGATTATAGGTACTTGTGTGATATTTCACCGCTAAAATAAAATTTTCCAAATTTATTACCAAAACTGACAACCGTACTCTTTCCTTACAATTTTTTCTTTTTTTTTCCGCCTGCGCGGCTTTTTTTCCGCCTGCGCGGGATTAGTCCATTTAACAGGTAGGGGTTGTGGGTTAGTATTATTATTATGTATTTATTTTTTTTAATGTAACATTTTTGCCTCGTCTTGGCGGGGCGCGTCCCGTTCAACCTAGTCATCATCATCATCATCAGCTTTCAAGTCCCTAAGGAGCATTTGCTTTATACCAAGTCTTCCTGTCCTGTGCCATCAGCTCAAGGTCGTTCCATAATTTCTTTATCCTCTTCTTGTCTGTCATCAGTTCTCTTCTCCGTGTATTCCTTGGTCTTCCTCTGCCTCTCTTACCCTGGGGGTTCCAGACCAAGGACTGCCTGGTAAAGCTATAAGCAAGTTTGCTCAGTGTGTATCCTATCCATCTTCAGCGTCTTCTTCTCATGTCTCGTTCTTCTGGCACTTGCCTGGTTCGTGTCATCAGTTGCACATTAGTGATCTTGTCATACCACTACAATCCTTCTATTTTAGACAAGCAACCATTTATGAGGGCGTCCGTGATTTCAGCGCAGGCTTCTCTCGACAAAGGTAGTGGGCTGGAGACATGGTGGCGTCACGCTACAATCTACCCAGCTGTAAGTGGATGGATACCTGACTCTGCTCTGAAAGGTAAAGGCAGCCAGGAGGGGAGCTGGTTATAGCACTACTCTGAGATCATCCAGGTCTGTATTATTTTGGCTTTTCAATTCCGCAATTACTGACTGTGCATCAGAAAAGAAAGCAACCCTTCTCTCTGCGCTTTCTTCTGTCAACATAACCTCTGCTACAGTTTTCAGGGCCTCTGCCTCTGCTCTGAAGTTGTTGGAGAATCGTCCTGTCGCCACTGACAGCATTTTTTCTGCACCAGTGCTTAAGGTCAGAAAGACGCCCCCACCTCCATTTTCTGTTGCATTTGTTTCTGATCCATCTGTGTATGCATGGGTCCAGGTGTTGCGTGGATAATGTTTCTCTATGTATTTTGTAAACGACTGTGACTGACGAAGGAATCCAAATACATCATTCAACTTTTGATAAGCTTTCTGGCGTTTTGACAAGGTAGCAAGCTATCAATAAGGACAAGAAATGTTCGGCTTTTAAACTGCTGAGAAGGCGTTTGAGATTCATCAATTGTGCTGGAACCACTGAAATCATCATACTCTCGATTTCGTTTGTGTTTCCTTCGAGTTTGTTCTTGATAATGTTCACACTCAGTCACATCCTTGGCCTTTTGCTCTATGTCTGCAAAAGTAGACCGCATAGCTTGAATATACCCCCGCAGGGATTCATAGAGTGCACAAGCCGTATTCAAATCTTGGTCAGAAGATTGCAAAGAAGCACTGGTCATTTGAAAACGGTGTAATACTTGATCCCACAGTATGATCATTATTCCTGTTTCTAACTTCATCATGGTTGAAAGTAGACAACGAGCCTGTTGACGACACTCTGCCTTCTGATCATTGTTATCTGAAATATCATCCAAGACTTGTTTTATTGCAGAAAAGCTGTGTAAAAGTGCTTTTGTCCCATCTGCCCAAGCGGACCATTTCACAAAGGGCAAATGGGACTTATTATGACTACCGCCTGCACATAATGCAGTAGAAAGGAGACCCCACCGGTAGGTAGAAGCAGAAAAGAAGGTGTACAGGCTTTCAACAAATCCAAAGAAAATGACTGCTTCTGTCCGCAAACAGTTAAGATAAAAGTAATAAAGAGTCACACTAAGTCACCCTGTTATGCTCTTTCTCTCACAATTTCGTGACATCAAATAAAAAGGCGCTAAAAATGGCATACATCACAAGATCATTGGTTTAACGCTCGTATTAGAAGATGACCAAAAAATGACGTACATATTTATTGGCGCGGGGCCCTAAAAGAGCGGGACTCGTAGCAAATGCTACTTTTGCTACTACGTTAATCCGGCTCTGATTAGGTAAATATTTGACAAGGATCAGTGCATAGTGAGGGAGGGGGACCAACTCTCCACCCAGCCCTCCACACCCAGCGGTGAGGTTTTTTTTTTAAAGTTTTGTATCGTTTTGGCGAGGCGCGTCCCGTTCAATCTAGTCGGTTATATTAGGGCGCATGTCCAAATATAAAAGACCCTTAAGTCTAGGGAATTGCTAGTCATCGTAATCATCATCATCATCAGCTTTCAAGTCCCTATCAGAGTCAGGTACCCATTTACAGCTGGTTAGACTGATGCGTGACACCTGTTCCCGTCCTCGTTGCTGTTGCCTTCTCTAACTCAAGATCAGATTCAGGTACCCATTTACAGCTGGTTAGACTGATGCGTGACACCTGTTCCCGTCCTCGTTGCAGTTGCCTTCTCTAACTCAAGATCAGAGTCAGGTACCCATTTACAGCTGGTTAGACTCTACCAAGCTTTGAACCAGAAACCCGGTAACTTATCGCGGTAGTGGATCACTGTTGACTCATCTAAGGTCCCAATTCAATACCGTTTTATTGTTTATAAACTTAAAATACCGGGGGGGGGGGGGGTTGAGGGCGGGTCTGTCGTAAGCGTGTCAACTATGAATGCATGAGGAACGTTTTTTTTTTTTTTAACTTGCCCTCCCAAATCACAATGTGAAATCAACCTTTTCCAGTCAAGAAAAAGTACGGTTATCAGTTTTGGTAATAAATTTGGAAAATTTTATTTTAGCGGTGAAATATCACACAAGTACCTAAAATAAATAATAAATAACATAGTCTAGAAAACGCTAAATGAAAATGGAGACTAATGAAACAATAAATAAATAAATAAATAGGGTAGAGTGCGGTAATATAAGGTATGAAGGAAGAGTAGGGAAATACGAAAATAAATAAATAAATAGGATATAAAATAATATGCAATACTGAAAAAGAAGAGATAGGATATGATCACGGGGATAGGCAGGTTAGGTAGATAGAGATACGAGATAACAGAGACGCGGTGCAGTCAAAAAAAATATATATATATATAAAATCGAGGAAGTTGAGGGGAACTGCGGTAAGACGTGGAGTCCTATCTAGACTTCACTGTCTTTCTTTTCCTGACGAAGGCCTTGTGGCCGTAACGTAGACTACTTTCTTTGTCTTTTGTCCTCGTGAGACTGTTGCGTGATAAATTCTCGCAACATCGTTTTATTACAATATCTATTTTATAACGCAAGGGCAACAACTGCTTGAAATTTATAGTCACTTTTCTCGGTAAGCATTTGTTTTCTCGCGTTGGTATCGAATGCAGTTAAGTTTGAGCTGTGGTCATTTTTGCGCTGGACTGCGCATGACTTGTCTTGTTGTTTGGTCGAGCGGTTTCCGCCCACGACTAGTGGAGTGAGCGATTTGGAATGGCGAAAGAGATGCCTCGTTGAAGAGGGGATCTCCGCTATTTTTTGTTCTGTCAGGGATGTGTAGTCCTCTTATGGATATTTCGTTTATTCGAGATAATACCTCTAGTGTTTCCCACATGTCGGGAGGCGTGATATTTCTGTGTATTTCCTGAAGGCAAGGTAAATTGACGTCTCATTAACTCTATCGATTTTGGGTCGTGAGCGATTTCGATTCATAGCCTGTCTTCGAAAGTCGTCGTCACGAGATGTTTTTCCCAGCTCACATGTCGCTGTATTGTACTGCATCGGTTGATGCAGGTCCCAAGGACCATTACTTGCTACTTTGTTAAATGAACTAGGTTTGGAAAACCTTTATTATCTAGAGGATATTTTTGAGGACATTATTTATACTTCGGCAGACGTGTCTGTCTTGCTGAAGTCAAACTAAGGAGAGTGAACTGATCTCATACATCTGGTTATCTCCTGGCTGTTATAGAAAAGGATGGAGTTTTTCACCTGACTACATTTACAGCACTATGAAATATAACATGCATCTGACTCATCATTGTAATGCTGTCTACCGTCTATTGCTGTATTGAATGTTGCTGTGATAATGACTGTTTGATGTGCCTACATATTCGCGTAACCATTTTGTCACTGTGGCGTCCACAATAAATAATGAAGAAAAACGTCAACGGCTGTTTCAAGAATCATTGACTTTATACGTCGTGAGTTTACTGACGTCCTATGTGGATTGCCCTGTTATTTTTGTATGAACATTGTTTTGACTGAACACATCTGCACACTACACAAAACCAGACATGCGGATACCATCCATCATCATATGGCATCACGCATCATTTGGTGGCCATAAGCTGGTTTGATTCTGGTACCAGCAAACACGGGGTCCCTTACCCACTTCATTTTCAACAAGAATTCATCAGCATCCTTCAAGAAATTAACATTCTTCAATACAGTCAACATCTTCAAAATTTTCAAAGTACTCGGCGTTGCCCGGTAAAAGTCAAAATTTCAACTTTTTGACGGAAACAAGAATTTGACAGTACCCGGCGTTGTTACATGTTGCCGGATAACTCGGACTGCTGTTATCTTTTACGCAAGTCAAGCAAGTTGCTGCTGTCAAGGTTCCAGTGCTGTCGTTTTTGTGAAGGTCAAGTGCCGGTTGAAACGGGTTGTTTTCTGAAGAAGGCCAAGTACCGATTTCCATCAACTTACTTTTGGATTAGAAGGTCAAGTGCCGAAACAACTCAACACACAGTATTTCAGAAGCTCTTGTACCATCGTGTTAGCAGTGGAAGCAGTTCAGATGTGCCATCATCGTTGGAGCTTCGCTCTTTAGGACGTTGATTGACATCCGTTTTTCTGCTGTTCTACGATTGGAAGCCTATAAGTTAAGTGGCCTGTTTGTATGTAAACTGTGCCCTTATACTTCTGCTGAGTCTTCTGTGTATCATCTCATTCTATATGTTATATGTTTATATGTTATTTGTATATTTATATGTTTATATTTCAGCGGGTTCTCGGTTGGGTGGTGTCTCCGTTAGATTATGCCACGTCATAGAGGTCGTCTATTGTGAGCGTTTTCTGTAGGGTTTGCAAATTTCCGATACTGGAATTTGCTAAGCGACTTCTGTTGCTATTTATGTTAGCTGTGATGACATGTTTTAATATTGTTTTCGTTATTATTTCGCATTCTTTAGTTTTGTTTTGATTTGTTTGTATTTGTGAGCCTACTCTTGTCTATAATTTAGTTTCATACAACATTTTTGTTTATACACTGTGGTGTCATGTATTTTGTTTAATTCTATCGCAGATATCGTCACATTTTTTGTGATATTTCATTAATTTCTGCTTTATTTTTAGTTGATTTCTGCGAACGTTTTTGTATTGTTGCTGATCTTTGTTATTGTTTACATTGTTATTGTTTACATTGTTTGTATTGTTTACATTTTCAATGTTTACATTCTGCATGTGTTTACATAGTCATTGTTTACAGTTATAGTAATTAGTTAATGGGCTATGCTAATGCACTGTTACTACTACACTGATGATAAATGAATGATGAATAGTGTCGTGCACTATTGAATGAGAAGTGCACTTATGATCAAGAATTGAGTGCTGATATTTCATATACAAGTTCTTTGATTGGAGACTTGTTTCCCACAGAGACTGGGATAATATAATGTGATGTGAATATACAAGTGCTTAATTAAGACTTGTTACACTTAGGTTTGAAATAAATTAGTTAATTATTTCAGGTTTTGGACTCATATGTTAGACAACATGTCTACATTTGAGCACTTTATTGAGCAGGGTAAATTGCTTGGGAAGACTGGTGATAAGTTAGAAGAACTTGCAACTGCTCGATATGATAAAGCAATGGAAGCTGAACAAAAGAAACTGCAGATGCAGGTGGATGAAAAAAGATTCCAAATGGAAATGGAAAAACAAAAAAGGGAATCAGAAGCTGAGGAAAGAAAACTCCAGCTACAGCTAGAAGCTGAAAATAAAAGACTTGAAAAAGAGGCTGAAAATAAAAGACTTGAAAAAGAGGCTGAAAATAAAAGACTTGAAAAAGAGGCTGAAAATAAAAGACTTGAAAAAGAAGCTGAAAATGAAAGACTTCAAAAAGAGGCTCAGGCTGAGGAAAGAAGATTACAGAGAGAGTCTGATGAGAGGAAAGAGAAAGCAAAAATGGAACATGAAGAAAAGGTCTTAGCTTTAGAGTTGGAAAAATTGAAATTGACGAGCATGAGTAATGGTAATGATTCAAACAAGGGTTCATCTTCTGGTAAGGCTAATAATGATACTTTTAAGATTAAGTTACCAACATTTAGTCCTTCCAGTGATGACATAATGTTCTATCTGGACAGATTTGAACAAGCATGTACAGCTCATAACATAGACAAAGCAAAATATGTTTATCAGTTATCAGGGATACTGACAGGTAAAGCTCTAAGTATATTAAATATGGTGGATGAACCTGACAAGAACAATTATGAGGTTGTCAGGGCCGCTTTGTTAAAGAAATATCAGCTTAACGAAGACGGCTATCGTCTACAATTTAAAAACATGTTACCTGAAAATGGAGTTGAATTCTCCGAGTTTATTGCAAGAATACGCATTACTTTCTCACGATGGGTTGAACTATCTAAGACGGAAAAAACTTATGAAGGACTTATGGACTTAATACTTAGAGACAAAGTCATGTCGTCTGTCAATGAGTCTTTCCTTGCTTTCCTTCATGAACGTAAACCTAAAACAATAAAAGAAATGGAAGATTTCTGTTGCCAATACGTAACTGCGCACCCACACATAACCATGGGTAACTCTAAGGTGAAAGAAGGTTTACCAGTTGCTTCGGCAGCTCCGTATGGTCAAAACTTTGCTCGTAGATTCCAACAAAATTTTGATAGAAAGAGTAGCGGTAATTTCTGTCAAAATCATGGAAATCAATTTCATGGTGATTCTTCTTCGAAGAATTGGAGACAACCTGATAGTACTCGTTACTATCACCCTAATAATTATAAGCATTTCAAAAGAGGATATGGTAATAGAGGTTATTCCTGCCGAAGACCTCAGAACCAAACAAATAGATGTTCGCATCAATGTGAACATGATAGTAATCGTGGAAACTGGAATTCGAACCAGGATAACAATTACAATAGAGACAATAATAACTGCAGAGATAATAATAACTCTGATAACTTCAGAGGTAATAATAGTCGGGGTAGATCTCAACACAAAAAAAAGAGATATCAGCAGGCTAATGCTGTACAACAGGAAACTGAGGGAGCCTGTAATCATGTTGTTGATAGTAAAAACTTTGACGCTGTCACTGGTTCTGCTTTTGACTTTGAGAGAGCAAACAAATGCCCCCAATGCAGTACTTTATTCGAACCGGGTACCATAACTACTTTGAGTTGTGGTCACCCACTTCCCGCTCTTCCTGCTGCTGTTGCGCATGACGGGAGGGGTTCTTTAATTCTACATAAGGGTCTTGTTAATGATACTCCGGTCTCACTACTTTTCGATTCCGGATGCACCACTATTGGTGTTAGACAATCGCTTGTAGATCCATCTTGTGCTACAGGAAGGGTTATTAAATGTGTCACATTTGGCGGCACTCTAGAAAAATATCCTACTGCTGTAATTCGCATTGCCACTCCTTTCTTTACTGGAGATGTGCATGCTTGTCTCTTACCTAATCCTATTGCGGACCTTATTATTGGTCGTATTCACGGAGTTAGGGAGTGTACCCCACAGCAGATTGCTGCTTGGGAAGATAATAACATGCAAGCTACAAATGCAGTAGTTACAAGAGCACAAGCTCTACAAACACCCGAAACTTCACTGAATAGTGATAATGAAGTTGATAGCCAAGATAGTCACTTAGTAATCACTCGTGACTCTTTCATAAAATTGCAAGAAGAAGATCCTTCTTTAAAAAAATTCTTCGTTCTTGCGAAGAAAGGTGATCCGAATCAGGATACAAATAGAAAATCTTGGATTGCAATGAGAAACGGCGTACTTGTACGTATGGTACAAGATTCGACTACGTCGGCACATTCGCAAATTCTTGTTCCCAAGAGCATGAGAGTGCAAATATTACAACATGCTCATGACTCGCAATGTGCTGGACATATGGGTTTTGCCCGTACGAAGTCGAGAGTCCTTGCGGCTTTCTTTTGGCCTTTTGTCAATAAGGACATTCGTATTTACTGCCGATCATGCAAGGTATGTCAGGAGGTCAAATCTAGAGGACCACGACATGCTGCGCCTATCCAGGCTGCTGACATTCCTATTCGGCCGTTTCAGAAAATGGCCATAGATATTATTGGCCCTTTTAAGGTCAAGTCGGCCAGAGGACATCAGTTTATCCTTACATGTGTCGATATGTGCACACGTTGGCCAGAGGCTATTCCTCTTAAGAGCATATCTACTACAGATATCGCAGATGCTCTTTGGTTGATATTTTCTCGCTTGGGGTTCCCCAGAGAAATATTGTCAGACCATGGCACTCAACTCATATCTGACACTATGTCACAGGTAATGTCTACCTTACATATTGAACGATCTCTCAGTAGTATCTACCATCCTATGTCTAATGGGTTAGTTGAGCGTCTGAATAGAACGCTCAAGACTTTGCTTGGTAAGATAACTGAAGATCATCCTCAAGATTGGGACAGGGTTTTACCCGCGGCTCTCTTTGCCTATAGAGAAGTCCCTAATGAACACACAGGATTTTCTCCCTTCGAACTTGTCTTTGGCGCGCGTCCACGCGGCCCTATGTCTTTATTACACGATCTCATCACTGCCGATGATATTAGCGATGAAACTCAATCCTCATATGAGTATGTCATTGCTCTTAGACAAAAGATCATTGAGGCATGTAAGCTAGCAACTGCTTCATCAGAAATTGCTAAAGAGAAGGCAAGGCAGTTTGCTAACAAGAATAGATGTCTACGACAACTTTGTCCAGGTGACAAAGCATTCGTCCTACTCCCCAGTAGGGAAAATAGACTTCTTATTGCATGGAAAGGTCCGTATGCAATAGTCTCTCGGATTTCCGATGTTGACTATGTGGTCGATATTGATGGAAAGCATAAAACTTTCCACATAAACATGCTTTCGGAATTTCACGAACGTCCGGACTATTTGCTGCCTATTTTCCAGGCAACGGATGATGCTCCTGCACCTCACGGTCATTATTCATCCCTGTCTGTCATACAGGATGAGGAAGCTACCTTCTCTGATGTCAACCTTCCCCTTCCAGTGGTTCCATTACATTCCACGGAATCTTGGAAAAACGTTTCTGTTTCTCCTAATCTTTCTGGTGACGAACATCGACAAGTCTCGTCGATGTTACAAACATTTCAGGATGTTCTCACTGACATTCCTGGACACACAGATGTCATAGAACATGACATAATTCTTACCGACAATAATCCAATTAGGGTTAGGCCGTATCCTATTCCTATACACTTTCAGTCGCAAGTGGAAAAGGAATTGGATGAAATGATTCAATTAAATATAATTGAACCATCGACTTCACCATATTCTTCTTCCATGGTTATTGTCCGGAAGAAGGATAAGAACATACGAATTTGCGTTGATTATCGCAAATTGAATCAGGTCACAAAGTTCGACGCTGAACCGATGCCTTTGTTAGAAGATCTACTGATTAGACTTTCTAATTCTAGATTCTTCACTAAACTTGACTTGTCTAAAGGTTATTGGCAAGTGCCTTTAGCAGAGCATGCCAAACCTCTTACTGCTTTTTCTACACCTAGGGGTCTATTTCAATGGAATGTTATGCCTTTTGGTCTCATGAACGCCCCTGCCACTTTCGTTCGCATGATGCGTCGAATTCTGTCACATCGTTCGGATGTCATCGCATACTTAGATGACATCTGTCTCTTCAGTGATACCTGGGAAGATCACTATTTAGGGTTATATGACTTACTGTCCACTCTACGTGAGAATAATTTGACAGCAAAACCTTCTAAAGCTTTTGTTGGTTTTGGTGAAATCTCTTTCCTGGGTCATCGTGTTGGTCATGGTCTCTTGAAGACAGAAGACCACAATACTTCCAAAATACTGAACATCTCTGTTCCTAAAACGAAGAAACAAGTTAGGAGTCTCTTAGGTTTAATTCAATTTTATGGGAGATTTATTCCAAATTTATCTTCGATCATGGCACCTCTCTCAACATTGTTGAAGAAAGGTTCGCCTAATCTGGTCCGTTGGTCTGAAGAATGCCAATCTTCACTAGACCAAATCAAGAATATATTTTCTTCTCCTCCCATCTTAAGATTACCTACTCTTGATAGGACTTTTGTTCTTCGGAGTGATGCTTCATCCACTGGGATTGGAGCAGCACTGATGCAAGAATATGCAAATACTCTGCATCCTGTTATGTACATTTCTAGAAAACTAAATGCGGCAGAGAGGAACTACTCGGTTTTAGACCGTGAGTTGTTAGCGATGGTTTGGTCAATTCTAAAGCTACAAAGATTCCTCCTGGGCGCACATTTCATTCTAGAGACTGATCAGAAAGCTCTTACAGCTATTCAGACTAAGAATTTGAAGAGTTCGAGATCCACTCGATATGCTATAGCTCTTCAACCTTTTCACTTCACGGTACGAGCTATCCGTGGTGCGGATAATGTGATGGCTGACATTTTGTCTAGATGCCCACATGACTCCAACTAATACTTCTGTCCTATATTTCCATATATTACAGAGTCATAACACACCTATATTTCTACAATAGATTAGCACATCTGTACTTACTTTATATGTACACACTATCGTGCTTTGTTGTCATCTTCTTCTGTTCGTTTTTTAAGATGATAGAGGAGGACTGAGTAGTTAATATAAGGGCCGTTAGTTTACTAAACAGCCACAATTATTAATAATGTATTGTACCTTATGAAGCATATTAGTTATTAATTAGCATTATATTGCTTGTACTTTCTCAGAATGTCATTGTTGAGCTGAGGACTTACCTTACTAGTATCAAGCATGACGAGTTCTAGATTGTGTACTTACCCTCGGAATACCAGAGCATATGTCCTGGATCGTCATTTAGTTTAACTTTACTATGTACTTATGTCATTACATGTCAAAGAATGTACTATTTAAATTTTCCTATCAGATTTGTACATCCATTTTTAAAGACAATATTAGAGTATGCTGTTTAATGATGATTATGGTAACTTGCATACGTATATTGTGTTTACATGCTAACGTGATGTGTGTTGGTGACACCTCCCCGATGTGAATATTTTTTGAGACATATTTATTTTTCTGTTGAGGTATATCCTCACCAGACACTCTATATTTAGCCTCATGTTAGGCAATTTAATTAATTATCAGCGCATAATTCGTGCGTTTTGAGCCGCTTATCGCATGCTCTTTGATATTTAAAAAAAAAATATGTTCCACATTTTTTTTTTATCGGGAGGAGGTGGTGATATGTTGCGTGATAAATTCTCGCAACATCGTTTTATTACAATATCTATTTTATAACGCAAGGGCAACAACTGCTTGAAATTTATAGTCACTTTTCTCGGTAAGCATTTGTCTTTCCGCGTTGGTATTGAATGCAGTTAAGTTTTGAGCTGTGGTCTTTTTGCGCTGGACTGCGCATGACTGGTCTTGTTTTTTGGTCGATCGGTTTCCGCCCACCACTAGTGGAGTGAGCGATTTGAATGGCGAAAGAGATGCCTCGTTGAAGAGGGGATCTCCGCTATTTTTGTTCTGTCAGGGATGTGTAGTCCTCTTAATGGATATTTCGTTTATTCGAGATAATACCTCTAGTGTTTCCCACATGTCGGGAGGCGTGATATTTCTGTGTATTTCCTGAAGGCAAGGTAAATTGACTTTTCATTAACTCTATCGATTTTGGGTCGTGAGCGATTTCGATTCATAGCCTGTCTTCGAAAGTCGTCGTCACGAGATGTTTTCCCAGCTCACATGTCGCTGTATTGTACTGCATCGGTTGATGCATGTCCCAAGGACCATTACTTGCTACTTTGTTAAATGAACTAGGTTTGGAAAACCTTTATTATCTAGAGGATATTTTTGAGGACATTATTTATACTTCGGCAGACGTGTCTGTCTTGCTGAAGTCAGACTAAGGAGAGTGAACTCATCTCATACATCTGGTTATCTCCTGGCTGTTATAGAAAAGGATGGAGTTTTTCACCTGACTACATTTACAGCACTATGAAATATAACATGCATCTGACTCATCATTGTAATGCTGTCTACCGTCTATTGCTGTATTGAATGTTGCTGTGATAATGACTGTTTGATGTGCCTACATATTCGCGTAACCATTTTGTCACTGTGGCGTCCACAATAAATAATGAAGAAAAACGTCAACGGCTGTTACAAGAATCATTGACTTTATACGTCGTGAGTTTACTGACGTTCTATGTGGATTGCCCTGTTATTTTTGTATGAACATTGTTTGACTGAACACATCTGCACACTACACAAAACCAGACATGCGGATACCATCCATCATCATATGGCATCACGCATCAGAGACGAATCACCTTTTTTCGATTTTTTTTTCAAACCCATCCGAATGTCGGAAATAAGTTGAAAAACAAACATGACTTTGTGATATTTTAAGCAGCAGACATAGAGTTGTTAGGGGAAGGCATCAATTTTTTTTTTTTTTTTAAGGGAAACAACTTAACTATTTAAAAACTATGAAACAAAATAACATATTTTCATTACTTATTTAATTTTAACAATTCGTTATATAAAGTTATGTAATGCATATGACATTCATTTTTTTTTATTAGTTCTTTTTTTATATTGTTTAAAGTTTCTTTTGTTTTCTATGGTTACAATAAACAAGCTTTTAATAATATGGAGTTTATGCGCGTGCTAAAGTAGTGTATACTTATATGCTCTGTCACTTTAAATGATAGTAATGAGTTCATTCCAGGCCGTACACAGCGCTCACCAATCGGATCATTATACGATGCTTCTGTCATTAGGTCCCTTGTGTGAGAACACAGAGGATCACTACAGTGACACAGTTTGTCACTGGGTCTTCTTGTGTTGGGACATGTGGTCTTGACCGGGGCCGGGTTTGGGCGGGACAATGCGACCTCATGCGAGTAGGACATGTGGTCTTCACCAGGGCCGGGTTTGGGCGGGGAAAATGCGACCTCATGCGAGGAAAAAATATGCGACCTCAAGCGAGGAAAAAAAAAAAAAAAAAAAAAAAAAACATTAGGTCCCTTGTGTGAGAACACAGAGGATCACTACAGTGACACATGATGTCATTGGGTCTTCTTGTGTTGGGACATGTGGTCTTGACCAGGGCCGGGTTTGGGCGGGGACAATGCGACCTCAAGCGAGGAAAAAAAAAAAAAAAAAAAAAGATAGCTTCTCGACCATTTGGCTAAGATCAAAGTATCTAAGCACAGGGACCAACACAGTGACCTTCATGTGTCATTAGGTCCTTTGTGTGAGAACACAGAGGATCACTACAGTGACACATGATGTCATTGGGTCTTCTTGTGTTGGGACATGGGTCTTGACCAGGGCCGGGTTGAGCGTGGGCCATGCAACCTCATGCGAGGCAAAAAATAAGCGACCTCATGCGAGGAAAAAATATGCGACCTCATGCGAGGAAAAAAAAAAAAAATATACGATAGCTTCTCGGCCTTTTGGCTAAGATCAAAGTGTCTAAGCACACGGACCAATACAGTGACATTCATGTGTCATTAGGTCCTTTGTGTGAGAACACAGAAGATCACTAGGTGACACATTTTGTCGTTGGGTCTTCTTGTGTTGGGACATGTGGTCTTGACCAGAGGCGGGGACAATGCGACCTCATGCGAGGAAAAAATTCGCGACCTCAAGCGAGAAAAAAAAAAAAGATAGCTTCTCGGCCTTTTGGCTAAGATCAAAGTGTCATACTTCTAGGGATCATTTCTAGAAGTATGCTGGGTCTTAGCCAGAGTCGGGATCACACACCTTAACACATTAAACCTAATAAAGTCTTATAGACCTCATTTTGAACCCCATAAGGGGCATTTAAAAAAAAAATTAAAAATTATACGATAATAATAATAATAAATTCTTTAAGCACCAAACACGGCGCATAAGGCCACTCCTTTTAGCTCTTGCACATTGTTTAATCCCAACGTTCTTCCTTCTCTTATTATTGTTCTTCTGAGTGTTTCTTTTGGTCTTCCTTTTTTCCTCTTACCCTCAGGAACCCAAGTGAGTGCCTGCAATGGTATTCTGTTGTTTTGCATTCGTAGGACATGACCGATATATGACCATCGTCTTTTCCTTACATAGTTGGAGACATATTTCTGCCTAGAGTCTTCTCTTATTTGTCGATTAGTCTTGAATTCTTTCCAACTGATGTTCATGAGTTTTATACGATAGCAACATACTAAAATGACTCGTACCAAGCCACAAGAGAAAAAGAGGAAAGTCTACACAATCCCTCAATTACTTGTCAGCAGCATCAAACAAGTACCTGCACAGAACAAACAGAGTCAACCAGAGAGCACGAATACTCCAACTACTAGCGTCGTGGCCAGTCCTTCTCAGAAGACGAACAACGCAACCTCTGATACTACGACCGATGAGCGACCCGAAGCTTCGAAGGAAAAGGACAAGATCAAATTGCCGGAGAGCAGGGCTGCCCCAAGTGCTAGCGTGGAGGCCGGGCCTCATGGGAAGCCGAGCGAAACAGCTCCTGACACCATTGACAGCCGCAAAGGAAAAGACCCTTATTCGAACCCAGAATTAGATGAAGCCTTGGACAAACTCGCAAAGACTATGATGATAAGTATGAGGCTCCAGAGGGAGGCAAGGGACAAACTTGCAAAGTCACCACCAACATCCACGCCCGTCTTGTCAGACCTGGGCATCGAAGACGCTATCCGTAACCCAGTGACGGAAAATCACCAAGCGGCAGAGATGTATAAAAGTCAACAAAACAACCACCAGACGTCGAGAACCGAGGAAAAAACCAACAATAACCCCGAGATGCAAACCACCAGACCTACTCTGGGTGAAAAAATAGCTGACAGCTGCTCAAAAGCCCTTACTCAAGAAAAAGCTCCTTCCGACAGCAAACAGGTGCATGATTCTTGTTCTGACCGGGACCGAGGAATGGAAGAGGGAACAAGGGCAAGCAAGACAGGCAACACAGCTGAGATACAGGAGAAGAGCGTTAAGATCACTCAGATGTGTGGAGGTGAGGCCTCACTCAGGGCCCTACCAGATGACAAAGTGATCAGCATCCTAGAGACAATAACAGGCAGGAGAAGCATCTCTAAGGTACGGAGGCACGAAAAAGGAGTCGTGCTTTCGCTCAACAACACTGATAAGACAACTTCACTGATGACAGAACTGGAGGCCGGACCGAAAGAATTTATGCTGCCTCACCATATAAAAGTAGTGATGGAGACCAACAAGACAACAAAGAAATTGGTGCTAAGAGGGGTGGACACAAAATGGTCCGCTAGCGAAGTCCAGGGTTGCCTACAGACTGAAAACACAGGTGCCCAGGTCATACAGGTCGAGAGGTTAAGGACATGGAATGGAAAAGATACCAATCTGGTGGTAGTTACTATTGAAGGAGAGACAAGACCTGAAAGACTGACACTCAAAGAGACATCAAAGAGGACAGAGGCATATATCCCTCCGGTGATGCATTGTTCCAACTGTCAGCAATTCTCACACACGAAGAAAACGTGCAGGAGAGATGCAGTCTGTCGATATTGTGCAGGTGGCCACCTATAACGCGACTGTCCCAAGGCGAAGGAGGACCACAACTACAAAGCAATAAACTCAAACCGCACCTGTGCAAACTGCCTCGGAAACCACGGGGCTAGACACCGAGGCTGCCCGATGTTCCAGGAAACAAAGAACATCCTGAAGGAAGCGGTTTCCAAAAACATCCCCTTCAATGAGGCAAAACACAGAGTGGCTGCGGATGTTGCGGAATAAAAACGCACGATTGACAGACGTCAGTTACACCAGCTGACCGCTGAAGTCAAACAATTGAAAATGAAACTGCAGATCGAAAACAGAAGCAAGCAGGCCCCCGAAGAACCAACCGACAGTGGAGAAGATGCAATAGGTATGCAGAACATAAAACACATGATGGAAGAAATGAAAAGAATCCAGCAGCAAGTAGAAACAGATGTCAAGAAGAACAGAGCTGACAGAAGAAAACACAAAAATACTCAAAAGAATAGAAGCAGAAAGAATAGCCATTGAGGAAATATCATCAAACGGCACGCGAGAAACTAAAACGAACAACCAAACAGTAGAAGAAATCATCGAAGAAAAGCTAGAACAGCTAATACCAACGATAATTGAAAAAGCACTGTCACAGATACAGGAGAGCAAGAAGACAAAAACAACAGAAACTAGGAGCGTAGAAACGCACAAAACCAAACAAGCCAGATAGTGAGGCAGGACATAAAAAATACCATAAACGCGACACGGCACCACAAACGGACAAAGAGGCATCCAGACAGGCAGCTAGTGGTCCTTTTCAGGACCAATCACCTCCAGGACTACGAACGAGATACCAGCGAAGACGATAACACCCTATATATACCAATATAGCCGTTTATAACCCTTCAATGGGTTTTGGTTGAACAGGGTATCACAGCCAAATAATCAGACGCAAGGAAAAAAAAAATGATAATAACTTAGACTTTCAATATTGCAGTCGCAGATGTGCACACCAACATGTTTCATCCGGCGCCCGAAAGCCCACTTCCACAATTGTCGCGTGGTGAGAAAAAAAATACGCAAGACAAATTCTTGGTTCGTGATACGTTTAAACAGAGCGGACGCGAGTGCCTCTCTCTATCATTTTCTAGCGCTGTGTACGGGCTACATAAAACGAAGCGATATTTGTTTTTGATGGCAAACGGAAAAATTCATATAAAAAGAAGGAATGATCAGAAAGAGTTGATAATAGTATCGTTAGGAGCGGAGAAGTCCACATTTGTTTCCCTTCAAACAACTAATTCCACCGTTGTTGCAAAAAGAAGATAGAAGCTTGAGAACAGACAACTTCGTTTATATTTTGTCAAGTTAAGCCACTTTGAAAAATTATATAAATTCTAAGACAAACCCAATAGAGGAAATTATTGGAGGGAAAGAAGCTGTTGATGGTACAATTAAAGTAAGGTATAAACACACATGATCCATACAAAAGATAAAAGGAACGGAAAGGAGGAAGAAATTAAGAAAACACAAAACCGTGGGGCGAGCAGGTTGGAGCGTACATTTTAGCCGCAGACGTGAGATGCTTTCTCGCTCGCTCGCTGGCTGTGTATAAATAGAGAGGAATCGTGGCACACAGGTTACACCGATACACGATCCACAACAGTTGCCACAGCACAGTTTGATCGAGACGCTACACAAGACGAATTTCAGATAAGTTTTTTCTCTTCGCTAACATATTTAATCTCAATATTATTAATAACCTCTAGTATTGGTTAATTGCTTTTAACGTTAGTTAATAATTGATTGGAGTATTGGTTTAAATAAAAATATAAGTGAAATAGAATAAATAAGCCCAGGTAGGCCAACCACGTGGGGTCTTCTTTTGTAAAGTGCCGTAGCCATCTTGTTTTTCTTTGTGTAATTAATACAGGCATCTTTCATCGTTGAGACGCGCGTGAACAAAATTAAAATTAATTCAAATTTACTAGCTTAGTAGTAGGACTAGTCAGCTTTTAACTATTGATATCTAAACATAATTTAAAATTTATATATTAAAAAAAATATTAATAACTTGTCTTGTGTTAATTTAGCATAGATAGAGCATAAATACTAATTGTAAGTCATCAGTGATAGGTATAAAATAAAGATAGAGTAATTAGCCAATATTTTAAAAAAAAAAAGAGAGAAAGAAGTGCAGCCAGCTTATAATGCCAAGGGAAATAATCTAATTATTTTTTAAATTGTTTTATTTTTAGTAAAATAAATAGGCCTAGTCATAATTTATCTTAATTTGTGTTATTTAGCATTAGACAGAGTGAACCAGAGGATAAATCACAATGCCACCAATGCTCAGGTCGCAATCCGGAGAGGGAAAAGCGTGGGTCAAACCAGCTGAAAAGGGTAGAACACCAAACCCGACAGAAAAGAACAGGATCACTAGCCCTATAGTCAGAAACACAGAAATTGGACCCAAAATAGAAACAATAAAGGAAAATCTGAAAGGAGGCGCAATTAAAACTGCAGTAAGCAGAAACAACAAAAACGAAGACGCAGGAACCCGGACAGCAAACAAACAGACAGGACACAGGAAAGAAGACAACCACGAGACCACAAGCAAAAAAAGTCAGGAAACCAGAGGAGGAGAAAACAAAGAAACCAAAAACAGAATCAAAATAACTCAGATAGCTGGAACAGAAGCCACACTGAGATCTCTCCCGGATGACAAAATCCTGGTCATTCTAGAAGCAATAATAGGAAAAAAATATATTGACAAAGTGCAAAGACATGGAAATGGAGTAACAATCACTGTAAACAACACAGAAAAAGGCAAGGCACTGTTACATGAATTAAAAAGTAACCCAAAAGAAGCACAACTCGCACATGGGATAAAGGTAAAGATTGAATTGATCAAGGAAATTAGAAGATTCGTCATCAAAGGGGTCGACTCAAACCTAACAGAAGAGGAGATCCACACTAACATAACGAAAGAAAACCCACAAACAGAGATAGAAAAAGTAGAAAGAATCAAAACCAAAGAGCAAAAGAATACGACAGTGGTAGTGATAAGTGTAAAGGGCACAGAAATACCCAAGCAAGTCAAACTCCACCAGAGAGCCAAAATGACAGAGGTATTCATACCTAGCATTATACAATGCACAAACTGTCAAGGCTTTAGCCATACCCAACATGTGTGTAAAAGAGCGACACGGTGTAGTTTCTGTGCGGGAGCACACAGACATGTGGACTGTCCAATGGCTAAGGAGGACAAAGATTATAAACGAGAAAACAAAAACAGAAAATGTGCAAACTGCCAGGGTAACCACAGTGCCAGGTATCAGGGATGCCCAATCTATCAAGAGACAAAACACATATTAAAAGAATCACTAGAAACAAACAAACCATTCTGGCAAATAAAAGAAAGACAGAAAACCAACAACCATCTCCAAAACTCTCAAGAAAATATCATTAAGAAACAAATAAAACAAATAACCAGTGAAATGAAAGACATAAAGGAAAAAATCCAGAAAGATGATAAAATCAAAACACCCATAAACAGTAAAGAAGATGACAACACAGAAGAGACGGAACATATCCTCATCCAAGCCAGACAGGTACTAGAAGAAATGAAAACAGCACAAAAGGAAATAGAGAGAGACCTCAAAAAAATAGCAGAGATAAAAGAAGCTAATGAAGAAATCCTAAAAAAAATAGAGAGAGAAAGAGCTAGGCCTATAGAAAATATGGAAAAAAAATTTAAGGAAACAGTGGAACTACACCTACCATACCTCGCAGAAAGAGTTCAGAGTATAATGGTTACTTGGAATGATGAGTTTGTAGAGAACATAAGAGGTAAAGTGCAAAACCAAAAAAAGTAGATCCCTTATCAAAAAACCTAATAAAAACAATAACATAACTAAGCTAACCATACTAAATGGGGACCAAAGACTCTAGAGCTATCAAAGTAGTCCAGTGGAACTGTAGGGGTGCCAGGAAGAACTTGATGTCTCTTATGGGACAGTATAAGGAGGCAAAACCCATCTTTGCAATACAAGAAACCCTCCTGAACCCCAAACAAAAACTGAACTACCAAGGGTATATAACACTTAGAAATGATAGACCTGAGGGAAGAGGAGGGGGCGTGGCCTTTTTAATACATGAAGACTACAAAATATTAAATTGGGAACAATTCAACACAGAAAATATTGAAGGAATAAGTATAACATTAGACAGTGAGCCAGATAACTTAAAAATAATAAACATTTATAGCCCCAAGGGTAATATAACCGATAGGGACATTGCCACTATTAACACACAAATAGACCAAAGAACATTATTGGTAGGTGACTTTAATGCACACCATGAGGCATGGGGTAACAACAGTAATGATCCAGCAGGAAAAAGACTGTTGGACTACATTGAAAGTGCTGAGCTAATCATACTAAATGATGGCTCAGTGACAAGGGTTAACCCATGCAACAGTGGAGGAGATACAGCAATAGACATAAGTATTATAACACCAAACCTAGCCTCTACTAAATGGGAAGTACTGAATGACTCCAGCTCAGACCACTTACCCATAGAAATAAACCTAAACGACAAATATAGAACTAGTCCAAAAAGCTCGAAACCCACATTCAACCTAAAAAAGGCAAATTGGGAGTCCTTCCAATTAGAGCTAGGTAAACTAAGCATAGAACAAATTGAATCTAACAGTATAGATATATTTGCAGAAAAACTAACAAATGAGATTTTAAAAATAGCAATAAAATATATACCAAACAGGAATATGCCTGAGCACTTAAAACCAACACAAAAAGGTAAAAATAGGAAAAGAAACAAAGATAAAAATCCAGTACCATGGTGGACAGACAGATGTTCAGAACAACTGAAATTGAGGGAGAGGGCCCTTACAAAGTATAGAAAAGCCAAAACTGAAGAGAATTACACAAACTATAAAAAAATAAGAAATGAAACAAATAAAATAATATTCAGAGCTAAAGAAAAGAGTTGGAGAAAATTTTGTCAAACATTAAACCATAGGTCCCAAATAACTACAGTTTGGAGAAAACTAAAAGCAATTAAAGGAGGAAACAGCAAGAAATTTAAAATCCCAACAATTAAAATACCAGAGAGAGCTGAAACAGATAGAGAAAAAGCCAACATACTAGCTAAATACTTTTATCAGGTTAGTTCAATAGACAGTCTAGATAAGGCAGAAATAAATAGACGAAAAACACTGCTAGAAAAATTAAAAGAAGAAAATATGGAAACCACACAGGATGCTAAGTATTTAAATGCAGATATTACAGTAGATGAAATAGAAAGAGCTTTAGCAGAAAAAACCAATACTACCTCTGGGGAAGACATTCTGAGCTATGAAATCCTCAAAAAGGTACCAAATACAACTCTAAGAGTGATTGCATCCCTCTACAACAAAATCTGGCACACGGGAAAAATACCATGTTCATGGAAGACAGCAGTAGTCATCCCCATACTAAAGCCAAATAAGGAAGCACATGATGTCAGCTCATACAGGCCAATATCGTTAACATCACATCTAGGAAAAATTCTAGAAACAATAGTCAACAGCAGACTAAAATTTCATCTCGAAAAGCATAATTTGTACAGTCCAACCCAGGCAGGCTTTAGAAGCCAACATAGTACAATAGAGCAACTGCTGAGGCTGGAACATGATGTTAAAACAGGCTTCAAAAGGAATGAAAAGACAGTAGCTATATTCCTTGATGTAGCAAGAGCATATGATGAGTGTTGGAGGGAGGGTGCACTACATAAAATCAGGAAACTAGGTATAGTAGGCAGAACCTACAATTACCTAGAAAACTTCCTGCAGGATAGATACTTCATGGTACAAATAAACAATGATAGATCTGAGGTATATGAGCAACAGAATGGAATTCCCCAGGGATCAGTAATATCACCATCAATTTTTACGATTATGGTCAACGACCTAGGCGACGAGTTTAAGGACTTAAAAAACAACCTATCTCAGTTTGCAGATGATGCTGCGATATGGAGAACGGGAAGAAATCTCCCATTCCTCTATAAAACAGTACAAAAACAAATAGATAAAGTATCTGACTGGATGAACAAGTGGGGATTTAATCTAAACGTTAAAAAAACCATAGGAATGATTTTCAGTAGAGGGCGTGTAATTAAAAACAATATAATTGACATAAGCATTAATAAGCAAAAAGTATGCACAGCAAAATCAACTAGATTTCTTGGCATGGTACTAGACCAGCAACTAAACTGGAACAAACACATAGACCTTTTAGTGCAAAGCAGTAGAGGACTTATTAATATGCTAAGATATATGAAAGGAAGTGGTTGGGGCGCCTGCAATAAGACAATGTTAACATTCTATAAATCATTTATTAGAGGCAAACTTGACTATGCCAGTGTTGTCTATGCATCAGCCGCCCCAAGCAATAAGAAGAAACTAGACACAGTCCAAAACCAGGCACTGTCAATAATAGCAGGTGCCTCAAAGGGAACATCAGCAGAAGCACTAGAAGTAGCGCTAGGCATTATACCCCTGGAGCTACGGAGAAAAGAACTGAGATTCAGCTACTGGGCAAGAGTGGCAAAAGATCCAACTCACCCGGCACATAAAACCTTTGATAGGGGTAACCAGTACATAGGCCACATTCCATTAAACCATAATAGATACCCGTCAGGGTGGAAAACAATGGATGAAGTGGATCAATACCCAGACCTGTTTAATGCGATAAACAGTAGTGCTCTGTATAAAGCAAAGATCCCACCATGGGAATTAAAAGTGCCAGAAACTGACTCCCACTTATCAAAGATCATAAATAAATCTAACGACATAATCTCAGCAAAAAGTAAAACACTAGAGTACATAGAACGGTATACAAATAATAGCCTAACTATATATACAGATGGGTCCAAAGATGAAGAAGGACAATTAGGAGCAGGAATAGCAATACCAAAATTAAAAATTTATAAAAGATACAAAGTAACAAGTAATACATCTATCTTTACAGCAGAATTAGTGGCAATCCTAAAAGCTTTAGAAATAGCTGCAGAAAATCCACCAAAAAAAGTAACCATTCTCACAGATTCCCTATCATCAGTACTAGCAATCAGAAACAGAACAGAAGGCAGCAGGCCAGACATTATAGAGGAAATACTACAGGTTAATACATATTTACAAAATATAGGATGCAGTGCAACACTAACATGGATACCATCACATGTGGGGATAGCAGGAAATGAGCTAGCAGACAAAGAAGCCAAAGGGGGGAGAACTAGCCATAACCAAATTGAAGTAGGCTTAGGGAAGTTTGAAATTAAGAGCTTAATTGCTCAAAAAATAACTAAAGAATGGATAACAGCATGGGACCTAAGTAAAAAAGCAAGACACTCATATAAAATCCTTAAAAAACCAAGCAAAAAATGTCAAATAAAAGATGAACTAAAAATACCAATTAATAAACAATTGCTGAGACTCAAGCTGGGAACTGGATATTTCATGATTGAGGAACCCACATGTGAAGAGTGTCAAGAACCAAACACAATTAGGCACTTTCTAGTGGACTGCAAAAAATATGACCAACAGAGGCAAAACATTAAGACATACTGTAGTAACCACAAGGTAGAAATGAGTGTAGAAAATCTCATAGGCACAAAGAGCCCTTCAGAAATGCAAAAGTTAATAAAACACTATATTACAAAAACTAAAGCTAACATATAAAAATCAAATAAGGAATTGAACCAGTAGTCCAAACTGGTGAAAGACTCGCCCCAGAAACATACAGATTAACCAAATAAACCATCCAGTAAAAATCAAAAACATACTAACTTAGAAAATAGCATATATTGGAATTTTTTTTTAAAACCATGTTGAACTATAACTACAAAAGGAAAAATACCGACTAGAGATAATATAATATAAAACAAATACAAACAAAAACATATTACAATAAAAGAAACACGTCCTGATATAACCAACAAATCCATGTACATGGTAGATGGTTGAAAGGGGCGTGCTACAAAATGAAGTAGCAAACACATTAAAAAAAAAAAAAAAAAAACACAGGTTACACACGAAAAATTAAAACCTCGGAAGAGAGAATATCTGAAGGCAGAGAGAGAGAGAGAAGGATCAACACCTGAGCAAGTTCATTCCTATTTGTTATGCCGCGCAGTTGAACTTTTGCCAAGCCTTCAGTCAGTTCTACTTCTGATTTATCCTAAAATGGGTATGTAATATTACGAATATATATGTATGTAAGTATGCAAATGCTTCTTTTACAGGTTTGATAATTAAATTAAACTGCGAGACAACATTTGAATTCAAAATGGAGAATGAGACAAGGACCAGGATGCATAACAGAGATGCGCAGGAATGGAAAGGCAGAACTAAGGGAAGGCCTATGTTGTATAACATTGTTTTATTGATGACTGAAATTCAAACTGACTGTAGAAGGAAAATGCAGCATCATGACTGTGTACAGAAATTGTATTATGTATTTTTGAACATGTAATCACTTAGACTTGTCATTGCCTATACACTGCCATTGAACCAGAACTTATGCCATACCTATAAGCATACACTGAACACATCACCTCACAACACGCAGACCCGTGAGAAATCATTACACAAGGACTAGCCACATGCTACATATTTTGCAGGTTTACTGGTCTAGTTTGGAACAGCCTGATCTGAAACTACCATCCACTCAACGTATACTGTGTGCGACGGAGTTCAAGTGTTTTGGCTCCATCATTCCTTGACTAGCCAAACATAAGATCCTAGAAGCTGGATTCCAACTACACTCGTGTGTTACCAGACATTGTCCAGGACTGTAAAGCTATGTCCTAAGTGTTAATATTCCAAAAACTTCTGTGAGATCCCAAAAGAGACCGTGTAGTGATGAAAAGTGCAATCTGTGTTAACCCAGTGCAGGCAAAAGACTTTAGGATTAACTTAGACATGAACTTTATGTAAAAAGTTATAAATATTGTTTATTTTTGTAATTTTCATTTTAATTTTTTTTTTTTTTTTTTTTTTTTTTTTTTTTTCGTACGCCCGCTAATACTCGAGGCGAAATCTCAGGTTATTATTTATGTCTAACCTGACATTGATTTTACGTGAGTATCCCTTTATTTCTTGTACAGAGACAGGTGTCCCTCGCCATTCAGGCAAATACTCGCCGATTTCGGAGGTACCCATTGCAGCTGGGTCGGCTCAGGAGCCGCCAGTCCCTAGTCGACGACACTCCTTCAAATGTGGTCGCCAGGTCTCGAGTTAATCCAGTCCAAATCCCGGTCGACGAAAAATCCTCAAATGCCGTCGCCCGGGTTTGATCCTGTATCACCCGGTCGCCAGAGCGGTGTTGTAACCACTACGCTAGCGCGGCTCCCTCATTTTAATTGAGATCTTCCGATTTTCAAAAGAGAAAGAAGAAACTAGATGTACATTAATAAATAATTCAGTAACTTGTAATTTTATGACTTGTCAATTTCTTATTGTTGACAGTTATATTTTGCTGTATTATTGTTGTCACAGTATAGTTAGGTGACGGTAGCACTCTAGAGCTCTTGATCTATACTAATTCCATCCAGACGTGGGCTCTTTACAGCTATAGCTATACCTGTGCCATCCTTACACCAGTGCTCTTCTCCGAGACTGGGATATACCTGTCTAGACTAAATTTACGTGTCTAGTCTTCTACACAATCAACATCTGCCACTCTTATTAAAACATTACGTCACAACAATCCTTTAAACAAATTTTCTTTCTTGGTCGGTCGTTCCTTCTCTACCCTGGGGGCAGCAGTGACTAAGAGGTGTTGCGTTCGTCTCTAAGTCTAAAGGTACCGGGTTGTGTTCCCGGTACAGGGAATGGTTTTGATGGAATATTTTCATAACCACTGGGAATTAATAATGTCATACTCCCCCTAATCCCCTGCGGAGTGAGATCACATACCTAGCCTTCACGGATAAGGACGAAAAAATAGGAGGTCCCGTATGCAAGTTGCGCCCGTTAAAAATTCTTCGGCAGTTGAAAATCTCAAAGAGTAGTCCATACGGCCACTGCCCTGGTAGAATTTACATTGGGATCCTCGTGGTGCTTTAGAGGTTGTGCGCTGTGCTGAGATCCTCCTTGTGTGATCTAAGGGAGGAGATCGGAGCACTGACGGAGTTGACAGTGTGCATTGAAAATGGTCCTTAAAACAAAATAAACAAACCTCTTCTACCTTGGGGTGTAGAATTTGTCACAGGACGGATTGGGGCGACCTCTTTCCAATCTCTTCTCCACTACGACAGTACACATTTTAAAATGTTGTACGTACTGATTATCTGGAATTTCAGGGTCGACACATTTCTTTCTGCTAGGTAGCAGACATTTTGTATTTTCAAACATTCTTACACTCCTCACAGAGATAAGTCGTCATGTCTTTTTGGTTACCCGTTTCTCCCTGCTTTGCAAGGAATGGCTGAGATAATAATTACTCGATAACCATGTTGGTTAATCGCGGGTGTCGCCGACATCAGACTACAGATTAACACTAAAATCGCTCAGCGCATTTGATTAATTGCGAATAAGGCCATGGTGCATTCTTCGCCAAGATCGTAATACGCTGAAAGTTTGATAGCCACTATGGGGAGATACCTTATGGGCAGACATGAATGACATAATCGTTTCCTGTTTTACTTTCACGAACATATTACTTTATGGGAAGTAAGATGTTACATCTTACACACATTGTTGAGTGTACCGATGTGTCACTTCCATATATGGGAGAGGTGACCTATTGCATTACGCACATAATTTTTCCATTTCGGAAATTATTTTGAAATTACCCCACAAAATACTCATGTTTTAAACAATTGGAGCCCTTCTTAGCATCGTAACCAAAATGAGATTGAAGGAAAGCCATATAACGTGAACTTTTCGCAGTTTTAAGACACTGTAAGAATCGCTTGCCAAGATGACAACCAGACCATGCCAGAGCCTAGAATCAATATTCTTATATCCGAAGCAGACCATTCTTTGAGAACTTCAGAGCCCAGAATAAACTCTACCATTTAACAAGGACACCGGGAATCTGAGGAATCTAAAGCTCAGAGTCAAAGTGGGAATTCATAGTTAAAATAACGACCTATATGAACACGTGTAAGAGGCCTTTTCCAGTGCCTTTATTCCTCTGAGCAAACAGTCTGTGAGCCAAGATTGGCGTATGTTGTGCATTTTACATTCTATATTTTTCATTACTAACATGTGAACTAATATGTATATTTTGTCATATAAATATCAATATGTAAAAATCGCAAGTGTATGTCCAAGTCTTTTGAGGCTGGCAACCTCAGCCTATAGAACAATGATTTCATGAACCACCACTGCAAGGGCTGGTGACTGCTTTATTGCTAGTCTCTTAAAGAGAAAAAAAGCATAAGTAGTCACGAGTTCCATATGGAGCAGTGAGGAAAAGATGAAAGAAATAATGTTCATACTAATTATAATATTTACAAGTACTAACCAGTGTATATGTAAATGAAAATATATTATATCTATATTGTGATTAATTTTTAACCAGTGTAGATGTAACTTAAAACATATTCAATATATACTGTGAACATTTTTCAACCAAAGTAAATGTAAATGTAAACATATTCTATCTATACTATTAGCCTTTTCATTTAAATGTAAAGTAAATATAAAGCTATTCAATATAAATGTAAAGAAAGGTTTCTCTCGAGCGAGTAAGCTTATTTCTCATCGAGAGTAAATTCAGAGTTAGATGTTAGTTGCTTATCCTTTACAGGACGTGGCAATCAAACCCGGCTGTTATTGGCTGTTTGTGATTTTTCTAGGCAATTTTTCATTCAGTAGTTTGCCATTGCTTTCTGAACGGTACGGCGCTTATACCATTGTTAAAAATTCACACAAAGCGATCTGCTAGGAAACCGCCTGCAGCAGGTTTTGAACCTGGTATATCTGGATTATGAAACTGCGTGGGAGAAGGGGACACATAACTATGTTTTGGAAAACAAAATACTCAGGAGAACGTTTTGTTTCTATTATTTTACCATATTTGTTGGTGGTACTAGTGATAGTACTAATCTCTGGAACAAAGTGCGGGTAGAAGTGGACTGACTTCAAACTAGAAACCATCATCAGAGTGTCTTAGAGACGCGTGACCAGCTTTGCAGTTATTCCCTGATCTTACTTTGGAACGTGCTGCGCCTTTAATTTTGACAAGAGACGGTAGAACTCCAGTGATCTATCTGCACAGAACCCAAAAACCCAGCGTGAGAAAAAGCTACGATTTGCAGGTAAGTCAAACCTAAAAGCTGCCAAGTGAGTTCTTACCTTAAAAAACCTACCATCACACGATGATGAGTCTTTTCTGTTAAAGATTATTCCATTTTTAAACTGTTTAAACGTAGTTGATTATTAAATCTGTTATTCTTAAATATACAAATTTAACGTCGATTTAATCATTTTGAATGTACTGCATGTTTGTCTCAGTCAATTTACTAAATACACCCTAAACAGAGCTATATCATAATAATAAGAATTCCACTAAGTAAATAAGGGTGGGGGCTTGAACGAGCTGAAATTAATAATTGCTTAATTCTTCATAAAAGGTGGCGGATCAGATATAAGTTAACAATTGCTCTGCCCAACGCAGCATTGTTCTTGACTTCTGAAATATCTTTGAACATTCCCTTGAGGTAGAAGCGTCATTATCCTTCTATATACAACTCTGCCAAGAGTAATCTTGTGCCAAGGTAGACAACTTTGAAGACCCATATTAGATACTCTTGAGTTCTGGCCACTGTTGGACAACTACTGCAAAGCATGGGGAGGCAATTCCGTGACATGATTTAACCAGAGAGAGCGCGATGTTATCCTGTAAGCTGTATTTCTTTTGACCTGGTTCCAGGCCAGGCCTCGGTCATGTAGCGATTGTCAAATGTTGTCCTCCCATAGAGCTCTCGGTCGTTCTGGAGATCTCGATTCCTGGCTATCTGTTCCCCATATGTGTCGTGGTAGACGTTCTTCTCCAATTCTGCAGACGTGGCCAAACCATCATAACTGGGACTGCTCCACTCGGGTCAGCTTGTTGTAAATAAGCACAGACATAAATACGACATAGGAAGAGAAACTGCGGTTGCAGAAAAATACATTATTAATGAAGTTTGTGTTGTTGGATGTAAAGCGACTCTATTTAGTGACTTTTGTAATTTACTGGTGGGTCCTCCAAACACCAAAAGAGGTGGCTAGGGGAGGTTTTCATTACGCTGTGAAATATATGGAGATCATAAGACATTAGGTTCAACATAACAATCAGAATTTTGTATTCGGATGTCACCCAGTCCTACTGTATGGCTCTTAAACATGGAGAACGACAAAAACAACAACAAAGCTACATACATTCATAAATGGGTGCTTGTGTAGAATAGAAGGATTGAAATGGCATGACAAAGTTATAAATGTGGAACTAATGTCAAGATTCAGACAAGTGAGATGATGAGAAGAAGACGATGGCGATGGATAGGACACACACTGAGGATAGCTGTTGATAGCATTACAAGGCAGTCCTTGTTCTGGAACCCCAAGGGCAAAAGAGGCAGGGTTAGACCACGACGCACATGGAAAAGAGAACTGGATACGGAAGTGAAAAAGATGATGAAAACGTGGAGAGAACGTGAGCTGATGACACGTGACAGGAAGGCTTGGCATGTGTTTGTTGAGGGCCTATGTTCCTTGCGAGGCTAAAGGGTATTGAATGAATGATGAATGAAAGTACGTTTTATGACATGTACAGACAAGCGAACACAGCAGTCTCAACAATACAACGTTAATAATCATAACTGAAGATTACGCGGACAGTACATAAACTTTTGTTATTCCATCTTGAAACATATCATGAATATTACAAACGGATGCTTAATGATTGATCATTGCATACTGGATCCAATAAAAGATGCCTTTTACTGTCCGGATACTAGGATATCCACATATGTTTTGTTTTCGAAGAGTATAAAGTTATTAGATTCCGCGCTGAATATTCCATCATAAATCGAAAATTTTCAGCTTTTTGCCAAGAAAAAACTATTGTTTACAAAAACATATTTTATGCATTTACTGATTATTCATGATCACAGGAGGGTGGGAGTGGCTAAGAGTTATGGCGTCCGAATCGAGTTCTAGGGGTACCGGGTTCGATTCCCAGGAGAGGGACAATAATTTATGGAACTTTTTTCAGAACCAGAGGTCCTAATGATGTCATACTACCACCTGCTCTCCTGGGTAGTGAGATCGGATACCTAACCATCTCGGATAAGGGAGAAATAGGAGGTCCATTGTGTAAGATGCGCACGTTAAAAATCCCACAGCAGTTGGAAATCGTAAAGAGTAGGCCATAATGTCGCTGCCCTGGCAAAATTTAAAAATTAGAAACCTATTCCCCAAATATATTTACAGAATGTGTGATTCCTATATACACACATTGGGATTCTCACCGGTGCTACGGAGTTCGTGCACTGTGCTGAGATCCTCCATGTGTGATCTAAGGGAGGAGATCGGAGCACTGATGAAGTCCGTGTGCAATGAAGATAGTCCTTAAAACAAAACTAAACCATGATCACAATTACATCAACGTTTTTTGGTTTTTTTTAATAGAAAATACTGTTTTTCAAAACATCGCAAAATGTAATTTTATTGATCACTTTCTGCTGCATTTCATGATGGTGGTTCTCATTCTCCTGTGATCATTTACATTTTCCTTCAGAAGCAAATCAATGACATGCAAAGAGTGGCACGAAATCACAGAAGTGCCATTTATGATGCGCAATGATGCATTTCAGGATAAATATTTTTTTTTTTAAATCCCACATATAGATTACAAATGTAGTATTCCCGTTGAAGAGTCCAGCAGGGCGGAAGGAATGCCGTTCCCCAAGGCTCGAAAAGGTACAATGATGACTGTTGGTGATAACCCTGTTTTGACCAGAGGAGCTTATAGTGTTAGTGAAATAGGAAATTACTGTAGATCAAAACATCAATAAAGCAATAAAGCTAAATATCATTCAAGGTAAGCTGGAGTCTTGAATAAGGCATAAGTATTCGCAACCAGACTCCAAGCTGAAAACATCACTGTGACCCGCATTCAAGAAACATGTCTAAGGTAGATAATCTAACTCAGTAGAGTTGATTCAAGGTAACAGGATATCAGAATATAAGGGTAGACAGGGATGGATACAAACATAACGATTTAATGCTGATGTACATCTATCTTTCATCAGTAAGCGTTATCTCCGCAAGGAGCATAGGTCTTCAACGAATACATGCTGATGCGACTGTATTTGCACACCACAAAGCTTTTATTACTTTGGACCTTTGTGGTGCTCAAAAGGATGTTGTCCAATTCTCGTATCGTATTGTGACCGTCACAGTAGTCTTCTTATTATGTGTTTATCTTCCAAGTTTTAGTTATTATCATTTACTGGCCAACTCAGCCAGAGGTGTACATTCCTGGATGATATTACTATCTTTTTCTTGTATAACCAAGGTTGGTTCAATTCCTTCTTTGATGTAATAGTGACGTCATATAGTGGTAGTTTAAATGTACATGGCATACGATCAACAACTTATAAAGATGAACACGACTCCTAGCTGATCTATCAAAACTTTTAATCACCTAATACATTTAACTAGCAAGGCAAGTAATTCAAATAATAGAGCTCGCAAATAATCATAAATTGGATCTTTGAATATCAGAGGTACATTGTACATGAGCTCTATGTCTTGTGAACATTCATATTCCTCTTCCTCATATTATCTCCTGTAGACATTCTTAGTCTTCCCAAATCTGCAACCATTTACTCGTGGTATCTATGCTCCTCAATAGCATACCATATCTTTTATATATATATTTATAGATTATCCTTGTGAACCTGGTCGGACATACCTACATAACCTTTACTAGAAGACAAAAATCAATCTCATGCAATATATATACATGTGTTCATAGTCAAATAATTACACATGAGAGAGCATATTTGTGGTTCTCATATGTCAGTCGACATTCACTGTTTCTTATATAGTCGTATCTATTTCTAGTTAGATCAATCTTTCCTTAAAGTCCTTGTAGATTAACCTTTTAGCTTAAAGTTGCTCATTAATAATATACAGCTTCCTTCAAAATTTCATACTCAATAATATACAGTTTCCTTCAAATATCCATTGCCTTCCGTTTCTTTATACATAGTCGTACAGTTCTCATAGCGAACCGGAAATTGTACTTCTACTAAACCATCCTGTAAATAAGAACCTATTTCGAGCATAATGTATTCACAATCCAATACTTACAGGACATCATAATTGCTGATCTCCTTTAGAAATAAACACTCACTGTGAACCACAGGATCAAAAATAGCTATCTTCCGATAGTTTAACACTGGCTGAAAGTGGCTGGACATATGTGTATACTCATAAAACAAAATAACCTGTCTGTAAAACCACAGATGGTACAACTCGTCTGCACAGTAGCTCAAAATCTTCTCAGCCCTAATCACACACTGATGACCAACTCAAGAATAATGAACTCTGGCCATCTCAGCTTGGTGCGTTTTTCTCGCCACACTCTGATTCGCTGACTCAATTCTTCTTCATTAAATTTATTGGTCGAGCTTTGTTGTTCTCAAACATTCTATTTACATCTCTAGATGATCACCCACTTTTAGTAAACGTGAGCTGTATCTTGAGCAATTATTTGTTCCTTTCATTATTTTTTTCTGTGAGCTGTCTTAACTGTTTATCTCACTCTAACCAAAGCATGAATAATGCTAGCGCAAGCCTCACGGCTACAGTGTGACATGAGCTCAAACTCTTTCAGGATGACGAAAACGTGAAAAGAGCTTGAACGTGGAAAGAGCTTAATTTATCTAGGTGTCGAACAAAGAAGTACTGGTCTAAAGAAGAGGATAACAGATAGATGGAGCAGACATTGCGATAGGTCAGAGAAATTTTAAGATGCACTAAATATGCAGCCCATCGGGGAAAAACCCATGCAACCGGGAGTGATAGAACTACCTGAAGATAATTAAATAATAACGCGTGACTTCACCATCGCAAAAATTATCTTCTGACTTCCAAAGGAGCATACGTCGTCAATGAATTTATACTAGATCTTCCTGACATGTGCGATTCGTTAACGGTCTTTATATGTCGTGTTTATTACTCTCTTGTGGCTCCAGTTCCTTTCTCCATGTGTGTTTTGATCTCCTTCTACTTCTTTTAGCCTCATGAATAAGGTACCAGAGCAACTCTGGGAAGGTTAAAGGCGCCCGGCGTGATGCTGACCCCAATATCCCTAGTGTGCCGTATGGTCAAGAAGATATGGGCCTAACAATATTTTCCCAATATGCCTGAATGGGCATGTCACGGGATCTACCTCTCTTACTCTGGTGATTCAACAAGAAGTCGATGAGAACGATGAAGGTACAGTAGCTGGAGGAATGGAAATGAAAGGTTGGGCAATTGTAAGCTCCACGAGAGGAGAGCACCAAATAAACACACGACAGTCACTAAGCCCTTTGAAAGAGAAATTGTGTGGTGAAGAGAAAAGCCTGAGACGGACCGCCAACGTTAAAGAGAAATAATAATAATAATAATAAATTCTTTAAGCGCCAAACACGGCGCATAAGGCAGAAACCAGTGCTCTCCAGGTTGTTCGTTGTGACGCCACTCCTCTTAGCTCTTGCACATTATTTAGGCCCAACGTTCTTCCTTCTCTTATTATTGTTCTTCTGAGTGTTTCTTTTGGTCTTCCTTTTTTCCGCTTACCCTCAGGAACCCAAGTGAGCGCCTGTAGTGGTATTCTGTTGTTTTGCATTCGTAGGACATGACCGATATATGACCATCGTCTTTTCCTTATATAGTCGGAGACATATTTCTGCCTAGAGTCTTCTCTTATTAAAAGAGAAATAGTTGTAGGTTATGAGAGAGCAGACGGAGTAGACGAAGTTCAAATGCAGATGCCATGTCATAGAGACGAACATCAAAATAGAATGGCAATTTCAGACTTTATTAAGCAATCAATTGTTAAAGTAAAACACATGAAAAAACGAATGTAGTGATGGATTTCAACACCAGTATACAGAATGCTGAGATGCCGGAAGACTGACTACATAGCTACCTACGGCCACTTCCTAAACTTGGTAAAGACCCCACACTGCTTAGCAGCTATCGAATCATCACATTGCAGCATGTCTACGGCAAATTACTTGAGAAGATTGTGGCGAGACAATTAATGAACCACCTTGAAAATGGACACATCCTCCTTGATACTTTGTACAATTATAGTCCAATAAAAGTATCATGGTGTAACGCTGGAACAGAAAATTGAAAGGCAGAACAAGTTGAAATACCTTGGAGTAACATTTGATCGAGGGCTATCATATAAGCACCATGCTGATCACATCATACAGAAGTGCAAGAGAGGTCTGGAAGCCCTAAAAACAATGGCTGCAGCGCACCTGAAGCAGAGACTACTGTTTTTCCTGTATCATCAGCTGGTCTTGTTTGTAGTCGAGTATGGCCTGGGAATAGTCACGCTGTCAATGTCACAATGTGAACAATTGGAACGCATTCAAAACGAAAGGATGCGTATAGTCTTGAGCTCCGCGCGAAATACCCCTATTGTGTTGATGCGTCACATGCTTGGATTGCTGCCAATTAGATCCAGATATACGATGGTCCAGGTAAAATCGTATATGGGTGTAACTACAGAAAAAAAGCATCTCCTGCATGGTAACGTAGCTGATATTAAAGGAGAGAGAATAAAGAGGGGGGGGGGGGGAAGGGTGTGGTGGGTTTTGATGTTATGAATTGTTGTTATGTTTTATTATTGTATTAAATGAGATCAGCTATGAAGGTCCCTGAATTTAACAGATAGTATTTTATACTTTCCAGAGTACCTTTCTGCTACCACCCTTTTGATCTCATTCAAAATTAATCTATATTATGATATAAAATGACTTCGTGTAGTGTCTAGGGTTATGAATGTGGAGTCTAATGTGCAATAACCAACAAATATACAAACAAATAGTTTATTATCCACAACCACCAACATTACTACAACAATAACATACCAACGACACTTTTAAAGGCTATCTTATTTTAAGACAGTGGTTGAAATTTATGTAAATACAATTTTTTTCAATTTATTATCCTGATTCTAATTTATTTTGAACCAGGACTGACAATCAACAGTGAAATCAAAAGAATCATTTACAACATTCCAATAACACAGTAGATCTTCTGTTCATACATACAATATTATTCTAATACAAGTGTGTAGTTGTATTCTTCTACTTTGAGGTAATACTGGTATTAAACCATAGGTTGTTGGTTATAATCACTCCCTTTAAGTTATGTCTGTTTTCGTTTGTCACTTGTGGAAATATTAATATTATGCACAGTTTTCTTTACTATCACTTTACAGTCTTTTAAGTTGAGCTGCCAGGTGCCGAACAAGAACTTATCTTGGCAGGAGAATACAGGTAGAACGTTTCCTCTGCTCGCTTGACAATCTTTTCCATCTTTTGATAGGCAATGGCCACTAGCATGGGCTCGAAGTATACAGATAGAGTCCTGAATCGAGCAGTTCTCAAGCGTTTGGTACTACATTGACATCAGTACCCAGGACCCTGAAATGTGAAGGTTATAATAATAAATAATAAATTCTTTAAGCACCAAACACGGCGCATAAGGCAGAAACCAGTGCTCTCCAGGTTGTTCGTTGTGACGCCGCTCCTCTTAGCTCTTGCACATTATTTAGGCCCAACGTTCTTCCTTCTCTTATTATTGTTCTTCTGAGTGTTTCTTTTGGTCTTCCTTTTTTCCTCTTACCCTCAGGAACCCAAGTGAGCGCCTGTAGTGGTATTCTGTTGTTTTGCATTCGTAGGACATGACCGATATATGACCATCGTCTTTTCCTTATATAGTCGGAGACATATTTCTGCCTAGAATCTTCTCTTATTTGTCGATTAGTCTTGAATTCTTTCCAACTGATGTTCATGAGTTTTCTAAGACATTTGTTCTCGAATGTATTCAGCTTGTTCTCCAATGATTTTGTTATTTTCCAACTCTCACAGCCGTATGTTAACACTGAGATAACATTTGAATTAAACAGACGAAGCTTGGTATGTATATTCAATGATCGTAATTTCCAAATGTTAGATAATCAATTGAAGGCGCTAGCGGCCAAAGCAATTCTAGTATGAATTTCTCTTGTTGTGTCACCATCCTGAGTCATTTTACTGCCTAAATAATTGAAACTTTCAACTTTCTGTAGTTTATCCCCGTTCAAGATGATATCAAAGGTCTCATTAGAAAAGTTCATAGCTTTAGTTTTAGAGCTATTTATTTGGAGACCTATTTTAACCGAGAGATGACACAAATTATTTACTGCTTCTTGGGATTGTCTGGGTGTTGAACTTAAGAATGCTAAATCATCTGCGAAATCCAGGTCCCCCAGGAATTTTCCATTTGTCCATTTTATACCTAATTGTTCATTGTGGGTATAGTTTCTCATAACCCAATCAATAGCTATTCCAAAAAGTAGTGGTGACATAATACAGCCTTGTTTCACCCCTGTTTCTACTGTAAACCATTCTGTATTCCCTTTATTTGTTCTAACACAACATCTTGCATTGTCATATAGCGCTTTGATTATATTCACATATTTTGTTGGAAAACTATAGATTGTAAGTATCTTCCACAATGATGGGCGGTGTAGACTATCAAAGGCTTTTTGAAAATCGACGAAGGTGATAATAAGTGGCGATTGCATTTCCACTGATTCTTCTATAATTGTTCTTAGCGTGAATATTTGATCAATACATGATCGTTTCGGCCTGAAACCCGCTTGTTCTTCTCTGATCTTTTCGTCAGCATGCAATTTAAGTCTTTCTAACATCATGCAACATAATAATTTTCCAGGTACTGATAACAGAGATATACCACGCCAGTTATTACAGTCTGATAGATCACCTTTCTTCGGTAACTTTACAATAATACTGTCTTTCCATTGTTGTGGTGGTTGTTCTTCTCTCCATACTTCATTTATAATATCTAAAATTCTCAAGAGGTTGTTGTCATTAACTGCTTTAATCATTTCCCCTGAAATTTCGTCAACTCCAGCAGCTTTAAAATTTTTTAATCTTTTAACGGCTTGTTTGATCTCGTCCAGCGTGAATTCATCGCAAGTTATTGGCAAGGTGGTTGTGGGTGTTTCATTATTAAAATCAGGTGTTACTGTTGGTGGTGGTCTGTTTAGCACCTCCATGAAGTGCTCAGCCCATCTCTTCATTTGTACTTTTTCTGTTGGTATTGAATTCCCTAATTTACCTTTAACAGGTGTTTCCATAGCAGTAGGCTGGTGACATAGTTGTTTTGTAATTTGATAAAGGCACTACTATTACCAGTTCTTACAGCATTTTCAGCTTCTACGGCCAGTTCATTGATGAAATGTCTTTTATCTCTTCGAGTTTTTGTTTTCACTTCTTTATTTAACAAGTTATAAGTTAGTTTGCAAGATTCAACTGCATTATGTGTACAATTGAGAGCTTGAAAAATCTTGTCTGAAATCTAGCTAATATTAGCCTCTCATTAATAGGTACCCAGCTGATAAGCGATGCTGCTGCTTTCTGTGTCATTATGATGGCTACTCCCTCTGTGTGACGATTATCATTACTACTAGAGTATATAACTTGCTTTTTTTCTTCTGAAATATATTTTATGCCCTTCCCCGTCCATCTACACTCGCTGACACCTATATGTCCAACTTATAATTATCCATTTCTTTAATTACTTCTTCCAATTTTCCATCTTGATACATAGTTCTTACATTCCAGTATCCAATTTTGAAAATCTCCATAGCCCCCAAGATATTAGAATGAGTCATGTTTACTGTCGAGCCTGGTTCTGTTTCGGTAACAATCGCTTGTTTTACGATAGTGACTTGTTAACTCTCTGATCAACCCTCCTATCCAACCGACCGATTCGAGGGTTTCGAGGTCAGTTATAGGAAAATATCTACACCACTAGATACATCACTATACCTAGTATACTATACTATTCCACATTTAAGTACAGGTACATTACAAACAAACGAAAAGGGTCATAGCTTTATACCAACCTATGCCACCATTATCTTTTGATGTGACAATGTACACCAGTATTCCTCTCCCCTAATAAATACAACGCCACTGCAATTCCAGCTGTCATCTTTTCCATATAATAGGATAGGTGTTATGCTCCTTGATGACAATCATACATATTTTCTTGTAGTCTAACACCTCTCTGATAGTCTCCCACCTGGTGGATCAATCTCTAGGCTCTGCCTAAGTTTGCTACTGGCCCACTTACATATTGTCGTACATTATTATCTCACATGCAATTTTTATTTTAGATACATGTTAATAAAGTCAATCTTACCACATTTATTCAATGAAATACACAGTGAACGATGACTGGCACACTTTCGATCTGCCGTTCTGTCCAGGCTTTTGAGAAATATGGTTTTCACAGCACAAGCCTGCTCTCATCGCTACTTGTCAAAATTTTGTTAGAAAATGGCGTCCCCAACTAATGCTTTTTCCCCAATATCAACTATTCTGGCCAATGATTATCCTTATTTCACTTGTAAACAAAGTCTTTCAAAAATACAATTCAATTTTCTACTACGTTACTCGGGTGATATGAGTTTAGTACGAGGTCGGCCAATAATATTTCGTCTCACTTCAAATTCCACCCAATCCCCTGCATCGTACTATCTTAGCCTAGCTTTCACCTAATTTTTTCCCAAAAAATATGCGATCCAATCTAAGCAGATATGACTTGACCTGACAGTATCTCTGATTCTCTATGTATTGTTTTATCAATATTTGATTATTTAATGGACTATTTAGATAACTAACAACATATTCTTGGTCAGCAAGTCTTCAGGTACACGAATATACGATTTTTTATGGGGCTATGTTGCTTGGTTCAAAATTCTATCTTTTTTCTATGTTAGTTTCAAGCTAAATACGAGAGCTTATGTCATTCGCAATAAGAGCTAAGCGTGTTTCCATGACCGTAGTGTCCACATTTCTAACTTTTTCATCGTATTGGGGAAACCCGCCTAAGGCAAAGCGTGCAAGTCGGTTGTAGAGTTAGAACCAATTTGAGACGTGATTTGCGTGTGTTATCTAGCCTTGCCCCTCCTTTCCCCAAATGCAGTTAGGCAAATATTTCTTAGAACTAGGAAAAGTGGTTCGTTTATGTCAAGGACGAATTTGAAAAATTGGGTACCGTTTTGTTCGGCTTATGCGTTAGCAAATAATAAGCTGAAGGCGTAGGCGACAACTTACGATTCTCGCCGAAAATTTTTAGTGCTATCTTATCTTTGACTTTATGCACTATACTGTTATATTCTAATTTAGATATTGTATTTGGAAGCTCACCACAGGGGGAATGTCATGAATTGCGCAAGCAAATGAGACTATTAGACAGGAGACCCCAGTTGTTGAAAATATATTCAAGGGAGAAGAGTGGAGTAAGTCAGATGAGAGATGGATGAACTACCAGCAAGAAATCTTCAGCCTTAGTAGAGAATGTAGAAGTTGGGCCAACTGGAGAGCAGAGCTAGAAATTGATTAGCATAATGATAATGCTGGTGATGATGATGCCATTGTTTACACTGATCAGTCTGTAATCTGTGGCAATAAATCAGGGTGGGGCTACTCTGCTAGAGTAAAGGGCAGAACTGTCGCTGAACATAGCGGGGCTTACATGATAACAACCCCCAGCATAAGAATGGAGGTAGAGGCAGTTACTGCAGCCTTAAGATGGCTGTCTGAGACTTTATTAACAAAGGCAGTTATTGTATCAGACTCACAATCCATGCTTCGAAGGGTCTAAAATGGCTGGCTTCGACATTAATGGAAAATCTCCATAGAAGCATCGAATCTTCAATAACTGATATGGATCTACTGCCCTTGTCATGCCGGGGTACGTGGCAATGACAGAGCTGACAGACTAGCTTCAAGAACACCCGTAAAAGGTGCATTGACCATGGAGAAGGAAGAAATACTGAGGGCAAATCATGTTCGTCTATTAGAAAATAACACTGAAATCAATGAATCAACAAGGCTAAGACGGCTGGAATTTGGCATCAAACGTAAGACCAGTAGGGATGGACGTATGAGAGGACGCATTCACCGTGTATACAACTAGTGCACAACAAGAACAATTAGCATTCATCCCGACATTTGCTGAGGATGACTGAGCACCTATGGGTTTGCCCGGAGTGCAATGACGTCCATTCTGATTAACATTAACATGAAAAATACTTTTCTGTAGAAGAGCTAATGTTCTATTTATAATTTCCACAGTGCCAAAACTCCAAAAAATATCTGGCATGTATTTGTTTCCGAACTGGACAAACAAACTGAAGGATGTATTAAAATGGTTTTCACCTGAAAGTGTCAAAAGACTTTAAATTGCGTGCAACAATGATGTGAACATCAAAGACCGAGTTTCCATCCTAAAGGACAACAATACATAACTACAAACACAAAGACATTAAACAAATAGAAACAAATACAATAACATAATTCTGTCATGTAGACATTGTTCCGGCAAAGACGCATTAGGTGGCTTTTGTATCACCTGAAGGTAAACATAATGAAGATGGAGTTTCTATAGGGTAGATCAAACAAGGTTTTATCGATTGTTTTCTCATGCTGAGACCTAAATTATATTTAACTGAGATATACGATACATTTAACAGTCTTCTGAAATACTGCTGTCGTCTACACGTGTTGTTCGTGGGGTTTCCTGGTGAGAAAAGGATTAGTGTGTTCTCGGGCATACCGATATGACATATAAGGAAGGGAAACCCGAGGCCTGTAAACAGTAAATAAATATTAGACAAACATAAAGGTATGTTTTCATGCACTCGTAAGAAATAAAGAAGTAGAACACTAGACAACAGAAAAACAACAGACGTGAGTGGCTTACCCAGGATTCGAGCCCCGGATCTTTCGTACGACAACACCGCCTAACTATACAAGCGAATCACACTATCCTCCCGGCCAGCTAGGCATCCCGAAAAAAAGATGCTTTACTGACCGGTCATAAGTGCGAAATTTAAGACAAAACCGGAAGTTTACAATGGGCAGCTTAGCCTTATTAATGACGCAATCACTTCTGTCGTTCCCCTATTATACAGTATATGTCAGTCCACACAAGCAAAGACCTTGATACTGTGTCTAGTAAATGATAGAAGACTTAAGAACAGTAGTATAGAACAGAGGGTACGTTTCTGGTATTGTATAAACATTTATAACATATAAGGAAGGGAAACCCGAGGCCTGTAAACAGTAAATAAATATTGGGTAAGCCACTCACGTCTGTTGTTTTTCTGTTGTCTAGTGTTCTACTACTTTATTTCTTACTAGTGCCTGAAAACATACCTTTATGTTTGTCTAATATACCGATATAAGGTTATAGTGTCGATTGGCTGAGCGTTTATTTCTACAGGTGCAGGTGGCAAACAAGGTACGTGACCTACTGGTGTGAACTAAAATGTGTCTGATAAGTTATGAGACCTAGTGACGTGAACTAAAATGTGTCAAATAAGTTGCAAGACCAACTGATGTGAACTAAAATGTGTCAAATAAGTGACGGGACCTACTGATGTGAACTCAAAGGTGTCAATAAGTTACGGGACCTACTGACGTGAACTAAAATGTGTCTATAAGTTACGGAACCTACTGCTGTGAACTCAAAGGTGTCAATAAGTTACAGGACCTACTGATGTGAACTAAAATGTGTCAAATAATTTACGAAACCTACTGATGTGGACTGAGTATGTCAAATAAGTCCAGGACCTATTGATGTGAACTAAATTTATTCTATTTTTAACAGTCATAGATTGGTTGATGCGCCAGACAACAGAGGGCAGTCCAAGAGGAATAAGATGGACTACATTTTCTACATTGGAAGATTTGGAATATGCAGATGACATTGCACTACTAACACATTCACATCAACACATCCAGGAAAAGACGGATAGACTTAATAAGTTTAGCCAGCATGTGGGCTTGAAAATCAATTTAAAAGAAGTCAGAGGTCATGACGCTCAATGTGAGCAGCCCTGAGCCCATATTAGTAAGGAATCAGCAACTGGTACAGACAGACGCCTTCACATACCTAGGATACAAAGTAACACCAGACGGCGGGGCAGGCAAAGACATCAACATCAGAATGAATAAGGCAAGAACAGCCTTTTTAAGCCTAAACAACATCTGTAAGTCCTCTCATTATAGCACAAGCACAAAATTAAGATTATATCAGAGCTGTGTTCTTTCTGTGCTTCTCTATGGTGCGGAATGCTGGAGAGTTACAGAGAATGAAATGTCGAAATTGTCCTCATTTCACACAACATGCCTAAGAACAATTCACCGAATCTTTTGGCCGAATACCATCACCAACCAAGATCTGCTTACTCGGAGCAAGCAAGAGGACATGCACACCATCGTAGCTGGCAGACGCTGGAGCTGGGTAGGCCATGTCCTCAGAAGAGACCCCGATGCCATCACAAGAACAGCTATGCTTTGGACTCCTGAAGGAAAACGAAAGAGACGGCCGAAAAAAACCAACCTGGCGGAGGACTGTGGAGGCTGAGATGCAAAGAATGAACCAGAGTTGGGACACTGTACGAAGGATGGCCGCCGACCGAGCAAAGTGGAATCAATTTGTTGTTGCCCTACAAGACGCCACTAGGCGTGACGGCCACTGACTGCTTTTACGGTCGGCGGCTAATGATTAAAGAAGAAGAAGAAGACTGATGTGAACTGAATATGTCAAATAAGTCCGGGACCTATTGATGTGAACTAAAATGTGTCAAATATGCTACGGGACCTACTGACGTGAACTAAAGATGTCAAATATGTTACGGGACCTATTGACGTAAACCGAAGGTGTCAAATAAGCTAGAGAATCTACCGATGTTTAAAGGTGTCAAATATTTTAAACAATATTTTGGAGTGTTACCTTGTTTTAGCGAAGTGCGCCCCGTTCAACTTAGACTCACGGTCTGTCGGTTATATTAGGGTGCATTTCCAAATATAAAAGACCCTGTGATCTGAATATAGTAGGTATCAAATAAGTTACGGGACATACTAATGCGAGCTAAAAGGCGTCAAATTAGCTATCGGACCGACTGATGTGAACTAAAAGGTGTCAAATAAGCTACGGGACCTATTGATGTGAACTAAAGGTATGAAAGAAGTACAGGACATACTGATATGAACTAAAATGTGTCAAAAAAGCTACGGTATCTATTGATGTGAACTACAGGTATGAAACAAGTACATGCCATTCTGATATGAACTAAAAGTTGTCAAATAAGCTACGGGACCTATTGATGTGAACTAAAGGTATGAAACAAATACAGGACATACTGATATGAACTAAAAGGTGTCAAATAAGCTACGGGACCTACTGATGTGAACTGAAGGTATAAAACAAGTACAGGACCTACTGATATGAACTAAAATGTGTCAAATAAGCTACGGGACCTATTAATGTGAACTAAAGGTATGAAACAAGTACAGGACCTACTGATATGAACTAAAAGGTGTCAAATAAGCTAAGGGACCTACAGATGTGAACTAAAGGTATGAAACAAGTATAGGAAATACTGATATGAACTGAAAGGTGTCAAATAAAGTACGGGACCTATTGATGTGAACTAAAAGGTGCCAAATACGCTACGTGACCTACTGATTAATTAAAAGGTATCATATAAGCCACGGGACTTACTGATATCAACTTAAAAGTGGCAGATACGATACGAGACCTACTGATGTGAGCTCACATGTGTCCGAAAAGCTATGACTATGACCAAAAAATTGTTAAACAAGCCACACAAGCTACTGAATGATCCAGAAGATGTCAAAGACGTATTGAACACATCACGTGATCTAAAAGGTGCATAATAACCCACAGAACCTACCACCTTCGCCGTCAATATTCCAATGTTGAATTTTTAAACGTGCATCGAAGCAAGCAAAAGAGCAGAAATGTTAACAAATAATGCATGTGTCAATCGTTCTAGATCTATTGTGACTTCGTCGTTTGCATAATGAATTACTAATGTTATTATTTGTTCTTGTGTTTCACTTTAGAAGGTTCATACTTTGCTTCTCGCATAAAGCTAGTAAGTAAAGCGGCAATATATACAAGGACTGTCGGAGGAATGTAAACAAGGTACCTTGGAATAGCAGAAATAGCGTCGAATCAGATTCGCGCATTTTGTGTAAGCTCGCAAATGTTCCAGCGTTACCCCATGTTACTTTTATTGGTCTATAACTGCCCAGAGAGTTAGGGAGGATATGCGTATTTTCAAGGTGGTTCATTAATTGTCTCGCCACTATCTTCTCAAGAAATTTGCCTTAGACATTCTGCAATGTGATGATTCGATAGCTGCTAAGCAGTGTGGGGTTTTTACTAGGTTTAGGAAGTGGCCGTAGGTAATTATGTAGCCAGTTTTCCGGCACCTCGGCATTCTGTATACTGGTGTTAAAATCCATCACTACATGCATAATGCCTCTGTCATTAAGCTCTTTGATGTGTTGATACTGTACACCATCAGGACCCGGAGCAATGTTTCTACTTGGTTTTAACGTATACATAACGTCTTCGTCAGATATGAGGTCGAAATATATCTGGCCTCTGAATCCATTTTCCAGCACACGATTCTTAATCTCTTATCGAGCAGTTTTATCACCTTTATCCGCCTGAGTGATATATCGACTGAGTGATATACCGACTGAGTGATATACCGACTGAGTGATATACCGACTGAGTGATATACCGACTGAGTGATATACCGACTGAATAATGCATGTCCTTTCGGTCTACAAACTCATTCCCGCGGAGTTCAGAATATTAGGTATGGGTTGAATTATATTGTTCCTATACATTCGTCGATGTAAGGACCAGAATTTCTGTAAGGTCTTTTCCGTGCCCACCTGTGTCACGAAGGCCTTCCACACTTGGTCCTTGGCTTCAACCCCTCCGTTATTCACTATACTTCTCTTTCGCGCTTTCGTCCATTCTTTCGTCGCTCTTTCATTTTCTATTCATGCTTTTTCTACATCCTCAATCCACCAGGGTGGTTAGGTGAAAGGTGTTCTAGCTGTCTTTTTCCTGGCATTTTGACGCAATATATGTAGAGGGCTTTTATAGTCATGTGAGCCTGCAGTGTACTTAAAGTGTGTTTAGGCCGCCTGTGTCTGGTTACCCTCCCTTTTGCAATAAATAAATAAGTATATGGATTGAACAAGCAGAAACACTCGAATAAACGTACGATGTAACTGCCAGATAGCCAGCTGGCGGTCTTTCACATAAATTTACTTCTTAATGGCTAATACAAAAGTAAGCCCCCCGCCGTCCCCCCTCCCCCCTTTCCCAATCCCACCACTTAAAAAAAAGGACAGAGATAACAGCCCAGTGGTCAAAATGCTATAAAAATTGGCACAATATACCCCACTTACAACGGAGAGATCACACCTCTTGTCAGGTTGTGACGGGATGTATAATCTCGGAAATAAGTGGAAAAACAAACATAACCATGTGATATTTTAAGTAGCAGAGCTAGAGACGTTAGGGGAATGCATCCAATTTTTTTTCAAAGGGAAACAACTTAACTTTTTCAAAACTATAAAACTAAACAACATATTTTCATTACCTATTTAATTTTATTAATTCATTATATAAAGTTATTTAAGGCATAAGAGATTCATATATTTTTCTTAGTTTATTTTTTAAATTGTCAAAATGATCTTTTGTTTTCTATGTGTAGAGTAAACAAACTTTTAATAAAATCGAGTTTAAGCACATGATAAAGTAGTGAACACTTATATGCTCTGTCACTTTCAATGATATTGACACTTTGACCCGCTTATGCAACGCAGATGTGCATACTAACATGTTTCATCGGCGCTCGAAAGCGCACTTCGACAATCTTTTAAACACATTTTCTTGGTCGTTCCTCCTGTACCCTGGGGCCGAGGTGGCTAAGAGGTATGGCGTTCGTCTCTAAGTCTAAAGGTACCGGGTTCGGTTCCCGGTACAGGGAATGATTTTGATGGAATATTTGCATAAGCACTGGGAACTAATAATGCCATACTCCCCCTGATCTCCTGCGTAGTGAGATCACATATCTAGTCTTCACGGATAAGGGTGAAACAATAGGAGGTCCTGCAAGTAGCGCTCGTTAAAAATTCTTCGGCAGTTGAAAAACGCAAAGAGTAGTCCATACGGCCACTGCGCTGGCAGAACCCTGGCATAATTTACATTGGGAACTTCGTGGTGCTTTAGAATTTGTGCGCTGTGCTGAGATCCTCCTTGTGTGATCTAAGGGAGGAGATCGGAGCACTGATGGAGTTGACCGTGTGCATTGAAAATGGTCCTTGAAACAAAACAAACACACCTTTTCTACCTTGGGGTGTAGAATTTGTCACAGGACAGATTGGCGCGACTTCTTCTCAATCTCTTCTCTACTACGGCAGTACTCATTTTCAATTGTTGTACGTACTGATTACCTGGAATTTCCTGGTCGACACATTTCTTTCTGCTATGTAGCAGACATTTTGTATTTTCAAACATTCTTACACTCCTCAAAGACATAAGTCTGTTTGGTTACCCATTCCTTCCTGCTTTGGAAGGAACGGCTGAGATAATAATTACTCGATAACCATGTTGATTAATCGCGGGTGTGGCCGATATCAGATTACAGATTAACACTAAAATCGCTCAGCGCATTTGCTTATTTGCTAATAAGGGCATGTTGTGTTCTTCGCCAAGATCGTAATACGCTGAAAGTTTGATAGCCACTACGGGGAGACACCTTATGGGCAGACATCTTCTGTTACTTGGTCATCATTTAGGTCTTGGTACAGGCTATCGCCCGAGGTGTTAACTTCATAAATGACTATGATTTCCAGGTTCTTAATTCACCCTTTCTTACAGTTGTTTGATTATTTCGTTTTAATTCTGCAACAGTAATTCCAAATAAAACAGCAAACCATATATAATTGATAACTGCCAAGTGATCATATAAACCTTTATTCGCCTTAAAGGAACACGAACAGTTTCAAGTACATTATCATACAACATCAACGAAATCATCTTCTTCAGATCCTCTAATTTTGTCTGTATATCTTTCAATATTATTGACAGTTTGGCAATGCTACTCCGCAGTTTCAGCCTTTGTAGCTTGGTTATTTTATTCCTCGTTGTACTCAATCAGATTCTTTATACTTTCCCCATCTACTAATACTTCAGAAGTGTCTATTACTGATTTGGGCGCTCCATTTGGAGGAACCTCTACTTTATCAATGGCTAATTATATCAGTTTGCTTATCACTGCTATTCCGTTGCTACATTGGTTCATAGCTACAACTTTTTTTGCGGAAAGTAATAATTATGCAGTCAGCATCGATAGGCAGTCAGAACGGTTGTCTACTTATATATAATAGTCACAATTACGATTTCACTTAAAATCTTGTTCTTAACTATGAGGTTAAAACCATTGACAATATACAGTAAATCACAGTATAATAAATGTCTTGAGATTCTCAAAGACTGAGCCGGACTTTTGTGACAGTCTGGGTGAGCGCCTGGTTGCTACATCATCAGATATAATCACGTCCTTGTGCTATGGCTCTCTAGACCCAACTAACTAAGAAAAAAAATTATTTTTCTAATCTCATAAGTGGTGCGTGGCTTGCCAACTTAGATCATTTTTCATTGGTTATACAAATTGATATTATGTCTTCTAATTTTTCTTCTAATTTGTGTCATCTTTCGGTTAAAATATTTCTCCAAATAAATGTCTTTAAAACTAAAGCTAACAACTTTATCAATGGCTAATTATATCAGTTTGCTTATCACTGCTATTCCGTTGCTATATTGGTTCATAGCTACAACTTCTTTTGCGGAAAGTAATAATTATACAGTCAGCATCGATAGGCAGTCAGAACGGTTGTCTACTTATATATAATAGTCACAATTACGATTTCACTTAAAATCTTGTTCTTAACTATGAGGTTAAAACCATTGACAATATACAGTAAACCACAGTATAATAAATGTCTTGAGATTCTCAAAGACTGAGCCGGACTTTTGTGACAGTCTGGGTGAGCGCCTGGTTGCTACATCATCAGATATAATCACGTCCTTGTGCTATGGCTCTCTAGACCCAACTAACTAAGAAAAAAAATTATTTTTCTAATCTCATAAGTGGTGCGTGGCTTGCCAACTTAGAGCATTTTTCATTGCTTATACAAATTGATATTATGTCTTCTAATTTTTCTTCTAATTTGTGTCATCTCTCGGTTAAAATAGGTCTCCAAATAAATGTCTCTAAAACTAAAGCTATGAACTTTTCTAACGAGACCTTTGATATCATATTGAACGGGAAAACTACAGAAAGTTGAAAGTTTCAATTATTTAGGCAGTAAAATGACTCAGGATGGTGTCACAACAAGAGAAATCCATACTAGAATTGTTTTGGCAGCTAGCGCCTTCACTAGATTATCTAACATTTGGAAATTACGATCATTGAATATACATACCAAGCTTCGTCTGTTTAATTCAAATGTTATCTCAGTGTTAACATACGGCTGTGAGAGTTGGAAAATAACAAAATCATTGGAGAACAAGCTGAATACATTCGAGAACAAATGTCTTAGAAAACTCATGAACATCAGTTGGAAAGAATTCAAGACTAATCGACAAATAAGAGAAGACTCTAGGCAGAAATATGTCTCCGACTATATAAGGAAAAGACGATGGTCATATATCGGTCATGTCCTACGAATGCAAAACAACAGAATACCACTACAGGCGCTCACTTGGGTTCCTGAGGGTAAGCGGAAAAAAGGAAGACCAAAAGAAACACTCAGGAGAACAATAATAAGAGAAGGAAGAACGTTGGGCCTAAATAATGTGCAAGAGCTAAGAGGAGTGGCGTCACAACGAACAACCTGGAGAGCACTGGTTTCTGCCTTATGCGCCGTGTTTGGTGCTTAAAGAGTTTATTATTATTATTATTATAATACAAATTGTAAAGAATTATTTCAATAGCTACAGATATCGTTACCTACTTATCATAGAATTTAAATAAACTCATGCAAATGAGGTTATGTAGTCCTCTTTGGAGCGTTGCTTCGCAACTCCCGCCAAAACGTAAGGGAACATAGTTAAACAAAGTTTTGTGCTTTGATTTCTATGATGCATTTAGTAATTTATTCTGTCTTTATTTATTACGTTAACGTGTGTTACTAGCGTTAGCGTAGGCCATCAGGTTACATAAATATGGAATCTTGCTTCCTAAAATGTTCTTCTTCTTCTTTGATCCTTAACCGCCAACCGTCAAAGCAGTCAGGAGCCATTACGCCTGGTGGCGTCTTGTAGGGCAACAACAAATTGATTCCGCTTTGCTCGGTAGTCGGCCATCCTTCGTACAGTGCCCCAACTGTAGTTCATTCTTTGCATCTCAGCCTCCACAGTTCTCCGCCAAGTTGTTTTTGGTCGTCCTCTATTTCGTTTTCCTTCAGGGGTCCATAGCATTTCTGTTCTTGTGATGGCATCGGGTTCTCTTCTGAGGACATGGCCAACCCAGCTCCAGCGTCTGCCAGCTATGATGGTGGGCATGTCCTCTTGCTTGCTCCGAGTAAGCAGATCTTGGTTGGTGATGATATTCGGCAAAAAGATTCGGAGAATTTTTCTTAGGCATGCTGTGTGAAAAGAGGACAATTTCGACATTTCCTTCTCTGTAACTCTCCAGCTCTCCGCGCCATAGAGAAGCACAGAAAGTGCACAGCTCTGATATAATCCTAATTTTGTGCTTGTGCTGTACTGAGAGGACTTCAAGATGTTGTTTAGACTAAAAACGGCTGTTATTGCTTTGTTCATTCTCTTGTTGATGTCTTTGCTTGCTCCGCCGTCTGGTGTTACTATGCATCCTAGGTATGTGAAGGCATCTGTCTGTTCCAGTTGCTGATTCCTTACTGATATGGGCTCAGGGTTGCTCACATTGAGCGTCATGACCTCTGTCTTCTTTATTTTGATAATAAAATATGCTTTTGTGTAAGTTGAGCTTGCTAGCTAAATATGCGAATCAACTTGTAAATATGGAATCTTGATTCCCAAATCCGCTCTTGTGAATGAGTTGAACTTGATATTTTGAATATGTATTCAACTTGTGAGCACCTGATAAAAGGTGAATGAAAATGCTGCGTCCACCCTTTAATCGTGAGCTAGAAAGCGTCCCTTTTAACTTAGGAAGTGAAGTACGTCCTAAATGGCAAATTATGTTTTCCAGACGCACACTAGCGTCTTTCTGGTTAGACGTCAAACACGTAAGGGGTAGACTCAGATCTCTGTTGGACTGAAGGCACACAAAAGTCTGCATAAGTTTTCACACTTAATATCCGTGGTTGACTTTCTTTTATACTACTCAAAAATGATGATTTCAATTCTCTAGTAATTATGTATGACATGAGATGCACCTGATAAGTGTTAAATAGATTGCGCATTGGAGTGTGTGCACATGCAAATGTCTACGGATGATCTAACAATGTAAATGAAGTAAACTATGAACTATCAATTACCTCCTATCATCTTAGAAGAAAATCTTTTGATTTATAATCATTTATAAGAAGCATTAATTGGAAAACTGTCTTCTGCACATTTAGTTATGATAAGTGCAAAAGTGATCTTAACTAAAGACTAAGAAAACATTTCAATAGTTTTTAAAAGATTCGCTAACCTCCTTTTTTCCGTTCGCAAACTCCTTTAAGAACACAATACATAACAGATATTAATTATTTTATCCACACTGAATTAATAGAAGGTAATGTTCTGCGATGTTCTCTACACCACGCTGTTGAAAACTTTATACTCATCCCCAGGTAACATTACACTACATTATATTTCAAAAACTTCCAAGATGGATCTAGAGAGCCGGTGACGTATACCTCCGCCCATAAACCAATTACTAAGAGCCCATGTGGTCGCCCAGGCCTTGGATTTCTTTTGCCCCGTGTGAGTGATTATCACTGGCTAAAGTGGAATGGGCTATTCGATACAAACTGTCAATGCAGCTCTGCACGACAAACAGGAGTTTGTTGATTGGCCGACTAAAACAAACAAAATCACCTGCCTTCTAACTATCACAAAGCCTTGCCTGTTTATCGCTTTGCGTGTCAATTTTATTTCATTATCTTGCCTGCGGCTTCCTTTATCCTTGTTTCATATCTAAGATTCCTATCCTTCTACCGTCGACTACTATCTGGAAACAAATATTGTCCGTGTCACGGGTCTTTGATGTGCCTCGTCCGGAGTATATTGTTTGCGTGTGTCCATTCTTCCCCAATGTGGTGACATGTCGTCTGTTTGGACAGCGGACTACCCATGAAAAGGGTAAACTCTGTTGTTGTTAAGGTATTTTATTGGCATGGTCTGCTAGAGGTTAACAGCATAAGATTAATAGGTGACTACGTTTAATATAATGTAAATAATTGTTAGTTAGTGTACGCGATACACACGATTGATTATGACGTGTATGCGTTGGTATGTCACGCACCGTGACTAGGTTACCACACCCTTTTCTTAGATGACCGTCAAACGGATAAGACGTGTCCTATAATCCTTCCAGTGGTAGGCATGATATTGCCGCACATATGTTATTGCAGTACGGACATGGGTCAGTCCGATATTCTTATGAAGAGAGGAATGTATCGAGGTTAGTAATTTTAACTAAAGTCAAGGAAGGATGAAATTATGGTCCACATTCGTTTTATATCGCCAGACGTCTAATCTCATTGTCGGCCGTTGGATGTCCCAACCGCGCGTACATATAGTTACGACGTTCTGACTATAGGGTTGCATATTATTGGACCAGGACTATAATGCATGGATAGCATTTATGATGTATGATTCAATTCTAATATATAATGTTTTCATAATCAACCTCCATGGACTGTCTACTGTTTGAAATGTATATTAAAAATTGTGTGGACTCGAGAAGAGACTTATCACGTTCATTGAAGTTACAAATTCAACAATTATGATACTGAGTTCAAACCTTGTGACAGACAGAAAGTATTAACTCACATTCGCGTAACTATTCCAACAATAGCACGATCAAGAATTAATGAATCAAATGACCAGAACTAAGAAGCTTATTGAATCAATGAGAACGGTGGCTTTCCACAACGACCACTGAAATAGAAGACGGGGCCGCAACAACAATAAAAGAAGTGAATCGTATAAAGCCCCGCAACAGAGTGGTTGCCATTGCTGGGGAACGAAGGAAGAAAGAAATTTTTCTTGTTTACATACTTTCACGGACTGTTTACGATTACAAGAAAACGTTCAAGTCACATGATTCCGAACATGACGTGGCTTGTGTAACTATGCAAAAATCAGTGACGTCACAATATTCCGTGTACAAGCCAACGATCGAAGGACGATGCCAGCTCACCTAATGTTTCATTCAAGAATACAACTTCTCAGTAGATCATAGGATTGAAAAGACATTATTTACCAACAAGGAGCAAACAGTCCTATCCTCTAGTCTAGGCCGTTGGTGAAGATCGCATCGGACGACGGGTTAAAAGATAAGTCTCAGTTCGTGACTGTTGTCATTCATAAGAAACATCACTGAGTCTAATTCACATTTTGCAGGCATGTCCGTTCTATATATTTTATATGCACGTTATATTTGTTTTCATTGTTTGTGCTGTGCCTAATTTGTTGGAGGTTGGAGTGGAGATTCAGAATGAATAAATTATGGCTCTACGGATTGCCGATATTCATTCTGAACGGTCTTTAGGGTAGTGAATTAAATCGCATTTCGCGGAGAACGCGTCGATGACATTTCCGGGGCTTGTTTCGTTCGGGACTGCATTTAATTCACAGTATATGTTAGATGTCTAGTTTGGTGAAATAATCGGTGTATTTTATCGTATTCAGTTTAAATTCTATTTAGTTTGGTAACAATGTTAGTAATCTATCTTGTTCTTTCTGATCTTGCTATTATTCAGTTCATTTTTTTTGTATAACCGTCAATGAGTCCATGTTTGCGTCATTAATTTTTGTGTACGCAGATTTAACTCTATATTCAGTTAACCTTCACCCTACTCTATATTTCCGGTTTGCAGATTTGGTTTCATAATATCAATTTTTATTGTAGAAACGTCTTGTTTCGTGATAATATGGTTTGTTTATCCTTGGTTTACCCATCGTATCGTATGTCCTCATTTCATCTGTTCATGATTTAACACTAATAATATAATTTCTTGCTTAATAAGAGTGTATATGAATATAATTAAAATTTAATGACTTTTAAGGAGAATTAGGGACTTTGCACCAATTTGCAGTGGTAGTCCAAGAAATGGGCGATGCACTTTATAGCTCATGATTAAGGCATAATATAATAATAATATATATTTATAAAATAATTTGACTTTTTAGTCTGTCCTGCATATAAAGGACATAGTGTATATTATTTGGTACATTTTTTCCATTACTAAATGATTTACTTAGCACATATCACTGACTGAATGATATAATACTTGAGGAATAATACTATTTATTATTAGGTGCATGATAGTAATTCAGCACCCGAAATAGATAAATATCATAACTATTTATGATATATTAACGAGTATATATGTAATATTTTCCCAACATAGTATGTCTATGTATGGAATCTACAAATAATAGTTAGATAATATTACAATTAATTAAATTGAACATTCCCAGATTAAGTTCAATAATATTATGATTGTTTATATCGACTATTCATAAATTGAATAAGTATAATAATTACTTAAAATTTATTGGTGATTATTACATAACCATTACGTACAATATTAACGTCAAGATGCTTAACTTAGACTATTTTATTAAAAATGGTAAAGATTTTGGGAAAAAAGGAGAACTTCTCGAGGCTTATGCATTGGCTGAATTTGCAAAATATAAGGCAGAAGAGGAGGAAAAGAAAGCCATTGCTAAAGCAGAGATGGAAGAACTTGAAAGAAAACAGGCGGAAAAGAAAGCCATTGCTAAAGCAGAGATGGAAGAACTTGAAAGAAAACAGGCGGAAAGGAAGGCAGAATTAAGACAAGAAGAAGAAAGAAAGAGAGCAAGAGATGAAATCCTACGGATTGAAGAAGAGAATAAATTGAAACGACAAGAAATCATACTGCAGCAAGAAATGGAATTGCAACGACTTAAATTAGAAACAGCAAAACTTAATTCACAGGGCGCTGCAGCAACCCAAAATGATACTGCTCAATCTGGATCTTCATCCACACGACTTAAAGGTAATTATTACTTTAAGCTGCCTCCATTCAAGTTACACGTAGATGACCTTTCATCGTGGCTCGCGCGCTTTGAGGACATATGTAAGGTGAATAACCTTGACAAAGCGGCATGGGCACTGAAACTTAAGGAATTTCTAGATGGCGAACCTGCAAGTGCAGCACAAAATATAGATCCAACACTATCAACAGACTATGAGGCCATTAAGACGTTGTTACTACGTCGTTTCCACTTGAACGAAGAGGCATGTAGATTGCGTTTTAAAAGTTTGTTGCCAGATAACAATAGAGATTTCACAGGTTTTATTGCTAACATACGCAATACTTTTAACAGATGGGTTGAACTGGCAGGTGTCAACAAATCCTACGACAAGTTAGTCGATTTGTTATTGAGGGATAAAGTATTATCGTCTGTCAGCCCACCATTCTTTGCTTATCTGCAAGAAAGAAAACCAGAATCTATTGATGAGTTAGAAAAAATTTCTTTAAATTACTGCACAGCTCATCCGAATGCTAATATTTCTGGCACATTGATAAGAGAACCACTTCCTGTAGCCTCCAATATGGCATATCATAATCATAACAAACCTAGAACACACAGTGTAGACAGGGGTAGGTTCAAAGGAAACTATGACATTAATTTTCATAAGGGACAGAATAACTTTAACAATAACTTTAATAGAGGACGACAACAAACCAGAAACTATTCACCTCAGTCAAGAAATAACAGTAATCCACGTAACTCAAGTTATAATCGATCATATAACTATAATAATGATTACAAGTGGAACAATAGCGATAATTATAACTCGAGACATCGAGATAACAGTTACAATAGAGGACAACGGGATAATTCATCTAATTATTCTCGTCATCGTTCTCATTCTCGTAGATCGACAACTTATAACCATAATACAGGGGCAGCTGTTACTACTGCTACAACCCCTAGGGTTCAGAGTTCAACTACTGATAACAAAATACAGTCATCGTCTACTTGTTTTGCAATGAATTATAACGTGGCAAATAGTTGCCCAACATGTAATCTTATATTTCAGAAAGCAAAAGAGACAGTTCTGAACTGCGGTCATATTCTACCAGAAGTCAGTCTAGCAGTCAATGACGGAACAGGATCACTGATCTTCAACAGAGGAAAAGTTAATGGATCCATCGTCTCAGTCTTAAGAGATTCGGGATCGACCACGATCGGAATCCGTCAGACACTTGTTCATCCAAATTGTGCAACTGGAGAACATGTCAGGTGCATGACTTTTGGGGGAACCATAGAATATTATCCAACAGCTATTATTTACATTGACACACCTTTCTTCACAGGCAATGTTAAAGCATGCATGTTAAGAAACCCAATTGCCGACCTTATGGTGGGATGCATACACGGGAGTAAAGATTGCACACCAGATGAGATTATTCAATGGGAAAAAAATAATCTATACATCGGAAATGCAGCAATAACCAGAGCACATACAAAACAATTAGAGACTATAGACACGGAAAACAAGGAAACAAATGATCATGAAAATATCGAGATTCATTCTGCTATTGACCGAGTATCATTTGCTGCAAAACAGAGGGAAGACAGGTCACTAACAAAATTTTTTACGCTGGTCAACAAAGATGACAATCTTTCTAGGAACATAAATTATAGTCAGTGGTTTAGTATTAAAAATGACATTTTATTAAGATGTTTTATGGATAAAACTCAGATAAGACAACAAGTCATGGTACCTTTTGCTTTTAGGCGGTACATACTTCAACATGCACATGATTCTAAGTGTGCAGGTCACATGGGTTATACTCGTACACGTTCACGAGTATTATCTTCTTTTTTTTGGCCGGGAGTATCACGAGATATTTCACAGTACGTACGCTCCTGTACGATATGCCAAGAAGTGAAAGCACGGGGAGCCTTTCACACGGCGCCTATTCAGGCTTGTGATATATCGGTGAGACCTTTCGACAAAATGGCCATTGATATCATTGGCCCACTTTTACCATCAGCCAGAGGACATAGGTTTATTCTCACTTGCATCGATTTATGCACACGATGGCCAGAAGCCATCCCATTAAAAACAACCACCACAACAGATGTAGCTGATGCACTACACTTGATCTTTTCTAGAGTAGGTTTTCCTAGAAAACTTTTGTCAGATCATGGTTCTCAATTTATATCTGAGACTATGACGGAGGTAATGAAGACTTGGCAAATAGATAGAAACCTCAGCAGCATTTATCACCCAATGAGTAATGGTGCGGTAGAAAGACTTAACCGTACACTCAAACAAATGCTACATAAAGTTACAGTTAACCATCCACAGGACTGGGACAGAGTGCTACCAGCGGTGTTATTCGCTTATCGAGAGGTGCCAAATGAACAAACTGGCTTCTCTCCGTTTCATTTAGTCTTTGGCGCTCCTCCAAGAGGTCCTATGGGACTGATAAAAGATTTATTAATCGATTCTGAGATGACTCAGGACACTCAGTCATCCTATGAATATGTAATTAATCTCCGGAATAACATTATTGATGCCTGTCAAATGGCAACAGCTTCATCTGAGGCTGCGAAAGAGAAAGCTAGAACTTTCCAAAACAGTAATAGACGATTACGTCAATTATTTCCAGGAGATCAAGCTTATGTGTTATTGCCACATAACAATAATAGACTACTAATCTCGTGGAATGGTCCTTACCAGGTTATCAATAAGATTTCTGATGTTGATTATGTCCTGGACATTAAGGGACATCACAAAATATTTCACATAAATATGCTCAAGCAATTTCATACTCGACCTGAACATCTACAAGCTATTTTTCATGAATTAGATGACACTTTCAGACCTACATGTCACTATTCTAATTTATCCGTTATCCAGGAAGAAGAATCTTCTTTTCCTGAGGTACAGTTAGCTTTACCTGTACCTGTAGTACAATCTAGCGAATCTTGGCGGGACGTAACCATCTCTTCGTCGGTTACACCGCAACAGCATCAAAAGATTGCTGATCTGCTACAATCTTATCCAGATGTGTTGACCGATGTTCCAGGTCGCACATCAGTCATTAATCATGACATCACTCTTAACGAGGATACTCCAATTCGGGTACATCCTTATTCTGTTCCTATACACTTTCTTACTAAAACTACTAAGGAACTTGAACAGATGTTATCTTTAGGAATTATCGAAACTAGTAATTCCCCATTTTCTTCTCCATTAGTTATTGTCCGAAAGAAGGACAATAACATTAGACTATGCGTCGACTATAGAAAATTAAATGCACAAACGATAGTTGATAGCGAACCACATCCACTTCTCGATGACTTACTGCCACGTCTATCGACAGCAACTATATTTACTAAGATAGACTTAACTAAAGGTTATTGGCAGATACCACTAACCGAAAAAGCAAAATACTACACAGCGTTTTCAACTCCGCTAGGTCTATACCAGTGGAACGTGATGCCTTTTGGGCTGGTTAACGCTCCAGCTACCTTTGTTCGCATGATGCGACACATTTTTTCAGGTAGACCAGACATTATTACATATATAGATGACATATGCTTGTTTAGTTCATCTTTTGAGGAACATTTTTTGGGTCTTGGATACGTTTTTGATACCTTGAGAAGGTACAAGTTAACTGCTAAACCTACAAAATTACAGGTAGCATTTCATGAGATCACTTTTTTGGGTCACATTATTGGAGCTGGATATATCCGAACATTACCCAGTACAGTTTCAAAAATTTTAAACATTTCCGTTCCTCAAACGAAGAAACAAGTGAGAAGCTTGTTAGGTCTAGTCCAATATTACAGTAGATTCGTACCTAACTTGTCATCCATCACTGCTGTATTGTCCTCATTACTAAAGAAGAACATGCCAGTGAAAGTGACATGGACTGACGAATGTGACAGAATTTTTCGGCAAATAATTTCTATATTTTCAAATCCACCTATTTTGAGATTAATTGATGCTTCTAAAAAGTTCATTCTTCGTACAGATGCGAGTAACTACGGAATTGGCGCATGTTTGCTCCAATACCATGACGACATCCTCCATCCAAACTTGTACGTGTCACGAAAACTGAAACCACCAGAAGTGAAGTACTCTACGGTTGATCGCGAACTCTTAGCCGTCGTGTGGGCGATAACCAAACTAGAAAAATTCCTACTGGGAGCCCCTTTTGTAGTACAAACCGATCAAAGGGCCGTAGCATCACTACAACGAGCAAATCACAAGAGTCCAAAATTGACCAGATTTGCTATACTCCTCCAACCCTTCGAGTTTTCAATCGAGTACATCACAGGATCCGACAACATCTTGGCAGATACATTATCTCGAAATCCTAATGATGTCGATTCCTAATTTACGTTGTTTGTCGCAAAGACAATACTATGTACAGAGAAACTTAATCAAAGAACATAGCACCATCGTTGCTTTTTGACACATGAATGAACCATTTACTCAGCTGCTTTCTATAGGCAAATTATACGCAAAGTGACTGCAATCAATTGACACTATATTCGTCTTTACACCGGGACTTTCCTGGTTTACATTTGTCACAACATTGTTTCAAAACACTTCGGAGAAAATAAATGACATTCCAGTCGAACTAATTCGTTATATAACGTGATTCAGAATACTTGAACATTTTGTCTAATGGAAATTCAAGGATCAAGACTACGAATGGATCTTCATATCCAATGTTAATTACTTTAATTTATTCTTTAAAACTAATCCACATTAAAATGACAAGTGAGTTGAATTTTAAAAAAATGAATGAAACTTAAAAAAATGAAAGAAAGAAAAGAAAACTCACATAATTCTTTGATTATATTCTTAGAATTACATGATTATATTGCATACTATTGTTTAAATTAGTTAGAAAGGTATTAATAACTTAATACTACACTTACTTGATGTTCAACACACATAACTTAGTTAAATTTATACATCATTTTTTTTCTTTCTCTAATTTATTCTTTATTCGTTATTATGTCTTTCTTTAACAGATCCTCTCATTTTTCTTACATTAGATTTTCAACAACTTATTCTTATTCCATACCTAGTATAGTTATTTAGTTTAATTTTAACACTTTAAATTAGTCTGACATGACATTTTATCACGACATATTTTAAGTTAATTAATTATTTAATTAGAGATCGACATTACCATTCTCTTTTAGTTCTTATTACCATTTATATTTATTTATGATATAAATAATGAATATATTACATGACTATTGGTTAGTCGACATGACCACGACATTGGTTCTAGACAGAACGTCATAGGCCATATGCCGCAATCTCGTTAAATTTTTTTTTTGATATTGTTAACATATTGGTATTTTTTCAGATGGGTTTTTGTTAAAAAAAATCTATCTAATAGATTTTTTTTCCCCCAGTGGACAGGGAATTGTTAAGGTATTTTATTGGCATGGTCTGCTAGAGGTTAACAGCATAAGATTAATAGGTGACTACGTTTAATATAATGTAAATAATTGTTAGTTAGTGTACGCGATACACACGATTGATTATGACGTGTATGCGTTGGTATGTCACGCACCGTGACTAGGTTACCACACCCTTTTCTTAGATGACCGTCAAACGGATAAGACGTGTCCTATAATCCTTCCAGTGGTAGGCATGATATTGCCGCACATATGTTATTGCAGTACGGACATGGGTCAGTCCGATATTCTTATGAAGAGAGGAATGTATCGAGGTTAGTAATTTTAACTAAAGTCAAGGAAGGATGAAATTATGGTCCACATTCGTTTTATATCGCCAGACGTCTAATCTCATTGTCGGCCGTTGGATGTCCCAACCGCGCGTACATATAGTTACGACGTTCTGACTATAGTGTTGCATATTATTGGACCAGGACTATAATGCATGGATAGCATTTATGATGTATGATTCAATTCTAATATATAATGTTTTCATAATCAACCTCCATGGACTGTCTACTGTTTGAAATGTATATTAAAAATTGTGTGGACTCGAGAAGAGACTTATCACGTTCATTGAAGTTACAAATTCAACAATTATGATACTGAGTTCAAACCTTGTGACAGACAGAAAGTATTAACTCACATTCGCGTAACTATTCCAACAATAGCACGATCAAGAATTAATGAATCAAATGACCAGAACTAAGAAGCTTATTGAATCAATGAGAACGGTGGCTTTCCACAACGACCACTGAAATAGAAGACGGGGCCGCAACAACAATAAAAGAAGTGAATCGTATAAAGCCCCGCAACAGTTGTCCAGCCGGCTCCTTCAAGAATAATCAAAATACCAAGGTGGTATGACTGACAATATTTACAGGGGGAAAGAAATATCAAAGAAGTTGTTTGGTTTGGTGTGGTTTGGAGAATTATCTTCATTGCACACGGACTACTCAAAAAATGTTGTACCATGCCCATGTGTGTTTCACCAGATTTCTCACAAAGAAATCTGGGGTCGGCACGATCACAGCAGTTGTCGGAAAAAGTCAAAAGCGTGATAAAGTCCAGTTGTGATTAAAAGATTAACTTTAGCAGCGATGAAAGAGCGAAATGTGGTTAAAAATGCAATGACAGAAGATGATGGAAAAGGGAGCGATAAGATTTGGCGCTCGTTTATCACATATTCACATATACCAATTTTCCGTAAATATATTAAAACCACTATTATTCTTTGTTGAACAATCGTCAATGTCTCGCTCTCTCTCTCCCTCTCTCTCTCTCTCTCTCTCTCTCTCTCTCTCTCTATATATATATATATATATATATATATATATATATATATATATATATATATATATATATCTTCCTTTCTCTCTCTCTCTCTCTCTCTCTCTCTCTCTCACTGTCTTTTGCTCCATGCCTTACTGTTACTCCCTACCATTCCAACTTCATTTGCGCGCACGCTTCAAATTCCGATCCTTTCCCAGCTTGGGGCATATCTGAAGGCCATTCCCACGAATGAGAAAAGGTGTTTGAATAGTTTCAATTTCACTAAGCTGGACGTCACAAAGCAGGGAAACTGTGTTTAAACATTGACATGTTATTAATTATAGTGTGTTGTTTCTGTTACATGTATTACGGTACTATCACTACTATGGTCATTTTATTGCAGGCGACCGTCATTAGATATTTGTAGTGAAAATTATATAGATGTATTAAACATGAAGACATGTAGTAGTAACCTTACCTAAATGACAATCGGAGCAGTGATAATGATGTACTGGACCGTACATTGACAAAAAACTAACATTTCTTTTATGACAACATTTCTCGTAATTGTTCACGCATCTTTTAAAAGTTTCTAATCTGTAACTACCAGTGAACTATATATTGGAACCGATGATTGTTATTTCGAGACGAAAGACCGATGTTGTGGCTTCCTTACGCAGTACTGAAAGAGTTAAATTTCACATTTTCGTCTCCATGCGTTTTTGAATTCTCTTTTATATAAAAAAAAAGAAGAAAAAAACCCAGTGGCGATCAAGACCAAAGATTGCCTTGTGATACTAGAAGATGAATATCTTAGTGCGTTATCTATAGCCGCCTACATCGTGTACTTGCTTCTGGGCCTTCTTTTTCTTCATTGCCTTTCAGTTCGCTCCTTGTTGCACCCACCACGCCTTCAACAAATAAATGCCAAGCCTTCCTGTTGTGCATTGTCTGTTCCAGGTCTTTCAATTTCTTTATCTCTTGTATGTCTTTGTTCGTCGGGTTTTTTGTTTTTCCTCCATTTTCTCTTACCACACGGATCTCTAGAATAAGAACAATCTTTTAATGCTATCAAGTGATATTTCTTAGTGAGTATATTATCCAACGCCAGCCTCTTCTCCCCACATTTTGTTCCACTGATGTGTCTAGATCTTTCCATCAGTTCCACATTAGTGTTCGTGTCATTCCAGTTCACTGATTATATTCGGCACAAGTACTCATTCATGAACGCCTTTATCTTTCTGATCTTTTTGTTGTTCTTTATAGTTCATAGCTAAACAATTGGGGCTTGTTCATTATATCAGTGAACAGTCACGCCAAAGTGGCCCAACATCACGATTTCCATTGGGACTGAACATCAACCTGAAGAAGACAAAGGTCATGACACTCAACGTAATGAATCCTGATCCCATAAAAATAAGGAACCAAAAGCAGGAACAAATAAATACATTTACGTATCTAGGAAGCGTAGTAACACCAGACAGTGGAACAAGCCAAGACATCAGTGACAGGATGAATAAAGCCAGAAGAGCCTTTGCAAATCTAAACAACATTTGGAAATCTTCTCAGTACAGCACAAACACTAACCTAAGATTATACGAGAGTTGCATACTTTCTTTACTTTTGTAGGGCGCGGAGTGATGGAGAGTAACAGAAAAAGAAATGTCCAAATTATCTTTTTTCCACACAACCTTCTTCTTCTTCTTTGATCCTTAGCCGCCGACCGTCAAAGCAGTCAGTGGCCATCACGCCTAGTGGCGTCTTGTAGGGCACAAACAAATTGATTCCACTTAGCTCGGTCGGTGGCCATCTTTTGTACAGTGCCCCAACTCTGGTTCATTCTTTGCATCTCAGCCTCCACAGTCCTCCGCCAGGTTGTTTTTGGTCGGCCTCTCTTTCGTTTTCCTTCAGGGGTCCAAAGCATAGCTGTTCTTGTGATGGCATCGGGGTCTCTTCTGAGAACATGGCCAACTCAGCTCCAGCGTGTGCCAGCTATGATGGTGTGCATGTCCTCTTGCTTGCTCCGAGTAAGGAGATCTTGGTTGGTAATGGTATTCGGCCAAAAGATTCGGTGAATTTTTCTTAGTCATGTTGTGTGAAAAGAGGACAGTTTTGACATTTCCTTCCCTGTAACTCTCCAGCATTCCGCACCATAGAGAAGCACAGAAAGCACACAGCTCTGATATAATCTTAATTTTGTGCTTCTGCTGTATTGAGAGGACTTCAAGATGTTGTTTAGGCTAAAAAAGGCTGTTCTTGCCTTATTCATTCTGATGTTGATGTCTTTGCCTGCCCCGCCGTCTGATGTTACTGTGCATCCTAGGTATGTGAAGGTGTCTGTCTGTACAAGTTGCTGATTCCTTACTGATATGGGCTCAGAGTTGCTCACATTGAGCGTCATGACCTCTGACTTCTTTAAATTGATGTTCAAGCCCACCTGCTGGCTAAACGTATTAAGTCTGTCCGTTTTTTCCTCAATGTGTTTATGTGAATGTGCTAATAGTGCAATGTCATCTGCATATTCCAGATCTTCCAATGTAGAAAATGTAGTCCGTCTTATTCCTCTTGGACTGCCCTCTGTTGTCTGGTTCATCACCCAGTATACGACTGTTAAAAATAGAGTGGTTGATAAGGGGCATCCCACACAACCTGCCTAAGGAAAATTCTTCGACTTTTGCATCTCGTCAGGAACTACTTACACGGTGTAGTTCTTAAGGCATGCACACAATCACTGCGGGCAGACGATAGAACTGGGTTGGCCATGTCCTCAGAAGGGAACCTGAAACCATCAAAAGAGCTACTATGCTATGGACCCCAGAAGGACGGCGAAAGTGAGGCAAACCAAAGACAAACGAGAGGAGAACAGTGGAGGCTAAGATGCATGTCATGAACTAGAGTTGGGGCTACGAAGGACGGCCACAGATCGAGCAAAATGAGGATATTTATTTGCTGCCCTACAAGACTCCACTAGGCGTGATGGCCACTGACTGCAGAATCAGGATTCACCCTGTATTGAAACGTGTTGAGAACCGAGCATTGCAAACTATGCTTGTTGGAATCACTTGAGCCCCCAGACTTGATTCCAACTTCTACATGGCTGGATGCTTGCAGACAAATCTCACAATTCATTTACAATAGGCACATGGGACTGGGAGGTGGCTCTGTGTAGGATGTCATGAATCCTTGGAATAGCCTGGGCACATAATTTTAACCTTGCATATATGAAGAGCCCCATGAATCGTGTGGAGTGAATAGTATGCCGTCTCACTTTCCCTTTTGGCGTAAAACCTTATCTAAATGTAAAGGATCCCGTTACATGTCCATTGAGGCATATTGGGAAAATGGTGTTAAGCCCATATGTTCTTGACCATACGGCACACGAGGGATGATGTGGTCAGTGTCATGCTGCCTGCCTTTAACCTTCCAAGAGTTGCTCTGGTACCAAATTAATGAGGCCGGGTCGACCCTGGAGCCGTTTAGGGTCTAGAAAATTCCACCTCAACTGGGGATCGAACCATAGACCACAAAGCTATGAAGCCAATGCACTAACCACTGGGCTACCGCGGCTTTTAAAACCGTACGTAAGTATCCCTTTAAATTCATGCCAAGCCAGATAGAATGCCCTGGAGGGAAATTGAAACTTATGACGCCACTTCAACAAGTTTTAACATAGAAAACAAAATCCACACACAAATCCTTGATCTCAAATTTAAATAATGTCAAGGAAATTAGCATGACTTTGGCTTAATAAGAACGACAAGCACAATAGTTCTTGTTAAGCAGCAACAACAACTATTCTCATCTTTGTAACATCGTGCTCAAAATACCACCCAGTATTAAGACAGTAGCGACGATTTTAGGGAGTTTTTGTGATGTGTGTTCAGCAAGTGTGTATCCCCGGTCTGTTAAAGTTATGATATTGCCAACGTGCCTAAGGACAACAGCGGTAATTGAAGACTGAAGACCCGTCTCGAGGTCATTGTCAGCCTATAAACTATTTACGAAGTCAATTCAGCGGCAAATCCGCGTTTTGGGAATGTCCTTTGATCGACGTGTTTCATACTCAAGGCCGGTTTAAAGGGCATGGACACTTTAAGTGAAAGCGGGCGATAAAAAAAACAAAGAAAATTCACGTCAAACAACTCGACTTTTTTAAAAATCAGCTGTGACTCAATTCGTCCAGGCTGTAGCGCTATGTAAATATTTTATAAGAAAACAATAAATGAAAGTGTGATATACTTATAACATTCTATTTTTAGTTGTTGTAGAGTTCTGTGTTTTGACAGTAATAACCAACTACCGATCTGCTAGTTTATTTACAAATCTTATTAAATTTCTCACGAGAGTTTATCAACCTTTGCTTGTTGAAAAGTTCAGGAGAGAGGGCGCATGTAAAACAGCTCTCCCCAGGCACCGACTACCCAAGTGCTGGCTCTACCCAAACTCAAAATAATTATTTTATTATCGTCATTATCATCGTCATCGCCATTTGCTCCTTATAGAGCATGGAGACACTATAGCAACTGTTGCCATGGAAACACTACAGCAACTGTTGCCTTGTGGGAAGCCTGCACCAAAGCTTTAATTTCCTTTGCAGTAGTTTGTTTCTGTAGCAATGTGTTTTATATGATGAGGTTGTCAGCCTTTTTTAATATGGGTGTTGTGATGGCAATCCCCCAAGTTATGATGGCAATCTCCCAAGTTGTGATGGCAATCTCCCAAGTTATGATGGCAATCTCCCATGTTGTGATGGCAATCTCCCAAGTTATGATGGCAATCTCCCAAGTTATGATGGCAATCTCTCAAGTTATGATGGCAATCTCCAAAGTTATGATGGCAATCTCCCAAGTTATGATGGCAATCTCCCAAGTTATGATGGCAAGCTCCCAATCATTGTGTATTTTCTTGTTGCACCAAGCTACCTGTAGGACTGTCATAAGTAATAAGTCACCTGCTGCTCCAAGTTACTTAACCATTTCTGGTCTTATACCATCATGCCTTGCTGCTTTGCCCATCTTGATTTTCTCCAATGCTGCTTTCCGTTCTTCCATCTGGATGTCATCTTTGCCAAAATTGGTTACCTCTTCTGTGATAGTTGTTATCATTTCTATATATGTGCACGTATGTAAACTGTATGTTTTTATGTGTTATGTACATATAGATGGAGCGTCGGGTTGACAAAGGGGTTAGACGTTGCATCTCGCGCTAAAGTGTCCAAGTTCAAACACCGGTAACATCACGCTCCAGTTCACTTAGGTGTGAATGGGTATTTCACTCTTATCTTTAGTTAGAAACGGTAAAGGCATCGAGGAAGAGAATCGGTCACCCCACTGTAAAGTTTCTTTTCTTCTTTCCACTCTAATGAAGTGTCAGTCTGTATGCTCTGTAAGGAAGAGTGGTGTGTTGTTGAGATCAGGCATGCCCCAGTCTACCCAGCTGTAAATGGGTAACTCACCCTAGTCCTGAGTTAGGGAAGGCAAAGGCTCCAGGGGAAGCAGGCCCTAGACTTGGTCACTCCAACCGACGCAGGATGGTGTATGTATGAAGTAGAAGTGTAGAGTGTGATTACCGCGAATGGTGTACTGTTCATGTGCTGACCAATATAACCACTCATACACATGTGTCTACAAGGCACCAATGCAGACTGCTGGAATCTTTGTTTACTCAATTTATTCAGACGTACACACTGGGACATACGAGTACATCATGGTATGTTGACATATCAATTTGTAGGTATACATAGCAGATCTGAAGTCATGACACATTCAGAAATAATGGGCAGTACATCAAAAGTTCAATGTCATGATATATTATGGCCGCATCCCCCTATCTGACTAAACGCGTCAGTGAAGGCAGATCGGTAAATAACTAAGGTTACTTGACGTCCATAGTTTGTAGTGTATATTATGAAACCACGAAAGAGGGGGTTTCTAGCAAGATTGAGATCTCCCTGTCACTGTCCGATAATAGGATAAATAATCTGTTCTCTTGGCAGTGATCAAAACATATGATGACCGAAATCTAACATGGCCGCCTCCCTGAGTTGTCGTTCACTCATTCATAGGAAGGAGAATATAAGCCAGAGTTAATTTATAATGGGTATATAAATGATTTCATAAATGTTCCCATACAGCTCTACGATGATCAGGTTAATTCACGTAGCCATAACCGCTGTAGGAAAGTCTGTCATCTTTGTCGATACAAAACACGACCCTAGCGATACGAAGCACAATGTTCCATCTAGGTCGAATCGACATGAGATCATCAAAATAGGGTCTGGCAATACATGGAGTCCGAATTATACATTGTACCGTACCTTAGGAGAGTCTCTAACATAAACTATAGTAGAGATACCATCTCCTTTAGAAGAAAACCACTTCATGAATCGTATTTCCTTAAGAATCTACCAGCCCTTTGAAAAATGCGTACCCGCCATTATCACGGTACATCGGAACTCATCACGACTTGTCAAGACAACTCATACTTCCGCTAGACCGGAATAATAAGAATCTAGTCCCGCCTACCCATCCAAAATATACAATATAGGACTGATTCTACTTGTACTAATAATATGTAATACATATGAATTCAGGCCATAAACATAATAAGCAAATTAATATATTTTCTGGCCCTAAAAAATAAGTACAAACGTAAGAGCAATCCATGCGCCGGATCAATATCAAGAACGATTACTCCTATAATCAAAAGTGTGAATCAAACATGGATTCTCTCGCTTTTACCATAGACAGCATTTTCATACACAAATGAATGAATGTCTATATTTTTTCCATATTAAATAGCCATATCGATTTTTGTAATATGTGCGTCAAAATATGCACGCAACAGATTACCACACCCCTCGGAAAAAAAAAATGGTACATTTTTTTTTTGAAATACATCTAGGAGCAACATACAATAGGCTCACAACGCACCAATACAATGCGCAGATGATAAGCATAAGTTTTATGACCTTAGAGAAAGTACTTCTCTAAGTATAAATATTTCCAGAGAGGTGTCACCAACGCATACTACAATATTAGCAATGACACAATTTCCACATTAGTTTATACATAAATTTCATCTAAGATATCTTAACATCATGATCATCAAAGACGAAAAACATTGAAAGATCAGCGGTGAATAAATATCAATGAACCGCTAAGTAGTGTTACAATCAATATATGATATATTACATATGTGTACACATTTCAACATAGAAACAACTGTATCAAAGTTGTATAACAGTTATGAATCATGTGGGCATCTAGACAAAATATCTGCCATCACATTTTCTGACCCACGGATAGCTCGCACCGAAAAATGAAATGGCTGTAGAGCAATCGCGTATCGCGTTGATCTCGCGCTCTTCAGATTTTTACTCTGAATAGCCGTAAGAGCTTTCTGGTCAGTTTCCACAATGAAATGCGCGCCCAGAAGAAATCTTTGCAGTTTAAGGATTGACCAAACCATAGCCAATAATTCACGGTCTAGGACCGAGTAATTCTTCTCTGCGGCATTTAATTTCCGAGAAATATACATCACAGGATGCAGAGTTCCAGAGTACTCTTGCATTAGTGCAGCTCCAATCCCGGTGGATGAAGCGTCACTACGAAGAATAAATGTCTTATCCTTAGAAGGCAATACTAGGATAGGTGAAGTAGAAAACATAGTTTTAACCTTATCCAAAGAGGATTGACATTCTTGAGTCCAATGGACTACATTAGGAGACCCTTTCTTTAGCAAGGAAGAAAGAGGTGACATAATGGAGGACAGATTCGGGATGAATCGTCCATAAAATTGTATTAGACCTAAGAGACTTCGTACTTGCTTTTTAGTCTTAGGAATAGAAATGTTAAGTATCTTACTTGTATTATGGTCTTCTGTTTTTAGGAACCCATGACCAACACGGTGTCCTAAGAAAGATATTTCGCTAAAACCAATACATGCTTTCGATGGTTTCGCTGTCAGGTTATGCTCGCGTAAGATAGACAATAGTTCATTTATACCATTATAGTGATCGTTCCAAGTATCACTGAAAAGACAGATGTCATCAAGATACGCAATGACATCTGAGCGATGAGATAGGATTCGACGCATCATGCGTACAAATGTTGCAGGGGCGTTCATAAGACCGAAAGGCATGAAATTCCATTGGAATAGACCCCTAGGCGTCGAAAAAGCAGTAAACGGTTTGGCGTGTTCGGATAGTGGAACTTGCCAATATCCCTTAGACAAATCGAGTTTAGTAAAGAAGTGAGAATTCGATAGTCTCGTAAGTAGCTCTTCTAGTAAAGGCATAGGTTCAGCATCGAATTTAGTCACTTGATTCAATTTGCGATAATCCACGCAAAGACGTATGTTATTGTCTTTTTTTCGTACTATAACCATCGGCGAAGAATATGCTGATGTGGATGGTTCAATAATTTTTAACTCTATCATCTCATCTAACTCTTTCTCTACCTGTGCTTGAAAATGTATCGGGATAGGATACGGTCTGACTCTTATAGGACTATGGTCAGTAAGAATAATGTCATGTTGAATGACATCAGTTTGACCAGGAATGTCAGTAAGGACATCCTGAAATTGTTCTAACATAGTAGAAACTTGTTTCTGCTCTCCTGGAGATAATTCTGGAGAAATTGCAACATCTTTCCATGATTCATTAGAGTGAAGAGGAATCATTGGAAAAGGTAAATTTACATCCGAGAAACTCGTTTCCTCATCCTGTATTACTGACAGAGATGAGTACTGTCCATGTTGGACTGGAAAATCGTCCGTTGCCTGGAAAACAGGTTGTAAATAATCAGGACGTTCATGGAATTCCGTGAGCATGTTGATGTGGAAGGTTTTACGCTTCCCGTCAATATCGACGATATAGTCAACATCGGAAACTTTTGATATTATATCGTACGGACCTTTCCAAGAAATGAGAAGTCTATTTTCCCTACAAGGTAGCAAGACAAATGCTTTGTCACCTGGACAAAGTTGTCGCAAACATCTCTTTTTATTGGCAAATTCCCTTGCCTTCTGTTTCGCAAATTCAGAAGAAGCAGTTGCCAATTTGCATGCTTCAATAATCTTGTGTCTAAGTGCGATGACATATTCATAAGAGGATTTTGTGTCATCGACAATATTATCAGCAGTTATAAGATCATGAAGTAAGGACATAGGACCTCGCGGTTTCGCGCCAAAGACAAGTTCAAAGGGAGAAAATCCTGTATGTTCGTTGGCGACCTCTCTATATGCAAAGAGAGCCGCGGGTAAAACCCTATCCCAATCCTGAGGATGATCTTCTGTTATCTTACCTAGTAGGTTTTTCAGAGTTCTATTCAAACGTTCCACCATCCCATTGGACATAGGATGATAAATACTACTCAGCGATCTCTCTATCTTCAGAGTCGACATTACTTGAGACATGGTATCCGATATGAGTTGGGTACCATGGTCGGATAATATTTCTGCTGGAAACCCCAGACGAGAAAATATTAACCAAAGAGCATCTGCGACATCAGCAGTAGTTATGCTCTTTAGAGGAACAGCCTCCGGCCAACGTGTGCACATATCAACACACGTCAAAATAAATTGGTGTCCTCTAGCAGACTTTATCTTAAATGGACCAATGATGTCTATCGCCATTTTTTGAAATGGCCGAATGGGAATGTCTGCAGCCTGAATAGGTGCATCATGGCGTGGACCTCTGGATTTAATCTCTTGACATACTTTACAAGATCGACAATAGATTCGTATGTCCTTATTCACAGCAGGCCAAAAGAAAGATTGAAGAACTCTAGCTTTAGTACGGGAAAAACCCATATGTCCAGCACACTGCGAATCATGAGCGTGCTGTAAGATTTTAACTCTCATATTTTTAGGCACAAGGATTTGAGAATGAATGGACTTAGCGGAGTCTTGTACCATACGTACAAGTACGCCATTCTTCATCGTAATCCAAGATTTACGATTTGTATCCTTATTCGGATCACCTTTTGTTGCCAGAGTAAAGAATTTCTTTAGAGTAGGATCATCTTCCTGCTGTTTGATAAAGGAATCGTGGGAAATCTCCAAGGGATCATCTTGGATCTGCGCATCATTATCTTCAGAATGTGAAGATTGTGGCATATTAAGAGCTTGAGCCCTAGTGATTACTGCATTAGCAGATTGCATATTAACATTTTCCCAATTAGAAATTTGCTGTGGAGTGCATTCTTTCACTCCATGAATGCGACCGATGATAAGATCAGCGATCGGATTCGGCAAGAGACATGCTTGCACCTCTCCTGTAAAGAAAGGCGTAGCAATATTGATAATGGCAGTGGAGTACTTCTCCAATGTGCCACCAAATGTTACACATTTGACTATATTGCCTGTAGCTCGAGAAGGATTTACGAGTGATTGCCTCACTCCAATGGTAGTGCACCCCGAATCGAAAAGAATTGATACCGGAGTACCATCTATTAGGCCCCTATTAAAGACAAGAGCACCCCTTCCATTATGCGCAATTGACGCATGGAGAGCGGGAAGCGGGTGACCGCAGCTTAAAGTAGACACTGTGGTTGGATCGAATAATGTTTTGCATTGCGAACACTCAGATGCTCTAGCAAAATCGAAAGCGGAATTTGCTACACTGTTGGAGTCTTTTTTATCATTATTCTGATTATCGGTGTCGTGGAACTCCTGTTGTGCAGAGTTAGCCTGGTAATAAGATTTACCATGTCTTTTGTGTTGTGATCTACCTCGGTTATAATTGTCTCTATAATTATTATTGCCTCTGTTATAACCCCTATTTGGGTTTGAATCATAATATTCATGATCATAATCATCATGCTCGTTATATTGAGTATCCCTGTAATATTGTTTCTTTTGTCTCCATGAAGCACTTGGGTAGTTCCTATAGCTACTCCCTTTCCGAGAATTTCTAACATTATGGGTACCCCTCGCGTGTCGAGGACTATCAGCCCGATTCCAGTTCTTCGAAGAAGAACCCTGATTTGAGTGGTTATCTTGGTTTTGATACTTATTCCAATTAACCTTTTTATCAAATTTATTTTTAGCTCCTTGGAATTTGTGTGAGTAATTCTGATTATATTCTGTTGCCGAAGCAACTGGCATACTCTCTTTAATGTTAGAGTTACTAAGAATCATGTCAGGGTGTGCCGTGGCATACTGGTCACAATATTCTTCCATTTGCTTTATTGTACCAGGTTTACGCTCATGTAAGAACTCTAGGAATGATTTATTTACAGAAGACATGACCTTGTCTCTTAGCAATAAATCCGTAAGACCATCAAATGTTTTCTCTGTTTTGGATAATTCAATCCATCGTGAAAGTGTAATTCGTGCTTTTGAGATGAAATCTGAGAATTCTACACCTACCTCAGGTCTCATTGTTTTAAACAAAAGACGGTAACCTTCCTCAGACAGCTGATATCTCTTTATCAAAGCTGCCCTAACAGCATCATAATTATCTTTGTCGGCCTCTTCAACAAAATATAACTTACTCAGAGACTCCCCTTTTAGATTTTCAGACAACTGATTCACATACTGTGATTTGTCAACATTATGAGATCGACAAGCCCGTTCAAATCTAGAAAGCCAAAATGTTATGTCATCACTGGTAGGGTTAAACGCTGGTACCTTGACCTTGTACACAAAGGGTTTACCATTACTACCAGATGCCTGATTAACATTACTCATACATGTCAATTTTAATTTCTCTAATTCAAACTCATGTTCTCTTATTGCTTTTCTCTCTTCAGCTTCTCTATCTAATCTTCTCTGTTCTGCAGCAGCTTCTAATTTTTTCTGTTCTGCAGCAGCAGCAACTTCTAATTTTTTCTGTTCTGCAGCAGCTTCTAATTTTTTCTGTTCTGCAGCTGCAGCAACTTCTAATTTTTTCTGTTCTGCAGCAGCAGCAACTCCTAATTTTTTCTGTTCTGCAGCAGCTTCTAATTTTTTCTGTTCTGCATCAGCTTCTAATTTCTTCTGTTCTGCATCAAATTCTAATTTCTTCTGTTCTGCCTCAAATTCTAATTTCTTCTGTTCTGCATCAAATCTCCTTTCCTCCAATTGCATCTGCAATTTCTTAAGTTCAGCAGCAGTATCAGCTTCTTTTTCTAATCTTTTTTCTTCAGCTAGAGCTTTCCTTTCTTCTGCAGCAGCTTTTTTTTCTTCTATTTGAAGTTTTCTCTCCTCAGCCGCAGCTTTTTTTTCCTCAGCAGCAGCTTTTCTTTCTTCAGCAGCAGCAGCAATTTTTTTCTCTTCTGCAGCTAATGCTTTGTCATATTGAGCAACAGCCCATTGTTCTAAGTCTTTTCCAGTCTTATCAAGAGATTTTCCTTGTGCAATGAAATAATCTAATGTAGACATATTGTCTTCTTAAATCAGAAACCTGAAAAAGTAAATAAATTACCCTCTTTCACGTTAATGAGAGACAAGTCTATACCATAGACTTAGTCTTAGTCCAAACTTGTATGGTTTATAATAACCAATGATAACTTGAGTACCTATGGACACAATAACTGTATCTCAAATACTGTGGGAGACAAGCCTTACAAAGGTCTTGTATACCTCAATGTAATCAAAGATCACTTGAGTACCTGTGGAAAAAATATTTCCCTTTACCAATCACTTTGGGAGACAAGCCTTACAAAGGTCTTGTACATTTTGTTTTATAACAATAACAATCATAAAGTACTGATCTGTACGTCATATGTCAACTACAGACATTACAAAGGACAAACAAGAAAAGACAATATGAACACATTTGCAGAGATCAAATTAAATTAAATAGGAGAAATGAAAAAAAATGATCACAGAAACCGTGATGATAACTGCCATAATATAACAAGACAAATAACGCCACAGTGTATAAACATAAGGGTGTAAAAAACTGAAATGAAAGGAAAGATGAGACCTACAATTATACAAACAAATCAAACAAAACTAAGGAACACAAAATTATTACCAAAAACAACGAAGAAAAGAACACCTCATCACAACTAACAGAAATAGCAGCAAATTGTTGCTAACAAATTTCCAATTAAGAAAATGTGTACCTATAGAATACTAGTCCAGACCAATGTCACTCGGCATACCTTGTACTAGTCACACAGAACATAAACTAATTTAATACATAACAAATAACATGTAAGCATAAATAGCATATAGCATACAATATAATTTATGTCATGAATGGAATGTGTTGCAGGTATAGTGTTGTAAAGCAGGCACAGTTTATTTTAATACTAATAACTTGCCACTTTATTGAGTAATAGATTTAATTCTAAACTATTACACTGTCAATTTTTTTCTCTTTTGAGCATATGAAGATCCAACGATGAACTATGCACTTTATGTTCAACAACACTGTGATTCTTCTGTACGTTGAGAAATGTCAACAATACTGCTCCAGATATTTTCTACACTTGATACCACTGTCCTGTGTAATACTGTCTGTACAGCGAAAAACTGTCAACAAGCGCTGACCTAGATACAGCATCCTATCGGTAATACAGGTCAAGCTGACATCGACTGTATAGCTGTCCTACTGGTGTTGATGTGTTCAAACAAATGTTCTTTCAGCTGTAAACTGTGATTCTCAACACAAAACTGCGTAAGCTGGACCCAGGAATCTGGCTCGCCACTGTAAAGTTTCTTTTCTTCTTTCCACTCTAATGAAGTGTCAGTCTGTATGCTCTGTAAGGAAGAGTGGTGTGTTGTTGAGATCAGGCATGCCCCAGTCTACCCAGCTGTAAATGGGTAACTCACCCTAGTCCTGAGTTAGGGAAGGCAAAGGCTCCAGGGGAAGCAGGCCCTAACTTGGTCACTCCAACCGACGCAGGATGGTGTATGTATGAAGTAGAAGTGTAGAGTGTGATTACCGCGAATGGTGTACTGTTCGTGTGCTGACCAATATAACCACTCATACACATGTGTCTACAATGCACCAATGCAGACTGCTGGAATCTTTGTTTACTCAATTTATTCAGACGTACACACTGGGACATACGAGTACATCATGGTATGTTGACATATCAATTTGTAGGTATACATAGCAGATCTGAAGTCATGACACATTCAGAAATAATGGGCAGTACATCAAAAGTTCAATGTCATGATATATTATGGCCGCATCCCCCTATCTGACTAAACGCGTCAGTGAAGGCAGATCGGTAAATAACTAAGGTTACTTGACGTCCATAGTTTGTAGTGTATATTATGAAACCACGAAAGAGGGGGTTTCTAGCAAGATTGAGATCTCCCTGTCACTGTCCGATAATAGGATAAATACTCTGTTCTCTTGGCAGTGATCAAAACATATGATGACCGAAATCTAACATGGCCGCCTCCCCGAGTTGTCGTACACTCATTCATAGGAAGGAGAATATAAGCCAGAGTTAATTTATAATTCACTAACCTCCTTTTCTCGTTCACAATCTCTTTTAAAAACATAATGTACAATAGATAGTAATTATTTTATTAACACTGAATTATTTGCGGGCTATGCTCTGCGATATTCTGTACACCACGCTGTTGAAAACGTTGTACTCATCTTCAAAGAATATTACGCTACATTATATTTCTAAAACGTCTCAAATGGATCCATTAGGCCGGTGACGTATAACTCCGCCCATAAACCAATTGCCAAGAGCCCATGTGGTCACCCAGGCCTTGGATCTATTTTGCCCCCTGTCAGCGCGTGCCACTAGCTGAAGTGGAATGGGCTATTCAACACACACTGTCAATGCAGTGCTGCATGACAAACAGGAGTTTGTTGATTTGCCGCCTTCTAACTATCAGAAAGCTTACTGTCTGTTTATCACTTTGCGTGCCAATTTTGTTTCATTATCTTGCCTGCGGCTTCCTTTATCCTTGTATCATATCTAAAATTCCTATCCTTCTACCGTTGGCTACCATCTGGAAACAAATATTGTCCGTGTCTTTGATGTCCGTCGTCCGGAGTATATTGTTTGCGTGCGTCCATTCTTCCACAATGTGTTGACATGTCGTCTGTTTGAACAGCGATCTACCCATGAAAATGCTAAACACTATTGTCCAGCCGGCTCCTTCAACAAAAATCAATATACCAAGGTGGTATGTCTGACAATATGTACAGGGGGAAATATATATCAAAGAAGTTGTTTGGTTTGGTTTGAAGGATTATCTTCATTGCACACGGACTACTCCAAAGAAGTTGTACCATGCCCATGTGTGTTTCACCAGATTTCTCACAAAGCAGTCTGTGGTCGGCAAGATCACGCCAGTTGTCAGAAAAAGTCAAAAGCGTGTTAAAGTCCAGTGGTGATTAAAAGATTAACTTTAGCAGCGATGAAAGAGCGAAATGTTGTTGAAAATGCAATAACGGAAGATGGTGAAAAAGAAAGCGATAAGACTTGGCGCTCGTTTATCACATAGTCACATTTACCAATTTTCCTTAAATATATTAAATCCACTATTATTCTCCGTTGAGCAGTCGTCAATTTCTCGTTCTCTCTCACTCTGTCTCGCTCTCTATCTCTCTCTCTCTCTCTCTCGCACTCACTCTCTCTCTCCCCGTGTCGTTTGCTCCATGTCTCACTGTTACTCACTCCCATTCCAACTTCATTTGCGTGCGTGCTTCATATTATGATCCTTTCCCATCTTAGGACGTTTCTGAAGGACATCCCCTCGAATGCACAAGATTGTTTGAATAGTTTCCGTTACACAAAACTAGACGTCACAAAGCAGGGAAACGACGTTTAAACTAGCAATAACCCGTCAACATTGACATGTTATTAATTATTATTTATTGTGTGTTGTTTCTTTTACATGTATTACAGACTGTACTATCACAACTGTGGTCATTTCATTGCAGGTGACCGTCATTAGATATTTGTAGTGAAAATTATATAGATTTATTAAATATGAAGACATGTAGTAACCTTACCTAAATGACATGTGGAGCAATGATAATGATCTAATGGACCGTAAATTGACTAAATAACTACCATTGCTTTTATGACAACATGTCTCGTAATTCTTCGTGCATCTTTTAAATTCTTGCCCTGCTCGACTTACTGCCTCTGAGAACAACGTTTGAAGTTTGACGAAACTCCAGTTCATGTACTGTTTATCAATCGTGTTATTGGCTTCTTCCATAATCAAACTGTTCATACACACCTTCCTTTGCGCACTTTTTCTATTTTCGGGAGAGTACATATAAGGGGAAACAATACAATTATTGTCTAACTTTCAACCATAGTTGCACACCCTTAGCTGTGGATGAAATTTAATGTACTCTCTCGAAAATAGAAAAAGTGCGCAAATGACGGTGTGCAAAATGTGACTGACTGATCGACCGAAGTACTTAAGGCGGGTATTATGATATTGAATGTGCTCTGAATAGCCAGGTGGGGATATTGTTGTCTGTCCCCTAAATATGTAGAGTTGTTTATTCTTGGTACTAGGTGATGTTAAAATCGAAAATAACAATTTCCTTTGCAATAATTATCACGACACCCATACAAATAGCTGGATGTGACAGATGTGTTTTCTCAGACTGACGTATGTGAAAACTTAGATAAGCGAAGAAGGGCTTAATGTTATGTTGATTGTATCGACCTAGAACGAACTAATAAAATCTACCACATACATAAATACTAAGTCATTCAGCACATTGCACAACTAAGAAAAAAAAATACACTCAAATTTATAATTTTAATGTTATTGTATTTTCTTTTCAATTGTATTTGTTATTTAATTTTTTACTAGATGCTAGATATTTTTTTAGAAAACAATATTTACAATAAAACGGATATTTTTATAACGTCCAATAACAATAACGTTCTTATCAATTATAATTTCTAATTTCGTACACGCGTATCACTTAAATATTGATGTATCGTTCGTTTAATCTTAACAATGAAAAACGAACACACTGATTCTGCCTGAAATTAACTTCTGCTTTATACTTCGTTAGACACTTATGGATAAAATATACGATAAGCGCTTAAGCACCGCACGCTTTTTGTCAATTTGATGTTACATTTTTTTACTGCAAGCTATAAACTCCTTGAAAAATTATTTTTGGGTTTTTAGTGCATTAAAAGCCTGTGTTTAAAATATTTTTTTAAATATTTTTTAGTTACTCTACATGTTCAGTATTTCATTTTAAGTAATTGAAAACTCTTCTCAATTCGGAACACGGTTAGAATTTTTAATTAACAAAATATTACTGTTGCCACATTTTCAAATCCTATTACTCTCGTTTTGGCCCTAAAACTCCGGTAGACCATACGCTTTCAACCAGCTGTCTCCAATCCGTCGTTGCATTAGTATTCTATTGCAGTTCTTTGAAGTGTCTAGATATTTTTTCTTAATCTGTAACTACCAGTGAACTATATATTGGAACTGATGATTGTTCTTGTGCGACGAAAGACCGATGATGCGGCTTCCTTACTCAGTACTGAAAGAGTTAAATTTCACATTTTCGTCTCCTTGCGTTTTTGAGTTCTCTGTTATTTACAACAACAACAACAACAACAAAACACGTGGCGATCAAAGATTGCCTTGTGATACTAGAAGATGAATATCTTAGTGCGTTATCTATAGCCGCCTACATCGTGTACTTACTTCTGGGCCTTCTTTTTCTTCATTGCCTTTCAGTTCGCTCCTAGTTGAATCCACGCCTTCAACAAATAAATGCCAAGCCTTCCTGTTGTGCATTGTCTGTTCTAGGTCTTTCCATTTCTTTATCTCTTGTATGTCTTTGTTCGTCTGTGTTTTGCTTTTTCCTCTATTTTTACTTATCACGGGGATCTCTAGAATAAGAACAATCTTTTAATGTTATCAAGTGATATTTCTTAGTGAGTATTTTATCCAACGCCAGCCACTTCTCCCCACATTTTGTTCCACTGGTGTGTCTAGTTCTGTCCATCAGTTCCACATTAGTGTTCGTGTCATTCCAATTCATTTATTATATTCGGCACAAGTACTCATTCATAAACGCCTTTATCTTTCTGATCTTTTTGTTGTTCTTTATATACTGAAGCACATTAAAAACGCACCACCTGTATAATCAAGGAACAGAGTGTGAAATGTAAATATAAGTGTTTACAAGTTTACATATTTGGAATCTTTATTCATTTTCCTATGAATCCATGCTGGTCATTAATTTGTACATTTGATTGTTATGAAATTCATTGCATTCTGTGCAGGCAAGGGAGAAAACCAAAAATGCAACCAATAATAAAATTCATTCACACTATCCTCAGTATCTGGTATGTCCACCGTGTGCTTGCAAACAAGCTTGGCAGCGGCTCCGCATGGAACGCGCAAGTCTCTGAAGGAAATTCCGGGGAATCATGTCCCATTCACGTGTAAGAGCAGCTTCGAGCTGTTGCTGATTAGCTGGATAACCTTGCCTGTAGACTTTGCGTCCAAGCTCGTCCCACAGATGTTCTATAGGGGACATGTCTGGTGATAGGGCAGATCAATCAATCGTCGCAATGTTCTGTTGCTGTAGATATTGCTGTGTAATGCATGCGGTGCGAGCACGTGCGTTATCCTGCTGGAGAAGCTGCAAGTCTGGATAATTTGTGAACGCAGGAGCGACCAATGCATCCAGAACCTCATCTCGATATGTCACAGCATTAACATTTCCACGGAAGACGTGAAAAGGCACGCGATGGTGAAAACTGAATCCTCCCTAAATGTGAATACTGCCACCTCCAAATCGGTTGTGCTGACGAACACAGCAATCTGCAAAGCGCTCTCCACACCGTCGCCAAATCCGCATACATCCATCAGCAAAGGATATGTTGAATCTGCTCTCGTCTGTGCTAGTGGTTCCGTAACGTTCATTGAGATGTACAATAGTGCTGTGGTGGCAATTCATTTTTCTGGCAATGGCCCGCGAGCTCATTCTGGTCTCCAACATACCAATGGCTCGTTGGAGGTCGTTTTCAGATAATCGTGGCATTTCAATCACATGTACTGGGTGTTTCGTCTCAACGGCCTTTTTATACTGAGTATAATGCCACAACGCGTACACATTTTCAGGGTCATAGCTGTTGAGAATCGTGTTGCACGTGTAATTTTCATTGTTTTCATGTAGTCTGTATACAAACTCGTGGGTTGAATCATGCACTTTCTATTCCAGCAGCCATTTGCTCTCTACCTCATGACAAAAACGGGAAAAATCCATTCCCACACTTTTTTCCAGCTTCTTGGCATCAGTATATATAATAGTGGTGCGTTTTTAATGTGCTTCAGTATAGTTCATAGCTATACAATTGGGGCTTGTTCATTATATCAGTGAATAGTCACGCCAAAGTGGCCCAACATCAGGATTCCCATTGGGACTGAACATCAACCTGAAGAAGGCAGAGGTCATGATACTCAACGTAATGAATACTGATCCCATAAAAATACGGAACCAAAAGCTGGAACAAATAAATACATTTACGTATATAGGAAGCATAGTAACACCTGACAGTGGAACACGCAAAAACATCAGTGATGAATCAATAAAGCCAGAACAGCCTTTGCAAATCTAAACAACATTTGGAAATCTTCTCAGTACAGCACACACACCAAATTAAGATTATACTAAAGCTGCATACTTTCTGTACATTTGTGTGGCGCGGAGTGATGGAGAGTAACAGAAAAGGAAATGTCCAAATTATCTTTTTTCCACACAACCTGCCAAAGGAAAATTCTTCAACTTTTTCATCTCCCATCAGGAACTGCGTACACGGTGCAGTCATTAAGGCATGCTCACAATCGCTGCGGGCAGACGATGGAACTGGGTTGGCCATGTCCTCAGAAGGGATCCTGATACCATCACCAGAGCTACTATGCTATGGACCGCAGAAGGACGGTGAAAGAGAGGCAAACCAAAGACAAACGTGAGGATGAAAGTGGAGGCTGAGATGCAAGGCATGAACTAGAGTTGGAGCTACACATGAAGGACGGCCACCGATCGAGCAAAATGAGAATATTTTGTTGCTGCCCTACAAGACTCCACTAGGCGTGGTGGCCACTGACCGCAGAATCAGGATTCTACCTGTATTGAAACGTGTTGAGAACCGAGCATTGCAAACGAGGCTTGTGGGAATCAATTGAGCCCCCAGACTTGATTCGAACTTCTACATGGCTGGCTGCTTGCAGACGAATCTCACAATACATTTACAACAGGCATATGGGACTAGGAGGTGGCTCTGTGTAAGATGTCATGAATCCTTGGAATAGCCAGGGCACAGAATTTTAACCTTGATATATGAAGAGAACCATGAATCGTGTGGATTGAATAGTATGCCGTCTCCTTTTTCCTTCTGGCGTAAAACCTTAAGTGAAGGTAAAGGATCCCGTTACATGCCCATTGAGGCATATTGGGAATATGGTGTTAGGCCCATATTTTCTTGACCATACGGCACATGAGGGGTGATGTGGTCAGTATCATGCTGCCTGCCTTTAACCTTCCAAGAATTTCTCTGGTACCAGAGGCCGGGTCGACTCTGGAGCCGTTTGTTGTCTAGAAAATCCCATCTCAACTAGAGATCGAACCATAGACCATCAAGCTATAAAGCCAGTGCACTAACCACTGGGCTACCGTATGTGAGAATCCATTTAAATTCATGCCAAGCCAGATAGAATGCCCTCTAGGAAAACTGAAACTTATGACTCCAATTCAACAAGTTTTAACATAGAAAAAAAAATCCACACACAAATCCTAAATCCCCAATTTAAATAAAATCAAGGAAATTAGCATGACCGTGGCTTAATAAGAGCGACAAGCACAATAGTCCTAGTTAAGCAGCAACAACAACTATTCTATCTTTGTAACATCGTGCTCAAAAACTACCCAGTATAAAGACAGTAGCGACGATTTTAGGGAGTTTTTCTGATGTGTGTTCAGCTAGTGTGTATCCCCGGACTGTTAAATTTATGATATTGCCAACGTGCCTAAGGACAACAGCGATAATTGAAGACCGAAGACCCGTCTCGAGGTCATTGTCAGCATATAAACTATTTACGATGTCAATTCAGCGGCAAATCCGCGTTTTGGGAATGTCCTTTATCGACGTGTTTCATACTCAAGGCCGGTTTAAACGGCATGGACAATTTAAGTGAAAGCGGGAGATAAAAAACAAAGAAAATTCACGTCAAACAACTCGACTTTTTTTTAAATCAGCTGTGACTCAACTCGTCCAGGCTGTAGTGCGCTATGTAAATATTTTATAAGAAAACAATAAATGAAAGTGTGATATACTTATAACATTCTATTTTCAGTTGTTGTAGAGTTCTGTGTTTTGACAGTAATAACCAATTACCGATCTGTTAGTTTATTTACAAATCTTACTTAATTTGTCACGAGAGTTTAATCAAACTTCGCTCGGAAAAGTTCAGGAGAGAGGGCGCATGTAAAACAGCTCTTCCCCAGGCGCCGAATACCCAAGTGCCGACTCTGCCCAAACTCAAAATAATTATTTTATTGTCGTCATTATCATCGTCATCGCCATTTGCTCCTTATAGAGCATGGAGACACCACAGCAACTGTTGCCTTGTGGGAAGCCAGCACCAAAGCTTTAATTTCCCTGGCAGTAGTTTTTTTCTGTAGCAATGTGTTTTATATGATGACGTTGTCAGCCTTTTTTAATATGGGTGTTGTGATGGCAATCTCCCAAATTATGATGGCCATCTCCCAAGTTGTGACGGCAACCTCCCAAGTTGTGATGGCAATCTCCCAAGTTATGATGGCAATCTAATAAGTTATGATGGCAATCTAACAAGTTATGATGGCAAGCTCCCAATCATTGTGTATGGTCTTGTTGCACCACGCTGCCTGCAGGACCGTCATAAGTAATAGGTCGCCTGATGCTCCAATGTACTTAACCATTTCTGGTGTTATACCATCATGCCCTGCTGCTTTGCCCATCTTGATTTTCTCAAGTGCTGCTTTCAGTTCTTCCATCTGGAGGCCATCTTCGCCACGATTGGTTACCTCTTCTGTGTTAGTGGTTATCATTTCTATATATGTGCACGTATGTAAACTATATGTTTCTATGTGTTATGTACGAGGGAAGTTCAAAAAGTAATGCCTCCTATTTTTTATGTATGTAAATACTGCATCGGTGTGCAATTTGTAAATTTAGCAGAATTCCTCAAACACTCTTCTGCACTGTATAGCATTACCAACCTGTTTCAGTAACACGTGGCACCACTGTAACAGTTTAAAAATGGCTGCCAAAGACGTTCGGTTAAAACAACGTTATGTCATAGAATTCCTCAATATTGAAGGCGAGACCCCAATTCGCATCCACGAACGTTTGAAGAATGTTTATGGAGATTCAACAGTGGATGTTAGCACTGTCCGAAGTTGGGTACATCCAGGGGCGGATCTACATTTTGGGGGCCCTGAAGCTTGAACCCCAGAAGGGGCCCCTTTTATTTTAAAAAAAAAGAATTTGTGAGGATGGGAAAGAAATGTATTTTAGAGATAAATGGACTTGGAGGACCTGAAGTTCTAGCTTTATAGTAGGTCCACAACAACACACATATAAAAACTGAAGACAAATGAATGAATTTTCAAATAAGAAACAGCTCTGCTGGGAGTTGAATGCAGAACATTTGTTTAGAAGGCATATGTTCTGATCACTAAACCACTTTTCACCTTGGTATATGTGATTTTTTAAAATCTTAACTATTTTAATGATTGCCTCCATCATTCAGAATTAGTTCGTTGAAGACATACCAAGAAAATTAAAAGATAAGAAAATTAGCAATGAGGAAAATATATAATATTTTAATACATTTGTTAAAAAACAAGGCTGACAAGGTGTATGCATAAGAAATTTGTGCTCAGAAGGAAAAGTTAAACTTACCAGAACATACTACTCGTACATGAAGCACATTTTACAAAATTCTCTTATTTCTGTTTTTTCTAGCAACATATTCACGTACAGTTTTGTCATATGAGAGCTTCCTTGCAATGTCATTTTCTAGAGACAATATGCATAAAGAATTTAAGCGCTCTTCGGTCATGGTAGACCGAAATTTATTTTTTTAATGAAGGATAGCTTTGAAAAAGTCCTTTCTGCTTCACAGCTCGTGATGGGCATTGTCAAGTACAGCTTAAGCGCAGTAGTAAAATTGGGGAACACTTCAATTAGGTGTTGCTCACAAATAAGCTGAAGAACTTCTGCGCATTGCATTTTAGATTGCGTGTTTTCTTCTGTGTTCTGGGATTTCCTAAGGTGCAAATATTCTTTGAACTGATAACACTCGTTTACAAATTTGTGGTCAATACCATCTTTGTGATACTGTAGCCGTGTACATAGTTGTTCCTTTGGAAACAGGCTATAAAAACCAGATTAGCATATAAATTTCTACTTTCCTAGAAACAGATTAAATTTTAATTAGGATAGAGTCGCGTTACATGTCAAAATTAGTCACGTGATTTTTACCCAATCGTGAGCTCAGAAAATTTAGAACAGACGCGATTTTTCCCCAGCGGTCCGGAACCAAAATAAAGGTCAGCATTGCGTGACTAGCTTGAGAGACAAGCTGACGTGTCTGACCGCAGTGGTTTACTGCAATCAAGAATTTTCTAATTTTGGATCAGAAAATCTGAAGTTTATAGTGCTTAAATTTCAAAGTGTATTTAACTGTGGTTATATTCTGAACTGGAAGACAGTAAGTGTTTTGCCATATTTATCCTATAATATTTGTCAGTTCAAGACAGGATGGTTTTTGCAAATCTAAAGGAACAATCATAGCAGTATGAACCAGAGTTATTGAATTAATGAACAAGCAGAGTGATAAACTGCAAACATATACGCACTCATATTAAAGTATTGAGCAGGAAAACACATCTAGTATATTTGGTGCCCGTGCCAGTCCTCTACAAAGAGCAGAAGAAATCCGACTATAATCAAACCCAGTGCATAAGGAAACCACGATTAACAAGGAATAAATAAGACTGGAAAATGCATCGACAACATGGGTAAAGGCAGGCCAGCCCATACAGCTATTGTTTTACCCATGAAAATACCTGGACAATGCATAACAAACACGTTCCGCGCCACCCGCCCAATTTCAACAAGAGAAATGGATATTGTCTGCCAGGAAGTTATCCTAAAGTAGACGCACATCCCACTGCCCCAGATAAATATGTATATGGCTCGCATACTGGAAGCTATTATGCTGTAGACCTACAGAAACCTAATGCATGTTCTACTGAAAAGGAAGACATGTTGTACAACTCTACAACGGGAGGTTGCTATACCTCTAAACACGTACACAGAGGAAGCGAAAACCCTTCACATGAAGGAAACAGAAAATCCTACATCCCAGATGAAGATGATAACAGTTGTTCAACCCATCGTAGAGTAACATACGCGGATAGGCGAAGTTACAGTGTTTACAGTAGAAACAACATATATCAACGTAAAAGTCGTCCTCAGCTTGACAGAGATAGACGATTTATTGATTACCGGACATACGAAAAACCACATAGCGCATGGCAGAAACGGAGGTATCCGATCCACGCTGTTCCCCGTTCGAATCCCCAGCACACAAAATCCCATGCCCCCATGAGACAAACACCTCCATATTATCGCCACAGAGAAACAGAAAGCAGACCACGTATACTATCATCGATCAGGTATAATGACAACAAGTCAAGGCACACGACGGCAGCTAACAAACACTGGAACACATTGAATAAACGAGCTCAAAGAATGACAGTAAGAAATTTCATTACTGCGGTTCAAAACAAAAAGTTATGGGAATTCAAAAACGTAACGTCAGAGAATGGACAAGTTTGTCTCATATCAACAGAAGATGGATGGAGGGCACAAATAGGTCCAATAAGGTCAGGAAACAAAGATCACAGCCGCCAACAAATAAATTTAGTCCATAATAACAAGACACAGTTAACCCCCATGAAGATAAATCAACCCAAGCCAACAACGCAAGAACCTCAAACCAAGATGATCTGTGCAAAAACAACGACGGTTTGTGTGGCTACGCAGACAGAAATTGCCAAATCTGTAACGAAGGCAACACAAACAGAAATTGCCTAATCTAAAAAGAAAGCGACACAAACAGAAGTTTCGAAGTCTGTAAATCAACAACGCAAACAGAGTTTCAACCCTGGTGCAGTAGTACCAGCCTCCAACGTACATGTAAACGACAAAATGTCCTGTGTATCAGACTCAGATAGTGGTATCGAGTCAATATTCAGCATCCCACCAGTACAGGTTCACACCACAGTTAAATCGTTTTTTCCTGAGCCTCACGAATCGCCTCCTGTGGCCACATTTGTAGAACTGCCACAACCGCCAGTCATGTCACCTCCAGCCACACATTCCCAGGCTACATTGCCAGCATCACTGATTTCCTCTGCGCCCCAACAATCAGTCAATGTCATGTCACCTCCAGCTACAGTACAACCATTGACGTTTTCTTCAGTTGCCCATCAACCTCTCAACGTCAACAAAACCATCTCCAGTACTGTACCCTCTGTCAACCCTGTCAACAACGCCATCTCCAGTACTGTGCCCACTGTCAACAACGCCATACCCAGTATTGCAACCACCACCACACAGGATGATCCCAGTTCGACCTTCCTTATGGCAGTGCTGGAATTGCAGAAAAAAAATCAACGAGCGGACAGAGGCTATGAGGAGGTCAGCTATAACTCGCTGGGGCTGAGACGGTTCCTAAAACACGCCCTCGTATCTTCATGTACATGCCATCCCATGTACGGTCAACGCAGATGTGAATATTATGTACTAACGCTTTTAAATGTACTCTATTTTCAGACTATGTGACTATGTTTCAAAGTGACAGTCCTAGATTGCCTTATTACAGTGTGAGATGTCAAAGCCAAACCCAACAAGTTGTTCCCCGGACATAATCTTCTGATGACCAGCGAACACTCAAGAACAGCCCACAGAGGATTCTAGTTAGACATTTTATGGTTTTGTGAAATAAAGATGACACAAAAGATACAATGTTCATTGTTTACAGACACCCTCATTAGTCAGACAGTTTTTGATGTTTAAAATGTTGACTTACACAACCTTACTTATAACACATGTGTCCCACTGATTCTGCTGTAACATTGATCTACACTTTTGTAACTGATCATATTCCACGCTTATTTCACTAGACTTCTTGTCCTTACAGTTCCAGAGCCCGGTGATTCATTTTCCGTGCATCTTAGTGCACATTCATGCAGGCAACCCTTGCACGAGAAATTTTCTTCTTACCTGATACTAATATCTTTGTTCCCAATTATCTTACCTCATCCATTATATATCACTTAGATCCATCACACTGACACCACCATGACATCTGTAATTATTATGGCATGCTGTCCTATTTTCTCCACAGGATTTATTTATCTTAGCATGTTCACAAAAATTTGTTTACGTTGCAAAAGAAATTGTATATCCAACCTTTAACTCGCTATTGTAAGATTTTCCTCACGCCACTATCACACATCCTTAACTTACTATTTTTCTTTCCACTATTTTGAGATGACATTCTAGACATGAGTTTTTCTATCCAAATCACTTTCCATCCCTTCGAATTACAATAATGTTGTAATCAGGAGATCTTAAATTTTCCCCTATCTTTCAAGAACTTACAGTATCCTCTCCTCACTCCTTATTGACAGCAGTCACCACTATGTTAATTATTTTCTGACCTTATCTATTGCTTGCAGCCCTACTGTCTAGAATTGGTGGTATCTCTAGTGATTAGTAAATTGATTATTATCATTCTCTTGAAATTGTGATACATTGTCAGAAAAGAATTGAAATTTTGATATATTGAAAAAAAAAATTGCAAACCAGAAAAGATGAACAAAACAGAAAATGCAAAGAAAAGAGAAATGAAACTGAAAAATGAAAAAAATGAAAAGAGACAAGACATAAAAGAAAAATGAGAAGAGAACACATTTGGAATGTTGTTATAGAATGTGTTATCTGTTTATATGCCACCCTCACACATTTTGATGATATGATGATAAGCCAATATTGTATAACATTGACTGCCCTGATGTTAGCAGCCGACATAAAAGAAAAGAAAAAGAGAAAATAAATCACCATATCAGAGTGAGCAATTAGTTTTTACTCCTACTGCCCATTACCAGTCATACCCCCACCAGCATGATCTCTGATACTCCAGCAGTATTTTGTTGATACTGCCTATGACAAGTACCCCAATGACATTTGCGCATGCTGATTTTTGCAAAAGGAAATATTCTTTGAGAGCATTTGCATATGCTGACCCCACATTGAATAAATTGCAACTATTTGTTGATGCTGCCTTTGCCCCATGTTAAAGAAATGACATTTGCACATGCTGACTTAGCAAATGGAATACCCTTCTATAGCATTTGTATATGTTGAACTCACATTAAACACCCCATTACCGGATGATACCACTGATGTCCTATTTAAGGAAGAAGCAACTGTTTAGTGATGATGAAGATGCCATTTTCTATTATGGTGAAATTTTATGTTGACACAACTAATGTTTTGCTGTGCGGTTTATGCACTAATGCTCACATTAGAATGAGACAATGAATAATTTTGAGTAGTTACAAAGATAACAGAGAAAATAATTGAAATTTTCTGGAATCTAGGAACATAGAGCATATCAGGGAATATGATTGCTACATATGAGAACCATAAATGTATAGATTATCATTCGACAAGATACACAAATGAATTGTGATAATCCTATGGAACCAAAAGTGTTAAGGACACAATGGAGATTAAATGAGAAAAAAAAAGATTGAATGCTGATGCACCCAGAACATAATGGAACTATATGAGATTTGGATCACTCATGGACAAAGGATATACAAATGGAGTATGAATATCCCATAGAACCACAGAGGTTATGGACAAAATAATATAATAACAGAATGAACTGATATATTGTATATAAGAGACAAGAGATTGTGTAATATCTCCACATTTTGGGAGAATAATTTCTTGATATTTTTGCCACTTGCCTTATATTGTGAACCTGATTATAATAAGATAGAATGCACATGAATATTGCTCGCTACTGCTTATATTGAAATGGTTATGGTATTTTAAATTAAATAATAAAACAAACCAGAGGATTGAAATATGATTGAGACATGGTGACAATACTGAGATTGGATCGCCCTTATGATATATGGACCAAGAACGATGTAACCCCACGGACTGACGTGTCATGGATCCATATACAATGGATAGATATAATATTATAAAAGAGTACCTAGATTGGACATCCATATTGCTGAATCACGGATTACCATTGGAATACATGTACCCTCATGCCCCATAGGAATTAACTTAAATTATTATGAATTTAAGAAAGATAAATTGATCATCTGGCTGTAGCAGCAGATGTTATAAACACCATATAGTTCTGACAAACCTTCGACCTGCGAAGGCAGAGCTGGTGTTGACAATCCTGCACATAATGTACAAAATTTTTTTTTTGCCTCATATTCTCAAAAAGTTCTTACATCTCAGTTGATTGTTCCATAAATAATTGTTTGATGTGTTTTTAATAAATGTATTGCTAGATAAGGTACATAGGGAGTTACTAAGGACGAATTCTCAAGATAACAGGAAGACTAAAAGGGATACAATGATATTGGAGCACCATAAATGATAAATTGTTGTTATGAAAAAAAAATAAGGAGACAAATATAAACTGTATACAAGGATGCCTTGAGAGTGACAACATGTATACATATTGTCAAGAGTATAAGCAGTTGTCTTAACAGAGAAAATAAAGTAATACGGAACCCAACGTAGAAAATTCATGATGATTTGAAACTATATTTTCCTTTTCCCTTATATTTCATAATATGATAGTAACATATTCGTCTGTTGGTTGCTGAACAATTTGATGTTTGAAAATTGATGAATTGTAAGTCAAAGAAGATCTTTGAAAAAAAAAAATATATATATATATATTTCTAGGAAAGGGTTCACAGGAAAAATACTGTGTTGACAGAAAAGAAGGAATGATTAGAAATAACTGACTTATGGACAGGATCACCACCAGACGTATTACCTGTACGGATATTGGAGACAAACATCACATATTTTGAAGAAAAACAATGGTAATATAGAACATTCTCTACAGTGATGGACTTGGAACGAATTTATACACTTCATCATCATGTGGCGTATTCTTTCCAGAACGTTGTCCCCATTACAGCTGCTCTGAACGCATCACGATTCTAGGCAAGTCGGCCTGCATCAGCCAAAGACAAGGTCAGACTCTCTGTGATGTCCTGGGTCCACCGTCGTCTAGGTCGATCCCTTCCCCTTTTTCCAGGGACCATGCCTTCCATCACTGTTTTTTCCAGACTATTATGTCTTTTTATATGACCGAAAAATTTCAGCTTCCTTATTGCGATGGTATTTAGGAGCCAATGTTCCTGTACGTTTAGTGAGTGCAGTATTTCTCTGTTGGTCTTTTTTTCTGTCCAGGGTATTCTCAACATCCTTCTGTAGCATTTCATTTCGAATGATGTAATCTTTTTTGCAACTGTTTTATTGAGCGTCCAAGTCTCGCAGCCGTATGTTGCTACTGGGAATATACATGCTCTGATCAGTTGTAACTTTGTTTCTTTGCTTGTGCCTTGCCATAGGTTTTCATCTGTATTAGTTTATGTGAAGCAATTGCAAGTCTTCTTTTAATTTCTACTGCATAGTCGCCAGAGCTGTTAATGATTGATCCTAAGTATTCGAATTCATTGACACTTTCCAGTTCTTCGTTATCAATTTCAATTTCTGGTTTGGTCTTTACTTTGTCTGTTGTCAATACTTTGGTCTTCTTGGTGTTTAGGTATAGATTCTGGGCCTCGCTGTGTTTTTTGGTGGACAGAAGTAATTGTTCAAGTCCTTCTGGGTTGGTCGATAGGAGGACTGTGTCATCAGCATATCTGATTTCCGGGATCTGGTACCCGCCGATGTTAAATGAGTCAAACTCTGTGTGTTCTTGGTCATCTCGTACGTTTCTCATGATATTCTCGGCATAAATGTTAAACAGGTAAGGGAAAAGGGTACAGCCTTGTCTTACTCCTTTCTGTACTTCAAACCATTCTGATGTTTCCCCCTCTATTCTTACGGCTGCCTGTTGTTCTTGGTACAGCAGTGCGATGAGTTGTATAAGGTGGTTTGGAAATCCCATATTTTTCATAATAGCTCATAACTGCTGATGTTGTACACAATCGAAAGCTTTGGTGTAATCAATAAAACAAGTATGTAGGTCAACGTTGAATTCTCTACACTTTTCTATGATGATCCTCATGTTGAATATATGATCTCTAGTGCCTCTACCTGGTCGAAAACCCGCCTGTACTTCGTTTATTTCTGTTTCTAGCTTTTGTTGCATCCTTTTCATTATGATCTGTAAAAGTATTTTGCTGGCATGGCTTCTAAGAGCTATAGTTCTGTAGTTTGTGCACAGTTTCAGGTTGCCCTTTTTTGGCAAAGGTATGTAAATTGATCTTTTCCATTCCTTGGGCCAAATTCCGCTTTGCCAGATCTTGCAGCATAATGCATGGTATATACGAGCGCTGCCTTCTCCTCCTGCCTGTATAATTTCAGCTGTTATTTCATCACAACCAGGAGATTTTCCACTTTTTAAGTGTTTGATTGCATTCCGGACTTCCTCTATGGTAGGTTCTGGTTCACGTTCCGCTTCATTCATGACGTTGTTATCTGCCGCTTTGTTTATTTCGGTATACATTTCTTGACAGTACTCCTTCCATCTGTTCAGAATATCTTTACGTTCTGTTAGAGTGCCGCCTTTCTTGTCGTTTATTGCTCGAGGTGATGATTTAAAGTTGCTGTTTTTCAATGTTCTTACTTCAGAAAACATATTCTTACTCAATCCCTGTTAGCGCATTTCCTCTATTTTCCTGCAGGTGTCGTTTATGTATTGTTGTTTGTCTTGTCTGACTCGTTTTTTAATCTGCTTTGTGTATTCCTTATTTATACACTTACCATTTGGAAAATGTCAAATACAGGAAACATTCAGACAAATAAATAAGAATAATGAGGTTTTAATGCTTTTATTGTGACAAAATGATTGCTTATAAAAATGATGCTGGTTATATTATCGTTTGAGAATATATGCATATTATGTCTAGAGATGTTTTTTACATGTAATAATGAGCAAGTAGCTCATTCACTAGAAAAAAAAAAAAGAAGTTGATGAGTACCCATGAGAACATTGGCTATTTTATGAAAGTGGATTACCATTACCATAAGGATTTGGAGATTTTGGACATTTCTTGGAATATTGCAGAATACTTGGTAAATAAATAAATAAATTACACCCATGATTATGGAACATCAGGAAGCAAATAACTTCAACATTTTTAGAGTACTTGAAGCCTTGGGATATGGAACCAATGACAAGAACCGAAATGATGTTACACCTTGCCCCCCACTATGACTAATAATATGTTGTCAACATGCATTTAGATTATGATAATGCAATTGATTTATGCAGATAAGATATTCTATTGTTCATATTTCCCAGTGTTGCCACTTGTCACATTTTTTTTTGAGTGATGACCTTATAAATGTTTCGAAGATTTTATTGGCCACTGTTGCCAATTGGTAAATTTGATGAAATAAGGTTGTGATAGGAAAGATGATCTAAAATTTTTGGAGATGATGTCCATCAATAAGGCCCTTTTATAGACGACAGTCCCATATAGATATAGGAACCTAGGTTTAGGAATTAGTTTAAATTTCTCTGAAATATTTTTGGACTTAGAAAATTTTTTTGAACTTTAAATTTTTCTGAAAATTTTTTTGAACTTAGGAAATTTTTGGGATATTTTTTAGAGTTGATAGTACTCAAATGTCTCCCTATGGGATACATTTGCAGGGCCCCGGGATCTATATGTAGCCGTGTACATAGTTGTTCCTTTAGAAACAGGCTATAAAAACCAGATTAGCATATAAATTTCTACTTTCCTAGAAACAGATTAAATTTTAATTAGGATAGAGTCGCGTTACATGTCAAAATTAGTCACGTAATTTTTACCCAATCGTGAGCTCAGAAAATTTAGAACAGATGCGATTTTTCCCCAGCGGTCCGGAAATAAAAATAAAGGTCAGCATTGCGTGACTAGCTTGAGAGACAAGCTGACGTGTCTGACCGCAGTGGTTTACTGCAATCAAGAATTTTCTAATTTTGGATCAGAAAATCTGAAGTTTATAGTGCTTAAATTTCAAAGTGTATTTAACTGTGGTTATATTCTGAACTGGAAGACAGTAAGTGTTTGCCATATTTATCCTATAATATTTGTCAGTTCAAGACAGGATGGTTTTTGCAAATCTAAAGGAACAATCATAGCAGTATGAACCAGAGTTATTGAATTAATGAACAAGCAGAGTGATAAACTGCAAACATATACGCACTCATTGAATAGTATTGAGCAGGGATGAATATTCCTCAAATGTTGAATCGGAGTGATTCACATGATGTCAGTCCCCCACGTTACGTAAATGAGCAATGTACCATGGTATTTGAATGAAAAATATTGAAAAACCTTCACGCCATTATGTATATATGTTGAGTTAAATAAAGTTCACGTTGAGACCAAAGAGAGGTAGTCCATTTAATTACCTTGCTACACATATATGTTGGAAAGGAAGGAAAGAATGCCAGTTAAGAAAACTATAATGCTTTATGAACTGCTCCTAACTAATACACCTTAGAGGATAGTCCCAGAACCTGGAGGATTCCTGTAAGACTGTAAGAGAGCAATCACTAACTCTAGTGGACAAGCTAGTATCTACATCTAACACTCTCTGCATAAACAGCAACCCCCAATTCCCTGCCCCGGCCACATTACGATATTATAAGTTTAATGCTGTCCTCGTCAATTTCAGAATTGTTCACCACTTCTGAGAGGAACTTGAACCTTTTCGCAATCTGCTCATATGGGTCAATCCTCTTGCGTAACTGGATTATCAAGCAGTCATAGAGTTGATATAGAACTTCTATCCTAAATTTGTCATCTCCTCTTAAAGAAGCAATACCACTTGTTCCATCTGAAAATTTCCTTGTAACAATGCGTTTGGAAGCATAAGAATAACTTGAAGTGATATCTTCACACAAACCTTTTGCTTCTGATTCATAGCGTTCAATCCTATCGGCTGAATTTTCTCTGAGTTCTTTAACAAACGAAAGTAAAGATTAAAGCAGAAGATAACCTTCAAATACATCAAAACCAGGGGTTTGGAGTTTCTTACTTGTTTTGTTGAGACGCTCCAGCACTTCTTCCCAAATTACTGTTAAAATAGCATTTTCCAGCTGTACCAAACTGTTGTATAAATTCTTTGCATCTCGTTTACATTCAGGCTTCTCTTCTGAGTCTTCAAAAATATGTTTGAGAGTTTGTAAAATACCCATATATCCATTTTTAATTGCCCGGACTGCTTCATAGTGTGCAGACCATCTAGTTACGCTTAAGCTCTTAAGAGAAAAATGTAGATTGCCCTGTGTGTTTAAAATCCCCCATCTTCGTGGAGATCCAGAAAGGAAAACCTACAGCTCCTGCAAAATGCCAATATAGTCAACAACTTCAGGTACAATAGACACTGCCTTTTCTCCAACAAGGTTAAGTCAATGAGCTGCATATGGTACAAAGTCTGCGTACCTGTTAATGTTTTTAAAGAGTGCTTGCAGCCCTTTCTCCGAGCCCTTCATGTTAGATGCATTATCGTAGGACTGAGCACGGATATTTTCAAGTGAAAGCTTGTGTTCACCCAGGACTTGTTGTATTTTGTTGAACAAGGTCGTGGATGAATGGTTTTCCAGAATGTTGACAGACAGACATAAAGAAACAAGGAAAACCATAGCCATCAACCTCCTGCACCGTTACGAAACTGAAGGAGAAGAGTTTTTATCGAATATTGTGACAGGTGATGAGACTTGGGTTCATTTTTTTGAACCAGAATCCAAGAGGCAGTGAATGGAATGACATCACACAACATCGCTGACAAGAAAGAAGTTCAAAAGTTCACCATCTGTAGGGAAAGTTATGGCCTCCGTGTTTTGGGATGAGAAGGGTGTGATTCTTCTCGACTTCTTGGAACAGGGAAACACGGTGAATGCACACCGTTACATTGAAACTTTGAAGAAGCTTAGAGGTCGTCTTCGGCGACTTTACCCATTAAAAGATCAGAGAACTGCACTATTGTTGCACGATAATGCCACGCCACACATGTGACCGCTTGGCATACACTACAATTAATACGTGTTAAAAACTACATATAATGAGAATAACAACGTTAAAAGCAGTTAAGACATTTGTGCACAAAATACAGTGTCATGACAAGTTCACGGCTTCGGGAAAGCTGTCCCAGAACAACAATATAGTAAGTGCCTGTTTATTGAATAGAAAAATTTTTGATAGAAGTTGCAATTTAGGTTTTTTTCCGTTGCTAAAGTCGAAATAACAGAATGTCGTGTGCAAAAAGGTCGAAAAGCTGAGAAGAGCGTGTGCAAAGGTTGATGTTTGGTGCCGAGTGAAAAATAAAGCATCGTGTGAAAATTGGCGGCAAAAAAGAGTGGGCAGTATATAAAGAGGAGACTTGGGCGATTGACAGGATCCAGGACTTGTACAGATTTTAGGAGTCGTTAGGCGAGAGAATTTTTTTTTCAGAACTTCGTCTTTGAGATTATCAAGACAAGTTGTTTTTTTTTTTTAACTTGACAAGTTTGTCAAGTTAGACCAGTATATTTTAAGTAGACAAGTTTGTGTTTTACTCTGTTAGATAGATTATTCCTGTGGATTTCCATTTTCATTTTGTTTTGGATATTCACTACTTTGGGTAAGAAAGAAATAAGTGCTTCATTATTGTGTCAATAACATTGCTGTTCCAATCACGTTAATAAACTATATTTTATTTTTCTACATTGCTGCGTTTTCCTTGAAACATTACAGTTGGATTATTTGACTAAAGCACTATACAAGACATTGCATTTCTTTAACCATAAAAAGGTTACGAAAAAACTCTGGGTTAAGGAAGAATAAAAAAAGGTCAAGTATTTCCATCTCAGGCGGTCAGACCTGTAACGACTTGAACCAAGAAACGTACAAGAGTTAGCGCACTTCAAAATATTTACCTGCGGTCAACCATTAACTGAAACTGACCCGGTCAGCTGACAGACACACACACATTCTTTCATTGATGCCGTAAACACAGCTACGGCTACACAATACTATTTGATGCCGCGACCTACGCACAAATAGCTGCATGGTCACACACACCGCTAAACACACCATTGATGCTATAGCAGAATTTGGCTGGACATTATTACCACATCCCCGTTACAGTCCCGATCTTGCACCTTCTGACTTCCATCTGTTTGGACCACTGAAAGAAGATCTTCGCGGACATCACTTTGAGGACACCGAGACCCTTAAACGCGCCGTACGCCAGTGGTTTAGGAAAAAGGACATACATTTTTACCGTGCGGAGATACATGCCCTTGTGAGAAGATAAGCAAAAACTGTAACAAATAACAGAGAGTTCATTTAGTAATAAATTTTTGAAGTTCAGACTTGGGGCTATATTTCAATGTGAATTTTATCTGTTTTTTTGCCTATTGAATGAAATTAAAAATTACGAGGCATTACTTTTTGACCGTCCCTCGTACATATAGATGGAGCGTCGGGTTGACAAAGGGGTTAGACGTTGCATCTCGCGCTAAAGTGTCCAAGTTCAAACACCTGTAACATCACGCGCCAGTTCACTTAGGTGTGAATGGGTATCTCACTCTTATCTTTAGTTAGAAACAGTAAAGGCATCGAGGAAGGGAATCGGTCACCCCACCTTATAAAGCGTGACATAATAAAGCGAATTCTCAAATACTACACTCTCCTACATGAGTATTTTCTTTACGACTACATAAATGTATGAATGTGTGTCTAATGGTAGTATTATATGCATGTATATGTTTGCATCAGCACAAAACAAATGTCTATGTTAGAGAGAAGATAAACACCTATACAGGCCACCAAGAACCACTTTTGTCAATAGTGAAACGTCGAAAGCTTGCCTGGTTTGGGCATGTAACTCGTCATGACTCCCTTTCGAAAACGATCCTCCAGGGAACAGTCGAAGGTAAACGGAGAAGAGGAAGGCAAAGAAAATCCTGGGCTGATAACATCAAAGAATGGGCAGGACACGGCTTCTCCACACTTGTACGCATTGCTGAGAATAGAGAGCAGTGGAGGACCCTGTCTGCTGATGCTTCCACCATGGCACCCCTACGACCCATGACGAGTTATGGGTTGAGATGAGATGATGATGATGTTTGCATCTGTTTATGTTGCACCATAAAGATCCGGGATGGGGGAGGGGGGATTAGGAGATGACACAGAAAGAATCGAACCACTACTACCCCTAGCATGTCGTAAAATGAGATTAGTGTGAGGTTCTGAATGGGAGACTAACACAAAATAACAGCAGATGGGGCACGTGTTTTAGCTCTGGCTTCCTGCAAGGGAGGTCAGTTGCGGTGGTAAGTCTAAGCTCCGACAGGAGGTAAAGAGGACATGAATATATATGTAGAGGGCTATTGCATTCATGTGTGCCTGCAGGGGACTTAAAGTGTGTTTAGGCCTCCTTTGTCCGGTTTCCCTCCCTTTTGCAATAAATAAATAAGTATATGGATTGAACAAGCAGAAACACTCGAATAAATTTACGACGTAACGGCCAGACAGCCAGCTAGCGGTCTTTCTCATAAATTTACTTCTTAATGGCTAATACAAAAGTGCGAGCCCCCCCTCTCCCCCCCCCCCCCCCCCAATTAAAAAAAAGGACAGAGATAACAGCCCAGTGGTCAAAATGTTATATAAATTTGCAAAATATACTCCACTTACAACGAAGAGATCACACCTCTTGTCAGGTTGCGACGTGATGTCGAATCTCGGAAATAAGTGGAAAAACAAACATAACCATGTGATATTTTTGCAGCAGTGATAGACAAGTTAGGGGAAGGCATCCAAATTATTTCAAAGGGAAACAACTTAACTATCTAAAAACTATAAAACTAAATAAAATATTTTCTTGACTTATTATATTTTATTAATTTGTTATATAAAGTTATTTAAGGCATAAACAATTCATCTATTTTTATAAGTTCGTTTCTTAAATTATTAAAACTTCTTTTGTTTTTTATGTTTAGATTTATCAAACTTTAAATAGTATGGAGTTTATGCACATGCTAAAATAGCGAACACTTATATGCTCTGTCATTTTTTATGATAGTGTTATTTCACCATGTATTAGAACACCAACTTGTTTCATCGGCGCCCGAAAGCGCACTTCGACAATCCTTTAAATACATTTTCTATCTTGGATATTCCTCCTCTACCCTGGGGCCGGAGTGGGAAAGAGCTATGGCGTTCGTCCCTAAGTTCAAAGGTACAAGGAATGGTTTTGATGGAATATTTTCATAACCACTGGGAACTAATAATGTCATACTCGTCCTGATCCCCTGCGTAGTGAGATCAGATACCTAGCCTTCACAGATAAGGGCCAAAAAAAAAATAGGAGGTCCCGTCTGCAAGATACGCCCGTTAAAAATTCTTCGTCAGTTCAAAATCGCAAAGAGTAGTCCATACGGCCACTGCCCTGGCAGAATTTACATTGCGATCCTCATGGTGCTTTAGAGTTTGTGCGCTGTGCTGAGATCCTCCTTGTGTGATCTAAGGGAGGAGATCGGAGCACTGATGGAGTTGACCGTGTGCATTGAAAATGGTCCTTAAAACAAAACAAACAAACCTCTTCTGCCTTGGGGTGTAGAATTTGTCACAGGACAGATTAGGGCGACCTCTTCTCAATCTCTTCTCCACTACGGCAGTACTCATTTTCAATTGTTGTACGCACTGATTACCTGGAATTTCCGGGTCGACACATTTCTTTCTGCTATGTAGCAGACATTTTGTATTTTCAAACATTCTTACACTCCTCACAGAACGAACGAACGAACGAACTTTATTTTAGAAGGGTAAAGAATTGGGCGCGCAGGCCCGTCTAACATTCTGCCCTTCCACTCTCATTAATCTTGCATACTATATCCTTTCATTCCCACATGATGCTTTAAGCATTAATTTAAAGGCATGCAACATTATAAAGTTACCATAACAGCATTCATTTACAGCAGAGGTGGCCAAACTACGGCCCGCGGGCCAGATCCGGCCCGCCAACCAGTTTTGACCGGCCCGCCAACCTGTTTTGGCCGGCCTCTTATTGTTGATTGAAAATTACTGTATACTCCGACCACTGTGCTAAAAAAAATATTACAAAATAGCATGCACAGGCACCAGAAACAAAACCAAAAAGACCCAAAATGTACGATTAACATCTCCCCACCTCCCACAACACCACCAACTCTCTCTCTCTCTCTCTCTCTCTCTCTCTCTCTCTCTCTCATACCAATTGAGCTCTACTAGATAGTGCCGACAAAATGGAAATGATAACGTCAAATCTCTGATCGTGCACGTGGACAGGCGAAGACAGTGTCGGTACCTAATTTGATAATGAGAAACTGAAAGCAATGACAGATCTTTTCTGCGGTCGGAAGTCTCTGAGATCCAATGATGTTACTTTGTCTTTAGCATCGTTATGGGAAAGTGATCGTGGGAGTGGGGGTGGATGGTAGGTACATTTCTATAGGAAGGAGTTGAGGTGCACAGTTGGTCTTGTGAAGTGTGTTAAGTATAAATCAGCCAGTGACACTTCTGGGCTTGTAGCTGTTGTGCACGTTTTCTAGTATAAGAGTTTGCATTTGTAAAAATGTTTTCCAAGTATAGAAAAGTGGACAGTGAAAATCGCGCATTTAAATCAGAATGAGAGTTCGATTATTTGTTCATTCTCAATAAGGATAATAAACCTCAGTGCGTTGGTTGCGCCCAAGTGTTAGCCGTAGTGAAGGAATATAACTTGAAACGTCACTACATCACAAATCATCAGAAAAACAACGACGAGCATAGCAGCGAGTCGAGAAAGCTTGTGATTGAACAACTCAAGAAAAAACTGAATCAGTAAAAGAGTATATTTAGTCTTGTAAATAAGATTCAGGAATCATCGCTCATGGCGTCCTATGTGATTAGTTATGAGCTTGCAAAAGCAAAAAAAGCCGTTTAATGATGGAGAGTTTGTGAAAAAGTGTGCAGTTCAAATGGCAGAAGCGTTCAATGAAAAAAAAGTAGTAAAATAATTTCAAAATGTACCTCTTTCAAAACAAACCGTAGTCAAGAGAACAGAAGATATTAGTTTGCATTTGTCCCAGAACTTGAAATCTTTAATTGAAAATTGTCCATACTTTTCACTGGCGATTGATGAAAGTACAGACATCACAGACACTAGCCAGCTTCTTATTTTTGTTAAAGTAATCCAGGAAGACTTTACTGTTTCTGAAGAATTACTGAAAGTTTGCTCTTTGCATGGTACAAGTAATGGGGATGACATATTTTCTGCAGTTCAAAATGCCATGGAAGAATATGATGGGTTTGAAAAATTGTCTGCTGTGTGTACTAATGGTTGCAAGGCTATGGTTGGGAAAAATACTAGTTTTGTTGGACTTTTGAAGCAAAATAAAATTGACGTGCCTACATTACATTGCATAGTTCACCAAGAGGCCCTTTGTGCAAAATCCATAAACCTAAATGACACTATGGCTACTGTAGTGAAAATAACGAATTTGATCAGAGGAGGACACAGCTCTCTAACTCACAGGAAGTTCCTTGCACTTTTAGAAGAAGTGGATTCTGTTTACGGTGATCTCCTGCTTCATGCTGAGGTGAGATGGGTTAGTCGAGGAAAATGTTTAATAAGATTTTGTGAACTGAAGGATGAAATATTTGACTTCCTGCGAGACAACTTACCATGTTCAATTGATCTTCAAAATAAACTCAAAGATATTCATTTCATTCAGCACTTGGCATTTCTCACAGATATAACACACCATTTGAATGTACTGAATTTTCAGTTACAAGGAAAAAGGCAAACAATTTTTCAAATGATGGGCTATGTTGATGGCTTCAAAAAGAAACTGAGCCTATTTAGTCTGTCTTTGCAAAAGAATGGCCTGTTTCATTTTCCTTGTTGTAAACAGCTGTCTGAGAAAGAGAGTGTTAACTTCAGGAGGTACACAGATGACATTGAACAGCTGATTTCTGAGTTTGATCGTCGATTTCAAGATTTTGAGATGTTTCGTCCACAAATGTAACTTTTTAACAACCCACTCAAGTGCACAGTGGAGTCTCAGCCAGCAGAACTACAATTACAGTTATGTGAACTCCAATGTGACCCATTAATCAACACAACAGAAGCAACTGGAGCTGATTTGTGGAAATTACTACCAAAGGAATGTTACCCACTTCTGAGAAAATGGGCCCTAAAATTGTGCTCTATATTTGGTAGCACATATCTTTGTGAGACAATATTTTCTGCCATGAAGCTTATCAAATCCAAGACCAGAAACTGATTAACTGACACTGTATTATCCCATGTTCTCAGAATTGCTACGTCACAAATGGAAGTACACTTCAAATCACTGGAGAAAAGTTTTGATAAGCCACACTCTTGACAATGAAATAACACACAAATGTATGTTTGAAATAAATAATTACATGTCATATTACAAATTACAAAACAAATTAAAACAACAGATTCATTATATTTTTTTTACAGTAATTTCAGTCCGAAGACTGGTATACATGTCTTGGCAGATATGCAGTACAGTAGTTTGCCGTTGCTTTCTGTACGTGGTTCATTATATATGTAAAACTAAATCTCAGAACGTTATTTTTTAAGGATTTTATAGGTCTGGCCCTCTGGTGTTACCCTTTACCATAATCTGGCCCTCGGCCAACCTTAGCTTGGCCACCACTGATTTACAGTATGCAATCATAATTTTTGTTTTAAATGAGTAGGTTTTTTTTTTTTTGAAACAAACAAGCTAGTAATTGGGGGAAAAAAGTAATAATAAAATAAAATAAATAAAACAATAAATAAGAATAAATAAATTCTGTATTCCGACACTCACTCATGCGGTCAATCCGTCTACAATTAATCTGTATTTTTGAATGTGTCATCAATCATCAATACAAAAATTACATAAACACATTCTCGCTTATGTCCATACATTCTTGGTGGAAAATGAAATAATAATAATATCACTTTTTTACGCACTTCTGTGGCAGGAAAAGTCTTTTAGCAGTAAAAAAAGTTCACATTTCTAAAGTACAGTGGTATGCGGGTACATTCTCACGACTCACATTTCTAAAGTACAGTATTATGTGGATACATTCACACATATAGTACATTATATAATAATATTTTAAAGTGAATATAATAATAATATTACATGGATATAAAACAAATTATTCACACAAAAAAACGAGCGGAAGAGGAAAAGAAATGTTGACCTATGGAAGAGATGTTGACAGGCAAATGCTGTTTCTATGGGGGTAGATAGTCAGTGTTGAGGAAGTGTTTGAAAAGTGCTTTGTTAAAAGAATATTGTGTAGGTAGGCTTTTTAGGTGGTGTGGAAGGCTGTTCCATAAGTAGGCACCAGAGTAGGCTAGACTCTTTTTGAACAGGTCGATCCTAGGTTTGCGCAGACGTAACTGATGTAATTGTTGTCCCTCCCTTCTACTGGTTTGAAACAATGATCTTAGGTACGACGGGGCATTGTTAGATAGAATTGTGTGAGTCAGCATGGCTTTGTTGTAGAGAAGACGTTTTTATAGCGACAGTATTTTGGATTCTTTTCCTGTCCTTGTGTGTGGTGTCATGTCGTCATGTCTTTTTGGCTATCATGATAAGGCCATGGTGCGTTCTTCGCCAAGATCGTAATACGCTGTAAGTTTGATAGCCACTACGGGGAGACACCTTATGGGCAGACATCTTCTGTTACTTGGCCATCATTTGGTCTTGGTACAGGCTATCGCCTGAGGTGTTAACTTCCTAAATTTCTTTATAATTTCCAGCTTTTTAATTCACCCTTGCTTACAGTTGTGTGATGATGTCGTTTTAATTCTCCAACAGTAATTCCAAATAAAACAGCAAACTTCATATAGTTCATAACTGCCAAGTGATCATATAAACCTTTATTCAACTTGAAGGAACACGAACTGTTTCATGTATATTATATAGGTACATTAACGAAATCATCTTCTTTAGTTCCTCTAATTTTGTCTGTGTATCTTTCAATATTATTGACAGTTTAGCAATGCTACTCCGCAGTTTCAGCCTTTGTAGCTTCGTTAATTTATTCATCGTAGTACTCAATTAGATTCTTTATACGTTCTCCATCTACTTGTACTTCAGGAGTATCTATTAAGGATTTGGGCGTTCCACTTGGAAAAACCTCTACTTCATCAACGGTTAATTCTATCAGTTTGCTTATCTCTGCTATTGCGTTGCTACATTGGTTCATATCTACAACTTTTCTAGCTGAAAGTAATAATTATACAGTCAACATCGAAAGGCAATCAGAACGACTGTCTACTTATGTATGAAAGTCAAAAGTACGATTTCACACACAATCTTGTTCTTGGCGATGAGGTTAAAACCCTTGTCATTATACTGTAAACCACAGTATAATTAATGTCTTGAGATTCTCAAAGACTGAGCCGGACTTTTATGACAGTCTGGGTGAGCGCCTGGTTGCTACATCACCAGATAAAATCCCGACCTTGTGCTATGGCTCTCTAGATGCAACTAAGAAAAGTTATTCTTTTACTAATCTCATAAGTAGTGCAGGGCTTGCCGACTTAGAGCATTTTTCATTGGTTATACAATGTGTAAAGATTTATTTCATTCGCTACAACTATCGTTACCTACTTATCATAGAAATTAAATAAGCTCATTCAAATGAGGTGATGTTGTCCTCTTTTTAGCGTTGCTGTCAGCGTTGTTGAGCAGCTCCCGCCAAAACTTAAGGAACACAGTTAGACAAAGTTTTGTGCTTCGAATTCTATGATGCATTTAGTAATTTATTCTGTCTTTATCTATTACGTTAACGTGGGTTACTAGCGTTAGAGTAGGCCATCTGGTCACATAAATATAAAATCTTGCTTCATAAAATATGATTTTAAGTAAGTTGAGCTTGCTAGATTTATATGCGAATCAACTTGTAAATATGGAATCTTGATTCTCAAAATGCGCTCTTGTCAATGAGGTTAACTTGATATTTTGAATATGTAATCAACTTGCGAGCATTTGATAAAAGGTAAATAAAAATGCTGCGTCCACCGCATTAATCATGGGCGAGAAAGCGTCCGTTTTAACTTAGAAAGTGAAAGATGTCCTAAATTGCAAATTATGTTATCTAGACGTACACTAAAGTCTTTCTTGTTAGACGTCAAACACGTAAGGGGTAGACTCAGATCTCTGTTGGACTGAAGACATACAAAAGTCTTCGTAAGTTCTCACACTTATTAATATTATTGTTTGACTTTCTTTTATACTACTCCTGAAAAATGATGATTTCAGTTCTCTAGTAATTATGTATGACATGAGATGCACCTGATAAGTGTTAAATATATTGCGCATTGGAGTGTGTGCCCATGCAAATATGTACGGACGATCCAACAATGTAGATAAAATGAAGTATGAACTATCAGTTACCTCCGATCATCTTAGAGGAAAATCTTTTGATTTAGTTAATCATTAATTGAAAAAAACTGTCTTCTGCACATTTAGCTATCATGCAAAGTGCAAAAGTGAACTTAACTAAAGACTAAGAAAACATTTTAATAGTTTTTAAAAGATTCACTAACCTCATTTTCCCGTTCGCAAACTCCTTTAAGAACACAATGCACAACAGATATTAATTATTTTATCCACACTGAGTTATTTGCGGGCTATGCTCTGCGATATTCTCTACACCACACTGTTGAAAACGTTGTCCTCATCTTCAGGGAATATTATGCTACATTATATTTCTAAAACGTCCTAGATAGATCGATTAGGCCGGTGACGTATAACTCCGCCCACAAACCAATTGCCAAGAGCCCATGTGGTTACCCAGGCCTTGGATCTGTTTTGCCCCCCTTAAGCGTGCCACTAGCTGAAGTGGAATGGGCTATTCAACACACACTGTCAATGCAGTGCTGCATGACAAACAGGAGTTTGTTGATTGGCCTCCTTCTAACTATCACAAAGCTTTCTGTCTGTTTATCACTTTGCGTGTCAATTTTATTTCATTATCTTGCCTGCGGCTTCCTTTATCCTTGTTTCATATCTAAGATTCCTATCTTTCTACCGTTGGCTTCCATCTGGAAACAAAGATTGTCCGTGTCTTTGATGTCCGTCGTCCGGAGTATATTGTTTGCGTGCGTCCATTCTTCCCCAATGTGGTGACATGTCGTCTGTTTGAACAGCGATCTACCCATAAAAATGCTAAACACTATTGTCCAGCCGGCTCCTTCAACAATAATCAATATACCAAGGTGGTATGTCTGACAATATGTACAGGGGGAAATATATATCAAAGAAGTTTGTTAAAATCAGTTTGTTTTAAGCTGGGGATGTAAACTTTTTATACTATGGTCTAAGGGAGTTTACAGGTTGTAAGACTTTTTGGTACAGGTCTGATTTAGTTTTTATCTTCCTTGACTTTGTATTTGATCATTTAAAATTTTCTGTTCGTAGATTTTTCTTGAACAGTTTACGAGAACGTTCCAGATTGTTCTCGAGTGAGCTAAACTCACGCCACGCGAGGATTCGCGCATGCGTGATTGTTTATCGGGACCGGGAGACTGCATCTCGTGACAGTCGGCCTGGGCGTTTTTGGCTGAGATGGTGTGCAGCCATTTTTTCTCTGACTGTGTGATCGGGGAACAGAGTTTATGTGCGATAGAAAATGTCTGAGATTTTCCCCTGATATATTTCTGATAGCCAAGGATATGGCGTATGTTTAAGTGATTTATTCCTGGATGGTAGTAACGGTAAAAGTACGTTTACGCTTATTTTTGCCAGAGATTTACCTGACCTGTTTTGTCAGAGGATATACAGAGAACAATATATATTTTGAGCCCAGCACTTATGCGGCTTGTTTAGTCAGAAATTTACTTGACCTGTTTTGTCAGAGGATATACAAAGAACAAGATATATATTTTGAGCCCGACACTTATGCGGCTTGTTTAGTTATAAATTTACCTGACCTGTTTTGTCAGAGGATATACAGAGAACAATATATATATTGAACCCGGCACATATGCAGCTTATTTTCCCAGAGTCTCTTGTATTGGATGCAGTGAGCAAATATTATCTACATGATGTTGATGTGCTTGAACCTTGTCCTAATGACAGTATATATTTTGATGTCAACGTATACGTGTTGTTTCGTAATAAAACGTTGGAATCGTACAAGTCGTTTTCAACCTTCCTGACTTCTACATGTGGTATGAGGATGTGTGTGTGTACTTTGAATAGCTGATCAAGGACCTATACCCAATCGCGTCTATGGACTTATCTATACCCCACACACCATGTCGACCACTCATGATCATCACTTCTTACCACGACAGATGTACAAGCCATAATAACAGTTTGCAACAGTATTAGCATCTTCTTGTTACCACTTCTCAGTTCGCAACAAAGTTGTTTGGTTTGGTTTGAAGGATTATCTTCATTGTACACGGACTACTACAAAGAAGTTGTACCATGCCCATGTGTGTTTCACCAGATTTCTCACAAAGCAATCTGTGGTCGGCATTTGTCAGACAAAGTCAAAAGCGTGTTAAAGTCCAGTGGTGATTAAAAGATTAACTTTAGCAGCGATGAAAGAGCGAATATGGTCGAAAATGCAATAACGGAAGATGGTGAAAAAGAAAGCGATAAGACATGGCGCTCGTTTATCACATAGTCACATTTACCAATTTTCCTTAAATATATTAAATCCACTATTATTCTCCGTTGAGCAGTCGTCAATTTCTCGTTCTCTCTCTCTCTCTCTCTCTCTCTCGCACTCACTCTCTCTCTCTCCCCATGTCTTTTGCTGCATGCCTCACTGTTACTCACTCCCATTCCAACTTCATTTGCGCGTGCTTCATATTATGATCCTTTCCCAGCTTAGGACGTTTCTGGAGGACATCCCCACGAATGCACAAGAGTTGTTTGAATAGTTTCCGTTTCACAAATCTAGACTTCACAATGCAGGGAAATTATGTTTAAACTAGCAATAACCCGTCAACATTGACATGTTATTAATGATTAATTATTGTGTGTTGTTTCTGTTACATGTATTACAGACGGTACTATCACAATTGTGGTCATTTCATTGCAGGCGACCGTCATTAGATATTTGTAGTGAAAATTATATAGATGTATAAATATGAAGACATGTAGTAACCTTACCTAAATGACATGTGGAGCATTGATAATGATCTAATGGACCGTAAATTGACTAAATAACTACCATTGCTTTTATGACAACATGTCTCGTAATTCTTCGTGCATCTTTAAAAATCTTGCCCTGCTTGACTTACTGCCTCTGAGAACAACGTTTGAAGTTTGACGAAACTCCAGTTCATGTACTGTTTATCAATCGTGTTTTTGGCTTCTTTCCATAATCAAACTGTTCATGCACACCTTCATTTGCGCACTTTTTCTATTTTCGGGAGAGTACATATAAGGGGAAACAATACAATTATTGTCTAACTTTCAACCACAGTTGCACACCCTTAGCTGAGAGTAAAAGTTAATGTACTCTCTCGAAAATAGAAAAAGTGCGCAAATGACGGTGTGCAAAATGTGACTGACTGATCGACCGAAGTACTTTAGGCGGGTATTATGGTATTAAAGGTGCATGCTCTGATTATCCAGGTGGGGATATTGTTGTCTGTCCCCTAAATATATAGAGTTGTTTATTCTTGGTACTAGGTGATGTTAAAATCGAAAATAACAATTTCCTTTGCAATAATTATCACGACACCCATACAACAGCTGGATATGACAGATGTGTTTTCTCAGACTGACGTATGTGAAAACTTAGATGACCGAAGAAGGGCTTAATGTTATGTTGATAGTATCGACCTAGAACGAACTAATAAAATCTACCACATACATCAATACTACCGAAAGGGGAGCAAAGAATAGTAACACTGTTTCCTTTCACGCATGTCGTAGAAGGCGACTAAGGAGGGTTGGGCATGGGGCTGGTTACCCCATCCTGTAAAAAATTTAAACCACAAAAAACTTCAACAAATATGGACAAGTCAAATAAGGAAAATAAAACACAGCCATCCAAGACAGGGGAAGGTCCTCTCGCAGGGAGGCGTATGACGCAACACAGAGAAAGCCGAAAGGAGTCTGTGTTGCTGACTAACCTTTTTTCTTCTAGGAGAACTTCCAGATTTGGCACCTGGAATGTTCGGACATTAAACGAACAAGGGAAAGTGGCACAAGTAGCAGCAGAAATGAGAGAATATAAAATCGAGGTTCTGGGAATGTGCGAAACAAAGTGGAAGGGGGTAGACAGGAAGAAACTCATCACAGGTGAATTGGTGCTGTCCTCAGGACATGAAGACGAAAGTTCACACCACAGTGAAGGGGTTGCTCTTATGTTATCTAAAGAAGCACAGAAAGCACTCATTGAATGGGAAGCTGTTGGACCCAGAATAATAACAGCCACTTTTAAAACAGCTAAAAAGAAAATACGGGTAAATGTCATCCAATGTTATGCGCCAACTAATGACAAAGAAGAGTCAGTGAAAGAAGCATTTTATACTAGACTGCAGGAAATTATGGATAAAGTAAAAAGAAGAGACATCACAATTTTGATGGGTGACATGAATGCAAAGATAGGTACAGTCAATACCGGATTTGAAGAAGTCATGGGAAAACATGGGATAGGAACAATGAATGAAAATGGGGAACTATTCTCAAACTTCTGTGCTTCAAATCAACTGGCTATAGGAGGAAGCATGTTCCCACATAAGAGAATACACAAGGCAACATGGATATCACCAGACAATAGAACAGAAAATCAGATTGATCATATATGCATAAACAAGAAGTTTAGATCATCATTGCAGGATGTAAAGGTATATAGAGGAGCAGATGTGGCATCAGATCACCACCTTCTGATAGCCAAAGTATAAATGAAACTCAAGAGATATGCTACAATGCAAAATTATAGACAACAATTTAATGTAGGACATCTAAGAAATCAAGAAACAAGAGACAAATTTGCGGTCACAGTATCCAAAAAATTCCAAGTGCTCCAACAGCTGGAAGATGTAGAGAATACAGAAGACTATTGGCAGCAGGTCAAAACTGTATGGAAGGAGACATGTGAAGAAATACTGGGGAAAAGGGAAAGACAACAAAAAGCATGGATAACAACAGAAACCATCAAAAAGATAAAAGACAGAAAAAACAAGAAAGCAGATTTAAACACAAGCAAAACCAGAAGTTCCAAAGCCAAGGCTCAAGAAGTGTACACAGAAGCAAACAAAGAAGTAAAAAGAAGTATCAAAAGAGACAAGAGGAAGTATATTGAGGAGTTGACAAGAGAGGCAGAAGATGCTGCAGCCAAGGGAAATATGAGAGAACTGTATAGCAGCACAAAGAAGCTAACAGGGAAATACAAGCAAACAAGTTGCCTCATAAAAGACAAGAATGGGAAACTGCTCAGCAATATTCAGGAACAAATGAAGAGGTGGACAGAATATTTTGGTGACCTTCTCAATAGACCAGCTCCACAAAATCCCCTGGACATCCAGCCAGCAGAAGAAGAGCTACAAATTAACGGTGAAGAACCAACGAAGGAAGAAATAAAGAAAGCCATAAAGCTTCTAAGAAATGGAAAAGCGGCTGGACCTGATGGCATTCCAGCAGAGGCCATAAAAGCAGATATAGACACGGCTACAGAGATGTTATATAAATTACTTGATAAAGTCTGGGAAAAGGAAGAGATACCAGCAGAATGGAAGGAAGGATATCTAGTTAAGTTGCCTAAGAAGGGAAATTTACAAGAGTGCTCAAATTAAAGAGGAATAATGTTACTATCAGTGCCAGGAAAAGTATTAACAGGATTATTCTTGAGAGATTAAAAGAGTCCATAGACAAGAAACTGAGAGATGAACAAGCAGGTTTTCGACAAAACAGATCATGTACAGACCAGATTGCCACTTTGAGAATAATAGTGGAACAAAGTCTGGAATGGAATTCACCACTATACATCGGATTTGTGGACTACGAAAAGGCATTTGATAGTGTAGACAGAGAATCACTTTGGAAATTGATGAGGCATTATGGAGTTCCCCTGAAGATCATTAATTTAATAAAGAAAACATATGAAGACATGACATGCAAAGTTCTTCACGAAGGACAGCTTACAGAACCGTTTGGGATAAGAACAGGAGTGCGACAGGGATGCCTCTTGTCTCCATTTCTTTTCTTACTAGCAATAGACTGGGTTATGAGATCATCGACAACACACAACAGAAATGGAATCCAGTGGACACTGACTAAGCAGTTGGATAATCTGGATTTTGCTGATGACTTGGCTCTTCTGTCCCATAACCGTAATCAGATGCAGGACAATTTGAAAACACTGGATGAGAGGTCACAGCAATTGGGTCTGAAAATACACAGAGAAAAGACAAAAATAATGAGAATAAATGCAGGTAATGATAACAGGGTTGAACTTGAAGAAACACCAATACAAGATGTAGATTCGTACACATATCTTGGCAGTAATATAGATAAAGTTGGAGGGACAGACAACGATATCAAGGTAAGAATACGGAAGGCAAGAGGAGCTTTCATTGCGTTGGGAGATATATGGAGATCGAGAGAAATCGGATCCAGCGCGAAAGTGGGAATCTTCGGCTCAAATGTGAAGTCAGTCCTATTGTATGGCTCTGAGACATGGAGAACAACAAAGACAACAACTAAAAAGCTACAGACTTTCATAAATGGGTGCTTGCGTAGAATAGAGGGATTAAAATGGTATGACAAGGTTACCAACGTGGAACTGATGACAGGAGCTAGACAAGTGCCAGTGGAACAAGAGATGAAAAGAAGACGATGGCGATGGATAGGACACACACTGAGGAAACCGGTTGATAGCATTACAAGGCAGTCCTTGTTCTGGAACCCCCAGGGCAAGTGAGGCAGAGGCAGACCAAGAAGCACATGGAGAAGAGAGCTGGAAACAGAGGTGAAGATGATGAGGAGAACGTGGAAAGAACTTGAGATGATGGCACGTGACAGGAGGACTTGGCATGTGTTTGTTGAAGGCCTATGCTCCTTTGGGAGTGGAGGGTTATGAATGAATGAATCGACCTAGAACGAACTAATAAAATCTACCACATACATCAATACTAAAATCATTCAGCACATTGCACAACTAAAAAAAAAATACACTCAAATTTATAATTTTAATGTTAATGTATTTTCTTTTCAATTGTATTTGTTTTTTAATTTTTTACTAGATGCTAGACATTTTTTTTAGAAAAAAATACTTAAAATAAAACGGATATTTGTATAACTTCCAATAACAATAACGTTCTTATCAATTATAATTTCTAATTTCGTACACGTGAATCACTTAAATATTGATGTATCGTTCGTTTAATCTTGACAATTAAAAACGAACACACTGATTCTGCATGAAATTAACTTCTGCTTTATACTTCATTAGACACTTATGGATAAAATATATGATAAGCGCTTAAGCACCCCACGCTTTTTGTCAATTTGATGTTACATTTTTTTACTGCAAGCTATAAACTCCTTGACAAATTATTTTTGGGTTTTTAGTGCATAAAAAGCCTGTGTTTAAAATATTTTTTTTTTAATTTTTTATTTACTCTACATGTTCAGTATTTCATTTTAAGTAATTGAAAACTCTTCTCAATTCGGAACACGGTTAGAGTTTTTAATTAACAAAATAATACTGTTGCCACATTTTCAAATCCTATTACTATCGTTTTATCCCTAAAACTCCGGTAGACCAGACGCTTTCAACCAACTGTCTCCAATCCGTCGTTGCATTAGTATTCTATTGCAGTTCTTTGAAGTGTCTAGATATTTTTTTCTTAATCTGTAACTACCAGTGAACTACATATTGGAACCGATGAGTGTTCTTTGGCGACAAAAGACCGGTGTTGCGGCTTGCTAACTCAGTACTGAAAGAGTTAAATTTCCAATTTTCGTCTCCTTGCGTTTTTGAGTTCTCTTTTATTTACAACAACAACAACAACCAAACCCGTGGCGATCAAGACCAAAGATTGCCTTGTGATACTAGAAGATGAATATCTTAGTGCGTTATCTATAGCCGCCTACATCGTGTACTTGCTTCTGGGCCTTCTTTTTCTTCATTGCTTTTCAGTTCGCTCCTTGTTGAGCCCACGCCTTCAACAAATAAATGGCAAGCCTTCCTGTTGTGCATTGTCTGTTCTAGGTCTTTCCATTTCTTTATCTCTTGTATGTCTTTGTTCGTCTGTTTTTTATTTTCCTCTATTTTCACTTATCACGGGGATCTCTAGAATAAGAACAATCTTTTAATGCTATCACGTGATATTTCTTAGTGAGTATATTATCCAACGCCGGCCTCTTCTCCCCACATTTTGTTCCACTGGTGTGTCTAGTTCTTTCCATCAGTTCCACATTAGTGTTCGTGTCATTCCAATTGTCTTATTATATTCGGCACAAGTACTCAATAAGAACATAGTATTAAGAACAAATAATGAAACGAAAATAGTAAATAATAAAGGAATAGAGTAAATCTACTAATGTTATCAATAAAATTATATATGAACATTTTATCTAATCTACCGCTAAGTTACCCTATATAAAATAAAGATACACTATTATAATACACTCATGTGTACTAGTTAAATTAATTAAAATCTAATTATCCTACAATTTTAAGTGTTTTATTTCATAGTATTAAAAATGCTTAATAGTTCTGAAAAATTCCAACGTGTAAAGCATGATATACGTAATATCATTGTTCGTATATACGTTCTCGAAATTAAAGACCGCTGTCCCGTTAAGTGAAAGTGTTCATTCCGATGAAGGAAATATAATACCAATCGAATAATTGCTAGTCTTCATTTATGTATGCGTTTATTCAAACGGATAGTTTTGAAACTTCATAGTATATTGGTTGATTGGAGTTTGGACACTAACCAAAGTCCACCGCCAAACGAATGCGGCAATGTAAAGCGAAACAATCTGGTGTAACGATCACTGTGAATCTCCGGAAGATTAAAAGTCAAATAACGCTCGCAAGTGTCTCTGAGCACAAAACCGCTGCAATCCCGTCGATGTCATATCAAAAAATTTAGATTACGTTTAATGTTCTGACTTGATACGGAATATATATAATCCTTTTCGAGATATCGAAATATGTTGAAACGGTCAGCATGAAAGTCATCACATTTGTGCAATTGACTCCTTGATTTCATCGTCTAGAAGCCTTGAACTCATATATATTACTTCGTTGATTAAAGTTGAAGCCCATCGTAAGTTTAATTTTTGAAAACGTGAGAATTCACCACTTTGATCAATGTTGCCGCTCTGTCACTTTTGATCCCTGCAACTAGGTTTACTATACAAATGTTTTCGTTATTCGTTTGAAATATGTTGTCATGAATCATCTGCTGAAGATATTGGGTTTCTTGACAAGGAGTCTGCTACAACATTTTCCGCTCCTGGGATCGACTGGATCTCGAATTGAAACGGCTGTAAGATGATGGAGAAACGTGCCAATGGCATTTGAGGTACAAATTTCGACATTATGACAAAGCGTTGGATGTACAAGAAGAATTTGACTCGTTGAGTTCTGCTCGCCTGAATCAAAATATGTCATCTGGTGTCGACAACAATGAGTAAGCCGTCATATTGATCGATCTTGAAGTATTTTTCCAACGTAAAATTGGTCATAGAGGAGACCAACATCGAAGTATAAATTGCCCGCATCTGACGAAGGAGAGCAAAACTGGTAAAATATGTTGACCTCAAAATAGGAGGTTTCAATTAAAATTTTCCTAAAAATTTACTGATCGCGATGTTAGAACTATCAGTCCAATGTAATATGCAGACATCTTTTTCCTTAACAGGGAAAACAATACACAAATTATGCTGCATGGGCTGAGCATAGTTAGAACAATCAACCACGTTACTGTCTATCGTTGGCATGGTAAAACAAATAAAGACAGAAAACATGTGTACAAAAATAGAGGTGTCAACAAAAATGTTTTCTCCAAGAAAAGTCACTAACAGATCTATATAGAATAGGTGACTACGAAAGAAAATTGATGACTGACTATGCTGAGTCATCATAAAATGTGACTAAAATTGTACATGTAAAGTTTTATCTACGAGAAATAGAATCAGGTACTAATTGCAACCTGAGAGAATGATGGTGAAAATACGCACCATTGTCATGCTCGATAGCAACATAGTGCAAGAACATGCACTTTTCTTGTTATAGGTATCTCTACTGTCACTACGATGTGAACAACAGTACTGTGTAGCACCTGTCGTATGCGACAGCGTAATAATCAAAGTGAAAACTTTGATGACCAACTTATCGGTTTTAATTTTCCTATCAGAGGTACAACCAAAGTTAACGACGTTACTTTCATTATTAAACATTTTATTACTGTCGATCATATCTACAGTCGTATTAAGATCAGGTTCTCTCTGATCATATTGACACGATAATGTAGTTTGACAAGTAGATAGATGTAAAGAATCATGATTGTCAGGAAAAGAAAATTCATCTCCCTGAAATAAGAATAGATCAGAATCATAACAAGAAGTGACGATCTTGACGTCGAGATCGTGAAAAGAAACTTGTAAATGTTTAGCACGTGTATGGAACATCCCAAACATATTACTGGACATATCGACTATTGACAACTGAGAGTGCTAAGTCATCTCAGATTGTGACATGAACGTCATAGACATGTCATTGGTAGGGTGATTAATCCCTGACATTTGATCACAGTCATGAGCAACAGAGGTGGTCATGAAAAGATAACTGACCAGTAAGATTAGGAGTAAATTGTTGAGGACAAGTGAGTAATTAACAGTAGCTAGATGTCTGATAACATGAAAACATTTCATGTTCACCGTGAAGACCAACCTAGTGATAACAGACAAAAGAGTAAAGAAGAAATTTGTAAGTCCAGTTGCAACTTTAACACTGTTGAAAGTATTTAAATATACAGCGTAAGATGTGGTAACAACATTGTCAAGTTTATGGACAATTGATGTACATTTAGTATCCCGGTCTTCAATAAAAGACAAATCAGATATGCTTTTGTTATCGACACTATCAACATTAGGGGTCTCATCATCATTCTCATCACCCTCCAAAATGGTGCCAAGAAAAAAAAATTGAGAATACTGTTTCAGCTGCGGTGAATTTACTGGCACGTAGTTGAGCCATAACAATTACCGAGTTGTCAGTGCAATAGTGCCGTCGTTCCCAATCCTCAATCTCCCCTGGTGAGCAATCCGTGCTACCATAGATGCGACCCACAGTTAAATCCGCAATCGGATTCTTCAATAAACATACGTGGATTTTACTTGAAAAGAAAGGATTATGTACTTCCAGAAGAGCAGTGGGATAGTACTCAATGGTACACCCAAAAGTACTACATGTAACAATTTTATTAGTTAATTATTTAGGATGTACTAAAGACTGTCGAATGCCAATGGTAGATGAACCTGAGTCCCTCAAAACTGATACCGTTGTACCGTTGACCACTCCTTTGTTAAAGATCAAAGACCCTGTGCCGTCGTACGCAGAGAGACTAACTTCCGGTAGAAGATGTTCACACTTCAACACCGTGTCCTTGGCCTGCTGAAAAATAGTGCTACATTTGTGGCAAGTATTTGTCACGTTATAATCAACAGCATAACATGAAGATGAAGCCTGTATTTGAGTAATATTATCATGACTACCTGGGGGTGCATTGCTTGTCACAGCCGCCCCTGCATTGTGTTCAAACCTATGTGTTCCGTGAGAATTTGAACGTTGCTGATGATGATCATCAGAATTATTTTGCCTCTTATCGTTGAAGCTATTATTCCTAGATCTGTAACCATTATGACTATTACTCCAGTTATTGTTATTGTTGTTATATGATGCGACATTGTATGGTTTATTCCAAGTCGAATTTTGTTGAAATTTGTTGTTGTCCCTGAACTGGGGTGATTGATTTCTATATTGTGATCTACCTCTCGAAGAATTGTTATACTTGTTAAAATTATTATTCTTAAAATAGTTGTTGTCATTACTTCTTCTGTGCATAAAATTCCTGTCAAGGCTTTGAGCACGTGACCTAATATTATCACGCCATGTCGCGGCGGAAGCTACAGGTAATGCTTCTCTCAACTGAGAATTAGATATACTAGCACCTGAATGTGCGGTACAATAGATAACTGCCATTTCTTCTAAAGTCGCCATTGTAGGTGGTTTACGCTCCTGTAAAAATGACCAAAATGGTGCGCTAACAGAGGATAGAACCTTATCCCTAAGCAACAAATCAACTAGCTTATCGTAGGATGTATCTACCCCAGCGAGTTCAACCCATCTATTGAAGGTGATACGTATATTTGAAATAAACCCTGCGAAATCCTTACTGGAATCCGGTAGAATAATTTTGAACTTCATTCTACATCCCTCCTCATCTAGATGAAAACGTCTTAATAACATCGCTTTTGTAAAATCATAATTCTTTGCAATTTTTGGATCTATATTCTCTATAGCATTTAATGGTTCACCAGCCAGAAACTCACTCAGTTTTAAAACCCATACGGATTTATCAAGTTTATTTGTTTCACATATTTCCTCAAAACGTAATAGATACGATGATAAATCGTCGAAATTTTGTCTAAAAGGTGGTAATTTAAACTTATAGTAACCTTTGGTTTGGTTGGATGATGTATTATGTGCATTATCACCATTGCTATTTGTAGCAATTTGCGCTTTTAATCTCAATTCTTCCAAATGAAGAAGTGCCAATTCCTTTTCTTGTTTCATTTTATTTTCTTCTGCAATCTTAATCACTTCATCTCTTGCTTCCAGTTCCTTTCGTTTTTTATATTCCTTAACCTCGCGTTCTTCTTCTTTTTGCTTAGTTATAATTTTTTGTTCTGCTTCTTCTCGTTTTCTATCACGTTCCTCTTGCTTTCTCTCAGCTTCCTTAGCTTCATATTTCGCTAGTTCTGCCACTGAAAATTCACGAAGAATGTCTCCTCTATAACCGAAATCCTTCCCAATCTTTACAAAAGTTTCCAAAGTAGACATTTTTATATAATAATATATTTAATTAGTAGTCAATTATATCAATCTCGAGTCTATATTTACTTAAATATCTATGCCACCATGTCTAATATCGTCCCGTGACTCACTATGTCAAACCGTTACTTATGACGCGACTTACAAATTAGTTGTAAGCTAAAAATTCTAATTTTATTCAATATTTTATAACATTATGCCATAGTCAGGCAGAAAAAATAGTTGCTACATAAACTACTAGTGCAATCATCAAGAAAATATATCAGGCATCAAATATTTTCGATTAATTACACTGACTAACAAAAAAAAAAATTTTTTTTTCTTTCTCTAACATTTCTATGTTTTTCTGGTGAATTTTAATTCGCTGTTTTTAAATCTGCAAACCGTTTTTCTCTATCAGGTCGGGATCTTTAGAAATACGCAATTGAAGTTTTTTAACAATGCATACAGTATTACAACATCATTTGTACAAGAAGTATAACAGTTATGTAGGCTTGAATTTCTTTGCAGTCGACTTTCGTCGGTGAATGGCATGTGGTACATCGCGATGAAGCATCCAACAATAATCGGCAAGCATGGTCACACTCCACCGTCCTTGATAACGTGACTCCATAACGGCGATATCTTGATGGAATCGTTCTCCATGTGCATCGCTGACTTCGCCAAGGTTGTCAGGGAAAAAGTCAAGATTTGAATCGAGCAAATGGATTTTGAGGGACATGTTACAGCCCATAATTCTGTATGCATCTATGCACTGCTTAACAATATGCACATAGTCGACAGATTTGTGATTTCCCAGAAAGTTACCGACGATCGATTTGAATGCCATCCATGCGCGAAGTTCACTACCATGTAACAAGTTCTCGAATTGTTTGTCTGCAATAACTTTCCTAATCTGAGGTCCTACAAAGATACCTTCCTTTATCTTTGCATCGCTAATTTGCGGAAACTTTTCTCGAAGATAAGTGAAAGCTTTGTTCGTTTTATCTAACGCTTTTACGAAATTCTTCATGAGCCCCAACTTTATATATAACGGTGGTAAAATGATGCGGTCTTTGTTAACTAATTGCTCGTTATTACATTTTTATGCCCGAGCTGCATACGATCCCTGATAGGCCACACCTTTCTTGCATAATGTTCCTGTCTGTTGCGGCTGTCCCATTCACATAGGAAGCAACAAAATTTAGTATACCCAGTCTGCATGCCCGTGAGAATTGCAATGACCTTTAGGTCTCCACAAATCCGCCATTGGTAGTCACTGTACTTTATTTTTGCCAAACGTCTAGCCATATTGTCATAAGTTTCTTTCATATGAACAGAGTAGGCGACTGGAATTGATGAAAATAAATTTCCATTATGCAATAACATGGCTTTTAGACTAGTCTTGGAAGAGTCGATGAAAAGTCGCCATTCGTTGACCATGTGCTCATGACCGAGGTGCACCATTAGACCGTTTACATCTTTGCAATAGCAAATGTCATCAACCATCTCAAAGTATTGAACAAGTTCTCTGTGTCCATGACGAAATTTAGATATCGGAGTATTGGGCACTAAAAGATTCCATTCTTTGAGTCGCGAACCGAGTAATTCCGCTTGTCCTTTGGTGAGAGCGAGATCACGTATTAGATCTGAAAGTTCTGAATGGTTAATTAAGTGAACACTATCATTCACTGGTACATAATCCGAGTCAGAATTAGTTTCTAAAGCAGGTAAACTATCCCTTTCTGATGGTTCATTCACGTCCAACGGATATTGTTCTGGTGGAACTGGGATCGGACACGTGATTGGATCATGAGGCACTGGTTTCGAAACCGATTCAATATTTGGATAAAAAACAGACTTTCTAGTTTTAAAAGTGAAACCATAGATATTTGTCAAGCAGAAGTAACAATCAGTAGCGTGATTTGTCGGTTCACACCATATTACTGGCACTCCAAAAGGCATCGACTTATGCTTCGGCGATTTTCGTAACCAACCTGCCAATGTATTTGCACAAGTCGAACAAACTGCATTTGGCTTCCAAGATTTATTTGCATCATCAACTTTCGAATCGAAATAAAGTTCATATGCTTTCTTTAGCAATGGTGTAAAGTTTTTCTGGTGAATACGATCGGTAAAATATCCGCACACGTAACAGAACAGATCAGCCGAATTTCTACAACTTCTAGAAGCCATATTTCACTCAAAATTATTTCAAAATACAGTAACTATTTGAAATATAACGTAACATATGTCATGCATCTTTTAGCAGTATAAAAAGTAGAATTATTTTGCATTTTATTAATTTTTAAAAAAGTTATATAGTAAAAATGAAACGGAGCAAATAACGGTTTCCCAAAAATATATTTATTCACAAATATCTTAAGAACCCGACGTGATAGAGATAAACGGATTTCAAATTTGAAATCAACGCAAGAAACTGACCTAAGAACACTAATTCTTATATAAGAAAGAAAAATGTTGTTTGTCAGTGTTATTTATCAATGTTATATTTTATAATTATATAGCTATTTCATCATCTTATTAAAATTAATTAGAGAAGAACAACGTATACAATAAACCAAAGAAGCACTATTACCAAATTACGCCACAATTGCCGATTTACGAACACTAAAACGATATTAATAACAAAATATAATGACGGAAGTTACAGAATTTGTGACAAAACTGAAATTAGGTCAAAGCACAGGAAATCTACGAAATTTGTACACAAAAACATGGAATCTCTCCAATGACGTAACAGTTTTATGTGTAGAACTAAACAATAGTAAGATGAGTCTTCACGCACATCTGACAAACAATAGACAAAAATGAATAAACCTGAAACTTAGGACAGTAATAATACAACGGTTATATACAACACTTCGCAGCTAACAACTAATATTGACTGATTCCAACGTGAACAAAGTATGCCGCAGTATTTAGTGGGTTTTTCACGAATTGATTTCAGTCAATTGATCCCTATCGAACGATTTGAACTATTCTCACCGTCCGTAGAGGTATTTGAGAACAGAACAAATTCCTATCAGCCTATCGCTGACTGAACATACATATAACATTTTTTTAAAAAATCCATCTATAGCACGTTTCACTAGCTTTGCCCAACTTCAAAATGCTATATGTTGCGTGATAAATTCTCGCAACATCGTTTTTTACAATATCTGTTTTATAACGCAAGGGCAACAACTGCTTGAAATTTATAGTCACTTTTCTCGGTAAGCATTTGTCTTCTCGCGTTGGTATCGAATGCAGTTAAGTTTGAGCTGTGGTCATTTTTGCGCTGGACTGCGCATGACTTGTCTTGTTTTTTGGTCGATCGGTTTCCGCCCACGACTAGTGGAGTGAGCGATTTGGAATGGCGAAAGAGATGCCTCGTTGAAGAGGGGATCTCCGCTTTCTTTTGTTCTGTCAGGGATGTGTAGTCCTCTTATGGATATTTCGTTTAGTCGAGATAATACCTCTAGTGTTTTCCCACATGTCGGGAGGCGTGATATTTCTGTGTATTTCATGAAAGCAAGGTAAATTGACTTTTTCATTAACTCTATCGATTTTGGGTCGTGAGCGATTTCGATTCATAGCCTGTCTCCGAAAGTCGTCGTCACGAGATGTTCTTTCCCAGCTCACATGTCGCTGCATTGTACTGCATCGGTTGATGCATGTACCAAGGACCATTACTTGCTACTTTGTTAAATGAACTAGGTTTAGAAAACCTTTATTATCTAGAGGATATTTTTGAGGACATTATTTATACTTCGGCAGACGTGTCTGTCTTGCTGAAGTCAGACTAAGGAGAGTGAACTGATCTCATACATCTGGTTATCTCCTGGCTGTTATAGAAAAGGATGGAGTTTTCCACCTGACTACATTTACAGCACTATGAAATATAACATGCATCTGACTCATCATTGTAATGCTGTCTACCGTCTATTGCTGTATTGAATGTTGCTGTGATAATGACTGTTTGATGTGCCTACATATTCGCGTAACCATTTTGTCACTGTGGCGTCCACAATAAATAATGAAGAAAAACGTCAACGGCTGTTACAAGAATCATTGACTTTATACGTCGTGAGTTTACTGACGTCCTATGTGGATTGCCCTGTTATTTTTGTATGAACATTGTTTTGACTGAACACATCTGCACACCACACAAAACCAGACATGCGGATACCATCCATCATCATATGGCATCACGCATCATTTGGTGGCCATAAGCTGGTTTGATTCTGGTACTAGCAAACACGGGGTCCCTTACCCACTTCATTTTCAACAAGAATTCATCAGCATCCTTCAAGAAATTAACATTCTTCAATACAGTCAACATCTTCAAAATTTTCAAAGTACTCGGCGTTGCCCGGTAAAAGTCAAAATTTCAACTTTTTGACGGAAACAAGAATTTGACAGTACCCGGCGTTGTTACATGTTGCCGGATAACTCGGACTGCTGTTATCTTTTACGCAAGTCAAGCAAGTTGCTGCTGTCAAGGTTCCAGTGCTGTCGTTTTTTGAGAAGGTCAAGTGCCGAAACAACTCAACACACAGTATTTCAGAAGCTCTTGTACCATCGTGTTAGCAGTGGAAGCAGTTCAGATGTGCCATCATCGTTGGAGCTTCGCTCTTTAGGACGTTGATTGACATCCGTTTTTCTGCTGTTCTACGATTGGAAGCCTATAAGTTAAGTGGCCTGTTTGTATGTAAACTGTGCCCTTATACTTCTGCTGAGTCTTCTGTGTATCATCTCATTCTATATGTTATATGTCTATATGTTATTTGTATATTTATATGTTTATATTTCAGCGGGTTCTCGGTTGGGTGGTGTCTCCGTTAGATTATGCCACGTCATAGAGGTCGTCTATTGTGAGCGTTTTCTGTAGGGTTTGCAAATTTCCGATACTGGAATTTGCTAAGCGACTTCTGTTGCTATTTATGTTAGCTGTGATGACATGTTTTAATATTGTTTTCGTTATTATTTCGCATTCTTTAGTTTTGTTTTGATTTGTTTGTATTTGTTAGCCTACTCTTGTCTATAATTTAGTTTCATACAACATTTTTGTTTATACACTGTGGTGTCATGTATTTTGTTTAATTATATCGCAGATATCGTCACATTTTTTGTGATATTTCATTAATTTCTGCTTTATTTTTAGTTGATTTCTGCGAACGTTTTTGTATTGTTGCTGATCTTTGTTATTGTTTACATTGTTATTGTTTACATTGTTTGTATTGTTTACATTTTCAATGTTTACATTCTGCATGTGTTTACATAGTCATTGTTTACAGTTATAGTAATTAGTTAATGGGCTATGCTAATGCACTGTTACTACTACACTGATGATAAATGAATGATGAATAGTGTCGTGCACTATTGAATGAGAAGTGCACTTATGATCAAGAATTGATTGTTGATATTTCATATACAAGTTCTTTGATTGGAGACTTGTTTCCCACAGAGACTGGGATAATATAAGGTGATGTGAATATACAAGTGCTTAATTAAGACTTGTTACACTTAGGTTTGAAATAAATTAGTTAATTATTTCAGGTTTTGGACTCATATGTTAGACAACATGTCTACATTTGAGCACTTTATTGAGCAGGGTAAATTGCTTGGGAAGACTGGTGATAAGTTAGAAGAATTTGCAACTGCTCGATATGATAAAGCAATGGAAGCTGAACAAAAGAAACTGCAGATGGAAGCTGAACAAAAGAAACTGCAGATGCAGGTGGATGAAAAGAGATTCCAAATGGAAATGGAAAAACAAAAAAGGGAATCAGAAGCTGAGGAGAGAAAACTCCAGCTACAGCTAGAGGCTGAGAATAAAAGACTTGAAAAAGAAGCTGAGAATAAAAGACTTGAAAAAGAAGCTGAGAATAAAAGACTTGAAAAAGAAGCTGAAAATAAAAGACTTGAAAAAGAAGCTGAAAATGAAAGACTTCAAATGCAGGCTCAAGCTGAAGAAAGGAAGTTACAAGAGAGTCTGATGAGAGGAAAGCAAAAATGGAACATGAAGAAAAACTCTTAGCTTTAGAGTTGGAGAAATTGAAATTGACGAGCATGAGTAATGGTAATGATTCAAACAAGGGTTCATCTTCTGGTAAGGCTAATAATGATACTTTTAAGATTAAGTTACCAACATTTAGTCCTTCCAATGATGACATAATGTTCTATCTGGACAGATTTGAACAAGCATGTACAGCTCATAACATAGACAAAGCAAAATATGTTTATCAGTTATCAGGGATACTGACAGGTAAAGCTCTAAGTATATTAAATATGGTGGATGAACCTGACAAGAACAATTATGAGGTTGTCAGGGCCGCTTTGTTAAAGAAATATCAGCTTAACGAAGACGGCTATCGTCTACAATTTAAAAACATGTTACCTGAAAATGGAGTTGAATTCTCCGAGTTTATTGCAAGAATACGCATTACTTTCTCACGATGGGTTGAACTATCTAAGACGGAAAAAACTTATGAAGGACTTATGGACTTAATACTTAGAGACAAAGTCATGTCGTCTGTCAATGAGTCTTTCCTTGCTTTCCTTCATGAACGTAAACCTAAAACAATAAAAGAAATGGAAGATTTCTGTTGCCAATACGTAACTGCGCACCCACACATAACCATGGGTAACTCTAAGGTGAAAGAAGGTTTACCAGTTGCTTCGGCAGCTCCGTATGGTCAAAACTTTGCTCGTAGATCCCAACAAAATTTTGATAGAAAGAGTAGCGGTAATTTCTGTCAAAATCATGGAAATCAATTTCATGGTGATTCTTCTTCGAAGAATTGGAGACAACCTGATAGTGGTCGTTACTATCACCCTAATAATTATAAGCATTTCAAAAGAGGATATGGTAATAGAGGTTATTCCTGCCGAAGACCTCAGAACCAAACAAATAGATGTTCGCATCAATGTGAACATGATAGTAATCGTGGAAACTGGAATTCGAACCAGGATAACAATTACAATAGAGACAATAATAACTGCAGAGATAATAATAACTCTGATAACTTCAGAGGTAATAATAGTCGGGGTAGATCTCAACACAAAAAAAAGAGATATCAGCAGGCTAATGCTGTACAACAGGAAACTGAGGGAGCCTGTAATCATGTTGTTGATAGTAAAAACTTTGACGCTGTCACTGGTTCTGCTTTTGACTTTGAGAGAGCAAACAAATGCCCCCAATGCAGTACTTTATTCGAACCGGGTACCATAACTACTTTGAGTTGTGGTCACCCACTTCCCGCTCTTCCTGCTGCTGTTGCGCATGACGGGAGGGGTTCTTTAATTCTACATAAGGGTCTTGTTAATGATACTCCGGTCTCACTACTTTTCGATTCCGGATGCACCACTATTGGTGTTAGACAATCGCTTGTAGATCCATCTTGTGCTACAGGAAGGGTTATTAAATGTGTCACATTTGGCGGCACTCTAGAAAAATATCCTACTGCTGTAATTCGCATTGCCACTCCTTTCTTTACTGGAGATGTGCATGCTTGTCTCTTACCTAATCCTATTGCGGACCTTATTATTGGTCGTATTCACGGAGTTAGGGAGTGTACCCCACAGCAGATTGCTGCTTGGGAAGATAATAACATGCAAGCTACAAATGCAGTAGTTACAAGAGCACAAGCTCTACAAACACCCGAAACTTCACTGAATAGTGATAATGAAGTTGATAGCCAAGATAGTCACTTAGTAATCACTCGTGACTCTTTCATAAAATTGCAAGAAGAAGATCCTTCTTTAAAAAAATTCTTCGTTCTTGCGAAGAAAGGTGATCCGAATCAGGATACAAATAGAAAATCTTGGATTGCAATGAGAAACGGCGTACTTGTACGTATGGTACAAGATTCGACTACGTCGGCACATTCGCAAATTCTTGTTCCCAAGAGCATGAGAGTGCAAATATTACAACATGCTCATGACTCGCAATGTGCTGGACATATGGGTTTTGCCCGTACGAAGTCGAGAGTCCTTGCGGCTTTCTTTTGGCCTTTTGTCAATAAGGACATTCGTATTTACTGCCGATCATGCAAGGTATGTCAGGAGGTCAAATCTAGAGGACCACGACATGCTGCGCCTATCCAGGCTGCTGACATTCCTATTCGGCCGTTTCAGAAAATGGCCATAGATATTATTGGCCCTTTTAAGGTCAAGTCGGCCAGAGGACATCAGTTTATCCTTACATGTGTCGATATGTGCACACGTTGGCCAGAGGCTATTCCTCTTAAGAGCATATCTACTACAGATATCGCAGATGCTCTTTGGTTGATATTTTCTCGCTTGGGGTTCCCCAGAGAAATATTGTCAGACCATGGCACTCAACTCATATCTGACACTATGTCACAGGTAATGTCTACCTTACATATTGAACGATCTCTCAGTAGTATCTACCATCCTATGTCTAATGGGTTAGTTGAGCGTCTGAATAGAACGCTCAAGACTTTGCTTGGTAAGATAACTGAAGATCATCCTCAAGATTGGGACAGGGTTTTACCCGCGGCTCTCTTTGCCTATAGAGAAGTCCCTAATGAACACACAGGATTTTCTCCCTTCGAACTTGTCTTTGGCGCGCGTCCACGCGGCCCTATGTCTTTATTACACGATCTCATCACTGCCGATGATATTAGCGATGAAACTCAATCCTCATATGAGTATGTCATTGCTCTTAGACAAAAGATCATTGAGGCATGTAAGCTAGCAACTGCTTCATCAGAAATTGCTAAAGAGAAGGCAAGGCAGTTTGCTAACAAGAATAGATGTCTACGACAACTTTGTCCAGGTGACAAAGCATTCGTCCTACTCCCCAGTAGGGAAAATAGACTTCTTATTGCATGGAAAGGTCCGTATGCAATAGTCTCTCGGATTTCCGATGTTGACTATGTGGTCGATATTGATGGAAAGCATAAAACTTTCCACATAAACATGCTTTCGGAATTTCACGAACGTCCGGACTATTTGCTGCCTATTTTCCAGGCAACGGATGATGCTCCTGCACCTCACGGTCATTATTCATCCCTGTCTGTCATTCAGGATGAGGAAGCTACCTTCTCTGATGTCAACCTTCCCCTTCCAGTGGTTCCATTACATTCCACGGAATCTTGGAAAAACGTTTCTGTTTCTCCTAATCTTTCTGGTGACGAACATCGACAAGTCTCGTCGATGTTACAAACATTTCAGGATGTTCTCACTGACATTCCTGGACACACAGATGTCATAGAACATGACATAATTCTTACCGACAATAATCCAATTAGGGTTAGGCCGTATCCTATTCCTATACACTTTCAGTCGCAAGTGGAAAAGGAATTGGATGAAATGATTCAATTAAATATAATTGAACCATCGACTTCACCATATTCTTCTTCCATGGTTATTGTCCGGAAGAAGGATAAGAACATACGAATTTGCGTTGATTATCGCAAATTGAATCAGGTCACAAAGTTCGACGCTGAACCGATGCCTTTGTTAGAAGATCTACTGATTAGACTTTCTAATTCTAGATTCTTCACTAAACTTGACTTGTCTAAAGGTTATTGGCAAGTGCCTTTAGCAGAGCATGCCAAACCTCTTACTGCTTTTTCTACACCTAGGGGTCTATTTCAATGGAATGTTATGCCTTTTGGTCTCATGAACGCCCCTGCCACTTTCGTTCGCATGATGCGTCGAATTCTGTCACATCGTTCGGATGTCATCGCATACTTAGATGACATCTGTCTCTTCAGTGATACCTGGGAAGATCACTATTTAGGGTTATATGACTTACTGTCCACTCTACGTGAGAATAATTTGACAGCAAAACCTTCTAAAGCTTTTGTTGGTTTTGGTGAAATCTCTTTCCTGGGTCATCGTGTTGGTCATGGTCTCTTGAAGACAGAAGACCACAATACTTCCAAAATACTGAACATCTCTGTTCCTAAAACGAAGAAACAAGTTAGGAGTCTCTTAGGTTTAATTCAATTTTATGGGAGATTTATTCCAAATTTATCTTCGATCATGGCACCTCTCTCAACATTGTTGAAGAAAGGTTCGCCTAATCTGGTCCGTTGGTCTGAAGAATGCCAATCTTCACTAGACCAAATCAAGAATATATTTTCTTCTCCTCCCATCTTAAGATTACCTACTCTTGATAGGACTTTTGTTCTTCGGAGTGATGCTTCATCCACTGGGATTGGAGCAGCACTGATGCAAGAATATGCAAATACTCTGCATCCTGTTATGTACATTTCTAGAAAACTAAATGCGGCAGAGAGGAACTACTCGGTTTTAGACCGTGAGTTGTTAGCGATGGTTTGGTCAATTCTAAAGCTACAAAGATTCCTCCTGGGCGCACATTTCATTCTAGAGACTGATCAGAAAGCTCTTACAGCTATTCAGACTAAGAATTTGAAGAGTTCGAGATCCACTCGATATGCTATAGCTCTTCAACCTTTTCACTTCACGGTACGAGCTATCCGTGGTGCGGATAATGTGATGGCTGACATTTTGTCTAGATGCCCACATGACTCCAACTAATACTTCTGTCCTATATTTCCATATATTACAGAGTCATAACACACCTATATTTCTACAATAGATTAGCACATCTGTACTTACTTTATATGTACACACTATCGTGCTTTGTTGTCATCTTCTTCTGTTCGTTTTTTAAGATGATAGAGGAGGACTGAGTAGTTAATATAAGGGCCGTTAGTTTACTAAACAGCCACAATTATTAATAATGTATTGTACCTTATGAAGCATATTAGTTATTAATTAGCATTATATTGCTTGTACTTTCTCAGAGGACTTACCTTACTAGTTTCAAGCATGACGAGTTCTAGATTGTGTACTTACCCTCGGAATACCAGAGCATATGTCCTGGATCGTCATGTAGTTTAACTTTACTATGTACTTATGTCATTACATGTCAAAGAATGTACTATTTAAATTTTCCTATCAGATTTGTACATCCATTTTTAAAGACAATATTAGAGTATGCTGTTTAATGATGATTATAGTAACTTGCATACGTATATTGTGTTTACATGCTAACGTGATGTGTGTTGGTGACACCTCCCCGATGTGAATATTTTTTGAGACATATTTATTTTTCTGTTGAGGTATATCCTCACCAGACACTCTATAATTAGCCTATTGTTTGGCAATTTAATTAATTATCAGCGCATAATTCGTGCGTTTTGAGCCGCTTATCGCATGCTCTTTGATATTGAAAAAAAAAAATATGTTCCACATTTTTTTTTTATCGGGAGGAGGTGGTGATATGTTGCGTGATAAATTCTCGCAACATCGTTTTTTTTCAATATCTGTTTTATAACGCAAGGGCAACAACTGCTTGAAATTTATAGTCACTTTTCTCGGTAAGCATTTGTCTTCTCGCGTTGGTATCGAATGCAGTTAAGTTTGAGCTGTGGTCATTTTTGCGCTGGACTGCGCATGACTTGTCTTGTTTTTTGGTCGATCGGTTTCCGCCCACCACTAGTGGAGTGAGCGATTTGGAATGGCGAAAGAGATGCCTCGTTGAAGAGGGGATCTCCGCTTTTTTTTGTTCTGTCAGGGATGTGTAGTCCTCTTATGGATATTTCGTTTATTCGAGATAATACCTCTAGTGTTTTCCCACATGTCGGGAGGCGTGATATTTCTGTGTATTTCATGAAAGCAAGGTAAATTGACTTTTTCATTAACTCTATCGATTTTGGGTCGTGAGCGATTTCGATTCATAGCCTGTCTCCGAAAGTCGTCGTCACGAGATGTTCTTTCCCAGCTCACATGTCGCTGCATTGTACTGCATCGGTTGATGCATGTACCAAGGACCATTACTTGCTACTTTGTTAAATGAACTAGGTTTAGAAAACCTTTATTATCTAGAGGATATTTTTGAGGACATTATTTATACTTCGGCAGACGTGTCTGTCTTGCTGAAGTCAGACTAAGGAGAGTGAACTGATCTCATACATCTGGTTATCTCCTGGCTGTTATAGAAAAGGATGGAGTTTTCCACCTGACTACATTTACAGCACTATGAAATATAACATGCATCTGACTCATCATTGTAATGCTGTCTACCGTCTATTGCTGTATTGAATGTTGCTGTGATAATGACTGTTTGAGGTGCCTACATATTCGCGTAACCATTTTGTCACTGTGGCGTCCACAATAAATAATGAAGAAAAACGTCAACGGCTGTTACAAGAATCATTGACTTTATACGTCGTGAGTTTACTGACGTCCTATGTGGATTGCCCTGTTATTTTTGTATGAACATTGTTTTGACTGAACACATCTGCACACCACACAAAACCAGACATGCGGATACCATCCATCATCATATGGCATCACGCATCACTATTTCTCAGCGAATATATAACGCATATAAGTGAAATTTTGTGTGTGAATTTGAAATGGTATAGACCCTATGAATTAAATTTTTCATTAAAATGCGGCCATTGGTTTCAATTTTTGTCTCTTCGCGATATAATATAAAATCCTACTTGCCAACACACATCACACGCACACATATTGAAATGTCTACAGTAAATTATACGACCTCATTTGCACATTTTTGGTTTATCAAGTATTTGGCATGATTTTTTAGTGAAAGTGCGTGAAATCGCACTTCTTGAACATAAAACAGTTTATATCCGGTGCAACGCACACATTGTCAATCAGAGGTGTGTCTACAAAAATTATTGTGTGGTTAAGAAGGAAAAATGAGTCTGCGAGTACATTTTATGACATTACAGGAAATCAAAAATAGGATTTTTAAGTATTTCTGCAATGAAGCTACTCGAGGAAAACTATATCATTCTATTTCAAACCCACAAAAGAGGACTATTTACGCCTTGGGGATAAGCAAACGATCATTGCACCGCTGGATAGCGACATCTGAAATGTCTAATTCCAATGTTTTACACACGAAAATTAGGCCAAGAGTGGTGGATAATTTTGACAGAGAATTGATCCGCAGAGAAATTTGCAATATGTTTCACAATAATGAGGCAGTGACTTTAAGGAAATTGAAAATTTGATTAAGAAAGAATAATGACATTGAAATTTCCAAATCTACGCTATGGAGGACTATTAGGAGTTTGGGATTCACTTTTAGAAAATATGTTGGTGGTAGAAACCTTATTTGTGAGAAGCCTCATATAGTTGCAATGAGAAGCAAATATTTACGCGAGGTCAGAGAAATGAGAAGAGATTGTTATGATTTTGTATATTTAGATGAAACTTGGATCAATGCGCACCACAGTAATGAACGAGAATGGCAATCATCTGATGGAACAACTAAGAGACTAGTACCAAGCAGCAAAGGACAGCGCCTAATAATTGCACATGCAGGAAGCAGCCATCATGGGCTTCTAAATAATACTGAACTCATATTTGTTTCAAAATCCACAGATAATAGGGATTATCATACAGAGATGAATGGCAAAATATTTCAAGATTGGATTGTGAATCATGTACTTCCTTCATTGGATAGACCGTCGTGTTTGATAATGGACAATGCTTCATATCACAACGTTGTGGCACCAGAAGATAAAGTTCCTAATTCATCAAGTCCTAAGGATGTAATAAAGATTTGGCTGACCAAAAACAACATTCCATTCAACGAAATGTCCCTGAAGCCTGAATTACTTGAAATTGTAAAAAATACACAGCATACAAAGATATTTCACATAGACAAGGCAATCCATGAACATGGTCACAGATGTTTAAGATTGCCTCCTTACCATTCTCACTTAAACCCAATAGAATTAGTCTGGGCTAAAATTAAGGAACAGGTAGCAACAGAAAATAGGACGTTCAAATTAAAAGATGTTGAAATACTCACAAAAGCCGCCATCTCGAACATAGCCAGGGATTATTGGAAGAAATGTGAGAACCATGTGTTACAAGAGGAAGAGGAATATTGGACGAATGATGGTTTGTCCTTCATTCAGCCGAGATTGATTATCAATTTCTCAGAGACATCTGATTATGATTCGGATGAAGTTTAATTTTTTTAAAGATGACCTTACCGTTATTTACAAGCACAGTAGAGTAAAAACTTTCCATTATGATATTTATGAACCGCAAAGTGGTGATACCTATTGAAATAATCAGATCAATGAAGGTCCAGTTTGGTAGCGCATTAAATGTCAATGACAAACAATGTCACGAGTATCTCCCATGCAGATCATTTAAGAAATCATCTTCAACAGGTATTCATATGCAAACGTGATGGCCACATTATTGTAATAGTAGACACGCCTATGCCTATTCAATTCACAGAATCTGTGACTGAAGTGGTAAAATTTCTTTTTTCGATACACAATAATTAGTATGTCGACAAAGATCAAAGGATTTCATCCGTTTGTGGGAACTGGACAAGATGCACAGATATAAAGTATATTTTTGTTGGGTCTAAATCAATATAACATCATATGCAAAAAATGGCATTAATACGTTAGACGGTTAATCAGATAATTACATTTGAAGTTGGGCAAAGCTAGTGAAACGTGCTATAACATATACTATTATGAGAAAAAACATGCCTGCAAACCACACCAGACCAACATTGCACAATGCACGAAAATACTTATCTTTTCAAAGAACAACAATCTTCGCCAGTGTAAGCATGCGCCATAGAACGACGTGGATGGCATGCACTATTGATAATTCTTTCATAGCACTGGTTCATTGGTATTTGTTTCAATTCTCTTAAATACTTCCATATCCTGCTGTATTGTTGAAAATTGTCCTAACAGCCGTTGTCAATGAAATTGGACATGTTGTGATGTCATTTGCATCCGTAGTACGCATGCGTCTTGGTTACAAAGGAAAAATTGAAAAGTTCTTGGCACAATAAACAGTCACTCTGAAACAATTCTGTTACAGCTATTTCTTCTTAGAAAAAAAAATTTTCTCGTCCCTATGCGTGAAGCTAGATCTGTAACCATTATGACTATTACTCCAGTTATTGTTATTGTTGTTATATGATGCGACATTGTATGGTTTATTCCAAGTCGAATTTTGTTGAAATTTGTTGTTGTCCCTGAACTGAGGTGATTGATTTCTATATTGTGATCTACCTCTCGAAGAATTGTTATACTTGTTAAAATTATTATTCTTAAAATAGTTGTTGTCATTACTTCTTCTGTGCATAACATTCCTGTCAAGGCTTTGAGCACGTGACCTATTATTATCACGCCATGTCGCGGCGGAAGCTACAGGTAATGCTTCTCTCAACTGAGAATTAGATATACTAGCACCTGAATGTGCGGTACAATAGTTAACTGCCATTTCTTCTAAAGTGGCCATTGTAGGTGGTTTACGCTCCTGTAAAAAATGACAAAAATGGTGCGCTAACAGAGGATAGAACCTTATCCCTAAGAAACAAATCAACTAGCTTATCGTAGGATTTATCTACCCCAGCAAGTTCAACCCATCCATTGAAGGTGATACGTATATTTGAAATAAACCCTGCGAAATCCTTACTGGAATCCGGTAGAATAGTTTTGAACTTCATTCTACATCCCTCCTCATCTAGATGAAAACGTCTTAATAACATCGCTTTTGTAGAATCATAATCCTTTGCAATTGTTGGATCTATATTCTCTATAGCATTTAATGGTTCACCAGCCAGAAATTCAGTCAGTTTTAAAACCCATACGGATTTATCAAGTTTATTTTTTTCACATATTTCCTCAAAACGTAATAGATACGATGATAAATCGTCGAAATTTTCTCTAAAAGGTGGTAATTTAAACTTATAGTAACCTTTGGTTTGGTTGGATGACGATGTATTATGTGCATTATCACCATTGCTATTTGTAGCAATTTGCGCTTTTAATCTCAATTCTTCCAAATGAAGAAGTGCCAATTCTTTTTCTTGTTTCATTTTATTTTCTTCAGCAATCTTAATCACTTCATCTCTTGCTTCCAGTTTCTTTCGTTTTTTATATTCCTTAATTTCGCGTTCTTCTTCTTCTTGCTTAGCTATAATTTTTTGTTCTGCTTATTCTCGTTTTCTATCACGTTCCTCTTGCTTTCTTTCAGCTTCCTTAGCTTCATATTTCGCTAGTTCTGCCACTGCAAATTCACGAAGAATGTCACCTTTATAACCAAAATCCTTCCCAATCTTCACAACAGTTTCCAAAGTAGACATTTTTATACAATAATATATTTAATTAGTAGTCAATTATATCAATCTCGAGTCTATATTTACTTAAATATCTACGCCAATATGGCTAATATTGTCCCGTGACTCACTATGTCAAACCGTTACTTTTGACGCGTCTTACAAATTAATGTAAGCTAAAAATTCTAATTTTAGTCAATATTTTATAATCATTTGCCATAGTCAGGCAGAAAAAATAGTTGCTACATAAACTACGAGTGCAATCATCAAGAAAATATATCAGGCATCAAATATTGTCGATTAATTATTTATCAATGTTATCTTTTATACTTATTTCATCATCTTATTAAAATTAATTAGAGAAGAACAACATATACAATAAACCAAAGAAGCACTATTACCAAATTACGCCACAATTGCCGATTTACGAACACTAAAACGATATTAATAACAAAATATAATGACGGAAGTTACAGAATTTGTGACAAAACTGAAATTAGGTCAAAGCACAGGAAATCTACGAAATTGTACACAAAAACATGGAATCTCTCAAATGACGTAACAGTTTTTTTGTGTAGAACTAAACGATAGTAAGATGAGTCTTCACGCACATCTGACAGATAATAGACAAAAATTAATAAACCTGAAACTTAGGACAGTAATAATACAACGGTTATATACAACACTTCACAGCTAACAACTAATATTGACTGATTCCAACGTGAACAAAGTATGCCGCAGTATTTAGTGAATTTTTCACGAATTGATTTCAGTCAATTGATCCCTATCGAACGATTTGAACTATTCTCACCGTCCGTACAGGTATTTGAGAACAGAACAAATTCCTACCAGCCCATCGCTGACTGAACATAGATATAACATTTTAAAAAAAAAATCCATGTAACATATATTATTATGAGAAAAAATATGCCTGCAAACTGAACCGGACCAACATTGCACAATGAACGAAAATACTTATCTTTTCAAAGAACAACAATCTTCGCCAGTGTAAGCATGCGCAATAGAACGACGTGGATGGCATGCATTATTGATAATTCTTTCATAGTACTGGTTCATTGGTATTGGTTTCAATTCTCTTGAATACTTCCAATTCCTGCTGTATTGTTGAAAATTTTCCTAACAGTCGTTGTCAATGAAATTGGACATGTTGTGACGTCATTTGCATCCGTAGTACGCATGCGTCTTGGTTAAAGCGGAAAAATTAAAAAATTCTTGGCACAATAAACAGTCACTCTGAAATAATTCTGTAACAGCTACAGTAGAACTCCATTTATCCGAACCCCAATTATCCGAACATCCAATTATCCGAACACTTTTTCCAGAAAAAAAAAAAAATCAGTCTCCACCAGTCACGTTAGACTACAGTTCTGAATCTTTTGATGCGGCAAGCTTCAAATGTGTGCGAACAATTTGTAGACAATGAGATGGGCTAATGGACGGTCGCTTACGTACATGAAGTCAGTTAGATCATAAAGTCCGTTAATATCTGGTTTACCAATCCAGTGTACGTGTGAGTTCTAGGCAGAACACTGGCTAAACAGACAGTTCAACTTAAAATAATTGTGTCTGCTACTACAGCAGAATAATTTTGGTGTACACGTATTTCTCTGTGCGACCTGGCATCTTCCAGTAGGCCTAAAGCATATAAAAGAAACCGCAATGTTTTGTCAATTGAAACGAAAACAGAAATTATCAAGAGACTAGGAAAAGGTGAAACTGTGTCTTCATTTGCGAGGATTTTCAATGTTGAGAAAGCTACCGTCTCTGACATCAAAAGTAACAAGGATAAAATTATGAGTTTTGCATCGAAATTGGATAGTGAAAATGGGTCGAAGAAACATAAAACCATGAGAAATGCGAAAGATTTGAAATTGGAAGAGGCTTTGTATATATGGTTTGTGCAAAGAAGAAGCAAAGGGGAACCTATCTCTGGCTCTCTATTGTGTGAAAAGGCACTTCAGTTCAACAGTCAACTTGACGGTCCTCCTGACTTTAAGGCTAGCCAGGGATGGTTAAGAAACTTTAAATCTCGTCATGGCATACGAGAATTGGAGATTCAAGGGGAATCTTCATCTAGCGATGCAACTGCCGCTGAAAATTTTAAAGAAACATTCTTGGCTTTTTTGGAAGAAGAAGGTTATTTACTCGATGATGTGTATAATGCCGATGAGACTGGCTTATACTGGAAATCATTGCCTCAAAAATCACTTGCATCTCAGCGCGAAGCAGCTGCCCCTGGGTTTAAAAAGTGCAAAGAGAGAGTAACAATTTTGGTAGCCGCGAATGCCAGTGGAAGTCATCGTTTACCGGTGCTAATGATCGGCAAAGCCAAAAAAACACGTTGTTTAAAGAATGTGACATGTCTCCCATTGTGCTACAAAGCACAGAAGAGTGCTTGGATGAATAGTGAAATATTTCTTGATTGGTATACAAATCAGTTCATCCCAAATGTGAAGAGGTTGAAAGAACAAGAAAAGAAAACTGGAAAAGTAATTCTTCTACTGGACAATGCACCATCTCATCCAGAGACGGATACATTGAATGCAGTTGATGCAAATTTTAAAGTAATTTTTCTGCTTCCCAATGTAACAGCACTGATTCAACCAATGGATGGATCAGGGTGTTATAGCAAAGCTTAAAAAGATGTACAAGAAGGAAGTCCTGCGTCGTTTATTGTTGGCTGAAGATGAAGAAAGTGTGGTGGCGTTTTCAAAAAAAGCTTAATCTCAAAGACTGCTGCTATATGTAAGCTGATGCTTGGACCACCCTGTCACAAGATAATCTCAACAAGGCTTGGAATAGATTGCTTGGGAAAAAAGGAGGAAATGAAACTACTGCAGTGGACACAAATGATGATTGTATAAATGAAGTTGTGGAACTGTTTCAAGCAATGCCCGGATTTTCGGACTGTGACAAAGATGATGCACACATGTGGCTAGAAGATGATAATGATTCTGGTTTTCAGTTTTTGAATGACGAAGAAATTTTGTCTTTTGTGCAAGAAGAAAACCAAATACATGTAGTGACCGATGATGAAGACTCCTCAGAAGTACATGATGTACTTGTAGATTATGAAGAAAACCCAAAACGTCGACCAAGTCCTGAAGAGGCCTTTATAGCACTAGAAACAGCGATGGCTTGGTACGAGCAAGAAGATGACAGCTGTCCTACACAGCTTCTGCTGTTGAAGAGAATGCGGGACTTAGCAGCCAAAAGCAGACTATCCAGTTTGGCGCAAAAGAGGATTCCTCATTATTTTAAATAGTGGGCTACATCTGTGCAAGTACATGTATACGTAAGTTGCGCCTGGTTTTGAATTGTTTGTAATGTTATTTTGAAAACATTTCTCTTTCTTAACAAAAATAATTAATACAAGTAGTACATGCACTGCAGTGTAATGAAAGATTTTGGTGATACAGTGATCTAATACAGTGTGGGTATTATTATTACAGTACAAGTAAATATGTTTTATAGTGTATTTTCCTTGTGATTGTTAATTATTTTTAGAAATATGTGTACATGTACTCGATACATCATGTAATCCAATTATCCGAACATTTGATTATCCGAACGATGCTCGGTCCCATGGGGTTCGGATAAATGGAGTTCTACTGTATTTCTTCTTAGAAAATTTTTTTTCTCGTCCCCATGCGTGCCGCCATTCTGTTACAGACTGTGTTCATGTAGAGACGTAACGTATATTAAGGCCCTGGTTAGCTGGCCCAATTATTAAAGTAATAACTCATGATCTGGTCTCTCTGATTCGTTCCTTGAACTTCATGCTTGTGCCTTAATGTTATAATGTCTGCCTTTTTAAGCATCTGTGCTGATATATTACGCGAATGATGAGTGTAGAATAATATCAACCTTAATTCACAAAGGTGACAACTCGTTCCGTGTGAGAGTCCATCACACATTCAATATTTAATGACGATATACAAACAGTTCATAGACAAGTCATCTCATGATTAAAATAAATACGAAAGTGCAGTCTGACTACTGTCTCCTTATACGTTCATCAATCATCAAGAGTCAACGTTTTTACACGCAATGTCGACTGGCGAACATTCGGTAGTGATCATTGACGTTTGAAGATATAATATTAATAATTTCAGGAATTCATCACAAAATACTTATCCAGCTCCGGATGACTTATTCTTTCATCACTACATAATGAAGGCTGACCCATGCCTTATAATCCCAGAGGAAACACTGCGTAGAATGCATAAATTTCGACCGCAAAGTGAAACACATCTGACTTCTTCAAAGTCAGTCTAATCAAGGGTAAAGGAATCGCGTTGCCATGACCCAGCCTATCAACTAACTACGTCATGACTATCCCTAGTCAACCTTATAACATCGCGGTCAATATAATTGCTTTAAGTGCTAGGCACCTTACATTGGTGGCATCTCAATATGTTCACGAGTAATAAATTCAAAGTGGGTTACCATCACCCAAATACCCGTATCAACTCCCCTGACAGCCCCGGTTTAAAAATCTGTTATACAGATTTTTACAAAATTTTAACATTAATCTTACCATTGTAATTAATTACATCAATTAAAATTGAATTATGGACCTACGACCAGTGATGTTTTTAATAAAACAGTGTCAGTGGTCGTTGTCAATACATCATAATGTCACATACGTCATAGAACTATTACATAAGTGAAAGAAAAGAAATGTCAATCGTCAAGACAGAAGAAGAGATTACCATCTAATGTCTTAAATAATATACGAGTTAGTTAACTAAGAACTAAAATTATTTAAGTAATCAACGTATTAGTGTGTCGATGTCATGTGTGTGTAATATTCTAGACATGAATCTATTTAAATAAACTAATTACATGTCATAAAAGAATTAAAATAAAGAATATAGCAGAAATACATGAGAACATAGTATTAAGAACAAATAATGAAACGAAAATAGTAAATAATAAAGGAATAGAGTCAATCTACTAATGTTATCAATAAAATTATCTATAAAAAATTTATATAATCTATCGCTAAGTTACCCTATATAAAATAAAGATACACTATTATAATACACTCATGTGTACTAGTTAAATTAATTAAAATCTAATTATCCTACAATTTTAAGTGTTTTATTTCATAGTATTAAAAATGCTTAATACTTCTGAAAAATTCCAACGTGTAAAGCATGATATACGTAATATCATTGTTCGTATATACGTTCTCGAAATTAAAGACCGCTGTCCCGTTAAGTGAAAGTGTTCATTCCGATGAAGGAAATATAATACCAATCGAATAATTGCTAGTCTTCATTTATGTATGCGTTTATTCAAACGGATAGTTTTGAAACTTCATAGTATATTGGTTGATTGGAGTTTGGACACTAACCAAAGTCCACCGCCAAACGAATGCGGCAATGTAAAGCGAAACAATCTGGTGTAACGATCAATGTGAATCTCCGGAAGATTAAAAGTCAAATAACGCTCGCAAGTGTCTCTGAGCACAAAACCGTTGCAATCCCATCGATGTCATATCAAAAGACTTAGATTACGTTTAATGTTCTGACTTGACACGAAATATATATAATCCTTTTCGAGATATCGACATATGTTGAAAAGGTCAGCATGAAAGTCATCACATTTGTGCAATTGACTCCTTGATTTCATCGTCTAGAAGCCTTGAACTCATATATGTTAGTTCGTTGATTGAAGTTGAAGCCCATCGTAAGTTCAATTTTTGAAAACGTGAGAATTCACCACTTTGATCAATGTTGCCGCTCTGTCACTTTTGATCCTTGCAACTAGGTTTACTATACAAATGTTTTCGTTATTCGTTTGAAATATGTTGTCATGAATCATCTGCTGAAGATATTGGGTTTCTTGACAAGGAGTCTGCTACAACATTTTCCGCTCCTGGGATCGACTGGATCTCGAATTGAAACGGCTGTAAGATGATGGAGAAACGTGCCAATGGCATTTGAGGTACAAATTTCGACATTATTACAAAGCGTTGGATGTACAAGAAGAACTTGACTCGTTGAGTTCTGCTCGCCTGAATCAAAATATGTCATCTGGTGTCGACAACAATGAGTAAGCCGTCATATTGATCGATCTTGAAGTATTTTTCCAACGTAAAATTGGTCCTAGAGGAGACCAACATCGAAGTATAAATTGCCCAAATCTGAAGAAGGAGAGCAAAACTGGTAAAATATGTTGACCTCGAAATAGGAGGTTTCAATTAAAATTTTCCTAAAAATTTACTGATCGCGATGTTAGAACTATCAGTTCAATGTAATATGCAGACATCTTTTTCCTTAACAGGGAAAACAATACACTAATTATGCTGCATGGGCTGAGCATAGTTAGAACAATCAACCACTTTACTGTCTATCGTTGACATGGTAAAACAAATAAAGACAGAAAACATGTGTACAAAAATAGAGGTGTCAACAAAAATGTTTTCTCCAAGAAAAGTCACTAACAGATCTATATAGAATAGGTGACTACGAAAGAAAATAACTGATGACTGACTATGCTGAGTCATCATAAAATGGGACTAAAATTGTACATGTAAAGTTTTATCTACGAGAAATAAAATCAGGTACTAATTGCAACCTAAGAGAATGATGGTGAAAATACGCACCATTGTCATGCTCGATAGCAACATAGTGCAAGAACATGCACTTTTCTTATTATAGGTAGCTCTACTGCTCTACGATGTGAACAATAGTACTGTGTAGCACCTGTCGTATGCGACAGCGTAATAATCGAAGTGAAAACTTTGATGACCAACTTATCGGTTTTAATTTTCCTATCAGAGGTACAACCAAAGTTAACGACGTTACTTTCATTATTAAACATTTTATTACTGTCGATCATATCTACATTCGTATTAAGATCAGGTTCTCTCTGATCATATTGACACGATAATGTAGTTTGACACGTAGATAGATGTAAAGAATCATGATTGTCAGGAAAAGAAAATTCATCTCCCTGAAATAAGAATAGATCAGAATCATAACAAGAAGTGACGATCTTGACGTCGAGATCGTGAAAAGAAACTTGTAAATGTTTAGCACGTGTATGGAACATCCCAAACATATTACTGGAAATATCGACTATTGACAACTGAGTGTGCTGAGTCATCTCAGATTATGACATGAACGTCAAAGACATGTCATTGGTAGGGTGATTAATCCCTGACATTTGATCACAGTCATGAGCAATAGAGGTGGTCATGAAAAGATAACTGACCAGTAAGATTAGGAGTAAATTGTTGAGGACAAGTGAGTAATTAACAGTAGCTAGATGTCTGATAACATGAAAACATTTCATGTTCACCGTGAAAACCAACCTAGTGATGACAGACAAAAGAGTAAAGAAGAAATTTGTAAGTCCAGTTGCAGCTTTAACACTGTTGAAAGTATTTAAATATACATCGTAAGATGTGGTAACAACATTGTCAAGTTTATTGACAATTGATGTACATTTAGTATCCCGGTCTTCAATAAAAGACAAATCAGATATGCTTTTGTTATCGACACTATCAACATGAGGGGTCTCATCATCATTCTCATCACCCTCCAAAATGGTGCCAAGACCAAAATTTGAAAATACTGTTTCAGCTGCGGTGAATTTACTGGCACGTAGTTGAGCCATAACAATTACCGAGTTGTCAGTGCAATAGTGCCGTCGTTCCCAATCCTTAATCTCCCCTGGTGAGCAATCCTTGCTACCATAGATGCGACCCACAGTTAAATCCGCAATCGGATTCTTCAATAAACATACGTGGATTTTACCTGAAAAGAAAGGGGTATGTACTTCCAGAAGAGCTGTGGGATAGTACTCAATGGTACCCCCAAAAGTACTACATGTAACAATTTTATTAATTCAATATTTAGGATGTACTAAGGACTGTCGAATGCCAATTGTCGATGAACCTGAGTCCCTCAAAACTGATACCGTTGTACCGTTGACCACTCCTTTGTTAAAGATCAAAGATCCTGTGCCGTCGTACGCAGAGAAACTAACTTCCGGTAGAAGATGTCCACACTTCAACACCGTGTCCATGGCCTGATGAAAAAAAGTGCTACATTTGTGGCAAGTATTAGCCACGTTATAATCAACAGCATAACATGAAGATGAAGCCTGTATTTGAGTATTATTATTATGACTACCTGGGGGTGCATTGCTAGTCAGAGCCGCCCCTGCATTGTGTTAAACCTATGTTTTCCGTTAGAATTTGAACGTTGCTGATGATGGTCAACAGAATTATTTTGCCTCTTATCGTTGAAGCTATTATTCCTAGATCTGTAACCATTATGACTATTACTCCAGTTATTGTTATTGTTGTTATATGATGCGACATTGTATGGTTTATTCCAAGTCGAATTTTGTTGAAATTTGTTGTTGTCCCTGAACTGAGGTGATTGATTTCTATATTGTGATCTACCTCTCGAAGAATTGTTATACTTGTTAAAATTATTATTCTTAAAATAGTTGTTGTCATTACTTCTTCTGTGCATAACATTCCTGTCAAGGCTTTGAGCACGTGACCTATTATTATCACGCCATGTCGCGGCGGAAGCTACAGGTAATGCTTCTCTCAACTGAGAATTAGATATACTAGCACCTGAATGTGCGGTACAATAGTTAACTGCCATTTCTTCTAAAGTGGCCATTGTAGGTGGTTTACGCTCCTGTAAAAAATGACAAAAATGGTGCGCTAACAGAGGATAGAACCTTATCCCTAAGAAACAAATCAACTAGCTTATCGTAGGATTTATCTACCCCAGCAAGTTCAACCCATCTATTGAAGGTGATACGTATATTTGAAATAAACCCTGCGAAATCCTTACTGGAATCCGGTAGAATAGTTTTGAACTTCATTCTACATCCCTCCTCATCTAGATGAAAACGTCTTAATAACATCGCTTTTGTAGAATCATAATCCTTTGCAATTGTTGGATCTATATTCTCTATAGCATTTAATGGTTCACCAGCCAGAAATTCAGTCAGTTTTAAAACCCATACGGATTTATCAAGTTTATTTGTTTCACATATTTCCTCAAAACGTAATAGATACGATGATAAATCGTCGAAATTTTGTCTAAAAGGTGGTAATTTAAACTTATAGTAACCTTTGGTTTGATTGGATGACGATGTATTATGTGCATTATCACCATTGCTATTTGTAGCAATTTGCGCTTTTAATCTCAATTCTTCCAAATGAAGAAGTGCCAATTCTTTTTCTTGTTTCATTTTATTTTCTTCAGCAATCTTAATCACTTCATCTCTTGCTTCCAGTTTCTTTCGTTTTTTATATTCCTTAATTTCGCGTTCTTCTTCTTCTTGCTTAGCTATAATTTTTTGTTCTGCTTATTCTCGTTTTCTATCACGTTCCTCTTGCTTTCTTTCAGCTTCCTTAGCTTCATATTTCGCTAGTTCTGCCACTGCAAATTCACGAAGAATGTCACCTTTATAACCAAAATCCTTCCCAATCTTCACAACAGTTTCCAAAGTAGACATTTTTATACAATAATATATTTAATTAGTAGTCAATTATATCAATCTCGAGTCTATATTTACTTAAATATCTACGCCAATATGGCTAATATTGTCCCGTGACTCACTATGTCAAACCGTTACTTTTGACGCGTCTTACAAATTAATGTAAGCTAAAAATTCTAATTTTAGTCAATATTTTATAATCATTTGCCATAGTCAGGCAGAAAAAATAGTTGCTACATAAACTACGAGTGCAATCATCAAGAAAATATCTCAGGCATCAAATATTGTCGATTAATTATTTATCAATGTTATCTTTTATACTTATTTCATCATCTTATTAAAATTAATTAGAGAAGAACAACATATACAATAAACCAAAGAAGCACTATTACCAAATTACGCCACAATTGCCGATTTACGAACACTAAAACGATATTAATAACAAAATATAATGACGGAAGTTACAGAATTTGTGACAAAACTGAAATTAGGTCAAAGCACAGGAAATCTACGAAATTGTACACAAAAACATGGAATCTCTCAAATGACGTAACAGTTTTTTTGTGTAGAACTAAACGATAGTAAGATGAGTCTTCACGCACATCTGACAGACAATAGACAAAAATTAATAAACCTGAAACTTAGGACAGTAATAATACAACGGTTATATACAACACTTCACAGCTAACAACTAATATTGACTGATTCCAACGTGAACAAAGTATGCCGCAGTATTTAGTGAATTTTTCACGAATTGATTTCAGTCAATTGATCCCTATCGAACGATTTGAACTATTCTCACCGTCCGTACAGGTATTTGAGAACAGAACAAATTCCTACCAGCCCATCGCTGACTGAACATAGATATAACATTTTTTAAAAAAAATCCATGTAACATATATTATTATGAGAAAAAATATGCCTGCAAACTGAACCGGACCAACATTGCACAATGAACGAAAATACTTATCTTTTCAAAGAACAACAATCTTCGCCAGTGTAAGCATGCGCAATAGAACGACGTGGATGGCATGCATTATTGATAATTCTTTCATAGTACTGGTTCATTGGTATTGGTTTCAATTCTCTTGAATACTTCCAATTCCTGCTGTATTGTTGAAAATTTTCCTAACAGTCGTTGTCAATGAAATTGGACATGTTGTGACGTCATTTGCATCCGTAGTACGCATGCGTCTTGGTTAAAGCGGAAAAATTAAAAAATTCTTGGCACAATAAACAGTCACTCTGAAATAATTCTGTAACAGCTACAGTAGAACTCCATTTATCCGAACCCCAATTATCCGAACATCCAATTATCCGAACACTTTTTCCAGAAAAAAAAAATCAGTCTCCACCAGTCACGTTAGACTACAGTTCTGAATCTTTTGATGCGGCAAGCTTCAAATGTGTGCGAACAATTTGTAGACAATGAGATGGGCTAATGGACGGTCGCTTACGTACATGAAGTCAGTTAGATCATAAAGTCCGTTAATATCTGGTTTACCAATCCAGTGTACGTGTGAGTTCTAGGCAGAACACTGGCTAAACAGACAGTTCAACTTAAAATAATTGTGTCTGCTACTACAGCAGAATAATTTTGGTGTACACGTATTTCTCTGTGCGACCTGGCATCTTCCAGTAGGCCTAAAGCATATAAAAGGAACCGCAATGTTTTGTCAATTGAAACGAAAACAGAAATTATCAAGAGACTAGGAAAAGGTGAAACTGTGTCTTCATTTGCGAGGATTTTCAATGTTGAGAAAGCTACCGTCTCTGACATCAAAAGTAACAAGGATAAAATTATGAGTTTTGCATCGAAATTGGATAGTGAAAATGGGTCGAAGAAACATAAAACCATGAGAAATGCGAAAGATTTGAAATTGAAAGAGGCTTTGTATATATGGTTTGTGCAAAGAAGAAGCAAAGGGGAACCTATCTCTGGCTCTCTATTGTGTGAAAAGGCACTTCAGTTCAACAGTCAACTTGACGGTCCTCCTGACTTTAAGGCTAGCCAGGGATGGTTAAGAAACTTTAAATCTCGTCATGGCATACGAGAATTGGAGATTCAAGGGGAATCTTCATCTAGCGATGCAACTGCCGCTGAAAATTTTAAAGAAACATTCTTGGCTTTTTTGGAAGAAGAAGGTTATTTACTCGATGATGTGTATAATGCCGATGAGACTGGCTTATACTGGAAATCATTGCCTCAAAAATCACTTGCATCTCAGCGCGAAGCAGCTGCCCCTGGGTTTAAAAAGTGCAAAGAGAGAGTAACAATTTTGGTAGCCGCGAATGCCAGTGGAAGTCATCGTTTACCGGTGCTAATGATCGGCAAAGCCAAAAAAACACGTTGTTTAAAGAATGTGACATGTCTCCCATTGTGCTACAAAGCACAGAAGAGTGCTTGGATGAATAGTGAAATATTTCTTGATTGGTATACAAATCAGTTCATCCCAAATGTGAAGAGGTTGAAAGAACAAGAAAAGAAAACTGGAAAAGTAATTCTTCTACTGGACAATGCACCATCTCATCCAGAGACGGATACATTGAATGCAGTTGATGCAAATTTTAAAGTAATTTTTCTGCTTCCCAATGTAACAGCACTGATTCAACCAATGGATGGATCAGGGTGTTATAGCAAAGCTTAAAAAGATGTACAAGAAGGAAGTCCTGCGTCGTTTATTGTTGGCTGAAGATGAAGAAAGTGTGGTGGCGTTTTCAAAAAAAGCTTAATCTCAAAGACTGCTGCTATATGTAAGCTGATGCTTGGACCACCCTGTCACAAGATAATCTCAACAAGGCTTGGAATAGATTGCTTGGGAAAAAAGGAGGAAATGAAACTACTGCAGTGGACACAAATGATGATTGTATAAATGAAGTTGTGGAACTGTTTCAAGCAATGCCCGGATTTTCGGACTGTGACAAAGATGATGCACACATGTGGCTAGAAGATGATAATGATTCTGGTTTTCAGTTTTTGAATGACGAAGAAATTTTGTCTTTTGTGCAAGAAGAAAACCAAATACATGTAGTGACCGATGATGAAGACTCCTCAGAAGTACATGATGTACTTGTAGATTATGAAGAAAACCCAAAACGTCGACCAAGTCCTGAAGAGGCCTTTATAGCACTAGAAACAGCGATGGCTTGGTACGAGCAAGAAGATGACAGCTGTCCTACACAGCTTCTGCTGTTGAAGAGAATGCGGGACTTAGCAGCCAAAAGCAGACTATCCAGTTTGGCGCAAAAGAGGATTCCTCATTATTTTAAATAGTGGGCTACATCTGTGCAAGTACATGTATACGTAAGTTGCGCCTGGTTTTGAATTGTTTGTAATGTTATTTTGAAAACATTTCTCTTTCTTAACAAAAATAATTAATACAAGTAGTACATGCACTGCAGTGTAATGAAAGATTTTGGTGATACAGTGATCTAATACAGTGTGGGTATTATTATTACAGTACAAGTAAATATGTTTTATAGTGTATTTTCCTTGTGATTGTTAATTATTTTTAGAAATATGTGTACATGTACTCGATACATCATGTAATCCAATTATCCGAACATTTGATTATCCGAACGATGCTCGGTCCCATGGGGTTCGGATAAATGGAGTTCTACTGTATTTCTTCTTAGAAAATTTTTTTTCTCGTCCCCATGCGTGCCGCCATTCTGTTACAGACTGTGTTCATGTAGAGACGTAACGTATATTAAGGCCCTGGTTAGCTGGCCCAATTATTAAAGTAATAACTCATGATCTGGTCTCTCTGATTCGTTCCTTGAACTTCATGCTTGTGCCTTAATGTTATAATGTCTGCCTTTTTAAGCATCTGTGCTGATATATTACGCGAATGATGAGTGTAGAATAATATCAACCTTAATTCACAAAGGTGACAACTCGTTCCGTGTGAGAGTCCATCACACATTCAATATTTAATGACGATATACAAACAGTTCATAGACAAGTCATCTCATGATTAAAATAAATACGAAAGTGCAGTCTGACTACTGTCTCCTTATACGTTCATCAATCATCAAGAGTCAACGTTTTTACACGCAATGTCGACTGGCGAACATTCGGTAGTGATCATTGACGTTTGAAGATATAATATTAATAATTTCAGGAATTCATCACAAAATACTTATCCAGCTCCGGATGACTTATTCTTTCATCATTACATAATGAAGGCTGACCCATGCCTTATAATCCCAGAGGAAACACTGCGTAGAATGCATAAACTTCGACCGCGAAGTGAAACACATCTGACTTCTTCAAAGTCAGTCTAATCAAGGGTAAAGGAATCGCGTTGCCATGCCCCATCCTATCAACTAACTACGTCATGACTATCCCTAGTCAACCTTATAACATCGCGGTCAATATAATTGCTTTAAGTGCTAGGCACCTTACATTGGTGGCATCTCAATATGTTCACGAGTAATAAATTCAAAGTGGGTTACCATCACCCAAACACCCGTATCAACTCCCCTGACAGCCCCGGTTTAAAAATCTGTTATACAGATTTTTACAAAATTTTAACATTAATCTTACCATTGTAATTAATTACATCAATTAAAATTGAATTATGGACCTACGACCAGTGATGTTTTTAATAAAACAGTGTCAGTGGTCGTTGTCAATACATCATAATGTCACATACGTCATAGAACTATTACATAAGTGAAAGAAAAGAAATGTCAATCGTCAAGACAGAAGAAGAGATTACCATCTAATGTCTTAAATAATATACGAGTTAGTTAACTAAGAACTAAAATTATTTAAGTAATCAACGTATTAGTGTGTCGATGTCATGTGTGTGTAATATTCTAGACATGAATCTATTTAAATAAACTAATTACATGTCATAAAAGAATTAAAATAAAGAATATAGCAGAAATACATGAGAACATAGTATTAAGAACAAATAATGAAAAGAAAATAGTAAATAATAAAGGAATAGAGTCAATCTACTAATGTTATCAATAAAATTATCTATAAAAAATTTATATAATCTATCGCTAAGTTACCCTATATAAAATAAAGATACACTATTATAATACACTCATGTGTACTAGTTAAATTAATTAAAATCTAATTATCCTACAATTTTAAGTGTTTTATTTCATAGTATTAAAAATGCTTAATACTTCTGAAAAATTCCAACGTGTAAAGCATGATATACGTAATATCATTGTTCGTATATACGTTCTCGAAATTAAAGACCGCTGTCCCGTTAAGTGAAAGTGTTCATTCCGATGAAGGAAATATAATACCAATCGAATAATTGCTAGTCTTCATTTATGTATGCGTTTATTCAAACGGATAGTTTTGAAACTTCATAGTATATTGGTTGATTGGAGTTTGGACACTAACCAAAGTCCACCGCCAAACGAATGCGGCAATGTAAAGCGAAACAATCTGGTGTAACGATCAATGTGAATCTCCGGAAGATTAAAAGTCAAATAACGCTCGCAAGTGTCTCTGAGCACAAAACCGTTGCAATCCCATCGATGTCATATCAAAAGACTTAGATTACGTTTAATGTTCTGACTTGACACGAAATATATATAATCCTTTTCGAGATATCGACATATGTTGAAAAGGTCAGCATGAAAGTCATCACATTTGTGCAATTGACTCCTTGATTTCATCGTCTAGAAGCCTTGAACTCATATATGTTAGTTCGTTGATTGAAGTTGAAGCCCATCGTAAGTTCAATTTTTGAAAACGTGAGAATTCACCACTTTGATCAATGTTGCCGCTCTGTCACTTTTGATCCTTGCAACTAGGTTTACTATACAAATGTTTTCGTTATTCGTTTGAAATATGTTGTCATGAATCATCTGCTGAAGATATTGGGTTTCTTGACAAGGAGTCTGCTACAACATTTTCCGCTCCTGGGATCGACTGGATCTCGAATTGAAACGGCTGTAAGATGATGGAGAAACGTGCCAATGGCATTTGAGGTACAAATTTCGACATTATTACAAAGCGTTGGATGTACAAGAAGAACTTGACTCGTTGAGTTCTGCTCGCCTGAATCAAAATATGTCATCTGGTGTCGACAACAATGAGTAAGCCGTCATATTGATCGATCTTGAAGTATTTTTCCAACGTAAAATTGGTCCTAGAGGAGACCAACATCGAAGTATAAATTGCCCAAATCTGAAGAAGGAGAGCAAAACTGGTAAAATATGTTGACCTCGAAATAGGAGGTTTCAATTAAAATTTTCCTAAAAATTTACTGATCGCGATGTTAGAACTATCAGTTCAATGTAATATGCAGACATCTTTTTCCTTAACAGGGAAAACAATACACTAATTATGCTGCATGGGCTGAGCATAGTTAGAACAATCAACCACTTTACTGTCTATCGTTGACATGGTAAAACAAATAAAGACAGAAAACATGTGTACAAAAATAGAGGTGTCAACAAAAATGTTTTCTCCAAGAAAAGTCACTAACAGATCTATATAGAATAGGTGACTACGAAAGAAAATAACTGATGACTGACTATGCTGAGTCATCATAAAATGGGACTAAAATTGTACATGTAAAGTTTTATCTACGAGAAATAAAATCAGGTACTAATTGCAACCTAAGAGAATGATGGTGAAAATACGCACCATTGTCATGCTCGATAGCAACATAGTGCAAGAACATGCACTTTTCTTATTATAGGTAGCTCTACTGCTCTACGATGTGAACAATAGTACTGTGTAGCACCTGTCGTATGCGACAGCGTAATAATCGAAGTGAAAACTTTGATGACCAACTTATCGGTTTTAATTTTCCTATCAGAGGTACAACCAAAGTTAACGACGTTACTTTCATTATTAAACATTTTATTACTGTCGATCATATCTACATTCGTATTAAGATCAGGTTCTCTCTGATCATATTGACACGATAATGTAGTTTGACACGTAGATAGATGTAAAGAATCATGATTGTCAGGAAAAGAAAATTCATCTCCCTGAAATAAGAATAGATCAGAATCATAACAAGAAGTGACGATCTTGACGTCGAGATCGTGAAAAGAAACTTGTAAATGTTTAGCACGTGTATGGAACATCCCAAACATATTACTGGAAATATCGACTATTGACAACTGAGTGTGCTGAGTCATCTCAGATTATGACATGAACGTCAAAGACATGTCATTGGTAGGGTGATTAATCCCTGACATTTGATCACAGTCATGAGCAATAGAGGTGGTCATGAAAAGATAACTGACCAGTAAGATTAGGAGTAAATTGTTGAGGACAAGTGAGTAATTAACAGTAGCTAGATGTCTGATAACATGAAAACATTTCATGTTCACCGTGAAAACCAACCTAGTGATGACAGACAAAAGAGTAAAGAAGAAATTTGTAAGTCCAGTTGCAGCTTTAACACTGTTGAAAGTATTTAAATATACATCGTAAGATGTGGTAACAACATTGTCAAGTTTATTGACAATTGATGTACATTTAGTATCCCGGTCTTCAATAAAAGACAAATCAGATATGCTTTTGTTATCGACACTATCAACATGAGGGGTCTCATCATCATTCTCATCACCCTCCAAAATGGTGCCAAGACCAAAATTTGAAAATACTGTTTCAGCTGCGGTGAATTTACTGGCACGTAGTTGAGCCATAACAATTACCGAGTTGTCAGTGCAATAGTGCCGTCGTTCCCAATCCTTAATCTCCCCTGGTGAGCAATCCTTGCTACCATAGATGCGACCCACAGTTAAATCCGCAATCGGATTCTTCAATAAACATACGTGGATTTTACCTGAAAAGAAAGGGGTATGTACTTCCAGAAGAGCAGTGGGATAGTACTCAATGGTACCCCCAAAAGTACTACATGTAACAATTTTATTAATTCAATATTTAGGATGTACTAAGGACTGTCGAATGCCAATTGTCGATGAACCTGAGTCCCTCAAAACTGATACCGTTGTACCGTTGACCACTCCTTTGTTAAAGATCAAAGATCCTGTGCCGTCGTACGCAGAGAAACTAACTTCCGGTAGAAGATGTCCACACTTCAACACCGTGTCCATGGCCTGATGAAAAAAAGTGCTACATTTGTGGCAAGTATTAGCCACGTTATAATCAACAGCATAACATGAAGATGAAGCCTGCATTTGAGTATTATTATTATGACTACCTGGGGGTGCATTGCTAGTCAGAGCCGCCCCTGCATTGTGTTAAACCTATGTTTTCCGTTAGAATTTGAACGTTGCTGATGATGGCCAACAGAATTATTTTGCCTCTTATCGTTGAAGCTATTATTCCTAGATCTGTAACCATTATGACTATTACTCCAGTTATTGTTATTGTTGTTATATGATGCGACATTGTATGGTTTATTCCAAGTCGAATTTTGTTGAAATTTGTTGTTGTCCCTGAACTGAGGTGATTGATTTCTATATTGTGATCTACCTCTCGAAGAATTGTTATACTTGTTAAAATTATTATTCTTAAAATAGTTGTTGTCATTACTTCTTCTGTGCATAACATTCCTGTCAAGGCTTTGAGCACGTGACCTATTATTATCACGCCATGTCGCGGCGGAAGCTACAGGTAATGCTTCTCTCAACTGAGAATTAGATATACTAGCACCTGAATGTGCGGTACAATAGTTAACTGCCATTTCTTCTAAAGTGGCCATTGTAGGTGGTTTACGCTCCTGTAAAAAATGACAAAAATGGTGCGCTAACAGAGGATAGAACCTTATCCCTAAGAAACAAATCAACTAGCTTATCGTAGGATTTATCTACCCCAGCAAGTTCAACCCATCTATTGAAGGTGATACGTATATTTGAAATAAACCCTGCGAAATCCTTACTGGAATCCGGTAGAATAGTTTTGAACTTCATTCTACATCCCTCCTCATCTAGATGAAAACGTCTTAATAACATCGCTTTTGTAGAATCATAATCCTTTGCAATTGTTGGATCTATATTCTCTATAGCATTTAATGGTTCACCAGCCAGAAATTCAGTCAGTTTTAAAACCCATACGGATTTATCAAGTTTATTTGTTTCACATATTTCCTCAAAACGTAATAGATACGATGATAAATCGTCGAAATTTTGTCTAAAAGGTGGTAATTTAAACTTATAGTAACCTTTGGTTTGATTGGATGACGATGTATTATGTGCATTATCACCATTGCTATTTGTAGCAATTTGCGCTTTTAATCTCAATTCTTCCAAATGAAGAAGTGCCAATTCTTTTTCTTGTTTCATTTTATTTTCTTCAGCAATCTTAATCACTTCATCTCTTGCTTCCAGTTTCTTTCGTTTTTTATATTCCTTAATTTCGCGTTCTTCTTCTTCTTGCTTAGCTATAATTTTTTGTTCTGCTTATTCTCGTTTTCTATCACGTTCCTCTTGCTTTCTTTCAGCTTCCTTAGCTTCATATTTCGCTAGTTCTGCCACTGCAAATTCACGAAGAATGTCACCTTTATAACCAAAATCCTTCCCAATCTTCACAACAGTTTCCAAAGTAGACATTTTTATACAATAATATATTTAATTAGTAGTCAATTATATCAATCTCGAGTCTATATTTACTTAAATATCTACGCCAATATGGCTAATATTGTCCCGTGACTCACTATGTCAAACCGTTACTTTTGACGCGTCTTACAAATTAATGTAAGCTAAAAATTCTAATTTTAGTCAATATTTTATAATCATTTGCCATAGTCAGGCAGAAAAAATAGTTGCTACATAAACTACGAGTGCAATCATCAAGAAAATATCTCAGGCATCAAATATTGTCGATTAATTATTTATCAATGTTATCTTTTATACTTATTTCATCATCTTATTAAAATTAATTAGAGAAGAACAACATATACAATAAACCAAAGAAGCACTATTACCAAATTACGCCACAATTGCCGATTTACGAACACTAAAACGATATTAATAACAAAATATAATGACGGAAGTTACAGAATTTGTGACAAAACTGAAATTAGGTCAAAGCACAGGAAATCTACGAAATTGTACACAAAAACATGGAATCTCTCAAATGACGTAACAGTTTTTTTGTGTAGAACTAAACGATAGTAAGATGAGTCTTCACGCACATCTGACAGACAATAGACAAAATTAATAAACCTGAAACTTAGGACAGTAATAATACAACGGTTATATACAACACTTCACAGCTAACAACTAATATTGACTGATTCCAACGTGAACAAAGTATGCCGCAGTATTTAGTGAATTTTTCACGAATTGATTTCAGTCAATTGATCCCTATCGAACGATTTGAACTATTCTCACCGTCCGTACAGGTATTTGAGAACAGAACAAATTCCTACCAGCCCATCGCTGACTGAACATAGATATAACATTTTTAAAAAAAAATCCATGTAACATATATTATTATGAGAAAAAATATGCCTGCAAACTGAACCGGACCAACATTGCACAATGAACGAAAATACTTATCTTTTCAAAGAACAACAATCTTCGCCAGTGTAAGCATGCGCAATAGAACGACGTGGATGGCATGCATTATTGATAATTCTTTCATAGTACTGGTTCATTGGTATTGGTTTCAATTCTCTTGAATACTTCCAATTCCTGCTGTATTGTTGAAAATTTTCCTAACAGTCGTTGTCAATGAAATTGGACATGTTGTGACGTCATTTGCATCCGTAGTACGCATGCGTCTTGGTTAAAGCGGAAAAATTAAAAAATTCTTGGCACAATAAACAGTCACTCTGAAATAATTCTGTAACAGCTACAGTATTTCTTCTTAGAAAATTTTTTTTCTCGTCCCCATGCGTGCCGCCATTCTGTTACAGACTGTGTTCATGTAGAGACGTAACGTATATTAAGGCCCTGGTTAGCTGGCCCAATTATTAAAGTAATAACTCATGATCTGGTCTCTCTGATTCGTTCCTTGAACTTCATGCTTGTGCCTTAATGTTATAATGTCTGCATTTTTAAGCATCTGTGCTGATATATTACGCGAATGATGAGTGTAGAATAATATCAACCTTAATTCACAAAGGTGACAACTCGTTCCGTGTGAGAGTCCATCACACATTCAATATTTAATGACGATATACAAACAGTTCATAGACAAGTCATCTCATGATTAAAATACATACGAAAGTGCAGTCTGACTACTGTCTCCTTATACGTTCATCAATCATCAAGAGTCAACGTTTTTACACGCAATGTCGACTGGCGAACATTCGGTAGTGATCATTGACGTTTGAAGATATAATATTAATAATTTCAGGAATTCATCACAAAATACTTATCCAGCTCCGGATGACTTATTCTTTCATCACTACATAATGAAGGCTGACCCATGCCTTATAATCCCAGAGGAAACACTGCGTAGAATGCATAAACTTCGACCGCGAAGTGAAACACATCTGACTTCTTCAAAGTCAGTCTAATCAAGGGTAAAGGAATCGCGTTGCCATGCCCCAGCCTATCAACTAACTACGTCATGACTATCCCTAGTCAACCTTATAACATCGCGGTCAATATAATTGCTTTAAGTGCTAGGCACCTTACATTGGTGGCATCTCAATATGTTCACGAGTAATAAATTCAAAGTGGGTTACCATCACCCAAACACCCGTATCAACTCCCCTGACAGTCCCGGTTTAAAAATCTGTTATACAGATTTTTACAAAATTTTAACATTAATCTTACCATTGTAATTAATTACATCAATTAAAATTGAATTATGGACCTACGACCAGTGATGTTTTTAATAAAACAGTGTCAGTGGTCGTTGTCAATACATCATAATGTCACATACGTCATAGAACTATTACATAAGTGAAAGAAAAGAAATGTCAATCGTCAAGACAGAAGAAGAGATTACCATCTAATGTCTTAAATAATATACGAGTTAGTTAACTACGAACTAAAATTATTTAAGTAATCAACGTATTAGTGTGTCGATGTCATGTGTGTGTGTAATATTCTAGACATGAATCTATTTAAATAAACTAATTACATGTCATAAAAGAATTAAAATAAAGAATATAGCAGAAATACATGAGAACATAGTATTAAGAACAAATAATGAAACGAAAATAGTAAATAATAAAGGAATAGAGTCAATCTACTAATGTTATCAATAAAATTATCTATAAAAAATTTATATAATCTATCGCTAAGTTACCCTATATAAAATAAAGATACACTATTATAATACACTCATGTGTACTAGTTAAATTAATTAAAATCTAATTATCCTACAATTTTAAGTGTTTTATTTCATAGTATTAAAAATGCTTAATAGTTCTGAAAAATTCCAACGTGTAAAGCATGATATACGTAATATCATTGTTCGTATATACGTTCTCGAAATTAAAGACCGCTGTCCCGTTAAGTGAAAGTGTTCATTCCGATGAAGGAAATATAATACCAATCGAATAATTGCTAGTCTTCATTTATGTATGCGTTTATTCAAACGGATAGTTTTGAAACTTCATAGTATATTGGTTGATTGGAGTTTGGACACTAACCAAAGTCCACCGCCAAACGAATGCGGCAATGTAAAGCGAAACAATCTGGTGTAACGATCAATGTGAATCTCCGGAAGATTAAAAGTCAAATAACGCTCGCAAGTGTCTCTGAGCACAAAACCGCTGCAATCCCATCGATGTCATATCAAAAGACTTAGATTACGTTTAATGTTCTGACTTGAGACGAAATATATATAATCCTTTTCGAGATATCGACATATGTTGAAAAGGTCAGCATGAAAGTTATCACATTTGTGCAATTGACTCCTTGATTTCATCGTCTAGAAGCCTTGAACTCATATATGTTAGTTCGTTGATTGAAGTTGAAGCCCATCGTAAGTTCAATTTTTGAAAACGTGAGAATTCACCACTTTGATCAATGTTGCCGCTCTGTCACTTTTGATCCTTGCAACTAGGTTTACTATACAAATGTTTTCGTTATTCGTTTGAAATATGTTGTCATGAATCATCTGCTGAAGATATTGGGTTTCTTGACAAGGAGTCTGCTACAACATTTTCCGCTCCTGGGATCGACTGGATCTCGAATTGAAACGGCTGTAAGATGATGGAGAAACGTGCCAATGGCATTTGAGGTACAAATTTCAACATTATTACAAAGCGTTGGATGTACAAGAAGAACTTGACTTGTTGAGTTATGCTCGCCTGAATCAAAATATGTCATCTGGTGTCGACAACAATGAGTAAGCCGTAATATTGATCGATCTTGAAGTATTTTTCCAACGTAAAATTGGTCCTAGAGGAGACCAACATCGAAGTATAAATTGCCCAAATCTGAAGAAGGAGAGCAAAACTGGTAAAATATGTTGACCTCGAAATAGGAGGTTTCAATTAAAATTTTCCTAAAAATTTACTGATCGCGATGTTAGAACTATCAGTTCAATGTAATATGCAGACATCTTTTTCCTTAACAGGGAAAACAATACACTAATTATGCTGCATGGGCTGAGCATAGTTAGAACAATCAACCACTTTACTGTCTATCGTTGACATGGTAAAACAAATAAAGACAGAAAACATGTGTACAAAAATAGAGGTGTCAACAAAAATGTTTTCTCCAAGAAAAGTCACCAACAGATCTATATAGAATAGGTGACTACGAAAGAAAATAACTGATGACTGACTATGCTGAGTCATCATAAAATGGGACTAAAATTGTACATGTAAAGTTTTATCTACGAGAAATAAAATCAGGTACTAATTGCAACCTGAGAGAATGATGGTGAAAATACGCACCATTGTCATGCTCGATAGCAACATAGTGCAAGAACGTGCACTTTTCTTATTATAGGTAGCTCTACTGCTCTACGATGTGAACAATAGTACTGTGTAGCACCTGTCGTATGCGACAGCGTAATAATCGAAGTGAAAACTTTGATGACCAACTTATCGGTTTTAATTTTCCTATCAGAGGTACAACCAAAGTTAACGACGTTACTTTCATTATTAAACATTTTATTACTGTCGATCATATCTACATTCGTATTAAGATCAGGTTCTCTCTGATCATATTGACACGATAATGTAGTTTGACACGTAGATAGATGTAAAGAATCATGATTGTCAGGAAAAGAAAATTCATCTCCCTGAAATAAGAATAGATCAGAATCATAACAAGAAGTGACGATCTTGACGTCGAGATCGTGAAAAGAATCTTGTAAATGTTTAGCACGTGTATGGAACATCCCAAACATATTACTGGAAATATCGACTATTGACAACTGAGTGTGCTGAGTCATCTCAGATTGTGACATGAACGTCAAAGACATGTCATTGGTAGGGTGATTAATCCCTGACATTTGATCACAGTCATGAGCAATAGAGGTGGTCATGAAAAGATAACTGACCAGTAAGATTAGGAGTAAATTGTTGAGGACAAGTGAGTAATTAACAGTAGCTAGATGTCTGATAACATGAAAACATTTCATGTTCACCGTGAAAACCAACCTAGTGAAGACAGACAAAAGAGTAAAGAAGAAATTTGTAAGTCCAGTTGCAGCTTTAACACTGTTGAAAGTATTTAAATATACATCGTAAGATGTGGTAACAACATTGTCAAGTTTATTGACAATTGATGTACATTTAGTATCCCGGTCTTCAATAAAAGACAAATCAGATATGCTTTTGTTATCGACACTATCAACATGAGGGGTCTCATCATCATTCTCATCACCCTCCAAAATGGTGCCAAGACCAAAATTTGAAAATACTGTTTCAGCTGCGGTGAATTTACTGGCACGCAGTTGAGCCATAACAATTACCGAGTTGTCAGTGCAATAGTGCCGTCGTTCCCAATCCTTAATCTCCCCTGGTGAGCAATCCTTGCTACCATAGATGCGACCCACAGTTAAATCCGCAATCGGATTCTTCAATAAACATACGGGGATTTTACCTGAAAAGAAAGGGGTATGTACTTCCAGAAGAGCAGTGGGATAGTACTCAATGGTACCCCCAAAAGTACTACATGTAACAATTTTATTAATTCAATATTTAGGATGTACTAAGGACTGTCGAATGCCAATTGTCGATGAACCTGAGTCCCTCAAAACTGATACCGTTGTACCGTTGACCACTCCTTTGTTAAAGATCAAAGATCCTGTGCCGTCGTACGCAGAGAGACTAACTTCCGGTAGAAGATGTCCACACTTCAACACCGTGTCCATGGCCTGATGAAAAAAGTGCTACATTTGTGGCAAGTATTAGCCACGTTATAATCAACAGCATAACATGAAGATGAAGCCTGCATTTGAGTATTATTATTATGACTACCTGGGGGTGCATTGCTAGTCAGAGCCGCCCCTGCATTGTGTTAAACCTATGTTTTCCGTTAGAATTTGAACGTTGCTGATGATGGTCAACAGAATTATTTTGCCTCTTATCGTTGAAGCTATTATTCCTAGATCTGTAACCATTATGACTATTACTCCAGTTATTGTTATTGTTGTTATATGATGCGACATTGTATGGTTTATTCCAAGTCGAATTTTGTTGAAATTTGTTGTTGTCCCTGAACTGAGGTGATTGATTTCTATATTGTGATCTACCTCTCGAAGAATTGTTATACTTGTTAAAATTATTATTCTTAAAATAGTTGTTGTCATTACTTCTTCTGTGCATAACATTCCTGTCAAGGCTTTGAGCACGTGACCTATTATTATCACGCCATGTCGCGGCGGAAGCTACAGGTAATGCTTCTCTCAACTGAGAATTAGATATACTAGCACCTGAATGTGTGGTACAATAGTTAACTGCCATTTCTTCTAAAGTGGCCATTGTAGGTGGTTTACGCTCCTGTAAAAAATGACAAAAATGGTGCGCTAACAGAGGATAGAACCTTATCCCTTAGAAACAAATCAACTAGCTTATCGTAGGATTTATCTACCCCAGCAAGTTCAACCCATCTATTGAAGGTGATACGTATATTTGAAATAAACCCTGCGAAATCCTTACTGGAATCCGGTAGAATAGTTTTGAACTTCATTCTACATCCCTCCTCATCTAGATGAAAACGTCTTAATAACATCGCTTGTGTAGAATCATAATCCTTTGCAATTGTTGGATCTATATTCTCTATAGCATTTAATGGTTCACCAGCCAGAAACTCAGTCAGTTTTAAAACCCATACGGATTTATCAAGTTTATTTGTTTCACATATTTCCTCAAAACGTAATAGATACGATGATAAATCGTCGAAATTTTGTATAAAAGGTGGTAATTTAAACTTATAGTAACCTTTGGTTTGGTTGGATGACGATGTATTATGTGCATTATCACCATTGCTATTTGTAGCAATTTGCGCTTTTAATCTCAATTCTTCCAAATGAAGAAGTGCCAATTCTTTTTCTTGTTTCATTTTATTTTCTTCAGCAATCTTAATCACTTCATCTCTTGCTTCCAGTTTCTTTCGTTTTTTATATTCCTTAATTTCGCGTTCTTCTTCTTCTTGCTTAGCTATAATTTTTTGTTCTGCTTATTCTCGTTTTCTATCACGTTCCTCTTGCTTTCTTTCAGCTTCCTTAGCTTCATATTTCGCTAGTTCTGCCACTGCAAATTCACGAAGAATGTCACCTTTATAACCAAAATCCTTCCCAATCTTCACAACAGTTTCCAAAGTAGACATTTTTATACAATAATATATTTAATTAGTAGTCAATTATATCAATCTCGAGTCTATATTTACTTAAATATCTACGCCAATATGGCTAATATTGTCCCGTGACTCACTATGTCAAACCGTTATTTTTGACGCGTCTTACAAATTAATGTAAGCTAAAAATTCTAATTTTAGTCAATATTTTATAATCATTTGCCATAGTCAGGCAGAAAAAATAGTTGCTACATAAACTACGAGTGCAATCATCAAGAAAATATCTCAGGCATCAAATATTGTCGATTAATTATTTATCAATGTTATCTTTTATACTTATTTCATCATCTTATTAAAATTAATTAGAGAAGAACAACATATACAATAAACCAAAGAAGCACTATTACCAAATTACGCCACAATTGCCGATTTACGAACACTAAAACGATATTAATAACAAAATATAATGACGGAAGTTACAGAATTTGTGACAAAACTGAAATTAGGTCAAAGCACAGGAAATCTACGAAATTGTACACAAAAACATGGAATCTCTCAAATGACGTAACAGTTTTTTTGTGTAGAACTAAACGATAGTAAGATGAGTCTTCACGCACATCTGACAGACAATAGACAAAATTAATAAACCTGAAACTTAGGACAGTAATAATACAACGGTTATATACAACACTTCACAGCTAACAACTAATATTGACTGATTCCAACGTGAACAAAGTATGCCGCAGTATTTAGTGAATTTTTCACGAATTGATTTCAGTCAATTGATCCCTATCGAACGATTTGAACTATTCTCACCGTCCGTACAGGTATTTGAGAACAGAACAAATTCCTACCAGCCCATCGCTGACTGAACATACACATAACATTTAAAAAAAAAAATCCATGTAACATATATTATTATGAGAAAAAATATGCCTGCAAACTGAACCGGACCAACATTGCACAATGAACGAAAATACTTATCTTTTCAAAGAACAACAATCTTCGCCAGTGTAAGCATGCGCAATAGAACGACGTGGATGGCATGCACTATTGATAATTCTTTCATAGTACTGGTTCATTGGTATTGGTTTCAATTCTCTTGAATACTTCCAATTCCTGCTATATTATTGAAAATGTTCCTAACAGTCGTTGTCAATGAAATTGGACATGTTGTGACGTCATTTGCATCCGTAGTACGCATGCGTCTTGATTAAAGCGGAAAAATTAAAAAATTCTTGGCACAATAAACAGTCACTCTGAAATAATTCTGTAACAGCTACAGTATTTCTTCTTAGAAAATTTTTTTTCTCGTCCCCATGCGTGCCGCCATTCTGTTACAGACTGTGTTCATGTAGAGACGTAACGTATATTAAGGCCCTGGTTAGCTGGCCCAATTATTAAAGTAATAACTCATGATCTGGTCTCTCTGATTCGTTCCTTGAACTTCATGCTTGTGCCTTAATGTTATAATGTCTGCCTTTTTAAGCATCTGTGCTGATATATTACGCGAATGATGAGTGTAGAATAATATCAACCTTAATTCACAAAGGTGACAACTCGTTCCGTGTGAGAGTCCATCACACATTCAATATTTAATGACGATATACAAACAGTTCATAGACAAGTCATCTCATGATTAAAATACATACGAAAGTGCAGTCTGACTACTGTCTCCTTATACGTTCATCAATCATCAAGAGTCAACGTTTTTACACGCAATGTCGACTGGCGAACATTCGGTAGTGATCATTGACGTTTGAAGATATAATATTAATAATTTCAGGAATTCATCACAAAATACTTATCCAGCTCCGGATGACTTATTCTTTCATCACTACATAATGAAGGCTGACCCATGCCTTATAATCCCAGAGGAAACACTGCGTAGAATGCATAAACTTCGACCGCGAAGTAAAACACATCTGACTTCTTCAAAGTCAGTCTAATCAAGGGTAAAGGAATCGCGTTGCCATGCCCCAGCCTATCAACTAACTACGTCATGACTATCCCTAGTCAACCCTATAACATCGCGGTCAATATAATTGCTTTAAGTGCTAAGCACCTTACATTGGTGGCATCTCAATATGTTCACGCGTACTAAATTCAAAGTGGGTTACCATCACCCAAATACCCGTATCACTGGTATGTCCACCGTGTGCTTGCAAACAAGCTTGGCAGCGGCTCCGCATGGAACGCGCAAGTCTCTGAAGGAAATTCCGGGGAATCAAGTCCCATTCACGTGTAAGAGCAGCTTCGAGCTGTTGCAGATTAGCTGGATAACCTTGCCTGTAGACTCTGCGTCCAAGCTCGTCCCACAGATGTTATATAGGAGACACGTCTGGTGATAGGGCAGGCCAATCAATCGTCACAATGTTCTGTTGCTTTAGATATTGCTGCGTAATGCATGCTGTGCGAGCACGTGCGTTATCCTGCTGGAGAAGCTGCAAGTCTGGATAATTTGTGAACGCAGGAGCGACCAATGCATCCAGAACCTTATCTCGATATGTAATAGCATTAACATTTCCACGGAAGACGTAAGAGGCAAGCAATGGTGAAAACTGAATCCTCCCCAAATGTTAATACTGCCACCTCCAAATCGGTTGTGCTGACGAACACAGCAATCTGCAAAGCGCTCTCCACACCGTCGCCAAATCCGCATACGTCCATCAGCAAAGGATATGTTGAATCTGCTCTCGTCTGTGCCAGTGGTTCCGTAACGTTCATTGAGACGTACAATAGTGCTGTGATGGCAATTCATCCTTCTGGCAATGGCCCGCAAGCTCATTCCGGTCTCCACCATACCAATGGCTCGTTGGCGGTCGTTTTCAGCTAGTCGTTGCATTTCAAACACAACGGCCTTTTTATACCGAGTATACTGCCACAAAGCGTACACATTTTCAGGGTCATAGCTGTTGAGAATCGTTTTGCACGTGTAACTTTCATTGTTTTCATGTAGTCTGTACACAAACCCGTGTGTTGAAAAATGCTCTTTCCATTCCAGCAGCCACTTGCTCTCTACCTCATGACAAACACGGGGAAAATCCATTCCCAAACTTTTTTTTCCCAGCTTCTCGGCATCAGTATATACAAGTATAATAGTGGTGCGTTTTTAATGTGCTTCAGTATAGTTCATAGCTATACAATTGGGGCTTGTTCATTATATCAGTGAATAGTCACGCCAAAGTGGCCCAACATCAGGATTCCCATTGGGACTGAACATCAACCTGAAGAAGGCAGAGGTCATGACACTCAACGTAATGAATTCTGATCCCATAAAAATAAGGAACCAAAAGCTGGAACAAATAAATACATTTACGTATATAGGAAGCATAGTAACACCTGACAGTGGGACACGCAACAACATCAGTGATGAATCAATAAAGCCAGAACATCCTTTGCAAATCTAAACAACATTTGGAAATCTTCTCAGTACAGCACACACACCAAATTAAGATTATACTAAATCTGCATACTTTCTGTACATTTCTGTGGCTCGGAGTGATGGAGAGTAACAGAAAAGGAAATGTCCAAATTATATTTTTTCCACACAACCTGCCAAAGGAAAATTCTTCAACTTGTTCATCTCCCATCAGGAACTGCGTACACGGTGCAGTCATTAAGGCATGCTCACAATCGCTGCGGGCAGACGATGGAACTGGATTGGCTATGTCACCAGAAGGGATCCTGATACCATCACCAGAGCTACTATGCTATGGACCGCAGAAGGACGGTGAAAGAGAGGCAAACCAAAGACAAACGTGAGGATGAAAGTGGAGGCTGAGATGCGAGGCATGAACTAGAGTTGGAGCTACACACTGAGGACGGCCACCGATCGAGCAAAATGAGGATATTTTGTTGCTGCTCTACAAGACTCAACTAGTCGTGGTGGCCACTGACTGCAGAATCAGGATTCTACCTGTATTGAAACGTGTTGAGAACCGAGCATTGCAAACTAGGCTTGTGGGAATCACTTGATCCCCCAGACTTGATTCCAACTTCTACATGGCTGGCTGCTTGCAGACGGATCTCACAACACATTTACAACAGGCACATGGGACTAGGAGGTGGCTCTGTGTAAGATGTCATGAATCCTTGGAATAGTCAGGGCACAGAATTTTAACTTTGATATATGAAGAGCCCCATGAATCGTGTGGATTTAATAGTATGCCGTCTCCCTTTCCCTGCTGGCGTAAAACCTTAAGTGAAGGTAAAGGATCCCGTTACATGCCCATTGAGGCATATTGGAAATATGGTGTTAGGCCCATATTTTTTTGACCATACGGCACACGAGGGGTGATGTGGTCAGTATCATGCTGCCTGCCTTTAACTTTCCAAGAGTTGCTCTGGTACCAAATTCATGAGGCCGGGTCGACCCTGGAGCCGTTTGTTGTCTAGAAAATCCCATCTCAACTAGAGATCGAACCATAGACCATCAAGCTATGAAGCCAGTGCACTAACCACTGGGCTACCGTATGTGAGAATCCATTTAAATTCATGCCAAGCCAGATAGAATGCCCTCTAGGAAAACTGAAACTTATGACCCAAATTCAACAAGTTTTAACATAGAAAAAAAAAGGCACACACAAATCCTAGATCCCCAATTTAAATAAAATCAAGGAAATTAGCATGACCGTAGCTTAATAAGAGCGACAAGCACAAAAGTCCTAGTTAAGCAGCAACAACAACTATTCTGTCTTTGTAACATCGTGCTCAAAATACTACCCACTATAAAGAAAGTAGCGACGATTTTAGGGAGCTTTTGTGGTGTGTGTTCACCTAGTGGGTATCCCCGGTTTGTTAAAGTTATGATATTGCCAACATGCTTAAGGACAACAGCGATAATTGAAAACCGAAGACCCGTCTCGAGGTCAGTGTCAGCCTATAAACTTTTTACGAAGTCAATTCAGCGGCAAATCCGCGTTTTGGAAATGTCCTTTGATCGACGTGTTTCATACTCAAGGCCGGTTTAAATGGCATTGACAATTTAAGTGAAAGCGGGAGATAAAAAACAAAGAAAATTCACGTCAAACAACTCGACTTTTTTTTAATAATCAGCTGTGACTCAATTCGTCCAGGCTGTAGTGCGCTATGTAAATATTTTATAAGAAAACAATAAATGAAAGTGTGATATACTTATAACATTATATTTTTAGTTGTTGTAGAGTTCTGTGTTTTGACAGTAATAACCAACTACCGATCTGCTAGTTTATTTACAAATCTTACTTAACTTGTCACGAGAGTTTAATCAACCTTCGCCGGGAAACGTTCAGGAGAGAGGGTGCATGTAAAATAGCTCTGCCCCAGGCACAGAATACTGAAGTGCCGGCTCTGCCCAAACTCAAAATAATTATTTTATTGTCGTCATTATCATCATCATTCCCTTTTGCTCCTTATAGAGCATGGAGACACTACAGCAACTGTTGCCATGGAGACACTACAGCAACTGTTGCCTTGTGGGAAGCCTACACCAAAGCTATAATTTCCCTGGCAGTAGTTTGTTTCTGTAGCAATGTGTTTTATATGATGAGGTTGTCAGCCTCATGTACAACCTCATATTAGTTATCTTTTACGACATGCTCGAGGGAAAAGTAGTCCTACTGTCTCCACCCCCCTCATCCCCAGAACTAGACAGGCTTATTTGATCGTACTTTAGCATTACAGGCATACCTCGGAGTTATTGTGGGTTTGGTTCCAAACCACCGCAATGAAACGAATATCGCAATAAAGCATTGCACCCCATTTTTTTGGCTTCCCAGTGCATATAAAAGCCTAAAATCGTGTTTACATTTTGTCTATTAAGTGCGCAATAGCGCTAGGTCTAAAAGTAAAAAAACAATGTGCTGGAAAATTTAAAATACTTGATTGCTAAAAAAATAATGATGATCTTTATCATCTGAGCCTTCAGCGAATCGTAATCTTTTTTGCCAAAATCTATCCTAAGAAGAAGGCATGTTCTAATTAATAAACATGAATATTCTGAAAAAATAAGCGCAATATCTGCAAAGTGTAATAAAGCGAAGCGCAATAAATCATAAAGCGAGGTATGCCTGTATATGTTAATGTATGTTTTGATAGTAAAGATTCTCTTACATATGAATGCACGAATGTGTGTGCAATAGTATTTTGGTATACATGCATACATAAGTGCTGGAATGTTCTTACTCGCCAAGCAGTCTCCAAGTTCGCTCCATGGGACCTTGTTAAATGCCTTCTCCAGATCCAAGAAACAAAGATGCATCTCACTTTTATACCCAAAGGCATTTTTACTTTGCTGCCTCAGTGCGAAGATAATGTCCTGAGTACTTAAGTTTGCTCGGAAGCCACATTGGACCTCGTCCATTTGTGGCACAGCCAGGTGTCTGAGTCTCTGTTCCAGGGTTCTAGAGTAGATTTAACCAGGGACACTGAGAAGGGATATACCTCTAAGATTTCAGCATTGTCGTCTGTCACCCTTTTTGAATATGGGTGTTATGATGGCGATCTCCCAATCCTTTGGTATGGTCTTGTTGCACCAAACTGCCTGTAGGATCCTTAAGAGTAATAGGTCGCCTGCTGATCTCTTATACTGGTGTTATACCATCATGCCCTGCTGCTTTGCCCATCTTGATTTTCTCCAGTGGTGCCTTCAGTTCTTCCATCTTTATGCCATCTTCGCCACCATTGGTTCCTCTTCTGTGCTTGTGGTTATCATTTCTATAAATGTGCACGTAACTAAACTGTATGTTTTACGTGCTATGTACATACAGATGGAGTGTTGGGTTGACAAAGGGGTTAGAACGTTGCCTCTCGAGCTAAATTTTCCAAGTTCAAACACTGATAACATCACGCTCCAGTTTACCTAGGTGTAAATGGGTATCTCACTCTTATCTTTAGTTAGAAACGATAAAGGCATGGAGGAAGGGAATCGGTCACCCCACTTTATAAAGCTTGACATAATATAGCGAATTCTCAAATACTACACTCTCCTACATGAGTATTTTCTATACGACTACATACATGTATGAATGTGTGTCTAATGGTAGTATTATATGCATTTATATGTTTGCATCTCCTACACCAAGCATGTCGTAAAATCAGATTAATGTGAGGTTCTGAATGGGATTATCACAAAACAACAGTGGATGGGGCACGAGTTTTAACTCTGGCTTCCTGCAAGGGAGGATCAGTTGTGGTGGTGAGTCTATGCTCCGAAAAGAGCTAAAGAGGACATGAATATATATATATATATATATATATATATATATATATATATATATATATATATATATATATATATATATATATATATATGTGCGTGTGTGTGTGTGTGTACACATATGCATGAATGAGTAGATGCTGATGTCCTTGGCACTAATGCGACTTGAAGCCGGAGTATTGTGTAATTACCCATGTAATTGTAGGATCGTAAGGTATAATGAAGGTTTAATGTGACGCGAAAACATCCGTACTTAAATTACTGTAGATTTTTCGACTTACTTTACTTTCTTTTTTTTCTGTCAGAGAAGCGAGTGGGGAACATGAAGTTTACGGTCCTGGACCTTTTTAACGTGACAAAACAACGCACACTTGAACGCATTCAGAAAGACAATCATAAAGATACATTGCACGAAAAACAAGAAATTTCCATCTTAGTTTTTAAATATCTGACATTAGACACGTCATCCATGCAAGTTTGTGAATCTTTTTTTTTTTTTCCCTCGCATGAGGTCGCATATTTTTTCCTCGCATGAGGTCGCATTGTCCCCGCCCCAAACCCGGCTCTGGTCAAGACCACATGTCCCAACACAAGAAGACCCAATGACAAACTGTGTCACTGTAGTGATCCTCTGTGTTCTCACACAAGGGCCCTAATGACACATGAATGTCACTGTACCGGTCCCTGTGTCTAGACACATGATCCTAGCCAAAGGCCAGATATTAGGGCGTTGGGTTTCACAGCGTTATTTGTGAATCTTGCCGGCCGTATCCATTGACATGGCAAGACAAGGATTCGCGTTACACAGTGTCTAGGCGCCCATGCTTTAATCTAATGCGTCTTAACTCCTTTATCTTGACGCCGTGGTCTGTCATGGGTATACTGTAGTGTTTGAATGAAAAAGAGGTGTCTTGTATATATTATATTTTATCTCATCAGAGGGAGCCGCGCTAGCGTAGTGGTTACAACACCGCTCTGGCGACCGGGTGATTCAGGATCAAACCCGGGCGACGGCATTTGAGGATTTTTCGTCGACCGGGAATTGGACTGGATTAACTCGAGACCTGGCGATGACATTTGAAGGAGTGTCGTCGACCAGGGATTGGCGGCTCCTGAGCCGACCCAGCTCTAATGGGTACCTCCGAAATCGGCGAGTATCTGCCTGAATGGCGAGGGACACCTGTCTCTGTACAAGAAAAGGGATACTCACGTAAAATCAATGTCAGGTTAGACATTAACAATAACCTGAGATTTCGCCTCGAGTATTAGCGGGCGTATGAAAAAAAAAAAAAAAAAAAAAAAAAAAAATCTCATCAGAAATTTCTGAGTCGGCATTATGGGAGAGAGGAAAAAAACACGATAAGTGAGGCGATATTAATGCTGCTCTCAAACATGATTTCTGTCAATATTTCCATATTCCAAGCTTTCTATTATTTTTTTTAAAATATTCTTTATGCAGTGCATTTTTAACTATGCGCAATTTCTTGTTACTAATGTTAAGAAACATATGGAGATCAAGGTAAATAGTCCAACACTGATTTCAATATAAGGCTACAAATGGCAAGAGAAGCTTTCATTACGCTGTGAAATATATGGAGATCACAAGAAATTAGGTTCAACATAACAATCAGAATTTTGTATTCGGATGTCACGTCAGTCCTACTGTATGGCTCTGAAACACGGAGAACGACAAAAACAACAACAAAGCTACATACTTTTATAAATGGGTGCGTGTTTAGAATAGAAGGATTGAAATGGCATGAGAAAGTTACAAATGTGGAACTAATGACAAGATTCAGACAAGTGCCGGTAGAACAAGAGATGTTGAGAAGACGACGTCCATTTCTCATTGCTTCCGTAATAGCCAGGATTTCTAGTTTTGCTTTCCTCATCTCTTCCACCAGCTCCTCTTCTTTCCCATTTATACTTCTTGTGTTCCAAGTTCCATAAGTCGTAGTCCGCAGTCCGTTCCAGTTCGTCGCCTTTAGAATCAGTCCGGTTTTCTCTCTTGTATTTCTTGTAATCATGTTTTAAAGCAAACAGGTGATTGGCCTGTTGTGCCTCTGCATGGTGGAGGGGCTGCCTCCTTACGACCTCCATGCAGGCCGCCCTCCTGCTTTTTCAGCCGGGCTTGGGACCGGCCTAGGCGGAGTTAGCAGTGGTTCTACTTGTTGTTAACGTATACATCACATATGACGTCAGATATGACGTCACAATATATCTGGACTCTGAATCAATTTTCCAGCACACGATTCTTAATCTCTTGACGGGCAGCTTTATCACCTTTATCTGTCTGAGTGATATACCGACTGAGTTAATGCACGTCATTTATCTTTATCGGTCTACAGGCTCATTCCCGCGGAGCTCAGAATATTAGGTATGGGTTGGCTTATATTGTTCCTATTCATTCATCGATGTAAGGACCATAATTTCTGTACGGTCTTTTCCGTGCCCACCTGTGTTACGGAGGCCTTCCACACTTGGTCCTTGGCTTCAACCCCTCCGCTATTCATCGTACTTCTCTTTCGTGCTGTCGTCCATTCTTTCGTCGCTCTTTCGTTTTCTATTCATGCTTTCTCTACATCCTCAATCCACCAGCCAGGGTGGTTGGGTGAAAGGTGTTCTAGCTGTCTTTGTCCTGGCATTTTGACGCAATATATGTAGAGGGCTATTACAGTCCCGTGAGCCTGCAGGAGACTTAAAGTGTGTTTAGGCCTCCTGTGTCTGGTTACCCTCCCTTCTGCAATAAATAAATAAGTATATGGATTGAACAAGCAGAAACACTCGAATAAACTTACGACGTAACGGCCAGCTAGCGGTCTTTCACATAAATTTACTTCTTAATGGCTAATACAAAAGTGAGGCCCCCCCCCCTTTTCCCCCTCCCCCCCCCAATTAAAAAAACAGGACAGAGATAACAAAATGTTATATAAATTTGCACAATACACCCCACTTATATCGGAGAGATCACACCTCTTGTCAGGTTCCGACGTGATGTCGAATCTTGAAAAAAAGTGGAAAAACAAACATAACCATGTGATATTTTAAGAAGCAGAGATAGTGAAGTTAGGGGAAGGCATCCTAATTTTTTCAAAGGGAAACAACTTAACTATTTAAACATTATAAAATTAAATAACATATTTTCATTACTTATTTGATTTTATCAATTCATTTTATAAAGTTATTTAAGGCATAGACGATTTATTTACTCTTATTAGTTCATTTTTTAAATTGTTAAAATTTCTTTTGTATTCCATGTTTAGATTTATCAAACTTTTAATAGTATGGAGTTTATGCTCATGCTAAAATAGCGAACACTTATATGCCCGGTCACTCTCAATGATAGTTTATTTATAACGCATATTAGGACACCAACTTGTTTCATCGGCGCCAGAAAGCGCACTTCGACAATACTATAAACATATTTTCTGTCTTGGACGCTCCTCCTCTACCCTGGGGCCGGAGTGGCAAAGAGTTATGGCGTTCGTCTCTAAGTTCAAAGGTACCGGGTTCTGTTCCCGGTACAGGGAATGGTTTTGATGGAATATTTTCATAACCATGGGAACTAATAATTTCAACCTGCCCGTGATCCCCTGCGTAGTGAGATCAGATACTTAGCCTTCGCGGATAAGGGCGAAAAAAATAGGAGGTCCCGTGTGCAAGTTGCGCCCGTTAAAAATTCTTCGGCAGTGGAAAATCACAAAGAGTAATCCATACGGCCACTGCCTTGGCAGAATTTACATTGGGATCCTCGTGGTGCTTTAGAGTTTGTGCGCTGTGCTGAGATCCTCCTTGTGTGATCTAAGGGAGGAGATCGGAGCACTGATGGAGTTGACCGTGTGCATTAAAAATGGTCCTTGAAACAAAACAAACAAACCTCTTCTACCTTGGAATGTATGATTTGTCACAGGACGGATTGGGGTGACTTCTTCTCAATCTCTTCTTCACTACGGCAGTACTCATTTTCAATGGTTGTACGTACTGATTATCTAGAATTTTCGGGTCAACACATTTCTTTCTGCTATGTAGCAGACATTTTGTATTTTCAAACATTCTTACACTCCTCACAGAGATAAGTCGTCATGTCTTTTTGGTTATCTCGATAAGGCCATGGTGCGTTCTTCGCCAAGATCGTAATACGCTGTAAGTTTGATAGCCACTACGGGAAGACACCTGTTGGGCAGACATTTTCTGTTACTTGGTCATCATTTAGGTCTTGGTACAGACTATCGCCGGAGGTGTTAACTTCCTAAATGACTTTATAATTTCCAGGTTCTTAATTCACCCTTGCTAACAGGTGTGTGATGATGTCGTTTTAATTCTTCAACAGTAATTCCAAACAAAACAGCAAACCTTATATAGTTGATAACTACCAAGTGATCATATAAACATTTATTCAACTTGAAGGAACACGAACAGTTTCATGTATATTATCAAAGTACATCAACGAAATCACCTTCTTCAGTACCTCTAATTTTGTCTGTATACCTTTCAATATTATTGACAGTTTGGCAATGCTACTCCGCAGTCTCAGCCTTTGTAGCTTGGTTAATTTATTCCTCGTAGTACTCAATTTGATTCTTTATACTATCTCCATCTCTTAATACTTCAGGGGTGTCTACTAAGGATTTGGGAGCTCCACTTGGACGATCTTCTACTTCATCAATGGCTATTTCTATCATTTTGCTTATCTCTGCTATTTCGTTGCTACTTTGGTTCATAGCTACTACATTTTTAGCTGAAAGTAATAAGTATGCATTCAGCATCGATAGGCAGTCAGAACTACTATCTACTTATGTATACAAGTCAAAAATACGATTTCACACAAAATCTTGTTCTTGGCGATGAGATTAAAACCCTGTCAATATACTGTAAACCACAGTATAATAAATGTCTTGAGATTCTCGAAGACTGAGCCGGACTTTTGTGACAGTCTGGGTGAGCGCCTGGTTGCCTCATCATTAGACAAAATCACGTCCTTGTGCTATGGCTCTCTAGATGCAACTAACTAAGAAAATATATTCTCGTAAGTGTTGCGGGGCTTGCCGACTTAGAGCATTTTTCATTGGTTATACAAATTGTAAAGATTTATTTCATTCGCTACAACTATCGTTACTTACTTTTCTTACTTACTTACTTAGTCGTTACCATTCTACCACGAGGTGTAGAGGTTTGGAAGAGAGAGCGCCAGACTATCCTATCGGCTGTCTTCCTCCTGGCCTGGTTCCATTCTAGTCCTCGGTCCTTCAAAGATTGTCAAATGTTGTCCTCCCAGCGAACTCTGGGGGTCTGGATCCCTGGCTCTTTGTTTCCCATGCTTGTCGTGGTAGCCGATCTTCTCCCATTCTGCAGATATGGCCAAACCATCTTAGTTAGGACTGTTTTACTTGGGTCTTCAGGGGGTGGCATTTTAGGCCTTGACGTATCGTCTGGTTGCGGACCATGTCTCTTCTTGTTACTTCAACCACCTTCCTCAGATACCTCATTTCTGAGGTTTGGATCTGGCTTTTGTGGGTTGTAGTCATTGCCCATGACTTGCATCCATATGTCAAGACTGGGACATAGGTGGAGCGGTATACAGCCATCTTCGTTTTCTTACCCACCTCTCTCTTGCTGAGGAATCCTCGATTTTTGGCCTGAAAAAGTCTCCCAGCTGCTGCTTTTCGAGTGGCCAACTCTTCTTTGATGCCTCAATTTCGGTCTCCTTATCATAGAATTTAAATAAGCTAATGCAAATGAGGTGATGTATTCCTCTTTTTAGCTTTGCTGTGAGCGTTGCTGGGGAACTCCCACCAAAACGTAAGGGAACACAGTTAGAAACAGTTTAGTGCTTCGATTTCTATGACGCATTTAGTAATTTATTCTGTCTTTTTTTATTACGTTAACGTGGGTTACTAGCGTTAGCATATGCCATCCGGTCACATAAATATGGAATCTTGCTTCACAAAACATGCTTTTGAGTAAGTTGAGCTTGCTAGCTGTATATGCGAATCAACTTGTAAATATGGCATCTTGATTCTCAAAATGCGCTCTTGTTAGTGAGTTGAATTTGATATTTTGAATATGTAATCAACTTGTGAGCACTTGATAAAAGGTGAATAAAAATGTTGCTTCTGCCGTCTTAATCGTTTCCGAAAAAGCGTCCCTTTCAACTTAGGAAGTGAAGGATGGGCTAAATGGCAAATTCTGTTTTCCAAACGTTTTCACACACCTTATATCAATGGTTGACTTTCTTTTATACTACTCCTCAAAAATGATCATTTCAATTCTCTAGTAATTATGTATGACATGAGATGCACCTGATACGTGTTAAATATATTGCGCATTGGAGTGTGTGCACATGCAAATCTGTAAGGATGATCTAACAATGTAGAGGAAGGAAAGTATGAACTATTAATTACCTCCTATCATCTTAGAGGAAAATCTTTTGATTTAGTTAATCATTTATGAGAATAATTAATTGTAAAACTGTCTTCTGCACATTTAGCTATGATGCTAAGTGCAAAGGTGATATTAACTGAAGACTAAGAAATAATTTTAATTATTTTTAAAAGTTTCATTAACCTCCTTTTCATGTTCGCAAACCTCTTTAAGAACACAATACACAACAGCTTTAATTATTTTATCCACACTGAATCAGTTGCAAGCTATGCTTTGCGATATTCTCTACACCACGCTTTTGAAAATTGTGTACTGACTTCCAGAGAACATTACGCTACATTATATTTCTAAAACGTCCTAGATGGATCCATTGGGCTGGTGACGTATAACTCCGCCCATAAACCAATTGCCGAGAGCCTTTGTGGTCGCCCAGACCTTGGATCTCTTATGCCCCCTTTCAGGGCGTGTCACTGTCTAAAGTGAAATGGGCTATTCGACACAAACTATCATTGCAATTCTGCATGACAAACAGGAGTTTGTTGATTGGCCGGCTAATGTCAAAAAAATCACCCGCCTTTTAACTATCACAAAGCTTTCTGTCTGTTTATAGCATTGCGTGTCAATTTTATTTCATTATCTTGCCTGCGGCTTCCTTTATCCTTGTTTCATATCTAAGATTGCTATCCTTCTACCGTTGGCTACCATCTGGAAACAAAGATTGTCCGTGTCACGGTCCTTTGATGTCCCTCGCGCGGAGTATATTGTTTGCGTGCGTCCATTCTTCCCCAATGTAGTGACATGTCGTCTGTTGGAACAGCGGACTACCCATGAAAAGGCTAAACTTTATTGTCCAGCCGGCTCCTTCAACAATAATCAAAATACCCTCTAACAATACTTACCGGGGGAAAGAGATATCAAAGAAGTTGTTTGGTTTGGTTTTGTTTGAATGATTATCTTCATTGCACACGGACTACTCCAAAGAAGTTGTATCATGCCCATTTGTGTTTCACCAGATTTCTTACAAAGAAATCTGGGGTTGGCACGATCACGCAAGTTGTCAGAAAAAGTCAAAAGCGTGTTAAAGTCCAGTGGTGATTAAAAGATTAACTTAAGCAGCGATGAAAGCGCGAAATGTGGTTGAAAATGCAACGACGGAAGATGATGGAAAATAGAGCGAAAGACTTGGCGCTCGTTTATTACATAGTCACATATACCAATTTTCTGTAAATATTTTAAAACCACTATTATTCTCCGTTGAGCAATCGTCAATTTCTCGTTCTCTCTTTCTCTCTGTCTCTCTTTCTCTTTCTCTCTCTCTCACACACACAAACTCTATCTCTCCATGTCTTTCGCTCCATGCCTCATTGCTACTTTCTCCCATTCCAACTTCATTTGCGCGCGCGCTTCATATTCCGATCCTTTCCCAGCTTGGGGAATATCTTCTTCTTCTTCTTCGTTCGTCCTGAAAAGGACGTTGGTTGCGTTGTGTCCGTTTTAGCGAAGCTGCGATATTTGCGCCTTTCGGCCGACACATCCGACTTCAGCACGGCATTTTTGGGACTGGGTTAGCCTCCCCTCTTCGATCCCTACTCACTCAGCCAGACTGCAGTGATGCAGCCTGTTTCCAGGACCACCACTTGGAGGTGGAGTAGGGTCTTGGTCAGCTCTGGTTCGCTGACCGTGACGCAAGCAGTCTAGCTGTGGGTCGCTAACTGCATTTCTCACTTTTGATGCGTCTTAGGTCCCTCACTATTACTACCTCCCATTCCAACTTCATTTGCGCACGCGCTTCATATTCCGATCCTTTCCCAGGTTGGGGCATATCTGAAGGCCATCCCCACAAATGCAAAAGAGTTGTTTGAATAGTTTCCGTTTCACAAATCTAGACGTCACAAAACAGGGAAAGTATGCTTAAACTAGCAATATCCCGTCAACATTGACATGTTATTAATTATAGTGTGTTGTTTCTGTTACATGTATTACAGACGGTAATATCACTACTGTGGTCATTTCATTGCAGGCGACCGTCATTAGATATTTGTAGTGAAGATTATATAGATGTATTAAATATGAAGACATGTAGTAACCTTACCTAAATGACATGTGGAGCAGTGATAATGATCTACTGGACCGTAAATTGACTAAAAAACTAACATTTCTTTTATAATAACATGTCTAGTAATTGTTCACGCATCTTTTAAAATATTGCCCTTATCGAACTGCCTCTGAGAACAACGTTTGAAGTTTGACGAAACTCCAGTTCATGTACTGTTTATCAATCGTATGATTGGTTTCTTTCCATAAATCAAACTGTTCATGCACACCTTCATTTGCGCACTTTTTCTTTTTTCGGGAGAGTACATATAACGGGAAACAAAAAAATTATTGTCTAACTTTCAACCACACTCAAAAAAGTGCGTATGCGCACAGCGAGTATTTCAAGTGAAACTTTCGCAGTTGAGTTACAACCGGTAATTGATACATCTCTCAACACACTGGTCAAGTAGGTGAAACAAAAAGAAATAGGTACATTATTTTTGAGTATTTGTAAGGTATGCTTAAAAAATTGCAGAGATTACCTTACTTTTGTGATAGAAAGCATCCTCGTACCACACCATGGGGCGGAGAATACATTTTTTTGGAAAGGGGACAATCTTTTACGGACACCCTGTATTGTAGTGAGTTATCTAAAGCCGCCTATATCGTGTACTTGCTTCTGGACCATCTTTTTCTTCATTGCCTTTTAGTTCGCTCCTTGTTGCGCCCAAGCCTTCAACAAATAAATGCCAAGCCTTCCTGTTGTGCATTGTCTGTTCTAGATCTTTCCATTTCTTTATCTCTTGTATGTCTTTGTTCTTCTGTTTTTTTGTTTTTCCTCTATTTTCTCTTACTACGCGGATCTTAGAATAAGAACAATCTTTTAATGCTATCAAGTGATATTTCTTAGTGAGTATATTATCCAACGCCAGCCTCTTCTCCCCACATTTTGTTCCACTGGTGTGTCTAGTTCTTTCCATCAGTTCCACATTAGTGTTCGTGTCATTCCAATTCACTTATTATATTCGGCACAAGTACTCATTCATGAACGCCTTTATCTTTCTGATCTTTTTGTTGTTCTTTATAGTTCATAGCTCTACAATTGGGGGCTTGTTCATTATATCAGCGGAGTGCTGGAGAGTAACAGAAAATGACATGTCCAAATTATCATTTTTCCCCACAACCTCCCAACAACTGGGTTGGCCATGTCCTCAGAAGGGATCCTGACACCATCACCACAGCTACTATGCTATAGACCCCAGAAGGACGGTGAAAGAGAGGCAGACCAAAGACAAACTTGAGGATGAAAGTGGAGACTGAGATGCAAAGCATAAACTAGAGTTGGGGCTACGCACGAAGGATGGCCACCGATCGTGCAAATTGATGATATTTTGTTGCTGCCCTACAAGACTCCACCAGGCGTGGTGGCCACTGATTGCAGAATCAGGATTCCACCTTGTTACACATAAGAATTTCACTATGTTATCTGTGTACGCAATTTTTTCTAATGCAAGGCAAATAACTCTTGGAATTGGAGTTACGTTTTACTTTAGGTGGGTATCTGTTCTTATGCCCTTCGGTTGCCAATATTAATGCGGGTTGACCGATGTTGGGTCATGTCCATTTATGGAGCGCTCAGGCCCACTTTTCTTGTAAACGTTTGCATACCTGCGTCGATAGTTATTTCCTATCCTTATAAGGCTCGATTTTAAGTGTAGTTCTTAGAATGTGCCCATAGCTTCGACGTTGTGTGAATAGTATTCAAATCGAACGGTTCTGCGCATGTCTGTTGTTTGGTTGTGGTTTTGTACCAGCTTCCTCCCGGGAGTGCCATAGATTTTGTCGAGTGAGACAGACGCGTTTTTCAGCGTCTGTCATGATTATATTGTTCGGAAAATGGAAGTCCTCTATAGTGTTCATTTCAGATGATATTTCCCTTTTGTGATTCAAAGCGCCTGGAGGCGAGTGAGTTGTGTATTTATTCTTGAAGAGAAGGTAATTGCTCTCCATTTGATTATCATTGTCGCTAACTTTTATGATTGACATTTTGTGCTTAGTTGTCAACTTTCCCTGGGGGAAACGAGTCGACGTTATGAGGAGTTTTCAACTCACGAATCACTATGTTGTTATGCATCGGGTTGATGCATGTCCTAAAGGCTATCTGCTTGTTGGACTTTACTGCTCTGGCGGTTCTACGTCAGTCTAGGTTTGATACCGTTGTTATTACAGGAAATCAGAGGACATTATTTGATACCCCAGAAGTCGTGCCTGTCTTGCTGGAGGTCAGGGAAGGAGAAGGAATTTAATCTCCTGCATTTATACATTTATAAAGATATCGACTGTTATAGAAAAGGATGATGGTTTCTACACCTGAATACATTTACAGTCGATTACGATGCATTGAAGCCCATGATTTGATTCACCATTATTATGCTGTCTGCTGTCGAATGTTGTGCTGACTATGTCGATATAATGAAGACTGTTCTACATGTTAATGACTACACATCTTGTCATTGTGGCGTCCCAATAAATGATGGAAACGTCACTAGCAGTTACAACATTCACTGACTTTCTACGTCGTGAGTTTATGTGACGTCCTGTGTGGACTCTACTTTACTGCTACCTGTTTGACTTCACATATACACAAACCAGACCAAAGACACCATACTTCTCCGCCTTCATCATTTCTGGTGTCTAGTGGTGATACATCCATATTCTACATCCACCCTCAACATTTGGATAATAATAACTTACAACATTTGGTGGCCATAAGCTGGTTTTTGTCTGGTAGCCAGCACATACGGTGTCCCTTACCCACTACATTCAACTTTATTCTTCAACTACAAGAAATGATGCTTCAGCGTAGCAGTACTTATGCCAGTGAAATGACAGAGGTTTTCTACTGAGAGTGTTCTGTAGGTTCTATGCCCATTTTCTATAGCGAAATTTGCTAAGCGACAACTGTTGCTATTTTTTGTTACTTGTGACGATATGTGCAGTTTTGTTTTCGTTATTTTTTCGCTTTCTTTAGTTTTTTTTTTTTTGATTTGTTTGTATTTGTAGGTCTCCTCTTCTCTATTGTTTAGTTTTATACACCATTTTGTTTATACACTGTGACGTCATTTGTTTGTTTACCTTTTCTCGCAGATATCATCACATTCTTTGTGATATTTTTTATATTTTTTGCTGTTTATTTAGTTGACTTCTGCGAATGTTTTCGTACTGTTTCTGATCTTTGTTATTGTTTACATTGTTATTGTTTACATTGTAATTTTGTTTACACTGTGATTTTGTGTACATTGATATCAGTTACACTTATGGTAATTAATTAATGGATTATACTGATGCACTGTTATCAATACCCTGATGATAAATAAATGATGAATAGTGTCATGCACTATTGAATAGGAAGTGCACTTATGATAAAGAATTGATTGATGATATTTCTATAAAGGTTCCTATAGAAGTTCTTGGACATAGACTTGTTTCCCACAGAGATTGGGATAATATAATAAGGTGTGATTATTCAAGTGCTTAATTTAAGACTTGTTACTATTAAGATTGAAATAAGATATTTAATTATTTCAGGGTTTGTGACTCATAATATTAGACAATATGTCTACACTTGATTATTTTATTGAGCAGGGTAAATCCCTTGGAAAAACAGGTGATAAATTGGAGGAATATGCGACTGCTCAATACGAAAAAGCACAAAAGTTGGAAAGTGATAAACTAAAGGCTGAAGATAGAAGATTGGAATTAGAATTTGAACAAAAGAAATTGCAAATGCAAGTGGACGAAAAGAGATTCCAAAAGGAAATGGAAAAACAAAAAAGAGAAGCTGAAGCTGAACCAAAAGAGATTAGACAGAGAAGCTGAACACAAAAAAACTAGATAGAGAAGCTGACGAATGAAAAACAAAGATGGAACATGAATATCAGGAAAAACTTTTAGCATTTGAGTTAGAAAAGTTGAAATTGACAAACATGGGTAATGATAATCAGTCATCTAGTGATAATGCTAAACCTTTTATTTACAAGATCAAGCTACCAGCATTTAATCCATCCAGTGATGATATAACAGTTTGGCTAGATAGATTTGAACGTTCTTGTCGAAATCATAATGTGGATAGATCACAATATGCTAATCAGTTATCTGAGATACTGAAAGGTGACACTCTGACTAGTTTAAGCTTGGTAGAAGAGGCTGATCAGAATAATTATGATGTTATCAGAGCAGCCTTGTTAAAAAATATCAATTAACAGAGGAAGGTTACCGTCTTTTGTTTAAGAAAATGGTACCTGAATCAGGGGTAGAATTCTCAAAATTCATTGCAAGGACACGTCTTACATTTAATCGTTGGATTGAATTGTCCAAAACAGAAAAGACATATGAAGCTCTTATAGACTTGTTGCTCAGAGACAAGATTATGTCAAGTGTAAATAAACCATTGCTTGAATTCCTACATGAGCGTAAACCCAAGACACTAAAAGAAATGGAAGAATATTGTACCCAATACGTCACTGCACATCCGGACGTAGCTTTTAGCAATGCTAAGGTTAAGGAAGGTATGCCAGTTGCTTCAGCAACACCATACAACCCTAATTACTCACACAAATTTCAGGGACCACAAAACAGGTTTGATAAAAAGGGTAACCATAATAGTTATCAAAACCAAGGTAACCAATCATTTCAGGGTTCTTCTGCGAAGAACTGGAGACGAACCGACAGCCCTCGATTCAGAGGCGGTCACAATTATAGGAATTTCCGTAGAGGAAGTCATTATAGAAGCTATCCAAGTTATCCGTCATGGAGACAACAAGATCATAAGTATAGAGATACTCATTATAATGAATATGATAATGGTAACCATGAGAACTATGACTCAAACCCAAATAGGGGTTACAATAGTGGATACAATAATGATTATAGAGGCAATAATAATCGAGGTAGATCACAATACAAAAAACATAAATCACATTATCAGGCAAACTCTGCACAGCAAGAGTCACATGAAGCCTATAAACAGACTAAAGATAATAATGACGCTAATAATATGGCATGTTCCGCTTTTGATTTTGGGAGAGCATCTCAGTGCCCCCAATGCAAAACATTGTTTGAACCAACTACGGTGTCCACTTTAAGTTGTGACCATCCTCTCCCCGCTCTTCCTGCCTCAGTAGCGCATGATGGAAGAGGTTCTCTTGTCTTACACAAAGGTTTAGTAAATGACAATCCAGTCTCAGTTCTTTTTGATTCTGGGTGCACCACAATTGGTGTTAGGCAGTCACTCGTAGATCCTTCTCGTGCTACAGGAAAAGTAGTCAAATGTGTAACATTTGGCGGCATCTTAGAGAAATATTCTACTGCTATCATTAGGATTGCTACTCCAGTTCCTTTCTCCATGTGTGTTTTGATCTCCTTTTACTTCTTTTAGCCTCATGAATAAGGTACCAGAGCAACTCTGGGAAGGTTAAAGGCTCCCGGCGTGATGCTGACACAAATACCCCTAATGTGCAGTATGGTTAAGAAGATATGGGCCTAACAATGTTTTCCCAATATGTCTGAATGGGCATGTCACGGGATCTACCTCTCTTACTCTGTTGATTCAACAAGAAGTCGATGAGAACGATGAAGGTACAGTAGCTGGAGGAATGGAAATAAAAGGTTGGGCAATTGTCAGCTCCACGAGAGGAGAGCATCAAATAACCACACGACAGTCACTAAACCTTTTGAAGGAGAAATTGTGTGGTGAAGAGAAAAGCCTGAGACGGACCGCCAACGTTAAAGAGAAATAGTTGTAGGTTTTGAGAGAGCTGACGGAGTAGACCAAGTTCAGATACAGACGCCATGTCAAAGAGACGAACACCAAAACAGAATGTCTATTTCAGACTTTATAAAGCAATCAATTGTTAAAATAAAACATGAAAAAACGAATGTAGTGATGGATTTCAACACCAGTATACAGAATGCTGAGATGTCGGAAGACTGGCTACATAGCTACCTACGGCCACTTCCTGAACCTGGTAAAGACCCCACACTGCTTAGCAGCTATCGAATCATCACATTGCAGAATATCTACGGCAAATTACTTTAGAAGATTGTGTCGAGACAATTAATGAACCATTTTGAAAATTGACACATCCTCCTTGATACTGTGAACAATTAAAGTCCAATAAAAGTATCATGGGGTAACGCTGGAACAGAAAATTGAAAGGCAGAACAAGTTGAAATACCTTGGAGTAACATGTGATTTTGGGCGATCGTATAAGCACCATGGTTTTCACATCATACAGAAGTGCAAGAGACGTCTGACAGCCCTAAAAACAATGGCTGCAGCGCACCTGGAGCAGAGACCACTGTTTTTCCTGTATCAGCAGCTGGTCTTGTTTGTAGTGGAGTATGGCCTGGCAATAGTCACGCTATCAATGTCACAATGTGAACGACTGGAACGCATTCAAAACGAAGGGATGCGTATAGCCTTGGGCTGCGCGTGAAATACCTTTATTGTGTTGATGCGTCACATGCTTGGATTGCTGTCAATTAGATCCAAATATACGAATGGCCAAGGTAAAAGCGTATATGGGTGTAACTACTGACAAAAGGCATCTCCTGCATGGGAACGTAGCTGATATCAAAGGAGAGAGAATAAAGAAGGGGGGGGGGGTGTCATGGATGGCGCAGGCAAACAAGACTATTAGACAGGTGACCCCAGTTGTTGAAAATATATGCAAGGGAGAAGAGTGGAGTAAGTCAGATGAGAGATGGATGAACTACCAGCAAGTAAACTTCAGCCTTGGTAGAGAATGTAGAACTTGGGCCAACGGGAGAGCAGAGCTAGAAATTGATTAGCTTATAAATGATAATGCTGGTGATGATGATGCCATTGTTTACACTGATCAGTCTGTAATCTGTGGCAATAAATCAGGGTGGGGCTACTCTGCTAGAGTAAAGGGCAGAACTGTCGCTGAACATAGCGGGGCTTACATGATAACAACCCCCAGCATGAGAATGGAGGTAGAGGCAGTTACTGCAGCCTTAAGATGGCTGTCTGTGACTTTACTAACAAAGGCAGTTATTGTATCAGACTCACAATCCATGCTTCGAAGGGTCTAAAATGGCTGGCTTCGACATTAATGGAAAATCTCTATAGAAACATCAAATCTTCAATAACTGATATTGATCTACTGCCCTGGTCATGCCGGGGTACGTGGCAATGACAGAGCTGACAGACTAGCTTCAAGAACACCCGTAAAAGGTGCATTGACCATGGAGAAGGAAGAAATACTGAGGGCAATTCATGTTCGTCTATTAGAAAATGACACTGAAATCAATGAATCAACAAGGCTAAGACTGCTGGAATTTGGCATCAAACGTAAGACAGCAGGGATGGACGTATGAGAGGACGCATCCACCGTGTATACAACCAGTGCACAACAGGAACAATTAGCATTCATCCCGACATTTGCTGGGGGTGACTGAGCACCTATGGGTTTGCCCGGAGTGCAATGACGTCCATTCTGATTAACATTAACATTAACATGAAAAATACTTTTCTGTAGAAGAGCTAATGTTCTATTTATATTTTCCACAGTGCCAACACTCCAAAAAATATCTGGCGTGTATTTGTTTCCGAACTGGACAAACAAACTGAAGGCTGTATTAAAATGGTTTTCACCTGAAAGTGTCAAAAGACTTTAAATTGCGTGCAACAATGATGTGAACATCAAAGACCGAGTTTCCATCCTAAAGGATAACAATACATAACTACAAACGCAAAGACATTAAACGAATAGAAACAAATACAATAACATAATTCGGTCACGTAGACATTGTTCCGGCAAAGACGCATTAGGTGGCTTTTGTATCACCTGGAGGTAAACATAATGAAGATGGAGTTTCTATAGGGTAGATCAAACAAGGTTTTATCGATTGTTTTCTCACGTTGAGACCTAAATTATATTTAACTGAGATAAACGATACGTTTAACATTCTTCTGAACTACTGCTGTCGTCTACACGTGTTGTTCGTGGGGTTTCCTGGTGAGAAAAGGATTAGTGTGTTCTCGGGCATGTCCACAGAGGTATACCGATATGACATATAAGGAAGGGAAACCCGAGGCCTGTAAACAGTAAATAAATATTAGACAAACATAAAGGTATGTTTTCAGGCACTCGTAAGAAATAAAGAAGTAGAACACTAGACAACAGAAAAACAACAGACGTGAGTGGCTTACCCAGGATTCGAGCCCCGGACCTTCCGTACAACAACACCGCCTAGCTATACAAGCGAATCACACTATCCTCCCGGCCAGCTAGGCATCCCCAAAAAAAGATACTTTACTGACCGGTCATTAGTGCGAAACACAAGACAAAACCGGAAGTTTACAATGGGCAGCTTAGCCTTATTAAATACGCAATCACTTCTGTCGTTCCCCTATTATACAGTATATGTCAGTCCACACAAGACAAAGACATTGATACTGTGTCTAGTAAATGATATAAGACTTAAGAACAGTAGTATAGAACAGAGGGTAGGTTTCTGGTATTGTATAAACATTTATAACATATAAGGAAGGGAAACCCGAGGTCTGTAAACAGCAAATAAATATTGGGTAAGCCACTCACGTCTGTTGTTTTTCTGTTGTCTAGTGTTCTACTTCTTTATTTCTTACGAGTGCCTGAAAACATACCTTTATGTTTGTCTAATATACCGATATGAGGTTATAGTGTCGATTGGTTGAGCGTTTATTTCTACAGGTGCAGGTGGCAAACAAGCTACGTGACCTACTGGTGTGAACTAAAATGTGTCCGATATGTTATGAGACCTAGTGACGTGAACTAAAATGTGTCAAATAAGTTGCAAGACCAACTGATGTGAACTAAAATGTGTCAAATAAGTGACGGGACCTACTGCTGTGAACTCAAAGGTGTCAATAAGTTAAAGGACCTACTGATGTGAACTAAAATGTGTCAAATAATTTACGAAACCTACTGATGTGGACTGAATATGTCAAATAAGTCCGGGACCTATTGATGTGAACTAAAATTATACTATTTGTAACAGTCATAGATTGGTTGATGCGCCAGACAACAGAGGGCAGTCCAAGAGGAATAAGATGGACTACATTTTCTACATTGGAAGATCTGGAATATGCAGATGACATTGCACTACTAACACATTCACATCAACACATCCAGGAAAAGACGGATAGACTTAATAAGTTTAGCCAGCATGTGGGCTTGAACATCAATTTAAAAGAAGTCAGAGGTCATGACGCTCAATGTGAGCAACCCTGAGCCCATATTAGTAAGGAATCAGCAACTGGTACAGACAGACGCCTTCACATACCTAAGATAGAAAGTAACACCAGACGGCGGGGCAGGCAAAGACATCAACATCAGAATGAATAAGGTAAGAACAGCCTTTTTAAGCCTAAACAACATCTGTAAGTCCTCTCAATATAGCACAAGATTAAGATTATATCAGAGCTGTGTTCTTTCTGTGCTTCTCTATGGTGCGGAATGCTGGAGAGTTACAGAGAATGAAATGTCGAAATTGTCCTCATTTCACACAACATGCCTAACAACAATTCACAGAATCTTTTGGCCGAATACCATCACCAACCAAGATCTGCTTACTCGGAGCAAGCAAGAGGACATGCACACCATCGTAGCTGGCAGACGCTGGAGCTGGGTAGGCCATGTCCTCAGAAGAGACCCCGATGCCATCACAAGAACAGCTATGCTTTGGACCCCTGAAGGAAAACGAAAGAGAGGCCGAAGAAAACCAACCTGGCGGAGGGCTGTGGAGGCTGAGATGCAAAGAATGAACCAGAGTTATGACACTGTACGAAGGATGGCCGCCGACCGAGCAAAGTGGAATCAATTTGTTGTTGCCCTACAAGACGCCACTAGGCGTGACGGCCACTGACTTCTTTTATGGTCGGCGGCTAAGGATCAAAGAAGAAGAAGAAGACTGATGTGAACTTAATATGCCAAATAAGTCCGGGACATATTGATGTGAACTAAAATGTGTCAAATATGCTACGGGACCTACTGATGTGAACTGAAGGTGTCAAATAAGCAACGGCACCTACTGACGTGAACTAAATGTGTCAAATATGTTACGGGACCTATTGACGTGAACCGAAGGTGTCAAATAAGCTAGAGAATCTACCGATGTTTAAAGGTGTCAAATATTTTAAACATTATTTTGGAGTGTTACCTTATTTTAGCGAAGTGCGCCCCTTTCAACTTAGACTCACGGTCTGTCGGTTATATTAGGGTGCATTTCCAAATATAAAAGACCCTGTGATCTGAATATAGTAGGTATCAAATAATTTACGGGACATACTAATGCGAGCTAAAAGGCGTCAAATTAGCTATCGGACCTACTGATGTGAACTAAAAGGTGTCAAATAAGCTACGGGACCTATTGATGTGAACTAAAGGTATGAAACAAGTACAGGACATACTGATATGAACTAAAAGGTGTCAAAAAAGCTACGGTATCTATTGATTTGAACTACAGGTATGAAACAAGTACATGCCATTCTGATATGAACTAAAAGGTGTCAAATAAGCTAAGGGACCTACAGATGTGAACTAAAGGAATGAAACTAGTACAGGACCTACTGATATGAACTAAAAGGTGTCAAATAAGCTAAGGGACCTACAGATGTGAACTAAAGGTATGAAACAAGTATAGGAAATACTGATATGAACTGAAAGGTGTCAAATAAAGTACGGGACCTATTGATGTGAACTAAAAGGTGCCAAATACGCTACGTGACCTACTGATTAATTAAAAGGTATCATATAAGCCACAGGACTTACTGATATCAACTTAAAAGTGGCAGATACGATACGAGACCTACTGATGTGAGCTCACATGTGTCCGAAAAGCTATGACTATGACCAAAAAATTGTTAAACAAGCCACAGAAGCTACTGAATGATCCAGAAGATGTCAAAGACGTATTGAACACATCACGTGATCTAAAAGGTGCATAATAACCCACAAAACCTCCCACCTTCGCCGTCAATATTCCAATGTTGAATTGTTAAACGTGCATCGAAGCAAGCAAAAGAGCAGAAGTGTTAACAAATAATGCATGTGTCAATCGTTCTAGTTCTATTGTGACTTCGTCGTTTGCATAATGAATTACTAATGTTATTATTTGTTCTTGTGTTTCACTTTAGAAGGTTCATACTTTGCTTCTCGCATAAAGCTAGTAAGCAAAGCGGCAATATATACAAGGACTGTCGGAGGAATGTAAACAAGGTACCTATGAATAGCAGAAATATCGTCCAATCAGATTCGCGCATTTTGTGTAAGAATCAGATTCGCGCATTTTGTGTAAGCTCGCAAATGTTCCAGCGTTACCCCATGTTACTTTTATTGGTCTATAACTGCCCAGAGAGTTAGGGAGGATACGCGTATTTTCAAGGTGGTTCATTAATTGTCTCGCCACTATCTTCTCAAGAAATTTGTCTTAGACATTCTGCAATGTGATGATTCGATAGCTGCTAAGCAGTGTGGGGTTTTTACTAGGTTTAGGAAGTGGCCGTAGGTAATTATGTAGCCAGTTTTCCGGCACCTCGGCATTCTGTCTACTGGTGTTAAAATCCATCACTACATGCATAATGCCTGTGTCATTAAGCTCTTTGATGTGTTGATACTGTACACCATCAGGACCCGGAGCAATGTTTCTACTTGGTTTTAACGTATACATAACGTCTTCGTCAGATATGAGGTCGAAATATATCTGGCCTCTGAATCCATTTTCCAGCACACGATTCTTAATCTCTTGTCGAGCAGTTTTATCACCTTTATCCGTCTGAGTGATATACCGACTGAGTGATATACCGACTGAGTGATATACCGACTGAGTGATATACCGACTGAATAATGCATGTCCTTTATCTTCATCGGTCTACAGACTCATTCCCGCGGAGTTCAGAATATTAGGTATGGGTTGGCTTATATTGTTCCTATACATTCGTCGATGTTAGGACCAGAATTTCTGTAACGTCTTTTCCGTGCCCACCTGTGTCCCGAAGGCCTTCCACACTTGGGCCTTGGCTTCAACCCCTCCGTTATTCACTGCACTTCTCTTTCGCGCTTTCGTCCATTCTTTCGTCTCTCTTTCATTTTCTATTCATGCTTTTTCTGCATCCTCAATCCACCAGGGAGGTTCGATGAAATGTGTTCTAGCTGTCTTTTTCCTGGCATTTTGACGCAATATATGTAGAGGGCTTTTATAGTCATGTGAGCCTGCAGGGTACTTAAAGTGTGTTTAGGCCGCCTGTGTCTGGTTACCCTCCCTTTTGCAATAAATAAATAAGTATATGGATTGAACAAGGAGAAACACTCGAATAAACGTACGACGTAACTGCCAGATAGCCAGCTAGCGGTCTTTCACATAAATTTACTTCTTAATGGCTAATACAAAAGTAAGCCCCCCGCCCCCCATCCTTTCCCAATCCCACCAATTAAAAAAAAAGGACAGAGATAACAGCTCAGTGGTTAAAATGCTATAAAAATTGGCACAATATACCCCACTTACAACGGAGAGATCACACCTCTTGTCAGGTTGCGACGTGATGTATAATCTCGGAAATAAGTGGAAAAACAAACATAACCATGTGATATTTTAAGTAGCAGATAGATAAGTTAGGGGAAGGCATCCAATTTTTTTTCAAAGGGAAACAACTTAACTTTTTCAAAACTATAAAACTAAATAACATATTTTCATTACCTATTTAATTTTATTAATTCGTTATATAAAGTTATTTAAGGCATAAAAGATTCATATATTTTTCTTAGTTCATTTTTTAAATTGTCAAAACGATCTTTTGTTTTCCATGTTTAGAGTAAACAAACTTTTAATAAAATCGAGTTTAAGCACATGATAAAGTAGTGAACACTTATATGCTCTGTCACTTTAAATGACACTGTTGTTTTGATTTCTTTATGCAATCGCAGATGTGCATACTAACATGTTTCATCGGCGCTCGAAAGCGCACTTCCACAATCTTTTAAACACATTTTCTTTGTCGTTCCTCCTGTACCCTGGGGCCGAGGTGGCTAAGAGGTATGGCGTTCGTCTCTAAGTCTAAAGGTACCGGGTTCGGTTCCCGGTACAGGGAATGATTTTGATGGAATATTTGCATAAGCACTGGGAACTAATAATGTCATACTCCCCCTGATCTCCTGCGTAGTGAGATCACATACCTAGTCTTCATGGATAAGGGCGAAACAATAGGAGGTCCTGCAAGTTGCGCTCGTTACAAATTCTTCGGCAGTTGAAAATCGCAAAGAGTAGTCCATACGGCCACTGCGCTGATAGAACCCTGGCATAATTTACATTGGGAACTTCGTGGTGCTTTGGAATTTGTGCGCTGTGCTGAGATCCTCCTTGTGTGATCTAAGGGAGGAAATCGGAGCACTGATGGAGTTGACCGTGTGCATTGAAAATGGTCCTTGAAACAAAACAAACACACCTTTTCTACCTTGGGGTGTAGAATTTGTCACAGGACAGATTGGCGCGACTTCTTCTCAATCTCTTCTCTTCTACGGCAGTACTCATTTTCAATTGTTGTACGTACTGATTACCTGGAATTTCCGGGTCGACATATTTCTTTCTGCTATGTAGCAGACATTTTGTATTTTCAAACATTCTTACACTCCTCACAGACATAAGTCGTCATGTCTGTTTGGTTACCCGTTCCTCCCTGCTTTGGAAGGAACGGCTGAGATAATAATTACTCGATAACCATGTTGATTAATCGCGGTGTGGCCGACATCAGACTACAGATTAACACTAAAATCGCTCAGCGCATTTGCTTATTTGCTAATAAGGCCATGGTGCGTTCTTCGCCAAGATCGTAATACGCTGAAAGTTTGATAGGCACTACGGGGAGACACCTTATGGGCAGACATTCTCTGTTACTTGGTCATCATTTAGGTCTTGGTACAGGCTATCGCCCGAGGTGTTAACTTCCTAAATGACTATGATTTCCAGGTTCTTAATTCACCCTTTCTTACAGTTGTTTGGTGATTTCGTTTTAATTCTCCAACAGTAATTCCAAATAAAACAGCAAACCATATACAGTTGATAACTGCCAAGTGATCATATAAACCTTTATTTACCTTAAAGGAACACGAACAGTTTCAAGTATATTATCATACAACATCAACGAAATCATCTTCTTCAGATCCTCTAATTTTGTCTGTATATCTTTCAATATTATTGACAGTTTGGCAATGCTACTCCGCAGTTTCAGCCTTTGTAGCTTGGTTATTTTATTCCTCGTTGTACTCAATCAGATTCTTTATACTTTCCCCATCTACTAATACTTCAGAAGTGTCTATTACTGATTTGGGCGCTCCACTTGGAGGAACCTCTACTTTATCAATGGCTAATTATATCAGTTTGCTTATCACTGCTATTCCGTTGCTACATTGATTCATAGCTACAACTTTTCTAGCGAAAAGTAATAATTATACAGTCAGCATCGATAGGCAGTCAGAACGGTTGTCTACTTGTATATAATAGTCACAATTACGGTTTCACACAAAATCTTGTTCTTAACGATGAGGTTATAACCCTTGACAATATACAGTAAACCACAGTATAATAAATGTCTTGAGATTCTCAAAGACTGAGCCGGACTTTTGAGACAGTCTGGGTGAGCGCCTGGTTGCTACATCATCAGATATAATCACGTCCTTGTGCTATGGCTCTCTAGACCCAACTGTCACAAAATTAACCATGATACAACGTTAAAATATCTCCAATGATACAACGTAGGGATAAAAACTAATGCGTAAGCTGCTAGAATACATGATCGCCCCCGCCGCGGGTCATCCCCCGCCATGGAAATTAAATTGTTAGACTTGACGGCAAAACGGAAGGGATAAGAACGGAGATCAAAAGGAAAAATCTGACTGAACGCGTGCTTGAAACTAGCAAGGCTAAAAGACGCAAGTGGTGGGGAAAGGAGGAAAAAGTCACGTTCCCCAAGTTGACATAAAGTAAAGAAATCGACAAAAGGGACCTTGGATATTATACGCTACAGTCATTTCTTGGACGCTTTTGCGATAACTTAGTCCGTTTATTTGAATGCAGTGATGAACGCATTCCAGAAGATTCTAGAAAATATTTGAAAAGTAACTTTTCTTAATAATAATGTTAGGAATATAAAACCTAGCTGGCCGGATGGCCCATCTTGAGTAGTGAAATAATATGCTTTAATTTATACAGACGGATAGATAATAAGAAAGATATTGACAAAAGACTGTGTTGTTCATATCAGCGAGCGTCTGCATTGAAATAAAACATGTCACTAATTTTCAAAAAATTGTGGCTTTGAAGACGCAAGTGCTAAAATCTAGTTGGACTGAATGAGACGGGGTGAGATGGTGAATTGTGGCTAAAAATAACTTTAAGGGCAAAATTGTGTAGGGGAAGGCAGAGTTGGTTCAAAAAACAAGTGTGTTTTTTTGTGAAACGCAAGTAGAGACGGACGGACCAACAGACAATAAGGCATACTTGACTGAGGTATGACTGAAATGACTTTTTGGTAGGATATTTGAATTTGAAAAAGAAAAGGCAGTGATTGGCCATAGATGAATATATTGTCGGCGCTCAGACGCGCATTTTGTGCCATTCATTATAAGCTGTCCTAGTAGACACAGTGAATTATTAAGTGGTGTAATTCCCAGAAGCTATTGAAATATTTAGAGGGACGAAATACTAAGGCCAGCAGCTCAGCTGAGTTTTGCTAGCATTTAATTGTGTTCTATATTCATAATTCTGAACTGTGAGTTTCAGTTGGCACCAATGCGGTGTCGAATGAGTTGTTGAATATTACAAGAGTGGACCCGTGCAGCAACATTTTGTCAGAGCAGCCTATTATAGCCCTCAAGCACGGAGAGGTGGGGCCACCAGACTTCTGATATTGCCCCCAAGCACGGAGAGGTGGGGCCACCAGACTTCTGATATTGCCCCCAAGCACGGAGAGGTGGGGCCACCAGATCTCAGCACCAGAGCTACACATTCAAGCTACGTGAGCGTCTGGTCTGCTGAGAATTCACCAACTCACTTATTTCCTAACACACCCATAAAATTCTATCAAATACAGGAAAATGTGTAGTCACCATAGACAGGGAGTGATGAGGCCACCCCAACAGCACATCCATTAAATGTTCTCCCAAAATAGATTACAACTATAAACAGTAGTAATATTAACTAGTCTAGTAACATACATATGTACACACCTTGCATTTATTATGTCATATTCATGCATTTCTTTCATAATTGCAAAACCTTTTATATGTTCTGGCCAAAATAAAACCTTGGTTCAGAACAAATAAATTTAAAGAAAATTACTATCCAAATTTTACATACTTGAGTTAGTTCAGTGTATTATAAAATTTATTAATATTATTAGACTTAGTATATATCTGTGTGTGTGTATGTAAACTACCACAACACATTACATATCATTACCCTAGACATTTAACGTAGCCACATTCATTAGTAAAAAAAGATAGGTGTGAGGTCGTAGTGGTAGCACGAAGGGCCTTCTGACAATTCACAGCTACTTTTATCTCAGGAGCCTTCACAGCTGACCTCATGCATCACACTTAATAATATCACCATCATACAATACCATCAATCCACTACACCAACTAACTAAGAAAATAAATTATTTTTCTACTCTCATAAGTGGTGCGTGGCTTGCTAACTTAGAGCATTTTTCATTGGTTATACAAATTGTAAAGATTTATTTCATTAGCTACAGATTTCGTTACCTACTTATCATAGAATTTAAATAAGCTCATGCAAATGAGGTTATGTAGTCCTCTTTGGAGCGTTGCTTCGCAACTCCCGCCAAAACGTAAGGGAACACAGTTAGACAAAGTTTTGTGCTTTGATTTCTATGATGCATTTAGTAATTTATTCTGTCTTTATTTATTACGTTAACGTGTGTTACTAGCGTTAGCGTAGGTCATCTGGTTACATAAATATGGAATCTTGCTTCATAAAATGTTCTTCTTCTTCTTCTTCGATCCTTAGCCGCCGACCGTCAAAGCAGTCAGTGGCCATTACGCCTGGTGGCGTCTTGTAGGGCAACAACAAATTGATTCCACTTTGCTCGGGAGTCGGCCATCCTTCGTACAGTGCTCCAACTCTGGTTCATTCTTTGCATCTCAGCCTCCACAGTCCTCCGCCAAGTTGTTTTTGGTCGGCCTCTCTTTCGTTTTCCTTCAGGGGTCCATAGCATAGCTGTTCTTGTGATGGCATCGGGTTCTATCCTGAGGACATGGCAACCCAGCTCCAGGGTCTGCCAGCTATGATGGTGTGCATGTCCTCTTGCTTGCTCCGAGTAAGCAGATCTTGGTTGGTGATGATATTCGGCAAAAAGATTCGGAGAATTTTTCTTAGGCATGTTGTTGTGAAAAGAGGACTATTTCGACATTTCCTCCTCTGTAACTCTCCAGCTCTCCGCGCCATAGAGAAGCACAGAAAGCGCACAGCTCTGATATAATCCTAATTTTGTGCTTGTGCTGTACTGAGAGGACTTCAAGATGTTGTTTAGACTAAAAAAGGCTGTTCTTGCTTTGTTTATTCTCTTGTTGATGTCTTCGCTTGCTCCGCCGTCTGGTGTTACTATGCATCCTAGGTATGTGAAGGCATCTGTCTGTTCCAGTTGCTGATTCCTTACTGATATGGGCTCAGGGTTGCTCACATTGAGCGTCATGACCTCTGTTCTCTTTAGGTTGATCATAAAATGTGCTTTTGTGTAAGCTGAGCTTGGTAGCTAAATATTCGAATCAAGTTGTAAATATGGAATCTTGATTCCCAAATCCGCTCTTGTGAATGAGTTGAACTTGATATTTTGAATATGTAATCAACTTTTGAGCACCTGATAAAAGGTGAATGAAAATGCTGCGTCCACCCTTTAATCGTGGGCTAGAAAGCGTCCCTTTTAACTTAAGAAGTGAAGGATGTCCTAAATGGCAAATTATGTTTTCCAGACGCACACTAGCGTCTTTCTGGTTAGACGTCAAACACGTAAGGGGTAGACTCAGATCTCTGTTGGACTGAAGGCACACAAAAGTCTGCGTAAGTTTTCACACTTAATATCAATGGTTGACTTTCTTTTATACTACTCCTCATAAATGATGATTTCAATTCTCTAGTATTTTATCTATGACATGAGATGCACCTGATAAGTGTTAAATAGATTGCGCATTAGAGTGTGTGCACATGCAAATGTCTACGGATGATCTAACAATGTAAATGAAGTGAAGTATGAACTATCAATTACCTCCTTTCATCTTAGAGGAAAATCTTTTGATTTATAATCATTTATAAGAAGCATTAATTGGAAAACTGTCTTCTACACATTTAGCTATGATAAGTGCAAAAGTGATCTTGACTAAAGAGTAAGAAAACATTTTAATAGTTTTTAAAAGATTCGCTCACCTCCTTTTTTCCGTTCGCAAACTCCTTTAAGAACACAATACATAACAGATATTACTTATTTTATCCACACTTAATTAATTGCAGGTAATGTTCTGCACTATTCTCTACACCACGCTGTTGAAAACTTTATACTCATCCCCAGGAAACATTACACTACATTATATTTCAAAAACTTCCAAGATGGATCTAGTGAGCCGGTGACGTATACCTCCGCCCATAAACCAATTACCAAGAGCCCATGTGGTCGCCCAGGCCTTAGATCTCTTTTGCCCCCTGTGAGTGATTATCACTGGCTTAAGTGGAAGTTCAAAAGGTTGTTACAGTCAGGAGTTGTAGTGAGGATAAGCTCTCACTGCAGATAAAATACTTCTATGGCACGCGCCTCAAGCAGCCTCTGACAACCAAGTCCATCTCCCGGCCTTCACGTGTGGCTCAATTTGAGCCCGGCGGAACTGTTTCCACTGACGGGAGAAGGGGCAAAGGCGAGCGACTGGCGCCTTAAAACCAGCAGCTTCGGGCAGATAGGGCTCGTAATCCTTGGTTGGTAGCTTATCTAAGAGAAGGAACTCTGAATTCAAACAACCGCTGCCATGCGGGAATATCCATTTATGGAATTGGCTTCGGGAGTAAACTCTGAGGATAAATCCGGAGTCGGAGTCCCTAAGGCAGTCTAATGTCGGTTCGACATTATTCTGGCAACTCCTGCGACGTCGCTGGTACCAAACTGTATCGGCTACTGCCGTTCCTTTGGATCTACCAGCTGTGTGGAGAGGGGGAACATGCTGCATGGGCAACAGCTTGATCTCCATATAACTGTGCCCAAGCTCGCGCCCTGGAGAGGACACTCCAGCTTCACCTTATAGGTGTCGGCAAAACACGGGAAGTAGCAGTTACCGGTTATAAGCATTTTGCGCAATTGGCGTAGGGCATGGCGCCAGTGGCTACTTCCGACAGTGGGAGAGGTTCTAAGATCTCACTGGACAGCTACCGCCCGCTTCAAGCTGGGCAGCCCCCAGTCAATAAGGTGTTGCCCCACCACTGTCTGCTTTCCCCATTGGGTGCATGGGGATTAGGGTCAAACCCGAACTGTGGACAGAAAATTTTGCACCAAGCAATTATCAGAATAATAGAAATAAGCAAACTCTCAGATTGGGATGCTGGAACGTCCGGACTATGTTGACTGGACTATCCGAAAACCTACAGGACGTAAATGATGTAAGGAAGACAGCCATAATTAATGATGAGCTTAAACGACTCTATGTGGATATAGTTGCACTTCAGGAAACACGCCTGGCGGGCTCTGGAACGGTGAGCGAGAAGGACTACACATTTTATTGGTAAGGGAAAGATCTTAATAAAACTAGAGAACACGGAGTAGGTTTTGCGGTCAAAAAATCGCTAACTAAAATGGTTGAACCAGGCGAGAATGGATCAGAACGCCTGTTAACGCTCCGTCTGCAAACTAGCACAGGTCCCATCACCCTTGTCAGTGTGTATGCTCCTACTCTGTACTCTGCCTCAGAAGCTAAAGATGAGTTCTACGAGAATCTAGCAGCAGTCATCAAAAGCATACCTAGCAAAGAACAGCTTGTTCTCCTTGGTGACTTTAACGCTAGAGTGGGTGCCGATAATGTTTCATGGCCTTCATGTCTGGGCAGGTTTGGTATTGGCAAGATGAATGAAAATGGACAACGGCTCTTAGAGTTCTGTGTCCACTACGACCTCTACGTGACCAACACCTACTTTCAGACAAAACCCCAGCATAAGGTCTCATGGAGACACCCACGATCCAAGCACTGGCACCAACTAGACCTGATTCTCGTCAGAAGGCCACTTCTCGGGTCTGTGCTCTCCACGCGCTCGTACCATAGTGCAGACTGTGATACAGATCACTCCTTGGTTTGCTGCAAAATCAGAGCACAACCAAGAAAACTCTATCGTGTCAGACATGAAGGGAAACCATGCATTGATACCAGCAAGATGTCAGACCCTGTCATGATTGCTGAATTTACTGCGACCTTCAAGAAAGTGCTCAGCAGCCCTCAGCATGGTGATACTATTACAGAGAACTGGGAGCATCTACGGAACACCATCCAAAGTACTGCACTTGCCACCTTTGGTAAGAAAACGGCAAAGTCAAATGACTGGTTTGATGCTTCATCAGATGTGATGGCACCTGTCATTGAAGCTAAGCGCAGTGCTATGAATGAATACAAACGTTCACCGAGTGCTAGAACCCTACAGATCCTGAAGGCTACGAGAAGCAAAGTTCAACTAACTGCTCGACGCTGTGCAAATGACTATTGGCTCCAGCTCAGTGAGAGCATCCAGATCGCAGCGCAAACAGGCAACATTAAACAAATGTATGACGGTATAAAGAAAGCACTTGGCCCCCAAAAAACCATCAGCGGAGAGAAGCTAACCGATATGGGTAAGCAGTTGGAAAGGTGAGTCGAGCACTACTCTGAGCTTTATGCTAGGGAAAATACCGTTACGCCTGCAGCCCTTGATGCTGTCAAATGTCTGCCAACTATGGAGGAGCTGGATGCCGAACCAACATTAGAGGAACTCAGCAAGGCCATTGATAGCTTGGCCTCTGGCAAAGCACCAGGCAGTGATGGGATTCCTCCTGATTTAATCAAATGCTGTAAGAGCACGCTATTACATCCCCTGCATAGGATACTGTGCCAGTGCTGGGAAGAGACAACTATTCCTCAAGACATGCGAGATGCCAAGATTGTAACACTGTATAAAAATAAAGGAGACAGAAGTGATTGCAATAACTACAGAGGCATCTCTCTTCTTAGTATTGTTGGTAAGGTTTTTGCCAAAGTCATCTTAATGCGACTACACAAGTTAGCTGAACGCATATATCCAGAGTCACAGTGTGGATTCCGAGCTGGTAGATCCACACCAGACATGATCTTCTCTGTCCGCCAGCTTCAGGAAAAATCAAGAGAGCAGAAAAGGCCCTTATATATCGCCTTTATAGACCTCACAAAAGCATTTGACCTGGTTAGTAGGGATGGACTCTTCAAAATCCTCCTGAAAATAGGCTGCTCTTCTAAAATGCTGGAAATGATAAAGTAATTTCATGACGACATGAAGGGAACAGTCCAATATGCTGGAAGCACGTCACAGCCCTTTGACATACGAAGTGGCGTTAAACAAGGCTGTGTTCTGGCTCCGACCCTCTTCGGGATTTTCTTTGCCTTATCCTTGAAACATGCATTCAGAGATGCAACTGAAGGAATATGCCTTCACACTAGGTCAGATGGCCGGCTGTTTAATCTTTTAAGGCTGAAGGCAAAAACAAAAATCAGAAGGGTCACTATAAGATACTTGTTGTTCGCTGATGATGCTGCAGTCGTCACTCAAAGCCAACAGGAGCTTCAGAACTTGATGAATCGCTTCACTAAAGCATGCAAGGACTTTGGCCTCACAATAAGTTTAAAGAAAACGAATGTGCTGAGTCAGGATGCGGGTGCTGCACCAGTTATCTCTATCGATAACTATGAGTTGGCAGTGGTGCACCACTTCACATACCTAGGATCTACCATCAATGACAAACTCTCACTGGATACAGAAACTGACAGCCGCATTGGCAAAGCTGCAGCTACCTTTGCCCGCCTCACATCGCGTGTTTGGGGAAACTCCAAACTCACAATGAAGACCAAAGCTGCGGTATATAATGCCTGCGTCACCAGCACAATCCTATATGGCAGCGAGACCTGGACGACCTATGTTAAGCAAGAAAGAAGGCTCAATACTTTCCATTTACGGTGTCTACGCCGCATCCTCGGCATCTCGTGGAAAGATAAAGTGACAAATGTCGAGGTGTTTTCACGTGCTGGCCTTCAAAGTATGTATACACTGCTTAGACAGCGCAGACTTCGCTGGCTTGGCCATGTTCTCCGCATGGAAGATGGTCGCATCCCAAAAGTTATCTTCTACTGACAATTAGCAGATGGCAAGAGAACAGTTGGGCGACCACAGCTGAGGTTCAAAGATGTGTGCAAGAGAGATATGAGGGCACTGGACATGTCCAAAGTTACAAGACACGAAAAATGAGTTATAATAGCTTTAAATAACACGAAGGAGACAAAAGAACTGATGATCAAACTAGAGTCCGGACACAAAGAAGTCCAGCTGCCCCATCAGATTAAAGCTACTGTGGAGATCTACAAGAAGACCAAAAAGATGGTTGTAAGAGGGGTCGACAACAATCGGTCTACACAAGAAGTCCACAGCCGCCTGCAAACAGAAAACAAGAATATCAAAATAACACAGGTGGAAAGACTGAAGACATGGGACAAGAACAGGGCCGGCTCTACCGACGGCGCAACACGTGCATTTGCACGGGGCGGCAAGCTTTGGGGGGCGGCAAAAAATCTTTTTACTTATTTTTACAATCCCGCCAAAATATTCCGCCTGGGAGCATCGCTGGTGTAATGGTTACCACACTGCGCTAGCGATCAGGTGTTCAAGCCCAGGCGCAAGCATATGTAAGAGTGTCATCGACCAGGATTTTGACTGAATAACCTGAACGGCCCCTGAAATAAACCCTCTGTGGATGGTGTCGCGGACTGTTTGAAGGTTTCGTCTAGATTATTTTAAAATTCCTTACTTTTCTATTCCTTCACATTTTGTCTGTTTTCTCTAAGAAATATTTGCACCTGCGATCTGTTCTTTAGCTGTTTTTCAAGTCTTCACTAATAGTTCTGCCATACGATCCTAATGATAGCTTCTCCTCCTACAAAGGCAGTAAAAGGTATTTCTTTAGAGACGTCAGTATAATTTATTGGCTTGGTCGAAACCACAGTTGTTCCAAGAGGATTATTTTTCCATGTTCAGTGGTCAACTGAAGACCGCCACGATAAATTTTCCGGCATGGCTGAACGGGAGACGGGAATTAATTAATTCCTGATTTTCCCTTGATCATTATTCTGTGAGTCAGCTTGTACTATTTCAGCCCATGATTTTCTGGAGATACTACCATTTTTCAATCTTGTAAGAGCCGGCATGTCTTTTAGAATAATTGTCCTTACCTAACTTTAAATATAAAGTATAATATTTAGTAGTTTTGTAAGTAACGAAAATTTCAAATTCAAAAATGGCGCCGTTGACTTTCAAAACATGGAAAGTCGCGGATGCAAAAGTAATTATAAAATCATAACTAAGAGTTAACCAATCTTAATTATTCAATATTGTTATAAACGACGAAATACTAATAAATCTTAAAGAATTTAACACACAAATTAACTTCCCTGCAGTAAGCTTTTGCACAACAGATTTAGAATCACAAGTAAACAAATAATAGATACAAGCTTCAAAGGAAACAATTAAGAAAAAAGGAAGATGTCAGAGTAAAATGATAGAGAAAACCAATAATCTGAACATTCATTCAAAGAATAAGGGTATGTACACAGATGGATCCAAGAGAGAGGATGGCAAATTGAAGATAGGAATATATATTCCAATATGGAAAATGGCAAAAGAATATAGCATCACGGAAAATACATCCATTTGCACTGCAGAGATGGTGGCAACACTAAAAGCACTAGAAATATTCTATAATAACCCTCCCAAAAAATTAACAGTTTTAACTGACTCTCTTTCAACAATTAAAGCACTTAGAAACTTACGAGAATGTAGTAGACCTGATATAGCAGAGGAGATTTTTCTGGCTACTACATACTTATATTCTAGAGGATGTTCAGTATTAATTGCTTGGATACCTTCACATGTTGGCATAGAAGGAAATGAAAAGGCAGATAAAGAAGCCAAGAAAGGTAGATATGATAAAAATCTAATAAATGTAGGGATGAGTAAATCAGAAATCAAGAGCTTAATTAAAGATTTAATAACAAATGAATGGAAAGCAGAGTGGGATAAAAATCTGAAAGGAAGACATGCATATAAGATGTTCAGGGCTCCAACAAGAAAATGTCAGATATCTAGGGAATTGAAAATTCCCAGTAATAAGAAACTTCTCAGACTACAACTGGGAAAAGGCTATTTCAGAATAGAAGAACCTTACTGTGCAGGATGTCTTCAAGACAATAATGTAGAAAACTTCTTGTTAAAGTGTAAGAGGTATGACCAAATGAGAATACCAATATTCGATTATTTGCAGGCATCCAACTTACCTATAAATATAGAGGAGGTGTTGAGAATAGACAGACCTAGGGAACTGCATAATATAGTCAAACAATATTTAACACGAACACATGTTAATATATAGTGGCTGGGAATGTGAAGGTCTGATGTTGTTCTTACAATGCATGTGACTTTAAACAGATGAAAGTCAATTAAATATCTGGTAAAGTCCGTTATATAACTAGAACCACCAGGCCTTTACACCCCTCCACTTTAATATTATTCTTGTTCATAGTTTCTTCTTGATTTTGTTTGTTTGTTTGTTTGTTTTTTATTTTTTATTTTATTATTTAACGTATAGGCCTAAGCACAAGTGTGAGTATCCCTATTTTCAAATGTGATGCCACTTTCTCATGTCGGCAGTTGTTCATATTATTTGGAATTGAAAACAATATATATCCTAATTATAACCCATCAGAGGTTGAACGGGATTTCTGTTTATCTTCATTAATTTAAAAAAAAAAAGGAATTAATTAACTTGGCGTGGGAATCAGGAATTTTTTTTTTTATCGACTGTTCTATGTTGGCGGTTCGAATGTTTCAGTTGTTTTGGAGTGTGCATTCAAGGAAGTTACAGTGATAAATACGTTTTTAAAACGTTTTATGGAAATGAGTACAGTGCTCCAGCCTCCATTTATTACTAAATAATACATTTTATTGTAGGGTTTATTAAAACAGTTTTAATATTCAAATGGATATAATGTCCGATAAAAGAAAAAAAACTATCAGGTGCTGAATATCGAAAACGGAAACTGGAAAAAGAACGCGATATTCAAAAACATAGCGGGGCTTTACATAAATATATAAAAACTGAAACAGCTGAGGTAGGACAGAAGAAAATATGCAAATGTGCCGAAACAAATGATTCTGAGCTCATGGCAAGTACTTCTAACTCGGACCCCAGTAACGGAGATATTACTAACAATGTCAAAAATGAGACTGATTTGACTGTTTCCAATTCCAGAGATTTAAGTGATGAACTTAAGAAATACACTGATCCGGCAAGATGGAGTCCTTCTTTAAGCGATACCGAAAGACTGGAAATCGTAAAAAAAAGGCCTGCCAGAGAAACCAAAAAATGAGTTCGTTTTTCCGCGCAGCTCTAATGGTCAGAAATTTTCCCTAAATTTGTACACTAGGGAGGTAAGCAATGGAGAACATATTAATCGATCATGGTTAGTGTATTCAAAAGAAAAAGATTCTGTATTTTGTTTCTGCTGTAAGTTGTTTTCCTGTAATAAAATGTCACTCACTACTGATGGCTATAATGATTGGGGTCATTTGTTTGTGTATCTTAATGAACACGAAAAATCTAAAAACCACTTGGAGTCCCATACAAAGTGGATTGAATTATCGTCCAGGCTTAAATCAGTACAGACAATTGATTCAATGCAACAAGAGTTATTAAATTCAGAAGTTCGACACTGGAGGAGCATAATAGAACGCCTAATTGCTATTGTCCAGTTCTTGAGCCAACAATGCTTGCCATTTCGTGGAACATCTGATAAATTATATGACCCTAACAATGGAAATTTTTTAAAGCTTCTTGAACTGATTGCCAGATTTGATAGTGTTATGTGTGAACATTTAATGAGAGTAGCTCGTGGATTGACCCAACATTACCTTGGGAAAAATATTCAAAATGAATTAATTGCTCTTCTCTCTGGAACCATAAAAAAAGAAATAATTTCTATGGTGGAGAAAGCTAAATATTATAGCATAGTTGCAGACTGTACTCCCGATGTAAGTCACATTGAACAATTAACACTAATTGTAAGATTTGTTAATACGAATCCAGATGATATCAACATTCATGAGCATTTTCTTTGTTTCATTGCTGTAGAAGCCACTACAGGCTCAGCGTTAACCGAATGCATTCTAAGAAAATTGTCAGACATAGAAATTCCAATCGCAAACATGCGTGGCCAGGGGCATGACAATGGATCAAATATGAAAGGAAAACATTCAGGAGTTCAACAACGTATTAGGGACTTGAACCCGAGAGCTTTTTATATCCCTTGCTGTTCTCATTCTCTCAACTTGATGGTCAATGATGCCGCGATGTCATCTAGAGAAGGGGTTTTATTTTTTGAAACGGTTCAGAAATTGTATGTGTTTTTCTCAGCGTCAACACTGCGTTGGGGAATCCTTAAGAAACATATTACAACTCTAACGCCCAAGCCACTAAGTACAACTCGCTGGGAATCTAGAATCGAGGCCATTCGTCCTTTAAGATATTATATTGAGGAATTTTATGATGCATTGATAGATATTGCTGATGGCGAGTCAGTAGACAAAATGGCGAGACATGAAGCTGAAACCCTTGCCCTAAAACTCAGAGATTTTAAATTTTTATGTTGTCTGGTTATATGGCACTATGTTTTAAACGAAATAAATGTTGCTAGTAAACTGTTGCAAATCATAAAAATGGAATTGACTAGTGCCATAACAACTTTGAGAAATATTCTCCAGAGCCTTAAGAATCTCAGAAATGATAAATCATTTCAAAATTTTCTTGTTGATGCTACAACATTAGCTGAGAAAGTTGAAGCTGATCCTGATTTGATACCAACGTTTGAATGTACTAGAGTGTGTCGGCAGAAAAAGGAACACAACTATGAAGCAAGAGATGAACCTATTTTAGATCTCAAAACTAAATTCAAAATTGAATTTTTCTTTTTTATTATTGATGTTGCAACTAATTCTATTGAAGAAAGGTTCGAGCAATTGGAACATCACAGTTCACATATTTCCTTTTTATATAACATCCCTAAATTGAAATCTGAGATGACAAATGTGCTCTTAAACAAATGTAGAAACCTAGAAAGCATTTTAACACATCAAGAAAATAGAGACATTGATGCCATTGAGCTATGTGATGAACTGAAAGTAGTATCCAAATTAGTACCAGAAAATACTCCACCAACTGAAGTTCTTCGTTATATTATTGAAAATAACAATGCTCCTAATGTCGCTATAGCCTTAAGAATATTACTAACTGTTCCGGTAACGGTAGGAAGTGGTGAGCGTAGTTTTTCAAAACTGAAGCTTATTAAAACTTATTTACGCTCAACAATGGCCGAAACTAGATTGGAAGGATTTGCCATGATTTCAATTGAACATGAAATGGGTCAAAAATTAGACTACGCAGACCTTATTTCTGCTTTTGCAAATATGAAAGCAAGAAAAGTGTCTTTTTAAGCAGTATATACTTCAAACAATATAAATTCAAATAATGTGAAAATAGTGCTAAAAACTATAACATGTACATACTACAGTTAAGTGTTTGTGACTCAGCAGTTCATCGTTCCACATGAGAAGAGCATGACCTATATGTAAGTAATGTAACTACATTTATTTCATATAATTGTCTCTAATAAAGTCAATCTTTTATTTTATGATTATACAGTATTTTCATCAATTTATCAATACATTATTATTAATGGTACTATTAAAAATTAGGCTAATGGTCATGAAATTAATGTTGAAGCTTGTTTAATAACATAATGGTTTCAAAAATTTCAAACGTTAATTTGAGGTTGGGCTGGGGCGGCAAGGTATGGTATTGCACGGGGCGACAAAATTACTAGGGCCGGCCCTGGACTAGAAGGACACAAACCTAATTATCATAACTATAGAAGGGACTTCAAGACCAAGTCAACTTAACCTAGACGATAGAAGTAAAAAAACAGAAGAGTACATTCCTCCTGTTATGCAGTGCTCAAACTGCCAGCAATTTTCGCATAAAAAGAAAACATGCAAGAGGGAGACAATTTGTCGGTACTGTGCGGGAAGTCACTCTTACAATGAATGTCCTCATGCGAAAAAGGATAACAATTATAAAGAGCGCAACTCCAACAGAACCTGCGCAAACTGTCTCGGAAACCACGGAGCAAGATACCGTGGCTGTCCGATCTTCTATGAGACAAAGGCCATACTGAAGGAAGCTGTAACCAAAAACATCTCCTTCAGAGAAGCAAGACACCGAATGGCTGCACGTGGAATTGACAAACAGGAACAGCACACAAGAGCCCAGCTGGTAAAACTAACCACAGAGGTGCGAGACATAAAACAACAACTCAAAGTCGAGAAGAACTGACAACACAACAAAGACTCAGATGCCATAAGAGACGAAACAATAGGAGCCTTACAGAGCGCCCAGGCAATGTTACAGGACATGAAATCCATCAAACACCAAATAGAAGTCGACATCGCCAAACTAGTAGAATTAAAAGAAGAGAACGAAGAAATCCTCAAAAGAATTGAAACAGAGAGAAGGATCGTAGAGGATATCATAACAAAAAGCAACGAAAGAAGAGAAAGAAGCACAGAAACGAAAGACAAAATAATAACCGAAATCGTAGAGGAACGCCTTCCAAAAATCAACCACGGAAGAGAAAGAAGCAAAGAAGCGGAAGACAAAATAATTACTGAAACCCTAAAGGACCTCCTACCAAATTTAACAAAGACAGTCATGGACAACACACAGCCGAAAAAGATAACATCGAGTAGAGACCAAACAGATAGCTAGTGGTCCTTTTCAGGGCCAGTCATTTCCAGGACTAGGAACGTGATACCAGCGAAGACGTTAACACACTATATACCCCAATATAACCGTTTGTAACCCTTCAATGGGTTTTGGTTGAATAGGTCATTACAGCAAAATAACAGACGCAAGGAAAAAAAATGTTGATGCCATTGTGTACACTGATGGGTCTGTAATCTGTGGCAATAAATCGGGGGGGGGGGGGCTACTCTGCTAGAGTAAAGGACAGAACCGTCGCTGAAAATAGCGGGGCTTACATGATAACAACCTTCAACATGAGAAAGGAGGTAGAAGCAGTTACTGCTGCCTTAAGATGGCTGTCTGAGACTTTATTGACAAAGACAGTTATTGTATCAGACTCACAATCCATGCTTCGAAGGGTCCAAAATGGCTGGCTTCGACATGAATGGAAAATCTCTATAGAAGCATCTAAATGGATCTACTGCTCTGGTCAAGCCGGAGTACGCGGCAATGACAGAGCTGACAGAATAGCTTCAAGAACACATGTAAAAGGTGCATTGACCACGGAGAAAGAAGAAATACTGAGAGTAATTTATGGTCGTCTATTAGAAAATGACACTGAAATCAATGAATCATCAAGGCTAAGACTGCTGGAATTTGGCATCAAACGTAAGACCAGCAGGGATGGACGTATGAGAGGACGCATCTACCGTGTATACAACCAGTGCGCAACAGGAACAATTAGCATTCATACCGATATTTGCTGTGGGAGACTGAGGACCTATGGGTTTGCCCGGAGTGCAATGACGTCGATTCTGATTAACATTAACATGAACAAACTTTTTCTGTAGAAGAGCTATTTTTCTATTTCCACATTGCCAAAACTCCAACAAATATCTGGCATGTATTTGTTTCCGAACTGGACAAACAAACTGAAGGCTGTATTAAAATGGTTTTCACCTGAAAGTGTCAAAAGACTGTTTAAATTACTTGCAACAATGATGTGAACATCAAAGACCGAGTTTCCATCCTAAGGGATAACAATACGAAAGTACAAACACAAAGACATTAAACAAATAGAAACAAATACAATAACAGAATTCGGTCATGTAGACGCATTAGGTGGCTTTTGAAACTTCTTCTTTCTTCTTTGATCCTTAGCCGCCGACCGTCAAAGCAGTCAGTGGCCATCACGCCTAGTGGCGTCTTGTAGGGCAACAACAAATCGATTCCACTCTTCTCGGTCGGCGGCCATCCTTCGAACAGTGCCCCAACTCTGGTTCATTCTTTGCATCTCAGCCTCCATAGTGCTCCGTCAGGTTGTTTTTGGTCTACCTCTTTTTCGTTTTCCTTCAGGGGTCCAAAGCATAGCTGTTCTTGTGATGGCATCGGGGTCTCTTCTGAGGACACGGCCAACCCAGCTCCAGCATCTGCCAGCTATGGTGGTGTGCATGTCCTCTTGCTTGCTCCAAGTAAGCAGATCTTGGTTTGTGATGGTATTCGGCCAAAAGATTCGGTGAATTTTTCTTAGGCATGTTGTGCGGAAAGAGGACAATTTTGACATCTCCTTTTCTGTAACTCTCCAGCATTCCGCACCATAGAGAAGCACAGAAAGCACACAGCTCTGATATAATCTTAATTTTATGCTTGTGCTGTATTGAGAGGTCTTCTAGAGGTTGTTTAGGCTAAAAAAGGCTGTTCTTGTCTTAACCATTCTGATGTTGATATCTTTGCCCGCCGTCTGGTGTCACAATGCATCCTAGGCATGTGAAGGTGTCTGTCAGTACCAGTTGCTGATTCCTTACTGATATGGGCTCAGGGCTGCTCACATTGAGCGTCATGACCTCACACTTCTTTAAATTGATGTTCAAGCCCACCTGCTGGCTAAACTTATTAAGTCTATCCGTCCTTTCCCGGATGTGTTGAAGCGAATGTGCCAGCAGTGCAATATCATCTGCATACTTCAGATCTTCCAATGTAGAAAACGTAGTCCATCCCATTCCTCTTGGACTGCCCTCAGCAGTTTAGCGCATCACCCAATCTATGACTGTCTAAAATAGAGTGGTTGATAAGGGGCATCCCTGTCGTATTCCCGTCTTCTCCTAAAATGTTAGGCCTCTCTGCCCAACCCTAGACGCAAAGTTGGCACAGAGGCTTTCTATGATTGACACCACGCAGCCCGGAACTCAAAAGGCCCTCAGCATTTTCCACAAACTGTCCCCAACGAAATTAATGCACAGCTGTCACTGCCACTCTGAGCACTGCTCTATAGTGTTCCTGAGAGTGAACACATGATCTACACATCTTCTGTTCTTTCCAAATCCTGCTTGTTCTTTCCTCAGTTTGTAATCCACTGCTTTTGAAATTCTCTGTATAACTATCCTGCCTAGTATTTTGCCGGGAACCGAGAGAAGAGTGACTCCTTTCCAACTATTGCAGTCCGCAAGATCTCCCCTCTCTGGCAACCCGACAGTTATTCCTTTGTTCCACTCTGATGGTGTTATCCCCGCCCTCCAGACCCGTGCAAACAGTGGTTCCAATAGTTCTGCCGCTAGCTCAGGGTCTGTCCTAAATAGCTCTGCATTTAAATTATCATGGCCAGGAGCTTTTCCGTTCCTTAACCCCTCGATTGCTGTGATGATTTCCTCCTTTCGTGGAATGTCTGTATTTACATCTAGATCGTTTTCATCCCCAGGAACATTCAACTGCGTCTCTGGTGGCTCCTCGCTCAGAGTTCCCCCCCCCCCCCCCGAAGTTCTCCGCCCACCCTGCCCACGTCCTTCTGCGTGATGTGATTTCGCTGCTTACCACCCACTAATGTAACACTGCCCGCACCTCGTTTTTCACTGGTGAACCCAGTTATTTTGTGTACTGTGCTCCGTTCATCTCTCAGTGCTGCCCCCTCCACCTGTCTTGCAAGATCGTCTAGGAAATTTCTTTTGTTGGCATGGGTTTGGCGTTTAACTTCCTTGTCCAGCTGACTGTACTGATCGCTATATAGTTGCTTTAACCTGGGGGACTTCGCCTCCGTTTTCCCTCCCTTCATTTCATTTCTCAATGTTATGGTGTTTAATGTTTCTGGTGTTATCCAGTCCTGCCTCTTCTCTCCCCCACCCCCCGGAATCCCAAGTATGACCAGCCGATTTCCTTATATATTGCTGAAATGGTGTTGAATCTCTGGTCTATATCATCAGTCAATGTCTTTTCCTGACTTTTGGCAAATTAATATCGTTTCCTTATGTAAGCCGCAAAAGCTTTTCCGGTAAGGGGGTCCTTCAATTTGCTGATGTCAAACCTTTTCTGTGTAGTTACAGTTGGTCCAGCCCTTCTTAGTTTCACTTTCAGTTTTGCTACCACCAAATGGTGATCACTTCCCACATCTGCACCTCTTCTTACCCTCACATCTTGCAATGCATGTCTCCATCTACCGTTAATCATGATGCGGTCTATCTGGTTTCTGTCCCGACCAATTGGTGATTCCCATGTTAATTTGTGAATTTCTTTATGTGGGAAAAATGTTCCTCGCTTGATCAAATTGTTAACACTACAGAAACATGTTAATTTATCCCCATTTTCATTTGCTGCTCCGCCGCCGCATTTCCTCACCACTCCTTCATTATATGTATTGTGTGTACCAACTTTCGAATTGAGATCTCCCATTACTATAATAAGATCATATCTAGGTGTGTCTTCCATTTCTTTCTGCAGTTGTTGATAGAATTGCTCCTTGACCTCTTCATCGCTGTCATTCGTTGGTGCGTAGCATTGTATTATTGTAGTATTGGTGAATCTACCTTTTGTATCACCTGAAGGTAAATATAATGAAGATGGAGTTTATTTAAGGTACATCAAAACAGGTTTTGTTGCTTGTTTTCTAACTCTGAGGACTTAAATTATATTTAACTGAGATATACGATACACTTACCAGTCTTTTGAACTACCATTGTCGTCTACACGTGTTGTTCGTGGGGTTTCCTGGTGAGAAAAGGAAATAAAAGAATTAGTGATTTCTCGGGCATGTCCACAGATGTATACCGATATGAGTTTATAGTGTCGATTGGCTGAGCGTTTATTTCTACAGGTGCAAGAGGTGACCTACCGGTGTGAACTAAAATGTGTCCGATAAGTTACGCGACCTACTGACGTGAACTAAAATGTGTCAAATAAGTTACGGGACCAACTGATGTGAACTCAAAGGTGTCAATAAGTTACGGAATCTGCTGATGTGGACTGAATATGTCATATAAGTGCGGCACCTATTGACGAAAACTGAAGGTGTCAAATATGCTACGGAAACGTACTGACGTGAAATGAAGGTGTCAAATAAGCTACCGAACCTACTGACGTGAACTGAAGGTGTCAAATAAGCTACATGACGTACTGACGTGAACTGAAGGTGTCAAATAAGCTACGGGACCTACTGACATGAAATGAAGGTGTCAAATAAGCTGCGGTACCTACTGACGTGAACTGAAGGTCTCAAATAAGCTACCGGACCTACTGACGTGAACTGAAGGTGTCAAAAAAGCTAGAGAATCTACTGATGTTTAAAGGTGTCAAAGATTTTAAGCAACATTTTGGAGTTTTGCCTTGTTTTTTGCGAAGTGCGCCCTGTTCAACTTAGAAAAACGGTCTGTCGGTTATATTAGGGTGCATTTCCAAATTTAAAGGCCCTGTGATCTGAATATAGTAGGTGTCAAATAAGCTACAGGACTTACTGATGTGAACTAAAGGTATGAAATAAGTACAGGACTTACTGATATGAACTAAAAGGTGTCAAATACGCTGCATGACTTACTGATTAATTAAAAGGTGTCATTTAAGCCACGGGACGTACTGATACCAACTTAAACGTGGCAGATAAGATACGAGACCTACTGATGTGAGCTCACATGTGTCAGAAAAGCTATGATAGCGACCTAAAACTGGTTAAACAAGCTACTGAATGAACCAGAAGATTTCAAAGACGTACTGAACACATCACTTGATCTAAAAGGTGCATAAAAACCCACAGAACCTACCACCTTCGCCGTCAATATTCCAATGTTTAATTTTTAAACGTGAATCGAAGCGAGCAATAGAGCAGAAATGTTAACAAATAATGCATGTGTCAATCGTTCTAGATCTATTGTGACTTCGTCGTGTGCATAATGAATTACTAATGTTAGTATTTGTTTTTGTGTTTCACTTTTAGAAGGTTCATACTTTGCTTCTCGCATGAAGCTAGTAAGTAAAGCCGCAATATATACAAGATAAGGACTGTCGGGGGAATGAACACAAGGTACCTTGGAATAGCAGAAATAGCGTCCAATCAGATTCGCGCATTTTGTGCAAGCTCGCAAATGTTCCAGCGTTACCCCATGTTACTTTTATTGGTCTATAACTGCCCAGGGAGTCAGGGAGGATACGCGCATTTTCAAGGTGGTTCATTAATTGTCTCGCCCCTATCTTCTCAAGAAATTTGCCTTAGACATTTTGCAATGTGATGATTCGATGTCTGCTAAGCAGTGTGGGGTCTTTACTAGGTTTAGGAAGTGGCCGTAGGTAACTATGTAGCCAGTCTTCCGGCACCTCAGCATTCTGTATACTGGTGTTTGTCGTGGTTGAGTAAAGTGTAGAATATTTGTCGAGTAGGACAACAGTAGTGAAATCGACAATGGATAGTGGACTGACAGAGTTATAGATTACACACACAGAAAGGTGTAAATAGGAGATGGACTTGAGACAACCTGGAAGAAGATTTATCAAAATGATCTCTCTCTCCAAGCCTCAACTCACTTTTACTGTCTAAGCACCTCCTGCTCTCACTCTTTTCTCTTATCAAACATAGAGAGTATAGTAAAGAGCTAAAACAAGTTAATTATGGATGGAAGAGTCATGAACAGCGCATTGATAAAGGTGTAAACTTTATTAAATGAAGAAGCATATATGAAAATAATGCATTTCATCACCAACAACATAAAATTACATCAATAATCAAAATAATCATCAATAGTCATCAATAATCATCAATAATGCAAATACACACCCACAAACACACACACCACCAACACTCATAAAACCTGTAGAACACGGAGAGATAAATAAATCGAGTGTCAGTCCGTCCGCTTTCGGGGACCAGATGAAATAGCTCCAGTAAGTGGTTTTTTTCGTTCATATCCTCCATTTGTGATGGAATTAACCTGAATAAAATCACTGTATAGGCGCTATTGTTGGTGACTCCTCCCTACTTGCGGGAAGTGGGCTGGAAGACTCTCTTTACCTCCGTTTTACCAAAAGAATAAACTGCGTGTCAGCCTGTCCGCTTTCGTGGGACCAGAAGCTAGCTCCAGAAAGTGTCTTACAGATAAATATCCTTCAAGATGAATGAAGTGAAATACCAAACTTTCCTTGTTGGTGCTATGCTTTGGTGACCTTAAATGCGTGAGAGAAAACTGGAAGACGCTGTTTATCTCCTGCTGACCAATTAAACGAACTGAGCGACAGCCTGTCCGTTTTCGTGGGACCAAACGTGCTAGCTCCAGAAAGTGTCTTACGTGCATTTGTCCTTCAAGATGATTTGAATAGACTGCATAACTTTCCTTGTAGGTGCTATACGTTGGTGACCGCTACTTGCGTTAGGGGGGCTGGAACTCTGTCCATAGATGGCTGCTCATACGTGCGAGGTTTTAAGTATCCAGAAAATACACCCAAGACGAGGTTATTTGAGGACAAACGGTCCCATGTGCTCTCATCCGGTGCTTGACTCTGCTTGGCATTAAATCCGGCTTTGGCTGGTTTGACTGTGGTTTGGCTGAGTGCCCCGTTTAGGCACACAAAGGCGATGATATGAAATTCTGCTATAGACGCTGGGCTGATTGATATGCTGTAAGCCGCCATGCTCTGACTGGCAATCAAGAGGCGAGTAAGGAACTACTACTGCATCAGATGATTCTCCAGGATTTAGCGTGGGCTCGTTGCACTGCGTGAGCTTAACTTGGCGTTGACAAAAGGGGTTTTGATTCAGGAACGGGTTGACGACTCGTGACGCTAGCGGTATTCAGAAACCCTCTAGATCGAAGAGAACATGACGTCCTTTGCCTGACTGGAGTCTGCTGTAGCGATTCGGTCTCTCTGAAACTGAGACCCAAAAAAGACACCCTTTACATCAAGCAACAACAAAATCACTCTATCAATTATAGCATGTGCCCTCATAGGCTTAATATCTTTTGTACACCCATGTACCTGTCAATTAATGTTCTGACAGCAAAATCTACACCTCTTCTCCCAATCTCAACATACAGGAAACCTAACCTTGTAGTTATAGTTAAATGAATATTGTTACGCACAAATAATTACTTTTTTCCAAAGTCTTTGTATGATCGTTTTTCGTATGTATGATCATTATTTGACTGAAATGCATGTTATATATATTTTATGGTCAAAGGGACAGAACCCGAAATATCGATACTGCTATTTTTTATGAGTTTACCTCCTCTTGTATAGAGACACGTTCGGTCTATAATGTCTTGAACGAAGCGTGACCATATCTCCTTATTTGGTAGTATCAGTCAACTGTTGTAGATGTTTGAAACCTTTCTTAACGCTTCTGTTCATGTCCATAAAAGGCGCGACTGTGTAAGACTTTTATCTCGAATGTTCTTAGAATCGTCTTATTGTGAACAGCGACTCAGAGATTGTCACTCTGCGCATGTCTCGACTGGGTTGTCGTTTTGTTGTTCCGCCCAGGTCGGGGAGTTGAGAAATGGACTGATTAGCGAGCGGACGCGACTGCGTCTTGTGATTCTCTGAGGGAAATACATTGTCTTTGTGAGTTAGTTAGCTAACTAGACTATTTCCCCGTATTATTCAAGCCTGCCTGGAGGCATATGTTCATGGTTGATTTTCCGAAATAAGGTAATTCCTCTTGTATCGAACTTTAGGCTATCATCTAGAGGTTCGTCATTTTGTCGCCTTTTTGCTCGCCTGTGTGATTCAAAATGGAGAGGTACTTTGACTAGGATTAAGTCACCGGTATCTTTATACCTGAACTAGTTATATATCTATGGGTCGCTCTAGACCAACAAGACTATTGTCTGTGTTCCAGGATTCGTTATATCAGAGATCACGTCCAAGTCAGATGGTTAGACTTAGGAAGGTTATAAAGGTCGAGCTGACCTGTAATCCATGTATGCTACTCACGTGCAGACAGTAAACGGACGTATTGTATACATCTGATCTGCTAGCATCAGGAAGGAATAATTATTATTGTCTATGAACATTAAGGATCTGCAGCTGACCACGGTTGCAGAAGTTATATGTATTATTTATCAAGCTTCGCTATGATATTTGTTTTCCATACAACTATTGAGTATTGACTTCTACATGACTGTCAGTTAACATGAGTTTGAATGCTGCATTCGTTGTATTATGCCGATGATAACATAAGTATCATGACTGTTTTGTGGCGTGCAATAAATGGTATAAACCTAAAGCGAAGTTACCATTTCTATGACTCTACACGTCATGTTGCCTGTGGTGTACCCTGAACTGTTCTACTGCAACACACACACAGCAACAATCTAAACCAGATAAGACACCCACATCTTGCATTGTAATACCTGGTGTCGATAGAGGTGGTAATTTGACGGCATCCTAATTCCACCCTTATCAATTCATGGTGGCCAATAGTTGGTTTATTCTGGTACCAACTCTCAAGGGGGTCAACAAACCCAGACATCATCAGCAGACTACAAGACAACATTGCAGTTGCTATTCATCACCTTTGATGAAATTTTTTTTGAAAGACGCAGCAGTACTGACAGTTGTTGATATTTTGAAACTACCCGGCGCTGCTCGGCGGTATTGAAGTTTGTCTACAAATAGAAGGACAAGTACCGAGCGAATGGATTTCCTGATCTGTTGAGAAGAAGGACAAGTGCCGTAACAACTGTTCCGGTCTCAGAATTACTGTTGCAGATTCAGAAGGTCAAGTTCAGAAGCTGTTTCCTGTCAGAAGCTGTTTCCTGTTAGAAGCTCATTTCCTTCGTCATGGCAGTTTACGAGAGCAGATATGGATCAACGTTGGATCATTGTCCTAAGAATGCTGATCACATCCTGTTCTGACCTGTGCTGACGTTGTGGATACATAGAAGTTAAGTGGCCTGTTTTGTTTGTGAACTGTGCCCTTATGTTCTAACTGAGCCTTCTGTCTATCACATTTTTCGCACTTTTTATATGTTTACATGTTATATGTTATTTGGATTTGTATTTATATGTTTATATTTCAGCGGGTTTTCTCGGTTGGGCGGTGTCTTTCAGTAGAAGATACCACGCCACAGAGGTTCTACTGTTAGCGTTTTCGTTAGGGACTGTGCGAATTTCCTATTGTGGAATTTGCTAGCGACAATCGTTGCTATATCTGTTTAGTTGTGACGAGTTGTGCTTTATTTTCGTTTTTTGTATATTTTTTTTTGTTTCTCTCTTTCTTTCTGTTTTTTAGTTTCGATTTCAATTGTTTGTATTTGTAGGTCTCCTCTTTTCTATTATTCAGTTCTTCACGTAAATTTTTGTGTATACACTGTAGCGTCATTTGTTTGTCATATCTTCGCATTCTGTCATCATATTCTTTTTAGTTTCGCTGTTTATTTATTTGACTTATGCGAATGTTTTCGTATTGTTTGATCTTTGTTATTGTTTACATTGACTCTGATCTTTGTTATTGTTTACATTGACTTTGATCTTTGTGTTGTTTACATTGTTGGTGACTTTGTTATTGTTTACATTGTCTTGTTATTGTTTGCATAGGTTTTGCATAGTTAGCTTTCACTATTGTTACATATATGCTCATGCACTATTGATCTATAGTGCACTTATCATAACTAGCTGGTGGTTTTTTCCTTATGCACTATTGTAGTGCAGTTATGATAAATAACTGATGGTTATGCACTGATTTGGGTAGTGCACTGATAATTAAGAGGTGACTTGTGATATTATTGTACAACTGATAATACAAATTGGTGTCAAGTCTTGTTTCCCACAGAGATTGGAGTGAACATAGTAATTATACAAGCACTTTATTAAGTCTTGTTGCTATTAAGATTGAAATAAGATAATTAATTATTTCAGGTTCTGTACTCACATTTTAGACATCATGTCTACATTTGAGTACTTTATTGAGCAGGGTAAAGCCCTTGGGAAGACAGGTGATAAATTAGAAGAATTTGCGACTGTTCAATATGCCAAGGCATTGAAGTCGGAGGAAAAGAAAATGAAAGAACTAACTGAACAAAAGAGAATAGATGCTGAAAATTTAAAACTGCAGATGCAGGTAGATGAAAAGAGATTACAAATGGAAATGGAAAAACAAAAAAGAGAAGCAGAATCTCAGGAGAAGAGACTTCAGGCTGAGGTTGAAAATAAGAGACTTGAAAAAGAAGCTGAAAATAAGAGACTTGAAATAGAGGCTGAAAATAAAAGATTAGAAAAAAAGTTACAGGCTGAGGCTGAGGAAAGAAAGTTACAGGCTGAGGCTGAGGAAAGAAGGTTACAAAGAGAGTCTGATGAGAGAAAAGCAAAAATGGAACATGAAGAAAAACTCTTAGCTTTGGAGTTAGAAAAGTTGAAGTTATCTAGTAATGCTAATGATGCTAATAAGGTATCATCTGCTAATAAGTCTAATGCTGTTGATTTCAAGCTTAATTTACCAGCATTCAATGCTTCAATTGATGATATAACATTTTATCTAGATAGATTTGAAAGTGCATGTAAGGTGCATAATATAGATAAAACATTATATGTTTATCATCTGTCCAAGATACTTAGAGGTGATGCTTTGACTTTGTTGGGTATGGTAGATGTGCCTGACAAGAACAACTATGAGGTTGTCAGGGCGGCATTGTTAAAGAAGTACCAACTTAACGAAGACGGATATCGTCTTAAATTTAAAAACATGTTACCAGAAACTGGAGTTGAATTCTCAGAATTCATCTCAGGCATACGTCTTACTTTTTTACGATGGGTTGAGCTTTCTAAGACAGAAAGTACATTTGAAGCCCTCATGGACTTACTTCTTAGAGACAAGGTTATGTCTTCTGTTAATGAAGCTTTTCTTTCTTTTCTTCATGAGCGTAAGCCTAAAAATATAAAAGAAATGGAAGAATACTGTAGCCAGTATGTTACTGCACATCCTCACATAACCATTAGCAACTCTAAGGTAAAAGAAGGTCTGCCAGTTGCTTCGGCAGCACCTTATGGCCCGAATTTTATGCGTAAATTTCAGGGTAGCCAGCAAAATTTCAATAAAAAGAGTAACCGTAATTATGCCCAGAACCATGGTAATCAATTTCAGGGAGATTCTTCTTCCCAGAACTGGAGACAACCTAATATTACACGGTATTCTATTCCCGGTAACTTTAGAAATTTTCATAAAGGTAATCGGTATAGAGGAAAATATTATTTGCAGAGACCTCAATACCAAGATAATAGAGGTTCTCAACAGCATAGAGATGGTAATGACAGTTATGGAAACTGGAACGCAAACCAGGATAAAAATTACAGTAGGGACTTTAATGATAATTGCAGAGGCAATAATGGTCGCGGTAGATCGCAACAGAAGAGAAAAAGATATCAACAGACAAACTCTGTTCAACAAGAATCTCAGGGAGCAGATAAACAGGTTAATAATGATAAAGACCATAATGCTATCGGATGCTCATCTTTTGACTTTGGTAGGGCAAATAAATGTATCCAATGCAGTACTTTATTTGATCCGAAAACCATTAGTACTCTAAGCTGTGGTCATCCTTTGCCCGCTCTTCCTGCTAATGTTGCTCATGATGGGAGAGGTTCTCTTATATTACATAAGGGGCTTGTAAATAGTAATCCAGTCTCGGTGTTGTTTGATTCTGGATGTACTACTGTCGGGGTTAGGCAATCTCTTGTAGATCCATTCTGTGCTACAGGAAAGGTCATCAAATGTGTCACATTTGGTGGCACGTTGGAAAAATATCCTACTGCCATAATACATATTGCTACTCCTTTCTTCACGGGAGAGGTCCACGCGTGTCTACTTCCAAACCCTATTGCGGACCTTATTATTGGTCGTATTCACGGAGTTAGGGAATGTACCCCACAGCAGATTGCTGTTTGGGAAGAGCAAAACATTGAAGCTACCAATACGGTGGTCACAAGAGCACATGCTCTGGATCCACCTCAAACTTCATTAACTAATAATGATGAAGTAAATGAACAAAATAGTCACTTGACTATTACACGTGACTCATTTATCAAATTGCAAGAAGAAGATCCGTCGTTACAAAAATTCTTCATTCTAGCAAAAAAAGGTGATCCTAATCAAAATACTAATAGAAAATCTTGGATTTCTATGAAGAACGGCGTACTTGTACGTATGGTACAAGACTCGACTACATCCACTCATTCACAAATTCTTGTGCCTAAGAGCATGAGGGTGCAAATATTGCAACATGCTCATGACTCGCAATGTGCTGGACATATGGGTTTTTCCCGTACAAAGTCGAGGGTTCTTGCGGCTTTCTTTTGGCCATTTGTGAGCAAGGACATACGAATGTACTGTCGCTCTTGCAAAGTATGTCAGGAGGTCAAATCTAAAGGACCACGACATGCTGCGCCTATTCAGGCTGCTGACATTCCAATTCGCCCTTTTCAAAAAATGGCAATAGATATTATCGGTCCTTTTAGAATTAAGTCGGCTAGAGGGCATCAATTTATTCTTACATGTGTCGATATGTGCACACGTTGGCCAGAGGCAATACCTCTCAAGAGCATCTCAACTGCTGATATCGCAGACGCTCTTTGGCTGATATTTTCTCGCTTGGGTTTTCCCGGAGAAATATTGTCAGACCATGGCACTCAACTGATATCAGACACTATGTCACAGGTAATGTCTATGCTACATATAAAAAGGTCTCTCAGCAGTATCTATCACCCAATGTCTAATGGGTTGGTCGAACGTTTAAATAGGACTCTAAAAACTTTACTGGGTAAAATAACTGAGGATCATCCTCAGGATTGGGACAGGGTCTTACCCGCGGCTCTCTTTGCGTATAGAGAGGTCCCCAATGAACATACGGGGTTTTCCCCTTTTGAACTTGTCTTTGGCGCGCAACCGCGCGGCCCTATGTCTTTACTTCACGATCTAATCACTGCCGATAATATTAGCGATGAGACTCAGTCTTCTTATGAGTACGTCATTGCTCTTAGGAAAAAAATCATTGAGGCATGCAGACTAGCAACTTCGTCTTCCGAATTTGCTAAAGAAAAGGCAAGGCAGTTTGCGAATAAGAATAGATGTCTACGACAACTTTGTCCAGGTGACAAAGCTCTCGTTCTACTTCCTTCAAGGGAGAACAGACTTCTAATTGCATGGAAAGGTCCATATGCAATAGTCTCCAAAATTTCTGATGTCGACTATGTTGTCGATATTGATGGAAAGCATAAAACTTTCCACATAAATATGCTCACGGAATTTCATGAAAGACCAGACTATTTGCAGCCTATTTTCCAGGCAACGGACAATTCTCAAGTACCTCATGGTCAATACTCATCGCTGTCAGTTATACAGGATGAGGAAACTACTTTTTCTGATGTCAATCTTCCTCTTTCTATGGTCCCACTTTATTCTACGGAATCTTGGAAAAACGTGACCGTTTCTCCAAATCTTTCCGCTGAGGAACATCGACAAGTTTCTTCGATGTTGCAAACATTTCAGGATGTTCTTACAGACATCCCGGGACACACACATGTCATTGAACATGACATTGTGCTAACTGATCATAATCCTATCAGAGTCAGACCCTATCCAATACCTATCCATTTCCAGTCTCAAGTCGAAAAAGAATTGGATGAAATGATACGTTTGGAAATCATTGAACCATCCACTTCAGCATACTCTTCGTCTATGGTTATTGTTCGAAAGAAGGATAATAACATTCGCATTTGCGTAGATTATCGCAAATTGAACCAAGTTACGAAGTTCGACGCTGAACCTATGCCTTCATTAGAAGAGCTACTCAATAAACTTTCTAATTCTAGATTCTTTACCAAACTAGATTTGTCTAAAGGTTATTGGCAAGTCCCGCTAACTGAACGTGCCAAACCTTTTACAGCTTTTTCTACACCTAGGGGTTTATTCCAATGGAATTTCATGCCTTTTGGTCTTATGAACGCCCCTGCTACATTCGTACGCATGATGCGGCGAATTCTCGCATATCGTACAGATGTCATAGCATATCTAGATGATATCTGTCTATTCAGTGATTCCTGGGAAGATCACTATTTGGGTTTATACGAATTACTGTCTACTCTTCGCGAGTATAACTTGACTGCAAAACCCTCTAAAGCCTTTATAGGATTTAGTGAGATTTCTTTCCTAGGTCATCGTGTTGGTCATGGTCTTTTAAAGACAGAGGACCACAATGTTTCAAAAATACTTAACATTTCGGTCCCTAAGACAAAGAAACAAGTAAGGAGTCTATTAGGTTTGATCCAATTCTACGGACGATTCATTCCGAATCTGTCCTCCATTATGGCACCGCTTTCTACTTTATTGAAGAAAGGGTCGCCTAATTTGATCCGCTGGTCAAAAGAATGTCAATCCTCATTGGACCAGGTTAAAGACCTATTTTCATCTCCACCTATTCTTAGGTTACCTACTATTGAGAAGACTTTTGTTCTTCGAAGTGACGCCTCGTCAACTGGGATTGGGGCAGCACTAATGCAGGAGTATTCTGATACTCTGCATCCGGTGATGTATATCTCTAGGAAATTAAATGCTGCAGAAAAGAATTACTCGGTTTTAGACCGTGAGTTATTGGCTATGGTATGGTCTATTCTGAAGTTACAAAGATTTCTTCTAGGCGCACATTTCATTGTGGAAACCGACCAGAAAGCGCTTACTGCTATTCAGAGCAAAAACTTGAAGAGCTCGAGGTCCACTCGTTATGCCATAGCTCTTCAACCATTTCATTTCTCGGTTCGAGCTATCCGTGGTTCGGATAATGTAATGGCGGACATTCTGTCCAGATGCCCACACGATTCCACATGATTCTTCTGTCATATATATATTTCCTGATATACAGTCCAATGTTATAATGACATGTTAGTAGTTTTTTTGTTTCTCACTTTTTTGAGGGGGAATTTATAACATTGTACCATGTAATTATCTAAGAAGGCTTAGTTAGTGATATACGGGCCAAAAGATCACTCGGCCACATTTAAATAAATTATTTTCAGGATTGTATTGAGAGATTTACCAGTTGTCTTTAAGATTTGTGTTATTGATATTTTCGCAGCACATCATTGAAGATGCGAGATTGTGTCCATTGTGGAACTTTGAGTATATCAAGTCCTGTCCTAGATTGGGAGCGGATGATGTCCACATCTTCTTCTATTGAATGTTTTATGTCAACGAAGATCAACACATGTATTACTTATTAGTTACTGATGCATTACATAATGTAATAAAATAGTGCGGTATATTAATATATTACACCGCTATTTGCAACACATTGTATGATATCATAATAATATATTTGATTTCATATATTGGTATGAGAATAATTTGACTTTTATTATGATGTTGCCAGCATTGTGGTTTGTGTTGGTGGCACCTTCCTGGGATATATACGCGTATACTTAGATAAATTTTTCTCTAAGGACCTGGGATATGATCTCAGTTTCGCTCCAAGTGTTGAGCTATTTTGTTAGGTATATCCGCGCATCATACGTGCGTTAGGAGCCTAGATTTTTCCGGCTCCAGGATTTAAAAAAAAAAATGTTTCATTTTTTTTTCCCGGGAGGGTGCGGTAATGTTACGCACAAATAATTACTTTTTTCCAAAGTCTTTGTATGATCGTTTTTCGTATGTATGATCATTATTTGACTGAAATGCATGTTATATATATTTTATGGTCAAAGGGACAGAACCCGAAATATCGATACTGCTATTTTTTATGAGTTCACCTCCTCTTGTATAGAGACACGTTCGGTCTATAATGTCTTGAACGAAGCGTGACCATATCTCCTTATTTGGTAGTATCAGTCAACTGTTGTAGATGTTTGAAACCTTTCTTAACGCTTCTGTTCATGTCCATAAAAGGCGCGACTGTGTAAGACTTTTATCTCGAATGTTCTTAGAATCGTCTTATTGTGAACAGCGACTCAGAGATTGTCACTCTGCGCATGTCTCGACTGGGTTGTCGTTTTGTTGTTCCGCCCAGGTCGGGGAGTTGAGAAATGGACTGATTAGCGAGCGGACGCGACTGCGTCTTGTGATTCTCTGAGGGAAATACATTGTCTTTGTGAGTTAGTTAGCTAACTAGACTATTTCCCCGTATTATTCAAGCCTGCCTGGAGGCATATGTTCATGGTTGATTTTCCGAAATAAGGTAATTCCTCTTGTATCGAACTTTAGGCTATCATCTAGAGGTTCGTCATTTTGTCGCCTTTTTGCTCGCCTGTGTGATTCAAAATGGAGAGGTACTTTGACTAGGATTAAGTCACCGGTATCTTTATACCTGAACTAGTTATATATCTATGGGTCGCTCTAGACCAACAAGACTATTGTCTGTGTTCCAGGATTCGTTATATCAGAGATCACGTCCAAGTCAGATGGTTAGACTTAGGAAGGTTATAAAGGTCGAGCTGACCTGTAATCCATGTATGCTACTCACGTGCAGACAGTAAACGGACGTATTGTATACATCTGATCTGCTAGCATCAGGAAGGAATAATTATTATTGTCTATGAACATTAAGGATCTGCAGCTGACCACGGTTGCAGAAGTTATATGTATTATTTATCAAGCTTCGCTATGATATTTGTTTTCCATACAACTATTGAGTATTGACTTCTACATGACTGTCAGTTAACATGAGTTTGAATGCTGCATTCGTTGTATTATGCCGATGATAACATAAGTATCATGACTGTTTTGTGGCGTGCAATAAATGGTATAAACCTAAAGCGAAGTTACCATTTCTATGACTCTACACGTCATGTTGCCTGTGGTGTACCCTGAACTGTTCTACTGCAACACACACACAGCAACAATCTAAACCAGATAAGACACCCACATCTTGCATTGTAATACCTGGTGTCGATAGAGGTGGTAATTTGACGGCATCCTAATTCCACCCTTATCAATTATGCTTATTCATCTTACAACATTAAATGAATATACGTAAACAGATTACAGCATGTGACATTACACAAATAAATCATATGTCCCCTTGGGGAAATATATTAACATTCCCCAAATGAGTACATAGAAAATGCAATGTTCTTGCTATAATAATACAGTTGTGGCTGAATCATAAGATATAATTATATCTATGCCTGGTGACTGCTTTCTGTGAATGCTATAGACTAGTGACTAGCCACACAAGTAAGCAGAAAATGATTCTCCCTTGCCACTAGATGTATCTATCAAAAAAGAATAAGTGACTTTCTCCCATAATTCAGTGTTAAGTGAATGATCCATCTCTGACATTATCTTGCAGAAATGACAGTTAATTTTGCTGACTCTTAACCCAATGGTAAGCATTGTATGAACTGATTCTACGCCTAGAATCTGTTATTGTAAGTTTATCCTTTCCCATTATAAACCGTAACAGTTTAACCACCGGGTAACTAAGGCTATAGACAGCTCTACATTATCACTGAACTAAATTACTAGGAGAAGTCCTCAGAAATGAATTCAAGTCACTTTCCTATCAGATATATAAAAAGCTAACATGAATTTATCATATATTAATAAGATATGTCAACTCACCCCGAAAAATGACAAGAACATAGGCAAACACATTCTAGTTCTGCCGTGCTAACTCTGCCTAAGTCTCATATGGTCATCTACGGGCCAGGAATATTCACGAGTGTGTTTACCTGATTAAACCCTTCACTCTTATAGTTTACAAAAAATACCTGGCATGGCTTGAGTCTACAGATGTATCGGCATGCCACGTAATACCGAGTAAGACAGAGGTTTCTCTTAGAGACTACATCAAAGACAACAGAAATCGTGCGAAAGTTCCCCAGATAGAGAAATGCCTAATATTATGCTCTACCCTGTCTAAGGGGCAAAACCCAGACTGACCGCAAATGTTATCTCCCCCTTGTTGAGGATCAAACTCGTTTACCGACCGCAGATGATTTGATCCCTGCTAACGAGCCGTGTCTACACAGAAACCGTCTTCGCTCGTTCAAACGCTTTAGGCGTAACAGAAATGTTTCTCTGGTCACGAACCACAGGTGCGTTTAGATAACATTACGTTACCGCTACGCTGACCGTATCTGGAATTTATTCTGAAGGCCAGCCAGAACGTAAACAAACTTCGGGTGGGGTTTGAGAAGGTGAAAATGAAAGAAAAGAAGAATACAAAATGTCTAGGAAAACAGAAAATTAAAAGAGTTAATAACATATGGAACGAAATGGTAAAATAAATTAATAGTTAGTAGTCACTGTGACAGTGTTAAAATCCATCACTACATGCATAATGCCTCTGTCATCAAGCTCTTTGATGTGTTGATACTGTACACCATCAGGACCCGGAGCAGTGTTTATACTTGTTTTTAACGTATACATAACGTCTTCGTCAGATATGAGGTCGACATTTATCTGGCCTCTGAATAAATTTTCCAGCACACATGATTCTTAATCTCTTGACGGGCATTTTTATCACCTGTAGTGAAATTGACAGAGATACAACGGTAAAATACTCAAAAGATAACATTTAAGGATAAAAACATAATGCGTAGGCTGCTGATGTACATGATCGCCTAGACCGCGGGTCATCACCCTCCATAAAATTGACTTGCTAGACAGGAGGGGAACGGAGGATCAAAAAGGAAAAAATATGACTGGAAAGATTGCGTAGCAAGGCTAAGGAGACGCAATTGGGGGGGATGGCGGAAAGTAAAAAATTCACGTCCCCCAAATTGACACGAGGTACGGAATTGGACGTTTTGCGATACCAAGCGCTTGATTTGAATTTGAGCGGAAGAACGCAGATGTTAGGAATATTACAAAAATTTAAAAAGTAATTTTTCTTAATATTAAGGTTAGGAATATAAAAATTAGCTGGCCGGATGGCCTATTCTGAGCAATGAAATAATATGATCTTAATTTTACAAACGGATAGATAATATTGAAGATAATGACAAAAGACAGTGTAGTTCACATCATCGCTAGACTATATTGAATCTAAAAGTGTCACAATTTGCACACAAAAACACGACCTTGGGGACGCAAGTGTTCAAAGTTACTTATTATGGAGGAGAGGGTTTTTGAGCGGTAGCTGTGTCTAAATATAACTTTTTACGACAATATTTTAAGGGGAGAGAAAGGTTGCTTCAAAAATCAAGCACATTTTTTTTAGAAACACAAGTAGAGACGGACAGACTAACAGATAACCATCCATACTTGACTGAAGCATGACTGAAATGACTTTAGTGTAGAAATTTGAAATTTAAAGTACAACTAGGCAGTGATTGGCCACAGACAAGCATATCATTAGCGCTCAGAGCGCATTTGGGGTCATTCTTCAATAATTGTTCAGTGTTAGACACAGATTTTAAAGTGTGGTGTTTTCCCATATGAAAGCAAGTGAAGTAAATTTAGGGACGCCATCCTATAGCCAGCAGCTCAGCTGAGTTTTGCTAGCACTTCTGTGTTAATTATTCATAATCTGAGCTGTGAGTTTTCTATCTACAACAAAGCAGAGTCTATTCGGTGGGTGACTGTACTCGAGTGTATCTGTGCAGTTCTTGTGACAGAGACCACCATTATTGCCCGCCAGCACGGAGAGGTGGGACCACAAGTTTTCAGCACCAGAGCTACAAAAAGATGAGTGAGCCTCTGGTCTGCTGGACATTCACCAACTATTGGTAGTGACTAATATCCCCATAAAAATTCCCACCATTTTCTGGACAATGTGTAGTCAATATAGACAGGTGTGATGAGGCCACCCCAACAGCACAAACAGTAACTATCCTCCCAAAGAGATGACTACTCGAACTTTTTTTAAATAAAACTAACTAGTCTAGTACTTAAATAGGTACGCTCTTGCATTTATTATGTAACATTCCATGCATATTTTTCATAAATTTTCAATCCTTCTTTTAAAATCAGTTCTGGTCACAAAAAACTTGATCCAGAACCAATAAATGTAATATAATTATATCAAAAACCTTATACACGTGAGTTAGTTCAGTGTATTTTAACACTTGTTAATCTTATTAGTCTTCTTAAATGTCTGTGGGTGTATTTATAACTAACACACCACATTACACATCATTACCCTAGACACTTTACGTAGCCACATTCATTAAGAAAAAAAAAAGTAAGTGTGAGGTCGTAGTGGTAGCAAGAAAGGCCTTCTGACAATTCTCAAATACATTTTATCTCAGGAGCCTTCACAGCTGGCCTCATACAATTTACATGTAGTAAGAACACCATCATACAATACCATCAACACCACTACATAAATTGGGGGCTCGTCCGGGATAATTAGCCCAACAGAAAAATTAGGATCTCCTGGTGGGAGAAATAAAAGTAGGGAAATAAATTGTAAAATTTCCTTTAAAATTAAAAGTGTCCCTGCAGATAAAAGTTGGTGAATCTTCACAGCCAGTAATAATTAATTAGTTAACTGGTTAGTTAGAATTAGTTAGACTATAGTCATATAGTAATTAGAAGTACTTAGTGTATTTACTGGTTAGAGATTTATCTTGTATATTATTATATTGTCCAAAAAGTATGGCAGAGCTAGCAAAGTTTAGATCAGCTGCTGTGCTCACTGCGAAGGAGATGGGGATGGATGGTCAAATTTTAATTCAATACGTAACGACTGAATGTGATAAATATATTGAAAGGGAAGATAGGAAGGTAGCGGAAGAAAAGAGATTACAAATTGAGGCTGATAGAGAAATTAAGAGGCTGCAGATTGAGGCAGAAGAAAAACGACAGCAAAGGGAGGCAGACGAAAAAAGGTTGACTGCCGAAAGGGAGGCAGAAGATAAAAAGGCCGAAAGGGAGGCTGAAGATAGAAGGTTGCAGAGGGAGCATGAATTACGACTAAGGGAGCTGGAATTACAAGGCCCGGCTCCTGAAAATGGTGCCAGCCCTTTTGCCTCAGATGCTACGCCCAGTATGGGAGCCTCAAACTCAGCTATGGGGTTTCATTTAGACCATTTTGTTGAGAAAGACGATGACATAGAGGGGTACCTGGGACGTTTTGAGTTATTAGCTACTACATATGGGTTAGAGAGAGAGAGGTGGAGCTTAAAGCTATCACAGGGATTGAGGGGTACTTCTTACGAAGTATTTGCCTAAATGAACAGGGAAGACCAAGACAATTATGACATGTTAAAGCAGGCTTTGTTATTAAGGTACGAAAAGAATGGTGAATTTTATCGTAAGAAATTCAGAAATGCCAAACTGTTGTCTGGGGAGACATACCACCAATTTTCTGCCAGAATAGAAACCTATTTGGAGAAATGGACGGCTCTGGGGAAGACCCAAGATCTTAAAGAAATGATCATGATTGAGCAATTGAGAGAGTCCATGGCTCCAGACATGAGAAAATTTCTCATGGAACAGGGTGCAGAGAAGTTGGGGGAAATTTTAAATGTTGCTGAGAGGTATCAGGCAGCTCAGGCAGAGGTAAGTGGTGCTAAAAAGAAGCACATAGACAATTTTAAAGCTCCACAGCAATTTAATAAATTTGATAATAGAGAGCAGGGAAATAAAGGCAGGACAAATTTTGAGCGGCCAAGAAATGACTATCGCGACAGAAACTCACAGTTCAATGACCAAAAGTTCAATGAAAGAAAACCGTTGAACCAAGGAAAAAGATGGTGCAAATGGTGCAAGAAGGATAACCATAACACCGAATTTTGTAGAAGGAAACCTTCAAACATTGCTGCAATGAAGTCGGGGACGCAAAGATTAAAGGTTAATCCTAAGGGACAACAGGAACCTTATCACCCCCCAGTTTGTGAGGATGTTATTTGTAATGGGGTCACCATAAGGTGCCTTTATGATACAGGTTTGGATTATGATTCAGTTGTGAAGTCTAGCCTAGTGGACCCAAGTCAGTATACCACAGAAACAGTGGAAATACAAGGGGCGACTAAGGACATACCACTCATGACACTTCCCATCGCAAGGATAACGGTGAAAACTCGCTATGTGGAAGGAGAAATCAGAGCAGCAGTGATAGATGAACCAATCTACCCTCTGATATTGGGGTGTAGATACGTCTTCTTGGGGAATCCCGAGAAACCTGTGATCATGGCGACAGTGCAGACCAGGTCACAGAAGAAGGAGGAAGAAGGTGAACCTATAAACGCTCATCCAGAGGAGATGAGGAAGGCGCAGGCTGAGGATAGGACACTCAAGCCCTGTTTTAAAAAATTGCCCAAATGCCACACACCTCCGAGCAAGGGGGAATATTTCATGAAGAACAAACTCTTATACAGGAAGGCCGGAACTGGAACAAATGGTCACAACCAGCTGGTTCTTCCCATTGCATATAGAGAGAAAGTGATGGAACTCGGACATGCAATCCCCTTCAGTGGTCACATGGGGATCAGCGCCACCGGACAGCGTATAGCTTGTCATTACTTCTGGCCAGGGATAACGGAGGATATAAAAAGATATGTCAAATCCTGCCCAGAATGTCAAAGGGTAGCTCCAAAGCACTGGACTGCTCCTGCAACTCTAGGGGAAATGCCCATAGTGGGAACACCTTTTGAGAGGGTTGCAGTGGATATTGTAGGACCTCTCACTCGGACCAAGAGGAGGAACAGTTACATCCTTACTCTGGTGGACACTTGTTCTATGTGGGGAGAGGCGGTAGCCCTGCCATCAATTGATTCAAAACATGTAGCAGAGGCACTACTTACAATATTTACCCGATTAGGATTCCCGCATCAAATCTTGACGGATAATGGTTCTCAGTTCAAGGGGAAACTAACGGAAGAAGTTTTTAAGCTATTTCAAGCCAGGCACTTTCATTGTAGTCCGTACCATCCACAAGGGAACGGCCAGGTAGAGAGGTTCAATGGGACTCTCATTTCTATCCTGAGAAAGCTGGCACACGAAAAACCGGATCTGTGGGATCAATTCCTGCCCGCCGCATTGTTTGCGTACCGGGAGGTACCACATAGTTCAACCGGGATGGCTCCCGCAACTCTGCTATTTGGGAGGCCAATAAAAGGGCCTTTAGAAGCCCTATTAAGGACCTGGACAGATGAGAAGGCGGAAGAGACTGTTACCTCATCGTATCAATACGTGAACGAACTGACCACTCGTTTGAAAGCTGGATGGAAACTGGCAAATGATAATTTGAAACAAGCCAGGAAGAAACATGCAGCATATTTTAATAGGAAGGCAAAGGACAGGGAACTGGCAGTCGGAGAGAAGGTGCTGCTTTTACTACCCGGAAGCCAGAATAAATTACAAATTGGTTGGCAAGGTCCATATACGGTTCTAGAGAAGGTGTCTAGAACAAACTATAAAATTGACAAAAAGGGGAAGGAAAAAGTTTATCATGTAAACCTGTTAAAGAAGTATCTGGACAGACCACTCCAGGAAAGCACCCCCTTATTGACCTTAGCTATTGCAACCCAGATGCAAAAGGAACCACTCACCTCACATGAATACCCATTACATCCTTGTGAAACAGCAGCACAGGTAAAAGTCAGTAAGCACCTGACTAAAAACCAGAGGGAGAGAGTTCAAAAGGTTCTGGAGGAACATACAGATGTATTAACAGATAAACCAGGCCATACAAATTTGCTACAGTATGACATGAAACTGGTAGACACAAACCCAATCTGTATGAGAGCCTATTCTATTCCGTTCGCGAAGGAGAAGGCATTAAAGGAAGAAATAGATTATTTATTGAAGGAGGGGATTATTTCGCACAGTGAATCATCTTTTAGTTCTAGTGTCGTTTTGTTGAGGAAACCGTCTGGGGAACACAGACTGTGCATAGATTACAGGAAACTGAATGCTGTCACAGAAGGACAAGTGGATCCATTACCAGACACAAAACAGCTATTTGCCAGACTGAACAAGGCAAAATACTTTTCAAAGGTGGATCTTAGTAAAGGCTATTACCAGATCCCAGTGAAGCCTGAAGTGAGACCTTATTTGGCTTTTAGCACTTCGGATGGACATTATGAATTCAATATGCTACCATTCGGACTGAAAAATGCTCCGAGTGTGTTTTCAAGGATGATGCGCAAATTGTTGGATCCCCTGAATAACCCATGTATCACGAATTTCATGGATGATATTCTCGTCGCCACAGAGACATTTGAAGAACACATTGAAGCTCTGGAGATGTTGTTTGATAGACTTCAGGAGGCGAACTTAACTGCTAGGCCAACAAAATGTTGTATTGGATGCAAAGAGTTGGAATTCTTGGGACACACTGTATATCAGGGTAATATGACCCCTGATCCTAAGAACTTGGAAAAACTGCAGAGAGCACCTAGGCCGCAAACAAAAAAGGACGTGCGATCATTTGTGTCGTTATGCGGATTTTATCAGAAATACATCAAAAATTTTAACGCTATTTGTGCTCCTCTGACTGATCTGACTCGCAAGGGACTTCCAGATAAAATTATTTGGACTGCACAATGTGAACTAGCGTTCCAAGAGTTAAAGGAAAAACTCACTAGCAAGCCTATTCTCAAACTGCCTGATTTGACACAGGACTTTGTCTTAAGAACCGATGCAAGTAATGTAGGACTTGGAGGGGCTTTGTTGCAAAGATCAGCTGCACCTGATGGGGAACTTAAACCAGTCGCTTATGCAAGCCGCAAATTGAATAAGGCGGAACAAGGATACTCCACAAGCGAAAAAGAATGTTTAGCATTAATCTGGGCAATAAAGAAGTTTCAAATCTATCTGTATGGTAGGACTTTTGTGGTGGAGACGGATCATCAGCCTCTCGTGTTCTTGTCTCAGGCTAAGCATGAAAACGCAAGATTGCTGAGGTGGTCTTTATTGCTTCAACCGTATCAGTTCAGTATCCAATATATCCCAGGCAAATTGAATGTCGGTGCAGATTTCCTCAGTCGGCACCCCTGTGATCAAAATTAGAGTAGTGGCAGACGTGAGGAGTAATTTTACCTATGTGTATCGCTGGTTTTGGAACTTGCCATAGGCATGTTTTCAAGTGGGGAGATGAGTAGTGAAATTGACAGAGATACAACGGTAAAATACTCAAAAGATAACATTTAAGGATAAAAACATAATGCGTAGGCTGCTGATGTACATGATCGCCTAGACCGCGGGTCATCACCCTCCATAAAATTGACTTGCTAGACAGGAGGGGAACGGAGGATCAAAAAGGAAAAAATATGACTGGAAAGATTGCGTAGCAAGGCTAAGGAGACGCAATTGGGGGGGATGGCGGAAAGTAAAAAATTCACGTCCCCCAAATTGACACGAGGTACGGAATTGGACGTTTTGCGATACCAAGCGCTTGATTTGAATTTGAGCGGAAGAACGCAGATGTTAGGAATATTACAAAAATTTAAAAAGTAATTTTTCTTAATATTAAGGTTAGGAATATAAAAATTAGCTGGCCGGATGGCCTATTCTGAGCAATGAAATAATATGATCTTAATTTTACAAACGGATAGATAATATTGAAGATAATGACAAAAGACAGTGTAGTTCACATCATCGCTAGACTATATTGAATCTAAAAGTGTCACAATTTGCACACAAAAACACGACCTTGGGGACGCAAGTGTTCAAAGTTACTTATTATGGAGGAGAGGGTTTTTGAGCGGTAGCTGTGTCTAAATATAACTTTTTACGACAATATTTTAAGGGGAGAGAAAGGTTGCTTCAAAAATCAAGCACATTTTTTTTAGAAACACAAGTAGAGACGGACAGACTAACAGATAACCATCCATACTTGACTGAAGCATGACTGAAATGACTTTAGTGTAGAAATTTGAAATTTAAAGTACAACTAGGCAGTGATTGGCCACAGACAAGCATATCATTAGCGCTCAGAGCGCATTTGGGGTCATTCTTCAATAATTGTTCAGTGTTAGACACAGATTTTAAAGTGTGGTGTTTTCCCATATGAAAGCAAGTGAAGTAAATTTAGGGACGCCATCCTATAGCCAGCAGCTCAGCTGAGTTTTGCTAGCACTTCTGTGTTAATTATTCATAATCTGAGCTGTGAGTTTTCTATCTACAACAAAGCAGAGTCTATTCGGTGGGTGACTGTACTCGAGTGTATCTGTGCAGTTCTTGTGACAGAGACCACCATTATTGCCCGCCAGCACGGAGAGGTGGGACCACAAGTTTTCAGCACCAGAGCTACAAAAAGATGAGTGAGCCTCTGGTCTGCTGGACATTCACCAACTATTGGTAGTGACTAATATCCCCATAAAAATTCCCACCATTTTCTGGACAATGTGTAGTCAATATAGACAGGTGTGATGAGGCCACCCCAACAGCACAAACAGTAACTATCCTCCCAAAGAGATGACTACTCGAACTTTTTTTAAATAAAACTAACTAGTCTAGTACTTAAATAGGTACGCTCTTGCATTTATTATGTAACATTCCATGCATATTTTTCATAAATTTTCAATCCTTCTTTTAAAATCAGTTCTGGTCACAAAAAACTTGATCCAGAACCAATAAATGTAATATAATTATATCAAAAACCTTATACACGTGAGTTAGTTCAGTGTATTTTAACACTTGTTAATCTTATTAGTCTTCTTAAATGTCTGTGGGTGTATTTATAACTAACACACCACATTACACATCATTACCCTAGACACTTTACGTAGCCACATTCATTAAGAAAAAAAAAAGTAAGTGTGAGGTCGTAGTGGTAGCAAGAAAGGCCTTCTGACAATTCTCAAATACATTTTATCTCAGGAGCCTTCACAGCTGGCCTCATACAATTTACATGTAGTAAGAACACCATCATACAATACCATCAACACCACTACATCACCTTTATCCGTCTGAGTGATGTACCGACCGAGTAATTCTTCTTCTTCGATCCTTAACCACCGACCGTCAAAGCAGTCAGTGGCCATCACGCCTAGTGGCGTCTTGTAGGGCAACAACAAATTGATTCCACTTTGCACGGTCAGTGGCCATCCTTCGTACAGTGCCCCAACTCTGGTTCATTCTTTGCATCTCAGCCTCCACAGTCCTCCGCCAAGTTGTTTTTGGTCGGCCTCTCTTTCGCTTTCCTTCAGGGGTCCAAAGCATAGCTGTTCTTGTGATGGCATCGGGGTCTCTTCTGAGGACATGACCAACCCAGCTCCAGCGTCTGCCAGCTATGATGGTGTGCATGTCCTCTTGCTTGCTACGAGTAAGCAGATCTTGGTTGGTGATGGTATTCGGCCAAAAAATGCGGTGAATTTTTCTTAGGCATGTTGTGTGAAAAGAGGACAATTTTGACATTTCCTTCTCTGTGACTCTCCAGCATTCCGCACCATAGAGAAGCACAGAAAGCACGCAGCTCTGGTATAATCTTAATTTTGTGCTTGTGCTGTATTGGGAGGACTTCCAGATGTTATTTAGGCTAAAGAAGGCTGTTCTTGCCTTATTCATTCTGATGTTGATGTCTTTGCCTGCCCCACCGTCTGGTGTTACTATGCTTCCTAGGTATGTGAAGGTATCTGTCTGTACCAATTGCTGATTCCTTACTGATATGGGCTCAGGGTTGCTCACATTGAGCGTCATGACCTCAGACTTCTTTAAATTGATGTTCAAGCCCACCTGCTCGACCGAGTAATGCACGTCTTTTATCTCCTTCGGTCTTCAGACTCATTCCCGCGGAGCTTAGAATATTAGGTATGTGTTGGCTTATATTGTTCCTATTCATTCGTCGATGTAAGGTCCAGAATTTATGTAAGGTCTTTTCCGTGCCCACCTGTGTCACAAAGGCCTTCCACACTTTGTCCTTGGCTTCAACCCCTCCATTATTCACCGTACTTCTCTTTCGCGCTTTCGTCCATTCTTTCGTCGCTCTTTCATTTTCTATTCATGCTTTTTTCTACATTCTCAATCCACAAGGGTGGTTGGGTGAAAGGTGTTCTAGCTGTCTTTTTCCTGGCAATTTGACGCAATATATGTAGAGGGCTATTACAGTCACGTGAGCCTGCAGTGTACTTAAAGTGTGTTTATGCCTCATGTGTCTGGTTACCCTCACTTTTGCAATAAATAAATAAGTATATGGATTGAACAAGCTGAAACACTCGAAAAAACGTACGACGTAACGGCCAGACAGCCAGCTAGCGGTCTTTCACATAAATTTAATTCTTAACGGCTAATACACAAGTGAGCGCCCCCCCCCCCCCCCTTTTCCCAATCCCATCAATTAAAAAAAAGGACAGATATAACAGCGCAGTGGTCAAAATGTTATAAACTTTGACACAATATACCCCACTTACAACGGAGAGATCACACCTCTTGTCAGGTTGCGACGTGATGTCGAATCTCGGAAATAAGTGGAAAAACAAACATAACCATGTGATATTTTAAGCAGCAGAGATAGAGAAGTTAGGGAAGGCATCCAATTTTTTTTCAAAGGGAAACAACTTAACTAATTAAAAACTATAAAACTAAAAAATATATTTCCATTACTTATTTAATTTGTTAATTCATTATTTAAAATTATTTAAGGCATAAAAGATTCATCTATTTTTATTAGTTCATTTTTTAAATTGTCAAAATGTTCTTTTGTTTTCCATGTTTAGAATAAACAAACTTTTAATAATATGGAGTTTAAGCACATGGTAAAATAGTGAACACTTATATGCTCTGTCACTTTCAATGATAGTATTAAACATATACCAATCTTTTAAACACATTTTCTTGGTCGTTCCTCCTCTACTCTGGGGCTGGAGTGGCTAAGAGGTATAACGTTCGTCTCTAAGTCTAAAGGTACCGTGTTCGGTTCCCGGTACAGGGAATGATTTTGATGAAATATTTCCATAACCACTAGGAACTAACAATGTCATACTCCCTTTGATCATCTGCGTAGTGAGATCAGATACCTAGCCTTCACGGATATGGGCGAAAAAAAAGGAGGTCCTGCAAGTTGCGCAGAATTAAAAATTTTTCAGCAGTTGAAAATCGCAAAGAGTAGTACATTCGGCCACTGCACTAGCAGAACCTTGGTAGAATTTACATTGGGAAGTTCGTGGTGCTTTAGAATTTGTGCGCTGTGCTGAGATCCTCCTTGTGCGATCTAAGGGAGGAGATCGGAGCACTGATGGAGTTGACAGTGTGCATTGAAAATGGTCCTTAAAACAAAACAAACAAACCTCTTCTACCTTGGGGTGTAGAATTTGTCACAGGACGGATTGTTGTCACCTCTTCTCAATCTCTTCTCTACTACGGCAGTACTCATTTTCAGTTATTGTACGTACTGATTACCTGGAATTTCCGGGTCGACACATTTCTTTCTGCTACGTAGCAGACATTTTTGTTTTTCAAAAATTCTTACACTCCTCACAGACATAAGTCGTCATGTCTGTTTGGTTACTCCTTCCTCCCTGCTTTGGAAGGAACGGCTGAGATAATAATTACTCGATAACCATGTTGATTAATCGCGGGTTTGGTCGACATCAGAATACAGATTAACACTAAAATTGCTCAGCGCATTTGCTTAATTGCTAATAAGGCCATGGCGCGTTTTTCGCCAAGATCGTAATACGCTAATAGTTTGATAGCCACTACGGGGAGACACCTTATGGGCAGACATCTTCTGTTACTAGGCCATCATTTAGGTCTTGGAACAGGCTATAGCCTGAGGTGTTAACTTCCTAAATGACTATAATTTCCAGGTTTTTAATTCACCCTTGTGTTGCGTGATAAATTCTCGCAACATCATTTTATTACAATATCTATTTTATAACGCAAGGGCAACAACTGCTTGAAATTTATAGTCACTTTTCTCGGTAAGCATTTGTCTTCTCGCGTTGGTGTCGAATGCAGTTAAGTTTGAGCTGTGGTCATTTTGCGCTGGACTGCGCATGACTTGTCTTGCTTCTTGGTCGATCGGTTTCCGCCCACCACTAGTGGAGTGAGCGATTTGGAATGGCGAAAGAGATGCCTCGTTGAAGAGGGGATCTCCGCTATTTTTTGTTCTGTCAGGAATGTGTAGTCCTCTTAATGGATATTTCGTTTATTCGAGATAATACCTCTAGTGTTTCCCACATGTCGGGAGGCGTGATATTTCTGTGTATTTCATGAAAGCAAGGTAAATTAACATTTTCATTAACTCTATCGATTTTTGGTCGTGAACGATTTCTGGCTCATAGCCTGTCTTCGAAAGTCGTCGTCACGAGATGTTTTCCTAGCTCACATGTCGCTGTATTGTGCTGCATCGGTTGATGCAGGTCCCAAGGACCATTACTTGCTACTTTGTTAAATGAACTAGGTTTGAAAAACCTTTGTTATCTAGAGGATATTTTTGAGGACATTATTTATACTTCGGCAGACGTGTCTGTCTTGCTGAAGTCAGACTAAGGAGAGTGAACTGATCTCATACATCTGGTTATCTCCTGGCTGTTATAGAAAGGGATGGAGTTTTTCACCTGACTACATTTACAGCACTATGAAATATAACATGCATCTGACTCATCATTGTAATGCTGTCTACCGTCTATTGCTGTATTGAATGTTGCTGTGATAATGACTGTTTGATGTGCCTACATATTCGCGTAACCATTTTGTCACTGTGGCGTCCACAATAAATAATGAAGAAAAACGTCAACGGCTGTTTCAAGAATCATTGACTTTATACGTCGTGAGTTTACTGACGTCCTATGTGGATTGCCCTGTTATTTTTGTATGAACATTGTTTTGACTGAACACATCTGCACACTACACAAAACCAGACATGCGGATACCATCCATCATCATATGGCATCACGCATCATTTGGTGGCCATAAGCTGGTTTGATTCTGGTACCAGCAAACACGGGGTCCCTTACCCACTTCATTTTCAACAAGAATTCATCAGCATCCTTCAAGAAATTAACATTCTTCAATACAGTCAACATCTTCAAAATTTTCAAAGTACTCGGCGTTGCCCGGTAAAAGTCAAAATTTCAATTTTTTGACGGAAACAAGAATTTGACAGTACCCGGCGTTGTTACATGTTGCCGGATAACTCGGACTGCTGTTATCTTTTACGCAAGTCAAGCAAGTTGCTGCTGTCAAGGTTCCAGTGCTGTCGTTTTTGTGAAGGTCAAGTGCCGGTTGAAACGGGTTGTTTTCTGAAGAAGGCCAAGTACCGATTTCCATCAACTTACTTTTGGATTAGAAGGTCAAGTGCCGAAACAACTCAACACACAGTATTTCAGAAGCTCTTGTACCATCGTGTTAGCAGTGGAAGCAGTTCAGATGTGCCATCATCGTTGGAGCTTCGCTCTTTAGGACGTTGATTGACATCCGTTTTTTCTGCTGTTCTACGATTGGAAGCCTATAAGTTAAGTGGCCTGTTTGTATGTAAACTGTGCCCTTATACTTCTGCTGAGTCTTCTGTGTATCATCTCATTCTATATGTTATATGTTTATATGTTATTTGTATATTTATATGTTTATATTTCAGCGGGTTCTCGGTTGGGTGGTGTCTCCGTTAGATTATGCCACGTCATAGAGGTCGTCTATTGTGAGCGTTTTCTGTAGGGGTTGCAAATTTCCGATACTGGAATTTGCTAAGCGACTTCTGTTGCTATTTATGTTAGCTGTGATGACATGTTTTAATATTGTTTTCGTTATTATTTCGCATTCTTTAGTTTTGTTTTGATTTGTTTGTATTTGTTAGCCTACTCTTGTCTATAATTTAGTTTCATACAACATTTTTGTTTATACACTGTGGTGTCATGTATTTTGTTTAATTATAGCGCAGATATCGTCACATTTTTTGTGATATTTCATTAATTTCTGCTTTATTTTTAGTTGATTTCTGCGAACGTTTTTGTATTGTTGCTGATCTTTGTTATTGTTTACATTGTTATTGTTTACATTGTTTGCATTGTTTACATTTTCAATGTTTACATTCTGCATGTGTTTACATAGTCATTGTTTACAGTTATAGTAATTAGTTAATGGGCTATGCTAATGCACTGTTACTACTACACTGATGATAAATGAATGATGAATAGTGTCGTGCACTATTGAATGAGAAGTGCACTTATGATCAAGAATTGATTGGTGATATTTCATATACAAGTTCTTTGATTGGAGACTTGTTTCCCACAGAGACTGGGATAATATAAGGTGATGTGAATATACAAGTGCTTAATTAAGACTTGTTACACTTAGGTTTGAAATAAATTAGTTAATTATTTCAGGTTTTGGACTCATATGTTAGACAACATGTCTACATTTGAGCACTTTATTGAGCAGGGTAAATTGCTTGGGAAGACTGGTGATAAGTTAGAAGAATTTGCAACTGCTCGATATGATAAAGCAATGGAAGCTGAACAAAAGAAACTGCATATGGAAGCTGAACAAAAGAAACTGCAGATGCAGGTGGATGAAAAAAGATTCCAAATGGAAATGGAAAAACAAAAAAGGGAATCAGAAGCTGAGGAAAGAAAACTCCAGCTAGAGGCTGAAAATAAAAGACTTGAAAAAGAGGCTGAGAATAAAAGACTTGAAAAAGAGGCTGAAAATAAAAGACTTGAAAAAGAGGCTGAAAATAAAAGACTTGAAAAAGAAGCTGAAAGACTTCAAATAGAGGCTCAGGCTGAGGAAAGAAGATTACAGAGAGAGTCTGATGAGAGGAAAGAGAAAGCAAAAATGGAACATGAAGAAAAGGTCTTAGCTTTAGAGTTGGAAAAATTGAAATTGACGAACATGAGTAATGGTAATGATTCAAACAAGGGTTCATCTTCTGGTAAGGCTAATAATGATACTTTTAAGATTAAGTTACCAACATTTAGTCCTTCCAGTGATGACATAATGTTCTATCTGGACAGATTTGAACAAGCATGTACAGCTCATAACATAGACAAAGCAAAATATGTTTATCAGTTATCAGGGATACTGACAGGTAAAGCTCTAAGTATATTAAATATGGTGGATGAACCTGACAAGAACAATTATGAGGTTGTCAGGGCCGCTTTGTTAAAGAAATATCAGCTTAACGAAGACGGCTATCGTCTACAATTTAAAAACATGTTACCTGAAAATGGAGTTGAATTCTCCGAGTTTATTGCAAGAATACGCATTACTTTCTCACGATGGGTTGAACTATCTAAGACGGAAAAAACTTATGAAGGACTTATGGACTTAATACTTAGAGACAAAGTCATGTCGTCTGTCAATGAGTCTTTCCTTGCTTTCCTTCATGAACGTAAACCTAAAACAATAAAAGAAATGGAAGATTTCTGTTGCCAATACGTAACTGCGCACCCACACATAACCATGGGTAACTCTAAGGTGAAAGAAGGTTTACCAGTTGCTTCGGCAGCTCCGTATGGCCAAAACTTTGCTCGTAGATCCCAACAAAATTTTGATAGAAAGAGTAGCGGTAATTTCTGTCAAAATCATGGAAACCAATTTCATGGTGATTCTTCTTCGAAGAATTGGAGACAACCTGATAGTGGTCGTTACTATCACCCTAATAATTATAAGCATTTCAAAAGAGGATATGGTAATAGAGGTTATTCCTGCCGAAGACCTCAGAACCAAACAAATAGATGTTCGCATCAATGTGAACATGATAGTAATCGTGGAAACTGGAATTCGAACCAGGATAACAATTACAATAGAGACAATAATAACTGCAGAGATAATAATAACTCTGATAACTTCAGAGGTAATAATAGTCGGGGTAGATCTCAACACAAAAAAAAGAGATATCAGCAGGCTAATGCTGTACAACAGGAAACTGAGGGAGCCTGTAATCATGTTGTTGATAGTAAAAACTTTGACGCTGTCACTGGTTCTGCTTTTGACTTTGAGAGAGCAAACAAATGCCCCCAATGCAGTACTTTATTCGAACCGGGTACCATAACTACTTTGAGTTGTGGTCACCCACTTCCCGCTCTTCCTGCTGCTGTTGCGCATGACGGGAGGGGTTCTTTAATTCTACATAAGGGTCTTGTTAATGATACTCCGGTCTCACTACTTTTCGATTCCGGATGCACCACTATTGGTGTTAGACAATCGCTTGTAGATCCATCTTGTGCTACAGGAAGGGTTATTAAATGTGTCACATTTGGCGGCACTCTAGAAAAATATCCTACTGCTGTAATTCGCATTGCCACTCCTTTCTTTACTGGAGATGTGCATGCTTGTCTCTTACCTAATCCTATTGCGGACCTTATTATTGGTCGTATTCACGGAGTTAGGGAGTGTACCCCACAGCAGATTGCTGCTTGGGAAGATAATAACATGCAAGCTACAAATGCAGTAGTTACAAGAGCACAAGCTCTACAAACACCCGAAACTTCACTGAATAGTGATAATGAAGTTGATAGCCAAGATAGTCACTTAGTAATCACTCGTGACTCTTTCATAAAATTGCAAGAAGAAGATCCTTCTTTAAAAAAATTCTTCGTTCTTGCGAAGAAAGGTGATCCGAATCAGGATACAAATAGAAAATCTTGGATTGCAATGAGAAACGGCGTACTTGTACGTATGGTACAAGATTCGACTACGTCGGCACATTCGCAAATTCTTGTTCCCAAGAGCATGAGAGTGCAAATATTACAACATGCTCATGACTCGCAATGTGCTGGACATATGGGTTTTGCCCGTACGAAGTCGAGAGTCCTTGCGGCTTTCTTTTGGCCTTTTGTCAATAAGGACATTCGTATTTACTGCCGATCATGCAAGGTATGTCAGGAGGTCAAATCTAGAGGACCACGACATGCTGCGCCTATCCAGGCTGCTGACATTCCTATTCGGCCGTTTCAGAAAATGGCCATAGATATTATTGGCCCTTTTAAGGTCAAGTCGGCCAGAGGACATCAGTTTATCCTTACATGTGTCGATATGTGCACACGTTGGCCAGAGGCTATTCCTCTTAAGAGCATATCTACTACAGATATCGCAGATGCTCTTTGGTTGATATTTTCTCGCTTGGGGTTCCCCAGAGAAATATTGTCAGACCATGGCACTCAACTCATATCTGACACTATGTCACAGGTAATGTCTACCTTACATATTGAACGATCTCTCAGTAGTATCTACCATCCTATGTCTAATGGGTTAGTTGAGCGTCTGAATAGAACGCTCAAGACTTTGCTTGGTAAGATAACTGAAGATCATCCTCAAGATTGGGACAGGGTTTTACCCGCGGCTCTCTTTGCCTATAGAGAAGTCCCTAATGAACACACAGGATTTTCTCCCTTCGAACTTGTCTTTGGCGCGCGTCCACGCGGCCCTATGTCTTTATTACACGATCTCATCACTGCCGATGATATTAGCGATGAAACTCAATCCTCATATGAGTATGTCATTGCTCTTAGACAAAAGATCATTGAGGCATGTAAGCTAGCAACTGCTTCATCAGAAATTGCTAAAGAGAAGGCAAGGCAGTTTGCTAACAAGAATAGATGTCTACGACAACTTTGTCCAGGTGACAAAGCATTCGTCCTACTCCCCAGTAGGGAAAATAGACTTCTTATTGCATGGAAAGGTCCGTATGCAATAGTCTCTCGGATTTCCGATGTTGACTATGTGGTCGATATTGATGGAAAGCATAAAACTTTCCACATAAACATGCTTTCGGAATTTCACGAACGTCCGGACTATTTGCTGCCTATTTTCCAGGCAACGGATGATGCTCCTGCACCTCACGGTCATTATTCATCCCTGTCTGTCATACAGGATGAGGAAGCTACCTTCTCTGATGTCAACCTTCCCCTTCCAGTGGTTCCATTACATTCCACGGAATCTTGGAAAAACGTTTCTGTTTCTCCTAATCTTTCTGGTGACGAACATCGACAAGTCTCGTCGATGTTACAAACATTTCAGGATGTTCTCACTGACATTCCTGGACACACAGATGTCATAGAACATGACATAATTCTTACCGACAATAATCCAATTAGGGTTAGGCCGTATCCTATTCCTATACACTTTCAGTCGCAAGTGGAAAAGGAATTGGATGAAATGATTCAATTAAATATAATTGAACCATCGACTTCACCATATTCTTCTTCCATGGTTATTGTCCGGAAGAAGGATAAGAACATACGAATTTGTGTTGATTATCGCAAATTGAATCAGGTCACAAAGTTCGATGCTGAACCGATGCCTTTGTTAGAAGATCTACTGATTAGACTTTCTAATTCTAGATTCTTCACTAAACTTGACTTGTCTAAAGGTTATTGGCAAGTGCCTTTAGCAGAGCATGCCAAACCTCTTACTGCTTTTTCTACACCTAGGGGTCTATTTCAATGGAATGTTATGCCTTTTGGTCTCATGAACGCCCCTGCCACTTTCGTTCGCATGATGCGTCGAATTCTGTCACATCGTTCGGATGTCATCGCATACTTAGATGACATCTGTCTCTTCAGTGATACCTGGGAAGATCACTATTTAGGGTTATATGACTTACTGTCCACTCTACGTGAGAATAATTTGACAGCAAAACCTTCTAAAGCTTTTGTTGGTTTTGGTGAAATCTCTTTCCTGGGTCATCGTGTTGGTCATGGTCTCTTGAAGACAGAAGACCACAATACTTCCAAAATACTGAACATCTCTGTTCCTAAAACGAAGAAACAAGTTAGGAGTCTCTTAGGTTTAATTCAATTTTATGGGAGATTTATTCCAAATTTATCTTCGATCATGGCACCTCTCTCAACATTGTTGAAGAAAGGTTCGCCTAATCTGGTCCGTTGGTCTGAAGAATGCCAATCTTCACTAGACCAAATCAAGAATATATTTTCTTCTCCTCCCATCTTAAGATTACCTACTCTTGATAGGACTTTTGTTCTTCGGAGTGATGCTTCATCCACTGGGATTGGAGCAGCACTGATGCAAGAATATGCAAATACTCTGCATCCTGTTATGTACATTTCTAGAAAACTAAATGCGGCAGAGAGGAACTACTCGGTTTTAGACCGTGAGTTGTTAGCGATGGTTTGGTCAATTCTAAAGCTACAAAGATTCCTCCTGGGCGCACATTTCATTCTAGAGACTGATCAGAAAGCTCTTACAGCTATTCAGACTAAGAATTTGAAGAGTTCGAGATCCACTCGATATGCTATAGCTCTTCAACCTTTTCACTTCACGGTACGAGCTATCCGTGGTGCGGATAATGTGATGGCTGACATTTTGTCTAGATGCCCACATGACTCCAACTAATACTTCTGTCCTATATTTCCATATATTACAGAGTCATAACACACCTATATTTCTACAATAGATTAGCACATCTGTACTTACTTTATATGTACACACTATCGTGCTTTGTTGTCATCTTCTTCTGTTCGTTTTTTAAGATGATAGAGGAGGACTGAGTAGTTAATATAAGGGCCGTTAGTTTACTAAACAGCCACAATTATTAATAATGTATTGTACCTTATGAAGCATATTAGTTATTAATTAGCATTATATTGCTTGTACTTTCTCAGAATGTCATTGTTGAGCTGAGGACTTACCTTACTAGTATCAAGCATGACGAGTTCTAGATTGTGTACTTACCCTCGGAATACCAGAGCATATGTCCTGGATCGTCATGTAGTTTAACTTTACTATGTACTTATGTCATTACATGTCAAAGAATGTACTATTTAAATTTTCCTATCAGATTTGTACATCCATTTTTAAAGACAATATTAGAGTATGCTGTTTAATGATGATTATGGTAACTTGCATACGTATATTGTGTTTACATGCTAACGTGATGTGTGTTGGTGACACCTCCCCGATGTGAATATTTTTTGAGACATATTTATTTTTCTGTTGAGGTATATCCTCACCAGACACTCTATATTTAGCCTCATGTTAGGCAATTTAATTAATTATCAGCGCATAATTCGTGCGTTTTGAGCCGCTTATCGCATGCTCTTTGATATTTAAAAAAAAATATGTTCCACATTTTTTTTTTATCGGGAGGAGGTGGTGATATGTTGCGTGATAAATTCTCGCAACATCGTTTTATTACAATATCTATTTTATAACGCAAGGGCAACAACTGCTTGAAATTTATAGTCACTTTTCTCGGTAAGCATTTGTCTTCTCGCGTTGGTATCGAATGCAGTTAAGTTTGAGCTGTGGTCATTTTGCGCTGGACTGCGCATGACTTGTCTTGCTTCTTGGTCGATCGGTTTCCGCCCACCACTAGTGGAGTGAGCGATTTGGAATGGCGAAAGAGATGCCTCGTTGAAGAGGGGATCTCCGCTATTTTTTGTTCTGTCAGGAATGTGTAGTCCTCTTAATGGATATTTCGTTTATTCGAGATAATACCTCTAGTGTTTCCCACATGTCGGGAGGCGTGATATTTCTGTGTATTTCATGAAAGCAAGGTAAATTAACATTTTCATTAACTCTATCGATTTTGGGTCGTGAGCGATTTCGATTCATAGCCTGTCTGCGAAAGTCGTCGTCACGAGATGTTTTTCCCAGCTCACATGTCGCTGCATTGTACTGCATCGGTTGATGCAGGTACCAAGGACCATTACTTGCTACTTGGTTAAATGAACTAGGTTTGGAAAACCTTTATTATCTAGAGGATATTTTTGAGGACATTATTTATACTTCGGCAGACGTGTCTGTCTTGCTGAAGTCAGACTAAGGAGAGTGAACTGATCTCATACATCTGGTTATCTCCTGGCTGTTATAGAAAGGGATGGAGTTTTTCACCTGACTACATTTACAGCACTATGAAATATAACATGCATCTGACTCATCATTGTAATGCTGTCTACCGTCTATTGCTGTATTGAATGTTGCTGTGATAATGACTGTTTGATGTGCCTACATATTCGCGTAACCATTTTGTCACTGTGGCGTCCACAATAAATAATGAAGAAAAACGTCAACGGCTGTTTCAAGAATCATTGACTTTATACGTCGTGAGTTTACTGACGTCCTATGTGGATTGCCCTGTTATTTTTGTATGAACATTGTTTTGACTGAACACATCTGCACACTACACAAAACCAGACATGCGGATACCATCCATCATCATATGGCATCACGCATCACCTTGCTTACAGTTTTTTGATGATGTGGTTTTAATTCTCCAACAGTAATTCCAAATAAAACAGCAAACCATATATAGTTGATAACTGCCAAGTGATCATATAAACCTGTATTCAACTTGAAGGAACACGAACAGTTTCATGTATATTATCAAACTACATCAACAAAATCGCCTCCTTAGTTCCTCTAATTTTGTCTGTATATCTTTCAATATTATTGAGAGTTTGGCATTGCTACTCCGCAGTTTTAGTCTTTGTAGCTTTGTTAATTTATTCCTCGTTGTACTAAATCATATTCTTTATTTTTTCTATGTCTACTAGGGGTCTATGTAGGGTTCGGGCTCTGACGTCCCACCTACATCAATGGATGTTGATGCGAACACACAGCCTCTCATTTCCAGGTGCAGTGAGCGCCGCAGGAGCTACTGTCTTGTAGTAAGCTCCTATCATATGGCCTCTCCTGTACAAACGTGTCCATAGCAGCACTTTCACGTGGTAACCCCGTTTTCACAGAGTTTGCTATGGGGGCGACCGCGTGCCTGGCGGTATAACTGGGTCGGGAGTTGTTTGGGACTCCTCCTAAGGAGTAAGCGCAATACACCGGCGAGTGGACCATGCTCTGATCAACACCAACCCAAACCCCACTCATGGGTTAAATGCTACCTTCTCTCTTCTCTACTTGCCTACCAATCTTTCTTTGTCCAATCCACGATACACCTCACCAAGGATCCTGAAGTGGTGATAGTAAAAGATAAGTCTTTACCTAGAGAGGATCCGGGCCCTGCCCTATGTCCCAGCTGCAGCAAGAGTGTCATGTGACCTGACATTGCACCCATCGTCAGATTGTGTCCAACTCATGAGACACGGGAAGCAAAGCCACTAAAACTCAATGGAAATTTAGAACCACTGTGCTGGGGAAAATCGTGAAGGCATAGGATGCAGGACGTGACACAGCCACAGCACAAGCTCAGCCACAGAACGAAGAAATAAGGCCTGCATCATGAGCGCTTGTGACTAGCGGGAAATGCATCTCTGTGAACCCCCACCTGAACCTCCAGAGCGAAGTGATCTTTAGAGCCAAAAAGGTGAGTGGCCAAGCAAATTGACCCAATACTCATGGAGGAAGACACACCCATTGCATTCTTTGGGAGGGAGATGTCTGCAGCAAACACCCAATACCTCCAATTCCAGTCAGACAACATATTCCATACGAGCTCGGGCGTCGCCTCGGTTACCAAGGCCCGCGCAAGAGAGATAAATCCCCTCCTCCTTGTGAAAAGTCAGCGAAGGGGAACCTTAACATTGTACAGCTAAATATAGCTGGACTACAGAACAAGACAATTGAGCTTACAAAAATACTACACGAAAATCAAGTACAAGTAGCCCTTCTCCAGGAAACAATACTCCCACGGAGACAAATTAACATCACGGGTTATACACAGTACAAATGTGAATGCCTGAAGTGCCAAGGCATCATGACCTTAATCAGAAATGATACCCAAGCCACAGTAACCAACAACCCTGAGGGGGATATCGACCACCAAGTAATAAAGCTATGGGGCAAAGATAGCACCAAGTACACACTACACAACATTTACTGTCCCCCGACCTCATCAAAAGGTCTGCCTGAGTTCGAGCCCATACTAAAGAAAACTGTCGTAGCTGGTCATTTTAATGCTCACATTCCTGCTCTAGGATACAGGCGGTTTAACAGTAGGGGTCTAGACGTTGAGGAGCTGTGCAGCAGTACCAACTTAATGCTGCTGCAGAACTTGGAAACTCCACCAACACTCCTACACAGGGCACACGGCTCGACCAGCCGGCGAGATCTGAGATTTGTTTCAGCTGATATAGCAGAAAATAGTATCATCAAAGTCTCAGAAGACGTGGGAAGTGACCACCGCCCTGTTTTAACAACTATTTTAACACCACAGATGACACAGAAGTCCCTGTGTAAACCATCCTGGAACTTCAGGAAAGCAGACTGGGACCGCTACGGCCGAGAAACTGACGCTGGGTTCAGTCAAATCATTAGAACTGATAACATTAATACTACATACAACAACATGTGTACCACAATTCTAACAGCTGCCAAAAAGTGCATCCCAAGGGGGAAGCATAAGAAGTATAAACCTTACTGGACATCTGAACTAGCTGAAGCAGTCAAAGAAAGGAGAGAAGCTAGAAAGAAGGCTGAAAAATACCCCACCACCCTAAATAAAACAGTACAACAGGTGGACAGCAAAAGTAAGGTATGTCACCAAGAAGAATAAACGGGAGACTTGGAAAGAAAATTGCAACAAATGAGATTTAAAAAGAGAAGGGAACAAAGTTTGGAGACTCCTCAGTAATCTCGAGGGAAGCAAGAAAAAGACAAACCCAACACCCATGGTGGATGGAAGTGGTGATGAAGTAACATCAAGCAGCAAGAAAGCCGATGTCTTCAACAATTTTTATGCCAGTGTAAATAAAACGCAGCATAGAAAGAAACTAGACAAAGGGCTCCTAAAGAACACATCCACGCGTAACATAGATCAGACCAATATGGGTGCATTCGATGATCCGTTCCGTCCGCAAGAACTGAGAATGGCACTACAGAAACTGGCCAAAAATAAAGCTCCAGGACCAGATACAATTAAAAATGAGATGATTTGTCAACTAGGGCCAAAGGCAAAAGAGACACTTCTATGGTTCATCAATAGAACGTGGAACGAGGGACAGCTACCATCAGCATGGCTGACAGCAACCATCTTGCCTATATTGAAGAAAGGGAAACCACCAGGAACACCAAGAAGCTATAGGCCCATATTCCTCACTTCATGCTTGGGCAAGCTGGTCGAGAGAATGGTAAACAACAGACTATACTGGTGGTTGGAAAGCTGGAACCTTCTGGACAACAACCAGGCAGGCTTCAGACGTAAGTGCCGCACAGATGACCCCCTCTTCAGGTTTACACAGAATGTGATGGATAGCTTTCAAGAAGGAAAAAGTACAATAGCTGTGTTCATCGACCTTGAGCAAGCCTACGACAGAGTTTGGAGAAAGGGACTTTTGCTAAAGATGAGAAGAATGGGAATAGGAGGGAAAATGATTAGATGGATACAGGCCTTCCTAACAAATAGAACCATAGCTAACAACTATGCCGGTGCAATTTCACGGAAAAGAACGCTGGAAGAAGGACTGCCTCAAGGCTCTCCTTTAAGTTGCACCCTTTTCCTCATTTTCATTAACGACCTTGCCAAACATCTGAATGTGTCGTAGGCGCTGTTTGCTGATGACCTTGCCATCTGGACTACTGACAAATATCCCATCCTGGCAAAAGCCAAGATCAACAGAGCTCTCCTTACAATGTCAGTATATTGTGAACTGTGGAAACTTAAAATCAATACGCAGAAAACTGTATATACCACTTTCTCCCGCAGCCACAAAATAACAAAAAGACCCATCAACATCAAACTGAGTGGGGACACACTAACAAAAGAGGAGCACCCAGTCTATCTAGGAGTAAAACTGGACAGACAATTGAAACTGGATGGAAACATCCACAACCTCAGGGGAAAAGCATTTATGCGCCTAAACCTCATCAAACGGCTAGCTAGTACAAATTGAGGAGCGGATAAACAAACCCTTTGTCAACTATATCTTGGCTATGTGAGATCAGCGATAGACTTTAACCTCCCCCTCCAGACCATTGTGAGTACTAATACCATCTCAGCTCTAGACCGTGTGCAGAACCAAGCTCTCAGGTTAATTTGCGGAGGGATGAGATTAACACCCACAGCCGTATGTGAGATAGATGCCAATATAGAGCCGCTGAATACCAGGCGTAAAAGAGCACTGACTGAAGCTGTAGAGAGATACAGGAGACAAGAGAAAGACCACCCAAATAAAGTACTTATTGACACTTGGAAACAAACACGAAGACTGAAACAACTATCTCTCCTGGACATAGCCAAAGAGGAAAATGATAAACACCATCTCCCACAAGAGAGAGAATTGGAAAACAAATACTTTGGACAACCCACTTGGGAAAACTTCCATCAACCAACTGTCAAAACACAACTGATAGATAAAACGGCCAACAAGGAAACACTACCCACAATCTTGAAGACGTGTGCCTTGGAGAATATAAATAGCTACCGAACGTCAGCAATACAGGCCTACACAGATGGTTCAGCTTTCAAGACCACCTCTTTTGCAGGATACGGCGTCTGCATATGGTACCTGGATAGATCCTCTTATGAGTTCTGTGACTCATGTGGTGAGAATTGTTCAAATTATGAAGCGGAGGCTGAGGCCATCAAGACAGCCATTGAATTACTACACCAACAGTTTGACCTTATGGAACGAAAGCCATCAGATATAGTGATTTTCAGTGACTCCATGTCTGTTCTGGAAGCACTTAAACAGATTCCATATGAAAACAAAGACATTTTTCTTATAGGAAGAACGGTTCACAACTTGATCACAGCCTACTCCATCAGTGTAACCCTACAGTGAATCCCTGGACACAGTGATCTAACTAGAAATGAGACAGCTGATAGACTTGCAAAAGCAGGAGCCTCTAAACAACAAAAGGACAGACTCTGCAGCATGAGAACAGTCAAACAGATTCTCAGAAACAACACAAGGGAAATCTGGCTGAACAGCTGGCCGAAATGTCTTTAATGAAATGACCTGCCCAAAAGACAATGACAACATAAACAGACTCAGCAGGAGAAACCAAAGTCTTATCTTTCAGTTCCGAACAGGACACGCCAGAGTCAATAGCAACCTAAACCGTATCAACCCTCAGCAAGTACCCATGTGTAGACACTGCTCTCATCCCTATGAAACAATCAGACACCTCCTCATGGAGTGTCCATCACTCACAAACGCTAGGAAAAAACTTTTACAGACACATCTGACAGTCACCAACTCACTATATGGAACATTAAAACAACTGCAGAAAACCTGCACTTTTTTAAGAATGGCATTGGGCTGCCAAGAGTAGATATGCTCAGCAGCTATGGGATATCGACAACAACAACAACAACAACAACTCTATTTCAGAATACAGAACAGAAATCCTACAGACGAGCTAATATAATTATCGTACTCGTCTTCCTATTCTAAATCTAAAATCCCGATAGACGAGTCCACATTTGTCGTAGATTTGTGATAGGTGATTAAGACTTAGTTTGGTCCCTTCTGAATAGATATAGAAATAAGTGATAGCTCAGTGGGAGGTGATAAAATAGAACTAGATTTCACGAGTGGGGTGGAGGAAATATAGTAGATTCTGTCTCTGACCCTCGAGAAGCTTCTCTCAGTCAGCCTATCATCTAGAACCAGAGTTGGATTAGTCAGACAAATCTAATATAATATATATTAATATATATAGGACCTCACATACCCACACACATAAGTGACGACAGTAGACGCACAAGCGTGAAAAAACTATGACAATGAAAAATATAGATATTTGGGAACGAACTGACCACAACACTGATTTAATTAAATAGAATTTTTAATTATCAGACTAAAATTCCATCACAACACATAAAATTACATCAAGCATATACAAATAGTTGTACAGTCAAGGAATTGCTACAAGAATGAGAGACCCATTGGTATGATCTTTTCCCCCGATGTATAGCCCATAGTCCTGTTGGAAGAACAGTGATAGCCACAAAGAGTCACGGATACATATGATTTAGTCTATGATTTCCCTTTAAAGATACGAACAGGCTTGGATATTCTGATCTATCCTAAGGAAAAATATTGTTAGCAACAAAACAAAAAAATTTGCATAAAGAAATTTAAAACAGCAAAATGGGTGCCAAAATGCAACAATAAAAGACTCACTCAGTCACTTTCACTCTGTTCTTTCATCAGGGCCCCTGACATGCGTTCTTACCTAATAGCCTGCTGGTGTTCGCCGTCTGGCGCAAACTTTAGGACACCACCACCTTTACTCTGTGGTCGTTGTGATGAAGCGCATCCCAGCTCTGCAGATTTTTATTGGTTTCATCCAATGGGGTCCGGGGAGCGTCCTCTTCATGCGATATTTTTTTGTTCAGAGTTAAGTCAGTGTCACTTTATCAGTTCAGGTACGAATTAATGTAGGCGGGCACTCAGTGTCAGAATCACGAAGTTTCCCTTCTTTAAAAAAATGACTGGTTTGTACTTCGATCAAAGGTAAAATTCTTGGTCGCACCAAAAGTTTTCAAAAAAATGTCGGAATGTTAATGTTTGTAATATTTTACTTGACACAAGGGCTGAAATGTACTAGAGAGTTTGTGAAGAAATATGATCTGGCTCACTATTCACAGTATTGGCATTTAGTCTTTTAAAGATAAAATGATTCTTCTCTCAGTTGTACTAAAACGCTGGCAAAGTTGGGCCACCCCAGTTTTCACTGAATAAAGAAAAACAATATATAAAATACTTATACATACTATGTACTCGGTTATAACTTACATTATAAACTGCAAGCGGAGAGCTTGACTTATCGTTTAAAACTTCCCGTGAAATAAGTTATATCTATAAAATCAATCATCATGAATTAGAAATACATGTGTATTTCGTCAATACTCAATGATGAATCAGTGCAGTTATCAGTTAGTTTAAAATATTCTCGACTGATTTCTAGTAGTTTAATTAAATTTATTATCGCTGCAGGAGTTAAGATAGAAATTATAATTTATTCTGCTTTCCACTGAAACACGTCAACTAGAGAATATAACAGACTTAATATTAATTTCTTCTGCACAGAAATCTAACTAGTAAAATGTAATAAGCGATTTAACACTTAATCACTCGCAAAATACTAGATTATATTCACCTCAACACAGAACTACTAAGAACTAAATCCACTTCGACCAACTAAATGCCATCTTCTATCAACAGAGATTCTTAGGAATCGAAATTCACTTCGACCAACTAAATGCCATCTTCTATCAACAGAGATTCTTAGGAATCGAACGTAGGTTGTTCTAGTCTTGACTGCGAAGTTACTGAGAGAATGAAATCTAAAACTCCGGTTAAGATATATGAAATAGACAAAGGATCCCACATTATTTCGAACCCCCCCCCACCCCGTCTTCCCCTCTCCTCTTAACACTTACGTAAACCAAGAGATTTCCATAAACTGCCACTTCGAGTCTTTGACACCTCCGTCTAATAAACTGGCCATAGAGTGCCGTGTCAGATGGAAATGCTAGACGAATGTCTCATTTCTGGTCGAGGCAGATGGCAGTTTCCACACCTCGCCGAGAACTTTAGCCGTAGAAGCTACGTGTCCGATGGAAATGCTAGACGATATGTCTGCTCCCTTGTCTGACTAGACGGATATTCACAGTTTGTCGTCTACCTGCAGCGACTGACATCTGATGTAATACAATGCGTTTCTAGTAAGAGAAAAGAAACAGTAAAGTCAGAATGGGAAATATATATTTTTTCGTAAACGAACGGATGCGAAAAAAAACCCGGAAAAGGATAAAAGAGCGATAATAAAGTAGAGGACACTGGTAGAAAAGAAAAGAATATAGAAAATTTATTGATCATAGATCTGTATGCGACACAGACGTACACTAGCGTATTTCTATTTAGACGTCAAACACGTAAGGGGTAGACTCAGATCTCTGTTGGACTGAAGACACACAAAAGTCTTCGTAAGTTTTCACACTTAATATTAATGGTAGACTTTCTTTTATACTACTCCTCAAACATGGTGATTTCAATTCTCTAGTAATTATGTATGACATGAGATGCACTTGATACGGGTTAAATATATTGCGCATTAGAGTATGTGCACATGCAAATCTGTACGGATGATCTAACAATGTAGATGAAGTGAAGTATAAACTATCAATTACCTCCTATCATCTTAGAGGAAATTCTTTTGATTTAATTGATCATTTATGAGAAAGATTAATTGAAAAACGGTCTTCTGCACAATTAGCTATGATGCTAAGTGCAAAAGTGATATTAACTAAAGACTAAGAAAACATTTTGATAGTTTTTAAAACATTCACTAACCTCATTTTCCTGTTCGCAAACACTGTTAAGTACACAATACACAACAGATATTAATTATTTTATCCACACCAAATCAATTGCAGGCTTTGCTCTGCGATATTCTCTACACCACGCTTTTGAGAACTTTGTACTCATCTCAGGGAAGATTACGCTACATTATATTTCTGAAACGACCCAGATGGATCCATTGGGCCGGTGACGTATAACTCCGCCCATAAACCTATTGCCAAGAGCCCATGTGGTCGACCAGGCCTTGGATCTCTTTTGCATCCTCTAAGAGCGGGTCAGTGGCTAAAGTGGAATGGGCTATTCGACATAAACTGTCAAGGCAGTGCTCCATGACAGACAGGAGTTTGTTGATTTGCCAGATAATGCAAAAAAATCACACGCCTTCTAACTATCACAAAGCTTTCTATCTGTTTATCGCTTTGCGTGTCAATTTTATTTCATTATCTTGCCTGCGGCTTCCTTTATCCTTTTTTTCATATCTAAGATTCCTATCCTTCTACTGTCGGCTACCATTTGGAAACAAAGATTGTCTGTGTCACGGTCCTTTGAAGTCCCTCGTCCGGAGATTATTGTTTGCGTGGGTCCATTCTTCCCCAATGTGGTGACATGTCGTCTGTTTGAACAGCGGACTACCCATAAAAAGGCTAAACTCTATTGTCCAGCGGGCTCCGTCAACAATAATCAGAATACCAAGGTGGTATGTCTGACAATATTTACAGGGAGAAAGGGATATCAAACAAGTTGTTTGGTTTGGTTTTGTTTGAAGAATTATCTTCATTGCACACGGACTACTCCAAAGAAGTTGTACAATGCCCATGTGTGTTTCACCAGATTTCTCACAAAGAAATCTGGGGTCGGCTCGATCACGCCAGTTGGCCGAAAATATCAAAAGCGTGTTAAAGTCTAGTGGTGATTAAAAGATTAACTTTAGCAGCGATGAAAGAGCGAAATGTGATTGAACATTCAATGACGGAAGATGATGGAAAAGAGAGCGAAAAATACAAATTTTCCATAAATATATTAACACCACTATTATTCTCCGTTGAGCAATTGTCAATTTCTCGTTCTCTCTCTCTCTCTCTCTCTCTCTCTCTCTCTCTCTCTCTCTCTCTCTCTCTCTCTCTCTCTCTCTCTCTTTCTCTCTCTCTCTTTCTCTCTCTCTGTTTCTCTCTCTCTCTCTCTCACACACTCTCTCTCTATCTCATTGTCTTTCGCTCCAATCCTCACTGTTACTCCCTCCCATTCCAACTTCATTTGCGCGCGCGCTTTATATTCCCATCCTTTCCCAGCTTGCGGCTTATCTGAAGGCCATCCCAACGACTGCAAAACAGCTATTTTAATAGTTTCCGTTTTACAAATCTAGACGTCACAAATCAGGGAAACTGTGTTTAAACTAGCAATAACCCGTCAACATTGACATGTTATTAGTTATAGTGTGTTGTTTCTGTTACATGCATTACAGACGGTATTATCACTACTGTTGTCATTTCATTGCAGGCTACCGTCAATAGATATTTGTAGTGAAAATTATATAGATGTATTAAATATGAAGACATGTAGTAACCTTACCTAAATGACATGTGGGGCAGTGATAATGATCTAATGGACCGTAAAATGACTAAAAAACTAACATTTCTTTTATGACATGTCTCGTAATTGTTCGCGCATCTTTTAAAATCATGCTCTGTTCGACTTACTGCCTCTGAGAACAACGTTTGAAGTTTGACGAAACTCCAGTTCATATACTGTTTATCAATCGTGTTATTGACGTTTTTCCATAATCAAACTGTTCGTGCACACCTTCATTTGTGCACTTTTTCTGTTGTCGAGAGAGTACATAGAAAGGGAAACAATACAATTATTGTCTAACTTTCAACCATAGTTGCACCCCTTAGTTGTGGTTGAAAGTTAATGTACCTTCTCGAAAATCGAAAATGTGCGCAAATGTCGGTGTGCAAAATGTGATTGACCGACCGACCGAAGTACTTATGGCGGGTATTGGATTGAATGTGCATGCTCTGAATAGCCATATGGGGATATTGTTGTCTGTCCCATAAATATCTAGAGTTGTTTATTCTTGGCACTAGGTGATGTTAAAATCGAAAAGAACAATTTCCTTCGCAATAATTATCACGACACCCATACAACAGCTGGATATGACAGATGTATTTTCTCAGACTGACGTATGTGAAAACTTCCGTTAAGCGAGGAAGGGCTTAATGTTATGTTGATAGTATCGACCTAGAACGAACTAATAAAATCTACCACAGACATCAATACTAAAATCATTCAGCATATTGTACAACTAAAAAAAAAAAAACACACACAAATTTATAATTTTATTGTATTGTCTTTTCAATTTTATTTGATATTAAATTTCTTTTTTTACTAGATGCTAAACATTTTTTTATAAAAAATTTTTACAATAAAACGGATATTTTTATAACTTCCAATAACAATAACGTTCTTATCAATTATAATTTCTAATTTGGTACACGTATATCACTTAAATATTTTTGTATCGTTCGTTTAATCTTGACAATGAATAACAAACACAGTTGTTGCTGTCCACACAATTATCATGTGAAACCCTTGTGTGCCGCTAGAGACAAGTGTAACCACTATATTAATTATAATCATCCCCACCATGCAAAACCAATTGGAACAACCACTGCTTCCATTCACCTGAAAGTACCAATAACAAAATATTTTTATTTGTCAGGCCAAGACAGATAAATGCATATTTCGTCAATAACAGTGCAAGCGTGAAGCATCCGCTGCCCCTCTGGATTTCTGGAAATAATGTAATATGATTTGGGGAACATTCTAAAAGGTGATGTTAGAGGAAATATATTAACGTTATTATCTTGAGCATGCGTACAAGTGAAGGAATATATCTAGACACTGAAGGTAGTGGACACAGTTGTCGACATGCGTACAAGTGAAGGAATATATCTAGACACTGAAGGTAGTGGACACAGTTGTCGACATGCGTACAAGTGAAGGAATATATCTAGACACTGAAGGTAGTGGACACAGTTGTCGACATGCGTACAAGTGAAGGAATATATCTAGACACTGAAGGTAGTGGACACAGTTGTCGCGTGTAGTTCCAGGGGGAGTTCTCTGATGAGACAAACAAAGAATAGGGACATTGCTCTTTAGGATAGGGTAAGAGGCCACTAATATGAGATTGTGATATGTAGCTGGCAACCTTATGATGTAACATACATTAATACATAAACCACTGGTGCAAGATTTTATGACTGATTAACTGCAAGCGTCGTGCAAGAGGGGAGCCGCGGTGGCGCAGTGGTTAGCGCACTCGCTTCCTAGCTCGGTGGTCCATGGTTCAATCCCCAGTTGAGGTGGGATTTTTTAGACCGCAAACGGCTCCGGGGTCGACCCAGCCTCATGAATTTGGTACTAGAGTAACTCTGAGAAGGTTAAGGCGGCCGGCGCGACGTTGATCACATCACCCCTAGTGTGCCGAATGTCAAGAAAATATGGGCCTAACACCATATTTCCAATATGCCTCAATGGGCGTGTAACGGGATCCTTCGTACAAAACGATTATCTGTAGTTGTGGCTGTTACGGCATGACCTGAGGAAGTAGTTTGAGTGTACATAAAGTTGACAATCTAAACATGTAAACACAATGTTACATAAACCACTGCTTTAAGAGCACGTGAATCTTTTGGTGTAGACTTCGTACAAGAGAATTAGCTGCACGACAGGGTCTGGAGGACTAGTCGAAGGTATATGGGGATGTCAACCTCATCGTGTAAAAAAAGCTCTTACAGAAAATCACCACTCCAAGTTTTGATTCTTGCTTCCCGCAAGGGACCCAGCTGCATTGACGGCTGTAATGACTTACCCGAGGAGCCAGCGTGACTTTATCCTTGACCCTGGCAGCAAAATCATGCACACCTAATTGTTATGTAAACCATAGATATAAGAAGATGTGAAAGATGTGGCCACGGAGTCTCACATAGAGAGGGGTGGGGGTTCAGGGGGTGGAGCTACAGCCTTGGATCCATGCTGGCTGAGAATATAAAAGGGAAAGACGATTCTTCGAGTGCACAGATGAAGTCCGTGCCATTTTAAAACATGAGGGCCCCTATTTGTTTTAGGAAAGACGGGTAAAAAAAATATTATAATGTAAATGAGCCTGAAGAAGAAGAAGAAGTAAAGTGAGGCCCGAACCAAATTGCCCTCCAGGGTTCACACCCCACTCTCCGTCGATTAGGGCGTGGATGAATTTGTATTTACAACAGATGTTTGCGCCATTTCAGTTCTTGTTTTAAAATGTTCAGTTTGGATACGCGAAAAAGTTAACACAGCATAGTTGTATTACGAATACTCTTACTTTGAGAGTGCGTTTAACTCAGTAGTTAGAGCTCTCGCCTCCTGAAGCAAAGTTACTGGAAGTTGGGATCTAAACGTTGATTCTGCGTGAAATTAACTTCTGCTGTATACCTCACTTGACACTTATGGATAAAATATATGATAAGCGCTTAAACGCCCCACGCTTTTTGTCAATTTGATGTTACATTTTTTGACTGCAAGCTATAAACTCTTAGAAAATTTTTATTTGGGTTTTTAGTGCATTTAAAGCTTGTGTTTAAAATATATTTTTTATATTTTTTATTTACTCTACATTTTCAGTATTTTATGTTAAGTAATTGACAACTCTTTGCAATTCGGAACACGGTTAGAGTTTTTAATTAAATCATCAAAGCTACTTACAAACAGATTAACAAAATAATACTGTTGTCACATTTTCAAATCCTATTACTCTCGTTTTGGCTCTAAAACTCCAGTAGACCATACGCTTTCAACCAGCTGTCTCCAATCCGTCGTTGTATTAGTATTCTATTGCAGTTCTTTGAAGTGTCTAGATATTTTTTTCTTAATCTGTAACTACCAGTGAACTATATATTGGAACCGATGATTGTTCTTTCGCGACGAAAGACCGATGTTGCGGCTTCCTTACTAAGTACTGAAAGAGTTAAATTTCACATTTTCGTCTTCTTGCGTTTTTGAGTTCTCTTTTATTTTAAAAAAAACCGTGGCAGTCACGACAAAAGATTGCCTTGTGATACTAGAAGATGAATATCTTAGTGCATTATCTATAGCCGCCTACATCGTGTTCTGACCGCTTGACATACACTACCATTAACACATGTTGAAAACCACATACAATGAGAATAACAACTTTAAAAGCAGTTAAGACATTTGTGCACAAAACACAGTATCATGAAAAGTTCACGGCTTTTGAGAGAAGCATTGTAAAGCTGTCGCAGAACAAAACAATAGTAAATGCATATTTTTGAATGGAACATTTTGTGAAAGTGAGAGTTGCTAATCTGGTTTTTTCCCGTTGTTAGAGAGAGAGAGAGACGTTTGGAAACAGTCGAAAAGCTGAGATAGTGTGTGCAAATGTAGATAATTGTACCGTGTGGAAAATGAAAGCATCGTGTGAAAATTGGCGGGAAAAAAGAAGAAATAGTATAAAAAGGAGAGACGTGGGCGATAGACAGGCTTTTACAGATTTTTAGGATTCATTAGGCGAGAGGATTTTACATATAGTGTTAGGTGAACTTCGTCTTTGAGATTATCAAGACAAGTTTTTAACTTGACAAGTTTTCAAGTTAGAAAAGTATTTTTAAGTAGACAAGTTAGTTTTTAAGTACACAAGTTTGTATTTTATTCTATTGGATATATTATTCCTGTGGATATACACTTTCATTTTGGATACTCACTACTTTGTGTAAGCAAGAAACAAGTACTTCACCATTGTGTCAATAACATTGCTGTTCTAAAGACGTTAAAAAACTATATTTTATTTTTCTACATTGCTGAGTTGTCTTTGGAACGTTACAGTGGATTACTTTCATAAACCATTATACGACGTATTGCTTTTCACTAAACCTAAAAGGGTAAGAAAGGACTTTGGGAAGAAGGATAAACTAAGGTCAGGAATTTCTATCTCAGGAGAAAGGCCTTTAACCACTTGAACCAAAACGTACAAAGAGTTAGCTCACGTCAAAATATTTACCGGCGCACAACACAATTAACTGAACTGACCCCGGCCACAGTGTACTTGCTTCTGGGCCTTCTTTTTCGTCATTGCCTTTCAGTCTGCTCCTTGTTGCGCCCACGCCTTCAACAAATAAACGCCAAGCCTTCCTGTTGTGCATTGTCTATTCTAGGTCTTTCCATTTCTTTATCTCTTGTATGTCTTCTTTCGTCTGTTTTTTGTTTTTCCTCTATTTTCACTTATCACAGGGATCTCTAGAATAAGAACAATCTTCTAATGCTATCAAGTGATATTTCTTAGTGAGTATTTTATCCAACGCCAGCCTCCTCTCCCCATATTTTGTTCCACTGGTGTGTCTAGTTCTTTCCATCAGTTCCACATTAGTGTTCGTGTCATTCCAATTCACTTATTATATTCGGCACAAGTATTCATTCATAAACGCCTTCATCTTTCTGATCTTTTTGTTGTTCTTTATGGTACATAGCTATACCATTGGGGCTTGTTCATTATATCAGTGAATAGTCACGCCAAAGTGTCCCAACATCAGGACTCCCATTGGGACTGAACATCAACCTAAATAAGACAAAGGTCATGACTCTCAACGTAATGAATCCTGATCCCATAAAAATAATTAACCAAAAGCTGGAACAAATAAATACATTTACGTGTCTAGGAAGCATAGTAACACCAGACAGTGGAACAAGCCAAGACATCAGTGACAGGATGAACAAAGCCAGAAGAGCCTTTGCAAATCTAAACAACATTTGGAAATCTTCTCAGTACAGCACAAACACTAACCTAAGATTATACGAGAGTTGCATACTTTCTGTACTTTTGTAGGGCGCGGAGTGATGGAGAGTAACAGAAAAAGAAATGTCCAAATTATCTTTTTTCCACACAACCTTCTTCTACTTCTTTGATCCTAAGCCGCCGACCGTCAGAGCAGTCAGTGGCCATCACGCCTAGTGGCGTCTGGTAGGGTACCAACAAATTGTATCCACTTTGTTCGGTCGGTGGCCATTCTTCGTACAGTGCCTCAAGTCTGGTTCATTCTTTGCATCTCAGCCTCCACAGTCCTCCGCCAGGTTGTTTTTGGCCGGCCTCTCTTTCGTTTTCTTTCAGGGGTCCAAAGCATAGCTGTTCTTGTGATGGAAACGGGGTCTTTTCTAAGGACATGGCCAACCCAGCTCCAGCGTCTGCCAGCTATGATGGTGTGCATGTCCCCTTGCTTGCTCCGAGTAAGCTGATCTTGGTTGGTGATGGTATTCGGCCAAAAGATTCGGTGAATTTTTCTTAGGCATGTTGCGTGAAAAGAGGACACTTTTGACATTTCCTTCACTGTAACTCTCCAGCATTCCGCATCATAGAGAAGCACAGAAAGCACACAGCTCTGATATAATCTTAACTTTGTGCTTGTGCTGTATTGAGAGGACTTCAAGATGTTGTTTAGGCTAAAAAAGGCTGTTCTTGCCTTATTCATTCTGATGTTGATGTCTTTGCCTGCCCCGCCGTCTGATGTTACTATGCATCCTAGGTATGTGAAGGTGTCTGTCTGTACCAGTTGCTGATTCCTTACTGATATGGGCTCAGGGTTGCTCACATTGAGCGTCATGACCTCAGACTTCTTTAAATTGATGTTCAAGCCCACCTGCTGGCTAAACTTATTAAGTCTATCCGTTTTTTCCTAGATGTGTTGATGTGAAGGTGCTAATAGTGCAATGTCATCTGCATATTCTTGATCTTCCAATGTAGAAAATGTAGTCCATCTTATTCCTCTTGGACTGCTCTCTGTTGTCTGGCGCATCACCCAGTCTATGACTGTTAAAAATAGAGTTGTTTATAAGGGGCATCCCACACAACCTGCCTAAGGAAAATTCACCGACATTTGCATCTCGTCCGGAACTACTTACACGGTGTAGTACTTAAGGCATGCACACAATCGCTGCGGGCAGACGATGGAACTGGGTTGGCCATGTCCTCAGATGGGGACCTGAAACCCTCAACAGAGCTACTATGCTATGGACACCAGAAGGACGGCGAAAGAGAGGCAGACCAAAGACAAACGTGAGGAGAACAGTGGAGGCTAAGATGCATGTCATGAACTAGAGTTGGAGCTACGAAGGACGGCCACAGATCGAGCAAAATGAGGATATTTTGTTGCTGCCTTACAAGACTCCACTAGGCGTGATGGCAACTGACTGTAGAATCAGGATTCACCCTGTATTGAAACGTGTTGAGAACCGAGCATTGCAAACTATTCTTGTTGGAATCACTTGAGCCCCCAGACTTGATTCCAGCTTTTACATGGCTGGCTGCTTGCAGACAAATCTCACAATACATTTACAATAGGCACATGAGACTGGGAGGTGGCTCTGTGTAAGATGTCATGAATCCTTGGAATAGCCAGGGCACAGAATTTTAACCTTGCATATATGAAGAGCCCCATGAATCGTGTGGAGTGAATAGTATGCCGTCTCACTTTCCCTTCTGGCGTAAAACCTTATCTAAAGGTAAAGGATCCCGTTACATGCCCATTGAGGCATATTGGGAATATGGTGTTAAGCCTATATGTTCTTGACCATACGGCACACGAGGGGTGATGTGGTCAATATCATGCTGCCTGCCTTTAACCTTCCAAGAGTTGCTCTGGTACCAAATTCATGAGGCCGGGTCGACCCTGGAGCCGTTTAGGGTCTAGAAAATTCCACTTCAACCGGGGATCGAACCATAGACCACAAAGCTATTGTGATGGGGCCGAAAAGGAGACGCCCGCCCCCTACCTGTTTTTGGGCAGATTTATCGCCCACGTATTTTCGATGTTTCTCGAAGCATTCTGGGATGTAAAAAGTCTTTAAGATTGATGAAAAGGCCATAAGAATGCCTTAAAATTAAGTTGTGGTGTAGAATTGTGTTTTTGCTCTAGAAATAGTTGTGTATATCTGTGTTTTCATGCATGGTAGAGCAAAAATCGCGAGTGTCATTTAAGTGGCTAAAATAATCCGCGCAGCGCGGACTAAGTTGAGTGTTTAGGCTTAGCGGTTTATATAAAGAAATAGCGAGCATCAAACCAGCCTTTTTGAAGATCAGCCGCCCAGAGAGAACAGACGAAGTAAGACACACAGAGCCAAGCTGTAAATGCCTTGAGCACGTAAGTTAATTTAAATTAGAATTAGTTTTCTATAATTCTGAAATTATATCGATGTGGCTATTTTAATGTTTAATGAGATAAAAAGAACGAACGAACGAACGAACGAACTTTATTTTCAAAGGGTTAAGAATTGGGCACGCAGGCCCGTCTGACATTCTGCCCTTCCTCTCTCTCTCATCATGTATACTAATATCCTTTCATCCTCACATTTACTTTAAGCATTATTAAGGCATTTATCATTATAAAAGTAATATTACATTTGCAATAATCATCATAATTAAAGTGTTTTTTAAAAAAATCGAATTCTTCGTACTGTAAATTAGTGATTTGAGACATATTCAGAGGTATGTTATGAGAACTTGTAAAATGTTCATACGGTGTTCAACTGAATGACTCAGGGACTTTTTTTTTTTTTTTAGGTTCATCAAGATGAGGTGGGTAGACAGTTACTTTCCGTTTTCCTTTCCATTTCCTTTGCGTCCCAAACTCAAGACCAAAATCAGACTAGGTAGATAGTTAGATAGACATATACGAAAGCAATTAATTTGCCGAGGGTTGAAAATCGGACACAGTCCCCTCTTGCATTCTTCCATCCTCTTGCTCATCTTTTATTACTGTTACTCAACATTCTCCAGCGTACTGAAAGTATTAATTTAAGGACAGTGCAACATTACAAGGAAGTATAACAGCATACATTAACAGTACCTGATTATAAAATTAAGAATATAATATTAAGAATAAGTATATTGTAATGAAAACTAGATCATCAAAGCCTCCATACAGTATATTAGATAAAAGTACAATACAATCAGTTAGGGTGGCATATAATCAGCACTCATAAAGTATTTGAATAGTATACGATTGTATGAGTAAGGACTGTGCGTGTTTTTCAGGTCATTGGGAAGATTGTTCCAAAGATGAGCAGCTGAGTAAGCCAAACTAGTTTTAAATAGGTCAAGCCTGGGCTTGGGTACCTGTAATTTATTTAAGCGCTGACTACGTCTGTCATTGTATTTTAAAAGCGGCCAAAGATACTTTGGAGCATTCTGTAACAGGATTTTGTGAATAAATTTCCCTTTGTTAAAGAGGAAGCGCTTCCTGAGGGGTAATATTTGAAGATAATTATATAAATCTATACAATGTGATTGGTGTTTATCAGCAACAAGGCGCATTGCGCGTTTTTGAAGCGAGTGGAGCCTTCTTGTGTTGGAGACAGAACAACCATCCCAGATTGTGGAACAATAGTCTAGATGCGTTTGTATATGAGATATGTAGAACATTTTTCTTGCCTCTTCATCCAGGAAATGTTTAATTTTGGCTAATTTGTAAACTTTTTGTGCTGCTGTTTGTTTTGTGAGTGCATGTACATGTGAGTTCCAACTTAAGTGTTGGTCAACAGTGATACCTAGAGTTCTGTGTTCATTTACGCTTTCAATTAGTGATGTTCCAATGAAGAGCTGAAGTGTTGTTTTCTGCAAGTTTTGTAGTTTTTGTCTGGTTGATATTAACATACATTTTGTTTTACTAATATTTATTTGCATGCGATTCTCGTTGCTCCACGTAATAAGATTATGTGTATCGTTTTGTAAAGATTGTTCTTGTGTGATGCAACATTTATCACTAGTATAGACAGTACAGTCATCGGCAAAAAGGTCACATGATGAGTGTTTGAAACATAGAGGAAGATCATTAATGTATACGGTAAATAGAAGAGGGCCGAGAATAGAGCCCTGAGGAACACCTGTATGGACAACGGTTGGGTTCGACAAGGAATTATTGTAAGAGACTATTTGTTGTCTGTCTGACAGGAACGATTTAATTAACTTTACCAGCTTAATATTTACTTTCATTGTTTCTAATTTTCTGATTAAAATAAAGTGATCTATCATATCAAATGCTTTTTTGAAGTCTACAAATATTGCTCCACATATATTATCGTTATTGATGTTTAGGTGCCAATTGTCTATCATCTTTGTTAAGGCTGTGTGGCATGAATGCTTTGGTCTAAACCCCGACTGACTGTCGATTAGCAGGTCGTTATCTACTAGGTGTAGTAGTGTTGTTTTGTAGATGTGTTTTTCCAGTGGTTTTGACAGCGACGATATAAGAGAAATGCGCCTATAGTTACTAAGATTACTACTATCAGATGAACCTGGTTTGAGAAGTGGGTATACTTTAGCGCTTTTAAAAGCGGATGGAAAGTAACTCCTTGCGATACATTGATTATATATGTATGTCAGTGAATCACTAATAGCAGGTGCGGCAAAACGCAGTATTCGATTACTGATTCCATCAAGTCCCGATGAGTTGTTATCTTTAAGGCCAGTAATATAGTTGTAAACTTCGTTAACTGTTATAAAAGGGATGTCGGGTGGAATTGTGTTAGTACATTTGTTCTCGCAGAACGTTGATAATGTGCTTAAGTCACAAGGGGGAGACGGAATGGTGGATTTTATATTGTTGATGTCTGCCTGAAAATGATTGCTGAAGTCAGTACAAGTAAGTGGCGTATTGGGAGTATGTGGGTCTGGAAAATTTCGTTTGTTCACTAAAGTGTTGATTGCCTTCCATATCTCTTTACTGTTTGTTTTACTCTGAACTAAATTTCTAAAGTAGTTTTTCTTTTCTCTGCGAATTAAGTATTGTACTTTATTTCTTATTGTCTGATATGTAGTGATATCCTTATTTTTATGCGCTCTATCTCTTTGCCTCATAGCGTCAAGAACTTCTTGTGTGATCCAAGGAGATTTAATTTGCCTTTTCACGCGAATTTCTTTAGTAGGCGCATGCTTATTAAAAATACTATAAAATATCATTGTCCAATATGCGATGGCGTCATCAGGATCAGGAATTTGAAAAACGTTGGCGAGAGGCGCAGTTCGCAAATCATTCAAAAATAATTCACGGTTGAAATTTTTAACACTTCTATATTGAAAACTAATGTGTTTATTTTTTGGAGATTTGTACCCATTTTTTGCCCAAGTGCAACATATGGGATAATGGTCACTCATAGCAATAGTAGGGATGGAGCATTCTATAATATTTTCTGGACAGGTTACATAGATATGATCGATCAATGTGGATGACGTTGTTGTTACGCTGGTAGGTTTGTTGACTATTTGTTTCATGTTATACGATGCTATGATGTTGGTCCATATATTGTTTGGCTTGTGCATGTCGATATTAAAATCACCAAGAAGAATAATTTGGTTAACTGTAGTAATAACGTTATCCATAATGTTGGTAAAATCGTCAAACCATGTTGTTCCTACACTGGGATTACGATAAAGATATCCGGTTAAAATAGATCTTTGCTTGTGGGGCTTTATCTCTAACCATATGCATTCTATATCTATAGTCTCAAGATCTTTTCTGCGGCGATAACTGAGAGAAGTAGAAATATAAACTGCTAGACCCGTCTCTAATTGTCTACTAGAATCTCGCCGAATAGTTTTAAAACCACTGAGCGCAATGTCATCGTCGGTTATTTTCTCATTCAGACGACTTTCGGAAAAACCAAAAACCTGGAAATTTTGGTTAAGAATTTGTGTGAGTTCTGGAATTTTACCGAAAAGATGGTTTACGTTCAAGTGGCCAAGCCGTAGGCCAATTGTATTTAGTAATTGTTCATAATTACTGTAACTGTCTTTTTTTTCTTGTTGATGTGATCACTGGCCCAAGACAGTATACATGTTGTTAGATGTGTAGTGCGAGCGTATGATGAATTGAGTGTGGGTGCGAATGAAGGCGCGAATGTGTTTAGGCTCGTATAGATGTAGATCCTGCAACCCATACTCTCACATGCAGTAATCAAGGATGCTTTGACACTGCAGGCATGTTTCAAGACATTTATTGACGGGAACACACATAGTATCAACAGGAACAGTCAGTGTAACAAGGTCATGCTGACCTGACATCGATAGGTATACATTTGGCATTCAAAAAGGTAAACATCAGAATAGACGTGCATGGTCAATAGCAAAGTTCTTCAATAATGACAGTTCGTAGCGTCGCCCTTGGCGTCTCTGACTAAACGCGTCAGATGCCTTAGTCACTTGGACACATAGGTGCAACTTGGCACTCCCCGCCAATTGCACATATCAGGCTGTAGTATAATAGCCGAAAGCACAGGCCTCGTTCTGACGTCGGCCGTGTACTTCTGTTAAATAGGTTATCATCAACCCTGCAGTAATACTTATTGTAGATAGAAGTTCCGCCAATCTGCGGCTCCCACAATATATCTTCGTCACTGGATTTCTGGACAATATAAGACTAACAGTCTTGGATGGCTACCTCGAGCACAAATATATAAGTTCTGAAATGGCGGATCAGTGAGCTGCTGTTCACCCTAGGTAATCCTTTACATGTTCTGCCACCGAAAAGCGTAATAATGCATAAAGGTCGGTATTACCTGGCAAATGAATCCTCAGAACATCACAAGGAATTCTGTCGTCATCCCGACGCACAGAGATTCACTGGGGAAAACTGCCATAGCAGTTACTTCGAAGATTCTCCCCGAAAAACAATGGACTCTTGGTCCCTTCAGAAAAACAGGACCTCCCGGCTTGCCGGAAGTATATCTCTCCCGCTTAAAAAACCTTCCCATAGGCCTACGCCGAACTGTCAACCTCTGACCCTAAAGGTCAAACACAATGAATGAATAAACAAGGGAAGACAACCCCTAATCAACCTGACATCGCAGGTAAAGACACAATTATACTTATGATACAAACATAAGCAAATAACTTGACAGATGACTCCGTCGAAAATGACAGCAACATTACTACCACCCCCCTGTAAAAAAAAAATGCAATTTTTTTTTTTTAATATGTTCATGAGCAAGATAGCACCAGTATCACTTCTGTGCTCATGCAAACAATGAACCTAATATCAGGTACAATAGAAGAGGGTACAAATCATCTCCCAACATAGGAGAAAATATTTCCTTTAAGCCAAACAAACTAAGGGATACCATTCAAGAAACCTAAGTTGCTGGCAATACCAATCATATATCAAACATTACTAAATAATATAATCATAGCAATATACAAATGTCAATGCTATTTTAGCAACATATCACTGATGGATGGACAAAATGAAATTTGTTAAATTATCTAAACATCATCCAAATACATTTGTATTACAACATATTATGATATTAAGGACAGACCTAAGTCTGAAAATATATCAGGAAAAACTAGGACACAAGATTTAACTGGAATCATGTGGGCATCTAGACAATATGTCCGCCATCACATTATCCGAACCACGGATAGCTCGCACCGTGAAATGGAAAGGCTGAAGAGCAATAGCATAACGAGTAGATCTCGAGCTCTTCAAATCCTTACTTTGCATAGCCGTAAGAGCTTTTTGGTCGGTTTCCATAAAGAAATGCGCGCCCAGAAGGAACCTTTGTAGCTTAAGAATGGACCAAACCATAGCCAACAATTCACGGTCCAAAACCGAGTAATTCCTTTCTGCCGCATTCAGCTTCCTAGAAATATACATTACAGGATGCAGAGTTCCTGAATATTCCTGCATTAGTGCCGCTCCAATGCCAGTGGAAGAGGCATCACTACGAAGGACAAAAGTCTTATCAATCGTCGGTAGTCTTAAGATAGGATGAGATGAGAACAAATTCTTAACCTGATCCAATGAAGATTGGCATTCTTGGGACCAACGCACCATATTAGGAGAACCTTTTTTCAATAACGTTGAAAGTGGTGCCATAATGGAGGACAGATTCTCAATGAATCTTCCATAGAATTGTATCAATCCCAAGAGACTACGCACTTGCTTTTTTGTCTTCGGAACCGAGATATTTAATATCTTTGAAATGTTTTGGTCCTCTGTCTTCAACAGACCATGACCAACTCGATGACCTAGGAAGGAAATTTCACTAAACCCAACAAAAGCTTTAGAGGGTTTAGCAGTCAAACTATGCTCACGTAGAGTAGATAGCAATTCCTTCAGACCCACATAGTGTTCTTCCCAAGTATCGCTGAAAAGACAGATGTCGTCTAAATATGCAATGACATCTGCACGATCTGATAGAATTCGTCGCATCATGCGCACGAAAGTCGCTGGGGCGTTCATAAGCCCGAAAGGCATAAAATTCCATTGAAACAGACCCCTAGGTGTCGAAAAAGCAGTGAGAGGTTTGGCGTGTTCCGTCAGTGGGACTTGCCAATAACCTTTCGACAAGTCTAGTTTAGTAAAGAATTTAGCTTTAGAAAGTCTAATAAGTAGATCATCTAATAACGGCATAGGTTCAGCATCGAACTTCGTAACTTGATTTAATTTGCGATAATCAACGCAAAGACGTATGTTATTGTCTTTCTTTCGAACAATAACTATCGACGAAGAATAAGCTGAAGTGGATGGTTCAATTATTTGTAGTTGAATCATTTCATCCAATTCTTTCTCGACTTGTGCTTGAAAATGAATAGGTATTGGGTATGGTCTTACTCTGATCGGATTACGATCAGTAAGTATGATGTCATGTTCTATGACATCTGTGTGTCCAGGAATGTCGGTAAGGACATCCTGATATGATTGTAACGTAGAGGATACTTGACGCTGTTCCTCAAAAGACAAGTTGGAAGAGACTGTAACGTCTCTCCACGATTCCGTTGAAGTAAGTGGAATCGCAGGAAGAGGTAAGTTCACGTCAGAAAAAATAGTTTCCTCATCCTGTATAACGGACAGGGATGAGATGTGACCATGTTGAACTGGAGAGTCGTCCGTCGCCTGGAAAATAGGCTGTAAATAGTCTGGACGTTCAATAAACTCTGTTAGCATATTTATATGGAAGGTTTTATGCCTTCCATCCACATCGACAATATAGTCGACATCAGAAATTTTCGAGACTATAGTGTATGGACCCTTCCAAGAAATGAGAAGTCTATTCTCTCTTGAGGGCAGTAAGACATATGCTTTGTCTCCAGGACAAAGTTGACGTAGGCGTCTTTTCTTATTAGCAAATCGCCTAGCTTTTTCTTTCGCAAATTCGGAAGATGAAGTTGCTAACCTGCACGATTCGATAATCTTTTCTCTAAGAGCTATAACATATTCATATGACGATTGTGTATCATCGTCAATATTATCGGAAGTTATCAAATCGTGTAACAAGGACATTGGCCCGCGCGGTTGCGCGCCAAAGACAAGTTCGAAAGGAGAAAACCCTGTATGCTCGTTGGGAACCTCTCTATAGGCAAAGAGGACTGCAGGTAAAACCCTGTCCCAATCTTCAGGATGATCCTCCGTTATCTTGCCAAGTAAGTTCTTTAGTGTCCTGTTAAGACGTTCTACCAATCCATTGGACATTGGATGATAAATACTACTGAGAGACCTTTTAATGTCTAGCGTAGCCATTACCTGAGACATAACGTCCGAAATTAACTGAGTGCCGTGATCCGACAGTATTTCTCCGGGGAATCCCAGACGAGAAAATACGAGCCAAAGAGCATCAGCGATATCGACAGTTGATATGCTCTTCAGAGGAATAGCCTCTGGCCAACGCGTGCACATGTCCACGCAAGTGAGGATAAATTGGTGTCCTCTGGCTGACTTAATTTTGAACGGACCAATGATGTCTATAGCCATTTTCTGAAACGGCCGAATCGGAATATCTGCAGCCTGAATAGGAGCAGCATGTCTCGGACCCCTAGACTTGACCTCTTGACAAATTTTGCAAGATCGGCAATAAATTCGGATGTCTTTATTCACGAATGGCCAAAAGAATGACGCAAGGACTCTAGTTTTAGTTCTGGAAAAACCCATGTGTCCAGCACACTGAGAATCGTGTGCATGCCGAAGAATTAAGGCTCTCATACACTTAGGCACAAGAATTTGCGAATGCATAGACTTGTCCGAGTGTTGTACCATTCGTACCAATATACCATTCTTCATAGTAATATACGATTTGTGATTCGTATTTTGATTGGGATCCCCTTTCTTTGCAAGAAGGAAGTATTTCTTCAAAGAAGGATCCTCTTCTTGACGTTTAACAAACGAGTCATGGGAAATCACCAAGTGCTCGTCTTGGCTATCAACTTCATTACTATTATCAGATGAAGTTGGGGGATTAAGAGCTTGAGCTCTTGTCACCACTGCATTGACCGTTTGAATGTTTCTTTTTTCCCAACTAGAAATTTGTTGCGGGGTGCATTCCTTAACCCCATGAATACGACCGATTATAAGATCCGCAATAGGATTAGGAAGAAGACATGCATGGACATCTCCTGTGAAGAAAGGAGTGTCAATCCTAATAATAGCAGTAGGATAGCTTTCCATAGTACCACCAAATGTAACACATTTGATTGTTTTTCCAGTGGCACAGCAAGGATCTATCAGAGACTCCTTAACCCCGACGGTAGTACATCCCGAATCGAAAAGTACTGAGACTAGCCTATCATTTATTAGACCTTTATGTAAGATGAGAGATCCTCTCCCATCATGCGCAACTGTAGCAGGTAGAGCAGGAAGAGGGTGACCACAACTTAGCGTAGATACAGTTGATGAGTCAAACAATGTTAAGCATTGGGGGCATTCAGTTGCTCTCCCAAAATCGAAAGCACAACCAGTGATAGCCCTAGAGTTACCACTATCATTTACTGTATTACAGGCTCCATCAAACTCTTGTTGCGCAGAGTTTGCCTGTTGGTAAGGTCTTTTCTTGTTAAACCTAGGTCTACCTCGATTATCATTTCCCCTGTAATTATTTTGACTATCATTTCCCCTGTAATTATTTCGACTATCATTTCCCCTGTAATTGTGATCATATTGTCTATTGTACTCATCATTCCGGTTTGAATCCCGGTTTCTAAATTCACCATCGTCATAATCTTGACGTCGAGAATGATTACCTCGAAAATTTGAATAGTTATTATTTGGATAGCCTTTGCGAAAGTGTCTCAAATTATTACCACTAAAATTACGAGAACTACCATCTTGTCTCCACTGCATAGACGAAGAACCATCATGTGTTGGATTACTCCGCTTCTGAGTGTAATTTTGATTACTTCCCCTATTCCAATTTTGTTGAGCACCCTGAAATTTTTTTTTGAAATTAGGGCCATATGGTGTTGCCGAAGCAGCTGGCAACCCTTCTTTCACTTTAGAATTGCTAACTGTAGCATGGGGATGTGCTGTGGCATACTGACAACAGTATTCCTCCATTTCTTTTAAGTTTTTAGGCTTACGCTCATGAAGGAATGCAAGAAAAGAATCATTAACAGATGACAAAACCTTATCTCGCAATAATAAGTCCATTAGACCTTCATATGTTTTCTCAATCTGAGACAACTCAACCCATCGTGTAAATGTACGACGTATCTTTGTAACAAAATCAGAGAAATCTACTCCATTTTCTGGCAACATTGTCCTAAAACGAAGACGATAGTCTTCTTGTTTTAGTTGATATTTTTTTAGTAATGCTGCCCTGACAACATCATAATTAGTCCTCTCATGTTCGTCTATTGTCATAAGAGTAGTCACTGTGTCACCTGTAAAAAATGGCATCAGTTGTTCAACATATTTTTCCTTTTTTATGTTATGCGTATCGCACAAAAATTGGAATCTATCTAGATAATCTGCTACGTCATCCTTTAAAGGATTGAAATGAGGCAATTTAATCCTACTAACAAACTCCCTTGTCGTACTCGAAGTTGTTTGCTGAGCACCCGTACTCGCCAATTTCAATTTCTCTAACTCCAAAGTTGCGAGTTTTTCATCAAGTTCCATCTTCTGTTTTCTTTCCTCATGTTCCATTTTTCTGATTTCAGCCTCAGCTTGAGCTTTCCTCTCCTCTGCAGCAGCTTGAGCTTTCCTCTCCTCTGCAGCAGCTTCTTTGTCTAATCTCTTTTGTTCAGCTTCTTTGTCTAATCTCTTTTGTTCAGCTTCAAATCTCCTTTCCTCCACCTGCATCTGCAATTTCTTTTGTTCAGCAGCAATATTAGCTTCTCTGTCTAGCCTTTTTTGTTCCGCCGCAGCTTCTCTTTCTAATCTTTTCTCTTCAGCCTGAGCTTTTTTCTCTTCTGCAGCTAATGCTTTGTCATACTGAGCAACAGCCCATTGTTCTAACTGTTGACCAGTCTTATCAAGGGCTCTCCCTTGTGTAATAAAGTAGTCCAATGTAGACATCTTGTCTAATGAGATCAGAAACCTGAAAAAAAATTAAATAAATTACCTTATCCCACTTCAATGGGAGACAAGTCTGAAATGCTAGACTTGTATACTCACTTCACTTTCTTTCACACTCTTAGTCTTGTTTATAATGTACCCAAAAAATCACCTGAGTACCTGTGGAAAAAAAAATTCCCTTATATCCCACTCACTATGGGCACAAGTCTTTTTTATAAAGAACTTGAATATGTATTTCACCTTGTCTCAATCTTTGTAGATAACAAGTCTTTTATCAAAGAACTTGTATAAATATCTTATATAATAATATTTTATTAACAAACTCTATATGAAGAGTCTACCTTATCAATAATATCAAAACATGACCAAGTATGTGTATGTAGACTGTGCATGACAGTAATGTAGTACAACCAAAAAAAAATACAAAGACAAAAATACAAAACAATACAAATGGCAACACTGTTTTAACCAAAAATGTGTAGAGAAATACACAAGAAAGGAGAGACCTACAGAATACAAACAAAACAAATCGACAATCAAAACTGAAAAACAGACAAAATATTACAAAAACAACGTTAAGTACAATTACATCACAGCTAACATCAATAGCGACCAATTGTCACTAGCAAATTTCCAAATTAAGAAAATTTGCACCTACAGAACGCTTACAGTAAGCCTCGATCAAGTGGCATATTTACCGTAAGACCCACCAACCGAAAAACCCGCAGAAAAATACACAAAAACAGTAGAAGTAACATAATATAGCAATCAATTTCAATGTGTTGCAGAACAAGTTCAGTCACAGCTGAAACTAAAATAAATTCCTTGCTCCTTGCGAACACAGAAACGAAATGTCAAACGCGCACTGAACGTCAAATCCACTGTAACATAAAGTGGTATTCACGAACCAAAGTTACTATGACCTTCTCAAATTAGGGCTTGCACATTGAATGTTTACAATTTCCACGTACTGTTTACAGACACTTGACCTCCAACAATGTAGCTTGAATGCTCTGACCTAGAAAAGTCTGTTGTTGAATGAAACGTGTAACAACCAGCAGTACTGTTTACAATAGGAACCCGCCTTCTATGCAGTTATGGTCCACGTAGCAAATGCCTAGTAGTTAACTTCAGTACATGTCTTGTTATGCTTTATGTAGCATTATAATATAAATGCTCGTACTGTTTATTTGGGTCAACCGTTGATGACCTATATCTGTCCTGTTGTAGCCAAAACTTGCAAGTGTAGAATTAGCGCTGTGTGTTACGGCTGTCCCGTGTGTAGCTTAGACCCACAGATCAGAAGTGTAATGTGTACTTGTCCTTCTTGTAACTTTCTCGACAAAACTGGAGACATCATACATGTAACAGCCAACCAGGAATGTAAATTTCTGGATCCATAAATGTCAACAATAATGTCAAATGCTCGCTCTGTTCTTTTTAAACCCACAGATCTGGTCCATCAGAAATGTAAGTTTCTAGGCCACATTGGCGACAAGAAATGTATCATAAGAGCCCACGTAACTGGTCCACCAGAAATGTAACTGTCTTTTTTTTCTTGTTGATGTGATCACTGGCCCAAGACAGTATACATGTTGTTAGATGTGTAGTGCGAGCGTATGATGAATTGAGTGTGGGTGCGAATGAAGGCGCGAATGTGTTTAGGCTCGTATAGATGTAGATCCTGCAACCCATACTCTCACATGCAGTAATCAAGGATGCTTTGACACTGCAGGCATGTTTCAAGACATTTATTGACGGGAACACACATAGTATCAACAGGAACAGTCAGTGTAACAAGGTCATGCTGACCTGACATCGATAGGTATACATTTGGCATTCAAAAAGGTAAACATCAGAATAGACGTGCATGGTCAATAGCAAAGTTCTTCAATAATGACAGTTCGTAGCGTCGCCCTTGGCGTCTCTGACTAACGCGTCAGATGCCTTAGTTACTATGACACATAGGTGCAACTTGGCACTCCCCGCCAATTGCACATATCAGGCTGTAGTATAATAGCCGAAAGCACAGGCCTCGTTCTGACGTCGGCCGTGTACTTCTGTTAAATAGGTTATCATCAACCCTGCAGTAATACTTATTGTAGATAGAAGTTCCGCCAATCTGCGGCTCCCACAATATATCTTCGTCACTGGATTTCTGGACAATATAAGACTAACAGTCTTGGATGGCTACCTCGAGCACAAATATATAAGTTCTGAAAAGGCGGATCAGTGAGCTGCTGTTCACCCTAGGTAATCCTTTACATGTTCTGCCACCGAAAAGCGTAATAATGCATAAAGGTCGGTATTACCTGGCAAATGAATCCTCAGAACATCACAAGGAATTCTGTCGTCATCCCGACGCACAGAGATTCACTGGGGAAAACTGCCATAGCAGTTACTTCGAAGATTCTCCCCGAAAAACAATGGACTCTTGGTCCCTTCAGAAAAACAGGACCTTCCCGGCTTGCCGGAAGTATATCTCTCCCGCTTAAAAAACCTTCCCATAGGCCTACGCCGAACTGTCAACCTCTGACCCTAAAGGTCAAACACAATGAATGAATAAACAAGGGAAGACAACCCCTAATCAACCTGACATCGCAGGTAAAGACACAATTATACTTATGATACAAACATAAGCAAATAACTTGACAGATGACTCCGTCGAAAATGACAGCAACAATTACCTGACATTTTTATGTGAAAGAAGTTTTACGCTCAAATAGAAAATAAATAACTAAATAAACATCACGAGGTTGCTATATATGTGAGATTAAAAGTAATAGTACATAAATGCACACCTTAATACAACAAATTACAAACAATTCCGATAACTGTACTAGTTTAAAAATTGTAAGAAACTGTCACACAACAAGCACACACATCCACACTGTGAAGGTTAACAACAAAGTTAAGCTGCACCAAGAGAATAGACGGGCAGACAAACAAATAGATACTGAGAATAAATAAATAAAGCATTATCCGACAGTTGCTGGTCCTACAGAGACGTCGACTTGTGAAGTGAACAGTCACTGATAATGTTGAGGAGAGGGTTGTGGACAATAAAAGCGAGATGGATTTGGCCGTAGAAGATGATTCATTTGGTAGTAGGTGTTCGCGGGATGTTGAGGTACTGTTGTTGCATGAATGGGATATTCCGGCCAATAGGACCTCCAAGTGTAAGGTGCGTAGTTCAAGAGGCTTTGCTGATGTAGAAAGTTATGAAAGGTTGGGTGTGCGGGTTGATATGGGAAAACCTGTGATGACAACGATGATGGGTGATCTCTCATTGGTGTCTGGTGCGACAGCGGACGTGGTGAGATTTCAGTAGGTGGACCCTGAGTTGGTTGAATTAAATCTTTTACAGATCTTTGAGAATGGAGTGTCTCAGGTTGTTGTTGAGGTGGGTCGTCGGTAGATAGATAGATAGATAGATAGATAGATAGATAGATAGATAGATAGATAGATAGATAGATAGATAGATAGATAGATAGATAGATAGATAGATAGATAGATAGATAGATAGATAGATAGATAGATAGATAGATAGATAGATAGATAGATAGATAGATAGATAGATAGATAGATAGATAGATAGATAGATAGATAGATAGATAGACAGATAGATAGATGTGAAAGTTTAAGAGCGAGTATTTTATTTATCAGAAAGGCAGATATAGTATGAAGCTATTTCACAGGAATTTAGATAAGATTAACAATAGCAAGATGGCACCCACATGGCGAGGACTGTATAAAATCGGCGCCAGCGAGTGTGAATAACACACCCCGCGTGGTAAATGTTACGCCATGTGACACGTTGTGTATTTAGTTCCAGTTTTGTTTAAGTCGAGAATAATTATATTTTATTCTTTATGTAAGAGCATTTAAGTGTATTTCACGATAGCCTACTTATCAATATCCTACTGTTTATCTTTGGTGGGTTACTTTGAGGTGAGAATATATATTTAGATTTCTGGAGAGCGTGCGTAAGGCGTAAGGCACGTTGAGATTGGTGTTTCTCTGTTTGCTCCCGGCGGAGCATGGAAACACCAATGCAGCTGGTGCCCATTACAGGCCCAGAATAAGCATTTTGATGCAATTGCTGTGGTTGTTTCGGTGACGGTAACGATGTGTTTCATGTGATGAGTTCCCAATCTCATCAGGGGTCGTATACGACACGCTTGTTACCAAGTGCACCAGTCGTCACTTACGACATGTTCAGAGGGCAGTGACGAATATTGAGATGGATCAGTTCGAGGTGGTGGTTTACTCTTATTATTGAGAGTATTTGATGTACATGTAGTTGAAGAATATTATTTTATGTCCAGTTGATTATTTTTTAATTATTGTAATGTGAAGGATGGTTAGTGAGAGCACGTGGGCTCACTTGGAGATATATATTTATCTTCTCCGCTCCTGTGGGAGCATGGGGCCACCAGTGTGGTTTCATCCGTATGAAGCATTCAAATGCTCATGCAGTAGTAGTTTCGGTAGCAATCGGTGTTACACGGTGAGGTTGCCAGCCACATGCACAATACCATACAAGTCTCATTGGACGACATGCATGAGTGTGTGTGTGTGTGATAGATGAGAGTGTGCCCTTGCAGTAGTGGTTTCGGTAGCAATCTGTGTTACATGGTGAGGTTGCCAGCCTCGTACACAACACCATACTAGTCGCACTGGACGACACGCATGAGTGTGTGCGTGTGTGATAGTTGAGGGTGTCAGGTGGCGTGGAAGGATGAGAGTATCATTATTTAACTACGATTTTAACCAGCCGTTGCTTTGTTTGCGTCTTCAGAGTAGCAATCGGGCACATGCTGGGTGTTTTGTTTTGTTATGTTCGTTTATTTATTTGTTTAATGTTTGTTTAGTCACTGAATGGGTTGTAAAAATAAATACAGCCCCTGCCTCTAGAATCAAGATTTTTATTGTTGTTCGGGTCGGTGCGAGTGTGAAAAGAGAGTGATCAAACACCACATCACAATATAATCATCATCATCTCGCCCACCCTACCAAAATTGGCGTCGTCGACAGGATTAGGCAGACAGTGACACTGAGCACGCATCAAACGAACAAAATTGTAAACACCCAGCAGTGCAGTCTTTCATCAAGATGGCTTCGACCAATGCGCCTGTGAAGGTAGTGTACGTGAAAGGGACAGAGATAAGGTTATTTAGTGGAGAGGGGAGTCCCACTTGGCAAGAGTTTGTGGAAGATGTTGAGGCCGCGTGGAAGGTGGCGCCTTTTTGGGCAGAAGACAAGCTAGACATGATCTGGAGCAACGTTACACCATGGGTATCTAGAGAATTACGGATACATGGCGGAGCCAAGGCCAGCCCTGAGCAGTTACTCAAGATAATAGAAAGAGCCTACAGCGAGCAACCACCAGTCAGAGAGATGACCAGGGAGTCAGGGGCCTAGGGAATGTGCTGTTTTCTGTGAAGTCAAGAAGCCAGAGACACTGGTGCAGATAGCAAGTGCAGAAGATCAGAATGAAAAGGAGGCACTTAAAGCAGAATTATCTCTCCTAAAGGCCCAGCTAGCACAGATGTCACAGTCCAGTTCGCCAGCACAAGAGGAGGTGCAGAGAAAGAGAGCACCATGCCAGCCGCGGGAACAGCCAACGCAAGACGAGGAGGTGTGTTAGCGGGAACATCCAACGCAAGACGAGGAGGTGTGTCCGCGGGAACAGCCAACGCAAGACGAGGAGGTGTGTCCGCAGGAACCGCAACTAGCCCTTCTTGTATGTGAGAGTCAGGCTGTCGTCAAGGAAAGCTGTGAGCTGACTGCACCAATAAACGCATTGGCACCGACAAGGCGAAAAGGGATGTGCAAGTGGTATAGTGTCCACAGGGGATGGGGGTTCATCACGCCAGATGATGGAGGTATTGATGTATTCGTACATCAGACCAAGATCTACAGAAAGGGATTTCGGAGTCTGGCGAGGAATGAACGAGTAGAGTTTGACAGCAAACCATCGGCCCAGGGGGCATGGAAGCAATTTATGTATGCGGCATCGGTGGTCAAGAGTGTAAAGGCAGCAGGAAGCGACCCATGGCACAGAGGAAGCCCAGAAAGATAAGATGCTACAATTGTGGAGACCTGTCAGACCACATGGCAGCCAAGTGCCCTCAAGGCCCTCTTCCCAAACGATTTTTTAGATGCAAGTCAACTGAACATTTGATAGCCGCCTGTCCCTCAAAGAGCTCTTTCCCTGGACGGACTGTCACAACCAGGTTGCCTTTAGGGCGCAAGCCAAGAGATGGCCACGACAACTGTCACACTAAGGGCGCCGAGAAAATTGGCCGTCGTCTAGGGGAAGAAACCTGTCCTAAGCAGATAGGAGGGAGTGCAAATCAAGGTTCAGCAGAGGAGACTCATCAAAAGCAGACTGTGGGGAATGTAAGCCACCGTCCACACAAGATGGGTGTAAAACCCGTCAGGAGCAATCCCCCTTCAATGTCGACAGTTGCAAGCACTGACAGGCAGATGTCACGGGCAGGCAGCGACGCGGCACCGGTGAGCGAGTCTTTAAGACCACAGCGGCTGACAGCCCGACAACGTACAACTGGGGGCATGACGACCAAAGAGTCCCCAGTCGGGTTGTACCGAATACAGAATCTGAGCCCAAAACATCGCCGCTGAGAAATAATCAGACGCAGCACCAACGATCCGAGAGATTTCGACTGAAGCGCCAGAGGTAGTGATGTTGTCGGGACGACAACAAAATCAGGAGGAAGATATGTGATGGGGCAGAAAAGGAGACGCCCGCCCCCTACCTGTTTTTGGGCAGATTTATCGCCCACGTATTTTCGATGTGCGCGAAGCATTCTGGGATGTAAAAAGTCTTCAAGATTGATGAAAAGGCCATAAGAATGCCTTAAAATTAAGGTGTGGTGTAGAATTGTGTTTTTGCTCTAGAAATAGTTGTGTATATCTGTGTTTTCATGCCTGGTAGAGCAAAAATCGCGAGTGTCATTTAAGTGGCTAAATTAATCCGCGCAGCTCGGACTAAGTTGAGTGTTTAGGCTTAGCGGTTTATATAAAGAAATAGCGAGCATCAAACCAGCCTATTTGAAGATCAGCCGCCCAGAGAGAACAGACGAAGTAAGACACACAGAGCGAAGCTGTAAATGCCTTGAGCACGTGAGTTAATTTAAATTGGAATTAGTTTTCTATAATTATGAAATTATATCGATGTGGCTATTTTAATGTTTAATGAGATAAAAAAAATAGATAGATAGATGTGAAAGTTTAAGAGCGAGGATCTTATTTATCAGAAAGGCAGATATAGTATGAAGCTATTTCACAGGAATTTAGATAAGATTAACAATAGCAAGATGGCACCCACGTGGCGAGGACTGTATAAAAAGCGGCGCCAGCGAGTGTGAATAACACGCCCCGCGTGGTAAATGTTACGCCATGTGACACGTTGTGTATTTAGTTCCAGTTTTGTTTAAGTCGAGAATAATTATATTTTATCCTTTATGTAAGAGCATTTAAGTGTATTTCACGATAGCCTACTTATCAATATCCTACTGTTTATCTTTGGTGGTTACTTTGAGGTGAGAATATATATTTAAATTTCTAGAGAGCGTGCGTAAGGCGTAAGGCACGTTGAGACAGGTGTTTCTCTGTTTGCTCCCGGCGTAGCATGGAAACATCAATGCAGCTGGTGCCCATTACAGGCCCAGAATAAGCATTTTGATGCTATTGCTGTGGTTGTTTCGGTGACGGTAATGATGTGTTTCATGTGATGAGTTCCCAATCTCATCAGAGGTCGTATACGACACGCTTGTTACCAGGCGCACCAGTCGTTACTTACGACATGTTCAGAGGGCAGTGACGAATATTGACAGGGATCAGTTCGAGGTGGTGGGTTACTCTTATTATTGAGAGTATTTGATGTACACGTAGTTGAAGAATATTATTTTATGTCCAGTTGATTATTATTTAATTATTGTAATGTGAAGGTTGGTTAGTGAGAGCACGTGGGCTCACTTGGAGATATATATTTATCTTCTCCGCTCCTGTGGGAGCATGGGGCCACCAGTGTGGTTTCATCCGTATGAAGCATTCAGATGCTCATGCAGTAGTAGTTTCTGTAGCAATCGGTGTTACACGGTGAGGTTGCCAGCCTCATGCACAACACCATACTAGTCTCATTGGCCGACATGCATGAGTGGGTGTGTGATAGCTGAGAGTGTGCCCTTGCAGTAGTGGTTTCGGTAGCAATCAGTGTTACATGGTGATGTTGCCAGCCTCATGCACAACACCATACTAGTCGCAGTGGACGACACGCATGTGTGTTTGTGTGTGATAGTTGAGGGTGTCAGGTAGTACACGTGGAAGGACTGTTTGACAGGTGAGAGTATCATTGTTTATCTATGATTTTAACCAGTCGTTGCTTTGTTTGCTTCTCCAGAATTAGCAATCGGGCACATGCTGGGTGTTTTGTTTTGTTATGTTCGCTGGTTTATTTTTTAATGTTTGCTTCGTGTGTTTAAGTGTCACTGACTGGGTTGTAAAATAAATACAGCCCCTGCCTCTAGAATCAAGAGTTTTATTGTTGAATCGGGTCGGTGCGAGTGTGAAAAGAGAGTGATCACATATCACAATATAATCATCATCATCTCGCCCATCCTACCACATTACAAACATTTCAGGATGTTCTCACGGACATTCCTGGACACACATCAGTTATTAAACATGACATAATACTGACTGACCATACTCCTATCAGGGTCAGACCGTACCCTATTCCTATTCATTTCCAAACACAGGTCGAGAAAGAATTGGATGAAATGATACAGTTGGGAATAATTGAACCATCCAATTCGGCATACTCGTCGTCTATGGTTATTGTTCGAGAGGAAAGACAATAACATACGCCTTTGCGTCGATTACCGTAATCTAAACCTAGTAACGAAATTCGATGCTGAACCTATGCCTCTATTGGAAGAGCTACTTACTAGACTTTCTAACTCTCGATTCTTTACCAAACTCGACTTGTGTAAAGGTTACTAGCAAGTTTCTCTAACTGAACGAGCCAAACCTCTTACTGCTTTCTCTACACCTAGGGGTCTGTTCCAATGGAACTTCATGCCTTTCGGCCTTATGAATGCGCCAGCTACATTCGTACGCATGATGCGTCGAATTCTTTAATATTGTTCAGATGTTATTGCATACTTGGACGATATATGTCTTTTTAGTGATTCTTGGGAAAATCACTATTTGGGTTTAGGTGAACTGTTGTCTACTCTACGCGAGCATAACTTGACAGCTAAACCCTCTAAAGCCTATGTTGGGTTTAGTGAAATTTCTTTTCTTGGTCACCGTGTTGGGCATGGTCTCTTGAAGACAGAGGACCACAACACTTCTAAGATACTGAACATCACTATTCCCAAGACAAAGAAACAGATCCGTAGTCTCTTAGGCCTAATACAGTTCTACGGAAAATTCTTTCAAAATCTTTCTTCTATTACGGCACCACTCTCAACCCTATTGAAGAAAGGGTCTCCTAATATGGTGCGCTGGTCCCAAGAATGCCAATCTTCATTGGATCAGATTAAGACACTATTCTCATCTCCTCCTATCTTAAAACTACCTACAGCTGATAAGACGTTTGTCCTTCGTAGTGGCGCCTCATCAACAGGGATCAGGGCTGCACTGATGCAAGAGTATTCAAAAACTCTGCATCCTGTAATGTATGTCTCTAGAAAACTGAATGCGTCAGAAAGGAATTATTCTGTTCTAGACCGAGAATTATTAGCTATGGTCTGGGCGATTCTGAAATTGCAAAGATTCCTTCTTGGCGCTCATTTCATAGTAGAAACCGACCAAAAAACTCTCAAAGCTATGCAGAGTAAGGACTTGAAGAGCTCAAGATCCACTCGATATGCTATTGCTCTTCAACCTTTTCATTTTACGGTACGAGCTATCCGTGGTTCAGATAATGTGATGGCAGACATACTGTCGCGATGCCCAAATGACTCTACTTAACTCTCATGTCTAGATCTCCTGATACACATCTAGATTTATGAGAGTACTTTACAATAACTTTCTATTAGCACATTCGTTGTTACGTTATTAGAATCCATGGTTATAAATCGATTGATTTCTTTCTCTGTTACCGTCTTTGGCATAACAGAGGAAGGTTTAATTATCACGATATAAAAGTCGGAAATTAATACGGCCACATTTATTACTTAGAAATGTAGTAGTGACTATAGTACATTATAACATTCTACGAATTGTGTCATTTGTATTGTTCTCAGCAAACCAGTGCTATGTATTGGAGTGCCTTTAGAGAGTTATGTTGATGCCTTATGACGTCCATGCTTACCTTTTGGATGCTGCTTACAGGTGACCTCCGGAATAGAGCATCGCCTTGTACTACTGATGTCATCTCCTATTAGTTAGATTGTATACTTGTATAGTAATAATTTTGTGAAAAGACTTTATAAATTTTGTTATGATCAACCATTAGATAATATCGATTTTATAGCATTATACTTCGAGAGATTTCTATGTTGATATGACTTCTCGATATATATTGTCATTCACCATTGCTACACATAATAATATTGCATTTTTTGATATGTATGTAATTTTTGTTAACATTGCCTGCACCTTAGTGTTCTTTGGTAGCATATCCCCGGATATGTTTTACTTGGAGAAAATATTTTCTCTTGTCTTGTGAGATATCTTTTGTTCTCACCAGACGCTCTATTGTGCGTCGATTGGGCCTGACATTATGGGGTTATATTTATGTTGATCCTTTCATCGGTGCATCATTCATGCGTTATGGGCTTGTGGTATCTTGCTCATTGATGTATTTCAAAAAAAAGTTCCATTTTTTCCCGGGGGGGGGGGGGGGGCGGTAATCTGTTCCTGTCTTTTTTTGCCTGTATTAGAGACATCAACCTGTTTAATACTTTTTGATGGTCAAAGAGAGAGAACTGTTTATTACCTTTCAGTGACAGGTTTGATTTGTGGTTATCTTCCCCTAGTCTTATTCATCGATGTTGACCTGTTTCGGGGAAGGTCTTAAATAGTTGTCATGTTCTAAGTCACTATTCACATGACCATATAAGGAGCGGTTTTGCCTCTTGTTTCGGGGAAAAACGCCCTGGTCTGTGTTAGCTTTACTCAGGTCTGTGCTTATTGCACATGCGCAGGTTTTGGCGCGGATGATCGAGAGACTTCCGTCTTAGAGCATTGTACCTGGGTTTCTGAACGGACAAGAAGGTACGGAGATTTTCTCTGCCATTATTTCGGGATATGGAAGTTCTCTGTATGACTGGTATGTCATTGATCCTTCCCAAAGTTGATTCTGTACGCCAGGGATGGCAAGTGTTGTGATTCCTGATGTTTTTCTAGGATGCTGTAAAGGTAATAGATACATTTTGATCTTCTTGTATGCCTAGATCTGAAGGTTAGGCGTTGTCTACACAGAAGTATATTTGATAACTTTAAGGCGACATTTTGAGTAGAGCTCACAGTTGATATGATATATAGAGACCACTATTGGTGCTCGATACAGAAACCAAGACTTATACGTCTTTTGATGAATGGAAGCCCAGAGAAGTTTGTCTATTTGAAACCCGCTATGCAGGCGGTAGGATTGGCAGGGATTGATATGCATTGTTTATGAGATATAAACACAGAGGTTACCTTATTAGAAAGGCCCGCTACTTGTGGCCTGATTCTGTCACCATAGAGGCCCGCTTTTTGCGGCCTATATTCTTCACCAGAAGAAGTACCTGGCGTGTGATGCCAGAGGGAGTCATAGACTTTTGTTAAGCAATTGGAACCCGCCCTTTCCGTGCGGTATATTTGCTAGGGGTACCTGACGCGCTCAGTCAGGGGATCTGAGCTTCAGTATGAGCAGAACGTAGATTGACAGTCCATTGTCATTGGCATCTTGATGTATGAGCTGATCGAGATTTGTAATGCCAGATGTGTACTACCATTGCTATGTATGTGATGTCCATGATCCTTGTGCAATTGACTGTGTCGTTATTGTCAACGTACGTCTCGTATTAAATTATTGAAAAAGTCAGCAGCTGTTACCAATGTTTACTGACATCTACATGTGGTTGAGTGGGTGTATCATGACATTGTCCAAGAGCCTATACGTATTCGTGTCCATCATCCTATCTGACGTCTACTCACCCACACATCATGTCAACCACACACTTCTACGAGCACTACACATTTGAGAGCCTGTACGTTTGAGAGAGGATCTACATTACACACTGTCAGCGCCTCAACGCTTGGTGACCTATATCCACCACAACAGGTTGACCTGACCACTTACTCACATAAACAGCACTTAACAGAGGTCAGTTGCGGTGGTGAGTCAAAGCTCCTAAAGGAGCTAAAGAGGACATGACTATATATGTGTGTGTGTGTGTACATATATGCATGAATGAGTAGATGCTGATGTTCTTGGCGCTTATGCGACTTGCAGCCGGAGTATTGTGTAATTACCCGTGTAATTGTAGGATCGTACGGTATAATGAAGATTTAATGTGAAGCGAAAACATCCGTACTTAAATTACTGTAGTATAGTAGGACGGAAACGCACCGCATTCAGGCGGATGCGCGTGACTTTTATGTAGCAAAATACTCCGATCGATGCAGGCGGATGCGCGGCAGGCGGAGGCGCAGGCGGATGCGCGTGACTTTTATATAAGGAAAATGGGGTGGCGCGTATTGGTGGCGCGTGACTCTTATATAAGGAAAATGTGGTGGTGGAGCTGTCTTTTTACATAGTAATATATTATGTCAATAATGGCGGGTGTGTAGGTTGTTGTGTTGTTGTGTTTGGTTGTAGGTATTTTAATTATGTGTTGTAGTTAGTCGGTGGGGTATTGTCTTTGGTTGGCGGGCGTGATGTTGTGTGCTGGTAGTGTGTTGGTGTGTTTGGTTGTAAATATCTTATTTGTGTGTTGTGGTTGGCGGGGCTGCCGACTCGTGGGGTGTGTTGGGGTGTGGGCTTTTGTGTGCATGTATTTTAATTGTTGTGTGGTGTGGTGTAGGTGGTCTTGTGTGCCGGTATTTTAAGTGTTAGAGACTTGCCTATACCAGGGACAGCATCTAGAGGTGGGAGTGAAGTGTTAGAGATTTGACTATATTAGATCTAGAATGAAGAGGTGGGAGTGACGTGTTAGAGACATGACTATAAAAGGATCAGCATCGAGAGGTGGGAGTGCAGTGTTAGAGACTTGACTATACTAGGTCTATCATCAAGAGTGATGTGTTAGAGACTTTACTAGGGCCAGCAGCGAGAGGTGGGAGTGACGTGTTAGAGACATGACTTTACTGGAGCAGAGTTTTTTGGGCTGGCGGGGGTGACGACGCATGGTTGTAGATGGCGGTTGTGATTTTTGTGTGTAGGTATTGTAATTGCTGTGTGGGTCTGTAACTGCTGATAAACGTATATTTAACCTAGCTTTTCTTTTTGACTGGTTACTTCCCATATGAGTGAAGAAAAAAATGGGGTGCTCTTCTGTCAAAAAAGTCCAAAATGCAAATGATATAATTTAGAACATGAAAATCAGTTTCATTTTGTTAAAAGTAGCCCCAGTTTACGGTACTTTACTTTCTTTTTTTTCTGTCAGAGAAGCGTAGTGGGGAACATGAAGTTTACGTTCCTGAGCCTTTTTAACGTGACAAAACAACGCACACTTGAACGCATTCAGAAAGTCAATCATAAAGATACATTGCACGGAAAACAAGAAATTTCCATCTTAGTTTTTAAATATCTGACATTGGACACATCATCCTTGCAAGTCTGTGAATCTTACCGGCTGTATCCTGTGACATGGCAAGACAAGGATTCGTGTTACACAGTGTCTAGGCGCCCATGCTTTAATCTAATTTGTCTTAACTCCTTTATCTTGAGGCCGTGGTCTGGCCTGGTTATACTGTAAAGTTTGAATGGAAAAGAGGTGTCTTGTATATATTATATTTTATCTCATCAGAAATTTCTGAGTCGGCATTAAGGGAGAGAGGAAAAAAAACACTATTAGTGAGGCGATATTAATGCTGCTCTCAAACATGATTTCTATCAATATTTCCATATTCCAAGCTTTCTATTATTTTTTTAAATATTCTTTATGCAGTGCATTTTTAACTATGCGAAATTTTTTGTTACTAATGTTAAGAAACATATGGAGATCAAGGTAAATAGTCCAACACTGATTTCAATATAAGGCTACAAATGGCTAGAGAAGCTTTCATTACGCTGTGAAATATATGGAGATCAAAAGAAATTAGGTTCAACATACTTACTTAGTCGTTCCTCTTCTACCGTTAGGTGTAGAGGTTTGGAAGAGAGAGCGCCAGACTATTCTATCAGCTATGGTTCAACATAACAATCAGAATTTTGTATTCGGATGTCACGGCAGTCCTACTGTATGGCTCTGAAACATGGAGAACGAAAAAAAAAAACAAAGCTTCGTACATTCATAAATGGGTGCTTGTGTAGAATAGAAGGATTAAAATGGCATGACAAAGTTACAAATGTAGAACTAATGACAAGATTCAGACAAGTGCCGGTAGAACAAGAGATGTCGAGAAGACGACGTCCATTTTGCTTTGCTTCCGTAATAGCCAGGATTTGTAGTTTTGCTTTCCTCATCTCTTCCACCAGCTCCTCTTCTTTCCCATTTATACTTCTTGTGTTCCAAGTTTCATAAGTTTTAGTCCGTTCCAGTTCGCCGCCTTTAGAATCAGTCCGGTTTTCTCTCTTGTATTTCTTGTAATCATGTTTTAAAGCAAACAGATGATTGGCCTGTTGTGCCTTTGCATGGTGGAGGGGCTGCCTCCTTACGGCATCCATGCAGGCCGCCCTCCTCCTTTTTCAGCCGGGCTTGGGACCGGCCTAGGCGGAGTTAGCAGTGGTTCTACTTGATGTTAACGTATACATCACATATGACGTCAGATATGACGTCACAATATATCTGGTCTCTGAATCTATTGTCTAGCATACGATTCTTAATATCTTGACGGGTAGCTTTATCACCTTTATCCGTCTGAGTGATATACCGACTGAGTAATGCACGTCCTTTATTTTTATCGGTCTACAGGCTCATACCTGCGGAGCTCAGAATATTAGGTATCGGTTGGCTTATATTGTTCCTATTCATTCGTCGATGTAAGGACTAGAATTTCTGAACGGTCTTTTCCGTGCCCACCTGTGTTACGAAGGCCTTTCACACTTGGTCCTTGGCTTCAACCCCCCCGCTATTCATCGTACTTCTCTTTCGTACTTTCGTCCATTCTTTCGTCACTCTTTCGTTTTCTATCCATGCATTCTCTACATCCTCAACCCACCAGGGTGGTTGGATGAAAGGTGTTCTAGCAGTCTTTTTCCTTGCATTTTGACGCAATATATGTAGAGGGCTATTACAGTCACGTGAGCCTGCAGGGTACTTAAAGTGTGTTTAGGCCTCCTGTGTCTGGTTACCTTCCCTTTTGCAATAAATAAATAAGTATATGGATTGAACAAGCAGAAACACTCGAATAAACTTACGACATAACGGCCAGACAGCCAGCTAGCGGTCTTTCACATAAATTTACTTCTTAATGGCTAATACAAAAGTGAGGGGGCCCCCCCCCCCCCCCCCCAATTAAAAAAAGACAGAGATAACAGCCCAGTGGTCAAAATGTTATATAAATTTGCACAATATACCCCACTTACAACGGAGAAATCACACCTCTTCTCAGGTTGCGACGTGATGTCGAATCTCGGAAATAAGTGGGAAAACAAACATACCGTAACCATGTGATATTTTAAGCAGCAGAGATAGAGCAGTTTGGGGAAGGCATCCAATTTTTTTCAAAGGGAAACCACTTAATTATTTAAAAACTATAAAACTAAATAACATATTTTCATTACTTATCTGAATTTATCAATTCATTATATAAAGTTATTTAATGCATACAAGATTCATCTATTTTTATTAGTTTATTTTTTAAATTGTTAAAATTTCTTTTGTTTTCCATGTTTAGAGTAAACAAACTTTTAATAGTATGGAGTTTATGCACATGCTAAAATAGGAAACACTTATAGGGATGTCGCTTTCAATGATAGTGTTGGATACGATTGCACTAGAACACCTACATGTTTTATCGGCGCTCGAAAGCGCACTTCGACAATACTTTAAACAAATTTTCTTTCTTGGACGTTCCTCCTCTACCTTGGGGCCGGAGTTGCAAAGAGGTATCGCGTTCATCTCTAAGTTCAAAGGTACCGGGTTCTGTTCCCGGTACAGGCAATGGTTTTGATGGAATATTTTCATAACCATTGGGAACTTATAATTTCAAACTCCCACTGATTCCCTGCGTAGTGAGATCAGATACCTAGCCTTCACGGATAAGGGCGAAAAAAAAAGACGTCCCGTCGGCAAGTTGCGCCCGTGAAAAATTCTTCGGCAGTTAAAAATCGCAAAGAGTAGTCCATACGGCCACTGCCCTCGCAGAATTTACATTGGAATCCTCGTGGTGCTTTAGAGTTTGTGCGCCGTGCTGAGATCCTCCTTATGTGATCTAGGGGAGGGGATCGGAGCACTGATGGAGTTGACCGTGTGCATTGAAAATGGTCCTTAAAACAAAACAAACAAACCTCTTCTACCTTGGGGTGTAGAATTTGTCACAGGACGGATTGGGGCGACCTTTTATTAATCACTTTTCCACTACGGCAGTACTCATTTTCAATTGTTGTACGTACTGATTATCTAAAATTTTCGGGTCGACACATTTCTTCTGCTATGTAGCAGACATTTTGTATTTTTAAACATTCTTACACTCCTCACAGAGATAAGTCGTCATGTCTTTTTGGTTATCCTGATAAGGCCATGGTGCGTTATTCGCCAAGATCGTAATACGCTGAAAGTTTGATAGCCACTACGGGGAGACACCTTATGGGCAGACATCTTCTGTTACTTGGTCATCATTTAGGTCTTGGTACATGCTATAGCTAAGGTGTTAACTTCCTAAATGACTTTATAATTTCCAGGTTCTTAATTCACCCTTGCTTACAGTTTTGTGATGATGTCGTTTTAATTCTCCAAAAGTAATTCCAAATAAAACAGCAAACCTTATATAGTTGATAACTGCTAAGTAATCATATAAACCTTTATTCAACTTAAAGAAATGCGAACAGTTTCATGTATTTTATTAAGGTACATTAAGGAAATCATCTTCTTCAGTTCCTCTAATTTTGTCTGTATATCTTTCAATATTATTGACAGTTTGGTAATGCTACTCCGCAATTTCAGCCTTTGTAGCTTGGTTAATTTATTCCTCGTAGAACTCAATTAGATTGTTTATACGTTCTCCATCTACTAGTACTTCAGGAGTATCTATTAAGGATATGGACGCTCCACCTGGAGGAATCTTTACTTCATCAATGGCTAATTCTATCAGTTTGCTTTTCTCTGCTATTCCATTGCTGCATTGGTTCGTAGCTACAACATTTCTAACTGAAAGTAATAATTATACAGTCAGCATCGAAAGACAGTCAGAACGACTGTCTACTTATGTATAAAAGTCAAACATACGATTTCACACAGAATCTTGTTCTAGGCGATGAGGTTAAAACCCTTGTCAATATACTGTAAACCACAGTATAATAAATGTCTTGAGATTCTCGAAGACTGAGCCGGACTTTTGTGACAGTCTGGGTAAGCACCTGGTTGCTACATCACCAAATAAAATCACGTCCTTGTGCTATGGCTCTCTAGATGCAACTAACTAAGAAAATATATTCTTTTACTAATCTCATAAGTGGTGCGGGGCGTGCCGACTTAGAGCATTTTTCATTGGTTATACAAATTATAAAGATTTATTTCATTAGCTACTACTATCATATTTACTTATCACAGAATTTAAATAAGCTCATGCAAATGACGTGATGTAGTCCTCTTTTTAGCGTTGCTGAGCAACTCCCGCAAAAACTTAAGGAACACAGTTAGACAAAGTTTTGTGCTTCGACTTCTATGATGCATTTAGTAATTTATTCTGTCTTTATTTATTACGTTAGCGTTGGTTACTAGCGTCAGAGTAGGCCATCCGGTCACATAAATATTGAATCTTGCTTCATAAAATATGCTTGTGAGTAAGTTGAGCTGGCTAGCTGTATATGCGAATCAACTTGTAAATATGGAATCTTGATTCTCAAAATGCGCTCTTGTGAGTGAGTTGAATATGATATTTTGAATATGTAATCAACTTGCGAGCATTTCATAAAAGGTGAATAAAAATGCTTCGTCCACCGTCTTAATCGTGTGCGAAAAAGCTTCCCTTTTAATTTAGGAAGTGAAGGATGTCCTAAATGGCAAATTCTGTTATCCAGACGTACACTAGCGTCTTTTTTGGTTAGACGACAATAACGTAAGCGGTAGACTCGGATCTCTGTTGGACTGAAGACACACAAAAGTCTTCTTAAGTTTTCACACTTAATTTCAATGGTTGACTTTCTTTTATACTGCTCCTCAAAAATGATGATTTAAATTCTCTAGTTATTATGTATGACATAAGATGCACCTGATAAGTGTTAATTTAATGCGCATTGGTGTGTGTGTGCACATGCAAATGTGTACGGATGATCTAACAATGTAGATGAAGTGAAGTATGAACTATCAATTACCTCCGATCATCTTAGAGGAAAATCTTTTGATTAAATTAATCATTAATTGAAAAACTGTCTTCTGCACATTTAGCTATGATTCTAAGTGCAAAAGGGAACTTAACTAAAGACTAAGAAAACATTTTAATAGTTTCTAAAAGATTCACTAACCTCCTTTTCCCGTTCGCAAATTCCTTTCAGAACACAATGCATAACCGATATTAATTATTTTATCCACACTCAATTAATTGCAGTCTATGCTCTGCGATATTCTCTACACCACGCTGTTGAAAACTTTGTACTCATTTCCAGAGAATATTACGCTACATTATATTTTTAAAACGTCACAGATGGACCCATTAGGCCGGTGACGTATAACTCCGCCTATAAACCAATTGCCAAGAGCCCTTGTGGTCACCCAGGCCTAGGATCTCTTTTGCCCCCTGTCAGCGCGTGTCACTAGCTAAAGTGGAATGGGCTATTTGCCACAAATTGTCAATGCAGTGCTGCATGACAAACTAGAGTTTGTTGATTCACCGGCTAATGCAAAAAAAAATCACCCGCCTTCTAACTATCACAAAGCTTTCTGTCTGTTTATCGCTTCTGTCTGTTTCTTTTTATTTCATTATCTTGCCTGCGGATTCCTTTATCCTTGTTTCATATCTAAGATTCATATCGTTCTACCGTCCGCTACGATCTCGAAACAAATATTGTTGGTGTCGTTAATGTCCGTCGTCCGGAGTATATTGTTTGCGTGCGCCCATTCTTCCCCAATGTGGTGACATGTCGTCTGTTTGAACAAAGATCTACCCATGAAAAGACTAAACTCTATTGTCCAGGCAGCTCCTTCAACAATAATCAATACACAAAGGTGGTATGTATGACAATATGAACAGGTGAAAGAGATATCAAAGAAGTGGTTTGGTTTTGTTTGGTTTAAAGTATTATCTTCACTGCACATGGACTACTCCAAAGACGTTGTACCATGCCCATGTGTGTTTCACCAGATTTCTCACAAAGCAATCTGTCGTCGGCACGATCACGCCAGTTGTCAGAAAAAGTCAAAAGCGTGTTAAAGTCCAGTGGTGATTAAAAGATTAACTTTAGCAGCGATGAAAGAGCGAATATGGTTGAAAATGCAATGACGGAAGATGATGGAATAGAGAGCGATAAGACTTGGCGCTCGTTTATCACATAGTCACATATACCAATTTTCCGCAAATATATTAAATCCACTATTATTCTCCGTTGAGCAGTCGTCAATTTCTCGTTCTCTCTCTTTCTCTCTCTCTCTCTGTCTCTCGCACTCACTCTCTCTCCCCCTGTCTTTTGCTCCATGCCTCGCTGTTACTCCCTCCCATTCCAAGTTCATTTGCGCGTGCGCTTCATATTCCGATCCTTTCCCAGCTTAGGGCGTTTCTGAAGGACATCCCCACGAATGCACAAGAGTTGTTTGAATAGTTTGCGTTTCACAAATCTAGACGTTACAAAGCAGGGAAATTATGTTTAAACTAGCAATAACCCGTCAACATTGACATGTTATTAATTATAGTGTGTTGTTTCTGTTACATGTATTACAGACGATACTATCACTACTGTGGTCATTTCATTGCAGGCGACCGTCATTAGATATTTGTAGTGAACATTATATAGATGTATTAAATATGAAGACATGTAGTAACCTTACCTAAATGGCACGTGGAGCAGTGATAATGATCTAATGGACCGTAAATTGACTAAATAACTACCATTTTTTTATGACAACATATCTCGTAATTGTTAGCGCATCTTTTAAAATCTTGCCCTGCTCGACTTACTGCCTCTGAGAACAACGTTTGAAGTTTGACGAAACTCCAGTTCATGTACTGTTTATCAATCGTGTTATTGGCGTCTTTCCATAATCAAACTGTTCATGCACACCTTCATTTGCGTAATTTTTCTATTTTTGGGAGAGTACATATAAGGGGATACAATACAATTATTGTCTAACTTTCAACCACAGTTGCACCCTCTTAGCTGTGGGTGAAAGTTAATGTACTCTCTCGAAAATAGAAAAAGTGCGCAAATGACGGTGTGCAAAATGTGACTGACCGATCGACCGAAGTACTTACGGCGGGTATTATGGTATTGAATCTGCATGCTCTGAATAGCCAGGTGGGGATATTGTTGTCTGTACCTTAAATATCTAGAGTTGTTTATTGTTGGCACTAGGTGATGTTAAAATCGAAAATAACAATTTCCTTTGCAATAATTATCAAGACACCCATACAACAGCTGGATATGACAGATGTGTTTTCTCAGACTGACGAATGTGAAAACTTAGATAAGCGAAGAAGGGCTTAATGTTATGTTGATAGTATCGACCTAGAACAAACTAATAAAATCTACCACAGACATCAATACTAAAATCATTCAGCACATTGCACAACTAAAAGAAAAAAAAATACACACACACAAATTTATAATTTTAATGTTATAGTATTGCCTTTTCAATTGTATTTGTTATTTATTATTTTTTTTACTTCTTCTTCTTCTTCTTTGATCCACTGTCACTGAGCGTCAGCTCTTGGTGACCTTTATGCTATTATATGGTACTGCGTAGTTCGTATAAGCTGTTCTGAGCTGTCATACAGTGTATTGTCTATGGATGGGTTGTGTGGTAGCAGTTGTTGTCTCAGTCCCTGAAGTGCAGGGCACTGTAGTAGGTTGTTTTCCACTGTCTCCAACGGGTTAGGGCAGTGTCTACATTTTGCAATATGTTGTGAACATAGTCTGTTTCTGTGGCCATTTAGTGTAGAGTGACCGGTTCTTAATATGAAGATTTAATTTGGTATCGTCGTTCGATATCGTTCATTGCGTCTTTCTTATTTGGGGCTGTTTGGTGAATGAAGCGTCTTCTTCCTGTTTTAGCCTGTGCCCACGTGTTCAGCCAAACTTCTCTACAGTTGTTTTTGACCATTTGTTTAACTGTTAACATATTCAATGGTTTATCAATCTGTGGCATTTTTGCTCCCTGCTTTGCCAGTCTATCAGCAACTTCATTCAGTGTGATGTTTATGTGGCCAGGTATCCATTGCATGTATTTTTCTGTTCCATACACGTTCATAATTTTGTGACATGTTTCTTGGACCTTCTGGATAGTATTGATTGAGTTGGTTTTCCAGTTTCCTATTGCCAAGAGGGCAGCCTGCGAGTCTGAGAGTACAACATCATTTGGTTCCATTTCGTCTGATTCAAAGAGCTCAAAAATTCTAGATAGGGTTTTCTGGATGGCGACTACTTCGGCTTCGTAGTTTGTGCACCAGGCATCATAGGGACCTGCAATTTTGATGGGTTCTTCTGTACTGGGTGGGGTGATTATGGCCCCATATCCAGCATTTATGACTACTTGATAAGGGTGGATTTAAGGCTGTCTTCACTGGTGATAAGGCCACACTGTCTGGCAAAATGATAGGATAAGAACTGGCCATATGGACGTTGCAAGTTTAAGTCCAAGTCCGTGGTAAATCATTAGCTATGTCCAATACCACCCCTATCGACACCCGGTATATATATATAGTTGAGGAGGTATAGTGTCTTATCTGGTTTTTTTTGTTGTTGCTGCTGAGAATATTGTAATGAGGTAGTTCACAGTTACAGCACAGAGATATGACATGTAAAGTCATCGAAAGGGTGAACTGCTTTGACGTTTCATCATTTATTTGGACGCCACAAATGACAGGTACGTTACATAAGTCATGGACATCAACAGTTCAATATATAATTCAGCATACAAAAGTTTCTGCATGGATCTGCATACCTTCTCCAAGTTGATACAGATAATCCTAGCTGACGATAGCCTCAGCTTCATCTCATAAATATTCATAAATATCAATACTCCTCTCTGATACTGGAAGATCAGATGTACAATATAAATCCATTACTGTTCGCACGAGAATGGCATACATGGTGTACAGGTCAAACTGACCTTTATAACATTCCTAAGTCTAACCCTCGACAAAGGAGCAATCGCGGATGTAGCGATGTTCATAGGACGTAGAACTGGTCCTCGGGCTTAGTATATCCCGTGTACATATAACTTGCATGTATGAAGATACCTGGGGTGTGACTTCTAGTAGAGGAACCTCTATCACTGTAATACGTGAGCGAGCAGAGATCGACCATTGTCAACATAATGTTAAATTATAGATTTGAAACATAAATGAGGTATTACCTTGTATCGAAATCAACACCACAAAAAACATACGCCTCCAGGCGTTTTCGAATAATCAAGGCAAGGACCTTGTAAGCGAACTAACTCACAATAAGGCTCCTAATTCCCTAACACAAATCACAGAGACGCGCATAGCGTTCTGCTCGGCTCAAAACATCTCATCGAATCCCTGGGCGGAAAACGATTCTAACTTTCTTAAAGTTCGCGCATGCGCAGAACGCATACACTTGAGTAATAATCAACGAGACGATGGTTGAAGACCTTCTAGAAAGATTTTGTAAGAAACCGTGCCTTATATGGACAGCAAAAGAATCCTCAACACTGGTTTCAATCATTCTAAGAAACAGTTGACCGATACTACCATATAAGGAGAGTGACCAACACATCGTACAAAAAAAATGGACCGATGAGTTCCGTCACAAGAGAAGGTACCCATCCTTGTAAAAAGCAATCACAGTTAACCAAGAGTTATCTAGCTTAGACTGTGCGAAAAATCAAAGTATACAATTCAGACAAGTTAAATTATACAATGTCTTTAGACAAAATTATACAATGTCTTTAGACAAAATTATACAATGTCTTTTGAAAAATTATACAATGTCTTTTGAAAAATTCTGTGCGTAACAGATTACCGCACCGGTCGGGAAAACAAGAAACATTTTTTTTTCAATCCTAGAGCCAGAAACAACAGGCTCTAAACGCACGTATGACGCGTGGATATAATGCCTAATATGCGGCTAGCTCGACGCATAGAGCGATAGCTGAGATTGTATCTCAGAACCTTAGAGAAAATATTTCCCTAAGTGTACGCGTATATTCCAGGGAGGTGCCACCAACATACGCCACAGTGATGGCAACATCACAATGCAAGCCAAATCATAGTCATACAAATCTATGAAATTACATATATTATCAAAGTATTAAACATTGAAGTGTTGTGCAAACAGCGGTGTTATATATTACTATACCGCACTATAGAATTACACAAAAATACATGATACAAGCATATAATATAATGATACATTGTATTGCTCTAATTAAATAGATGTTCTTAGAAGATGTGGATATAATCCGCTCCCAATTAGCTTAGGACTTGACAACTTCAAAGTTCCACAATGTACATAATCTCGCTGACGTCAATGGTGTGCTGCGAAAATATCAATAACACAAAATCTTTATGGTATATGCTAAATTTCTTAATACATCAATCAAAATACAATATATAAATGTGGCCATGTAAACTTTGGGCCCATATATTGCTAACTAAGCCTTCTTTCGTTTTGATAACAGAGAAAAGGAAATTATATGGTACAATGTTATAAATTCACAAAATAAGATAACATATGTGCTGATATGTCATTATAGTAGTGGACTGTATATCAGGAAATATATGACAGAAGAATTAAGTGGAATCGTGTGGGCATCTGGACAAAATGTCTGCCATCACATTATCCGAACCACGGATAGCTCGCACCGTAAAATGAAATGGTTGAAGAGCTATGGCATATCGAGTGGACCTCGAGCTCTTCAAGTTTTTGCTCTGAATAGCAGTAAGAGCTTTCTGGTCGGATTCCACAATGAAATGTGCGCCTAGAAGGAATCTTTGCAACTTGAGAATTGACCATACCATAGCCAATAATTCACGGTCTAAAACCGAGTAATTCCTTTCTGCAGCATTTAATTTCCTAGAGATATACATCACCGGATGCAGAGTATCAGAATACTCCTGCATAAGTGCTGCCCCAATCCCAGTTGACGAGGCGTCACTTCGAAGAACAAAAGTCTTCTCAATAGTAGGTAACCTAAGGATAGGTGGGGATGAGAATAGAGTTTTAATCTGGTCCAATGAGAATTAACATTCTTGAGACCAGCGGATCAGATTAGGCAATCCTTTCTTCAGTAAAGTGGAAAGTGGTGCCATAATGGAGGACAGATTCGGAATGAATCGTCCGTAAAATTGTATCAAACCTAAGAGACTCCGTACTTGTTTCTTCGTCTTAGGAACAGAAATGTTTAGTATTTTCGAAACATTGTGGTCATCTGTCTTTAAAAGACCATGACCAACACGATGACCCAGGAAAGAAATCTCGCTAAATCCTATAAAGGCTTTAGAGGGTTTTGCAGTCAAGTTATACTCGCGAAGAGTAGACAGCAATTCGTATAAACCAAAATAGTGATCTTCCCAGGAATCACTGAATAGACAGATATCGTCTAAGTATGCTATGACATCAGTACGATATGAAAGAATTCGACGCATCATGCGTATGAATGTAGCAGGGGCGTTCATAAGGCCGAAAGGCATGAAATTCCATTGAAATAAACCCCTAGGTGTAGAAAAAGTGGTAAGAGGTTTGGCACGTTCAGTTAAAGGAACTTGCCAATAACCTTTAGACAAGTCTAGTTTGGTAAAGAATCTAGAATTAGAAAGTTTGTTTAGTAGCTCTTCTAGTGAAGGCATAGGTTCAGCATCAAACTTCGTAACTTGGTTCAATTTGCGATAATCAACGCAAATGCGAATATTATTGTCTTTTTTTCGGACAATAACCATAGACGAAGAGTATGGTGAAGTAGATGGTTCTATTAATTTCAATCGTATCATCTCATCCAATTCTTTCTCGACTTGTGATTGAAAATGGATAGGTATTGGATAGGGTCTGACTCTGATAGGATTATGGTCAGTAAGCACTATGTCATGCTCGATGACAAGTATGTGTCCCGGGATGTCTGTAAGGACATCCTGAAATGTCTGCAACATCGAAGAGACTTGTCGATGTTCTTCAGCGGAAAGATTAGGAGAAACGGTAACGTTTTTCCAAGATTCCGTAGAATGAAGTGGGACCATAGGAAGTGGAAGATTGACATCAGAAAAAGTAGTTTCCTCATCCTGTATGACTGACAGGGATGAGTAATGACCATAAGGTACTGGAGTGTCGTCCGTCGCCGGGAAAATAGGCTGCAAATAGTCAGGTCGTTCATGAAATTCCGACAACATATTTATGTGGAAAGTTTTATGTTTCCCATCAATATCGACAACATAGTCGACGTCGGAAATCTTGGAGACTATTGCATATGGACCTTTCCATGCAATAAGAAGGGAGTAGAACGAGTGCTTTGTCACCTGGACAAAGTTGTCGTAGACATCTATTTTTATTAGCAAATTGTCTTGCCTTTTCTTTGGCAAACTCGGATGACGAAGTTGCTAATTTGCATGCCTCGATGATCTTTTGCCTAAGAGCAATGACATACTCATAAGAAGATTGAGTGTCATCGGTAATATTATCGGCAGTGATGAGATCGTGAAGTAAAGACATAGGACCGCGCGGTCGCGCGCCAAAGACAAGTTCAAAAAAAGAAAACCCTGTGTGTTCATTGGGGACCTCTCTGTAAGCAAAGAGAGCCGCGGGTAAAACCCTGTCCCAATCCTGAGGATGATCCTCAGTTATCTTCCCAAGTAAAGTCTTTAGTGTCCTATTCAAACGCTCAACTAACCCATTCGACATTGGGTGATATATACTGCTGAGAGACCTTTTAATATGTAAAATATACATTACCTGTGACATAGTGTCGGATATAAGTTGCGTGCCATGGTCTGACAATATTTCTCTGGGGAAACCCAAGCGAGAAATATCAGCAACAGAGCGTCTGCGATATCAGCAGTTGAGATGATCTTAAGAGGGATAGCCTCTGGCCAACCTGTGCACATATCGACACATGTGAGGTTAAATTGATGTCCTCTAGCCGACTTAATCCTAAAAGGACCGATAATATTTATCGCCATCTTCTGAAAAGGACAAATAGGAATGTCAGCAGCCTGGATAGGCGCAGCATGTCGTGGTCCTCTCGATTTGACCTCCTGACATACCTTGCAAGATCGACAGTAAATAGGTATGTCCTTGCTTACAAATGGCCAAAAGAAAGCCGCAAGAACTCTCGACTTTGTACGGGAAAACCCCATATGTCCAGCACATTGTGAGTCATGAGCATGTTGCAATATTTGCAACCTCATACTCTTAGGCACAAGAATTTGAGAGTGTGCAGACATAGTCGAGTCTTGTACCATACGTACAAGTACGCCGTTCTTCATAGAAATCCAAGACTTTCTATTTGTATTTTGATTTGGATCAAGTTTTTTTGCTAGTATGAAGAATTTTTGCAAAGAAAGATCTTCTTCTTGCAACTTTATGAATGAGTCACGTGGAATAATGCAGTGACTACCTTGGCTATCTACTTCATCATCACTAGTCAATGAAGTTTGAGGTGTTTCAAGAGCCTGTGCTCTTGTGACCACTGCATTGGTAGCATGCATATTTTGATCTTCCCACGCAGCTATCTACTGTGGGGTACATTCACTAACTCCGTGAATACGACCGATAATAAGGTCTGCAATAGGGTTAGGAAGAAGACACGCGTGGACATCTCCCGTAAAGAAGGGAGTAGCAATATGTATTATGGCAGTAGGATACTTTTCCAAAGTGCCACAAAATGTGACACATTTGATGACTTTCCTGTAGCACAGGATGGATTTACAAGAGATTGTCTAACACCAATAGTAGTACATCCAGAATCAAACAGAAGTGAGACTGGATTACTATTTACAAGACCCTTATGTAGTATAAGAGAACCTCTCCCGTCATGCGCAACTGCAGCAGGGAGAGCAGGAAGAGGGTGTCCACAGCTTAAAGTAGTTACGGTAGTTGGTTCGAACAAAGTACTACATTGGGGATATTTATTTGCTCTACCAAAATCAAAAGCAGAACATCCGATAGCATTAGGGTTTTTATCACTATTAACCTGTTTTTCTGCTCCCTGAGATTCTTGTTGTACAGAGTTTGTCTGTTGATATCTCTTTCTCTTATGTACAGATCTACCGCGACCATTATTGCCTCTGAAATTATCATTATTTTCCCTCCTGTAATTGTTATCCTGGTTTGTGTTCCAGTTTCCATAATTGTCATTATCATCTCTGTATTGATTTGAAAATCTAGTAGTTTGATTTTGAGGTTTACGCGAAAAGTAGTTACCTCTATATTGACTACCTTTGCGGAAATGTCTAAAATTATTAGATGCATAATAACGAGGAGTGTCAGCTTGTCTCCAGTTATTCGAAGAGGAATCACCATGTGATTGATTGCTATGATTTTGATCATAATTACGGTTACTCTTTCTATTAATATTATTTTGAGTACCCTGAAATTTACGGTTTAAGTTTTGGCCATATGGTGCTGCCGAAGCAACTGGCATACCTTCTTTTACTCTAGAGTTGCTAATGGTTACGTGAGGGTGCGCAGTCACATACTGGCAACAGTATTCTTCCATTTCTTTTATGTTTTTAGGCTTACGCTCATGAAGAAAAGAAAGAAAAGATTCATTGACAGAAGACATAACCTTGTCTCTAAGTAGTAAGTCCATAAGTGCTTCGTATGTATGTTCTGTCTTAGACAGCTCAACCCAACGTGAAAAAGTAAGACGTATCTTTGAAATGAATTCAGAGAATTCAACTCCAGTATCTGGCAACATATTTTTAAATTGAAGACGATAACCGTCTTCGTTAAGTTGGTACTTCTTTAACAAGACTGCCCTGATAACTTCATAATTGTTCTTGTCGGGCTCATCTACCATACTTAACATACTCAAAGTATCACCTCTAAGTAAGTTGGACAATTGATAGACATACATTGATTTATCTATATTATGTGTTGTACATGCACGTTCGAATCTATCCAGATAAAACCTTATATCATCACTGGAAGCATTGAATGCAGGTAACTTTATCTTAACATTACTTGCATTGAACTTATCTGACCCCTTATTTGCATCATTAGCATTAGCAGACAACTTCAACTTTTCTAACTCCAAAGCTAAAAGTTTTTCTTCATGCTCCATTTTTGCTTTTCTCTCATCAGCCTCTCTTTGTAACCTTCTTTCCTCAGCTTCAGCCTCTCTTTGCAACCTTTTTTCCTCAGCTTCAGCCTCTCTTTGCAACCTTTTCTCTTCAGCCTCTTTTTCAAGTCTTTTATTTTCAGCCTCTTTTTCAAGTCTTTTATTTTCAGCCTCTTTTTCAAGTCTTTTATTTTCAGCTTCTTTTTCAAGTCTTTTATTTTCAGCCTCTTGTTCAAGTCTGTTATTTTCAGCCTCTTTTTCAAGTCTTTTATTTTCAACCTCTTTTTCAAGTCTTTTATTTTCAGCTTCAGCTTCTCTTTTCTGTTTCTCCATTTCCATTTGGAATCTCCTTTCCTCCACCTGCATCTGCAGTTTCTTTTGTTCAGCTTCCATTTCCATTTTTTTCTCTTCCATCTTTAATGCTTTATCATATTGAGTAGTCGCATATTCTTCCAATTTATCACCTGTCTTGCCAAGGGATTTCCCTTGCTCAATAAAGTAATCAAGTGTAGACATGATGTCTAATATTATGAGTCACCAAATCTGAAATAATTAATTAACTTATTTCAATCTTAATAGTCTTCTTCTTCGATCCTTAACCACCGACCGTCAAAGCAGTCAGTGGCCATCACGCCTAGTGGCGTCTTGTAGGGCAACAACAAATTGATTCCACTTTGCACGGTCGGTGGCCATCCTTCGTACAGTGCCCCAACTCTGGTTCATTCTTTGCATCTCAGCCTCCACAGTCCTCCGCCACGTTGTTTTTGGTCGGCTTCTCTTTCGCTTTCCTTCAGGGGTCCAAAGCATAGCTGTTCTTGTGATGGCATCGGGGTCTCTTCTGAGGACATGACCAACCCAGCTCCAGCGTCTGCCAGCTATGATGGTGTGCATGTCCTCTTGCTTGCTACGAGTAAGCAGATCTTGGTTGGTGATGGTATTCGGCCAAAAGATGCGGTGAATTTTTCTTAGGCATGTTGTGTGAACAGAAGACAATTTTGACATTTCCTTCTCTGTGACTCTCCAGCATTCCGCACCATAGAGAAGCACAGAAAGCACGCAAATCTTAATAGTGACAAGACTTAAATAAGAACTTGTATAATCACAATGTTTACCCCAATCTCTGTGGGAAACAAGTCTTTGACAAAGAACTTGTATTACTCAATGTATAATAATACCACAAGTCACTTCTTAATCATAAGGGCACTACACATCCAATAGTGCATAATCACATCATCATCAGTTATTTATCATAACTGCACTACACATCCAATAGTGCATGAACCAATCCAACAGTTAGTTATGATAAGTGCACTATACAGCTAATAGTGCATATGCAAATATGTAACAATAGTGAAAGCTAACTATGCAAGAACTATGTAAACAATAACAATAATCGAAGACAATGTAAATAATAACAAAGATCCAAGACAATGTAAACAATAACAAAGATCAAACACAATACGAAAACATTCGCAAAAGTCAAAGAAATAAACAGCGAAAACTAAAAGTAAATATCACAAAGAATGTGTTGACAAATGCGAAGAATGTAAACAAACAAATGACGTCACAGTGTATAAACAAAAATGGTGTATAGAACTGAATAATAGAAAAGAGGAGACCTACAAATACAAACAAATCAAAACAAAACTAAAGAATGCGAAAAATAACGAAAACAAAACTGCACATGTCGTCACAACTAACAAAAATAGCAATAAATATTGCTAACAATTTCCAATTAAGGAAATTGCTCCTACCAGAACGCTACCATAAGACCTCTATGACGTGGTATCTCTTATGATAGTCACCTACCCAACCAAACCCTCTAAAATATAAACATATAAATATACAAATAACATATAACATGTAAACATATAACATGTAGCAAATAAGTATAATAAGGGCGAGAAAGAATAGAAGGCTCAGTTAGAGTATAAGGGCACAGTTCACAAACAAAACAGGCCACTTAACTTCTATAAATCCAAGCGTCAGCACGGTGCAGAACAGGATGCGATCAGCATTCTGAGGATAAATGATCCAACGTTGATCGACATCTGCTCCCATGAACAGCCATGACGTAGGAAAAGAGCTTCTGATATAGAATGTTGTTACGGCACTTGTCCTTTCTTCTTGCAATGCCCGGTACTTGACCTTCTAACTGCTATAAATCGATTCGATCGGTACTTGACCTTCTGAATCAGCAACAGTAAATCGATTTGATCGGCACTTGTCCTTCTCAATCAGGAACAGTAAATCGACTTGATCGGCACTTGTCCTTCTCAATGAGGAAACTTTGATAAACTGACGAGCAGCGCCGGGTACTTTCAAAAATATTTCAAAATTCAGCAACGCCGGGTAGTTTCACAATATTTCATTGAAGGAAGTGAGTTCACAATGACGAACTGCAATGTTGTATGTAGTATGCTGTATGGGTTTGTTGACCCCCTTGAGTGCTGGTACCAGATTAAACCAACTTCTGGCCACCAAAAATGATAAGGGTGGATTTAAGGTGTCTTCACTGGTGATAAGGCCACACTGTCTAACAAAATGATAGGACCAGAACTGGCCATATGGACGTTGCAAGTTTAAGTCCAAGTCCGTGGTAAATCATTAGCTATGTCCAATACCACCCCTATCGACACCCGGTATATATATATAGTTGAGGAGGTAGGGTGTCTTATCTTGCTTTTTGTTGTTGCTGCTGTGTATATTGTAATGAGGTAGTTCACAGTTACAGCACAGAGATATGACATGTAAAGTCATCGAAAGGGTGAACTGCTTTGACGTTTCATCATTTATTTGGACGCCACAAATGACAGGTACGTTACATGAGTCATGGACATCAACAGTTCAATATATAATTCAGCATACAAAAGTTTCTGCATGGATCTGCATACATTCTCCAAGTTGATACAGATTATCCTAGCTGACGATAGCCTCAGCTTCATCTTATAAATATTCATAAATATCAATACTCCTCTCTGATACTGGAAGATCAGATGTACAATATAAATCCATTACTGTTCGCACGAGAATGGCATACATGGTGTACAGGTCAAACTGACCTTTATAACATTCCTAAGTCTAACCCTCGACAAAGGAGCAATCGCGGATGTAACGATGTTCATAGGACGTAGAACTGGTCCTCGGGCTTAGTATATCCCGTGTACATATAACTTGCATGTATGAAGATACCTGGGGTGTGACTTCTAGTAGAGGAACCTCTATCACTGTAATACGTGAGCGAGCAGAGATCGACCATTGTCAACATAATGTTAAATTATAGATTTGAAACATAAATGAGGTATTACTTTGTTTCGAAATCAACACCACAAAAAACATACGCCTCCAGGCGTTTTCGAATAATCAAGGCAAGGACCTTGTAAGCGAACTAACTCACAATAAGGCTCCTAATTCCCTAACACAAATCACAGAGACGCGCATAGCGTTCTGCTCGGCTCAAAACATCTCATCGAATCCCTGGGCGGAAAACGATTCTAACCTTCTTAAAGTTCGCGCATGCGCAGAACGCATACACTTGAGTAATAATCAACGAGACGATGGTTGAAGACCTTCTAGAAAGATTTTGTAAGAAATCGTGCCTTATATGGACAGCAAAAGAATCCTCAACACTGGTTTCAATCATTCTAAGAAACAGTTGACCGATACTACCATATAAGGAGAGTGACCAACACATCGTACAAAAAAAATGGACCGATGAGTTCCGTCACAAGAGAAGGTACCCATCTTTGTAAAAAGTAATCACAGTTAACCAAGAGTTATCTAGCTTAGACTGTGCGAAAAATCAAAGTGTACAATTCAGACAAGTTAAATTATACAATGTCTTTAGACAAAATTATACAATGTCTTTAGACAAAATTATACAATGTCTTTTGAAAAATTATACAATGTCTTTTGAAAAATTCTGTGCGTAACATTGCTTTGAAGGCTGATCCGTCTGTGTAGGCATGGATATTGTCTTCATCATACTGACAGATGGTGTCCATGGCAAGTGTTTTCAGCAGTGTGGGTATGAGGCTTTTATTTGCGGGTTGCAGAAGGTTTGTACGCATTATTGGTCTTTTTAGTTCAACGTGAGGTGGTAGCTCAGGTACAGCTTGAGTAGGCAGTCTAGTCTCTGGTATGTAGTGCTTCCCTGAAAGCTCTTGGTACTTTCTAGTGAAAGATGTCTTTTTAATTCGGTACTTGGAGTTGTGGTCACCGATAACATTTTTACAAGGGTCATCTTTGTCAGCTCGCAAGAACCTTTCTGCCGTGACGATAACTGATTTCTCTCTCCTTAGTTCTAGGGGCCTCGACATTGGCGGAAATCTTGCATGCGCTGGTAGTAGTTTGCAAGCCTCCACAGATGAATGTGAGTGCCTGGTTTTGTATGCGATCTAGTTTCAGTCTGAGAGTTGGGCTAGCAGTGGCTTGCATGGGTAGAGAGTAATCCATAACTGAGCGCACGTACCCCAGGTAAAGTTGTCGTAGGGTGCTCCTTATTGGCTCCCCAATCAGTGCTTGCCAAACGCTTTATGAGGTTTAGCCTTCTAGAGGCTTTTGCAGTTAGGGACTCAACATGTGTTTTGTATGTGAGTCTGGTATCTAGCTATATCCCTAGATAAGTCGGATTGTTCTCTTTAGCTAACTTTGTATCATCAATTTTTAAATCCAGTTCTTTCTTTACTGTTTTGTTGCTGAGTGTGAATATAGTGTAGACTGTCTTACTCGTGTTAATCACCATTTTCCAGAAGCTGCAGTAGGTTGTTAGAGCAGCCAGTGCACGGTTTAGGCCGGCTACATCAAAATTCTACATCCAGACAGGATGACAGCCATGAATCACACCCCTTGCTAGCGATACTTCCGCTGCATAGCCTTTGACCTTTTCTAGCGACAACCAACATAGTTCGACTTAGAAATGTAAAGATATCCATATATAAGTCAGACTCGTCCTACTCATACAAACACTACGTATAAATTCAGGCCATCGATATACTGAAGCAAGAATAATCTATTCCTACCCAGCCAAAGAATAAATCGCAGTAGGCCTAAATTCGTCCGCGGAGTCCGATCGAAGATGACGGAACTGCCTTCAAGGGAAGTAACTCAAAAATGACTTCTCCTTAAGCACTTAAAAAGGAAACACTTTGTTTACCAAAATATTTGCGAACATAATAAGTATATAAATGTATTATATTGCAAGATAGTAAAAATTGCCCTTTACAGTCTTACCACACCTCCCGGGAAAAAAAAAATAAATTTTTTTTTTTAAAATACATCTAGGAGCACCATACAATAGGCTCAAAACGCAAGAATACTGCGCAGATGCAAATATCAGGAATAACTATAATTCCTAATATGACCGGTGAGAATATATCTCAAAATCTGAGAGAAATTGTTTCTCTACGAATAAATGTTTCCAGGAAGGTGTGATGTACGTATAATACAATTCTGGTAATTATACAATGCATACCAAAAATTCACACTATAATCTTAAATTTATGATTTATGAAGAAACAATCATCAAAGAACAGCGGTGAATAAACATCAATAAACCGCTAAGTAGAGATACCATCATTCTATTATTAAATTACAAATGTGTATCTTAGTAAAGAACAAAAAATAACTGTTGTAAAGTTATACATATTAAAAAATCCAATATTTAACAGTTAAGTGGCATCATGTGGGCATCTGGACAGAATGTCCGCCATCACATTTTCTGAACCACGGATAGCTCGTACCGAAAAATGAAAAGGTTGAAGAGCGATTGCGTATCGAGTTGATCTCGAGCTCTTCAAGTTCTTACTTTGGATAGCCGTAAGAGCTTTTTGGTCAGTTTCCACTACGAAATGCGCGCCCAGAAGGAATCTTTGGAGTTTGAGAATTGACCAAACCATTGCCAATAATTCACGGTCTAAAACCGAGTAATTCCTTTCTGCAGCATTAAGTTTTCTGGATATATACATTACAGGATGCAGAGTTCCAGAGTACTCTTGCATTAGTGCCGCTCCAATCCCAGTGGATGAAGCGTCACTACGAAGAACAAATGTCTTATCTGTTGTAGGTAACACTAAAATAGGTGGTGATGAAAACATAGTTTTGATCTTCTCTAGTGAAGATTGGCATTCATGAGACCAGTGAACCATGTTAGGCGACCCTTTCTTTAATAGTGTAGAGAGAGGTGCCATGATAGAGGACAGATTCGGAATGAAACGTCCATAAAATTGTATGAGACCTAAAAGACTTCGCACTTGCTTTTTAGTCCTAGGGATAGAGATGTTAAGTATCTTAGTGATATTATGGTCTTCTGTCTTCAAGAAACCGTGACCTACTCGATGGCCTAAGAAAGCAATTTCGCTAAAGCCAATACAAGCTTTAGATGGTTTTGCTGTCAGGTTATACTCACGCAGAGTTGATAATAATTCAACTAACCCTGAATAGTGATCTTCCCAAGTATCGCTGAAAAGACAGATGTCGTCTAGATAAGCAATGACATCTGACCGATACGATAGGATTCGACGCATCATGCGTACAAATGTAGCTGGTGCGTTCATAAGGCCGAAAGGCATAAAATTCCATTGGAAAAGGCCTCTGGGAGTAGAGAAAGCGGTAAGAGGTTTGGCGCGTTCGGATAATGGAACTTGCCAATATCCTTTAGACAAATCAAGTTTAGTGAAAAAATGCGATTTAGAAAGACGAGTAAGTAACTCTTCTAGTAAAGGCATAGGTTCAGCATCGAACTTCGTAACTTGATTCAATTTGCGATAGTCAACGCAAAGACGTATGTTATTGTCTTTTTTTCGAACAATAACCATCGGCGAAGAATATGCAGAAGTGGATGGTTCGATTATTTGTAAATCTATCATTTCATCCTACTCCTTTTCAACCTGTGTTTGGAAATGTATAGGGATAGGATAAGGTCTAACCCTAATTGGAGTATGTTCAGTTAGAACAATGTCATGCTCAATGACATGAGTTTGTCCAGGGATGTCAGTGAGGACATCCTGAAATGTTTGTAACATAACCGAAACTTGTCGCCGTTCTCCTAGAGACAAATCAGGAGAAACAGTAACGTCTTTCCATGATTCACTAGAATGAAGTGGGATCATTGGAAGCGGAAGATTAACATCCGAAAAACTTGTTTCCTCATCCTGTATTACAGACAGTGATGAGTAATGACCATGTTTGACATGAGAATCGTCCGTTGCCTGGAAAATAGGCTGTAGATAGTCAGGACGTTCATGGAACTCCGTAAGCATATTGATGTGGAAGGTTTTATGCTTCCCGTTGATATCGACGATGTAGTCAACATCTGAAATTTTCGATATTATATCGTACGGACCTTTCCAACTAATAAGGAGTCTATTTTCACGACAAGGTAGCAAAACAAATGCTTTGTCACCAGGACAAAGTTGTCGTAAAGTTCTATTCTTATTAGCAAATTGTCTTGCCTTCTGCTTAGCAAATTCAGAAGAGGACGTTGCCAATTTGCATACTTCGATAATCTTCTGTCTCAGCGCGATGACATACTCGTAAGAAGATTTTGTGTCATCGTCAATATTGTCAGCTGTTATAAGATCATGCAGCAAAGACATTGGGCCGCGCGGTCGCGCGCCAAAGACAAGTTCAAAGGGCGAAAACCCTGTATGTTCATTGGGGACCTCTCTGTACGCGAAGAGGGCCGCGGGTAAAACCCTATCCCAATCTTGAGGATGATCCTCAGTTATCTTCCCTAATAAGTTCTTAAGTGTTCTATTTAGTCGCTCGACCATCCCATTGGACATAGGATGATAGATGCTACTCAAAGATCTCTCTATCTGTAGAGTAGACATTACTTGAGACATGGTATCCGATATCAGTTGGGTGCCATGATCTGATAATATTTCTCCGGGGAATCCCAGCCGAGAAAATATAAGCCAAAGAGCATCTGCAATGTCAGCGGTAGTAATGCTCTTTAGAGGGATAGCCTCTGGCCAACGTGTGCACATGTCTACACACGTTAAGATAAACTGATGTCCTCTAGCAGATTTGATCTTGAATGGACCAATGATGTCTATCGCCATTTTCTGGAATGGACGAATAGGAATATCTGCAGCCTGAATAGGCGCAGCATGACGAGGACCTTTGGATTTGACTTCTTGACATACTTTACAGGATCGACAATAGATCCGTATGTCCTTGTTCACAAAAGGCCAAAAGAAAGCCGCAAGAACTCTTGACTTTGTACGGGAAAAACCCATGTGACCAGCACACTGAGAGTCGTGTGCATGTTGTAAGATTTTAACTCTCAAATTCTTGGGTACAAGAATCTGAGAATGACTTGACTTAGTGGAGTCTTGCACCATACGTACAAGTACGCCATTCTTCATTGTAATCCAAGATTTACAATTTGAATCTTTATTCGGATCACCTTTCGTTACAAGAGTGAAGAATTTCTTAAGAGTCGGATCTTCTTCTTGTTGTTTTATAAACGAGTCACGAGAAATTACCAAGGGATCATCTTGGTTATGCACTTCATTATCTTCAACAGATGAAGTTTCAGGCATATTGAGAGCTTGAGCTCTAGTGACTACCGCATTAGCAGATTGCATATTTTGATTTTCCCAAACGGAAATTTGCTCCGGAGTGCATTCTTTGACTCCGTGAATGCGACCGATGATAAGATCAGCGATTGGATTCGGCAAAAGACATGCGTGTACATCTCCTGTGAAGAAAGGAGTAGCAATCCTAATTATAGCGGTAGAGTATTTCTCTATGGTGCCGCCAAATGTTACGCATTTGACTACTTTGCCTGTAGAATGAGAAGGATCTATGAGTGACTGCCTAACCCCAATAGTTGTGCATCCAGAATCAAAAAGTACTGAGACTGGATTGTCATTTACTAAACCTTTGTGTAAGACAAGAGAACCTCTCCCATCATGCGCGATTGACGCAGGAAGAGCGGGAAGAGGATGCCCACAGCTTAAAGTAGACACTGTGGTTGGCTCAAATAATGTTTTGCATTGGGGGCACTGAGATGCTCTCCCAAAATCAAAAGCGGCACATGCCATATTATTAGAGTCATCATTATCTTTATTTTGTTTATAGGCTTCGTGGGACTCTTGCTGTGCAGAGTTCGCCTGGTAATGAGCTTTATGTTTTTTGAATTGTGCTCTACCTCTGTTATTATTGCCTCTGTACTTATCATTGTTTCCACTATTATAACCCCTACTCGGGTTTGAATCATAGCTCCTTTGGTTACTATCATCATATTCATTATAATGAGTATCTCGGTAATTATGATCCTGTTGTCTCCATGAAGGAAAACTTGGATAGTTTCTAGAATGACTTCCTTTGCGGAAGTTCCTGTAATTATGACCACCCCTGAATCGAGGGCTGTCAGCTCTTCTCCAGGTATTCGAAGAAGAACCCTGAAATGATTGGTTACCTTGGTTCTGATAACTGTAATAGTTACCTTTTTTATTAAACCTATTTTGAGGTCCTTGGAATTTGTGAGAGTGATTAGGGTTGTATGGTGTTGCAGAAGCAACTGGCATACCTTCTTTAACCTTACTGTTGCTAATAGCTACGTCCGGATGTGCAGTGACGTATTGGGTACAATACTGTTCCATTTCTTTTAGAGACTTAGGTTTACGCTCATGTAAGAATTCGAGGAAAGGTTTATTTATACTTGACATAATCTTGTCTCTGAGTATCAAGTCCATAAGGGCTTCATAAGTCTTTTCTGTTTTGGATAGCTCAATCCAACGATCAAATGTAAGACGTGTCCTTGCAATGAATTCTGAGAATTCTACACCTGCCTCAGGCACCATTGTCTTAAACAACTTCCGATAACCCTCTTCAGACAACTGATACTTCTTTAATAAGGCTGCCCTAATAACATCATAGTTATCTTTGTCAGCCTCTTCAACCAAACTTAAACTAGTCAGAGAATCACCTTTCAGATTTTCTGATAACTGGTTAGCATATTGTGATTTGTCCACATTATGGGCTCGACACGAGCGTTCAAATCTATTTAGCCAGAATGTTATGTCATCACTGGAAGGGTTGAACGCTGGTACCTTGACCTTGTAAGTAAAGGGTTTACCATTACCACCAGATGCTTGATTACCATCACTTATGTTTGTTAACTTTAACTTTTCTAACTCAAATGCTAAAAGTTCTTTTTGGTGTTCATGTTCTCTTATTGCTTTTTTCTCTTGAGCTTCAGCTTGTAATTTTCTCTCTTCTGCAGCAGCTTCATCTTTTCTTCTCTCTTTTTCCATTTCCATCTGGAATCTTTTTTCATCAGTCTGTATCTGCAATTTCTTTTGTTCATCCTCTCTTTGTAATTTTTTTTCCTCAGCTTCTAATCTTTTCTCCTCAGCTGCTAATTTCTTTTCTTCAATCAATGCTTTTCTTTCTTCAGCAGCAGCAGCTAATGCTTTGTCATATGGAGCAACTGCCCATTCTTCTAATTGCTGACCAGTCTTATCAAGAGCCCTGCCTTGTGTGATAAAATAATCTAATGTAGACATGTTGTCTAATAAGATCAGTAATTTGCAAAAGTAAATAAATTCACTTTCTTAGTCTTAATCAAAGACCTTGTATGATAACTTTTTAACCTGTGGAAAATAGTACTTAACTATCCCAATCACTGTGGGAAACAAGCCTTACAAAGGTCTTGTATAAATCCTTATATAATAACAGCTATAAGTTGCTGGTTCACTTTATAATATAAGTGCAGTGCACCAGAAATAGTGTTTTATATCATCAACTGTGTACCTTTAGTAATAGCAATTAACTATCAGTTGATTCTTGTACATCAATTTATATGATCAACTATATTTTAAATAGTGTATGTCGATCAGGCACAAAACAAAACAGTTATACAGAAGAACATGAAAACATTTGCGGAAATGACATAAATCAAATGGGAAAAACAATAAAAGATAACCCGCAAGAGGATAACAAATACAAATAACGCCACAGTATATAAATATAAATTGAGAATAGAACTGAAAGATAGAATAGGGTAGCCCAACAAATTACAAACAAATCAAAACAAACTAAAGAACAGAGGAATATTGCAAAAACAACAATGAGTACAGCCTTCACAGCTAACACTAATAGCAACAGCTGTCGCAGCAAATTTTCAATCAAGAAAATTGCACCTATAGAAACGCACACATCAGACCCTCTATTACGTGGGATACTCTGTTGTGTGACAAATATCACATATAAATATTTAAACATAAATACATTGACATTCTGGACATAATTTTACATATCTTTTTATATCTTCCGTTATCCCTGGCCAGAAGTAATGACAAGCTATACGCTGTCCTGTGGTGCTGATCCCTATGTGACCACTGAAGGGAATCGCATGCCCTAGTTCCATCACTTTCTCCCTATATGAAGTAGGAAGAACCAGCTGGCTGTGACCATTTGTTCCAGTTCCGGCCTTCTTGTATAACAATTTGTTCTTCATATAATAATCTCCCTTGCTTGGAGGTGTGTGACATTTGGGCATTTTTTTAAAACATGGCTTGAGTGTCCTATCCTCAGCCTGCGCCTTCCTCGTCTCCTCTGGATGAGCATTTATAGGTTCACCTTCTTCCTCCTTTGACTGTGACCTGGTCTGCACTGTCGCTATGATTACAGGTCTCTTGGGATTCCCCAAGAAGACATATCTACACCCCAATATCAGAGGGTAGATTGGTTCACCTATCACTGCTGATCTGATTTCTCCTTCCACATAGCGAGTTTTCACAGTTATCCTTGCGATGGGAAGTGTCATGAGTGGTATGTCCTTAGTCGCCCCTTGTATTTCCACTGTTTTGGTGGTATACTGATCTGGGTTCACTAGGCTAGCTTTCACAACTGAATCAAAATCCAAACCTGTATCATATAGGCACCTTATGGTGACCCCGTTACAAACAACATCCTCACAAACTGGGGGGTGATAAGGTTCCTGCTGTCCAGTAGGTTTAACCTTTAATCTCTGGTTCCCGATTTCATTGCAGCAATGTTAGAAGGTTTCCTTTTACAAACTTCGGTGTTATGGTTGTCCTTCCTACACCATTTACACTACCTCTTTCCTTGGTTAAAAGGTTTTCTTTCATTATATTTTTGGTCATTGAACTGTGAGTTTCTATCACGATAATCATTTCGTGGCCTATCAAAGTTAGTCCTACCTTCGTTACCTTGTTCTTTGGCATCAAATTTATTAAAGTGCTGTGTGGCCTTAAAATTCTCTATATGTTTCTTTTTAGTGCCAGCTACCTCTGCCTGGGCTGCTTGATACCTCTCAGCGACATTCAATACCTCACCCAACCTCTCTGCACCTTGTTCCATAAGAAACTTTCTCAGGTCTGGAGCCATGGACTCTCTTAATTGCTCTAACATGATCATTTCTTTAAGATCTTGGGTCTTCCCCAGAGCAGTCCATTTCTCCAAATAGGTTTCCAGTCTGGCAGAGAATTGGTGGTATGTCTCCCCAGACAAAAGCTTGGCATTTCTAAACTTCTTACGATAAAATTCACCATTCTTTTCATATCTTAATAACAGAGCCTGCTTTAGCATGTCATAATTGTCTTGGTCGTCTCTATTCATTTTGGCAAAAACTTCATAAGATGTACCCCTAAGCCACTGGGATAACTTTAGGCTCCACCTCTCTCTCTCTCTAACCCATACGTGGTAGCCAAAAGTTCAAACCTACTTAAATACCCTTCTAAGTCATCGTCTTTCTCAACAAAATGGTCTAAATGAAAACCCATAGCCGAAGTTGAGGCTCCCTGACTAGGAGGGGCATCGGAGGTTTGAGGGCTGTCACCATTTTCAGGAGCATGGCCTTGTAATTCCAACTCCCTTAGTCGTAACTCGTGCTCCCTTTGTAATCTCTTATCTTCTGCTTCCCTCTCAGCAGCCTGTCTTCTTTCCTCTGCTTCCCTTTCAGCAGCCTGTCTTCTTTCCTCAGCTTCTAATTTCTTCTCTTCAAATTGGAACCGCTTTATTTTAGCCTCTCTATCTGCCTCCAATGCCCTAGCCTCTTTGTCAGCCTCAATCTGCAGCCTCTTAAGTTCTTTGTCAGCCTCAATTTGTAACTGTAATTTTCTTTCTTCTGCTAACTTCCTATCTTCCCTTTCAATATACTTGTCACATTCTGAAGTTACATATTGGATCAAAACCTGACCCTCCATATTAATTTCTTTAGCAGTCAGCACAGCAGCCAATCTGAATTTGGCTAGATCTGCCAACCTGTATCACACAACTCTAATAATGTTCTAAGATAGATTACAAAACCTAATTAACAAAGTGACACTCTAATTACTTAATTACTACTGGCTGTGAAAATTCATCAACTCTTACTTTCCACCTTAAATATTTCTTATGAATAACTTTTAATTTTAGGGACACTGTTGAATTTATACAAACTTATACCCCAATAGTTTAATTCCCGGACCAGGAGACCCCAATATATGTGGTGGGTTTTGATGTTATTAAGTGTGGTTGCTATGTTACCTAGTGTACTGAATGAGGTCAGCTGTGAAGGTCCCTGAGGATAACAGTTATGTGAATTTACAGAGTACCTTGCTGCTACCACCTACGACCTCAATCAGACTTATTCTTGACCAGTATATCTGATAGCTATGTCTAATGTCTAGGGTACTGAAATGTGGTGTGCAGGTAATTAAGTACACAAACACACTCACACAAACACTAATATTAAGCTCTCTGATCAATTCAATTAACACTGTGTTTAAAATTTAGAATTACAATTTGTTTCAAATTTATTTTGTCCTGAACCAAGTTTTTCTTCTGGTCAGGACTTTTAAATCAATATGAATTAATGTCAATAGAAGTAAATATAATTGAGTAATCACATGAAAGGCTTGTACATATATATAAGTTAAATTTGCTAATATTGGTACTAAAACTAAAAGTCTTTAGGAAACTAATGCTGGATGTCGGGTCGGGGTATTTGCATCATACCCAGTCTTTAGGTAACAGTGTTCATTTTCTCTTTAAACAGGATTAATGGTGGAAAAGTTTCTTAATACACAATGGAGTTTAAATTTTCTTATATTCGTTGAAGAATCTCAGCAGGCCAGGTCTTTAATACTTATCTGGCCTGTGACGATTGAAGAAAGTTGGTCCTTAGGCCCACTCCTCACATGCTGTGAGGTAGTATGGTAGGCATCGCATTTCATACAGTGTAGTATTCGTCAGAACATCTGGCACTAGCACAGTGCCAGACAAAGAAACTCACAATTCAAAATGAAAACACACAGATACGTTGAAATAGCACAAACTCAGCTGAGCTGCTGGCTAGACTAGGGCGTCCTACTACTATTAGCATATATATTCAATGGACGACAAACTTCTTAGCCTCAACGATCTGCTTGTATGGACAGTCTTCGACAAAATGGCAACTAGCCGGCAAATTTTCCCATAATCTTAACTATTTCGTCCAATGAGAGTACTTCCCCTCTACAATTTAAAATTTCAAAAATAAATGTCCAATTTTTGGTCAAACGTGTAGTGTATTTTATTCGGTCGGTGGGTCCGAACTTGTCATTCCCCAAAAATGGACTTGGTTTTGTGTCCAACTACAAAAAAAACTATTCAAATTTTCTCTCACTTACTTCTTAGATTTCTACTGCGAAGATGTTTTTACATTCTATCCGCCTTGTCTCCCCCTTGTTTACATGGAATTTTTTTCTGCCTTCGTCTCAAGGACGCGTCAAAATGTAACCTATAGTGGCTGCAAACTAACATCTGTTGGCGAGTCTGCATCGAACAAATCAGTCTTTTGTCAATAACTTCCGATTTATCTGTCCGTCCTTTTATTTGAAAGTATATTATTTATCAGGAAAAGACAAGCTCTTAAACTAGCTAGTTTTTGTGTTTTCTAAACATATTAATAAGGAATTTCATATTTTTTCTATAATATTCAACCTATTCATGTCTTTTCCAAGTACTTTCAAGTTTAATACGAGAGTCTCTCGTAAAATGTTAGAATTACGTCATTCTAAATAAGAGCTAAGCCTGTTTTCGTGACCAATTGGCTACATGTTCTTACTTTTACATCGTATTTCAAACTACTAACAAGTTCACGCGTAGGCTAGGCTTAGATTCAAACCCCGCGTGCAGACGGCATCATTTTTTTCTTCCCTCCTTTTCTTACCCCGTCTAAACGAATAGGCCTTTCGTGTCCCCATGTTATAAATAGTTTGTTTCAATGACACTAGAAAACGATGGTACGGTCTACCAAAATCAACGCGCTTGTGGCGTGGGCGAAGAAGTAGCAGCGTATCTTAACAGTATTTTATCCCTACATTTTATTTTATCTTTAATATTTATAAATGGAGGATTTTATCGCTGTATCAATGTATTCCATCACACAGCTGATAAAACCTGAGTACTAGCAGTTTTTTTCTATGGCCGTATGAACTTATGATCATACGAACTTATAATATTATAAGCATCCAAGAATATTTAATATTGATGAGCTTCTTCCTGTGACCGGTGCGGTCCAATTTTCCTCATTTTCATGAGAGAAACCAGAACAGAACCATTAAATTATAATATTAACTGGGACAGAACTATTACCGGATTTACTTATAATAATCTCAACAGCCAGCTGTGGCGAACTATCTTGTCTGTATCATTTGTGTAACTTAACCTATCGTTTCAGCCACCAGAGGCTAGACAACCCAGGAACCATATATATGTTCTATTTATCCTATATCGGCGATCACCACGCATGAACATTTACTCCCACCAACTGAAGGCATAGATAACTTATTGTATCTGTTGTTGTCCCTGTTGTTGTTTTTGTTGTTGTCCCTGTTGTTGTTTCTGTTGTTGTCCATGTTTCAGAGCCATAAACTAAAATAGGACTGACTTGACATCTGTGTAGATGATTGTGATTTTGATATTTAGGTTTATTCTCATACACCTAAGATGATATACAGCGCGAAACCACAGGAGGCAATCTGATCATCAGAAGTCCCCCCCCCCCGTTGATCAGGTGTTTCGGCCCCTTAGTCTCTTTTGCACTCTAAGGGGGGTGGGGGGAGGCCCACTTGGATCATGCCTCCCAAGTGTCGGCCTCCTGTTGTCTTGTGCAGAGAATTGAACCCACTTCACCTTGGTTGCGCCTTTCAACTTCACTTACCGTAAAATAATAGTGCATAAGCATTATGTGTGTGTGTGTATGTATATATATATATTTTATATTTTCCTCTCTCGTCACCCTTTAACCTCCAATAGAGCATAGTCCTGCAAAAATGTTAGTCCAAGTTTTCCAGTGCCTGTTCCATCCGCTCCAGCTTTTTTCCGTGCCATCCTCATGATTTCCATGTTTGTCTACATTTCTTTTCTCCAGTGTACTTCGGTCTACCCTCTGCTTCTGTTACCCTGGGGGTGCCAGAACAAAGGACTACCTTGAAATGCTATCAACACGGTTTTCATTCCCCAGCGTGTATGACCTAGCCATCGCCAGCGGATAAGGTTAATAAGTAGCCAGCACTTATACTTGTCGGCGAACAGGAGCGGCGGAAGAGACTAGTCGGAATCCTAGTTGAGGCGTAAATAGCTTCTTATTGTTAGTTGGGTCAAATAAGCGGAGTTGAGATTTTGTACTTGAAAAGAGCTTTACTAGCGGAACATGAGAGAGGGAGAGAGAGAGAGAAGATTCAGATAGTGATAGAGAGCTGATTCAGAGAGTGATGGAGAGCTGATTCAGAGAGTGATAGAGAGCAAATTCAGAGAGAGAGAGCAAATTCAGAGAGAGAGAGCAAATTCAGAGAGTGAGTACGAGAGGAGATTCAGGGAGTAAGAGAGAGCAGATTCAGAGAGAGAGCAGATTCACAGGGAGAGAACGAGAGAGAAAGCAGATTCAGAGAGTGAGAGAGAGAGAACGAGAGAGAAAGCATATTCAGAGAGAGAGCAGATTCACATGCGAGAGAGAAAGATAGCAGATTCAGAGAGATAGACAGCATGTATCCAACCTGTAATTGTCGAGAGTACGTGTGCCTTTAGTTTCCATTGAGTCACTTTTTCTCACGTTTGTCTTTTGATTGTGACCCAGAATGCAGTTTTAAATTGTATTTTTGGTCATTCTGGCAGAAATCTAGTTGGTGCATGTTAGGGAAGGGAAAGATATAGGTAGATTTTGATAGTATTATGTGTAGGTAGCAGCGGATAGCAATATGGTGTAGATATCAGTTGACAGCATTATGTGCAAATCGTGACAGTAAACGCTGCGGTACAGAATACACCAGGAATTTTTCCAAGTCCACAAGTTTTTTGGTGTACTAGTGAAAAGGCTGTGACTGAGGGGCAACAGGTGGCGTATTTTGTAAGAGGTGTTAGGCACATAATTTCAGCTGCTAGCGCTCAGTGGCTGGCCTCGTCGGCTTCGCGCAGGTGTCTCAGTTTGTGTCCTTAGTTGTGATGTGCGACGGAACGAACGGAATCATTTGTCTTCTCTTTGTTACTTTCACAATTGCCTCCACGGCTGGCGGAGTTGCTGATTTTAAAGTTGCCACCATAAGTGAAATGGGTTCATTTTCGATACAAGACAACAGGAGGCTGAGACGCTTGGGAGTCATGACCCAAGTAGGCCCGCCCTTCCCCCCCCCCCTAGAGTGTAAAGGAGTATACTGACACTTGTCGGATGGGGGGACCCCTTCTGATGATCAGATTGCCTCCTGTTGTATTGCTCTGTAAAGAGTTTCCTATCATTGTATCCAGGACCAATTAAATCACCCACTCTAGCGACTGCGGTGAAATTTGCAGTCAGCAACTACGGCTAGTCTGGGGCTAGATTCGGCAAAACGTACATTTGACACTAAATAGTCTTATTACTTATTAGTGAATTTCCTTGGAATGCCTGAGACAACTACTGGGATAAGCATAAGTGCGACAGTGGCCACTGTGTGTATGTGAATTGAATAAACAGATAAAGAAACTTATGTCTTTTGTTAACAACATAAATTTATATGGTGTCTCCTTTCTTTTCTTATCTCAATATTCTGATTAGTCACGGGATAGATTGTATTAGGAACATATTTTTTTTTCCATCCTGACTATTTCATAACTTATTGTTAATATTTTGATCTTTTGGGTAAATTATCCTCTGTCGGGACTGTCTTTACTTTTCCTTTACCAGAGGGCGAGAACCTATTTGATTAATTTCTTCTTTTGCAATTTTGTCTGTGAACCATGATCTAGTGATGTATATGCTTATTGTTGTGATCTTGTATTGATATAAAAGTTTATTAAACCTTTAGTTACCGTGTCGGTCAACGTTTATATCCAGTATATCCATAACTATTATATGTTATTCATAGTTTGTTTTCACGTTCGTGCGTATTTGTCACAGAATTGTGTGCATTTGAGTGTAGTGTAACTTGTATTTTCGTACAGTGAGAAAAAGTGCGTCTGATATAAATATCGTCGTCCAGATAGGTTGGATTAGATAAAATTATTCTATCCAGAGACTGTCCTTTCTCTTACACGAACACCTCGTGAGAAAACTATTACTTACCCCTTACTTTCACATTGTCATCACTATCACTTCTGCTCAGACGGGACTATAAACATCTATTACCTATCTGAAATTCCATCCACGACAAATAGTCGCATTGTACGACACGCTGAGTGGGCATTAGTAGCCTTGTACGACATGCTGAGTGGGCATTAGTAGCCTTGTACGACATGCTGAGCGGGCATTAGTAGCCTTGTACAACATGTTGAGCGGGCATTAGTAGCCTTGTACGACATGCTGAGCGGGCATTAGTAGCCTTGTACGACATGCTGAGCGGGCAAAAGTTCTATTCTGTATTTGTCTCATCAGACACCTCCCGGGAACTAACACGAGGCATCATCACGTGATAGTGCGTCATAAAGTAGAAATTATCAATGAAAAGGGCACGTGAAGTCACATGGGGCAGGTGTTCTTCAAGGGGAACCAAATGCAGTTGTTACCCCTGCTCCTGTGGTTATAAAACGTAAATGTCCTCCCATAACAGATACTGACGTGGACGAGTGAAGTGTTAAAGACTTCACTATACTAGGTCCAGCAACGAGAGGTGGGGTGACCAGTTGCCTTCCTTGCTGCATTTTTCTTCCTAACTCAAGAGCAAAGCTAGGTACCCATTTACTACTGGTAGACTGGAGACAGACTGAGATGATTTGGCCATGTCTGCAGAATGGGAGAAGATCGGCTATCACGGCGAGCATAAGAAATTAAGAGCCAGGGATCCAGACCTCCAGGACGACCTCAACATTATACAAACTTTGAAGGACCGAGGACTAGAATGGAACCAAGCCAGGAGGAAGATAGTCGATAGAATAGTATGGCGCTCTCTCTTACAAACCTCTACATCTCACGGTAGAATGGGAACGACTAAGTAAGTAAGACTGGACAAAGAACAGTTGGGTTACCGCAGCTGATGTTCAAAGAAATGTGCAAGAGAGACATGAGGGCAGTGGACAAACATCCAGCAACTTGAGAGGATGAAGCTGCCGACTGCACCAAGTGGCGAATCTCTCTACGGCGCTACCTCAGATTGAGACCGCAGTCAGCGACTCATAGCTTGACTGCCTGCGTCAGGACCAGCGAACCAGAGCTGGTCAAGACCGCACTCCACCTCCACGTGGTGGTCCTGGAAACAGTTTGCAGCTGTGCAGGCTGGCTGAGCGAGTGTGGATCGAAATGGGAAGGCAAACCCGGTCCTAAAAAGTGCCTTGCAGAAGTCGGATGTGTCGACCGAAAGGTGCAGATATCACAGCTACGTTGTAAACAGACACAACGCAACCACCGTCCTTTTCAGGGCGAACGAAGAAGAAGAAGAAGAAGATTGGACGAAAAGAAGCTCTCACAGCAAGCAGAAGAGAAGATGAGAAAATGTCGAAAGGGAAAATAAGCAGCTGAGGGCTGTCACCTCAGTCAGTTATCACTGAATAGGCTATTATTATTATTATTCTTAGACTGTAGCGAGTCCATACCGTGAATCAAACCTGGTACCTTTGCCACGAGAAACCATTGGTTGTACATAAAACCAATACCAAACAATAGGAAATAACTACCATTTGACAAATACATTTTGTTCTGTATTCCCATAAACAAATTGAAACAAAATTAAATCTAAAACGATCAATAACCTGACGTAACCAGAGACAGCGAAAAAGTGTGCTAGCCAGGAAATTATGCCTTGAACAAACACGATCACTCATGAGTTGTATGTGGTATCGCATATTATGTTTAAAAAAACATAGAAGTTAACTGTCTTTATCTAGACTTTGTTTTATATACATTTGTTGGACAGAAGTGAAGATATAACTATTTTAAAATTGGAACGGAATTGACATTACTCTGTGGATATAAATACAAATAAGGTACGCGTATACTCCACAAATGTTCTATTCTTAGCACAGTAATTCAGCAGAACTCATCTTAAAAGTTTATTTTGGTAATCTCCCTTTGACCGTGACATTAAGACTTCACAGACAATATGTTTTTCATTGTTATGAATTAAAACCAGCATGGATGGACGTATGAGAGGACGCATCCGGCGTGTATACAACCAGTGCCCAACAGGAACAATTAGAATTTATACCATTCGACATTTGCTGAGGAAGACTAAGCACCTTTGTGCACCCAGAGTGCAATGACGTCGATTCTGAATAACAACAATAACAATAACAATCAATGTTATGAATAAGATAGTCGAATAGTGTTAACGTAGTTCCAGGGGTTTCTTTTGAAATTCAGCCCTGATAAAGTTGACACAATGATTGTCCTGGCAGTCTCACGTCTAGATGATGTGGACAATGAGCTTAGTTACTACATCATGAGGTTGAGAGAATGGTATGGCTGGCATTTTCCAGAACTTTCCAAAATCATCACAGACTGTCGCATTGAGATTTATGATCAACAAATTTTCTATATTCTTTTCTTTTTCTACCCGTGTCCTCTACTGTATTATCGCTCTTTTATCCTTTTCCTGTGTTTTTTCGCATTCGTTCGTTTACGGGAAATATTATATTTTCCCATTCTAACTTTACCGTTTCTTTCTATACTGGTAACGCATTTATTACATAACGTGTCAATCCCGGCACGAGACGAAATATGTGATAAATCACTTTCGTCAGACACCGAAAGCAGACATGTGTCTATAGTTTTCTCATAGCACGGCGCTTTTGGGCTAGATTCTCGACGTAAACGTGTGGAAACTGCCATCAAATGAGACATACCGTCTACATTTTTCACCTGACACAGAGTTTCTTCGGCTACGTTTCGCGGCTTGAAGGTGTGGAACGCGCCAGACATGCTCGCTCAGAGCAGACATATCGTCTGGCATTTTTATCTGACACGCGCGCTCTACTGTCAGTTTGTTAAGGTAGGTGGCAAAGACACACTGTTGGCAGTTACGACATGCGTCTAAGGTAACGTAGGTGGTAAGAGAGGGGGAGACGAAGGTTTTGAAATAGCGCACACCCTATGTCTGGTTTAAGATATTAACGAGAGTTTTAAACTTTATTTCATTCAGTCCTCAAGATTCGCAGTAGACAGGTTGCTCGTGAAAAGAATAAGCTGTATAGCGAAGTTTCTCAGTTTGTTTCGACAATTTGCCGAGCTTCTAGACTTCATATATAAATATATATATATATATATATATATATATATATATATATATATATATATATATATATATATATATATATATATATATATATATATATATATATATATATCAGCGTATAATTCTAAGTTGTGCGATCGCCTGTAGTTCTGTGTTGAGGTAAATATAATATGTCTAGTATTTTGCGAGTGATTAAGTGTTTAATCGCCTATTTTGTTTCCCTAGGTTCTTTTGTGCAGAGTGAATAATTTATAAGTCGGTTATATTCTCTAGCGACGTGTGTCAGTGGAAAGCAGAATAAATTATAATTTCTAGCTTAACTCATACAGCTTAATGAATTTAATTTAACTGCTAAATACTCAGTCAAGAATATTTTAAACTAACTGATAACTGCACTGATTCATCATTGAGCATGATGACTGATTTTCTAATATTTTATTTCACGAGAGTGTTAAATGATAAGACAAACTCTACGCTTGCAGTTCATAATGTAAGTTATAACCGTAGTACATAGTATGTATAAGTATCTGATATGTTGTTTTTCTTTATGCAGTGAAAACTGCGGTAACCCAACTTTGCCAGCGTTTGAGTACACGAGAAATATCTGTGAAGAACTAAAACATTTTCCTTAAAGACTTGGTGTATAACCTTTACAAGAACTTTAACGGTTAAATGAAATAACGGGCCCATCGAGCCTGATTTAACTCTTCCAGAGAAAAACCTCAAGTACATTTCAGCCTTTGTGGCAAGTAAAACATTACAAACAGTAACCTTCCGACATTTTGACGAACCGTGGGTGTGAACAATAATTATCTATTGAAAGAATTTACCAACCGGTCATCATCCTAAATACGGGAAACCTCGTGATTCTGACACTGTGTGTCCGCAAAAAAACAACTAATTCTTACCTGAACGGGGTGAAGTGACACTAACTTAAATCTGTAAAGAAAACTATCGAATGAAGTGGACGCTCCCCGGACCCCGTGAATGAAACCCCGATCTGCAGAGCTGGGAATCCGCTTCAGCAAAAGATAGACAGATTTAAACGGTGCGTCATACAGTGCGCCAGACGGCGAACACCAGCAAGCTATTAGGTAAGAACGTGAGCCAGGGTACTCTGATGAAAGAACCGAGTGAAAGTAGACTGAGTGAGGTTTTTATGATAACTATTTATTCACCCACTTTGTAATTCCATTTATGCAAATAGTCGCTACTGCAGGTATATATTTTTCCTTAGGATAGATCATACTACTATCAAAGTCTGTTCATACCTTTAAAAGGGAAAATCATTAGACTACAGCCGATGTATCCGTGACTCTTTGGGGCTATTATCTTTCCTCCTAACAGGACTGTGGGCTAAACATCGAGGGGAAGGATCATACTAATGGATCTATCATTCCTGTAGCAATCCCTTTACTTTATGATTATATTTGTATATAATCGATAAAATTATTTTATGTGTTGTGATAATTAAAAAAAATTCATTTTAAACTTAATCAGCGTGTCGGTCAGCTCGTTCACAAAATATCTGTATAATCATTTGTTATATTTTTCCCACGTCTGTACGTCTAACTGTCGTATTATGTGTGTGTGCATGTGAGTGGAGATATATATTTAATATATATATATGTGTGTTTAGACTGTCTGACTCCTCTAAATCTGTCGTAGAAGATAGGCTGAAAGAGAGAAGATTTCTCGATTTCAGAGACAGCCTCTATCACATTTTACCATCTCACTCGTGGAAATCTATTTCTATTATCCTCTCTCACGGGTGGCTATCACTCAATCTAATCTATTCAGAAGGAACCAACCCAAGTCTTAATCCCCCTATCAAAAATCTACGACACAGACAACTTTTTAAAAAAAATGTAAAACTGTTGCCTCGTTTTGGCGAGGCGCGTCCTGTTCAACCTAGTCGGTTATATTAGGGCGCATGTTTAAATATAAAAGACCTTTAGGTCTAATGTCTGTTGTCTTATGCAAGAACAGACAAAATTATGGGTGATCGCACAAATGCAGCAAAGGTTGATCTGTCAGACATTTTACCAGAACACTTAGAAAAAGAACTGAAATGGGCGGCTGACATTTCTGTGGGCACAGATTTCCGCAGAAGATATTCTCAACATCACGAATTTGTGTGACCAGTTTGAAACTAAAGCACTTTGAAAAGTTTGAGAACATAAATGACAACAGGAGGCTGACACTTGGGAGTCATGACCCAGGTGGAACCGCGGTCTCCTTCCCCCCCCCCCCCCCCCCCTTAGAGTGTAAAGGAGAGTAAGGGGCTGAAACACTTGATGGACGGGGGGACCACTTCTGATCATCAGATTGCCTCCTGTTGTGTCGCTCAGTATATAGTTTCCTATCATGAAGACAACGAGCAAATAAGACCATTGCTCTTTCAAGCATGTTTAAGAAACCAATTAATATGAGGTTTTACATGGGGGACTGGCCACTTGTTTATCTAAAATAATGAACTAAAGAAATCACTGATGCATTCTTCCTGCAGGGGCAGGTTGCAGTGGCGGCTCAACGATCCATAGAGAACGAAGAGGAAAATCATGATGATGATGATGAGTCGAATGGTGGAGTGGTTAGAGTGCTTGCTTTTAAAGTCAGTTATTACCTGTTCGGAACCACATAGTGTCAAGCCCCAGTCTACCCAAATGTAAAAATGGGTATCTTACTATGCTTTTTAGTTAGGGATGGAAAAGGGAAATTGTGTTCAAGGAACACTTACTTATTTGAAATGACTTAAGTGATTTTAATAAAAAAATATATTTAAAAAATATTTTAAACACAGGCTTTTAATGCACTAAAAACCCCACAAATAATTTTTCAAGAACTTAATAGCGTGCAGTAAAAAAAATGTTAAATCAAATTGACAAAAAGACAGGGGCGCTGATTCTACATGAAATTAACTTCTGCTTTATACTTCATTAGAAACTTATGGATAAAAGTTACGATAAGCGCTTAAGCGCCCCAGGCTTTTTGTGCGTACGTATATATATATATATATATAGATATACTGTTCAAAAAAAGAAACTCATAGCTATCCGAGGGCGCGTTTTTATGAGTTTGTAAGTAAAATTTGGTGCTAGGGTATATAAAAACCAGCCTCAAATGTTCTTCACAGTGTCAAATGCACGTGTTGACCTGAATTGCGTTCGTTTTTGTAATCGTTACAACGCAGTGGTCAATAGTGTTTATGACGCAGTATTTGACCACAGCTCATGTTGCGCGCACGTGAAAGCAACAAAATTTGGGGTGAACACTATTCACTGACTACGCAACTGAAACCCTATAAAAGGATAACGCTACACAAAAAAAAATTCAGTTCATTTTCAAGCAGACATTTATGGCGTCTCTATCGATAAATTTAAGGAACATTGCTATTGGCCGACTGCATACAGGCGAAAGTCAAAGTCAGGTTGCCAGGCATCTAAACGTGCATCAGAGTACCATCAGTCGACTTTGGCATCGGTTCCAAGCCATTGGCTCAGTTGAAGACCGGCATCGCAGTGGACGACCCAGAGTGACAACAGCAGCGGAGGATCGCTTTATTCAGATTCGTCACCTCAGAGAAAGGTTTACAGCAGCTTCCTCAACTGCCCAGTCATTGCCTGCAGGACGTCATGTGTCTGATCAAACTGTCCGGAATAGACTGCATGACGCTGGACTTTGGGCACAACGACCTCACCGAGGACCTGTCCTTACGCGCCGACATCGCCAAAATCGACTTCTTTTGGGCCAACCAGCATCGTCCCTGGGCAGCTGACAATCAATGGAGACGTGTCTGGTTTAGTGACGAATCTTTCTTTTTGTTGCAGCGTCATGACAGACAGAGTAGGGTCTACCGTAGGCGAAATGAACGTTTTGCCCAAAATTGCGTTGATGAAGTTCCGCCGCACGTGGGTAGAGGTGCAATGGTGTGCGAAATGATCAGTTACAACGGAAGAAGTCAATTGGTGCACATTGAAGGAGGCTTGAATGCGCAAAGATGCGTCAATGAAATTCTTCGACCCCATGTCCTTCCACTTTTGGCTGCCCAAAGGTCTGTGTTTCAACAGGACAACTCCAGACCCCAATGTGCACGGTTGACCACATTCTCACCCTTCCCTGGCCATCCCTGTCTCCAGACATGAGTCCGATTGAGCACCTGTGGGATGAGATGCATAGACGTGTTTGTCGCCGAGACGTTGCTCCAGCCAATCGTCGTGATCTGTTCCAGGCACTCCAGGAAGAGTGGGCAGCCATCCCACAAGCTCACATCAGACGTCTGATCGCATCCATGCCCAGGAGATGCCAGTCGCTGATCGATGCAAGAGGAGGCCACACACCATACTAACGGGAAAGCCCGTACGCCAAAAAAATCTCGTGACCCAGATGCAAAACAACTGTCAATTGATTGGTTGAACCCTAAGGTATTCTTGTGTGCAATTTGAACAATTAACTCATTAAATTAAAAAAGTTATTGAAACTCAAAATTATGGCTATGTGTGTGCCATCTGTAGCTATGCGTTTCTTTTTTTGAACAGTACATTAGACAGGTGACCCCAGTTGAAAATATATTCAAGGGAGAAGAGTGGAGTAAGTAAGATGAGAGATGGATGAACTACCGGCAAGTCATCATCAGCCTTGGTAGAGAATGTAGAACTTGGGCCAATGGGAGAGCAGAGCTAGAAATTGATTAGCTTATAAATGATAATGCTGGTGATGATGATGCCATTGTGTACACTGATGGGTCTGCAATCTGTGGAAATAAATCAGGATGGGGCTACACTGCTATAGTAAAGGGCAGAACCGTCGCTAAACATAGCGGGGCTTACACAATAACAACCTCCAGCATGAGAATGGAGGTAGAGGCAGTTACTGCTGCCTTAAGATGGCTGTCTGAGACTTTATTAACAAAGGCAGTTATTGTATCAGACTCACAATCCATGCTTCGAAGGGTCCAAAATGGCTGGCTTCGACATGAATGGAAAATCTCCACAGAAGCATCGAATCTTCAAGAACTGGTATGGACCTACTGCCCTGGTCACACCGGGAACGTGGCAATGACAGAGCTGACAGACTAGCTTCAAGAACACCCGTAAAAGGTGCATTGACCATGGAGAAGGAAGAAATACTGAGGGCAATTCATGTTCGTCTATTAGAAAATGACACTGAAATCAATGAATCATCAAGGCTAAGACTGCTGGAATTTGGCATCAAACGTAAGACCAGCAGGGATGGATGTATGAGAGGACGCATCCACCGTGTATACAACAAGTGCGCAACAGGAACAATTAGCATTCATACCGACATTTGCTGAGGGAGACTGAGCACCTACGGGTTTGCCCGGAGTGCAATGACGTCGATTCTGTTTAACAATAACATTAACATTAACATGAACAAAACTTTTCTGTAGAAGCGCTTTTGCTCTATTTATAATTTCCACAGTGCCAAAACTCCAAAAAATATCTGGCATGTATTTGTTTCCGAACTGGACAAACAAACTGAAGGCTGTATTAAAATGGTTTTCACCTGAAAGTGTCAAAAGTCTGTTTAAACTGCTTGCAACAATGATGTGAACATCAAAGACCGAGTTTCCATCCTAAAGGATAACAATACATAACTACAAACAGAAAGACATTAAACAAATAGAAACAAATACAATAACAGAATTCGGTCATGTCGACTTTGTTCCGGCAAAGACGCAATATGTGGCTTTTGTATCACCTGAAGGTAAACATAATGAAGATGGTGTTTCTATAGGGTAGATCAAAAAAGGTTTTATCAATTGTTTTCTCACGCTGAGACCTAAACTTATATTTAACTGAAATATACGATATATTTACCAGTCTTTTGAACTACTGCTGTCGTCTACACGTGTTGTTCGTGGGGTTTCCTGGTGAGAAATGGACATAAAAGGATTAGTGCGTTCTCGGGCATGTCCACAGAGGTATACCGATATGAGGTTATAGTGTCGATTGGCTGAGCGTTTATTTCTACAGCTGCAGAAGGTGACACACACGCTACGTGACCTACTGGTGTGAATTAAAATGTGTCCGATAAGAACGGGACCTACTAACGTGAACTAAAAGGTGTCAAATAAGTTACGGGACCAACTGATGTGAACTAAAATGTGTTATAAGTTACGGGACCTTCTGATGTGACCTCAAAGGTGTCAATAAGTTACAGGGCCTTCTGATGTAAACTAAAAGGTGTCAAATAATTTACGCAACGTACTGATGTGGACTGAATATGTCAAATAAGTCTGGGACCTACTGATGTAAACTAAAAGGTGTCAAATAAGCTACGGGACCTACTGATGTGAACTGAAGGTGTCAAATAAGCTAGAGAATCTACTGATGTCTAAAGGTGTCAAATATTTTAAACAATATTTTGGAGTTTTGCCTTGTTTTAGCGAAGTGCACCCATTCAACTTAGACACACGGTAGGGTGCATTTCCAAATATAAAAGACCTTGTGATCTGAATATAGCAGGTGTGAAATAAGCTACGGGACCTACTGATGGGAGCTAAAAGGTGTCAAATAAGCTACGGGACCTATTTCTGCGAGCTAAAAGGTGTCAAATAAGCGTGGGACCTACTGATGCGAGCTAAAAGGCGCCAAATAAGCTACGGGACCTACTGATGCGAGCTAAAAGGTGTCAAATTAGCTACCGGACCTACTGATGTTAACTAAATGTATGAAATAAGTACAGGACCTTCTGATATGAACTAAAAGGTGTCAAATAAACGACATGGCACAGTGATATCAACTTAAAGGTGTCAAATAAGCTAATTGACCTATTGATGTAAACTAAAAGGTGCCAAATACGCAGCGTGACCTTCTGATAAATTAAAAGATATCATATAAGCCACGGGACTTACTGATATCAACTTAAAAGTAGCAGATAAGATATGTGACCGACTGATATGAGCTGATATGTGTCGGAAAAGTTATGATTGTGACCTAAAAATTGTTAAACAAGCTACTGAATGATCCAGAAGATGTCAAAGACGTACTAAACACATCACGTGATCTAAAAGGTGCATAATAACCCACAGAACCTCGCACCTTCGCCGTCAATATTCCAATGTTGAATTTTTAAACGTGCATCAAAGCGAGCAAAAGAGCAAAAGTGTTAACAAATAATGCATGTGTCAATCGTTCTAGATCTATTGTGACTTTGTCGTTTGCATAATGAATTACTAATGTTATTATTTGTTCTTGTGTTTCACTTTAGAAGGTTCATATTTTGCTTCTCGCTTAAAGCTAGTAAGTAAAGCGGCAATATATACAAGATAAGGACTGTCGGAGGAATGTAAACAAGGTACCTTGGAATAGCAGAAATAGCGTCCAATCAGATTCGCGCATTTTGTGCAAGCTCGCAGATGTTCCAGCGTTACCCCATGTTACTTTTATTGGTCTATAACTGCCCAGGGAGTCATGGAGGATGTGTGCATTTTCAATGTGGTTTATTAATTGTCTCGCCACTATCATCTCAAGAAATTTGCCTTAGACATTCTGCAATGGGATGATTCGATAGCTGCCAAGCAGTGTGGGGTCTGTACTAGGTTTAGGAAGTGGCCGTAGGTAACTATGTAGCCAGTCTTACGGCACCTCAGCATTCTGTATACTGGCGTTGAAATCCATCACTACATGCATAATGCCTCTGTCATCAAGCTCTTTGATGTGTTGATACTGTACACCATCAGGACCCGGAGCAGTGTTTCTACTTGTTTTTAACGTATACATAACGTCTTCGTCAGATATGAGATCGAAATATATCTGGCCTCTGAATCAATTTTCCAGCACACGATTCTTAATCTCTTGACGGGCAGCTTTATCACTTTTATCCGTCTGAATGATATACCGACTGAGTAATGCACGTCCTTTATCTTCATCTGTCTACAGACTTATTCCCGCGAAGCTCAGAATATTAGGTATGGGTTGGCTTATATTGTTCATATTCATTCGTCGATGTAAGGACCAGAATTTATGTAAGGCCTTTTCCGTGCCCACCTGTGTCATGAAGGCCTTCCACGTATTTTTCTTAGCTTCAAGCCCTCCGTTATTCATTGTACTTTTCTTTCATGCTTTCCTCCATTCTTTCGTCGCTCTTTCATTTTCTATCTATGCTTTTTCTACTACCTCAATCCACCAGGGTTGTTGGGTGAAATATGTTCTAGTAGTCTTTTTCCTGGCATTTTGACGCAATATATGTAGATTGCTATTACAGTCATGTGAACCTGCAGGGTACTTATTGTGTGTTTATGGCTCCTGTTTTTGGTTACCCTTCCTTTTGCAATAAATAAATAACTATGGATTGAACCAGTAGAAACACTCGAAAAACGTACGACGTAACGGCCAGACAACTTCATAACGGCTAATACAAAAGTGAGTCCCCGCCCCAATTAAAAAAAAAAAAGGACAGAGATAACAGCCCAGTGGTCAAAATGTTATAAAAGTTTGCACAATATACCCCACTTACAACGGAGAGATCACACCTCTTGTCAGGTTGCGACGTGATTTCGAATCTCAGAAATAAACATAACCATGTGATATTTTAAGCTGTAGAGATAAAGTAGTTAGGGGAAGGCATCCAATTTTTTTCAAAGGGAAAAAACTTTACTATTTAAAAAATATAAAACTAAATAACATATTTTCATTACTTATTTAATTTTATCAATTCATTATAAAAAGTTATTTGAGGCATAAAAGATTAATCTATTTTCATTAGTTCATTTTTTAAATTGTTAAAATGTTTTTCTGTTTTCCATGTTTAGAGTAATCAATTTTTTAATAATATGGAGTTTATGCACATGCTAAAATAGCGAAGACTTATATGCTCTGTCACTTTCAATGATAATATGAAACCCATAATACATAAGAACACTAACATGTTTCATCGGCGCCCGAAAGCGCACTTCGACAATCCTTTAAACACATTTTCTTTCTTGGTCGTTCCTCCTCTACCCTGGTGCTGGAGTGGCTAAGATGTAAAGCTTTCGTCTCTAAGTCTAAATGTACCGGGTTCGGTTCCCGGTACAGGGAATGGTTTAGATGGAATATTTTCATAACCACTTTGAACTAATAATGTCATACCACCAGTGTTGCCACTCAAGTTCTAGAGATAAACCCAGATGCTCTTCTAAAAAAAACCCAGAAATACCCAGAATATTTTATGCCTCAAATACACGGGATAGACGATGCTTACATAATCTTTTATGTGCATCTTTAGCACAAATAATCTGTGTGCTATCAATTTTTATGTATTTCTTCATTTTTTTTTTTTTTTTTTTAATTACCAAAAATTCACAATTAAATAATAATGATTTTAATAACACCCCAATATATGAACTCTTGAAAATGAGATATTTTAACAGTAATATACTTACATTAGTTACATTAACAAAATGTTCCTCAAATTAAATATAAAATGTTAGTTGTAACTTTTTACTGTTGACAAATGTCACTTGTCATAGACTCTGCATCCATGTCGACAACTTCTCCTTCGTCAAGATCATATGCATGAATTGACAACGTGGAATCTTGATAGTGAAGTTCCAAAATCTTTGCATATCTCTGCCGACAACGTCCTTCACGCACATCTTCAACCACGCTTTTACTAGGATTAAACTTATGACAAACTCCGTCTTTGGCAACTGCTTGCTTGGCTAGTATTCGATTGGAAACGGTTTCACACAAAAGCTTGTTGGTTTGTTTAGTTTTAACTAAGTTAACCTTCGAAAACACTCTTTCGACGCATGCTGAGGAGTGAGGTAGTGCCATAAGCGTGCACATAAGGTCAGCCAAAACATCAAATTTCTTTTGGTTATTAGCATCTGTTACTTGTTGCAGTCCCAGCCAGAATGCGGGGGGATCCTCATCCACTAGATGTCCAAGATCTTTTCGGTACGATGCCAGTTCTCGCCATTGATCAGACAGACGATCAAGGCTCTCTTCTGAAACAACTGTTGGGAACCGCGCTGCTAATGGAATGATAGAAGGTTTGTTGATATCGAGAGCTTGCTTTGGATCCAACAGCTGCATTTGCGCCAAAATACTGTTTTGTTCAAGTGGGAACCTGCGTCGTATTTGAGTACAAAGTTCAATCAGGTATGCCAATGCATCCTTGCGAAACTGGACTTCTTTATCTCGTAACGGTTGTCGCATTAACTGCGCTTCACATCGTCCACCCAGCTCAATGTAATTCAGTTTCTTGCGTCTCATCAACGATTATAGAGAATTTCTGATTTCTGCAAATGTTTATAACTTCAAGCCGCTCAAAATGAGCAATGCCATACTGCATCACATAGGCAGCCTTGGTGCGCTTCAGTGACATATTTTGAGCAATTGTGCTGTCTGGAAATATCTGCTTGCAACATTCAATCAAATGATCAGCTCGCGAAAACGGAGTATTATGTTCTGCCATGAAAGCCGTACTCGTAGCAAGCAAGAGGACATGCACACCATCATAGCTGGCAGACGCTGGAGCTGGGTTGGTCATGTCCTCAGAAGAGACCCCGATGCCATCACAAGAACAGCTATGTTTTGGACCCCTGAAGGAAAGCGAAAGAGAGGCCGACCAAAAACAACTTGGCGGAGGACTGTGGAGGCTGAGATGCAAAGAATGAACCAGAGTTGGGGCACTGTACGAAGGATGGCCACCGACCGTGCAAAGTGGAATCAATTTGTTGTTGCCCTACAAGACGCCACTAGGCGTGATGGCCACTGACTGCTTTGACGGTCGGTGGTTAAGGATCGAAGAAGAAGAAGAAGAATGAAAGCCGACAACACTATCTCCGCTTTAGCAATTTTGTTTTGGAGACAGGGCTCTTTTGGTTTGATGAAAAACTTGTTAATGTTCAGAGTTTTGCTTTTGGCTTCGAAGTTTTTCATGTGCTTCTGTGTGCTTTTATGTGTCAATAAAGCTGTTTTGTTGGCATTAGTTAATGTACAGGAACAGACCGTACAAATCGCAGCATAGCGGTTACCAGAGTCCGGCTTTATCCAATCCTTCAGTTCGCTGTCTGTTAGCCATTCCGCACAAAAGCCTGCTGATACCATGGCTTCACTTTTTTACGCGGTGGCGTGTGTGTCGTCATGCTGCTACAACTACCAAGTGTACCTTCATCATCGCTCATTTTATAATCTTATAATAACAACAAAAAAACCAATATGCTGTTTATCTGCTTAAGTCTAATAATGTAAAAAGAAGACTTTATAACACATCGCAAAAATGACCGAGTATTGCAGATGACAGCCTTTAACAGAATAACAGGAAATAGATAGCTGATGTAAACGAGTCAAAAAACAACGTCATTGATGTGGTTAAAAACAAGAATTAAATTTAAGTGGAATAAAAAATATATAGCACATAATGTTTGACATTTAATTATAATATAAGTATAATGTATAATGCTCAGTGCACAGAATATACATACATTGTAAATGTCAATTGTCAAATATACCCAGATTAATGCAGATTTTGAAAAAAATTACCCAGATACCCAGACGGAAGCCCAAAAACCCAGATCTAGTAAGAAAAACCCAGCTGTGGCATCACTGCATACCACCCCTGATCCCCTGCGTAGTGAGATCACATACCTAGTCTTCACGGATAAGGGTGAAAAAATAGGAGGTCCCGTCTGCAAGTTGCGCCCTTTAAAAATTCTTCGGCAGTTTAAAATCGCAAAGAGTAGTCCATACGGTTATTGAACTGGCAGAATTTTCATTGGGATCCTCGTGGTGCTTTAGAATTTGTGCGCTGTGCTGAGATCCTCCTTGTGTGATATATGGGAGGAGATCGGTGCGCTGATGGAGTTGACCGTGTGTATTGAAAATGGTCCTTAAAAAAACAAACAAACCTCTTCTACCTTGGGGTGTAGAATTTGTCACAGGACGGATTGGAGCGACCTCTTCTCAATCTCTTCTCCACTACGGCAGTACTCATTTTCAATTATTGTACGTACTGATTACCTGGAATTTTCGTGTCGACACATTTCTTTCTGCTACGTAGCAAACATTTTGTATTTTCAAACATTCTTACACTCCTCACAGAGATAAGTCGTCATGTATGTTTGGTTACCCGTTCCTCCCTGCTTTCCAAGGAACGGCTGAGATAATAATTACTCGATAACCATGTTGGTTAATCGGACCTGTGGCCGACATCAGACTACAGATGAACACTCAGCGCATTTGCTTAATTGCTAATAAGGCCATGGTGCGTTCTTCGCCAAAATCGTAATACGCTGAAAGTTTGATAGCCACTACGGGGAGACACCTTGTGGGCAGACATCTCCTGTTACTGGTCATCATTTAGGTTTTGGTACAGACTATTGCCTGACGTGTTAACTTCCTAAATGACTTTATAATTTCCAGGTTCTTAAATCACCCTTGCTTACAGTTGTGTGATGATGTCGTTTTAATTCTCCAACAGTAATTCCAAATAAAACAGCAAACCTTATATAGTTGATAACTGCCAAGTGATCATACTTACTTACTTAGTCGTTCCCCTTCTACCGTGAGGTGTAGAGGTTTGGAAGAGAGAGCGCCAGACTATCCTATCGGCTGTCTTCCTCCTGGCCTGGTTCCATTCTAGTCCTCGGTCCTTCAAAGATTGTCCAATGTTGTCCTCCCAGCGGACTCTGGGTCGTCCTGGGGGTCTGGATCCTTGGCTCTTTTTTTCCCATGCTTGTCGTGGTAGCCGATCTTCTCCCAAGTGATCATATAAACCTTTATTCAACTTGAAGGAACACGAACAGTTTCATGTATATTATCAAAGTACATCAACGAAATCATCCTCTTCAGTTCCTCTAATTTTGTCTGTATATCTATCAATATTATTGACAGTTTTACAATGCTACTCCGCAGTTTCAGCCTTTGTAGCTTGGTTATCTTATTCCTCGTTGTACTCAATTAGATTCGTTATTCTTTCTCCATCTACTAATACTTCCGGAGTGTCTATTAAGGATTTGGGCGCTCCACTTGGAAGATTCTCTACTTCAGCAATGGCTAATACTATCAGTTTGCTTATTTCTGCTATTTTGTTGCTACATTGGTTCATAGCTACAACTTTTCAAGCTGAATGTAATGCTTTTCAGCATCGATAGGCAGTCAGAACGGCTGTCTGCTTATGTATAAAAGTCACAACTACGATCTCGCACAAAATCTTGTTCTTGGCGATGAGGTTAAAACCCTTGTAAATATACTGTAAACCACAGTATAATAAATGTCTTGAGATTCTCGAAGACTGAGCCGGACTTTTATAACAGTCTGGGTGAGCGCCTAGTTGATGCATCATCAGATAAAATCACGTCCTTGTGCTATCGCTCTCTAGATGCAACTAACTAAGAAAATATATTCTTTTACTAATCTCATAAGTGGTGAGGGGCTTGCCGACTTAGAGCATTTTTCTTTGGTTATTCAAATTTTAAAGATTTATTTCATTAGCTACAACTATCGTTACCTACTTATCATAGAATTTGAATAAGCTCATGCAAATGAGGTGATGTAGTCCTGTTTTTAGCGTTGCTGCGCAACTCCCGCCAAAACTTAAGGGAACACAGTTAGACAAAGTTTTGTGCTTCGATTTCTATGATGCATTTAGTAATTTATTCTGCCTTTATTTATTACGTTAACGAGTGTTACTAGCGTTAGCATAGGCCACCCGGTTACATAAATATGGAATCTTGCTTCATAAAATATGATTTTGAGTAAGTTGAGCTTGCTAGCTGTATATGCGAATCAACTTGTAAATATGGAATCTTGATTCTCAAAATGCGCTCTTGTGAGTGAGTTGAACATGACGTTTTGAATTTGTAATCAACTTTTGAGCACTTGATAAAAGGTGAATGAAAATGCTACGTCCACCGCCTTAATCGTGGGCGAGAAAGCGTCTCTTTTATTTTAGGAAGTGAAGGATGTCCTAAATGGCAAATTATGTTATCCAGACATACACTAGGGTCTTTCTGGTTAGACGTCAAACACGTAAGGGGTAGACTCAGATCTCTGTTGGACTGAAGGCATACAAAAGTCTTCGTAAGTTTTCACACTTAATATCAATGGTTGACTTTCTTTTGTACTACTCCTCAACAATGATGATTTCAATTCTCTAGTAATTATGTATGACATGAGATGCACCTGATAAGTGTTAAATATATTGCGCATTGGAGTGTGTGCACATGCAAATCTGTACGGATGATCTAACAATGTAGATGAAGTGAAGTATAAACTATCAATTACCTCCTATCATCTTAGAGGAAAATCTTTTGATTTATTTAATCATTTATGAGAAGGATTAATTGAAAATCTGTCTTCTGCACATTTAGCTATGATAAGTGCAAAAGTGATCTTAACTAAAGACTAAGACAATATTTTAATAGTTTTTAAAAGATTCACTAACCTCCTTTTCCCGTTCGCGAACTCCTTTAAGAACACAATACATAACAGATATTATTTATTTTATCCACATAGAATTAATTGCAGGCTATGCTCTGCGATACTTTCTACACCACGCTGTTGAAAACTTTGTACTCATCCCAAGGGAACATTACGCTACATTATATTTCAAAAACGTCCAAGATGGATTCAGTGAGCCTTTGACATATAACTCCACCCATAAAACAATTGACAAGAGCCCATGTGGTCGCCCAGGCCTTGGATCTCTTTTGCCCCCTGTCAGCGTGTGTCACTGGCTAAAGTGGAATGGACTATTTGACGCAAACTGTCAATGCAGTGCTGCATGACAAACAGCAGATAGTTGATTGGCCGGCTAAAACAAAACAAAAATCACGCGCCTTCTAACTATCACAAACCTTTCTGTCTGTTTATCGCTTTGCGTGTCAATTTTATTTCATTATCTTGCCTACCGCTTCCTTTATCCTTGTTTCATACCTAAGATTCCTATCCTTCTACCGTCGGCTACCATCTGGAAACAAAGATTGTCCATGTCACGGGCCTTTGATGTCCCTCGTCCGGTGTATATTGTTTGCGTGCGTCCATTCTTCCCCAATGTGGTGACATGTCGTCTGTTTGAACAGCGGCCTACCCATGAAAAGGCTAAACTCTATTGTCCAGCCGGCTCCTTCAACAATAATCAATATACCAAGGTGGTATGTTTGACATTATATACAGCGGGAAAGAGATATCAAAGAAGTTGTTTGGTCGGGTTTGGTTTGAAGGATTATCTTCATTGCACACGGACTACTCCAAAGAACTTGTACCATAACCACGTGTGTTTCACCAAATTTCTCACAAAGCAATCTGGAGTCGGCACGATCACGCCATTGTCAGAAAAGGTCAAAAGCGTGCTAAAGTCCAGTGGTGGTTAAAAGATTAACTTTAGCAGCGATGAAAGAGCGAAATATGGTTGAAAATGCAATGACGAAAGATGATGGACAAGATAGCGATAAGACTTAACGCTCGTTTATCACATAGTCACATATACCAATTTTTCGTAAACATATTAAAACCACTATTATTCTCCGTTGAGCAATCGTCAATTTCTCATTCTCTCTCTCTCTCTTTCTCTCTTTCTCTCTTTCTCTCTCTCTCTCTCTCTCTCTCTCTCTCTCTCTCTCTCTCTCTCTCCATGTATTTCGCTCCATGCCTCACTGTTATACCCTACCATTCCAACTTCATTTGCGCGCGCGCTTCAAATTCCGATCCTTTCCCAGCTTGGGGCATATCTGAAGGCCATCCCCACGAATGAAAAAAGTTGTTTGAATAGTTTTCGTTTCACAAATCTGGACGTCACAAAGCAGGGAAATTATGTTTAAACTAGCAATAACCCGTGAACAATGACATGTTATTAATAATAGTGTGTTGTTTTTGTTACGTGTATTTCGGTACTATCACTACTATGGTCATTTTATTGCAGGCGACCGTCATTAGATATTTGTGGCCAAAATTATATAGATGTATTAAATATGAAGACATGTAGTAACCTTACATAAATGACATTTGGAGCAGTGATAATGTTCTGATAAACCGTACATTGACTAAAAAACTAACATTACTTTTATGACAACATTTCTCGTAATTGTTCGCGCATCTTTTAAAACCTTGCCCTGTTCGACTTACTGCCTCTGAGAACAACGTTTGGAGTTTGACGAAACTTCAGCCCATGTACTGTTTATCAATCGTGTTATTGGCTTCTTTCCATAATCAAACTGTTCATGCACACCTTCATTTGCGCACTTTTTCCATTTTCGCGAGAGTACATATAAGGGGAAACTATACAATTATTGTCTAACTTTCAACCACAGTTGCACCCCCTTAGCTGTGGTTGAAAGTTAATGTGCTCTCTCGAAAACAGAAAAAGTGCGCAATTGACGGTGTGCAAAATGTGACTGACCAACCGACCGAAGTACTTACGGCAGGTACTATGGTATTGGGGGTGCATGCTCTGAATAGCCAGATGGGGATATTGTTGTCTGTCCCCTAAATATCTAGAGTTGTTTATTCTTGGCACTATGTGATGTTACTATCGAAAAGAACAATTTCCTTTGCAATAATTATCACGACACCCATACAACAGCTGGATATGACAGATGTGTTTTCTTAGACTGACGTATGTGAAAACTTACGATAAGCGAAGAAGGGCTTAATGTTAAGTTGATAGCATCGACCTAGAACGAACTAATACAATCTACCACAGACATCAATACTAAAATCATTCAGCATATTGCACAACTAAAACAAAACAAAACAAAATACACACACACAAATTTATGATTTTTATTTTATTGTATTTTCTTTTCAATGTTATTTGTTATTTAATAATTTTTTTACTAGTTGCTAGCCATTTTTTTTTTAGATAAAATGTTTACGATAAAACGAATATTTTTATAACTTCCAATAACAATAACGTTCTTATTAATTATAATTTCTAATTTGGTACACGTATATCACTTAAATGTTTTTGTATCGTTCGTTTAATCTTGACAATGAAAAACGAACACAGTTTTTGCTGTCCACACAATTATCATCTGAAACCCTTGTGTGCCGCTAGGGACAAGTGTAACCACTATATTAATTATAGACATCCCCACCAGGCAAAACCAATTGGAACCACCACTGCTTCCATTTACCTGAAAGTACCAATAACAAAATATTTTTATTAGTCAGGCCAAGACAGATAAATGTATATTTCGTGAATAACAGTGCAAACGTGAAGCATCCGCTGACCCTCTGGATTTCTGGAAATAATGTAATATGATTTGGGAAGCAATCTAAAAGGTGATGTTAGAGGAAATATATTAACGTTATTCTCTTGAGCATGCGTACAAGTGGAGGAATATATCTAGACACTGAAGGTAGTGGAAACAGTTGCCGCGTGTAGTTCCCGCTTTTTGTCAATTTGATGTTACATTATTTGACTGCAAGGTATAAACTCCTCGACACATTTTTTTGGGGGTTTTTTAGTGCATTAAAAGCGTGTGTTTAAAATAATTTTATTTTTTATTTACTCTACATTTTCAGTATTTCATGTTAAGTAATTGTAAACTCTTCTCAATTCGGAACACGGTTAGAGTTTTTAATTAAAACATCAAAGCTACTTTCAAACAGATTAACAAAATAATACTGTTGCAACATTTTCAAATCCTATTACTCTCGTTTTGGCCCTAAAACTCCGGTAGACCATATGCTTTCAACCAGCTGTCTCTAATCTGTCGTTGCATTAGTATTCTTTTGCAGTTCTTTGAAGTGTCTAGATATTTTTTTCTTAATCTGTAACTACCAGTGAAATATATATTGGAACCGATGATTGTTCTTTCTCGACGAAAGCCCGATGTTGCGGCTTCCTTACTCATTTTCGTCTCCTTGCGTTTTTGAGTTCCCTTTTATTTAAAAAAAAAAAAATCCCTGTGGCGATCAAGATCAAAGATTGCCTTGTGATACTAGAAGATGAATATCTTAGTGCGTTATCTATAGCCGCCTACATCGTGTACTTGCTTCTGGGCCTTATTTTCCTTCATTGCCTTTCAGTTCGCTCCGTGTTGCGCCCACTTCAACAAATAAATGCCAAGCCTTCCTGTTGTGCATTGTCTGTTCTAGGTCTTTCCATTTCTTTATCTCTTGTATGTCTTTTTTCGTCTGTTTTTTGTTTTTCCTCTATTTTCACTTATCACGGGGATCTCTAGAATAAGAACAATCTTTTAATGCTATCACGTGATATTTCTTAGTGAGTATATTATCCAACGCCGGCCTCTTCTTCCCACATTTTGTTCCACTGGTGTGTCTAGTTCTTTCCATCAGTTCCACATTAGTGTTCGTGTCATTCCAATTCACTAATTATATTCGGCACAAGTACTCATTCATGAACGCCTTTATCTTTCTGATCTTTTTGTTGTTCTTTATAGTTCATTGCTATTGGGACTGAACATCAACCTGAAGAAGACAGAGGTCATGACACTCAACGCAATGAATCCTGATCCCATAAAAATAAGGAACCAAAAGCTGGAACAAACAAATACATTTACATATCTAGGAAGCATAGTAACACCAGACAGTGGAACAAGCAAAAACATCAGTGATGAATGAATAAAGCCAGAACAGCCTTTGCAAATCTAAATAACATTTGAAAATCTTCGCAGTACAGCACAAACACCACATTAAGATTATACCAGAGCTGTGTACTTTCTGTACTTTTGTGTGGCGCGGAGTGATAGAGAGTAACAGAAAATGAAATGTCCAAATTATCTTTTTTTCCACACAACCTGCCTAAGGAAAATTCTTCGACTTTTTCATCTCCAATCAGAAACTGCTTACACAGTGCAGTCATTAAGGCATGCACACAATCGCTGCAGCAGACGATGGAACTGAGTTGGCCATGCCCTCAGAAGGGACCCTGACACCATCAACAGAGCTATCATGCTATGGACCCCAGAAGGACGGTGAAAGAGAGACAGACCAAAGACAAATGTGAGGAGAACAGTGGAGGCTGAGAGGCAAGGCATGAACTAGAGTTGGGGCTACGCACAAAGGACGGCCACTGATAGAGCAAAATGAGGATATTTTGTTGCTGCCCTACAAGACTCCACTAGGCGTGGTGGCCACTGACTGCAGAATCAGGATTCCACCTGTATTGAAACGTGTTGAGAACCGAGCATTGCAAACTAGGCTTGTGGGAATCACTTGAGCTCCCAGACTTGATTCCAACTTCTACATTACATTTACAACAGGCACATGGGACTAGGAGGTGGCTCTGTGTAGGATGTCATGAATCCCTGGAATAGCCAGAGCACCGAATTTTAACCTTGCATATATGAAGAGCCCAATGAATTGTGTGGAATGAATAGTATGCCATCTCCCTTTCCCTTCTGGCGTAAAACCTTATGTGAAGGTAAAGGATCTCGTTAAATGCCCATTGAGCCATATTGGGAAAATGGTGTTAGGCACATATGTTCTTGACCATACGGTAAACGACGGGTAATATGGTCAGTATCATGTTGCCTGCCTTTAACCTTCCAAGAGTTGCTCTGGTACCAAATTGATGAGGCCGGTTCGACCCTGGAGCCGCTTGTTGTCTAGAAAATCCCACCTCAACTGGGGTTCGAACCATATAATACAAAGCTATGAAGCCAGTGCACTAACCACTGGGCTACAGATAAAATGCCCTGGAGGGAAACTGAAACGTATGACTCCAATTAAACAAGTTTTAACATAGATAAAAAAAGCCACACACAAATCTTAGATCTCCAATTTAAATAAAGTCAAGGTAATTAGAATGACCTTGACTTAATAAGAGCGACAAGCATAAAAGTTCTAGTTAAGCAGCAACAACAACTATTCTCATCTTTGTAACATCGTGCTCAAAATACTACCCAGTATAAAGACAGTAGCGAAGATTGTAGGGAGTTTTTGTGATGTGTGTTCAGCTAGTGTGTATCCCCGGTCTGTTAAAGTTATGACCTTGCCATCTCGCCCAAGGACAATAGCGGTAATTGAAGACCGAAGACCCGTCTCGACGTCATTGTCAGCCTCTAAACTATTTACGAAGTCAATTCAGCGGCTAGTCCCCGTTTTGCGAATGTCTTTTAAGCAATGTGTTTCGTACTCAAGGCCGGTTTAAAAGCAGAGTGACCGAGGCCATGGACACTGTTACGTTGGAATAAATATAGAGGATCATGCAGGATACGCGAATGATTGCAGGTTTTCATACAGGACGTTATGGTCAGCATATACAACACAAGCCGGCAGGTGAACAGGTCCACGGGAAAACATGGTTGACATTTATTGTACGTTCATCACAAGGAGACATCTGTGACAGTGGATTTTGTGGAAGGGATGTAAATCCGCCTATCTCTTGAGATAAGGGAAACAATTCTAGGACTTTCTTTGTAGGGGTTCTTCTGGGGAAGACTGGTTATGCACCAGAGGTGTTGCTTCCAGAAGAAAGGACAACCCAGGTAATTAAAAGAACTCGTAAGTGCCTTTACGGATTTAGTATTGATTCTTCAACCGGTAGTAAGTAATTAGCAATTTGAACAGTCAATGGAAACTTTCAATGGTGCAGAGCATTTGATAAGTCCAAATGGTTATAAAAGATGTTCTTTATTTTCGTTTCGTATTTCAAACAAACAGTGGCAGCTCGAGATATATTTCTGGTGGGTGAAAGCAAAACTGCCAGCTTTAGCCTCCAAGGCGAAAGGCTTACGGCTCCTTAATACTCTAGTCGTTTTATGATCTGTGGAAATCCTAGCGAAATAAAATACGATTCGAGACTTCAATCAAAACTAGTTCGAACTTACTTCAAGTGGAATGAACCACTCACATAATCGTGGCAGGGGTTAGCGTTGGTTCACTAACCTTCCTGGTCGGTAGGAGGTCTCTAGATAAAACGTAGGAGTCAAGGGCTTTTGTTCAATAGTAGTCGTAGCGCCAGGTTGCTCCAAACCTAAACTAAAGAACTTTTTTTTTTTTTTTTTTTTAAAAACCTTTATTCAGGTAAATATATCAATTTACAAAGAATTTTTACATTATCACATGTTATAAAAGACAAAGACTAATAACTTCCCCCCCCCCACCCTTCCCTCCCCCAGCCTAGCATTGCAACAAGTCAATATTAAAACAATATACCAAATTATAAACAATATCACATAATAAACCATACTAACAATAACCCCCCCCTCCCCCTCCCCCCAAATAACTTTTATTCAAGTCAATGTTCACATGGATGATGAATGGAGGTGAAATGATTGATGGTACATTGACTAAATGATGATGACACTCTACCATGAGGTGATTAGTGAAGACATAAATGATAAATAATATTTATATTGCTTGATATTTACAGAAGTATTTATAAATAAAGCTACTTGCTTCACATTGTATAGTTAAACAAAGAAGTATTTAAGCAACAAGAAATATTTTTAAAGTTGTTCTGTTATGTTTTTTGTTATTTGTTCGTATATCTGTGAAAATATTCTACTGTCGTAATGTATGCCGTCATGTACTGCCCTATTTCTACATATCCACACTAAGTATCTAAATTCTGCTAATAAAGTTAAGAGTTTAAGCTCCGTCTGTCTCGGTAAAGTCGGTAAAGTATTCAACATGACCGCTTGATACATGTTGAGTGATTGCGGTGTTTTGGAAGCTATCAGTGTTCTTAGTTTATTTAATGTGGGGGCCACTGTTTTACATGTGTAAAACAAGTGGTCCTCTGTTTCTATTGTGTTGTTACTGCACAGTTTACACCTTGGTGGCGCCTTGCCTGCTTTCATTTCTGAATGCTTACTCATGATAGGTGTTAAACCGTACAGTAACCTAAATGTAACTTGTTTGGCTTGTGGCTTGACGTCTATTGCATGGATGTTTGTGAAGCTTTGTGTGTAGTCTGTTATGAAAAGGTTGTACCCTCGTTTTATTCGAGTACCTAAGTGGGGTTCCTGTGCTCCTACTAAAAGTTTGTATATGAGTTTAGTGTCTTGTTTTATTAACTGTTCATTCCCTTTTAGATTTTCTATGCATATCCTATAAAAAGGTGGTGGGGTGTCAAAGGAATGTGGTTGGTTGTTTTCTAGTTTGTGTAACTTAATTAGCCTAAGTCCGATATAGTAATGTGCTAGGGGGTACAAGCTTGGGTTTTTAATTATCTCCCCTATATATTTAATCCTAAAGCTTTAATTTTAGTGTTGATATCTTGTAAAGCTATCCCCCCTTTATGTTTGGGCTGTATTAGGGTTAAATGTTTAATGCTTTTAAAGGTGCCCTTAAAAATGAAATTCCTAATTAGTACATTTATTTTAGTTACCACTGACTTTGGCATAATCTGGATATTTGCTGTATATATTATTTTAGGCATAATGAAACAGTTCACTATGATACTTCTCCCAAAAATAGTAGCTGTCTTGTATTTATATTTCTCTAACATGTTTTGAATTTTATCTACTAACTTTACCCATGTCTCTGTATTAGGATCGTGGGGGCTACAAGAATAGTTTATCCCATAAATTTTGATTCTGTTAACTTGCGTTAACTGAAAGGGGAAATCTGTCTTATTTGCCCATTTACCTAATCCCATTAAACTAGATTTTTGAATATTTAGTTTGGATTCGTTAGCGTATCCAAACTCTGTAAAGGTTTCTAATATCTTTCTTATGGAATCTACAGTTGCTGGAAGGAATAAAGTATCATCATCATACGCTAATGATTTCTTTTCCCCTTGCCCGGGTATAAAAGTCCCCGCGATGTTTACATCTTGTCTTATTTTTTCCAGCACTGGTTCTAGTGTTAAAACGTATAACAGGGTAGACAAAGGGCAACCCTGTCTCACTGATCGTGTCAGCCTAACTGGGTCACTTAAACTGTGATTAATTAATATTTTACTATGGGGTTTTTTATATAAGATTTCTATCCATGTTCTAAAATAAGTACCCATGTTGTTTGCTTGTAAAGTTTTGTGTAGGAAGGAATGTGATACCCTGTCAAAGGCTTTTTCCTGATCTAGTGATAGTATTGCACTTTGACACTGTCTATCATGCGTGTATGTAATGAAATCCCTTATGAAGTGTGTATGTCTACAAATGTTCCTACCATGTACACTACATTGTTGGTCAGCGTGTATCAAATTCTTCATGAATAATTTAAGTTTCAGAGTAAGAGCTTTCGCCAAGATTTTAAAATCAGTATTTAAAAGCGAAATAGGCCTCTAATTTTTTATTGACTGTCTGTCAGCATTATCTTTAGGTATTAAAGTAATAAAGGATTCATTTAAACTATTCGGAAGCTCTCCTTTCTGGAAGGCTTCCTCAAATACTTTAATTAAAAGGGGGCCTAAAATTGGGAAAAAGAAAAAGTAAAATTCTGCCGTTAACCCATCTGGGCCGGGTGATTTATTTTTCTGGAAAGTACTGATCGCTTCTCTTAAGTTTTCTAAAGTTAAAGTTTCGTCTAATTTCTTGCTCTCATCATCACTTAAACGTTTTGTGTAGTGTAGAAATTTATCCTGTATGTTTACGTTAGTTGGTTCTTTAGCGTATAATTTTGTATAATATTAAAAAAAAGCGTGTCTAATATTAATGTCTTCTGTCTGTTGTTTCCCATTCATGTCAAATATTTCCTGGATCTGCCTACTGTGTTGTACATTTTGTTCAATCGCTAAATATTGTCTACTGGGTGTTTCTTGTGTAATAGTATTTAATTTTGACCTAAGGAGAGCCCCTTGGTATGTGTGTTGTTTGTACATGTCTAATTTCTCTTCTAAAGTATGAATGTGTGGGTTAGATTTGTCTATCTGTTTAGTTAAACTTATTGCGTCTTCCAATATATTTTGTTCCCTCTTAAAAGCCCTGTGTATTGTTGTTGCTAAAGTCTGTGTTCTGTCCCTTATTGTGTTTTTTAGCAGGTCCCAATATTCTGCAATGTTGTTGTTAATACTCATACTGGCCAGTAGTTGTTAACTCACGCTTTATTTGTTAAATGACGTGAATGTCCACCAGTTGATAAATGTAGATGTTGGGACTGGTGTAGTAAAGTGTAACGATTGTCAACTCATTAAACCCAGCACAGTTTTGGTCGTACAGGTCATCTTGTCCTGGAACGTGATGAGGCTCCGACAAGAATGTGAGTGTAGACAATGAGTGTGTATATGAATGTCAGAACGCGAATGGTAGAATGATTCGATAGAGTTGACAGGTTGGTAGTACATCACTCATACTCACACTGTTCGAATTCAAGAAGTACTGGAACTACGGTGGTCTTTTTATAACATTTAATGGGACGCACACTTGGACAGTACGTGTATGGTTACAGGAACAAATGTCGACATAGACAGCATAATGTTGATCACAGGAATATCATCTTAAGTTAGCATTCATGCTTGGCAAATATCATAATGGAGCATTCGTAAATAAGCATTCAGAGTTCCATCATGTAAATCATCTGGCTTTACTGACTGGGCACGTCAGACCATAACCAATATATAGGAAGGCTCCTAGACCTAACCTCGTCTAGCGAATATCCCTTCACGTAAAGTTCAATATATATATTTTCCATAAAGATATAGGAATCCCAGACATGGGTTCTCACATGTAGCAGTGATCTCTTGGTTCATCGAGCGATAGTACAGGCATCCCTTTTTCTCACTCGATAAATACAAAGTATATGGATTTCAACATGGCTGTGCTTCTCTCGTGAGCTTCACTCACTATTGGATACAGACCAAAATTGGTCATTCGTTAAATGTCCTCATTTCTTCATAGCTTCTATCATAGAGGTAATTGAATAATATCATATAATCTAGTGCTGATACATAGGAATGTCATCTTCCTTTGAATAAATATTCTTTTCAAAAGTACCACTGTGCATCTGCTTATCGACAACGATGGCGAAGCCCAAGTTCATAATAAATTGTGGTTTTACCTTTCTATGCGAAATATAACTTTGCCATTCCTTGGCAAAAGAGAATAAACACTGGGGTAAAGTACATACAACATGTCTAAATGACTATCACTTTTCCCCATCTACTTATAGATCACTTTTTCGGCGATAGGCCGGCTACAACAAAATTCGACATCCCGACAGGATGACAGCCATGAATCACACCCCTTGCTAGCGATACTTCCGCTGCATAGCCTTTGACCTTTTCTAGCGACAACCAACATAGTTCGACTTAGAAATGTAAAGATATCCATATATAAGACAGACTCGTCCTACTCATACAAACACTACGTATAAATTCAGGCCATAGATATACTGAAGCAAGAACAATCTATTCCTACCCAGCCAAAGAATAAATCGCAGTAGGCCTAGATTCGTCCGCGGAGTCCGATCGAAGATGACGGAACTCCTTTCAAGGGAAGTAACTCAAAAATGACTTCTCCTTAAGCACTTAAAAAGGAAATACTTTGTTTACAAAATATTTGCGAACATAATAAGTATATAAATGTATTATATTGCAAGATAGTAAAGATTGCACTTTACAGTCTTACCACACCTCCCGGGAAAAAAAAATAAAATTTTTTTTTTTAAATACATCTAGGAGCAACGTAGAATAGGCTCACAACGCAAGAATACTGCGCAGATGAAAATATCAGGAATAACTATAATTCCTAATATGACCGGTGAGAATATATCTCAAAATCTGAGAGAAATTGTTTCTCTACGAATAAATGTTTCCAGGAAGGTGTGATGTACGTATAATACAATTCTGGTAATTATACAATGCATACCAAAAATTCACACTATAATCTTAAATTTATGATTTATGAAGAAACAATCATCAAAGAACAGCGGTGAATAAACATCAATAAACCGCTAAGTAGCGATACCATCATTCTATTATTAAATTACAAATGTGTATCTTAGTAAAGAAACAAAAAATAACTGTTGTAAAGTTATACATATTAAAAAGATCCAATATTTAACAGTTAAGTGGCATCATGTGGGCATCTGGACAGAATGTCCGCCATCACATTTTCTGAACCACGGATAGCTCGTACCGAAAAATGAAAAGGTTGAAGAGCGATTGCGTATCGAGTTGATCTCGAGCTCTTCAAGTTCTTACTTTGGATAGCCGTAAGAGCTTTTTGGTCAGTTTCCACTACGAAATGCGCGCCCAGAAGGAATCTTTGGAGTTTGAGAATTGACCAAACCATTGCCAATAATTCACGGTCTAAAACCGAGTAATTCCTTTCTGCAGCATTAAGTTTTCTGGATATATACATTACAGGATGCAGAGTTCCAGAGTACTCTTGCATTAGTGCCGCTCCAATCCCAGTGGATGAAGCGTCACTACGAAGAACAAATGTCTTATCTGTTGTAGGTAACACTAAAATAGGTGGTGATGAAAACATAGTTTTGATCTTCTCTAGTGAAGATTGGCATTCATGAGACCAGTGAACCATGTTAGGCGACCCTTTCTTTAATAGTGTAGAGAGAGGTGCCATGATAGAGGACAGATTCGGAATGAAACGTCCATAAAATTGTATGAGACCTAAAAGACTTCGCACTTGCTTTTTAGTCCTAGGGATAGAGATGTTAAGTATCTTAGTGATATTATGGTCTTCTGTCGTCAAGAAACCGTGACCTACTCGATGGCCTAAGAAAGCAATTTCGCTAAAGCCAATACAAGCTTTAGATGGTTTTGCTGTCAGGTTATACTCACGCAGAGTTGATAATAATTCAACTAACCCTGAATAGTGATCTTCCCAAGTATCGCTGAAAAGACAGATGTCGTCTAGATAAGCAATGACATCTGACCGATACGATAGGATTCGACGCATCATGCGTACAAATGTAGCTGGTGCGTTCATAAGGCCGAAAGGCATAAAATTCCATTGGAAAAGGCCTCTGGGAGTAGAGAAAGCGGTAAGAGGTTTGGCGCGTTCGGATAATGGAACTTGCCAATATCCTTTAGACAAATCAAGTTTAGTGAAAAAATGCGATTTAGAAAGACGAGTAAGTAGCTCTTCTAGTAAAGGCATAGGTTCAGCATCGAACTTCGTAACTTGATTCAATTTGCGATAGTCAACGCAAAGACGTATGTTATTGTCTTTTTTTCGAACAATAACCATCGGCGAAGAATATGCAGAAGTGGATGGTTCGATTATTTGTAAATCTATCATTTCATCCAACTCCTTTTCAACCTGTGTTTGGAAATGTATAGGGATAGGATAAGGTCTAACCCTAATTGGAGTATGTTCAGTTAGAACAATGTCATGCTCAATGACATGAGTTTGTCCAGGGATGTCAGTGAGGACATCCTGAAATGTTTGTAACATAGACGAAACTTGTCGCCGTTCTCCTAGAGACAAATCAGGAGAAACAGTAACGTCTTTCCATGATTCACTAGAATGAAGTGGGATCATTGGAAGCGGAAGATTAACATCCGAAAAACTTGTTTCCTCATCCTGTATTACAGACAGTGATGAGTAATGACCATGTTTGACATGAGAATCGTCCGTTGCCTGGAAAATAGGCTGTAGATAGTCAGGACGTTCATGGAACTCCGTAAGCATATTGATGTGGAAGGTTTTATGCTTCCCGTTAATATCGACGATGTAGTCAACATCTGAAATTTTCGATATTATATCGTACGGACCTTTCCAACTAATAAGGAGTCTATTTTCACGACAAGGTAGCAAAACAAATGCTTTGTCACCAGGACAAAGTTGTCGTAAAGTTCTCTTCTTATTAGCAAATTGTCTTGCCTTCTGCTTAGCAAATTCAGAAGAGGACGTTGCCAATTTGCATGCTTCGATAATCTTTTGTCTCAGCGCGATGACATACTCGTAAGAAGATTTTGTGTCATCGTCAATATTGTCAGCTGTTATAAGATCATGCAGCAAAGACATTGGGCCGCGCGGTCGCGCGCCAAAGACAAGTTCAAAGGGAGAAAACCCTGTATGTTCATTGGGGACCTCTCTGTACGCGAAGAGGGCCGCGGGTAAAACCCTATCCCAATCTTGAGGATGATCCTCAGTTATCTTCCCTAATAAGTTCTTAAGTGTTCTATTTAGTCGCTCGACCATCCCATTGGACATAGGATGATAGATGCTACTCAAAGATCTCTCTATCTGTAGAGTAGACATTACTTGAGACATGGTATCCGATATCAGTTGGGTGCCATGATCTGATAATATTTCTCCGGGGAATCCCAGCCGAGAAAATATAAGCCAAAGAGCATCTGCAATGTCAGCGGTAGTAATGCTCTTTAGAGGGATAGCCTCTGGCCAACGTGTGCACATGTCTACACACGTTAAGATAAACTGATGTCCTCTAGCAGATTTGATCTTGAATGGACCAATGATGTCTATCGCCATTTTCTGGAATGGACGAATAGGAATATCTGCAGCCTGAATAGGCGCAGCATGACGAGGACCTTTGGATTTGACTTCTTGACATACTTTACAGGATCGACAATAGATCCGTATGTCCTTGTTCACAAAAGGCCAAAAGAAAGCCGCAAGAACTCTTGACTTTGTACGGGAAAAACCCATGTGACCAGCACACTGAGAGTCGTGTGCATGTTGTAAGATCTTAACTCTCAAATTCTTGGGTACAAGAATCTGAGAATGACTTGACTTAGTGGAGTCTTGCACCATACGTACAAGTACGCCATTCTTCATTGTAATCCAAGATTTACAATTTGAATCTTTATTCGGATCACCTTTCGTTACAAGAGTGAAGAATTTCTTAAGAGTCGGATCTTCTTCTTGTTGTTTTATAAACGAGTCACGAGAAATTACCAAGGGATCATCTTGGTTATGCACTTCATTATCTTCAACAGATGAAGTTTCAGGCATATTGAGAGCTTGAGCTCTAGTGACTACCGCATTAGCAGATTGCATATTTTGATTTTCCCAAACGGAAATTTGCTCCGGAGTGCATTCTTTGACTCCGTGAATGCGACCGATGATAAGATCAGCGATCGGATTCGGCAAAAGACATGCGTGTACATCTCCTGTGAAGAAAGGAGTAGCAATCCTAATGATAGCGGTAGAGTATTTCTCTATGGTGCCGCCAAATGTTACGCATTTGACTACTTTGCCTGTAGAATGAGAAGGATCTATGAGTGACTGCCTAACCCCAATAGTTGTGCATCCAGAATCAAAAAGTACTGAGACTGGATTGTCATTTACCAAACCTTTGTGTAAGACAAGAGAACCTCTCCCATCATGCGCGATTGACGCAGGAAGAGCGGGAAGAGGATGGCCACAGCTTAAAGTAGACACTGTGGTTGGCTCAAATAATGTTTTGCATTGGGGGCACTGAGATGCTCTCCCAAAATCAAAAGCGGCACATGCCATATTATTAGAGTCATCATTATCTTTATTTTGTTTATAGGCTTCGTGGGACTCTTGCTGTGCAGAGTTCGCCTGGTAATGAGCTTTATGTTTTTTGAATTGTGCTCTACCTCTGTTATTATTGCCTCTGTACTTATCATTGTTTCCACTATTATAACCCCTACTCGGGTTTGAATCATAGCTCCTTTGGTTACTATCATCATATTCATTATAATGAGTATCTCGGTAATTATGATCCTGTTGTCTCCATGAAGGAAAACTTGGATAGTTTCTAGAATGACTTCCTTTGCGAAAGTTCCTGTAATTATGACCACCCCTGAATCGAGGGCTGTCAGCTCTTCTCCAGGTATTCGAAGAAGAACCCTGAAATGATTGGTTACCTTGGTTCTGATAACTGTAATAGTTACCTTTTTTATTAAACCTATTTTGAGGTCCTTGGAATTTGTGAGAGTGATTAGGGTTGTATGGTGTTGCAGAAGCAACTGGCATACCTTCTTTAACCTTACTGTTGCTAATAGCTACGTCCGGATGTGCAGTGACGTATTGGGTACAATACTGTTCCATTTCTTTTAGAGACTTAGGTTTACGCTCATGTAAGAATTCGAGGAAAGGTTTATTTATACTTGACATAATCTTGTCTCTGAGTATCAAGTCCATAAGGGCTTCATAAGTCTTTTCTGTTTTGGATAGCTCAATCCAACGATCAAATGTAAGACGTGTCCTTGCAATGAATTCTGAGAATTCTACACCTGCCTCAGGCACCATTGTCTTAAACAACTTCCGATAACCCTCTTCAGACAACTGATACTTCTTTAATAAGGCTGCCCTAATAACATCATAGTTATCTTTGTCAGCCTCTTCAACCAAACTTAAACTAGTCAGAGAATCACCTTTCAGATTTTCTGATAACTGGTTAGCATATTGTGATTTGTCCACATTATGGGCTCGACACGAGCGTTCAAATCTATTTAGCCAGAATGTTATGTCATCACTGGAAGGGTTGAACGCTGGTACCTTGACCTTGTAAGTAAAGGGTTTACCATTACCACCAGATGCTTGATTACCATCACTTATGTTTGTTAACTTTAACTTTTCTAACTCAAATGCTAAAAGTTCTTTTTGGTGTTCATGTTCTCTTATTGCTTTTTTCTCTTGAGCTTCAGCTTGTAATTTTCTCTCTTCTGCAGCAGCTTGTAATTTTTTCTCTTCAGCAGCAGCCTCATCTTTTCTTTTCTCTTTTTCCATTTCCATCTGGAATCTTTTTTCATCAGTCTGTATCTGCAATTTCTTTTGTTCATACTCTCTTTGTAATTTTTTTTCCTCAGCTTCTAATCTTTTCTCCTCAATCAATGCTTTTCTTTCTTCAGCAGCTAATGCTTTGTCATATTGAGCAACTGCCCATTCTTCTAATTGCTGACCAGTCTTATCAAGAGCCTTGCCTTGTGTGATAAAATAATCTAATGTAGACATCTTGTCTAATAAGATCAGTAATTTGCAAAAGTAAATAAATTCACTTTCTTAGTCTTAATCAAAGACCTTGTATGATAACTTTGTAACCTGTGGAAAATAGTACTTAACTATCCCAATCACTGTGGGAAACAAGCCTTACAAAGGTCTTGTATAAATCCTTATATAATAACAGCTATAAGTTGCTGGTTCACTCTATAATATAAGTGCAGTGCACCAGAAATAGTGTTTTATATCATCAACTGTGTACCTTTAGTAATAGCAATTAACTATCAGTTGATTCTTGTACATCAATTTATATGATCAACTATATTTTAAATAGTGTATGTCGATCAGGCACAAAACAAAACAGTTATACAGAAGAACATGAAAACATTTGCGGAAATGAAATAAATCAAATGGGAAAAACAATAAAAGATAAACCGCAAGAGGATAACAAATACAAATAACGCCACAGTATATAAATATAAATTGAGAATAGAACTGAAAGATAGAATAGGGTAGACCAACAAATTACAAACAAATCAAAACAAACTAAAGAACAGAGGAATATTACAAAAACAACAATGAGTACAGTCTTCACAGCTAACACTAATAGCAACAGCTGTCGCAGCAAATTTTCAATCAAGAAAATTGCACCTATAGAAACGCACACATCAGACCCTCTATTACGTGGGATACTCTGTTGTGTGACACCGCCCAACCAAAACAACAACCCGCTGGATACAAACAAATATCACATATAAATATTTAAACATAAATACATAAATGCATAAATAGTATGGCAATATGATGTAAATAGAGTGTTGCAGAAAGAATGTGTTGTAAAGAAGGCTCAGTTACACTGCCTAATAGTACAGTACTGTGGTACTTTATTAAACAAATACTTCTGGTCTAATTATTTTAAATTCAACACAGAAATAGAAGCTCCATCGTTGATGTGAATGATAACAATCGATGTAGGACTTCTCAGTTCAATAACATTTCCTTTCGCAAACACTGTCAAATATTCTCCAGTCCTGATGTGTAATGTTCTATGTTTCAACCAAGCTTGCTGTGTAACACTGTCAGTTGTATGGCAAATGTCCAACGAACCAAATGTCAACAAACGCTGACCTAGTTACTGCATACTCTCGACAGGACAGGTCACGCTGACATCACTGTAGAGTTGTACTGTTGATGTATTTGTGTGTCGTAACAGACCCCAAGGAACGTCTGGTCTCAGTAGTTTACTTCTCAATATGGTCACTGTGCAGGTTGACCCAGGAAGCTGGCACACCAGTTGTTAAACTCATACTGGCTAGTTGTTAATCACGCTTTATTTGTTAAATGACGTGAATGTCCACCAGTTGATAAATGTAGATGTTGGGACTGGTGTAGTAAAGTGTAACGATTGTCAACTCATTAAACCCAGCACAGTTTTGGTCATACAGGTCATCTTGTCCTGGAACGTGATGAGGCTCCGACAAGAATGTGAGTGTAGACAATGAGTGTGTATATGAATGTCAGAACGCGAATGGTAGAATGATTCGATAGAGTTGACAGGTTGGTAGTACATCACTCATACTCACACTGTTCGAATTCAAGAAGTACTGGAACTACGGTGGTCTTTTTATAACATTTAATGGGACGCACACTTGGACAGTACGTGTATGGTTACAGGAACAAATGTCGACATAGACAGCATAATGTTGATCACAGGAATATCATCTTAAGTTAGCATTCATGCTTGGCAAATATCATAATGGAGCATTCGTAAATAAGCATTCAGAGTTCCATCATGTAAATCATCTGGCTTTACTGACTGGGCACGTCAGACCATAACCAATATATAGGAAGGCTCCTAGACCTAACCTCGTCTAGCGAATATCCCTTCACGTAAAGTTCAATATATATATTTTCCATAAAGATATAGGAATCCCAGACATGGGTTCTCACATGTAGCAGTGATCTCTTGGTTCATCGAGCGATAGTACAGGCATCCCTTTTTCTCACTCGATAAATACAAAGTATATGGATTTCAACATGGCTGTGCTTCTCTCGTGAGCTTCACTCACTATTGGATACAGACCAAAATTGGTCATTCGTTAAATGTCCTCATTTCTTCATAGCTTCTATCATAGAGGTAATTGAATAATATCATATAATCTAGTGCTGATACATAGGAATGTCATCTTCCTTTGAATAAATATTCTTTTCAAAAGTACCACTGTGCATCTGCTTATCGACAACGATGGCGAAGCCCAAGTTCATAATAAATTGTGGTTTTACCTTTCTATGCGAAATATAACTTTGCCATTCCTTGGCAAAAGAGAATAAACACTGGGGTAAAGTACATACAACATGTCTAAATGACTATCACTTTTCCCCATCTACTTATAGATCACTTTTTCGGCGATAGGCCGGCTACAACAAAATTCGACATCCCGACAGGATGACAGCCATGAATCACACCCCTTGCTAGCGATACTTCCGCTGCATAGCCTTTGACCTTTTCTAGCGACAACCAACATAGTTCGACTTAGAAATGTAAAGATATCCATATATAAGACAGACTCGTCCTACTCATACAAACACTACGTATAAATTCAGGCCATAGATATACTGAAGCAAGAACAATCTATTCCTACCCAGGCAAAGAATAAATCGCAGTAGGCCTAAATTCGTCCGCGGAGTCCGATCGAAGATGACGGAACTCCTTTCAAGGGAAGTAACTCAAAAATGACTTCTCCTTAAGCACTTAAAAAAGGAAATACTTTGTTTACAAAATATTTGCGAACATAATAAGTATATAAATGTATTATATTGCAAGATAGTAAAGATTGCACTTTACAGTTGTTATTGGGGATATCCTGTGTGTAACCCTGAATGAGTTGTGTTATTGTATCTGTGAAGAAGGTATTTGTTAGCAAGTTATTGTTGAATTTCCAATGCGGGGATCTCTTTAATTTTGTATATGTGTGTCCCGTACTTAGAACTGTGTATACTGCTTGGTGATCTGTAAATTTAAGCGTGTTTTTTATATGGTAAGTTTTGTGTATATTGTAATTATTGGATGCGTAGAACCTGTCCAGTCTTGAGGCCTGTCTAAAATATGGGTTTGTCTTGTCGTGAAATGTGAAAGCTTGTGTGTTCGGTAGTAGTTTTCTGTAAACGTCTACTAGGTCATGTTTGTCAAGAATGGGTTGTAAATGTCGTATTGATAGGGGTATTTGAATTTTCTTTCTCTGAGATACTTGGCCTAAGGAACTGCTGTCTAAATTGGCCAAAACACAGTTAAAATCTCCCCCTAACACTATTCTAGTTCCTTTGTAGTGCTTATCTATAGTGTCATACAGTCCGTCGTAAAATTTGGGTTGGTCAGTGTCTACTGCGGGTGCGTATATATTAATGAGCGTGTGCGTGTCATGTTTATTGTGTTTGCTCTGTATTTGAATTATGACGGTTCTGCCATAACCGTCTGTCCTATAATGTACTGTGTCCCAATCGTTAATTTGTAAGATGGCGACACTGCTATGCCTGGGGCCTAGGGCGAACCAGCCGTGTTTAAGTCCTAATCTAGTTACAATCCGACTGGCAGAAAAGTGGGACGTAATCCCTGTCTGTTGCAAGAACAAAAAATCAGGTTTATCTTTTTTAATCAGTTTGATAATGTGCTCCAGCTTATTCCTCAAACCGTTGATATTGAGGGATATTAGCACTAGGCTGCTTGACAAAGTGGTATCTGAGGGTTGGCCACTTGTTGCAAACTGTCTACCTGGCAAAGTGGCAGAGTGGGCACTTACCATATCTAAAATATTTGACAAAACGGGGACTGGACCGTTCGTCTTTTTTGAATTACGAAGCGGAGTAGTGGTCTGAGGCTGGCTACCCGCTACAGGTGAAATATTCAACAAAGCGCTAGTTGATGGTTTATCATGTGTTTTAAGGGTTGTAATAGGCAAAGTGATAGGCTGGTCACTTTTTGCACATGGTTTACACACCAGAGGTGTGACTGTGGGCTAACCGCCTTCTGTCTTAACTAGGCCGCTCGACACATTCGTGTTTACATTGTTAGACCAATCAGTGCATGAGGGCTGACCGATTAACCTAAATTCTTGGTTGCTAGACTGGATAGTGACTGAGGACTGGCTATTCGTCAAATTGCCCTGATAGTTCGGGCCAGGTGCAGGCAAAGCCGCACCGTCAGACCTTCCCGCCTTGACGGTGGGGGGGGAGAGGGGGAGGGTTGGCTGCCTAAGTAAAACTGTGCGCATTTAAAAGTGTAAGTGTGTGTGTGTTTGTGTGTAAAAGCAAAAACATCAAAGAACTACTTACATTAAGCACAACTCTTAAATAATAATAATACACACTCCCTAAACTATAGGTGTTTACACGTTTTACTTTTAAAATTACATCACTATGAAATAAAGGAAAAAAGTTCATTTCTCCGGACACCGGCCGCTCACTGTCTGTTCTTGTTGTAGGTGCAACCAAGGCTTTCCTATACTTGGGAACTGGACAGGTCTGTCAGCACTGGGCCTCAGTGCACGGGGAAAGAACTTCTAGTAGTAAACTCATTTACTCACATGTTCAAAAGGCTTGCCCATCTATGAAGATATCTGCTTGAGACAACATGGCCTCCATGTCGTCCTCTTCTGTAGTTGCCGCCCAACAGGAGGAGGCTTGCGTATTGAACGGCGTCGGCGCCTCTAGAACCTCATGTCTTGTTGGTGATGATCTTCTGCTGTTAGGTGCTGACATCACACGCTCGTCGGCGACAGGTGTCGACGAGTTCCCTCTCGGGGAGGGCACCGGCGTAGGCGCCCTGGGTGATGGTGGTAAGTCTCTCCGGCTAGGGGAGGGCTTGCCCGGCGACCTGCTTTCACTACGCTTTACTTCTTTTGATCTCACAGGCTCTGTTGCCTGGAGCAGGAATCTCTTTCTATTTATTTCTTTCTTTTCTTTCTTGTTATTAACAACTTTGCTATATCCATCGCCCTCACTGGCATCTGGGCAATCTGGGGTAGGGGGCTCGTCTGCCCTGCTCTGCTTTGCCGGTGTTTTGTCGACAGCTGTCTCTTCTTCCCTCATGTTCTTGACCTGGGGATGTGGCGCTCGCTTCTTGGGGCATTGGTTCACCCAATGGGTGTCTAACCCGCAGATTGCACATTGAATTTTCCTGCCTGGCAACGACACCCATATGCGCTGGAATTTTTCTTCTTGTCCCGCTATTTTTAAATGCATAAAATGAGGGACCTGACATGTCGATGGTTTATACATGATATTCCATTTATCAGAGGCCGTTTTTATTCTGGTTACCTCGGCGTCCTTATCTCCGGTCGCTGCTGCCGCCAGTCGTTGCACCGTTTCAACCTTCATAGTTGGTGGAATCCAATTCAAGATCCCCTTGGCTTTTTCTTTATCTTGGTGCTCAATATACACCGACATTTGTGGGTTGGTCCATTCCAATCGTTTCCCATGAAGGCCTTTATAATGCTTGAGCTGGGCCGCGGCTGTCAATGTGGCATACCATTTGAAAGGTCCTGCAAAGCGATATAGGGTGGCAATCCCACCTGTGCCCACACCTGCAGGCCCTGCGAGAATGCTCGCTATCAGAGAATATGAAGCCCTATTTGCCTGTGGACCGGTACCACTAATAATCAAAGTACCTGGCTTATGGAAAGCTCCACCTTCAAAGTCTTCCTCCATGTTGACAGGGAAAATCGGAACTGCTGGCGCTGCCATCTTATAATAATTATTCCTCTTAGTTAGAAAAAACCAAATATGGAAACAAAACGAAGCTGTTAGCTGAACAGCTACATCACAGCACACACAAACCTCAAGAAAGAAGACGCCTTCGGTCTGGCTCTAGCTTTGAGATAACTGTCTCAAGCTCTGACTGGTTACTAAGATGCATCAGTCTTTATACTGGTCTGGTACTATGGCTCGCCAGAGGAAGTATTTCTTATTGGTGTTAAGACCGGAAACTTTCTAATGATTGGTCTTGGGGGCTAGTGGACTGTTGAAATAATCTTTAACCTAACCATCTACAAATCCTCTAGTCTGAAATTATTGTTTCTATGTGATGATGACCAACCATTGTTTGAAGTTCTCTCTAATCTAAATGTTTTCCGGTCTGACTTGTATGGATGCCACACAAGGTTTGATGACATCATGGGTTCATGTGTGTCATGACTGATGATGTCATTGATTCTTGACTAGTAGTTTATTTATCTAACTAGTCATTCATAAAATACTTTACTATAAGGCTAACAGTTGTAGCTACTTAATAGTCAACCCTGTTACATATACTTATAACGTTCTATTTTTAGTTGTTGTAGATTTCTGTGTTTTGACAGTAATAACCAACTACCGATCTGCTAGTTTATTTACAAATCTTACTTAATTTTTTACGAGAGTTTAATCAACCTTCGCTGGGAAAAGTTTAAAAGAGAGGGCGCATGTAAAACAGCTCTCCCCAGGCGCCGAATACCCAAGTGCCGGCTCTGCCCAAACTCAAAATAATTATTTTATTGTCGTCATTATCATCATCATTCCCTTTTGCCCCTTATAGAGCATGGAGACACTACAACAACTGTTGCCTTGTGGGAAGCCTGCACCAAAGTTTTAATTTCCCTGGCAGTAGTTTGTTTCTGTAGCAATGTGTTTTATATGATGACGTTGTCAGCCTCATGTACAACCTCATATTAGTTATCTTTTACGACATGCTCGAAGGAAAAGTAGTCCTACTGTCTCCTCAGAGACCCCACCCCCTCCCCCCTCATCCCCAGAACTACACAAGCTTATTTGATCATATTTCAGATCGCATACCTTGGAGTTATTGCGGGTTTGGTTCCAGACCACCGCAATAAAGCGATTATCGCAATAAGGCATGGCACACCCATTTTGTGGGCTATCCAGTGCATATAAAAGCCTAAAATCATGTTTACATTATGTCTATTAAGTGCGCAATAGTGCTAGGTCTAAAAAGCAATGTGCTGGACAATTAAAAATACTTTATTGCTAAAAAAATGATAATCTTTATCATCTGAGCCTTCAGCGAATCGTAAACTTTTTGCCAAAATCTATCCTAAGAAGAAGGCACGTTCTACTTATTAAACATGAATATTCTGAAAAAAGCGCAATATCTGCAAAGCGCAATAAAGCGAAGCGCTATAAAGCGAAGTATGCCTGTATATGTTAATGTATGTTTTGATCGTAAAGATTATCTTACATATGAATGCATAAATGTGTGTGCATTAGTATTTTGGTATAAATGCATACATATGTGCTGGAATGTTCTTACTCGCGAAGCAGTCCCCAAATTCGCACCAGGGGACCTTGTTAAATGCCTTCTCCAGATCCAAGAAACAAAGATGCATCTCACTTTTATACACAAGGGCCTTTTAACTTAGCTGCCTCAGTGTGAAGATAAGGTTCTGAGTACTTAAGTTTGCTCGGAAGCCACATTGGACCTCGTCCATTTGTGGCACAGCCAGGTGTCTGAGTCTCTGTTCCAGGATTCTAGAGTAGATTTTACCACGACACTGAGAAGGAATATACCTCTACGATTTCAGCATTATCGGCTGTCACTCTATTTGAATATGGGTGTTATGATGGCAATCTCACAATCCTTTAGTATGATCTTGTTCCACCAAGCTGCAAGTAGGATCCTTAAGAGTAATAGGTTGCCTGCTGCTTTCATATACTTAACCATTTATGGTGTTATACCATTATGCCCTGCTGCTTTGCCCATCTTGATTTTCTCCAGTGCTGCCTTCAGATCTTCCATCTTTATGCCATCTTCGCCACCATTGGTTAGTCTTGTGTGTTAGTGGTTATCATTTCTATATATGTGCACGTAACTAAACTGTATGTTTTATGTGCTATATACATATAGATGGAGCGTTGGGATGACAAGGGGGTTAGAACGTTGCCTCTCGAGCTAAAGTTTCCAAGTTCAAACACTGGTAACGGCATCCTCCAGTTTACCCAGGTGTAAATGGGTATCTCACTCTTATCTTTAGTTAGACACGGTAAAGGTACCGAGGAAGGGAATCGGTCACCCCACTTTATAAAGCTTGACATAATATAGCGAATTCTCAAATACTACACTCTCCTACATGAGTATTTTCTATACGACTACATTAATGTATGAATGTGTGTCTAATGATAGTATTATATGCATTTATATGTTTGCATCTGTTTATGTTGCACCATAAAGATCCGGGGTGGGAGAAAGGGGTTAGAAGGTGACACAGAAAGAATCGAATCACTGCTACCCCAAGCATGTCGTAAAATGAGATTAATGTGAGGTTCTGAATGGGACTATCACAAAACAACAGCAGATGGGGAACGAGTTTTAGCTCTGGCTTCCTGCAAGGAGGGTCAGTTGCGGTGGTGAGTCTAAGCTCCGAAAGGAGCTAAAGAGGACATGAATATATATATATATATATATATATATATGTGTGTGTGTGTGTACACATATGCATAAATGAGTAGATGCTGATGTCCTTGGCGCTAATGCGACTTGAAGCCGGAGTACTGTGTAATTACCCGTGTAATTGTAGGATCGTACGGTATAATGAAGGTTTAATGTGAAGTGAAAACATCCGTACTTAAATTATTGTAGATTTTTCCACTTACTTTACTTTCTTGTTTTTTTTCGGTCAGTGAAGCGTAGTGGGGAGCTGAATTTTACGTTGCTGGGCCTTTTTAACATGACAAAACAACGCACACTTAAACGCATACAGAAAGACAATCAAAGATACATTGCACGATAAACAAGAAATTTCCATATTAGTTTTTAAAATCTGACATTGGACGCGTCATCCATGCAAGTCTGTGAATCTTGCCGGCTATATCCTGTGAAATGGCAAGACAAGGATTCGGGTTACACAATGTCTAGGCGCTCATGCTTTAATCTAATGTGTCTTAACTCCTTTATCTTGAGGCCGTGATCTGGCCTGGTTATACTGTAATGTTTGAATGGAAATGATGTGTCTTGTATATATTAAATTTTATTATATTTTTGTCCTTTGATTGTATTGTCGCAATGCATTTGGTCAAACCTGGTTAAGAGACAGAAGAAACCGTCAAACTATGTGAAGTTGTGAAAGGTGATGCACCCAAAACGCTTCCCATTGCACTGGTGGAGATACACTCTGATTTCGTCAGAAGTATTATCAAAGCGGCTATAATGTGTTGCGTACATATTTTTTATATGTCGCACAGATTACAGTTGATACGATTACAAATGAAAATGTAACTATCTGTTTGATAAAAGGATATTTATTTATGAACTTACAACTTTTAAGAAAGGGGAATAACTCAGAATAGTAAATGTGTATTTTATTCTTTGAGTGATCGGTTCCTGTTTTGTTTCCGTGGATTGAACAAGCGGAGGAATCTAGATTTTATATCATTTTATGTCTATTATAGCTGGAAACAGATTGTTCTCGCTTAAGGTTTTGCAGGAATATTGAAAGTCCGAATCTAGGTTTACTGTTTGTCTGTTTGAGACGATTCGGTCTTATATCATGTTATCTTTGTGCGTCTGGGCTGGATTATTTCTTCTTACACTCTGAGCGGATGAAGATAGGGGAGTGTGTTCTTCGGTTATGGAGTCTGGCGGGACGCCAATGTCGAGCGGTCCAAAGTTTTGTGATCTCAAGTTATCATGGGGAAGAAGATTGTGTCTTCTTGGACTGTTTTAGTCTATGTGTTCCCCAGTATTATTTCTATTACGCCAGAAAAGTGTTTTTGTGCTTGCTATTGATTCTTGGCCAAGGTAAACGTACTTTTACTGACTTCGTTCCCTAGGCTTACGATGGGTGATGTTTAGGCCTACATGAATCTACTTATGTTCAGATGTCAGAACGACATATCGTTTAGCAGCACTAAGAATGTTTCTACACAGCGATTATGAGGACAGATAATGCTGATATTGGTGGAAACTTTGATACCCTTATGAATTGAATCTTTCTAGAAGTTTTGTCATCTCACCGTTGTGTGAGCGATGTTAAGGACCAAGGAAGCCATCTTGGAATCCGTATTATTGCCAATCATTCACCAGAGAACAGGGTTGTCCCTTACTACCCGATAATGATCCAGAGATCACAGTTATGAAAGAAAGATCTATTATGGGAGATTTAGCATTTACTCCGAAGATATGTGCTGAATGCTATTTGAAAGAATCTACGCTAGAGTACAAGCTACACTCATGCTAAGAGAGATTCTGTACAGGAGTCACTATGAACATTATGTATAAACTGACGTGATCTGTCAGTACAACCTGATACATATATATATATATATATATATATATATATGTGTAGTAATTATGGAACTCTGAATGCTTGTCTACAAATGCTCCAGTATGAGGTTAATCAGGATGAATGCTAACTTAAGATGATACACCATTGATCAACACGATGCTGTTTATGTCGACATGTGTTCCTGTAACTATACACGTACTGTTCCAGTGTGCGTCTCATTAAACATTATAAAAAGAACACAGTAGTCCCAGTAATCCTTGACTGCTACATGTGAGAGTATGAATATATTGTTACCAAGTTGTCAACTCTTCAGAACCATTCTACCATTCGCGTACAATGTACTCTCACTTCATGTTTACACTACCCTGTGTAGGTCGAGTTGACCTGTGTCTGTCTTCACGGTGACAGCACCTCTTTGAATACAACAGTACTACCTTACATCCTTAACTTCCACCTGTGATTGGAGTGAGTTAGCTGTGAACAGTCTGACACCATTCTTTACAGTGGCTACTACCAGCCATCATTGACTTACACTCCACCACACCATAATTTTACAGTGGTGTACTACAGTTGTAATCGCAAACAACAGATACTTTACAAATGGATGATACGATCTACCCAGTCATACTTGTGTAGATATGTGCTTATTTGGAGACCGAAAGAGCCGATTGTGGCAGCAGTAACCACAAGAGGGCAAACCAAGAAGAAACGGGAGCCTGCGCCTAACATGTTACCTAAGGAACTAAAAGAGGTGCAAAAAAAAGGTGTATACCTTGGAGCCCTGCTTTAGAAAAATGCCCATGGCCAAGGACCCCAGACACAACGGAGACATCTTTTCTAAGGATGGAGTATTGTATCGTAGAACGTGCGACCCTAAACATGGACATAATCAGCTCCTAGTACCGACGCAGTACAGAGACCAAATCTTAGAAATGGGGCACTCTCTTCCCTTTACCGGACATATGGGACAAAACGCCACTATTCAGCGAATATCGACTCCCTTTTGGGGGCCAGGAATGAACACTGATATTATCAGATACGTGAAATCCTGCGCCAAGTGCCAACGAGTGGCACTCAAGCATTGGACACCCCCAGTTCCCATGGGAGAAATGCCAATAGTGGGGACACCATTTGAACGGGTTGCAGTCGACATTGTAGGACCCCTAGAAAGGACTAAAAGAAGGAACAGGTTTATCCTGACCTTAGTCGACACATGCACTTTGTGGGAATAAGATATACCGCTAACATGCACGGATTCCAAGCATGTCGCAGAAGCCCTAGTGCAGATTTTTACACGCTTTGGATTCCCTTAACAAGTTTTGATGGATAACGGATCGCAATACCGTAGCTTGTTAATGGAGGAGATCTTTAAGATCTTGAGGGACCAGAACATCTACTCCAGCCCCTTTAATCCGGCCGGATGTGGGTTAGTAGATCGTGTCAACGGAAGCCTCACCATGATGTTACGTAAGCTGGGACAAGAGAAACCGGAATATTGGGACCTTTTCATCCCTGCAGCCTTTTTCGACTACAAGGAAGTCTCACAGGCATCTATAAGTTTACCCCTAGCTACACTCTTATTCAGCAGACCTATTAAGCGCCCGCTTAAAGCCTTACTCCGGTCACTGACAGACCAGAAGGCTGATGAGACAGTCGCCTCAGCAAGTAAATATGTATCGGAACTAAAGTAAAGGTTACAACTAGTATGTGATCTAGCAACAACCAACCTTAAGCGAGCACGCATGAAGCAAGCTAAATGATACAATAGAGCAGCGAAAGAGAGAGAATTACAACCAGGAGAGAAAGTCTTGTTGCTACTTCCAATCGGAAACAACAAACTATGTATCGGATGGCAAGGGCCGTTAAACGTCCTTAAAAAGATCTCGAGAACTAACTACAAGATCTCTATTAAAGAAAAGGAAAAGGTCTACTATATAAATCTGTTAAAGAAATATTTGGAAAGACCGGTGCCTTCCCCCGAACATCTCCTGGCGGTCGCCATAGCAACAGAAGATGAAGAAAGTTGCATGGAATATCCACTGCAACAAACTGATTCTTTCAAAGGAATTAAATTCGGCGATACTCTTTCAAACGCACAACAGACAGAAACGAGGGTGCTACTGAAACAGTACTCAGCAGTTTTAACGGACATACTTGGTCGAACGCATCTCGCAGAGTTCGATATGAAGCTGACTTGTGAGAACCCTGTGCGAAGCAGAGTTTACCCGATTCCGTATGCTAAAGCTGAAACGCTACGCGGAGAAATAACAAGTTACGTCAAGCTGGAATTATTAGCGAGTCTTACAGTTCGCGCATAGTACTGTTACGGAAGCCCAGTCAGGAATTCGGCTGTGCATCGATTACCGTCTACTTAACACAGTAACGGAATTTCAGCCGGAGCCCCTGCAAAACGTTTCTGAACTGTTCACCAAGCTTAGCAAGGCAAGAATCTTCTCCAAGATTGACCTGAGTAAAGGTTATTACCAAATACCAGTCAAGGATGAAATTAAACCCCTACTAGCTTTTAGCACAAATGAAGGACACTATACTTTCAACGTTGTGCCTTTCGGTTTGCACAGCGCACCTTGAGTCTTCACGAGAATGATGAAAAAGCTTTTAGAACCATTGCAAAGTCCGCATATCCACAATTTCATGGACGACATATTGACAGCAATGGAAAACTACGACGAACATATTGCTACGGTCGCTATGCTCCTCATGAGACTTTAGGAAACAGGCGTGACAGCCAGACCGAGCAAATGTTTAATCGGATTTGAAAAGCTTGACTTCCTGGGGCATACCATTTCTCAATGTTGTATGTGGCCAGTTGCCAAAAACGTAGAGAAAATACGTGCAGCAAAGAGACCTAAAACGAAGAGAGACACACGTTCATTTCTATCACTGTGTGCATATTACCAGAAGTTCATTACAAATTTCAATGGCCTAACAGCACCTCTTACTGACCTCACCAAGAAGGGGCAACCTAAAAAATTTATTTGGAATTCAGAGTGCGAAAACTCCTACGTCACTCCCAAGGAGCAGCTGTCCAAATACCCAATTCTAAGGTTACCTGACCTTAAGAAACCTTTCATATTGCGCGTCGATGCCTCGTGACTGGGAATCGGGTCAACACTGCTTCAGGCAGATGAAAATAATCCGAATCTCTTATTTCCAGTTGCATACGGCAGCCGCAAACTGAACACAACAAAGGAATTATTCGACGGTGGAGAGGGAATGTTTAGCACTCGTTAATGGAATAAGAAGACATCATAAATATCTTTGTGGCGTTCCATTTACGGTACAAACGGACAATGGTCCACTGGCGTATCTTGGAGAAAATAAGGAATTTAACGCAAAGATTATGCGTTGGGCTTTGCTGTTAAGCGTATATTCATTTAAAGTACAATACCATCCCGAGAAAAGAAAACGTAGGAGCGGATTTTATGAGTCGAACTTGGAGCATGGAGGAAGAGGATGAAATTGAAGATAGCAGTCACTCGGAAGATACAGATAACAGCAGCTTTATTTTCATAAGAGAGACATGAAATGGTTTCATGTCTTCAAGTCCGGACGAACTGTCACATATGTATGTAAAAATAGCCACTGTGATCCGACCACCTTTGCTTCCCCATCCATGGTTTTTAATTTTTCTACACGCAAAACCCTGCAATTCGCTGCCTGTAGACTAACTTTGAAGCCACGCCTATTTTTTCCTGTTTACATGCGCTAATGAGCGTTTACACATTTTCGCACCCGACATTCTTAACAAGAGGGGAGCGAACCGGAGTGTTTACCTGAGTTCCCAAGTGAGCTGAGATGTCAGTCATCGATAGGGACAGATCAGACGTCGGTAGCAAATGCAAAGGCGATAATAATATTTACCGAAAACATTTGATGTCTGTGATCCCAGGGAACTTAATTATTTGATCTATGGCAGAGGGACGAAATCAAAGAAGGCCTGTTCAAATGGCCAGGGCTTTGTGATGTCGTTTCAGCATCGCGAGCGAGCGAACAGGAAAATCATTTACATCGGGAGTCGAACTCGTTGATTTTCCCTGATACGGCGGAAGGCGTGAATTATCGCACCCGTTAGTGATAATAACACCATTTCTGTATAAATACTCCGTCCTCTCAAGGTCAGTTATCTAGTCGCTCAGAAAGTTTGGATAATCTAGCTCATTATTCTAGAGCCATTGTGAAAGTGCGTTATAGTATTCCGTGGAGATTGTTTCATTTCTGATTGCGGTAATAGAAATTAGCATTTACGTGATTTTATGTTCTAAGTTTATCATTATAATTCACTGGAATTTTCTAGGTTCTAAGACTAGCGTATCAAATATCGCATAGCTAATTTTTTTTTCAGTTGTAATGTAGATTTAATCACCCATTATCACCCAGAAAGAGATGTTTTAATTGACTAATAGATGCACTAGGCAACTGACAATTGACGGAATACCATTCACTTCTTATTCATAATGTGTAATAATATAAGTGACTAGTGTAATATCATTTGGCGAAACAAATAGTTAGTAATAACAAGCTATATTTGTAAAGTAGTCATAATTAAATTAACAATGATATTGTGCGCTGAGAGTTTTACCGGGTGGGAGGGGAAAGGAGCATACCTAAAACCAAACCCGTACCAGTGGAGCGAACCATGATAAGATAGGCTAGGACACGTGTGCCTTTAATTTAATTAGATGACAGAGAGGATAAGAGATTATATCCATACGCGTGATAGGATAGGATAGTGATATTGTGGTTACATGTTTTGTTTTCTTTTTAATTTAGTGCTGATCACAAACCAGCTGCCAGCGGTCTAATAGCACCAGTATCAATTCTTATTATTATCAGATCTTCGATGTTGACCTGTTCGGTCATCTTGCTTCATCCAGAGAGAGACCAAAAATATAAACAATAATAGTAAACGTCACGGGGCTTACAAAATACCCAGATTTTTGCATTCAATTTTATCAGCCCGCTGTAGCCCTATATATATACATATATATAACATTTTTCCCGACAACTGATAATCGTGTTTCCAAGTGAATTAATCCAGGAGAATATGGTGTGTCATAATCGGCACTCAACCCCAGAGAGAAAAACCGATAGGATATACCCTCATCCTCTTTATTAACAGTTTACTAACCAGATGTTTCCTTTAGCTATTTGAAGTACTATCTACTGTCTACTGTGAACACTAGATCGCGGTATATATTTTGCTACATGAACTATCTGTGACAATTTTCATATCCAATAACCCACCACCAAAGTAGGCGTTCCCCATTAGGAAAATTAATTATTCTTGGAGGAACTGGGGCTCACTTCGGAGAAGCACAACACTGGATCATGATACATGTACATTGATGCTTACGTTCAAGAGGTTGTTAACCAAGTATTAGGAAAGGTGTGATAGATGTGGCCACGACTGACGGAGTGAAAGGAAATACGTTCTAGTTACGGAAACTGTATCATCCTTGATTTTCTTTGCTATTACTGTTATTTTACGGGATAGCTTAACCAGGAATTTTGTTCTTTGCTTTACTGTCTATTCTATGCCCTAGTGTTAATCTTTGACCTTTTGGGTTATTAACTTCTTCTGGGATCTTTTCTCAACAAGAGGGGAGGGCACTTATTGGGTTATTTTCATATGTCTTTAACCAATGATTATATTGATTTCTATATGTTTGATGATGTAACGTTTAAGTAATAATAAACTAAACAAAATTTAATTTATTGTGTTGGTCAGCCCCAATCTCCATTTACCATAGTTTTCACGTCTGTGAGTCCTGTTGTTACATAACTGTGCGTGAGTGTGTGTGAGTAGTTAACTTATAATTGTATTTATGTGGCGGTTTGATAGATTGTCTATTACCAAAAGATAGTCGTATAGATAGGCTTTACTAGAGAATTCACTCATTCCAGAGACAGATCTTCACCTTAATCTATTCATTCGTGGAATCTATTCTAACACTTTCTTTCTCAGAGAAACCCACCTTTTCTGGGTTTTTTTTCAGACGGGACCAAATATATCTCTAATACCTATCTAAATGTACGACACTGAGTAATTCATTCATTCATAACCCTCCACTCCCAAAGGAGCATTGGCCTTCAACAAACACATGCCAAGTCCTCCTGTCACGTGACATCATATAAAGTTCTTTCCACGTTCTCCTCATCATTTTCACCTCTGTTTCCAGCTCCATGTGCTCGGTGGTTCCAGAACAAGGACTGCTTTGTAATGCTTTCAACAAGTTCTCCTCAATGTGTGTCCTATCCATCGCCATCGTCTTATTCTCATCTCTTGTACCACTGGCACTTGTCTAGTTCTTGTCCTCAGTTCTACGTTGGTAACCTTATCATACCATTTTAATTCATCTATTCTACGCAAGCACCCATTTATGAAAGTCTGTAGCTTGCAGGTAATACAGGGTTGAACATGAACAAACACCAATACAAGATGTAGAAATGTACACATAACGTGGCAGAAATATAGACAAAGTTGGACGTATTGACAGTAATATCAAACTAAGAATACAAAAAGCAAGAGGAGCTTTCATTGCATTGGGAAATATATGGAGATCAAGAGAAATCGGATCCAACACGAAAATAAGAATCTTCAACTCCAATGTGAAGTCAGTCTTATTGTATGGCTCTGAGACATAGAGAACAACAAAGACAACAATCAAAAAGCTATAGACTTTCAGACTGAGTAATGCACGTCCTTTATCTTCATCGGTCTACAAACTCATTCCCGCGGAGCTCAGAATATTAGGTATGGGTTGGCTTATATTGTTCCTATTCATTCGTGGATGTAAGGACCAGAATTTCTGTAAGGTCTTGTCCGTGCCCTCCTGTGTCACGAAGGCCTTCCACATGTGGTCCTTGGCTTCAACCCCTCCGTTATTCACTGTACTTCTCTTTCGTGCTTTCGTCCATTCTTTCGTCGCTCTTTCATTTTCTATCCAAGCTTTTTCTACATCGTCAATCCACCAGGGTGGTTGGGTGAAAGGTGTTCTAGCTGTCTTTGTCCTGTCATTTTGACGCAATATATGTAGAGGGCTATTACAGTCACGTGAGCCTGCAGGGTACTTAAAGTGTGCTTAGGCCTCCTGTGTCTGCTTACCCTCCCTTTTGCAATAAATAAATAAGTATATGGATTGAACAAGCAGAAACACTCGAATAAACTTACGACGTAACGGCCAGACAGCCAGCTAGCGGTCTTTCATTTAAATTTACTTCTTAATGGCTTTTACAAAAGTGAGCCCCCCCCCCCCTCCTCCCCCCCCCCCACCAATAAAAAAGGACAGAGTTAACATCCTAGTGGTCAAAATGTTATATAAATTTGCACAATATACCCCACTTACAACCAGTTGCGTATTCTCTATGTGTGCTGTGCGTGCTGCGCACACCTATGCCCGAAGGAAAATAAAAATTTAATTTATTATTCTATAAAATATTTCTCTTCTAATGTTCTGCTTTCGGACCGCACGCACCAGGATAACGGATTTTCCCGCATAGAATCTACGGTTAAAATAGGTCTCCAAATAAATGCCTCTAAAACTAAAGTTATGAACTTTTCTAACGAGACCTTCGATATCATCCTGAAAGGGTAAAACTATAGAAAGTTGAAAGTTTCAATTATTTAGGCAGTAAAATGACTCAGGATGGTGACACAACAAGAGAAATTCATACTAGAATTGCTTTAGCAGCTAGCGCCTTCAATAGATTATCTAACATTTTCAAATTACGATCACTGAATATACATACCAAGCTTCGTCTGTTTAATTCAAATGTTATCTCAGTGTTAACATACGGCTGTGAGAGTTGGAAAATAACAAAATCATTGGAGAACAAGCTGAATATATTCGAGAACAAATGTCTTAGAAAACTCATGAACATCAGTTGGAAAGAATTCAAGACTAATCGACAAATAAAAGAAAACTCTAAGCAGAAATATGTCTCCAACTATACAAGGGGATTGACAAAAGTCTTGGGCCTGACCATAAAGGAAATGCCACAGAGAGCTGAAATTTTGTATAGTGTTTATTCCTTTTCAACATAGCCTCCGTCTGAATTGACACAATTCTGCCATCTCTGCTTGACCTTGAAAAGACCTTAGGAGTAGAACACCCTATTTTTCAAACTAAACCAGTCATCACATGCCAGTATAACCTCTTCATCGCTGTCAAAATGATTTCCTTTTAGCTGTTTTTTAAGATTTGGGAATAGAAAAAAGTCTGATGGAGCCAAATCTGGAGAATATGGTGGGTGTGGAAGAATTTCAATATTCAAATCGTTGGCTGCTAGCTGCACAAGCCGTGCTTTGTGAGAGGGTGCGTTGTCTTGAAGCAAAGGAAGATTTTGAGTGCGCGTTATCCCTCGTTTCCTGGTCACAAACTTTCTTAGTTTGGTAAGAAGATCTTCATAGTACTGTCCATTAACTGTGTTGCCACGAGGCAGATAATCTTTCAAAAGGACACCTTTGCTGTCTCAAAAAACAGTCAGCATCACTTTTCCTGCAGATTTCTGCGCTCTCGGCTTGACAGGTGTTGGGGGGCCCGGGGTTTTCCATTGCATGCTGGCAATTTTGGATTCGGGGTCATAATGGTGTACAAAAGTCTCATCTACTGTCACCATGGTCTCCAAAAATTTTTTGACTGACACTTTTTTGAGCAACTGTTGACAGCAATTTACCCTCGTTTGCTTCTGTTCACGTGTCAACAGTCGCGGAACCCAGCATGCACACACTTTTCTCATGTTCAGTCTGTTGTGTAAAATTCTATAAGCTGTTCTTTCATTTAGTTTTACTTTACTAGCTATCTCCACAATTGTCATTTTTTGATCCGGGTCAATGATTTATTTCATTCTTGTTGCATTTTCATCGTTGCACTCTGAGGCTGGTCTACCAGATCTTGGCAGATCAGCAACATTTGAGCGGCCACACTTAAACTGTTGACACCAGTTTTTTTACCGAAGTATATGAAGGACAAGAATCACGAAACACTGGTTCCATCTCCCTGTGTATTTCTGTAGGTGTTTTCCCCTGAAACATCAGAAATTTTATCACAGCTCTGGCCTCCTTCTTTTCCATTGTTTTGTCAAATCTTTGGAGCAGCAGATCCGATCAGTAGGGTACATTGCGCCGTGCACCGTAGCGGGAAAACCCATTGAAGAAACAAACGCGTACTTTACACATTCAGTGCAAATATGATGAACTTTAAATGTGCCAAGTTTCATCTTTCTCCTGTGACTCCTTCATGGTCAGGCCTAAGACTTATGTCAATCCCCTTGTATAAGGAAAAGAATATATCGGTCATGTCCTACGAATGCAAAACAACAGAATACCACTACAGGCGCTCACTTGGGTTCCTGAGGGTAAGAGGAAAAAAGGAAGACCAAAAGAAACACTCAGAAGAACAATAATAAGAGAAGGAAGAACGTTGGGCCTAAATAATGTGCAAGAGTTAAGAGGAGTGGCGTCACAACGTACAACCTGGAGAGCACTGGTTTCTGCCTTATGCGCCGTGTTTGGTGCTTAAAGAATTTATTACTATTATTATTATTATTAATCTAGTTTCAGTTTCCCCAGATGCTTTTTATAGCAGTTTTTATTGGTTGGTTGCAATCGCCCGAAGTTTCTCGTGTAATTCCGTCACAATGAGTGCGGCTCTTTTCGGATTCACGTCTGAACACTGGTTTGATTGGATCGGGGTCATGGCCAGATACGTAAATACAATGCGAACATGCGTGTGGTGGTACTGCAGCTCTCGAATTGTAAAAATCGGTTGTGTCCGTCCAGTGTTTTTTGTGATTAATTTTTGTTAGTTGCCGGGAATGCAGATTATTACAGTGACAGTGAGTTTCAAGTTGTAAGTTAATTAGTATTTCGGAGATAACTGACATATACCCCTAATAACTATCGTTGCATAATTGAATATAGTTGGTTTTTAAATTAAGAGGGGAAGAAGTTAAATAGTAGGCGTACATATTCATTTTAAGTAGCAGCACGCCAAGCTCGCATTACCAGGATACGCCACTGCTTACAACGGAGAGATCACATCTCTTGTCAGGTTGCGACGTGATGTCGAATCTCGGAAATAAGTGGAAAAACAAACATAACCATGTGATATTTTAAGCATTTAAAACACATAAGGAAGGGAAACCCGACGCCTGCAAACATACCTTAAAGTTTGTCAAATATTTATTTTCTGTTTACAGGCCTCGCTTTTCCATTCCTTATGTGTTATAAATGTTTATACAGTACGAAAAACCTACCCTCTGTCCAGTACTTACTGTTCTTAGTCTTCTATCATTTACTAGACACAGTATTAAGGTCTTTGTCTTGTTTGGACAGACCTATACTGTATAATAGGAGAACAAAAGAAGTGAGTGCGTCATTAACAGGCTGGACTGCCCATGGTAAACGTACGGTGTTATGTTTTGCGGGTTGCGCTAATGACCCGTCATCGAAGCATCGTTTTTTGGTGATGCCTAGATGGCAGGGAGGATAGTGTGATTCCCTTGCATAGCTAGGAGGGGTTGTCGCACGGAAGGTCCTGGGTTCGAGTCCTGGGTAAGCCACTCACGTCTGTTATTTTTCTGTTGTCTAGTTTTCTACTTCTTTATTTCTTACGAGTGCCCTAAAACATACCTTTATGTTTGTCTAATATTTATTTGCTGATATTTTAAGCAGCAGAGATAAAGAAGTTGGGGAAGGCATCCAATTTTTTTTCTCAAAGGGAAACAACTTAGAAATTTAATAAGTATAAAACTAAATAACATGTTTTCATTATTTGTTTAATTTTATCAGTTTATTATTTAAAGATTTTTAAGGCATTAAAAAATTCATTTATTTTTTATAAGTTCTTTTTTAAATTGTTAACATTTTCTTTTGTTTTTAATGTTTAGATTAAACAAACTTCTAATAAAATGGAGTTTATGCACATGCTGAAGTACTGAGCACTTATATGCTCTGTCACTTTCAATGATAATAATTCACCATCATTTCCTTTCAATCGCAGATGTGCACACCAACATGTTTCATCGGCGCCTGAAAGCGCACTTCGACAATCTTTTAAACACATTTTCTTTCTAAGTCGTTCCTCCTCTACCCTGGGGCTGGAGTGGCTAAGAGGTATGGCCTCCGTCTCTAAGTCTAAAGGTACAGGGTTCTTTTCCCGGTACAGGGAATGGTTTTGATGGAATATTTTCATAACCACTGGGAACTAATAATGTCTTACTCCCCTGCGTAGTGAGATCACATACCTAGCCCTCACGGATAAGGCAGAAAAAATAGGAGGTCCCGTTTCCAAGTTGCGCCCGTTAAACATTCTTCGGCAGTTGAAAATCGTAAAGAGTAATCCCTACGGCCACTGCCATTGCAGAATTTACATTGGGATCCTCGTGGTGCTTTAGAGATTGTGCGCTGTGCTGAGATCCTCCTTGTGTGATCTAAAGGAGGAGATCGGAGCACTGATGGAGTTGACCGTGTGCATTGAAAATGGTCCTTAAAACAAAACAAACAAACCTCTTCTACCTTGGGGTGTAGAATTTGTCACAGGACGGATTGGTGCGACCTCTTCTCAATATCTTCTCCACTAGGGCGGTACTCATGTCTGATTGGTGTAATAATAATAATAATAATAACCCCTTCAGTCATAACTGACTATGGGAATGCGCCCCTGAGGTGACAGCCCTCAGCTGCTTATTTTCCTGGTGCTCCTTTCGACGTTTTCTCCTCACCTCTGCTTCTTGTGTGAGCCTCTCTTCGCCCAATCTGAGGTGGCGCCGTAAATAGCATCGCCACTTAGTGCGATCGGCAGCTTTATCCTCCCATGTTGCTGGATCCATGTCCAGTGCCCTCATATCTCTCTTGCACACATCTTTGAACCTCAGCTGTGGTCGCCCAACTGTTCTCTTGCCATCTGCTAATTGTCCGTAGAAGATATCTTTTGGGATGCGACCATCATCCATGCGGCGAACATGGCCAAGCCAGCGAAGTCTGCGCTGTCTAAGAAGCGTATACATACTTTGAAGGCCAGCACGTGACAACACCTCGACATTTGTCACTTTATCTTTCCACGAGATGCCGAGGATGCGGCGTAGACACCGCAAATGGAAGGTATTGAGCCTTCTTTCTTGCTTAGCATAGGTCGTCCAGGTCTCGCTGCCATATAGGAGTGTGCTGGTGACGCAGGCATTATATACCGCAGCTGATTGTTGTACGTACTGATTATCTAGAATTTCCGGGTCGACACATTTCTTTCTGCTATGCAGCAGACATTTTGCATTTTCAAACATTCTTACACTCCTCACAGAGATAAGTCGTCATGTCTTTTTGGTTACCCGTTCCTCTCTGCTTTGCAATGAACGGCTCAGATAATAATTACTCGATAACCTTGTTGGTTAATCGCGGGTGTGGCAGACATTTGACTACAGATTAACACTAAAATCGCTCAGCGCATTTGCTTAATTGCTGATAAGACCAAGGTACGTCCTTCGCCAAGATCGTAATACGCTGAAAGTTTGATAGCCACTACGGGTCATCATTTAAGTCTTGGTACAGGCTATCGCCTGAGGTGTTAACTTCCTAAATGATTTTATAATTTCCAGGTTCTTAATTCACCCTTGCTTACAGTTGTATGATGATGTCGTTTTAATTCTCCAACAGTAATTCCAAACAAAACAGCAAACCTTATATAGTTGATAACTGCCAAGTGATCATATAAACCTTTATTCAACTTGAAGGAATACGTACAGTTTCATGTATATTATCAAAGTACATCAACGAAATCATCTTCTTCAGTTCCTCTAATTTTGTCTGTATATCTTTCAATATTATTGACAGTTTGGTAATGCTACTCCGCAGTTTCAGCATTTGTAGCTTAGTTAATTTATTCCTCGTAGTACTCAATTAGATTCTTTATACTTTCTCCATCTCTTATTACTTCAGTGGTGTCTATTAAGGATTTGGGCGCTCCACTTGGAGGATCTTCTACTTCATAATGGCTAATTCTATCATTTTGCTTTTCTCTGCTATTTCGTTGCTACATTGGTTCATAGCTACAGTTTTTGAGCTAAAAGTAATAAGTATACATTCAGCATCGATAGGCAGTCAGAACGACTGTTTACTTATGTATACAAGTCAAAAATACGATTTCACATAAAATCTTGTTCTTGGCGATGAGATTAAAACCCTTGTCAATATACTGTAAACCACAGTATAATAAATGTCTTGAGATTCTCGAAGACTGAGCCGGACTTTTGTGACAGTCTGGGTGAGCGCCTGGCTGCTACATCATCAGATAACATCACGTCCTTGGGCTATGGCTCTCTAGATGCAACTAACTAAGAAAATATATTCTCGTAAGTGGTGCGGAACTTGCCGACTTAGAACATTTTTCATTGGTTATACAAATTGTAAAGATTTATTTCATTCGCTACAACTATCGTTGCCTACTTATCATAGAATTTAAATAAGATCATGCAAATGAGGTGATGTAGCCATCTTTTAGCGTTGCTGTCAGCGTTGCTGGGCAACTCCCGCCAAAAGGTAAGGGAACACAGTTAGAAACAGTTTAGTAATTCGATTTCTATGATGCATTAAGTAATTTATTCTGTCTTTATTTATTACGTTAACGTGAGTTACTAGCGTTAGCATATGTAATCCGGTCACATAAATATGGAATCTTGCTTCACAAAATAAACCACTTTCAACCCACACTATAGCCCTCATTCTTTGTAAGGTGTCAAGACTTCTTCTCGGTGGCATGGTTTTTGCAAGTGATGAAACTACCCTAAGTCTGCTGATTGTAAAACAAATTAAGAGTGAACTCTGTTCATGAAAAGTCGCCATTGCACGTGGAATGTCAATCAGCACGATTACTTCACCTGTTTGATTGTACGCAAGTTTGAAAAAACAGATTAAAAATGTGAATTTATGGTCAGCAAACCAAATTGCACGTGATCACCATGGTTGTTGGTGAGTTGTTTTTATGCTTAACGTGCATAGAAGACTGTCAGAGGAAGATATTGCACCCATTTTTACTAAAAACTTCCTTCATTTAATCATTCTATGCGCTTATATAAAAGTGTATTGAGAATAATAGGGTGGCCCTTGACTTTTGACGAGTAGTATAGTTACATATACCAATTTTCCGTAAATATTTTAAAACCACTATTATTCTCCGTTGAGCATTCGTCAATTTCTCGTTCTCTCTTTCTCTCTCTTCCTTTCTTTCTTTCTCTCTCTCCCTATCTTTCGCTCCATGCATAACTGTTACTCCCTCCCATTCCAACTTTATTTGCGCGCGCGCTTCATATTCCGGTCCTTTCCCAGCTTGAGGCATATCTGAAGGCCATCCCCACAAATGCAAAAGAGTTGTTTGAATAGTTTCCGTTTCATAAATCTAGACGTCACAAAACAGGGAAACTATGTTTAAACTAGCAATATCCCGTCAACATTGACATGTTATTAATTATAGTGTGTTGTTTCTGTTACATGTATTACAAACGGTAATATCACTACTGTGGTCATTTCATTGCAGGCGACCGTCATTAGATATTTGTAGTGAAGATTAGATAGATGTATTAAATATGAAGACATGTAGTAACCTTACCTAAACGACATGTGGAACAGTGATAGTGATCTACTGGACCGTAAATTAACTAAAAAACTAACATTTCTTTTATGATAACATGTCTCGTAATTGTTCACGCATCTTTTAAAATATTGTCCTGTTCGACTTACTGCCTCTGAGAACAACGTTTAAAGTTTGACGAAACTCCAGTTCATGAACTGTTTTTCAATTGTGTTATTGGCTTCTTTTTATAAATCAAACTGTTCATGCACACTTTCATTTGCGCACTTTTTCTATTTTCGGGAGAGTACATATAAGTGTAAACAATACAATTATTGTCTAACTTTTAACCACACTGAAAAAAGTGCGTATGCGCACAGCGGGTATTTCAAGTGAAACTTTCGCAGTTGAGTTGCAACCGGTAATTGTTACATGTCTCTCAACACACTTGTCAAGTAGGTGAAACAAAAAGAAATAGGTACATTCTTTTTGAGTCTTTGTAAGGTATGCTTAAAAACTTGCAGAGATTACCTTACTTTTGTGATAGAAAGCATCCTCGTACCACATCATGGTGGCGGAGAATAAATGTTTTGGAAAGGGGACAATCTTTTACGGACACCCTGTATTGTAGTGAGTTATCTAAAGCTGCCTACATCGTGTACTTGCTTCTGTGAATTCTTTTTCTTCATTGCCTTTCAGTTCGCTCCTTGTTGCACCCAAGGCTTCAACAAATAAATGCCAAGCCTTCCTGTTGTGCATTGTCTGTTCTAGGTCTTTCCATTTCTTTATCTCTTGTATGTCTTTGTTCGTCTGTGTTTTTGTATTTCCTCTATTTTCTCTTACCACGCGGATCTCTAGAATAAGAACAATCTTTTAATGCTATCACGTTATATTTCTTAGTGAGTATATTATCCAACGCCAGCCTCTTCTCCCCACATTTTGTTCCACTGGTGTGTCTAGTTCTTTCCATCAGTTACACATTAGTGTTCGTGTCATTCTAATTCAATTATTATATTCAGCACAAGTACTCATTCATAAACGCCTTTATCTTTCTGATCTTTTTTGTTGTTCTTTAAAGTTCATAGCTAAACAATTGGGAGCTTGTTCATTATATCAGCGGGGTGCTGGCTAGTAACATAAAATAAAATGTCCAAATTATCCTTTTTCCCCACAACCTGCCAACAACTGGGTTGGCCATGTCCTCAGAAGGGATCCTGACACCATCACCACAGCTACTATGCTATAGACCCCATAAGGACGGGGAAAGAGAGGCAGACCAAAGACAAACTTGAGGATGAAAGTGGAGACTGAGATGCAAGGCATGAACTAGAGTTGGGGCTATGCACGAAGGACGGCCACCGATCGAGCAAATTGAGGATATTTTGTTGCTGCCCTACAAGACTCCACTAGGCGTGGTGGCCACTGACTGCAGAATCAGGATTCCCCCTGTATTGGGGGAGGACAACATTAGATCATCTTTGAAGGACCGAGGACTAGAATGGAACCAGGCCAGGGGGAAGACAGCCGATAGGATAGTCTGGCGCTCTCTCTTCCAAACCTCTACACCTGTCGTAAATTTATTTTGAGAGAGTCTTAGAAATAGTGGTCCGGTTTAGAGTGAAGAATGATGATGAAAGCTCAGTGATAGAAAAGGTTACAGAGTAACTAGTTGCTTCACAGTGTGCTGGGGAGAGAAAAGACAGACTTATTTACGATAAATCGTTTCTCTCAATCTTCTCTTCATCCCTCCTGGTCAAACAATTATTTGCCAGTTTCCAGACATACACCTGCGCTCACACCGATTTGGTGCTCTAAACACACAGACGCACGTGGATACAACTATATTAAACAAATAGAGGAAATGTTGGGCTTTGGGTATTTCCAACACAGTGCTAACTAGGTTTATGATGTTTATTAACATAACAAATCAAATCACAAACAAATATCAAGTGTTACATAAATTTATCTTAAGTACAGAAAATGCAAATAACAAGGTGGGGAGGGGGTGAAGAAGATTGGTATCGACTAAGCCCTTCCCGCTTATTAGACAAAGATGAACCCAGTCCAAAGATAGATAGTTATCAGGAACATAGGTAATGTATCCTAACAGTGAAGTTAATTACTCTGAAAGAGGGGTTACAATACTAGGTATGGGTGGTAGAAAAAAACCTGTTATCCCAAATTGTTCTTCCCTTTACTAAGCAATTGAAAGGGAGGGGTTAAACAGAGTTAACAAAATATCCCACTTAAAGGAACAATGCGGGGTATACAGAAAATGTATTGCCCGGTAGGCAAGTTAACAAATGGTTTGCAAAAACAATTAGATTTCCTGTCATTCATGCACGCGGGTGAGGATCCACACTCATACACACACACATACACTTACCGATTGCAGCATCAGACAATCCATAGAATTATATAAACAACAATTACTCTTGACACGTGAAAATGTCTAGTACTTCGATGTCCCGCCCCAGATGTAGCGAGGTTTGCTGATAGCGAATATTCCCACTAATCGCCGGACTTGAAGACTCAGAGTTCTTATGTTTTATTATATGAAAAAGAGTCTATGGGATGGCACTGACACAATTCAATACAGGGGTGAAAATGCGGTCTCTTTAATTTCGCTGCTGGAGGTAAAATTCCTTCAAGGCGTGATGATAGCAACTGACCGGTATGGTTTAAATCCAGCGAGGAAAAATTAGGCTCAGTCACAGTCAGGTAAATATGTATTCTCTCACAGTAGAGTAGTAAATAAATTATCGCTACTGGCACTGTTCATCTTCCAGTTTATATTATAGATTGTAATTAAATTTGATGATTTATTTAAAAAAAAGTTCTTGGGGGTGCTTTCTTTCATGTCATTGATAGCTAGGTCGCATCGGACCGCCACAAGAATTATATTTAAAAATGTTCCATCAATATATCTGGAAGTTAAGAACCGAGTCTGAAAAGGACTCTGCATGATTTCTCTATTGCTGGGATTGCAAAGGTTACGATCACTCTGTAAGAAGAAAAAAACCATGTAATATACCGAAAAATCAAATAACATTTTAAAGCGCGATGAATTACTCGTTAAGACTATCTATATATACCCTCGCGTATTTAATTATGTATTTGGTAAAACACTGCGCGAGTTCTAATGGTTAAAACACACATCTATATATATAGGACTTAACTAAATTTATTAATTATAAAATTCCTTCGCGACTTTAAAAGTTACTTTAACATTTAAGCCTCTATTATTTTTGGAAATAATATAACAGGTATAACATTACATTTACAATTGGGAACTATTGAGATGGTTTAATTTAATAAATTTAAATTAACACAATATCCAGTGAAATAGAATGAATGAACTAGACCACTAATCACAATTATTTTTTTACCGTTTAGCACAGAATAGAATTCACTGCAAATATATATGAAAATCCAGGGGAAAATCTATAACAAGATTTCAATATCGCTAGTGCTTCTGTCAAGTTCTGGCCAACGAGTGATAACATGCATTTCTTCATGGTCTGTATATCTACAACTGGAATGCAAGATTGGGGGGACATGTGAAATTTTGACACCTTTTTTGATCTCAGAAGACTTTTGGGGATCTGACCGCCAGACTAAAGAGAGAAGCCGCCCCTGGTCTCTAGTATCTTCGCTCGCTGCTTGCGCCGGCTTTCCCGTTCGCTCCTACTGCGATCGGTTTCGTGTTTAACACCGAGATGCGAAATACCGGCAGGAAACTTGCGTCGCTCCTTTCAGGGACCACTACTGCCTTTGATAGCATGCCACCAGTCCTTCCTGAGATCTCCCCCCAGTGTCTTTAATCGTGGTCACTACTATCGTTTGATGCTGGCAACGCCCTCCACTGGCCAAGTTAATGAAAATACCTGCACATGATTGCTCAAGAGATATCCGCGGGCGTGATTTAATCTCTCCTTAAATCAATGCGATGACCAGAATGAACGGTAGGTAAACTGTCCACATATTAATCAGCAAACGTGTTGACCATCTGCGTGGAAAGGTTGCATAGCTAATGAATCCAGGTGAAAAAAATCACGTTTGACGAAAAGTTACAATATATTCGGGGGCACTGATGCTATACGAAGGGGTCGTTACAAAGGGTCGTACTATATCATCCAACGCTTCAGGGTCAATCAGGGTCGGCTGAGTTCGTCTGTCACAACACCTCACGTTAGAAGTGGAAATACTAAGTAAGTAAGTAAGAATATTCTGAAACAATAAGCCCAATATCTGCAAAGCGCAATAAATCGAAGCGCAATAAAGCGAGGTATGTCTGTATATGTTAATGTATGTTTTGATAGTAAAGATTTTCTTACATATGAATGCATGAATGTGTGTGCATTAGTACTTTGGTATATATGCATACATATGTGCTGGAATGTACTTACTCGCCAAGCAGTCCCCAAGTTCGCTTCAGGGGTCCTTTTTAAATGACTTCTCCAGATCCAAGAAACAAAGATTCATCTCACTTTTATACACAAGGGCCTTTTAACTTAGCTGCCTCAGTGTAAAGATAAGGTCCTTACTTAAGTTTGCTCGGAAGCCACATTGGACCTCGTCCATTTGTGGCACAGCCAGGTGTCTGAGTCTCTGTTCCAGGATTCTGGAGTAGATTTTACCAGGGACACTGAGAAGGGATATACCTCTACGATTTCAGCATTGTCGGCTGTCACCCTTTTTGAATATGGGTGTTATAATGGCAATCTCGCAATCCTTTGGTATGGTCTTGTTGCACCAAGCTGCCTGTAGGATCCTTAAGAGTAATAAATAGGTCGCCTGCTGCTCTCATAGACTTAACCATTTATGGTGTTATACCATCATGCCCTGCTGCTTTGCCCATCTTGATTTTCTCCAGTGCTGCCTTCAGTTCTTCCATCTTTATGCCATCTTCGCCACCATTGGTTTCTCTTCTGTGCTAGTGGTTATCATTTCTATATATATGCACGTAACTAAACTGTATGTTTTATGTGCTATGCACATATAGAAGGAGCGTTGGGTTGACAAAGGGGTTAGAAAGTTGCCTCTCGAGCTAAAGTTTCCAAGTTCAAACACTGGTAACGGCACGCTCCAGTTTACCCAGGTGTATATGGGTATCTCACTCTTATCTTTAGTTAGAAACGGTAAAGGCATCGAGGAGGGAATCGGTCACCCCACTTTATAAAGCTTGACATAATATAGCGAATTCTCAGATACTACACTCTTCTACATGAGTATTTTCTATACGACTACATAAATGTTTGAATGTGTGTCTAACGGTAGTATTATATGCATTCATATGTTTGGATCTGTTTATGTTGCACCATAAAGATCTGGGGTCTGGAAGGGGGGTTAGCAGGTGACACAGAAAGAATCGAACCACTGCTACCCCAAGCATGTCGTAAAATGAGATTAATGTGAGGTTCTGAATGGGGCTATCACAAAACAACAGCAGACGGGGAACGAGTTTTAGCTCTGGCTTCCTGCAAGGAGGGTCAATTGCGGTGGTGAGTCTATGCTCCGAAGGGAGCTAAAGAGGACATGGATATATCTGTGTGTGTCTGTGCATATATGCATGAATGAGTAGATGCTGATGTCCTTGGCGCTAATGCGACTTGAAGCCGGAGTATTGTGTAATTACCCGTGTAATTGTAGGATCGTACGGTATAATGAAGGTTTAATGTGAAGCGAAAACATCCGTACTTAAATTACTGTAGATTTTTACACTTACTTTACATTCTTATTTTTTTTCATCGTAGTGGGGAGCTGAAGTTTACGTTCCTGAGCCTTTTTAACGTGACAAAACAACGCCCACTTGAACGCATACAGAAAGACAATCATAAAGATACATTGTACGAAAAACAAGAAATTTCCATCAAAGTTTTTAAATATCTGACATTGAACACGCCATCCCTGCAAGTCTGTGAATCTTCCCGGCTGTATCCTGTGACATGGCAAGACAAGGATTCGTGTTACACAGTGTCTAGGCGCCCATGCTTTAATCCAATTCGTCTTAACTCCGTTATCTTGAGGCCGTGTTCTGGCCTGGTTATACTGTAATGTTTGAATGGAAAAGAGGTGTCTAGTATATATTATATTTTATCTCATAAGAAACATATGGAGATCAAGGGAAATAAAGTCCAACAATTATATCAAAATACAGCTACAAATGGTTAGGGGAGCTTTCATTACGCTATGAAATATATGGAGATCATAAGAAATTAGGTATTATATAACAATCAGAATTTTGTATTCGGATGTCACGTTAGTCCTACTGTATGGCTCTGAAACAGACATTAATAAATGGGTGCTTGTGGAGAATAGAAGGATTAAAATGGCATGAGAAAGTTACAAATGAGGAAATAATGTCAAGATTCAGACAACTGCCGGTAGAACAAGAAATGAGAATAAGACGCTGGCGATGGATAGGTCACACACTGAGGATAGCTGTTGATAGCATTACAAGGCAGTCCGTGTTCTGGAACCCCCAGAGCGAGAGAGGCAGGGGTAGACCAAGACGCACATGGAAAAGAGAACTGGATACGGAAGTGAAAAAGATGATGAAAACGTTGAGAGAACGTGAGCTGATGACACGTGACAGGAAGGCTTGGCATGTGTTTGTTGAGGGCCTATGTTCCTTGCGAGGCTAAAGGGTATTGAATGAATGATGAATGAAAGTAAGTTTTATGACACGTACAGACAAGCGAACACAGCAGTCTCAACAATACAACGTTAATAATCATAACTGAAGATTACGCGGAAGGTAACGTACAATTTTGTTATTCCATCTTCAGACATATAATGAATGTTACAAACGGAAGCTTAATGATTGATCATTGCATACTGGATCCAATAAAATATATGCCTTCTACTGTCCGGATACTAGGATATCCACATATGTTTTGTTTTTGAAGAGTGTAAAGTTATTAGATTCCGCGCTGAATATTCCTTCAAAAATCGAAAATTTTCAGCATTTTGCCAAGAAAAAAACTATATTGATTACAAAAACATATTTTATGCATTTACTGATTACACTAGTCAACAACCAAAATGTACCAGAAATGAAAATAGCTGATCTTAACTAATTTTGGTGTGCTGAAAACGAAAATCACATTACAACATGTTGATTGGCTGTAGTTTTCAAGATATATTCTACTAGTTTATTTAATTACGGTCAATTTATATATATGACGCAACTGTTGTGGGCGATTGCATAATTTTTTCTAATGACCAATAATAAAATGTTACTACAAGTTGATGATGCAATCCTACCTATGACTACATCACCTCTGTGTATACATATCTTATCTCTGATAACATTTTGCCATTAGTTAGTGCATTTGTCCTTATCAAAAATATCGTAGTTAGAAATGCCTAGGACATGTGTGAACAGTGCTAATAATTTCTGTTATATATGTGGTGAGGTGACATTTCTATCACAAAAACAAAATATAACTAAAGTGATTAAGAAGGCGTACAGTTTGTATTTCGGCTGCAGAAAAGGAGATCAAGATAAGAGCTGGGCACCACACATATGCTGCAATACATGTGCAGCACATCTTAAACTGTGGTTGACTGGCAAAAGGCAAGCTATGCCTTTTGCAGTCCCAATGATTTGGAGAGAGAGCCCACTGATCATCTCAACAACTGTTACTTTTGCATGGTCCCTCCAATTGGGAAAGGCATATCAAAGAAGAAAAAATGGTCTCTGGAATATCCAAACATCCCCTATGCAATACGTCCGGTACCACATGGCGATGACCTACCAGTTCCCAAAGTGCCAGAAGCATTTTCAGCTGCTTCCACTGATGAAGAAGAGGACATTGGTGGTCCTGAACCATCAATCTCAAGCGACCCAGATTTTGAGCAAAATACATCCAGTAAACCACACTTAATAACCCAAGGTGAACTGAATGATCTTGTAAGAGATCTGAATTTACTGAAGAACAAGGCGGAGCTTTTGGGTTCCAGATTGCAACAGTGGAATCTCCTGGCAGAGGATGTTATAATTTCTGTGTATAGGAACTGCCAGAAGCCGCTTATTACATTCTTTTTCAAAGAGGGTGACCTTTCTGCGTGCCACAACATTTCTGGTTTAATGGCAGCCCTCAAAATCAATTACATACCGGAAGAGTGGAGGCTTTTCATTGATTCATCCAAGACGAGTCTTAAAGCTTTTTTGTTGAATAATGGTAATGTGTTACCGTCAATTCCAGTTCGTCACGCAGTTCATATGAAAGAAACTTATGAAAAGAATTAAGCAGCTTTTGAAGTGTATAAACTACGATCATCATCATTGGTAACTTTGCTGTGACTTAATAGTGGTCGCTCTTTTGCTTGGACTACAGGGTGGATACACCAAGTACTGTTGCTTTCTCTGTGAGTGGGATATCCGAGCACGAAGTGACCATTACATCAGAAGACATTGGCCAATCAGGCAGTCATTGCAGCCTGGCAGTAAGAACGTTGAGAACCCAGCACTTGTCGACACAAGCAAGATTTTGTTGCCATCCTTGCACATTAAGCTGGGTCTCATGAAAAACTGTGTCAAGGCAATGGAGAAAACAGATGAGGCTTTCAAATACCTCATCAGAAAATGTCCAAGACTGAGTGAAGCTAAAATAAGAGAGGGAGTATTTGTTGGTCCGCAAATTCGAAAACTTCTTCATGATGACGAGTTTCTTTGCGTGTTGCATGGCAAGGAGAAAGCAGCATTGCTAGCATTTAAGTCAGTGGTGGACAATTTTCTTGGAAACAACAGATCTGATAATTACAATGAAATTGTAGAAAATATCCTTCTGAAGTATAAGAGTCTTGGCTGCAACATGTCTTTGAAGATTCATTTTCTGGATTCTCATCTGGATTTCTTTACCTCAAACTGTGGAGTGGTCAGTGATGAGCATGGTGAACGATTTCACCAGGACATTGCTGCTATGGAGACAAGGTATCAAGGCAATTGGAGCCCTTCAATGCTTGCTGATTACTGTTGGACTGTGACGAGAGACACCTCATCGATTGAGTACAAGAAGCAAGCAAAGAGAGCTTGAACAGCGACTGAATAATGATGGAATGGGTTCAAATGTGCCTTTTTAAAACATGATATGTGAACTTTAAATAATGTTTTTTTTTCTATCATTTTATGTTGAAATATCAATTAATTGAGTATGTAACCACAATTTTATAATGCTAAAGTAGAAAGACTAGCTGTTCACCCCAGAGAATTAAACAAACATACATTATTTGTATTACTGTAATGTAAATTCATCACTTAAAAAAAACCCAGAGCCAATTGGTGAATTTCATTATGATATTTGAAATCAGCATGTCAGAATCAATAAGAAATGGTATAATTAAATTCTGGTACAAATAACTTTTGAAAATTTGTTGACTAGTGTTATTCATGATCACAGGGTGGTGGGAGTGGCTACGAGGTATGGTGTCCGCCTCAAATTCTAGGGGTACCGGGTTCGATTCCCAGGAGAGGAAAAAATAATTTATGGATCATTTTTCAGAACCAGAGGTCCTAATGATGTCATACTACCGTCTGCTCTCCTGGGTAGTGAGATCGGATACTTAACCATCTCGGATAAGGGCGAAATAGGAGGTCCATTGTGTAAGATGCGCACGTTAAAAATCCCACAGCAGTTGGAAATCGTAAAGAGTAGGCCATAATGTCGCTGCCCTTGCAAAATTTAAAAATTAGAAGCTTACTCACCAAATATATTTACAGAATGTGTGATTCCTATATATACACATTGGGATTCTCACCGGTGCTATGGAGTTTCTGCACTGTGCTGAGATCCTCCATGTGTTATCTAAGGGAGGAGATCGAAGCACCGATGAAGTCCGTGTGCAATGAAGATAGTCCTTAAAACAAAGCCAAACCAAACCATGATCACAATTACATCAACGTTTTTTTTATAGAAAATACTGCTTTTCAAAAACAGAACAAAACATATACATATGAACAAGTAATTCGTCAAAACATGGCGGAATTTAATTTTATTGATCTCTTTCTGCTGCATTTCATGACGGCGGTTCTCATTCTCCTGTGATCATTTACATTTTCCTTTAGAAGTAAATCAATGACACACAAAGAGTGGCACGAAATCACAGAAGTGTCATCTATGATGAGCAATGGTGCATTTCATGATAAACTTTTATTTAAAAAATCCCACATATCGATTACAAATGTAGTATTCCCGTTGAAGAGTCCAGCCGGGCGGAAGGAATGCAGCTTCCCAAGGCTCGAAAAGGTACAGTGATGACTGTTGGCGATATCCCTGTGTGGTGAGAGGTTTGAGATGTTATAAGAATAAGATATCCTGGATATCAAGGTGTATCAGATGATACCGGGATATTGCCAGATAAGAGTCTGGTCTTTTTAGTAATACCCCCTTCTCTGAAGAGAGTAAGGGTGTATAGACACAAAGGTAGGGTCAAGCTATGTAAGTTCCCAGAGAAGATGATGATGTAGTACTCTGAGTCCCTAACTGCTACCTCTCATGATCCGCCTCTGTGATTATGGTATTTAATATGTTTCTGACTCTGCTCGGGGTAATTTATATAACTATATTCACCAACAAGAACTGTAATTCAACTTAAAGAATCTAAGAGGATTCTGTGTTTTTTTTTGTGCTTGCACAAATAGTACTGTCTTGAAGGGTTTCCTCCCTTCTGTTGTTATTACTATCACTGGGGTTACTATACTCCCTTTCATTGTTACTCGTTCAAAGTGTACCAGCTTTAAATCTGGGTTTGCTTGGCCAGGTTCTTTAAAACTTCCTCACCTGACAGGGTTGGCTTTATACCTTTTACAACACATCTTCTGGTTTCTTTTGAAATTTTTATTTGTATTTTGATGTTGTGGGCCAGTTGAATCAATTTTGGTTTATCTTTCAGTTCTTATAGTAAAGTTTTGGTTTTTTCTTATTCATTTAGTGTTAGCACTATTCCACTCTTTTGTTTTTGTATTTTGGCAATGGCTTTTTTGTCAATTACTTTTTCCAGGATCACCAGGATTTTGTCTTCCGGGAGAGATCAAAGCGTGGCTTCTGTTTCAACCATTTGTGTTATTTTCACTTTTTTGGGGGTTTCCTTTCGGTTGGAGTCTTCTTTGTTTGCTCCTCTGGTTTCATGACTTCTTTTGGTTGTATTTTCCTGGTTGTCCTGATTGTCATCTTCGCTGGGTCCTTTCTTTTTGTACGCTGTCCTTGTTCCTTTCACCTTTATTGTTTATTCTTATTGTTGTTTTTACTTCTGAGCCTCCTTCCAGTTTGTCCTTTACTGTTTCTATCCTGTCCTTTATTTCTGTGTTTCTGACTTCAGGGTTCGTGGTCCTGTTTTTTTCTGTCATGTTTGGTGTTTTGTCCTTTTTCAGTGTCTTGACCCACGCTTTTCCTTCCCCGGACTGTTTTCTGGTTACCAGTGGCATTTTCCTGCCTTTTAATTTGCTACTACACTTTTTATTATGTGCTTGGTTTTGTATGAACTTTAATGTTTATCCTTAGTCTCACTGCTTTAATCTTAAGTTATGTATATCCTTGCTTTTTCTTTTTTTCTTTATTTATTGTTGTTTTAATAATATTATTATTTAAGAAACACTTTTAAACCTATCTAGTAGAACTTGTTGAACAGTTATATCTAGTTCGCATTTTTTTCAGGTAGTTAAATTATATTTTGATGGTTGAATATTATTTTTAGTAATCTATGGTTTTTTGGTTTATTTTATTTTATTTTCCTCACTACTTTTCTTAATTTGTACAAATATTTATAGTAATAGTTAAATATTCTCCTAACACTTAATATTAACTGCAATAATCTAATACTTACAACAAACTACAAAGGAAATCACCCACTTAAATTATGTCTATCAAGATGTCTGCCATAGTTCACACAAGCAAGTGCCACGTGGCGCTTGGATCTATTTACATTTCTATTTTTTTTAAATATTATTATTCCAAACGATACTTAACTAGTCATTAACTAAAAGGGAATCGCCACTTATATTAATTTTTTCTATCAAGCGTATTTAATAGAATTCCAAAGTTGTGAATATCTTTGCTTTCTCCTTTTTTTTAGAATTTATAATATTATTATTTAAGGAACACTTTTAAACCTGTCTCGTAGACCTTGTAGAGCAGTTATATCTAGTTCGAATTTAGCCAGGTAACTAATATATTTATTTTCCTTAAATTATATTCTCCCAACAAATCATAAATTATACAAATGTTTAATACAATCGTTAAATAGTCTTCTAATGATTAATATTAACTACAATAATCTAATACTACCAGCAAACTACAAAGGAAATCACCACTTAAACTATGTCTATCAAGATGGCTGCAATATCTCACAAACGCAAATGCCAGTGGAGCTTAAATCTATTTGTCTATCAGTTACCTAGTCACCTAAAATTAACAGCAATGATCTAATACTAAAGATAGATAAAAATGTTATAACTTATCTGAAAACTTGGGAAGTTTGATGTCTCGTCCTGAAAAGGTCGTTTCACCTTGCGTATTTTGAGTGCAGCAAAAATGCGTCTTGCCGCTTCAGAAGACGGAAGTACATCGTGTGTGCCACGATTGGATTGCTGTCAATTAGATCCAGATATACAATGGCCCAGGTAAAAGCGTATATGCGTGTAACCAATACAAGGTATCCCCTGCATGGGAACATAGCTGATATCAAAGGAGAGAGAATAAAGACAAAGGAAACTATTCGACAGGTGACCCCAGTTGAAAATATATTCAAGAGAGAATTGTGGAGTAAGTCAGATGAGAGATGGATGAACTACCAACAAGTCATCATCAGCCTTGGTAGAGAATGCAGAAGTTGGGCCAGTCGGAGAGCAGAGCTAGAAATTGATTAGCTTATAAATGATAATGCTGGTAATGATGATGCCATTGTGTACACTGATGGGTCTGTAATCTTTGGCAATATATCAGGGAGGGGCTACTCTGCTAGAGTAAAGGGCAGAACCGTCGCTGAACATAGCGTGGCTTACATGATAACAACCTCCAGCATGAGAATGGAGGTAGAGGCAATTACTGCTGCCTTACGATGGATGTCTGAGAATTATTAACAAAGGCAGTTATTGTTTCAGACTCACAATCCATGCTTCGAAGGGTCCAAATGGCTGGCTTCGACACGAGTGGAAAATCTCCATAGAAGCATCGACTCTTCAAGAACTGATATCGATCTACTGCCCTGGTCATGCCGGGGTACGTGGCAATGACAGAGCTGACAGACTAGCTTCAAGAACACCCGTAAAATGTGCATTGACCATGGAGAAGGAAGAAATACTGAGGGCAATTCATGTTCGTCTATTAGAAAATGACACTGAAATCAATGAATCAACAAGGCTAAGACTGCTGGAATTTGGCATCAAACGTAAGACCAGCAGGGATGGACGTATGAGAGGACGCATCCACCGTGTATACAACCAGTGCACAACAGGAACAATTAGCATTCATACCGACATTTGCTGAAGGAGACTGAGCACTTATGGCGTCATTTCCTTTTCCGGGCACACTTGTCCGTTCACGTGCAACAAAAGTGTTAGGACTTCGATGCCTTAAGGGAAGTATTACATTTTTATACTTCTTTAGATTTATTTAGGTTCTCATGTGTTCTATCTAGCCTTCACTTTCTTTCCTTTCCCTGACGAAGGCCTCGTGGCCGTAACGTTGGCTATTTTCTTTGTCTTTTGGTCTCGTTAGACGAATCCCCTGATTTTGATTTTTTTTTCACACCCATCCATTTAAATTGCTTGCAACAATGATGTGAACATCAAAGACCGAGTTTCCATCCTAAAGGATAACAATACTTAACTACAAATAGAAAGACATTAAACAAATAGAAACAAATACAATAACATAATTCTGTCATGTAGACGTTGTTCCGGCAAAGACGCATTAGGTGGCTTTTGTATCTACTTACGGTAAACATAATGAAGATGGAGTTTCTATAGGGTAGATCAAAAAAGGTTTTATCGATTGTTTTCTCACGCTGAGATCTAAATTATATTTTAACTGAGATATACGATACATTTAACAAACATAACCATGTGATATTTTAAGCAGCAGAGATAGAGAAGTTAGGGGACGGCATCCAAATTTTTTCAAAGAGGAACAACTTAACTATTTAAAAACTATAAAACTAAATAACATATTTTTATGATTTATTTGATTTTATCAATTCTTTATATAAAGTTATTTAATGCATAAAAGATTCATATAAGATTATTAGTTCATTTCTTAAATTCTTAAAATGTTCTTTTTTCCATGTTTAGAGTAAACAAACTTTTAATAACATAGAGTTTATGCACGTTCTAAAGTAGTTAACACTTATTTGCTCTGTCACTTTCAATGATAATAATACCACTCCATATCCTGCATTCGCAGATTTGCACAGCAACATGTTTCATCGGCGCCCCAAAGCGCACTTCGACAATCTTTTAAACACATTTTCTTTCTTGGTCGTTCCTCCTCTACCCTGAAGCTGGAGTAGCTAAGAGGTATGGCGTTCGTCTCTAAATCTAAAGGCTCCGGGTTTGGTTCCCGGTACAAGGAATGGTTTTGATGGAATATTTTCATAACCCCTGGGAACTAATAATGTCATACACCCCGTGATCCCCTGCGTAGTGAGATCAGATACCTAGCCCTCACGGACAAGGGAGAAAAAATAGGAGATCCCGTGTGCAAGTTGCTCCCGTTAAAATTCTTCGGCAGTTGAAAATCGCAAAGAGTAGTCCATACGGCCACTGCCCTGGCATAATTTACATTGGGATCCTCGTGGTGCTTTAGAGTGTGTGCGCTGTGCTGAGATCTTCCTTGTGTGATCTAAGGGAGGAGATCGGAGCACTGATGGAGTTGACCGTGTGCATTGAAAATGGTCCTTAAAACAAAACAAACAAACCTCTTCTACCTTGGGGTGTAGAATTTGTCACAGGACGGATTGGGACGACTTCTTCTCAATCTCTTCTCCACTACGGTAGTACTCGTTTTCAATAGTTGTACGTAATGATTACCTGGAATTTCCTGGTCGACACATTTCTTTCTGCTAAGCAGCAGACATTTTTTATTTTCAAACATTCTTACACTCCTCACAGAGATATGTCGTCATGTCTTTTTGGTTACCTGTTCATCCCTGCTTTGCACGGAATGGCTGAGATAATAATTACTCGATAACCATGTTAATTAATCTCGGGTGTGGCCGACATCAGACTACAGATTAACACTAAAATTGCTCAGCGCATTTGCTTAATTGCTGATAAGGCCATGGTACGTTCTTCGCCAAGATCGTAATACGCTGTAAGTTTGATAGGCACTACGGGGAGACACCTTATGGGCAGACATCTTCTGTTACTCGGTCATCATTTATGTCTTGGTACAGGCTATCGCCTGAGGTGTTAACTTCATAAATGACTTTATAATTTCCAGATTCTTAATTCAACCTTGCTTACACTTGTGTGATGATGTCGTTTTAATTCTCCAACAGTAATTCCAAATAAAACAGCAAACCTTATATAGTTGATAACTGCCAAGTGATTATATAAACCTTTATTCAACTTGAAGGAACATGAACAGTTTCATGTATATTATCAAAGTACATCAACGAAATCATCTTCTTCAGTTCCTCTAATTTTATCTGTGTATCTTTCAATATTATTGACAGTTTGGCAATGCTACTCCACAGTTTCAGCCTTTGTAGCTTGATTATCATATTCCTCGTAGTACTCAATTAGATTATTTATACTTTCTCCATCTACTAATACTTTAGGTGTGCCTATTAAGGATTTGGGCGCTCCACTTGGAGGAACCTCTACTTCATCAATGGCTAATTCTATAAGGTTGGATATCTCTGCTATGTCGATGCTACATTGGTTCATAGCTACAACTTTTATAGCTGAAAGTAATAATTATACAGTCAGCATCGATAGGCAGTCAGAACGACTGTCTACTTATGTATAAAAGTAGAATATACAATTTCACACAAAATCTTGTTCTTGGCGATGAGGTTAAAACCCTTGTTAATATACTGTAAACCACAGTATAATAAATATCTTGAGATTCTCGAAGACTGAGCCGGACTTTTGTGACAGTCTCGGTGAGCTCCTGGTTGCTACATCATCAGATAAAATCACGTCCTTGTGCTATGGCTCTCTAGATGCAACTAACTAAGAAAATATATTCTTTTACTAATCTCATAAGTGGTGCGGGGCTTGCCGACTTAGAGCCTTTTTCATTGGTTATACAAATTGTAAAGATTTATTTCATTAGCTACAACTATCGTTATCTACTTATCATAGAATTTAAATAAACTCATGCAAATGAGGTGATGTAGTCCTCTTTTTAGCGTTGCTGGGCAACTCCCGCCAAAACGTAAGGGAACACAGTTAGAAAAAGTTTAGGGCTTCGATTTCTATGATGCATTTAGTAATTTATTCTGTCTTTATTTATTACGTTAACGTGTGTTACTAGCGTAGGCCATCCGGTAACATAAATATGGAATCTTGCTTCACAAAATATGCTTTTGAATAAGTTGAGCTTCATTCAACACCCTTTAGCTCCCCAAGGAGCATAGGCCTTCAACAAACACATGCCAAGTCTTCCTGTCCTGTGCCATCCGCTCAAGTTATTTCCATGTTTTCCTCATCATTTTCTCCTTTTTTTCCAGTTCTCTTCTCCAGATGTTTTTGGTCTACCTCTGCCTCTCTTTCTCTGTGGATTCCAGAACAAGGACTGCCTTGTAATGCTATCAACAGGTTTCCTCAATGTGTGTCCTATCCATCGCCAGCGTCTTCTTCTCAACTCTTGTTCTACTGGCACTTGTCTGGTTCTTGTCATCAATTCCACATTTGTGACTTTGTCCTTCTATTCTACGCAAGCACCCGTTTATAAAAGTCTGTAGCTTTTTGGTTGTTGTTTTTGTTGTTCTACATGCCTCAGAGCCTTACTATAGGACTGACTTCACATTTGAGTTGAAGATTCTTATTTTCGTGTTGGACTGGAATTCTCTTGTTCTCCATGTGTTTCCCAAAGCAACGTATTCTTATTTTGATATCTCTGTCTGTCCTTCCAACGTTGTCTATATTACTACCAAGATATGTGTACGACTCTACATTTTTAGTGGTATTTCTTCAACTTTAACCTTGTTATCACTTCTTGTATTTATTCTCGTAATCTTTGTCTTTTCCCTGTTTATTTTCAGGCCCACTCGTTGTGACCTCTCATCGAGAATTTTCATTTTCTCTTGCATCTGATTATGGTTGTGGGACAGAAGAGCCAAGTCATCTGCAAAATCCAGATCATCAAGCTGTTTAGTCAGAGTCCACTGGATTCCATTTCTGTTGTGTGTTGTCGATGTTTTCAAAACCCAATCTATTGCTAGTAAGAACAGAAATGGAGACAAAAGGCATCCCTGTCTCACTCCCGTTCTAATCCTAAACGGTTCTGTAAGTTGTCCTTCATGAAGAACTCTACATGTCATGTCTTCATAGGTCTTCTGTATTAAGTTAATGATCTTCATGGGAACTCCATAATGCCTCATCAATTTCCAAAGCGATTCTCTGTCTACACTGTCAAATGCCTTTTCATAGTCCACGAATCCGATGTATAGCGGTGAATTCCATTCCACACTTTATTCAGCTATTATACTCAATGTGGCTATCTGGTCTGTACAGGATCTATGTTGTTGAAAACCTGCTTGTTCATCTCTCAGTTGCTTGTCTATGGACTATTTTAATCTCTCAAGGATGATTCTGTTTAATACTTTCCCTGGCACTGAAAGTAATATTGTTCCTCTATAATTTGTGCACTCTTGTAAATTTCCCTTCTTAGGCAACTTGACCAGATAACTTTCCTTCCATTCTGCAGGTATTTCCTCTCTCTCCCAGACTTTGCCAAGTAGTTTGTATAATATCTCTGTAGAAGTATCAATATTTGCTTTGCTGGAATGCAATCCGGACCAGCTGTTTTTCCATCTTTCAGAAGCTTTATGGCTTTCTTTATTTTTTTCTTTACTTGGTCGTTCACTGCTGATTTGTAGCTCCTCTTCTGCTGGCTGGATGTCTTGGGGATTAGTTGGAAATGGTCTGTTGAGAAGTTCCTCAAAATGTTCTGTCCATCTCTTCATTTGTTCTGGTATGTTACTAAGCAATTTTATATTCTTATCTTTTATGAGGTCATTTGCTTGCTTATATTTCCCTGTTAGCTTCTTTGTGTTGTTGTACAGGTCCCTCATATTTCCTTTGGCTGCAGCTTCCTCTGCTTCCCTTGCCAAATCATCAATATATTTTATATTGTCTTTTTTGATGTTTCTTCTTGCTTCCTTGTTTTCTTCTATGTACACTTCATGAGCCTTGGCTTTGGAGCTTCTGGTTTTGCTTCTGTTTAAATCTGTTTTCTTGTTTTTCCTGTCTTCTATCTTACTAATGGTTTCCCTTGTTATCCATACTTTGTGCTGATGTTCTCCTTTTTTCAGTACTTCTTCACATGTCTCGTTCCATATATATTTTTACTTGTTGCCAGTCGTCTTCCGTATCTGTTTCATCTTCCAGCTGTTGGAATACCTGGTATTTGTTGGATACTGTGATTGAAAACTGTTCTCTTATTTCCTGATTTCTTAGATATCCCACATTATACTGTTGCCTATAGCTATACGCTGTTGAAAATTTCTTGAGTTTTAATTTTGTTTTAGCCAACAGAAGATGGTGGTCTGATACAACATCTGCTCCTCTACATACTTTCACATCAAGCAATGATGACCTAAACTTCTTACTTATGCATATGTGATCAATCTGATTCTCAGTTCTGTGGTCTGGTGATATCCATGTTGCTTTATGTATTCTTGTATGTGGAAATATGCTTCCTCCTATAGCTAGTTGATTTGAAGCACAGAAGTTTGCTAATAGTTCCCCATTCTCGTTCATCATACCTTCTCCCTGCTTCCCCATAGTTTCTTCAGAGCCAGTGTTGTCTGTTCCTATTTTCGCATATAGGTCCCCCATCAACATTGTGATGTCCTTTCTTTTCTTCTTGTCCAAGACATTTTGTAGTCTGTTATAATTCGGTGTTCCATTGCTTCCCATTCTATAACTGCCTTCTGTGCTTCCTTGGACAGCATTAATGCCACCCCTTCACTGTAGTGGGCCCTTTCCTCCTCATGTCCTGAGGACAACACCATTTATCCTGTGATCAATCTCCTCTTCTCTATGCCTTTCCACCGTGTCCCGCAGAGACCCAGGATATCAACCCTGTAATTTGTCATTTCTGCTACTACCTGTGCAGTTTTCCCTTGTTAACACACAGTGCGAACATTCCAGGTGCCAATCCCGGAGATTTTCCGAGACGACAAAAGGTTGCTCAGCAACCCAGACTCCTTTCGGCTTTCTCTATGTTGCATCTTGGCGCCTCCTTTCCAGAGGACCTTCTTCTGTCTTGGGCGGCTGAGTTGATTGATATTCTTTATTTGACTTGTCCATGTTTGTTGAAGTTTTTGTGGTAAAAAGTTTTTTTACCGGATGGGGTAACCAGCCCCATGCACAACCCTCCTTAGTCGCTTTTTACGACATGCATGGTAGTGTACAGTGTTACTATTCTTTGCTCCCCTTTCGACTCCGGTAACACACGGGTACAGTTGAGCTTGCTAGCTGTATATTCGAATCAACTTGTAAATTTAGAATATTGATTCTCAAAATGCGCTCGTGAGTGAGTTAACCTTGATATTTTTTAAATACGTAATCAACTTGTGAGCACGTGATAAAAGTCGAATAAAAATTCTGCGTCCACCATCTTAATCGTGGCGAGAAAGCGTCCCTTTTAACTTAGGAAGTGAAGGATGTCCTAAATGGCAAATTCTGTTATCCAGACGTACACTTGAGTCTTTCTGGTTAGACGTCAAACACGTAAGGGGTAGACTCAGATCTCTGTTGGACTGAAGGCACACAAAAGTCTTCGTAAGTTTTCACACTTAATATCAATGTTTGACTTTCTTTTATATTACTCCTCACAAATGATGATTTCAATTCTCTAGTAATTATGTATGACATGCGATGCACCTGATAAGTGTTAAATATATTGCGCATTGGAGTGTGTGCAGATGGAAATCTGTAAGGATGATCTAACAGTATAGATGAAGTGAAGTATGAACTATCAATTACTTCCTATCATCTTAGAGGAAAATCTTTTGTTTTAATTAATCATTTATGAGAAGGATTAATTGAAAAACTGTCTTCTGCATATTTAGTTATCATACTAAATGCTACAGTGATCTTAACTAAAGACTAAGAAAACTTTTTAATAGTTTTTAAAAGATTCACTAACCTCCTTTTCACGTTCGCAAACTCCTTTAAGAACACAATACACAACATATATTAATTATTTTATCCACACTGAATTAATTGCAGGCTATGCTCTCCGACATTCTCTACACCATGCTCTTGAAAACTTTGTACTCATCTCCAGGGAACATTACGCTATATTTTATTTCTAAAACGTCCCATATAGATCTATTGGGCCGGTGACGTATAACTCAGCCCATAAACTTTTTGCTAAGAGCCCATGTGGTCACCCAGGCCTTGGATCTCTTTTGCCCCATGTTAGCGACTGTCACTGGCCAAAGGGGAATTAGCTTTTCCACACAAATTGTCAATGCAGTGCTGCATGACAAACAGGAGTTTGTTGATTGACCGGCTAATGCAAATAAAATCACCCGCCCTCTAACTATTACAGTGCATTCTGCCTGTTTGTCGCTTTGCGTGTCAATTTTATTTCATTATCTTGCCTGCGGCTTCCTTTATCCTTGTTTCCTATCTAAGATTCCTATCCTTCTACAGTCGGCTACCATCTGGAAACAAAGATTGTCCGTGTAACGGTCCTTTGATGCGCCTCGTCCGGAGTATATTGTTTGCGTGCGTCCATTCTTCCCCAATGTGGTGACATGTTGTCTGTTTGAACAACGGACTACCCATGAAAAGGCTAAACTCTATTGTCCAGCCGGCTCCTTCAACAATAATCAAAATACCATCTGACAATATTTACAGGGAAAGTTGTTTGGTTTGGTTTGGTTTGGTTTGAAGGATTATCTTCATTGCACACGGACTACTCCAAGAAGTTGTACCATGCCCATGTGTATTTCACCAGATTTCTCACAACAAAATCTGGGGTCGGCACGATCACGCCAGTTGTCAGAAAAAGTCAAAAGCGTGTTAAAGTCCTGTGGTGATTAAAAGATTAACTTTAGCAGCGAGGAAAGAGTGAAATGTTGTTGAAAATACCATGACGGAAGATGATGGAAAAAAGAGCGAAAGACTTAGCGCTCGTTTATCGCATAGTCACATATACCAATTTTCCGTAAATTTTTTAAAACCACTATGATTCTCCGTTGAGCAATCGTCAATTTCTCGTTCTCTCTTTCTCTCTCTCTCTCTCTCTCTCTCTCTCTCTCTCTCTCTCTCTCTCTCTCTCTCTTTCTTTCTTTCTCTCTCTCACTCACTCTCTCTCCCTGTCTTTCGCTCAATGCCTAACTGTTACTCCCTCCCATTCCAACTTCATTTGCACGCGCGCTTCATGTTCCGATCCATCTCAGCTTGGGGCATATCTTAAGCCATCTCCACGAATGCAAAAAGAGTTGTTTGAATAGTTTCAGTTTCACAAATCTAGACGTCACAGAGCAGGGAAACTATGTTGACATGTTATTAATTAAAGTGTGTTGTTTCTGTTACATGTATTACAGACGGTACTATCACTACTGTGGTCATTTCATTGCAGGCGGCCGTCATTAGATGTTTGTAGTGAAAATTATAAGATGTATTAAATATGAAAACATGTAGTAACCTTACCTAAATGACATGTAGAGCAGTGATAATGATCTACTGGACCGTAAATTGACTAAAAAACTAACATTTCTTTTATGATAACATGTCTCGTAATTGTTCACGCATCTTTTTAAATCTTGCCATGTTCGACTTACTGCCTCCGAGAACAACGTTTGAAGTTTGACGAAACTCCAGTTCATGTACTGTTTTCTATTTTCGGGAGAATACATATAAGTGGAAACAATACAATTATTGTCTAACTTTCAACCACAGTTGTGGTTGAAAGTTAATGCGCTTTCGAAAATAGAAAAAGTGCGCAAATGACGGTGTGCAAAATGTGGCTGACCGACCGACCGACCGAAGTACTAACGGTGGGTATTATGGTATTGAATGTTTATAACATATAAGGAAGGGAAACCTGAGGCCTGTAAACAGTAAATAAATATTAGACAAAAAAAGATGCTTTGATGTAAACTTCCGGTGTTGTCTTGCGTTTTACACTAATGACCGGTTATCAAAGCATCTTTTTTGGGGATGCCTAGCTGGCCGGGAGGATAGTGTGATTCGCATTTATAACTAGGCGGTGTTGTCGTAAGGAAGGTCCGGGGTTCAAATCCTGGGTAAGCCACTCACGTCTGTTGTTTTTCTGTTGTCTAGTGTTCTACTTCTTTATTTCTTACGAGTGCCTGAAAACATACCTTAATGTTTGTCTAATAGTTATTTACTGGTATTGAATGTGCATGCTCTGAAAAGCCAGGTGGGAATATTGTTGTCTGTCCCCTAAATATCTAGAGTTGTTTATTCTTGGCACTTGGTGATGTTACTTTCGAAAAGAACAATTTATTTTGCAATAATTATCACGACACCCATACAACAGCTGGATATGACAGATGTGTTTTCTTAGACTAACGAATGTGAAAACTTACGATAAGCGAAGAAGGGCTTAATGTTATGTTGATAGTATCGACCTAGAACGAACTAATAAAATCTACCACAGACATCAATACTAAAATCATTCAGCATATTGCATAACTTAAAAAAAAATACAAACACACACAAATTTATCATGTTAATTTTATTGTATTTTATTTTTAATTTTATTTGTTATTTAATTATATTTTTTACTAGATGCTAGACATTTTATTAGAAAAAATGTTTACAATAAAACTGATATTTTTATAACTTCCAGAAACAATAACGTTCTTATAAATGGTAATTTCTAGTTTGGTGTACGTATATCACTTAAATATTTTTGTATCAATCGTTTAATCTTGACAATGAATAACGAACACAGTTTTTCCTGTCAACACAATTATCATCTGAAACCCTTGTGTGCCGCTAGGGACAAGTGTAACCACTATATTAATTATAGACATCCCCACCAGGCAAAACCAATTGGAACAATCACTGCTTCCATTCACCTGAAAGTACCAATAACAAAATATTTTTATTAGTCAGGCCAAGACAGATAAATGCGTATTTCGTCAATAACAGTGCTGTGATGGAATACATTGATACAGCGATAAAATCATCCATTATAAATATAAAAGTTAAAATAAAATGTAGGGATAAAATATAGTTATGATACGCTGCTGCTTATTCGCCCACGCCACAAGCGCGTTGATTTTGGTAGACCGTACCATCGTTTTCTAGTGTCATTGAAAAAAAACTATTTATAACATGGGGACACGAAAGGCCTATTCGTTCAAACGGGGTAAGAAAAGGAGGGAAGAGAAAAATGATGCCGTCTGCCCACGGAGTTTGAATCTAAGCCTAGCATACGCGCGAACTTGTAGTTAGTAGTTTGAAATACGACGAAAGTTAAAAAATGTTCGACAATGGGGTCACGAAAACAGGCTTAGCTCTTATTGAGAATGACGTAATTCCCAACGTAATACGGACGATTCTCGTAATTAGTTTGAAAATAGCGGTAAAAAGAAGTGAACGAGTGGTAGATTAAAGATTTCAAGACTAACATGGAAAAAAAAATATGGAATTCCTTATTAATAGGTTTAGAATCACAAAAGTTAGCTAGTTTAAGAGCTTATCTTTTCCTGATAAATAATATGCTTTTAAATAAAAGGACGGACAGATAACTCGGAAGTTATTGACAAAAGACTGATTTGTTCGGTGCAGACTAGCAGACAGATGTTCGTTTTGCAGTCACTAGCGGTTACATTTTTACGCGTCCTTGAGTAAAAGCAGGAAAAGGGTCATGTGTTCTGTAGGAAAAGGGGTAGACACGGGGTAGAAATTATGGGATAGCTCAAACTGAATATTGTTTTGTTTTTTTGTTGGGCCAAAACCAAGTACATTTTTGGGGAATGCCAAGTTCGGACAGACCGACCGACAGAAATACACTACACATTGGACCAAATTTTGACCTTAGTGTAAAATTTTGAATTTAAAAAGATTGGCTTTCCTATCTGATTGGTCAACACAGTTAAGATTATTAGAAAATTGGACGGCTCGTTGCCATTTTGTTTAAGACTGTCCATAGAAGCAGATCGTTGATGCTGTGAAGTGTGACGTCCACTGAATACAAATAAATAATATAAGGAATACGGACGCCATAGTCCAGCCAGCAGCTCAGCTGAGTTTGTGCTATTTCAACGTACCTGTGTGTTTTCTTTTGAATTGTGGTAAGACAGAAATTATTAACCTTTTTATTTAACAATTCTGAGTGAGTGATACTGCCATATAGTGAAAAATGATTACGACAAGTGAGTACTTATTCTAGGTCCCCAGCCAACTGTTACAGGGCCTAGAGGTTGAAATGTAATATGATAAACTATCAGAAATGTAGAATACAGATGTTTTTTTTTTCAGGTGGTCAGGTGGAAACATATCACCTACCTTATTATATGGAAAGAAGAGATTAATGATAGTATTTCAGATGCAGTGCAGGCCTTAGAGGAGAGGAATGTGAAACTAGTGCTACTTGATAACAGCATTGATGTAGATGTGCTGGGTCGGTCAGAGAGATCTGACCCTGTCTTTTATTTCAATGTATTAATGCTTGTAAACATGGTGGATTAGGTATTATGTTAAGACCAAGCCTAATTTTGTGGTTTCAGAGTTTCTTTGTCTGGCACTGTGCTAGTGCCAGATATTCTGAAGAGTACAACACTGTATGAAATGAGATGCCTACCATACTACCTCAACGCATGGAGGAGTGGGCCTAAGGTACTACTTTCTTCAATCGTCACAGGCCAGATAAGTGTTAAAGACCTGGCCTGCTGAGATTCATCAACGAGTACTAAATAATATAAACCCCATTGTGTAACTAATAAACTTATCCACCATCAATCCTGTTAAAGAGCAAATGAACACTGTTAAATAAAAGACTGGGTATGATGAAAACACCCCGACCCGACATCAAGCACTAGTTAATAAAGACTTTAGTTTTAGTACCATTATTAGCAAATTTAAATTATTTATATGTACAGGTCTTTCATGTGTTTACTTGATTATATGTAATTCTATTGAAATTAATTCATATTGAGTTGAAAGTCCTGACCAGAAGAAAACTACGTTCAGGACAAAATAAAATTTGAAGAAAAAAAAATTGTAAATTACTACATTTTAACCACAGTATCAGTTGACTTAATCATAGAGATTAATATTAGTGTTTGTGTGTGTGTTTGTGTACTTAATTACCAGCAAACCACATTTTCATTACCCTAGACAGTAGACGAAGCTATCAGACATACTAGTCAAGAATAAGTCTGATTGAGGTCGTAGGGTGGTAGTACCAAGGTACTCTGTAAATTCACATAAACTGTTATCCTTAGGGACCTTCACAGCAGACCTCATTCAGTACACTAAGTAAACATAGCAACAACAATTAATAACATCAAAACCCACCACAAGTGCAAACGTGAATTATCCGCTGACCCTCTGGATTTCTGGAAATAATGTAATATGATTTGGGAAACAATCTAAAAGGTGATGTTAGAGGAAATATATTAACGTTATTCTCTTGAGCATGCGTACAAGTGAAGGAATATATCTAGACACTGAAGGTAGTGGACACAGTTGTCGACATGCGTACAAGTGGAGGAATATATCTAGACACTGAAGGTAGTGGACACAGTTGTTGACATGCGTACAAGTGAAGGAATATATCTAGACACTGAAGGTAGTGGACATTGTTGTCGACATGCGTACAAGTGAAGGAATATATCTAGACACTGAAGGTAGTGGACACTGTTGTCGACATGCGTACAAGTGAGGGAATATATCTAGACACTGAAGGTAGTGGACACAGTTGTCGACATGCGTACAAGTGAAGGAATATATCTAGACACTGAAGGAAGTGGACACTGTTGCCAACATGCGTACAAGTGAAGGAATATATCTAGACACTGAAGGTAGTATACACAGTTGTCGACATGCGTACAAGTGAAGGAATATATCTAGACACTGAAGGTAGTGGACACAGTTGTCGCGTGTAGTTCCCGGGGGAGTTCTCTAATGAGACAAACAAAGAATAGGGACATTGCTCTTTAGGATCGGGTAAGAGGCCACTAATATGAGATTGTGATATGTAGCTGGCAGCCTTATGATGTAACATACATTGCTACAGAAACCACTGGTACAAGAACTTATGACTGATTAACTACAAGCTTCGTGCAAGAGGGGAGCCGCGGTGGCGCAGTGGTTAGCGCACTGGTTTCCTAGCTCGGTGCTCACAAACAAGATTTCTGTCAGTATTTCCATATTCTAAGCTTTCTATTTTTTTTAAATATTCTTTATGCAGTGCATGTTTAACTATGCGCAATGTTTTTTATTTAACTAATGTTAAGAAACATATGGAGATGAAGGGAAATAAGTCCAACAATGATATCATACCCCTGACGGAAAACGAAAGAGAGTCCGACCAAAAACAACTTGGCAAAGGACTGTGGAGGCTGAGATGCGAGGTATGAACCAGAGTTGGGGTACTGTACGAAGGATGGCCACCGACCGAGCAAAGTGGAATCAATGTGTAGTTGCCCTACAAGACGCCACCAGGCGTGATGGCCACTGACGGCTTTGACGGTCGGCGGCTAAGGATCAAAGAAGAAGAATGATATCACAATAAGGCTACAAATGGCGAGGGGCAGCTTTCATTACGCTGTGAAATATATGGAGATTATAAGACATTACGCTGTGAAATATATGGAGATTATAAGACATTACGCTGTGAAATATATGGAGATTATAAGACATTAGGTTCAACATAACAATCAGAATTTTATATTCGGATGTCACGTCAGTCCTACTGTATGGCTCTGAAACATGGAGAACGACAAAACCAACAACAACAAAGCTACAGACATTAATAAATGGGTGCTTGTGGAGAATAGAAGGATTAAAATGGCATGACAAAGTTACACATGTGGAACTAATGACAAGATTCAGACAAGTGCAGGTAGAACAAGAGAGGACGTAAAGACGAGGCTGGCGATGGATAGGACACACACTGAGGAAACCTGTTGATAGCATTACAAGGCAGTCCTTATTCTGGAACCCCCAGGGCAAGAGAGGCAGAGGTAGACCAAGACGCACATGGAAAAGATGATGAAAACGTGGAGAGAACGTGAGCTGATGACACGTGACAGGAAGGCTTGGCATGTGTTTGTTGAGGGCCTATGTTCCTTGCGAAGCTAAAGGGTATTGAATGAATGATGAATGAAAGTAAGTTTTATGACATGTACAGACACGCGAACACAGCAGTCTCAACAATACAACGTTAATAATCATAACTGAAGATTACGCGGAAGGTAACGTACAATTTTGTTATTCCATCTTCAGACATATAATGAATGTTACAAACGGAAGCTTAATGATTGATCATTGCATACTGGATCCAATAAAATATATGCCTTCTACTGTCCGGATACTAGGATATCCACATATGATTTGTTTTCGAAGAGTGTAAAGTTATTAGATTCCGCGCTGAATATTCCATCAAAAATTGGAAATTGTTAGCATTTTGCCAAGAAAAAACTAGATTGTTTACAAAAACATATTTTATGCATTTACTGATTATTCATGATCACAGAGGGGGTGGGAGTGGCTAAGAGGTATGGCCTCCGCCTCGAATTCTAGGGGTACCGGGTTCGATTCCCAGGAGAGGGAAAACAATTTATGGAACCATCTCGAATAAGGGCGACAAAATAGGAGGTCCAGTGTGTAAGATGCGCACGTTAAAAATCCCACAGCAGTTGGAAATCGTAAAGAGTAGGCCATGATGTCGCTGCCCTGGCAAAAATTAAAAATTAGAAGCCTACTCCCCAAATATATTTACAGAATGCGTGATTCCTATATACACACATTTGGATTCACACCGGTGCTACGGAGTGCGTGCACTGTGCTGAGATCCTCCTTGTGTGATCTAAGGAAGGAGATCGGGGCACTGATGAAGACCGTGTGCAATGAAGATAGTCCTTAAAATAAAGCCAAATCAAACCATGATCGCAATTACATCAACGTTTTTTTTAATAGAAAATACTTATTTTTAAAAACAGAAAAAAAACATATACATATGAACAAGTAATTCGTCAAAACATGGCAGAATTTAATTTTATTGATCTCTTTCTGCTGCATTTCATGACGGCGGTTCTCATTCTCCTGTGATCATTTCATTTATTTACATTTTCCTTCAGAAGAAAATCAATGACACACAAAGAGTGGCACGAAATCAAAGAAGAGTTGAGCAATGGTGCATTTCAGGATAAATATTTTTTTTTTAAATCCAACATATCGATTACAAATGTAGTATTCCCGTTGAAGAGTCCAGCCGGGCGGAAGGAATGCCGCTTCCCAAGGCTCGAAAAGGTACAATGATGACTGTTGGTGATAACCCTGTTTTGACCAGAAAAGCTTATAGTGTTAGTGAAATAGGAAATTACTGTAGATCAAAACATCAATAAAGCAATAAAGCTAAACATCCTTCAAGGGAACGGTGGAGTCTTGAATAAGGCATGAGTATTCGCAACCAGACTCCAAGCTGAAAATATCACTGTGACCTGCATTGAAGAAACATATCTAAGGTAGATAATCTAACTCAGTAGAGTTGATTTAAGGTAACAGGATATCAGAATATAAGGGTAGACAGGGATGGATACAAACAGAACGATTTAAATGCTGATGTACATCTATCTGTCATCAGTAAACTTTAGCTCCGCAAGGAGCATAGGTCTTCAACGAATACATGCTGATGCGACTGTATTTGCACACCACAAAGCTTTTATTACTTTGGACCTTTGTGGTGCTCAAAAGGATGTTGTCCAATTCTCCTATCGTGTGACATGAGCTCAAACTATTTCCATGATGATGAAAACGTGGAAAGAGCAAAATTTATCTAGGTTTCGAACAAAGAAGTACTGGTCTAAAGAAGAGGACAACAGATAGTTGGAGCATACATTGCGATATGTCAGAGAAATATTAAGATGCACAAAATATGCAGCCCATCGGTGAAACCCCATGCAACCGGTAGCGATCGAAGTACCTGAAGATAATTGAATAATAACGGGTGACTTCACCATCGCAAAAATTATCTTCTGACTTCCAAAGGAGCATACGTTGTCAATGAATTTATACTAGATCTTCCTGCCATGTGTGATTCGTTAACGGTCTTTATATGTCGTGTTTATTACTCTCTTATGGTTCCAGTTCCTTTCTCCATGTGTGTTTTGATCTTCTACTTCTTTTAGTCTCATGAATAAGGTACCAGAGCAACTCTGGGAAGGTTAAAGGCGCCCGGCGTGATGCTGACCCCAATACCCCTAGTGTGCCGTATGGTCAAGAAGATATGGGCCTAACAATATTTTCCCAATATGCCTGGATGGGCATGTCACGGGATCTACCTCTCTTACTCTGGTGATTAAACAAGAAGTCGATGAGAACGATGAAGGTACAGTAGCTGGAGGGATGGACATGAAAGGTTGGGAAATTGTCAGCTCCACGAGAGGAGAGCATCAAATAACCACACGACAGTCACTAAACCCTTTGAAGGAGAAATTGTGTGGTGGAGAGAAAAGCCTGAGACGGACCGCCAACTTTAAAGAGAAATAGTTGTATGTTATGAGAGAGCTGACGGAGTAGACCAAGTTCAAATACAGATGCCATGTCATAGAGACGAACACCAAAATAGAATGGCAATTTCACACTTTATTAAGCAATCAATTGTTACAGTAAAACACATGAAAAAACGAATGGCGTGGTGAATTTCAAAATCAGTATACAGAATGCTGAGATGCCGGAAGACTGGCTACATATCTACCAGCGGCCACTTCCTAACCTAGTAAAGACCCCATACTGCTTAGCAGCTATCGAATCATCACATTACAGAATGTCTACGGCAAATTACTTGTGAAGATAGTGGCGAGACAATTAATGTACCACCTTGAAAATGCACACATCCTCCCTGATACCCTGGGCAGTTATAGACCAATAAAAGTATCATGGGGTAACGCTGGAACATTTGCGTACGATGTATATGAGGGTTTCCATGGTAATCAAGAAACGGTGACTGTGGCTACTGACCTACAGGATGCTTACAACAGTGTTGACTTTGCAACCTTGATGGACTGTGTTAAGGAATGTGGTGTAAACCCATGGCTAACAAGGTGGATAGCAGCTGCATTAACTGAGAGAGCAGTTGCATTTCGCTTGGGAACATGGACATCAGAACCAATGCACATTTGCCCAGGATTACCCCAGGGTTCTCCTTTTTATCACCGGTGCTGTTTAACATCTACACAGCAAAAATAGCTGCAATCCAACTGTAACGTGTAATGGAAAACAGAGTCTACAGTATAATCTGGCAGCTTATTGCAACCTAATAGCTGCCCTCTGATTTGCTAGCTAAACAGGCATATATACCAATTGTCTATTTCTGCATCGTACCATTTTGTCCCGCCTTCTTTTCTTCTAACACGAGATAACGAAATGTATGCAAACTGCGTGACCTGTCAGTCATAACAGGGAAGCAAATCAGCCCGTGTTCACCTCGTCCCCTCACGCGAGCATCTGTCAATCATAATAGTTCTCAGACAGGCAAGCACATGGGAGAGACAAAAACACAGACCCTTTTGAAGTTTAGTACTCAGGGTAAGTTAGAAACCCATGGGCTCTTTGATTTTCAGAAGCGGACATTCTACAAGGGAACCCATTAGCCGAACAGAAAGTCTTTTGATGCCGGTCGAAAACTCCCGACGAGAAACCTCGAATACCGACCGTAAGTCTATTATCTTGATACGCTTAGCATCTGAATTCTGGGTAACACCGGGACTCGAAATTAACGCATTCAGAGATCAAAGAATCCTTATTATATATATATATATATATATATATATATATATATATATATATATATATATATATATACTTACTGTTGTTTTCTTAACCCCATTGTAAGTAGTCAGCCAGAAATAGGAAGTATCTGTCGCGCAGCCTTAAACTATTTCCTTGTGTGGATTTGTTACTAGTTTTCGTGGAGATTTCATTTCTGAATTTTCTGGTAAAGGATAATAGTGCTAAAGTTTTTAACAAGTGATAGCTTTTAACATATACTCTTCACTTAGATTTTTCTCGCTAGTCAAACGAGTGAAATAAAGTAACGCGTAGCGATTTCATACCAGATATTCTATTAAAACGTTAAATCACGCCACCCGCAAACATTAGACCGTAATGATGTTAACAGTGTAGGCAGACGCGACACTTAATCTCTACAGGAGAGAAATAAACCCGACGGGTTAGCTGACTGGACTTACAGGCAATAAAGCGACTGATAGGGAGAGTCTAGTTTACACGTTATATTTCATTTGTGCATATTTGTCATTATAGTGTCCATTATTATAATACCAAACGACGAACAAACAGACGCCGAAAGTTTAATAACTATTTAATGACAGACGATCATTGTTTAGGGAGCGCGTATGGAGCGATTACATAATAACTAACATTGTACGCTAAACGCCAGCGCAAGCAATGGCGGGCGAATTAACATAATTCAGTCCGACCGAAGTTAGCGCCAGCGGCGTCTGCTAACTTGTAGGTGTAAGTTTAATCAGGACTGATGGATTGGAGAAGAGATCGTCTTGTCCCGTCTGTGCGTAGGTATAGGATTAGCATATTTTTTATATAAATGTTTCTTGTATTCTTCGCAGACCTGATCACAAATACAGCCAGCGGTCTTTTTCTTTTTTGGATTTGTTATTTTCTTATTTTCTTGGCTTGTGCGTCACCAATTTCATTTGTGAATGGACACTTGCCAGGGAGTGTTGGAGGACAATACATTTTTAACACTAGACTTACAAAATCAATATTTACAGTATATTTCTACCAGCCACAAGTGGTGAACTTTATTTTATCCCGACTCCTGGCAGTCGTACTTCAAGGGGAGTATACCTCTCTAAATACCTACGCTGTGGGAATCGGCGCTTTTAACACCGAGTTGGCTGATAAAAGAACCATCATCATCACATAAACATTATTTTTAGAAACCACATGTTTCCCAATACTGGAAGTATTTTTTACCCGTTAAAGAGTGAACCTCAAGAACTCTCACAGTTTTAACTATTTGTAATAACACTTCTAGGAGAAGCACCATTGTTGCCGTCGTTTTTGACGGTTTCATAAGACGTAAATTTAATCAATACTTTTGATGATCTAAGGTAGAGAACTGTTTGTTAACTCCCTGGGACAGGTTGATTTAGGGTTATCTTCCCTTGGGTAGTCATTGTAGTTGACCTGTCTTAAGTCGGGGGTCAGCTGTTCTTAGATCTGTTCTGTATACGCATGCGCAAGGCTTTTTAAGCGGGAAACGAAGAACTTCCGTCATTGAGTGATGAGCTGTGTTTCTGCCGGACGAAGATGTCCGTTGTTCTTCTCTGCATTATCTGGGGAAAAGATAGTCTTGTGATTTCAGGGATTCTCCCCAGAGTTATTCTGTTCGTCTAGAATGACGACTGTTCTTATTTGTGTATTTTTCGGATTCTGTCCAAGGTAAAATAAACTTTATTAATATGCAAAGATTGCAGAACATTTAGTGTGAACCTGTGAGTAGGCTCACAGTTCTTGGGATCCAGAGTCTATTATATGTGCTTGACATAGCTAACTAAGTCTATTTATCGAAGTACTTTACAGAAGCACAATGAACGTATATTTATATGAAACCCGCATTATGGCGGTATGTTTCGGCACGGAAAATAATGCCTGCCTATGAAAATACACAGTTGTTCATCAATCATTATGAGGTCCACCATTACGGCCTATATCTTTGAGCAGAAGATGAAGTGTCTGGCGGGGAAGCCAGATGAAGTCTTGTCTTTATCAACAAGTTCACAGACTTCGATGTTATGCAACTACATTGATTAAGAGACTACCTGATGCGTTTAGTCAGGGGCTCTGAGCTACCGAATGAAAATATCTATATTCAAACCAACGTTATTAGCATCATATATACGAGCTATGCAGGATTGATTATGCTTGATGATTATATGCATTACTACCTATGAACTGTCCATGTACCTTGTCCTACTGACTGTGTTGTCCGTCAACGTATTATTGCTGTAATAAATGTTGAAAAGAAAGTCATCTGCATTCACCACATCTATGACTTCTACGTGTGATGGAGTGAGTTTGTGTGTCCTAAGTAAGAGCCTATGCGACTTCGTGTTCTCGATCTGCTGACATACACACCATTGCTCACTACATCATCTTACTACTTGTTCTACGCACCTGAGAAAACATGTATGCTGTTTGTGTGTGTGACTGCACTATATCCTGGCAGTGCCTCACGCTGGTGACCTAGATTCACGTCCATGTTACACTGTCCGGGTGATCAACGGCACGCCTACTCAGCGACACTTCAACACGGTACATATACCAGAATTCACACGATACAAAAACAGCCCTTTACATCTAGTCTAGTGGCAAAAAGGACTTTTCACATCTGGTAATGAACCAACCCATAAAACAGCATTTAACAACCATATTAGGCGTTCACTTCATTTAACTAATTTCTGGGGATGGACTGGGGCCAATTTGGATCTGCGACAACTGGAGTGACAGAATATTAAACGATAATAGATAATATATTCATGGAGTAATTCTATTATAGTGCGTTTCAAAAAGACCGGTCGACGATTGACTTCAAATATCTCCATATTCCTTGCACTTATATACATGATTTTTTGCATGTGGTCTTATATTTTCAATGTCCCAAAGTTTTTATAAAATTCTATGTTGCAAGTAGTGTTCTTTTCTTGCAACGGCTAATTCCTTTGATCTTTTTTAACGAAGTAATTATTTTGTCCTGGAAGAAAATAATTTACCGTAAATGACGGAAGTTGCATATTTTAGGCATAGGCGTCTATACAATTCGAATGTTAGAGGGGTTTGTTAACTGATTACTACGTGAGTGTTGCTGTCGTTTTTGACGGTTTCATAAAACGTAAATCTATTTTATATTTTGATGATTTAAGTTAGAGAACTGTTTATTAACTCCCTGGGACAGGTTGATTTAGGGGTTATCTTCCCTTGTGTTTATTCTTTACTGTTGACCTGTCTTAAGTTGGGGTCAGCTTTACTTAGATCTGTGCTGTCTACGCATGCGCAAGGTTTTAGCGCGAAACGGAAGGACTTCCGTAAGGGGGAGTTGATCTGGGTTTCTGTCCGGATTGGTAGTTCCTTGGCATCTCTCTGCATTATCTGGGGAAAGATAGTCTTCTGTGAGACTGTTATGTTTGTGATTCTTTCCCAGAATTATTCTGTTCGTCGGGAATGACGACAGTTGTGTTATCTGTGTATTTCTAGGATTCTGTCAAAGGTAAAAGAAACATTATTACTATACCTAGTTAGCAGAACATTTTGTGGCAACCGGTGATGCAGAAGTCCATTATTTGTGCTCGATGTAGCCAACTAAGACTATTTGTCTAACAGTTATGAAGAAGCCCAGTGAATATATATATTTATGAAACCCGCATGTTTGCGGTATATTTCGGTATGGATGTTTATGCCTGCCTTAGGAGAATACACAGTTGTTTGACATTACTATAGAGGCCCGATATTACGGCCGATATCTTTGAGCAGAAGAAGATGTATCTGGCATGTTATGCCAGCTGTATTGCAACATTATTATTATTATTCAATTGTGAACTCGCCTTTTTGTACGGCGGAGTTGTGTACCATACTTGACGCGATAAGTCAATGGCACGTAAGCTGCAGTATTGAACTATTGTTTAAGGACTGATCATTGTCGATAACGTCCTAATAGATGAGTGGTTCAAGCTTTATAATGCCAGATGTTTTGCCAGTCATTTCCAATTTATATGATGTCCTTGATTCTCGTCCATTTTGACTGTAACTGTTGATGTCGTAGTATCTCGTCAATAAATGGTTGAAAAGTGCCAGCAGTTTCAACAATTACTGACTACTGCATGTGAGTGAGTGGGTGCCTTGTTTACATATCAAAGAGCCTAAACACATTCGCGATTTCTACACACCCACATCTCCATTCAACCTACACAATCTTCTAGTACCTAACATTTGAAGATGTCTGATGAATGTATGTCAACATGACACCCTGTTGGCGCCTCAACGCCTGGTGAGCTATTCAGGCATAACAGCACTGTTTGGCCCAGGTCGGACTGACTACACAAGCACAGAAACAAACAGTAACACCGTGCAGGAACGTTGTAATAGACCGTACAGCCTTCAACAGTGTAGGAGAGCATCAACACATTCATTCCACAACAGCACACAGAAAAGAGATTGTTACACTCCTGATGGTCACATAAACTAACCAGTAACAGTGAGGTCCTTTTTTATTTCTTCGAAATATTTGAGAGAATAATAACGCCTATTCGTTGTAAATGTTACTTTTTATACTAAAACGTGAATGGATACATGAAGAGGTGGAAGTACTGTGTATGTTAAAAATAGTAGTGAAATCGTGGAGATGAAAAGGAAATGAATTGGTTCACATATACACATAGATGGAGGAGAAAACATATAAAACATATAAGGTATTTATTGTCGTGTGGTGAGTACTGAGGCAACTACGACAGTAGTTTTTGCCAGGAATAGTCTATGAGATATTAGATATAAGGTCTCTAGAAATTGGCTCGTTAAGAAAGAATAAAGACCTATTCGAGATAGGGACAAGAAGACAGGAATGCGAATGCTTTCCACTAGACAGTGTTTTCTAATTAATTATGGAAAGAGTTCTGTTTCCCCACGACCTTAGCTTCTGCCCTTAGATCTCGTAAAGAAAAAGCCCCCAACCTCATCTGAGTAGAGAAATGTTCCTATAGGTGAATATGTAACACCGACAGCACGAGTGATACAGTAACAAACTAGATAATGATCAAACGATCGTTGGGTTTATTAATTAAATATCCACACATATAGGGTTAATAATGGTTAGAGCGTGATGATGGTAAAAGACGATTCACACAAAACACACAGATGAGATAATAAACTTGTAGTTAATTAAGTAGTAGTTAATTAAGAATGAACTGGTGCAAAGCGAAATGATGATGATGTGATATGATACGTGTTACTAAAATGGTGAGTAATCTACACAATCCATGTGTCTCTAAATGCTTCGCATTGATATGATGATTCACGTATAGGCATACAATGTCCCAAGTTGTTATACGTTATCTCGAGTGGGGTATCTCTAAGTCGAGGACGTTCTGATGAAAACTGTTGTCGTACTGAGAACGTTGACGAAAGATATATATATTCCTTCACTGTTTGAGTATATCTCTGTGGTGTTGATCAACAGTTACTAGCTGTCATAGGAACATAAGGTATGTTGTCTAATCTCCCGAGGGTACTGGCCAGACTGGATATCTTCACGAAATGTTAGTGATATGTAGACTCATAATCGTGCGTATGTAGTCGTGATTCATAAAATATATAGAGTCTGCTTCATAGAATGCGCTTAAGAGTGTGTTGCGCTTGGTATAAATATGAGATTCCTCTTTTGAGCTGTTTTGCTTGACTTCAGATAATAATGATCTTTCGAGTGATTTGAACTTGTGATAACTCTGTATTGAACTTGTGATAACGATGTATTGAACTTGTGAGCAAGTAGTATATGGTGACGAAAAATGCTGAGTACACCTTCTGACTTGTGGGTGAGACAATATTCCTTTTTAATTGAGGAATGAAAGATGTCCTATGGCGAATTCTGCTAGCCAAATGTCCGTTTCTGATAACTTATTTCTGGTTGGACGTCAGACACGTTGCGTGTAGACTCAGACTTCTTATTAACTTTCCCTTCGCAAAATCCTTTAAGAACACAATTCATCACATAACTGAATTATTTTCTACTCTGAATAAACACGTGTATTTAGGCTAGGCGTTTTTGGGTTTAATCTCCTCCTCACAATGTAAAAACTGGACTCCTTCCTCTAGCAAGCTACGCAGTAGATTATATTTCTGGAAGTCAAATGTGTGTTTCTTGGATCCAACATCTAGCTACGCCCATACCAACCAATCCTTAATAGCCCTGCTGATCACTCATTCACAGGATCGATCTTGTCCCCTGTCAGTCCAAACGTGGGTGTGGGTTGACAAACAGGTATGGAGATAATTGGCGGGCTAATGCAAAAGTGCTGTCAAATTGCTGTCACCGTACTCTCTGATTGTTTATTGTTCACCTGGCCAAGCTGGCCGTCCAATGTGGTAACCCAACGCTTGTCTGAACAGCGCCGACCAAAGATAACACCATTACAGCATGAGACGTTTTCATCTGGCCAAGCTGGGCGTCCAATGTGGTGACCCGGCTTTTTACCCTGGCCAAGCTGGGCGTCCAATGTGGTGACTCGGCCGAGCAACAACAGTCCACATAAATTGTATAATGCCCAGATGTCTGATTGGGATGACCAGATGTGTTTTCACCAGATTTATCACGATGCAATGTGGGCTTCAAACGATAATGTCAGGTAAGGAGACTCAATCAAAAGACTTTATTTCCCCCGATGAAAGAACAAATGTGGTTCTCAAGATACCGGTCGCGAGTAATCACAACGATGAAATAGCAAATATGGGATAGCAAATGTGGGGTGAAAGAACAAATGTCGGAGAAAATACAATACGGAAAATGTAGGTAAAGATAGAGCAATAAGGCCTTTGCGCTCGTTTATCACAACACACTTATTCTGAGTCAGACGAGTCTAACATATTGATGACTATTCTCGGCTGAACGAACGACAGTCCATCTTTTTTCCAATAGTCATTTTCCTCTTTTAAGACATGGTCTTCACATTTACACCAATAATCTTTGTCTATCTGCGAGAGGGCGGCATATGTTAGTTCTTTCATATTGCATAGTGTGAAAGTTTTATTTTCAGTTTCCACCTGTCCTTTAACTTTTGCCCAAACGAGTTCAATTGGGTTTAAATGTGAATGATAAGGTGGCAGTCTCAAACACATATGACCATGCTGTTGAATCAATTTGTCTATATGGAATATCTTGATCTTTTGTTAGTTCTTAACAAGGGACAGTAATTCAGGTTTTAGAAACCCCTCGTTAAATGGAATGTCTTCTTTTCTGAGCCAAAACTTTATAGCATCTTTTGTACTCGAAGATGTCGGGATTTTGTCTTCTTCTGCCACAGCGTTGTGGTATGATGCGTTGTCCATTATCAGACAGGATGGTCTGTCTAGGGACGGAAGAAGAGTATTTTCAATCCACTCTCTAAATATGTTACCGTTCATCTCGGAATGATAGTCCCGGTTGTCCGTATAATTGAAAGTGAAAATAAGTTCAGCATTTTTCACTAACCCATTATGTCTGCGGCCTGCATGTGCCATTATCAGACGTTGTCCTTTTCCACTGGGTATACATCTTTTAATCGTTCCATCTGATAACTGCCATTCCTTTTCACTTGTGTGGTGTGCATTGATCCAAGTTTCATCCACATACACAATAGCATAATCTTGATTACGAATTTCCCGTACTTCACGTAAATATTTACTTCTCATAGATACTAAGTGCGGCTTCTCGCAAAAGACGTTTCTTCCACTAGCGTACTTCCTAAACGTAAAGACAATGCTTCTAACAGTTCTCCATAATGTTGATTTCGACACATCAATGTCATTGTGTGTTCTCAGCCGAATTTTCAGTTTTCTTAGTGTCACAGTTTCTTTGGAATTGAACATTCTACAAATCTCTCTTCTAATCACATCCCTGTCAAAACTATCTACTACTTCCTTTCTTCCTTGCGTCCTGGTATTGATTGAACTGAAAATTCCATTAGCTTTGAGTAATTGATGAAATGAGCGTTTACTTAAACCCAAAGCGTGAATAGTTCTCTTTTTAGGATTAGAGAGACTCCGATACAGTTTACCACGCTTAGCTTCTCTGCAAAAATAGTTATACATCTTCACTGCCATTGTATGCAGTGTAATGAACTTGACTTTCATACCCATTGTATTACAAACCAAGAATACCGCAAGATACGCCTATGCAATGAAATACTCAATCAGTAGATCGGTAACAGAACGCACCGGAAGGATCAATGTAATGTTCAAAACAGTGCGATAGTGAGCTGAAACACGGACAAAATTACGTGAAATGCGTTCAAGATGCTAAATCGAAATAGCTCACAAATATGAAGGGGTAAGCCCTCTCAATACACGGATGGACTAGGAGGTGGTCGATTTTGTATACTTTAAATAAAGAAAATTTAAAACCATAAGTTTCTTAACGAGGAAAAAAATGTCCCCCTCGGGACATAGCGATCATTAGGTCATATGCAAAGTTGCAACAATTACGAACAAGTCGTTGCAGAGATATTGAATATTAAACAGCGGCAAACATTGTAAAATGCACTATACCAAGTGATATTACAGACATACCATACCAGGCAATTAGGTAAGAGTGTGAGAATGGCCACTGTTTGAAAGAGTGTGCGAGTATTTTCTTGTTTGCGAGAAAACTATCCATATCTCTGATTTGTCTAAAAGTTTGTTTAATTTACTGGGTCTCATAGAGTACCACTGCTGTTCATTCTGTAATATAGTGCTAACCTTCAACCTTTGGGTTAATCATTTTTAGGGTGTTTTTATCTCCATTCGGGGGAGGGTGCACTTTTTCTGCTTTATTTCATATGCATGTAAATGACTCTTTGATCTTTTCCTTTAGATATTTTGACGTTGTCGAGTTTTAATGATAATAAACTACAAACAAACTTACCTTTGTGCGTTGGTCAGACCCATACCCATTTATCCTTAGTTTTTTTCACGTTTGAGTGTATTGTTGTCACATAGCTGTGTGTGTGTGTGTGTGTGCGTGCGTGCGTGCGTGCTGCGTGCGTGAGTGCGTGCGTGTGTGTGTGTGTGTGTGTGTGTGTGTGTGTGTGTGTGTGTGTAGAGAAACTTATCTATTTTTGATAGTAAGGTAAAAGCTGTCTTGCAACAAAGTACAGTCGTACGGATAGGCTAGAGGAGACAACCTAATCACTCCAGAGGCATTTCTTTTTACTCAATCTACAGCCTGTCAAAAATCTATTTTCTAAACCTTCTCGCGTATCTGTCGACATCCACTCTACTCAGACGGACCAATTAGAACAATTTACCCTCCGTACGACACCACCCAACAGGTTTGGGATGAAAATTGACTTTTGCCGATGACTCGCTCATTTACAGGACTGGTTCAGATAGAAATAAAATAGTTAAAAGCATACATGAGACACTTTAAGCAGTTTCTAAATGGCGTGACGAACCCAGCTCCAAAGTCAATCCCAACAAAGCCTGTGTTCTTTGGTGCTCTTTGAATAATTCCATATTGAAAGCAAATCTTCCAGACATTACTCTCAGTGGACAGAAAATTGAAAGGCAGAACAAGTTGAAATACCTTGGAGTAACATTCGATCCTGGGCTATCATATAAGCCCCATGGTGATCACATTATACAGAAGTGCAAGAGAGGTCTGGCAGCCCTAAAAACAATGGCTGCAGCGCATCTGGAGCAGAAACTACTATTTGTTGCGATCATCAGCTAGTCTTATCTGTAGTCGAGTATGGCCTGAAAATAGTCACGCTGTCAATGTCACAATGTGAACGACTGGAACGCATTCAAAACTAATGGATGCATATAGTCTTGGGCTGCGCGCAAGATTCCACTGTTGCGATGATGCGTCACATGCTTGGATTGCTGTCAATTAGATCCAGATATACGATGGCCCAGGTAAAAGCGTATATGCGTGTAACCCTGCATGGGAACATAGCTGATATCAAAGGAGAAAGAATAAAGAGGGAGGGGGGATTGTCATGGATGGCGCAGGCAAAGGAGACTATTAGACAGGTGACCCCAGTTAAAAATATATTCAAGGAATAAGAGTGGAGTAAGTCAGATGAGAGAAGGATGAGCTACGAGCAAGTCATCATCAGCCTTGGTAGAGAATGTAGAACTTGGGCCAATGGGAGAGCAGAGCTAGAAATTGATTAGCTTATAAATGATAATGCTGGTGATGATGATGCCATTGTTTACACTGATGGGTCTGTAATCTGTGGCAATAAATCAGGGTGGGGCTACTCTGCTAGAGTAAAGGGCAGAACTGTCGCTGAACATAGCGGGGCTTACATGATAACAACCTCAAGCGTGAGAATTGAGCTAGAGGCAGTTACTGCTGCCTTAAGATGGCTGTCTAAGACTTTATTAACAAAGGCAGTTATTGTAGAGGACTCACAATCCATGCTTCGAAGGGTCCAAAATGGCATTCTTCTGCACGAATGGAACATCTCCATAGAAGCATCGAATCTCCAAGAACTGACATGGATCTACTGCCCTGGTCATGCCGGGGTACGTGGCAATGACAGAGCTGACAGACTAGCTTCAAGAACACCCGTAAAAGGTGCATTGACCATGGAGAAGGAAGAAATACTGAGGGCAATTCATGTTCGTCTATTAGAAAATGACACTGAAATCAATGAATCATCAAGGCCAAGACTGCTGGAATTTGGCATCAAACGTAAGACCAGCATGGATGGACGCATGAGAGGACGCATCCACCGTGTATACAACCAGTGCGCAACAGGAACAATTAGCATTCATACCGACATTTGCTGAAGGAGACTGAGCACCTATGGGTTTGCCCATAGTGCAATGACGTCGATTCTGATTAACAATAACAATAACATGAAAACTTTTCTGTAGAAGCGCTATTGTTCTATTTATAATTTCCACAGTGCCAAAACTCCCAAAAATATCTGGCATGTATTTGTTTCCGAACTGGACAAACAAACTGAAGGCTGTATTAAAATGGTTGTCACCTGAAAATGTCAAAAGACTGTTTTAATCACTTGCAACAATGATGTGAATATCAAAGACCGAGTTTCCATCCTAAAGGATAACAATACATAACTACAAACACAAAGACATTAAACAAATAGAAACAAATACAATAACAGAATTCGGTCATGTAGACATTGTTCCGGCAAAGACGCATTATGTGGCTTTTGTATCAACTTCTTCTTCTTCCTTCCTAGTTCGCCCTGAACAGGACGGTGGTTGCGTTGTGTCTGTTTACGCCTAAGTTGTGATATCGGCACCTTTCGGTCGACACATCCGACTTCAGCACGGCATTTTGTATCAACTGAAGGTAAAAATAATGAAGACGGAGTTTCTATAGGGTAGATCAAACAAGGTTTTATCGATTGTTTTCTCACGCTGAGACCTAAACTTATATTTAACTGTGATATACGATACATTTAACAGTCTTTGAACTACTGCTGTCGTCTACACGTGTTGTTCGTGGGGTTTCCTGGTGAGAAAACTATTAGTGCGTTCTCGGGCATGTCCACAGAGGTATACCGATATGAGGTTATAATGTCGATTGGCTGAGCGATTATTTCTACAGGTGCAGAAGATGACAAACAAGCTACGTGACCTACTGGTGTGAATTAAAATGTGTCCCATAAGTTACGGGACATACTGACGGGAACTAAAATGTGTCAAATAAGTTACAGGACCAACTGATGTGAACTAAAATGTGTCAAATAAGTTACGGGACCTACTGATGTGAACTCAAAGGTGTCAATAAGTTACAGGACCTATTGGTGTGAACTAAAAGGTGTCAAATAATTTACGGAACCTACTGATGTGGACTGAATATGTCAAATAAGTCCGGTCCTATTGATGTGAACTAAAAGGGGTCAAATAAGCTACGGAACCTACTGCTGTGAAATGAAGGTATCAAATAAGCTATGGAACCTACTGTGACGGATGGATGGAAATTGGTTAACCCTTATCGCTTTTCTCTTTCATATTAGCGCGAGCCCTCATTATTTGGACCCAAGCGATAAACACGCTAATTAATTAGTATGTAAAGTCAAACACGTGGAAGCTACATCGTCTTTATTGCCAGTGTCCGATTCTTAGTCTAGCCACGCCCCCTGTCTTTGTTTTCAATGCACTTAGAACGCAGATATATAGATGCACAATCCGTCTTTCCTTGAGAAAGGGGTTACCTGCTGTCAGGATTACGTCGGCACGTCAACAAAAACACGGGATAGGCGGCGCCTAGTGTTTGTGTAGTTTTAGAGAGTTAATGGTCTGTTTATTGCGTAGAAAGGGGCGTGGATTACTCACCAAACGCAATTTCTTTGATCGCGCGCACAGGAACGAATCGGACTCTCGAACACGGACATTAAAGGAACCCAACCCCAGCAAAGCGACAATGAGGCGGGGAAAAGACGTAATAATGGAAGGGGATTACCAAATCGACCAGAAAATTTCCCACATTGAACGAGAGGTGTTAAAACTCCGAACGAGAGATGAAAGAATAGCCATTTTGAATATAATGTCCGGACCATTTAATTCTGTGTCAGTCTGCAAATCTCGATTTCTAGAATGGTCAAGCGCGCAGTTTTCGGAGTCTAAATTTATCAGATTTACTACAAGAAATTCTTACTTACTTACTTAGTCGTTCCCCTTCTACCGTGAGGTGTAGAGGTTTGGAAGAGAGAGCGCCAGACCATTCTATCAGCTGTATTCTTCCTGGCCTAGTTCCATTCTAGTCCTTGGTCCTTCAAAGATTGTCTAATGTTGTCCTCCCAGCGGACTCTGGGTCGTCCTGGAGGTCTGGATCCCTGGCTCTTTGTTTCCCATGCTTGTCGTGGTAGCCGATCTTCTCCCATTCTGCAGACATGGCCAAACCATCTTAGTTGGGACTGTTCTATTTGGGTCTGCAGCGGGTGGGATTTTAGGCCTTGAGGATCGTCTGGTTGCGGACCATGTCTCTTCTTGTTACTTCAACCACTTTCCTCAGATACCTCATTTCTGAGGTTTGGATCTGGCTTTTGTGGGTTGTAGTCATTGCCCATGACTCGCATCCATATGTCAAGACTGGGACATAGGTGGAGCGATATACAGCCATCTTCGTTTTCTTAGCAACCTCTTTCTTGCTGAGGAATCCTCGATTTATGGCCTAAAAAAAGTCTTCCAGCCGCTGCTTTTCGAGTGGCCAACTCTTCTTTGATGCCTCCCTGTCGGTCTATAATAGCTCCGAGATATTTAAAGTGGTCGACCTGCTCCAGGACCTGTTCTCCCAACTTAATCTGATGTTTTCTTTCTTCTCGTGATATCACCATGGATTTTGTTTTAGAGCTGCTTATGACCATCCCTCTCTTCTCCAGCTCTTCCTTCCAGACTTGCAGGTTGGATTGGAGATGTGCCTCTGATTTAGCAATCAGGGCAACATCATCAGCAAATGCCAGCTCCAAAATATAGACCTGTCTCATCTTCCAGTACCCCACTGAATACTTTCTTGTTCTCTCCTTATATGCCTTGATGACATCGTCCATAAGGAGTATGAAGAGGTAAGGTCATAGGATATCACATTGTCTTACACCAGTGGTGGTCCTGAACTCTTCTGACTTATGGTTTGCTGTCCTCACATAATTTCTGCAAGACTTGTAGAAGCTCTGTATAGCATGAATCAGAGGTGCTGAAATATTCTTCCTTGCCAAACAGTCCCAAAGTTTGCTCCAGGGGACCCTGTCAAACGCCTTTTCCAGATCTATGAAACAAAGATGGATCTCTCTCTTATACTCATGGGCCTTTTCACTCAGCTGTCTGAGTGTGAAGATTAGGTCTTGAGTACTTCGGTTTGCTCGGAATCTGCACTGGACCTCATCCAATTGTGGCTCAGCTAGGCGTCGGAGTCTCTGCTCTAGGATTCTAGAGTAGATTTTACCAGGGACACTGAGAAGGGATATGCCTCTATGGTTTCCACACTTTCGATTGTCACCCTTTTTGAAAATTGGTGTTATGATGCCAATCTCCCAATCTTTTGGTATGGTCTTGTTGCACCATGCTGCCTGTAGGACCCTTAAGAGTAATAGGTCGCCTGATGTTCCCATGTACTTAACCATTTCTGGTGTTATACCATCATGCCCTGCTGCTTTGCCCATCTTGATTTTCTCCAGTGCTGCCTTCAGTTCTTCCATCTTTATGTCATCTTCACCATCATTGGTTTTCTCTTCTGTGCTAGTGGTTATCGTTTCTGATGCTTGACCTTGCTCACCATCAAGGAGTTCTGAGAAATATTCTTTCCATCTTTCCATTACTTCCTTCGGGGCAGTAAGCAATTTGTTTTGCTTGTCCTTTATAAATTTGAGAGGGCATTGTTTTTCCTTCCTCATGTTCTTTAGGGTCTTATAGAACAATTTCTGGTTTTCTTGTGCATCTTTTTCTAGCTTTCTCCAAATTCTTCCCAGGACTTCTGTTTTGCTGCTAGCACTTTGTTCTTTGCTTCTGTTCTGAGTGTCACATATTCTCTATATTTTTCCATTTGTCCTGTTGTGTTTTTAGCTCCTAAGTATTGTTTCCATGCCATTTTCTTCTCTCTTATTTTCTCTTTGACTTCCTCTGTCCAACAAGGTGTCCTCTTTCTCTGGTTCCCAAGTCGGACTTCACCGCATGCTTCTGCAGCAGCTGTCTTTATGATATCCTTGAATGTATTCCAGAGGGTTTCCAAGTCATCAGGTCGTTCTTCTATGTTGCTCACTGCTGTAGCAATAAGCCCCTGATATCTGGTCTTAATTTCTGGCTCTCTCAGCTTGTAGGTCCTAATGCTCATTTCTCCTGCTCGTTTACTTGGTTTCTTGCATGATGTTGGGCAGTTCCTAGGCTGAGCAACTCTTTCAGTTGTTCGTTTGATTGTTAGCAGGTAGTGATCACTTCCAATCTCTGGCCCCCTCCAGACTCTTGCATCTCGGACATATCTGAATGAGCTTCTCCGAACAATGGCATAGTCGATCACTGACTTCTCATTCTTGGTTGGTTCACATCTAGTGTATGCATGTATGCGCTTATGGGGAATCTTTGCGTTTGTAATGATCAGATTCTGCTCACTGCATAATCTAAGGAGTCGCTTTCCATTGTCATTGAGAGTATCTTCTCCATATCTTCCGATAACTCCACCCCATCTAGCACGGTCATTTCCAACTCTGGCATTAAAATCTCCGAGCATGATAACTTCATCTAGGCAGTCATCCACTGTTCTTTGAAACAGCTCGAAGAATTCCTCCTTGACCTTTGCTCTCTCATCCTCATTTGGCCCATATACTATGACCAGGTTGACTATGGTTTCTCCTTCTTTTAGTTTTACAACCATAATGCGCTCCGAGACAAAGTTCCATCCCTTGATACCATCTTTTTGATTTTGGGCCACAGTGCAACCTACGCCCCCTTTAGCTCTTTCAGATATGGGTACACCACTGTAGACCAGCGTGTTGCCATCGAGATCCATGACTCCTTGTTCTTTTTTCTTTGTTTCCGTTATAGCCAGGATTTCTAGTTTTGCTTTCCTCATCTCTTCCACCAGCTCCTCTTCTTTCCCATTTATACTTCTTGTGTTCCAAGTTCCATAAGTCGTAGTCCGTTCCAGTTCGTCGCCTTTAGAATCAGTCCGGTTTTCTCTCTTGTATTGCTCGTAATCGTGATTTAAAGCAAACAGGTGATTGGCCTGTTGTGCCTTTGCATGATGGAGGCTTCAAGAAATTCGCGGAGATAAATTCTAAGAGTGTTGTGTTTCGCGGTAAATAATATAGTTATTAGTATTTAAGTGGTTCTAATCGTATGATGTTTCATTTATTTCACTGGGATCTGTGTGTATTTAAAACGTATTAAATAAATGTCTAGGAAAAATTCTCTAGATATAACGTAAATTTAATTACCCGTTTGTTCCACAGTGAAAGAGGTTTAACCCCCAAAAATGAAGAATTTCATTGAAAATATCAAATTTATATACATATTGCACTGGAAAGTACATTCATTTGCCCACATTTCTATATGTTTATTTTCACTAAAACCTTTGTGGATGATTTTATATAAATTTTGAAAGTATGTCAGGTAAGTGTATTTTTACCTAATTATATATGTAAAATATACAAATTGGTATATTTGTGACGCTATATTGCTTCTAATGCATGGATTTTAATTTTCGGTACCATATTCATTCCCTGAAGCAAACAGAATTCAAGTTTTTCAAACATAGTTTCATGTGTAAAAATAATTTTGACTGGCTAATTTTTATTAACCTAGGGGTCCTTTGATGGGTCATCGAAATAATAACGTGGCTGGAGGTATTTCAGTAGGGTGGTAGGGTACCTCCTTATACGCAAATAAAGCTGCAGGTAAGAACGAATCACAGGATTCTGGTTTCTCCTGTGCGAGCTTACATAAATTTGTAAGTAGAGTCACGTTATATCTTTCCACTTGTCCAATCGATTGTGGATGATAAAATGTGTGGACGAGAATATTTTGAAAAATCCTAAAAACTTCCTCCATCAGTTTCCCTCTGAACTGTGAACCATTGTCAGTTAATATCTGATAAGGTTATCCTAATCTTGTGAATATTGAGAGCAAAGCCTCTCCTACATGTACGGAGTCTGCTGAGGGTAGAGCAATTGCTTCCCCCCACATAGTACATGTCTACCAGAGGAAGGATGTATTTTTTTGGAAACTGACGAAAAGCGCATACAGTCTGCTGAAATGAAGAATTTAATGAAAAGTAAGCTGCAAAGTATGACACAGAACATGGAATCAATAAAGGAAAATACCAGAGATGATTCCTACATAGCAGGGGGATACTGAGGTGAGTAAATTTTGTGTAAAAGTGTAATTCCTCCTTTTTTTCCTAATTTTCTCAAAACCTCATTTTTCACACAAATGTGGGCACGTTGCCCATGATTTTTCAAAAACTATTAGTGATACACATAGTGCTCATTAAAGTAAACTAAAATAAAGGATATATGTTAACAAACTACAAAGCTGTTAAGAAATAGCTAAGATACCCCCCTTAAAAATTTCAACTTGTTTTCGATTGGTATGTTAAAATCCAAAAAAACTCAGATATCAAACCAATCAAAATTATTTTAGTATACAATCATTATCATATATTAACAAATGAAACAGCCAAATATCATAACTCAAGTTGTCATCACATTTGAGATATCTTGGGCAACAAAATACCCCAAAAAAGCTAAAATTTGCCTTTTTTTTCACAGTTTTTCTGCCATAGATTGCAAGTTTTGAGTATATACCTCAATGTTTTGTATTTTTTTCAGTCATTTTGCTTGTATAAATGACCAGATATAGATATTAACTTATAATTCTGTGTTTTTCATTTTGGTGGTTTAACCTCCCCTTAAAATAATTCATAAGCCGCTAAGCGATTGATAATCGATTAATACAGTTTAGTTCTGTATATATGAGTGTTTATCTAACTACTAGAGATTCGCAGGAAATTTTTTAAATATATATAATTGAATACGCGAGTGGTTAAAGTAGCCTGAACTATCAATTTTCGCGCGTCAGAATATGATTCGTATTGGGTTTTTGATTACATGTTTTCTATTTTTCACATAGTATGAACAAAATACCTTTGCGTCCCAGCAATTCCATAGAGTCCTCCAGACTCGGTTCTTATAACATCCAGAGATTTTATGAACATTTAAATATAGTCTTCGTGTTGTGGCCCCTATGCGGTCCCGCTCTCAAATTTCATGAGAGTAATCCAACCAAGAACATTTAAATCATAAATCAATAATTCTGTGAAAGATAACTGGAGTAGAACAATTGCCTGAAACGATACATATAATTTTTACTGTTCTGATGTGGAAAAGAATATATCATTTATATACACTGACAGTAACGTTATTTCCACTGGATTAAAATCCCGAAGAAAAACAAAACTCACTAATCAGCCTTTGCCATCACTCTGTGTTCATCACGCTAAAGAAGTCTCAACAACCAGCGGTGAGATCCAGGAGACCACTACCTTCTCATATATACATGTGACAGTGCCATCCCTTAGAAACTTTAGATAAAACCAAAAACACTAAATTTCAGCGACTACGGAAAATTAGCTGAACGCAAACTCCGCTAGTCTTGGGCTGGAAAAAGAAGAAAGAGACTAATATTAGTTGAGTACTTAATAGCTGTTTATGTTATTCTATGGATTGCCAGACTCAACTATCGGTAACTGAGAAAGTGTGTGATGGCCATTGCGAGCGTGCATTTGAATGAATGAGATATTAGATATTTTTTTAACTTTCTTTTTTACTTGGTAAATATCAATACACTAATTCCTTGTATTTTCTCTCTAAGTGGGATTGTTTACATTTTCGTATTTCCCCACCCTTAATTTGCTTAGTCAAGGGATAACTGTGAGAATACTAGGAACCTGTTCCTACACCTCATACTGAGTATTGTATACCCCCTATCAGAATAAGATAATCTATCTTTGGATTAATTGTCTTACTTACTTACTTAGTCGTTCCCCTTCTACCGTGAGGTGTAGAGGTTTGGAAGAGAGAGCGCCAGACCATACTATCGGCTGTCTTCCTCCTGGCCTGGTTCCATTCTAGTCCTCGGTCCTTCAAAGATTGTCTAATGTTGTCCTCAGAGCGGACTCTGGGGCGTCCTGTGGGTCTTGATCCCTGGCTCTTTATTTCCCATGCTTGTCGTGGTAGCCGATTGTTGCGTGATAAATTCTCGCAACATCGTTTTATTTCAATATCTGTTTTATAACGCAAGGGCAACAACTGCTTGTAATTTATAGTCACTTTTCTCGGTAAGCATTTGTCTTCTCGCGTTGGTATCGAATGCAGTTAACTTTTGAGCTGTGGTCATTTTTGCGCTGGACTGCGCATGACTTGTCTTGTTGTTTGTCGATCGGTTTCCGCCCACCACTAGTGGGAGTGAGCGATTTGGAATGGCGAAAGAGATGCCTCGTTGAAGAGGGGATCTCCGCTTTCTTTTGTTCTGTCAGGGATGTGTAGTCCTCTTATGGATATTTCGTTTAGTCGAGATAATACCTCTAGTGTTTTCCCACATGTCGGGAGGCGTGATATTTCTGTGTATTTCATGAAAGCAAGGTAAATTGACTTTTTCATTAACTCTATCGATTTTGGGTCGTGAGCGATTTCGATTCATAGCCTGTCTCCGAAAGTCGTCGTCACGAGATGTTCTTTCCCAGCTCACATGTCGCTGCATTGTACTGCATCGGTTGATGCATGTACCAAGGACCATTACTTGCTACTTTGTTAAATGAACTAGGTTTAGAAAACCTTTATTATCTAGAGGATATTTTTGAGGACATTATTTATACTTCGGCAGACGTGTCTGTCTTGCTGAAGTCAAACTAAGGAGAGTGAACTGATCTCATACATCTGGTTATCTCCTGGCTGTTATAGAAAAGGATGGAGTTTTTCACCTGACTACATTTACAGCACTATGAAATATAACATGCATCTGACTCATCATTGTAATGCTGTCTACCGTTTATTGCTGTATTGAATGTTGCTGTGATAATGACTGTTTGATGTGCCTACACATTTGCGTAACCATTTTGTCACTGTGGCGTCCACAATAAATAATGAAGAAAAACGTCAACGGCTGTTTCAAGACTCATTGACTTTATACGTCGTGAGTTTACTGACGTCCTATGTGGATTGCCCTGTTATTGTTGCATGAACATTGTTTTGACTGAACACATCTACACACTACACAAAACCAGACATGCGGATGCCATCCATCATCATATGGCATCACGCATCATTTGGTGGCCATAAGCTGGTTTGATTCTGGTACTAGCAAACACGGGGTCCCTTACCCACTTCATTTTCAACAAGAATTCATCAGCATCCTTCAAGAAATTAACATTCTTCAATACAGTCAACATCTTCAAAATTTTCAAAGTACTCGGCGTTGCCCGGTAAAAGTCAAAATTTCAATTTTTTGACGGAAACAAGAATTTGACAGTACCCGGCGTTGTTACATGTTGCCGGATAACTCGGACTGCTGTTATCTTTTACGCAAGTCAAGCAAGTTGCTGCTGTCAAGGTTCCAGTGCTGTCGTTTTTTGAGAAGGTCAAGTGCCGGTTGAAACGGGTTGTTTTCTGAAGAAGGCCAAGTACCGATTTCCATCAACTTACTTTTGGATTAGAAGGTCAAGTGCCGAAACAACTCAACACACAGTATTTCAGAAGCTCTTGTACCATCGTGTTAGCAGTGGAAGCAGTTCAGATGTGCCATCATCGTTGGAGCTTCGCTCTTTAGGACGTTGATTGACATCCGTTTTTCTGCTGTTCTACGATTGGAAGCCTATAAGTTAAGTGGCCTGTTTGTATGTAAACTGTGCCCTTATACTTCTGCTGAGTCTTCTGTGTATCATCTCATTCTATATGTTATATGTCTATATGTTATTTGTATATTTATATGTTTATATTTCAGCGGGTTCTCGGTTGGGTGGTGTCTCCGTTAGATTATGCCACGTCATAGAGGTCGTCTATTGTGAGCGTTTTCTGTAGGGTTTGCAAATTTCCGATACTGGAATTTGCTAAGCGACTTCTGTTGCTATTTATGTTAGCTGTGATGACATGTTTTAATATTGTTTTCGTTATTATTTCGCATTCTTTAGTTTTGTTTTGATTTGTTTGTATTTGTTAGCCTACTCTTGTCTATAATTTAGTTTCATACAACATTTTTGTTTATACACTGTGGTGTCATGTATTTTGTTTAATTCTATCGCAGATATCGTCACATTTTTTGTGATATTTCATTAATTTCTGCTTTATTTTTAGTTGATTTCTGCGAAAGTTTTTGTATTGTTGCTGATCTTTGTTATTGTTTACATTGTTATTGTTTACATTGTTTGTATTGTTTACATTTTCAATGTTTACATTCTGCATGTGTTTACATAGTCATTGTTTACAGTTATAGTAATTAGTTAATGGGCTATGCTAATGCACTGTTACTACTACACTGATGATAAATGAATGATGAATAGTGTCGTGCACTATTGAATGAGAAGTGCACTTATGATCAAGAATTGAGTGCTGATATTTCATATACAAGTTCTTTGATTGGAGACTTGTTTCCCACAGAGACTGGGATAATATAAGGTGATGTGAATATACAAGTGCTTAATTAAGACTTGTTACACTTAGGTTTGAAATAAATTAGTTAATTATTTCAGGTTTTGGACTCATATGTTAGACAACATGTCTACATTTGAGCACTTTATTGAGCAGGGTAAATTGCTTGGGAAGACTGGTGATAAGTTAGAAGAATTTGCAACTGCTCGATATGATAAAGCAATGGAAGCTGAACAAAAGAAACTGCAGATGGAAGCTGAACAAAAGAAACTGCAGATGCAGGTGGATGAAAAGAGATTCCAAATGGAAATGGAAAAACAAAAAAGGGAATCAGAAGCTGAGGAAAGAAAGCTACAGCTAGAGGCTGAGAATAAAAGACTTGAAAAAGAAGCTGAAAATAAAAGACTTGAAAAAGAAGCTGAAAATGAAAGACTTCAAATGCAGGCTCAAGCTGAAGAAAGGAAGTTACAGAGAGAGTCTGATGAGAGGAAAGCAAAAATGGAACATGAAGAAAAACTCTTAGCTTTAGAGTTGGAAAAATTGAAATTGACGAGCATGAGTAATGGTAATGATTCAAACAAGGGTTCATCTTCTGGTAAGGCTAATAATGATACTTTTAAGATTAAGTTACCAACATTTAGTCCTTCCAGTGATGACATAATGTTCTATCTGGACAGATTTGAACAAGCATGTACAGCTCATAACATAGACAAAGCAAAATATGTTTATCAGTTATCAGGGATACTGACAGGTAAAGCTCTAAGTATATTAAATATGGTGGATGAACCTGACAAGAACAATTATGAGGTTGTCAGGGCCGCTTTGTTAAAGAAATATCAGCTTAACGAAGACGGCTATCGTCTACAATTTAAAAACATGTTACCTGAAAATGGAGTTGAATTCTCCGAGTTTATTGCAAGAATACGCATTACTTTCTCACGATGGGTTGAACTATCTAAGACGGAAAAAACTTATGAAGGACTTATGGACTTAATACTTAGAGACAAAGTCATGTCGTCTGTCAATGAGTCTTTCCTTGCTTTCCTTCATGAACGTAAACCTAAAACAATAAAAGAAATGGAAGATTTCTGTTGCCAATACGTAACTGCGCACCCACACATAACCATGGGTAACTCTAAGGTGAAAGAAGGTTTACCAGTTGCTTCGGCAGCTCCGTATGGTCAAAACTTTGCTCGTAGATCTCAACAAAATTTTGATAGAAAGAGTAGCGGTAATTTCTGTCAAAATCATGGAAACCAATTTCATGGTGATTCTTCTTCGAAGAATTGGAGACAACCTGATAGTGGTCGTTATCACTAATAATTATAAGCATTTCAAAAGAGGATATGGTAATAGAGGTTATTCCTGCCGAAGACCTCAGAACCAAACAAATAGATGTTCGCATCAATGTGAACATGATAGTAATCGTGGAAACTGGAATTCGAACCAGGATAACAATTACAATAGAGACAATAATAACTGCAGAGATAATAATAACTCTGATAACTTCAGAGGTAATAATAGTCGGGGTAGATCTCAACACAAAAAAAAGAGATATCAGCAGGCTAATGCTGTACAACAGGAAACTGAGGGAGCCTGTAATCATGTTGTTGATAGTAAAAACTTTGACGCTGTCACTAGTTCTGCTTTTGACTTTGAGAGAGCAAACAAATGCCCCCAATGCAGTACTTTATTCGAACCGGGTACCATAACTACTTTGAGTTGTGGTCACCCACTTCCCGCTCTTCCTGCTGCTGTTGCGCATGACGGGAGGGGTTCTTTAATTCTACATAAGGGTCTTGTTAATGATACTCCGGTCTCACTACTTTTCGATTCCGGATGCACCACTATTGGTGTTAGACAATCGCTTGTAGATCCATCTTGTGCTACAGGAAGGGTTATTAAATGTGTCACATTTGGCGGCACTCTAGAAAAATATCCTACTGCTGTAATTCGCATTGCCACTCCTTTCTTTACTGGAGATGTGCATGCTTGTCTCTTACCTAATCCTATTGCGGACCTTATTATTGGTCGTATTCACGGAGTTAGGGAGTGTACCCCACAGCAGATTGCTGCTTGGGAAGATAATAACATGCAAGCTACAAATGCAGTAGTTACAAGAGCACAAGCTCTACAAACACCCGAAACTTCACTGAATAGTGATAATGAAGTTGATAGCCAAGATAGTCACTTAGTAATCACTCGTGACTCTTTCATAAAATTGCAAGAAGAAGATCCTTCTTTAAAAAAATTCTTCGTTCTTGCGAAGAAAGGTGATCCGAATCAGGATACAAATAGAAAATCTTGGATTGCAATGAGAAACGGCGTACTTGTACGTATGGTACAAGATTCGACTACGTCGGCACATTCGCAAATTCTTGTTCCCAAGAGCATGAGAGTCCAAATATTACAACATGCTCATGACTCGCAATGTGCTGGACATATGGGTTTTGCCCGTACGAAGTCGAGAGTCCTTGCGGCTTTCTTTTGGCCTTTTGTCAATAAGGACATTCGTATTTACTGCCGATCATGCAAGGTATGTCAGGAGGTCAAATCTAGAGGACCACGACATGCTGCGCCTATCCAGGCTGCTGACATTCCTATTCGGCCGTTTCAGAAAATGGCCATAGATATTATTGGCCCTTTTAAGGTCAAGTCGGCCAGAGGACATCAGTTTATCCTTACATGTGTCGATATGTGCACACGTTGGCCAGAGGCTATTCCTCTTAAGAGCATATCTACTACAGATATCGCAGATGCTCTTTGGTTGATATTTTCTCGCTTGGGGTTCCCCAGAGAAATATTGTCAGACCATGGCACTCAACTCATATCTGACACTATGTCACAGGTAATGTCTACCTTACATATTGAACGATCTCTCAGTAGTATCTACCATCCTATGTCTAATGGGTTAGTTGAGCGTCTGAATAGAACGCTCAAGACTTTGCTTGGTAAGATAACTGAAGATCATCCTCAAGATTGGGACAGGGTTTTACCCGCGGCTCTCTTTGCCTATAGAGAAGTCCCTAATGAACACACAGGATTTTCTCCCTTCGAACTTGTCTTTGGCGCGCGTCCACGCGGCCCTATGTCTTTATTACACGATCTCATCACTGCCGATGATATTAGCGATGAAACTCAATCCTCATATGAGTATGTCATTGCTCTTAGACAAAAGATCATTGAGGCATGTAAGCTAGCAACTGCTTCATCAGAAATTGCTAAAGAGAAGGCAAGGCAGTTTGCTAACAAGAATAGATGTCTACGACAACTTTGTCCAGGTGACAAAGCATTCGTCCTACTCCCCAGTAGGGAAAATAGACTTCTTATTGCATGGAAAGGTCCGTATGCAATAGTCTCTCGGATTTCCGATGTTGACTATGTGGTCGATATTGATGGAAAGCATAAAACTTTCCACATAAACATGCTTTCGGAATTTCACGAACGTCCGGACTATTTGCTGCCTATTTTCCAGGCAACGGATGATGCTCCTGCACCTCACGGTCATTATTCATCCCTGTCTGTCATTCAGGATGAGGAAGCTACCTTCTCTGATGTCAACCTTCCCCTTCCAGTGGTTCCATTACATTCCACGGAATCTTGGAAAAACGTTTCTGTTTCTCCTAATCTTTCTGGTGACGAACATCGACAAGTCTCGTCGATGTTACAAACATTTCAGGATGTTCTCACTGACATTCCTGGACACACAGATGTCATAGAACATGACATAATTCTTACCGACAATAATCCAATTAGGGTTAGGCCGTATCCTATTCCTATACACTTTCAGTCGCAAGTGGAAAAGGAATTGGATGAAATGATTCAATTAAATATAATTGAACCATCGACTTCACCATATTCTTCTTCCATGGTTATTGTCCGGAAGAAGGATAAGAACATACGAATTTGCGTTGATTATCGCAAATTGAATCAGGTCACAAAGTTCGACGCTGAACCGATGCCTTTGTTAGAAGATCTACTGATTAGACTTTCTAATTCTAGATTCTTCACTAAACTTGACTTGTCTAAAGGTTATTGGCAAGTGCCTTTAGCAGAGCATGCCAAACCTCTTACTGCTTTTTCTACACCTAGGGGTCTATTTCAATGGAATGTTATGCCTTTTGGTCTCATGAACGCCCCTGCCACTTTCGTTCGCATGATGCGTCGAATTCTGTCACATCGTTCGGATGTCATCGCATACTTAGATGACATCTGTCTCTTCAGTGATACCTGGGAAGATCACTATTTAGGGTTATATGACTTACTGTCCACTCTACGTGAGAATAATTTGACAGCAAAACCTTCTAAAGCTTTTGTTGGTTTTGGTGAAATCTCTTTCCTGGGTCATCGTGTTGGTCATGGTCTCTTGAAGACAGAAGACCACAATACTTCCAAAATACTGAACATCTCTGTTCCTAAAACGAAGAAACAAGTTAGGAGTCTCTTAGGTTTAATTCAATTTTATGGGAGATTTATTCCAAATTTATCTTCGATCATGGCACCTCTCTCAACATTGTTGAAGAAAGGTTCGCCTAATCTGGTCCGTTGGTCTGAAGAATGCCAATCTTCACTAGACCAAATCAAGAATATATTTTCTTCTCCTCCCATCTTAAGATTACCTACTCTTGATAGGACTTTTGTTCTTCGGAGTGATGCTTCATCCACTGGGATTGGAGCAGCACTGATGCAAGAATATGCAAATACTCTGCATCCTGTTATGTACATTTCTAGAAAACTAAATGCGGCAGAGAGGAACTACTCGGTTTTAGACCGTGAGTTGTTAGCGATGGTTTGGTCAATTCTAAAGCTACAAAGATTCCTCCTGGGCGCACATTTCATTCTAGAGACTGATCAGAAAGCTCTTACAGCTATTCAGACTAAGAATTTGAAGAGTTCGAGATCCACTCGATATGCTATAGCTCTTCAACCTTTTCACTTCACGGTACGAGCTATCCGTGGTGCGGATAATGTGATGGCTGACATTTTGTCTAGATGCCCACATGACTCCAACTAATACTTCTGTCCTATATTTCTATATATTACAGAGTCATAACACACCTATATTTCTACAATAGATTAGCACATCTGTACTTACTTTATATGTACACACTATCGTGCTTTGTTGTCATCTTCTTCTGTTCGTTTTTTAAGATGATAGAGGAGGACTGAGTAGTTAATATAAGGGCCGTTAGTTTACTAAACAGCCACAATTATTAATAATGTATTGTACCTTATGAAGCATATTAGTTATTAATTAGCATTATATTGCTTGTACTTTCTCAGAATGTCATTGTTGAGCTGAGGACTTACCTTACGAGTTCTAGATTGTGTACTTACCCTCGGAATACCAGAGCATATGTCCTGGATCGTCATGTAGTTTAACTTTACTATGTACTTATGTCATTACATGTCAAAGAATGTACTATTTAAATTTTCCTATCAGATTTGTACATCCATTTTTAAAGACAATATTAGAGTATGCTGTTTAATGATGATTATAGTAACTTGCATACGTATATTGTGTTTACATGCTAACGTGATGTGTGTTGGTGACACCTCCCCGATGTGAATATTTTTTGAGACATATTTATTTTTCTGTTGAGGTATATCCTCACCAGACACTCTATAATTAGCCTATTGTTTGGCAATTTAATTAATTATCAGCGCATAATTCGTGCGTTTTGAGCCGCTTATCGCATGCTCTTTGATATTGAAAAAAAAAAATATGTTCCACATTTTTTTTTATCGGGAGGAGGTGGTGATATGTTGCGTGATAAATTCTCGCAACATCGTTTTATTTCAATATCTGTTTTATAACGCAAGGGCAACAACTGCTTGAAATTTATAGTCACTTTTCTCGGTAAGCATTTGTCTTCTCGCGTTGGTATCGAATGCAGTTAAGTTTGAGCTGTGGTCATTTTTGCGCTGGACTGCGCATGACTTGTCTTGTTGTTTGTCGATCGGTTTCCGCCCACCACTAGTGGAGTGAGCGATTTGGAATGGCGAAAGAGATGCCTCGTTGAAGAGGGGATCTCCGCTTTTTTTGTTCTGTCAGGGATGTGTAGTCCTCTTATGGATATTTCGTTTATTCGAGATAATACCTCTAGTGTTTTCCCACATGTCGGGAGGCGTGATATTTCTGTGTATTTCATGAAAGCAAGGTAAATTGACTTTTTCATTAACTCTATCGATTTTGGGTCGTGAGCGATTTCGATTCATAGCCTGTCTCCGAAAGTCGTCGTCACGAGATGTTTTTTCCCAGCTCACATGTCGCTGCATTGTACTGCATCGGTTGATGCATGTACCAAGGACCATTACTTGCTACTTTGTTAAATGAACTAGGTTTAGAAAACCTTTATTATCTAGAGGATATTTTTGAGGACATTATTTATACTTCGGCAGACGTGTCTGTCTTGCTGAAGTCAAACTAAGGAGAGTGAACTGATCTCATACATCTGGTTATCTCCTGGCTGTTATAGAAAAGGATGGAGTTGTTCACCTGACTACATTTACAGCACTATGAAATATAACATGCATCTGACTCATCATTGTAATGCTGTCTACCGTTTATTGCTGTATTGAATGTTGCTGTGATAATGACTGTTTGATGTGCCTACACATTTGCGTAACCATTTTGTCACTGTGGCGTCCACAATAAATAATGAAGAAAAACGTCAACGGCTGTTTCAAGACTCATTGACTTTATACGTCGTGAGTTTACTGACGTCCTATGTGGATTGCCCTGTTATTGTTGCATGAACATTGTTTTGACTGAACACATCTACACACTACACAAAACCAGACATGCGGATGCCATCCATCATCATATGGCATCACGCATCACCGATCTTCTCCCATTCTGCAGACATGGCCAAACCATCTTAGTGGGTTAATTGTCTCTTTCTGATAACAATTGTCTTTGGACTGGGTTTTTGCCTATAAAAGAGGGAAGGGCATATTGGGATACTACTATTCTAAACCCCCCATCCCCCCTCCTGTTTTATTTCTGTAACTATGTCTTTTTTTTAATGTAACACGCTTAATGTTGTGCTTTTGGTTTAAAGGATAATAAACACCATAAACTTTAATTACTGTGTTGGCCGACCCATAAACCAATATCTGTTATATGTAATTTGTATTCACGTCTGTGCTTTTGTATCACCAAATTGGTGTGTGTACATGAGTGTTGAGTAACTGGCAAAAATTGTTTAGCCAGGAGAGTAAGGAGTCTACAGATAAATAAAATTGTCGTAAGATAGGCGAATCGGATGAATTACACGATTCAGAGACTGTCTTTCCTCTTTTCAGCACCTTTGTGAATCAACTATCTATTTCTTTACTCTTACTATCACAGAGCCTTCACTATCATCCTCCACTCGGACGGGACCACTAATTCTAAGACCTATCTCCAAAAAAAAAAAAATTATGACACCTACTGCCGTAAACTAAAGGTGTCAATTAAGCTACGAGACCTACTGACGTGAACTGAAAATGTCCAAAAAGCTACGGGACCTACTACCGTGAACTAAAAGTGTCAAATAAGCTACAGGTCCTACTGCCGTGAACTGAAGGTGTCAAATAAGCTACGGGACCTACTGCCGTGAACTGAAGGTGTCAAATAAGCTACAAGTCCTACTGCCGTGAACTAAATGTGTCAAATTTGCTACGGGACCTACTGACGTGAACTGAAGGTGTCAAATAAGCTACGGGTCCTACTGCCGTAAACTGAAGGTGTCAAATATGCTACGGGACCAACTGCCGTGAACTTTAGGTGTCAAATAAGCTACGGGACCTGCTGACGTGAACTGAAGGTGTCAAATAAGCTAGAGAATCTACTGATGTCTAAAAGTATCAAATATTTTAAACAATATTTTGGAGTTTTGCCTTCTTTTAGCGAAGTGCGCCCCGTTCATCTCAGACACACGGTCTGTCGCTTATATTAGGGTGCATTTCCAAAAATAAAAGACAATGTGATCTGAATATAGTAGGTGTCAAATAAGCTACGGGACCTTGTCATGAACCACTTATCATGGAGAACACTTTACGGGTTACACCACTGTGGTGTGGATTTATAATAACAAATATAGGCTCGTTATTCCAAGAGTATGACCACACAACAATGGCTGACATATGTAATAAACACCTCCAACAGGTACTTCCCTTTAATAATCTTTACACACAATAAGGCCCCACACGGCCATCAAACGCTTCAAATACAAAAATGAAAAAAACCACTCTAAACATGAGTTAGCAGCTTAATTTATCACCTTCATACACGAAGGTACGAATTATACCAAAATCACTGCTATAAATATCGCTCACCTGAGCGGCAAAACTATTACAATGACACACTCAAATCATCGACATCTTATTTAATTACGGCCTGTAGATAATACGATCTAGACCCTACACTGCTCTAGAATTACCACTTAATTATCACCAAGGTCCGAAAATATGGCAGGCCCTCAGTTTACAGTCCACAACATAAACCATACAGCGATCTCGCTGGCATAAGGAAAAATATGTCCTTCCTGTACAAAGGCTAGTTCACACTGACCAATTTTGCGCCCTTTTACGGTATGAAATAAGTACAGGACCTACTGATATGAACTAAAAGGTGTCAACTAAGCTACATGGTACATTGATATTAACATAAAGGTGTCAAATACGCTAAGGGACCTATTGATGCGAACTAAAAGGTGCCAAATACGCTGCGTGACCTACTGATTAATTAAAAGGTGTCATATAAGCCACGGGACTTACTGATATCAACTTAAAAGTAGCAGATAAGATACGAGACCTGCTGATGTGAGCTCACATGTGTCGGAAAAGCTATGATTGTGACCTAAAAAATGTTAAACAAGCCACACAAGCTACTGAATGATCCAGAAGATGCCAAAGACGTACTGAAAATATCACGTGATCTAAAAGGTGCATAATAACCCACAGAACCTACCCCCTTCGCCGTCAATATTCCAATGTTGAATTGTTAAACGTGCATCGAAGCGAGCAAAAGAGCAGAAGTGTTAACACATAATGCATGTGTCAATCAATCTAGATCTATTGTGACTTTGTCGTTTGTGCAGTGAATTACTGATGTTACGATTATTATTTGTTCTTGTGTTTCACTTTAGAAGGTTCATACTTTGCTTCTCGCATAAAGCTAGTAAGTAAAGCGGCAATATATACAAGATAAGGACTGTCGGAGGAATGTAAACAAGGTACCTTGGAATAGCAGAAATAGCGTCCAATCAGATTCGCGCATTTTGTGCAAGCTCGCAAATGTTCCAGCGTAACCCCATGTTACTTTTATTGGTCTTTAACTGCCCAGGGAGTCTTGGAGGATGTGTTCATTTTCAAGGTGGTTCATTAATTGTCTCGCCACTATCTTCTCAAGAAATATTCCTTAGACATTCTGCAATGTGATGATTCGATAGCTGCTAAGCAGTGCGGGGTCTTTATTAGGTTTAGGAAGTGGCCGTAGGTAACTATGTAGTCAGTCTTCCGGCACCTCAGCATTCTGTATACTGGTGTTGAAATCCATCACTACATGCATAATGCCTCTGTCTTCAAGCTCTTTGATGTGTTGATACTGTTCACCATCAGGACCAGGAGCAGTGTTTCTACTTGTTTTTAACGTATACATAACGTCTTCGTCAGATATGAGGTCGAAATATATCTGGCCTCTGAATCAATTTTCCAGCACACGATTCTTAATCTCGTGACGGGCAGCTTTATCACCTGTATCCGTCTGAGTGATATACCGACTGAGTAATGCACGTCCTTTATCTTCATTGGTCTTCAGGCTTATTCCCGCGGAGCTCAGAATATTAGGTATGGGTTGGCTTATATTGTTTCTATTCATTCGTCGATGTAAGGACCAGAATTTCTGTAAGGTCTTTTCCGTGCCCACCTGTGTCACAAAGGCCTTCCACACTTGGTCCTTGGCTTCAACCCCACCGTTATTCATTGTACTTCTCTTTCGTGCTTTTATTTTCTATCCATGCTTTTTCTACATCCTCAATCCACCAGGGTGGTTGGGTGAAAGGTGTTCTAGCAGTCTTTGTCCTGGCATTTTGACGCAATATATGTAGAGGGCTATTACAGTCACGTGAGCCTGCAGGGGACTTAAAGTGTGTTTAGGCTTTCTGTGTCTGGTTACCCTCCCTTTTGCAATAAATAAATAAGTATATGGATTGAACAAGCAGAAACACTCGAATAATCTTACGACGTAACGGCCAGATATGTATTCACACAACATGCCTAAGAAAAATTCACCGAATCTTTTGGCCGAATACCATCACCAACCAAGATCTGCTTACTCGGAGCAAGCAAGAGGACATGCACACTATCATAGCTGGCAAAGGCTGGAGCTGGGTTGGCCATGTCCTCAGAAGAGACCCCGATGCCATCACAAGAACAGCTATGCTATGGACCCCTAAAGGAAAACGAAAGAGAGGCCGACCAAAAACAATTTGGCGGAGAACTGTGGAAGCTGAGATGCAAAGAATGAACCAGAGTTCTGGCACTGTACGACGGATGGCCACCGACCGAGCAAAGTGGAATCAATTTGTTGTTGCCCTACAAGACGCCAACAGGCATGATGGCCACTGACTGCTTTGACGGTCGGCTGCTAAGGATCAAAGGAAAATAAAAAGTAACGGCTAGACAGCCAGCTAGCGGCCTTTTACATAAATTTACTTCTTAATGGCTAATACAAAAGTGAAGGCGCCCCCTCCCCCCCCACAATTATAAAAAAGAACAGAGATAACAGCCCAGTGGTCAAAATGTTATAGAAATGTGCACAATATACCCCATTTACAACGGAGAGATCATACTTCTGTTTAGGTTGCGACGTGATATCGAATCTCGAAAATAAGTGGAAAAACAAACATAACCATGTGATATTTTAAGCAGCAGAGATAGTGAAGTTAGGAGAAGGCATCCAATTTCTTTTCAAAGGGAAACAACCTACCTATTTAAAAACTATAAAACTAAATAAAATATTTTTATTACTTATTTAGTTTTATCAATTTGTTGTATAAAGTTTCTTAATGCATACAAAATTCATCTACTTTATTTAGCTTATTTGTTAAATAATTAAAACTTTTTTGTTTTTCATGTTTAGAGTGAACAAACTTTTAAAAATATGGAGTTTATGCACATGCTAAAGTAGCGAACACTTATAGTCTATGCTCTGTCTCTTTCAATGATAGTAGGTCTAGAAAATATTGTAGCAGTCGCAGATATACACACTAACTTGTTTCATCCGGTGCCCAAAAGCGCACTTCGACAATCCATTAAAAACATTTTCTTTCTTGGTCGTTCCTTCTCTACCCTGGAACTGGAGTGGCTAAGAGGTACGGCGTTCGTCTCTAAGTCTAAAGGTCCCGGGTTCAGTTCCCGGTACAGGGAATGGTTTTGACGGAATATTTTCACAACGACTGGAAAAAAATAATGTCATACTCCCCCTGATCCCCTGCGTAGTGAGATCACATACCTAGCCTTCACGGATAAGGGCGAAAACAATAGGAGGTCCCGTCTGCAAGTTGCGCCCGTTAAACATTCTTCAGCAGTTGAAAATCGCAAAGAGTAGACCATACAGCCACTGCCATGGTAGAATTTACATTGGGATCCTCGTGGTGCTTAAGAGTTTGTGCGCTGTGTTGAGATCCTCCTTGTGGGATCTAAGGGAGGAGATCGGAGCACTGATGGAGTTGACCGTGTGCATTGAAAATGGTCCTTAAAACAAAACAAACAAACGTCTTCTACCTTGGGGTGTAGAATTTGTCACAGGCCGGATTGGGGCGACCTCTTCTCAATCACTTCTCCACTACGGCAGTACTCATTTTCAATTGTTGTACGTACTGATTACCTGGAATTTCCGGGTCGAACACATTTCTTTCTGCTATGTAGCAGACATTTTGTATTTTCAAATATTCTTACACTCCTCACAGAGATAAGTCGTCATGTCTTTTTGGTTATCCTGATAAGGCAATGGTGCGTTCTTCGCCAAGATCGTAATACGCTGAAAGTTTGATAGCCACTACGGGGAGACACCTTATGGGCAGACATCTTCTGTTACTTGGTCATCATTTAGGTCTTGGTACAGGCTATCGCCTGAGGTGTTAACTTCCTAAATGACTTTATAATTTCCAGGTTCTTAATTCACCCCTGCTTACAGTTGTGTGATGATGTCGTTTTAATTATCCAACAGTAATTCCAAACAAAACAGCAAACCTTTTTTGGTTGATAACTGTCAAGTGATCATTTAAACCTTTGTTCAACTTGAAGGAATACGAAGAGTTTCATGTATATTATCAAAGTACATCAACTAAATCATCTTCTTCAGTTCCTCTAATTTTGTCTGTATATCTTTCAATATTATTGACAGTTTGGCAATGCTACTCCGCAGTTTCAGCCTTTGTAGCTTGGTTATCTTATTCCTCGTAGTACTGAATTAGATTATTTATACTTTCTCCAGCTACTAATACTTCAGGTGTGTCTATTGAGGATTTGGGCGCTCCACTTGGAGGACCCTCTAGTTCATCAATTGCTAATTCTATCAGTTTGCTTATCTCTGATATTTCGTAGCTACAGCTTTTCTAGCTAAAAGTAATAATTATACAATCAGCATCGATAGGCAGTCAGCACGACTGTCTACTTATGTATAAAAGTCAAAAATACGAGTTCACACAAAATCTTGTTTTTGGCGATGAGGTTAAAACCCTTGTCAATGTCCTGACCTCTACACCTCACGGTAGAAGGGGAACGACGAAGTAAGTAAGTGAATATACTGTAAACCACAGTATAATAAATGTCTTGAGATTTTTAAAGACTGAGCCGAGCTTTCGTGACAGTCTGGGTGGCCGCCTGGTTGCTACATCATCAGACAAAATCACGTGCAATGGCTCTCTAGATGCAACTAACTAAGAAAATATATTCTTTTACTAATCTCATAAGTGGTGCGGGGCTTTCCGACTTAGAGCATTTTTCATTGGTTATACAAACTGTAAAGATTTTTTTCATTAGCTACAACTATCGTTACCTACTTATCATAGATAAGTAAGATAAATAAGCTCATTCAAATGAGGTGATGTAATCTTCTTTTTAGCGTTGCTGGACAACTCCCGCAAAAACTTATGGAAACACAGTTAGAAAAAGTTTAGTGCTTCGATTTCTATGATGCATTTAGTAATTTATTCTATCTTTATTTATTATGTTAACGTAGGTTACTAGCGTTAGCTTAGACTAACCGGTCACATAAATATGGGATCTTGCTTCCCAATTATGCTTCTGAGTAAGCTGAGCTTGCTAGCTGTATTTGCGAATAAACTTGAAATTATGGAATCTTAATTCTCAAAATGCGCTCTTGTGAGTGAGTTGAACTTGATATTTTGAATATGTAATCAACTTGTGAGCATTTGATAAAAGGTGAATAAAATTGCGGCGTCCACCGTCTTAAGCGTGGGCGAGAAAACGTCCCTTTTTAACTTAGGAAGTGAAGTATGTCCTAAATGGCAAATTCTGTTATCCAGACGTACACTAGCATCTTTCTGGTTAGACGTCAAACACGTACGGGGTAGACTCATATCTCTGTTGGACTGAAGACGCAAAAGTCTTCGTAAGTTTTCACACTTAATATCAGTGGTTGACTTTCTTTTATACTACTGGTCAAAAATGATGATTTCAATTCTCTAGTAATTATGTATGACTTGAGATGCACATGATAAGTGTTAAATATATTACGCATTGGAGTGTGTGCACATGCTAATCTGTACGGATGATCTAACAATGTAAATGAAGTGAAGTTTGAACTATCAATTACCCCCTATCATCTTAGAGGAAATTCTTTTGATTTAACTAATCATTTATGAGAAGGATTAATTGAAAAACTGTCTTCTGCACATTTAGCTATGATGCTAAGTGCAAAAGTGATCTTAACTAAAGATTAAGAAAATATTTTAAAAGTTTTTCAAAGATTCACTAGCCTCCTTTTCACGTTCGCAAACTCCTTTAAGAACACAATACACAACATATATTAATTATTTTATCCACAATGAATTAATTGCAGGTTATGCTCTGCGATATTCTCTACACCACGCTATTGAAAACTTTGTACTCCTCTCCAAGGAACATTACGATACATTATATTTCTTAAACGTCCCAGATGGATCCATTGGGCCGGTGACGTATAACTCCGCACAAAAACCAATTTTCAGGAGCCCATGTTGTCGCCCAGACCTTGGATCTCTTTCGCTCCCTGTCAGCGCGTGTCTCTGGCTAAAGTGGAATAGGCTTTTCGACACAAACTGTCAATGCAGTGCTGCATAACAAATTGGAGTTTGTTGATTGGCCGGCTAATGCAAAAAAAATCACCCGCCTTCTGACTTTCACAAAGCTTTCTGTCTGTTTACCGCTCTGCGTGTCAATTTTATTTTATTATCTTGCCTGCGGCTTTCTTTATCCTTGTTTCATATCTAAGATTCCTATCATTCTACCGTCGGCTACCATCTGGAAACAAAGATTGTCCTGTAACGGTCCTTTGATGTCCCTCGTCCGGAGTATTTTGTTTGCGTGCGTCCATTCTTCCCCAGTGTGGTGACATGTCTGTTTGAACCGCGGACTACCCATGAAAAATCTAAACTCTATGGTCCAGAAGGCTCCTTCAACAATATTCAAAATACCTAGGTGGTATGTCTGACAATATTTACAGGGGGAAAAAGATATCAAAGAAGTTGGTTGGTTTGGTTTGAAGGATTATCTTCATTGCACACGAACTACACCAAAGACGTTGTACCATGCCCATGTGTGTTTCACCAGATTTCTAACAAAGAAATCTGGGGTCGGCACGATCACGCCAGTTGTCAGAAAAAGTCAAAAGCGCGTTAAAGTCCAGTGGTGATTAAAAGATTTACTTTAGCAGCGACGAAAGAGCGAAATGTGGTTGAAAATGCAATGATGGAAGATGATGGAAAAGAGAGCGAAAGACTTGGCGCTCGTTTATCACATAGTCACATATACCAATGTTTCGTAAATATATTAAAACCACTACTATTCTCCGTTGAGCAATCGTCAATTTCTCGTTCTCTCGTTCTCTCTTTCTCTCTTTCTCTCTTTCTCTCTCTCTCTCTCTTTCTCTCTCTCTCTCTCTCTCTCTCTCTCTCTCTCTCTCTCTCTCTCTCTCTCTCCCTGTCTTTCGCTCCTTGCCTCACTGTTACTCCCTCCCATTTTAAATTCATTGCGCGCGCGCTTCATATTCCGATCCTTTTCCAGCTTGGGGCATATCTGAAGGCCATCCACACGATTGCAAAAGAGTTTCCGTTACACAAATCTAGACGTCATAAAGCAGGGAAACCACGTTTACACTAGCAATAACCCGTCATTATTGACATGTTATTAATAATAGTGTGTTGTTTCTGTTACATGTACCACCACTGTGGTCATTTCATTGCAGGCGACCGTCATTAGATATTTGTAGTGAAAATTATATAGATGTATTATATATGAACACATGTAGCAACCTTACGTAAATGATATGTTGAGCAGTGATAATGATCTCATGAACCGTAAATTGACTAAAAAATTACATTTCTTTTATGACAAAATGTCTCGTAATTGTTCGCGCATCTTTTAAAATCTTGCCCTGTTCGACTTACTGCCTCTGAGAACAACGTTTGAAGTTTTACGAAACTCCAGTTCATGTACTGTTTAGAAATCGTGTTATTATCTTTTTTCTTTAATCAAACTGTTCATGCACACCTTCATTTGCGTACTTTGTCTATTTTCGGGAGAGTACATATAATGCAATACAATTATTGTTTAACTTTCAACCACAGTTGCATCCCTTAGCTGTGGTTGAAAGTTAATGTACTCTCTCGAAAATAGAAAAAGTGCGCAAATGATGGTGTGCAAAATGTGACTGACCGACCGACCGACCGACCGAAGTACTTACAGCGGGTATTGTGGTATTAAATGTGCATGCTCTGAATAGCCAGGTATGGATATTGTTGTCTTTCTCCTAAATATCTAGAGTTGTTTATTCTTGGCACTATGTGATGTTAAAATCGAAAAGAACAATTTCTTTTGCAATAATTATCACGACACCCATACAACAGCTGGATATGACAGATGTGTTTTCTCAGACTAACGTATGTGAAAACTTAGATAAGCGAAGAAGGGCTTAATGTTATGTTGATGTGGTAAAATGGGATGTTATAAATATTTATAGGGGACTTAGTGTACTGACTGAGATCAGCTGTGAAGGTATCTGTATCTAATAGGTGTAGTGTTTTACAGATAACCTTACTTGCTACCACATTTATACCTCAGTCAGAATTATTTTGAAATATTGTGATGACTACGTTAAATGTCTAGGGTTATGAAAATGATGAAGTGTAAGTCACAACAACAACAGACAGATAAACAATTTAATTTATTCCACGACACTTTACAACACTGTGACACTCACACACATATAACACTCTATAAGGCTATCTTAAATGAGTCAATGGTAAAGTTTCAAATATATATGTATTCATTACTTTCACTAATATATATATCCTGATTCAACTACACAGTGAACCAGGAATCACCATCAAATGTAATCACAATTTATATGTACATAATTTATAAATATGAACCTTGTAGTGACATATGGTATTAGTATTATCCTATGTGTGTCAGTTGTGTAGTAGTACTATGAGGTAATACTGGTTTTGTTTTTCAAGCTATGTTGTTATTTGTCATCATGACTTCAAGTGTTTGTTTATCTTGGAAATAGTATGGGGAAACTTCACCGTTCCTATCAATTTAAACAATGTATTGACCCTCTATTTTACTATAATGTCAAGTTTTGAGGGGGACACATAATGTTGAGCTCCTCTGGCCACATAAGCTTAACTTTCGTGATGGCGGCAGGAAAAGACTCCTCTGCTCGATTGCTTCCTTGTGTTCTGGAGACACCTCACTGGTCACTATCTGGACCCAGGAGTATGCTGTCAGCCTCTAGATTCAGCAAAGCTCAGACCAGGTGCTGCTCAATAACTTTAGGACCACTGTCCCTGAAACAAGAAGGTTGTACCTCCTATTTCAGAACTAATCTATAATCTATTTCCAGACTGAACACAATACGTAACAAACACTGAGTTCAGAGCGGTAGGCCAACTGCTAACTTCATCTGAAACAATTTACACCAGTATACTCCTCCCTAATGGTCACTACGCCTCTGCAATTCCAGCATTAGTTCTTTCTAGTCAATAAGATAGGTGTCAGTGTACTGTTTGGCAAGTCCATGCAGTTTTACTTTTCTCCGACACCTTCTGTTCAGGTTGGAGCACTATATAGGCTTTGCCTCATGTTCGCTACTGAGCCACACACATATATAGACATAATTTATCAATTTACATTCAATTTTCATTAAAAAGATATTGAATATATCAAGCTTACCACAATTCATGGAAATAATACACAGTTACGTTGACTGGCAATGAATATAGCACAATTTCGATCTGCCGATGTCCCAGGCTTTTATTTAGAAAAATATGCACTGGCGCTCAACGCACTGGTTCTTTAGTAAGTTTATTTGAAAAATGTGGTACTGAACTGACGCTCCTAATTGCCTATATTGGCGGGTCTAACCAATCGAGCCATGTTTACACAAGCGTTTGAAAAAAAGTACCCTTCCTTCCGTCTCCCCTAACAACAAAAGATAGTATTTGTAGCCCGACTAATCGTGTTTAGTCTCACATTTACTTCTATCCAATCAAATAGGATTTTACATGGTGGCCCATTTCCCGTAAAATAGTGGTTCCAAAACATGCCACTGTGCGATTATTATTTAGTGTTGTCTGACACCCTCACTATTTTCTTTTGGCTATAATTTGTTAATTCCTAGACTATTTGCGTAACGTTTAACATATTCTTTGTCAGCAAGTCCTAAGGAACCCAACTATATAAATTTTATGGGGCTAAGGGGCTGCGTTCAAAATATGCATTTTCTTCTACCTCCCGTTCACTTCGATCAATGTGGTGTCTGGGTACTGTCAGGCTTTCAAACGTAAACCAGTATAATGTCATATTTCCTAATAAGAATTTTTCAGGTTTTTAAACCTAACTCTCGTATGGGTAGTGTTTTTTATCACTGTCGATCTGAAAAAAAAGTATTGCTTCTGGCCTTTCGCTTGGGGAGGGTGGCATTAATTGTATAACGCGAGACGCGTGTTTAGTGTTGCATGCGTTCCTGCTTTCAGCCCTCCCTTCTCTCTATCCTAAGTTCATCTGTCTTTTCATCACGCCGTGTATAAAATGAAATTAATGGAAGTATTAATTTAGGTCATTACGCAGGGTGCCTAGCTCAAGGTTTTTCTTAGAAATGCAGTACACGTTTTATTGAAGAAAGCGTGTAGTGATGCAGTAGGCTTTTACTATCAACGTGAAAGCGTGAGAATATGCAGACGAATTAGAAAACAAGGGGGATTTCGAGTACAGTCATTGTGACAGCACTGTTCTTTACCATTCTTCTTTCCTTTAATTGATGTTATTTGTTAGGCTTTACATTTACTTTTTAATTTATATATCTGGATTAGAATTTCACACGACAGTTGATAGTATCGACCTAGAACGAACGAATAAAATCTACCACAGACATCAATACTAAAATCATTCCGCATAATGCACAAATAAAAAAAAAATATACACACACACAAATTTATAATTTCAATTTTATTGTGTTTTCTTTTCAATTTAATTTGTTATTTAATTATTATTTTTATTAGAAGCTAGACATTAATTTTTTTTTTTTACAATAAAACGGATATTTGTATAACTTCTAATAATAATAACGTTCTTATCAATTATAATTTCTAATTTGGTACACGTCTATCACTTAAATATTTTTCTATCGTTCGTCTAAACTTGACAATGAATAACGAACACAGTTTTTGCTGTCCACACAATTATCATCTGAAACCCTTGTGTGCCGCTAGGGACAAGTGTAACCACTATATTAATTATAAACATCCCCACCAGGCAAAACCAATTGGAACAACCACTGCTTCCATTCACCTGAAAGTACTTACTTACTTACTTACTTAGTCGTTCCCCTTCTACCGTGAGGTGTAGAGGTTTGGAAGAGAGAGCGCCAGACCATTCTATCAGCTGTCTTCCTCCTGGCCTGGTTCCATTCTAGTCCTCGGTCCTTCAAAGATTGTCTAATGTTGTCCTCCCAGCGGACTCTGGGTCGTCCTGGAGGTCTGGATCCCTGGCTTCACCTGAAAGTACCAATAACAAAATATTTTTATTAGTCATGCCAAGACAGATAAATGCATATTTCGTCAATAACAGTGCAAGCGTGAAGCATCCGCTGACCCTCTGGATTTCTGGAAATAATGTAATATGATTTGGGGAACAATCTAAAAGGTGATGTTAGAGAAAATATATTAACGTTATTCTCTTGAGCATGCGTACAAGTGATGGAATATATCTAGACACTGAAAGTAGTGGACACTGTTGCCGCTTGTAGTTCCGGGGGGGGGGGGGGGGGGGGGGGTTTTCTGATGAGACAAAGAATAGGGTCATTGACCTTTAGGATCGGGTAAGAGGCCACTAATATGAGATTGTGATATGTAGCTGGCAACCTTATGATGTAACATGCATTGATACAGAAAACACTGGTTCAAGAACTTATGACTGATTAGCTGGAAGCTTCGTCCAAACGGACTAGCTGTAGTTATGGATGTTACGGCATGGCCTGAGGAAGTAATGTGAGTTTGTACATAGAGTTGGCAACCTCAACATGTAAACAGATTGTTACATAAACCATTGCTTTAAGAGCACTTGAATGTTTTGGTGTAGACTTCATGCAAGAGGACCTGCTGTAGTTGTGGCTGTTACGGAACGTCCTCGGGAAGTAAAATGAGTTTGTACATAGAGTTGGTGTGGAGGACTGTTTCGCGGTGTGAAGTAGCTTGGATATTTAGTTTATTTTGGTATCGAAGATTTCACCTCGAAACACCCTCTCAACTTTGAATACATGTTCACATACCATTGTTGATGTTGATTGTTGATGTGTTAACACAAATGAGAAGGGCTCATATTTGTGTTCATAAACAGTTACGACACGACGGCTCACGAAGTCGTGGGTTAAAGACTGTTCACAGCGATCGAGGAAGTTGAGGGGAATTGCGGTAAGACGTGGAGCACAATGGATGGATGTGAAAAAAAAAATCTAAACAAGGTGATTCGTCTTACGAAGACAAAAGACAAAGGAAATAGCCAACGTTACGGCCACAAGGCATTCGTCAGGGAAAGAAAAGAAAGTAAAGGCTAGATAGGACACATAAGAACCTAAATAAATATAAAAATAAAACATAGGTATTTCCCTAAACGCATCGAAGTTCTAACACTTTTGCTGCCCGTGAACAGAGGAGCGTGCCCGGAAAAGGCGAATCACCTTTTTTCGATTTTTTTTTTTTTCACAACAATCGTGAATCTTTTTTGACGCCGTTGGTAGAACAAAGGAACAATCAGTGTGATTTTCGCTTTTGAGCGAACTAGAGGCGTTTTTGCCCTCTGGAGGTGTGTGAGTGTGTGTGTGGCTCATACCATTCTATTCATGTATGTGGATTAATTATGGATTACGTATATCTTAACGTTGTGGTAAAGTGGGATGTTATAAATATTTATAGGGGGCTTAGTGTACTGACTGAGATCAGCTGTGAAGGTATCTGTATCTAATAAGTGTGGTGTATTACAGATGACCTTACTTTGCTACCACATTTATACCTCAGTCAGACTTATTCTGGAATATTGTGGTGACTACGTTGAATGTCTAGGGTTATGATAATGATGAAGTGTATGTTCACAACAACCAACAGACAGATAAACAATTTAATTCAATCCACAACACTTTACAACACTGTGACACTCACATACATATACCACTCTATAAGACTAACTTAATAAGTCAAGGGTAACTTTTAAAAATATGTATTAATTCCTTTCAATAATACATATCCTGATTCAACTACAAAGTGAACCAGGAATCACAATCAAATGTAATCACAAGTTGTATGTACACAATTTATAGATAGGATCTTTGTATTGACATATATTATTATTGCAATATGTGTGTAAGTTGTGCGGTGGTATTATGAGGTAATACTGGCTTGTCAAGCTAAGTTGTTGTTTGTCATCATGACTTCAAGTGTTTGTTTCTGGTGGAAATAATATTGGTAAGGTTCACAGTTTCTTTTGATTTGAAACAAATAAATGTCCCTCTTGAATTAAGGTAAAGTAACTTTTAGAGGGGGTATTCACAAGATTGAGCTGCTCTGGCCACGAACTCTTATCTTCTGTGTGGGCGGCAGGAAACAGTCTCCACTGCTCGCTTGCTTCACCGTTTCCTTGAGAAACAATACTGGTCGCTATCTTGACCAAGGAGTATGCTACCAGCCTCTGGGTTCAGCAAAACTCAGACCAGGTGCTGCTTCAATACGTTAGTACCACGGTCCCTGAAACAAGAAGGTTGTACCTCCTACTTCAGAACTAATTTATAATCTATTTCCACACTGAAGCACAATACATAACAAACACTGAGTTCAGCGCTGTAGGCCAACTGTTAGCTTCTCATGTAACAGTATACACCAGTATTCCTCTCCCTAATGGTTACAATGCCTCTGCAATTCCAGCATTATTTCCTTCTATTCAATAAGATAGGTGTCATAGTACTATTTGGCAATCCCATGCAGTTATACTCCACTCTGACAAGTTTTGTTCAGGTTGGAGCAATATCTAGCTTTGCCTCATGTTTGCTACTGAACCACACACATACAGACATAAATTATCAATTCACAATCAATTTTCATCTAAAAGAGATCAAATATGTCTAGCTTACCACAATTCAAGGAAATATTAAACAAATACGTTGACTGGCGATGAGATATGGCACAATTCCGATCTGCCTCTGTCCCAGGCTTTCATTAGAAAAATTATGAACTGGAGCTCAACGCACTTGCTTCTACACATTTTAATTTCAAAAGTGGCACTGAACAGACGCTCCTAATTGACTATATCAACTGGTCTAGCCAATAAGACCATGTTTACAAAAGCATTTGAAAAAATTTACCCTTCCTACGTATCCCTTAGCAACCAAAAATAGTATTTGCAGTCGACTAATCATGTTTCGCCTTACATATAATTCTAACCAATCAAATCGGATTTAACGTAGTGGCCTCATTCCCCTAAAGCAGTATCCAAACATGAGCAAATATGATCTGGTGCTGTCAGACACCACCCCTATAATATTTTGGCTATAATTTGTTAATTACTAGACTATGTGCATAACACTTAACATTGTTGCTGTCATTTTCGACGGAGTCATCTGTCGAGTTATTTGCCTATGTTTTATCATAAGTATAATTGTGTCTTTACCTGCGATGTCGGGTTGATTAGGGGTTGTCTTCCCTTGTTTATTCATTCATTGTGTTTTGACCTTTAGGGTTAAAGGTTGACAGTTCGGGCGTAGGCCTATGGGAAGGTTTTTTAAGCGGGAGAGAGTGATACTTCCGGCAAGCCGGGAAGGTCCTGTTTTTCTGAAGGGACCAAGAGTCCATTGTTTTTTCGGGGAGAATCTTCGAAGTAACTGCTATGGCAGTTTTCCCCAGTGAATCTCTGTGCGTCGGGATGACGTCAGAATTCCTTGTTATGTTCTGATGATTCATTTTCCAGGTAATACCGACCTTTATGCATTATTACGCTTTTCGGTGGCAGAACATGTAAAAGGATTACTTAGTGTGAACTGCAGCTCACCGATCCTATATATTACAGAACTTATATATTTGTGCTCGAGGTAGCCATCCAAGACTGTTAGTCTTTATATTGTCCAGAAATCCAGTGACGAAGATATATTGTGGGAACCGCAGATTGGCGGGATTTATGTCTACAATAAGCATTACTGCAGGGTTGATGATAACCTATTTAACAGAAGTACACAGCCGACGTCAGAACGAGGCCTGTGCTTTCGGCTATTATACTACAGCCTGATAATGTGCAATTGGCGGGGAATGCCAAGTTGCACCTATGTGTCAAAGTGACTAAGGCATCTGACGCGTTTAGTCAGAGATGCCAAGGGCGATGCTACGAACTGTCATTATTGAAGAACTTTGCTATTGACCATGCAAGTCTGTTCCGATGTTTACCTTTTTGAATGCCAAATGTATACCTATCGATTTCCGGTCAGCATGACCTTGTTACACTGACTGTTCCTGTTGATACTATGTGTGTTCTCGTCAATAAATGTCTTGAAACATGCCTGCAGTGTCCAAGCATCCTTGACTACTGCATGTGAGAGTATGGGTTGCAGGGTCTTCATATATACGAGCCTAAACACATTCGCGCCTTCATTCGCACCCACACTCAGTTCATCATACGCTCGCACTACACATCTAACAACACGTATACTGTCTTGGGCCAGTGATCACCTCAACAAGAGAAAAAGACAGTTACATTTCTGGTGGACCAGTTACGTGGGCTCTTCTGATACATTTGTTGTCGCCAATGTGGCCTAGAAACTTACATTTCTGATTAACCAGATCTGTGGGTTTAAAAAGAACAGAGCGAGCATTTGACATTATTGTTGACATTAATGGATCCAGAAATTTACATTCCTGGTTGGCTGTTACATATATGATGTCTCCAGTTTTGTCCAGAAATTTACAAGAAGGACAAGTACACATTACACTTCTGATCTGTGGGTCTAAGCTACACACGGGACAGCCGTAACACACAGCGCTAATTCTACACTTGCAAGTTTTGGCTACAACAGGACAGAAATAGGTCATCAACGGTTGACCCAGATAAACAGTACGAGCATTTATATTATAATGCTACATAAACCACGACAAGACAAGTACTGAAGTTAACATCTAGGCATTTGCTACGTTGACCATAACTGCATAGAAGGCGGGTTCCTATTGTGAACAGTACTGCTGGTTGTTACACGTTTCAGTCAACAACAGACTTTTCTATGTCCGAGCATTCAAGCGACATTGTTCGAGGTCAAGTGTTTGTAAACAGTACGTGGAAATTGTAAACATTCAATGTGCAAGTCCTAATTCGAGAAGGTCATAGTAACTTTTGTTCGTGAATACCACTTTATGCTACAGTGGATTTGACGTTCAGTGCGCGTTTGACATTTCGTTTCTGTGTTCGCAAGGAGCAAGAAATTTATTTTAGTTTCAGCTGTGACTGAACTTGTTCTGCAACACATTGAAATTGATTGCTATATGTTTATGTTACTTCTACTGTTTTTGTGTATTTTTCTGCGGGTTTTCGGTTGGTGGGTCTTACAGTAAATATGCCACTTAATCGAGGCTTACTGTAAGCGTTCTGTAGGTGCAAATTTTCTTAATTTGAAAATTTGCTAGTGACAATTGGTCGCTATTGATGTTAACTGTGATGTAACTGTACTTAACGTTGTTTTTGTAATATTTTTGTCTGGTTTTCAGTTTTGATTTTCGATTTGTTTTGTTTGTATTCTGTAGGTCTCTCCTTTCTTTTTTATTTCTCTACACATTTTTGGTTAAAACAGTGTTGCCATTTGTATTGTTTTGTATCTTTGTCTTTGTATTTTTTTTTTGTTTGTACTACATTACTGTCATGCACAGTCTACATACATATACTTGGTCATGTATTGATATTATTGATAAGGTAGACTCTTCATATAGAGTTTGTTAATAAAATATTATTATATAAGATATTTATACAAGTTCTTTGATAAAAGACTTGTTATCTACAAAGATTGAGACAAGGTGAAATACATATTCAAGTTCTTTATAAAAAAGACTTGTGCCCATAGTGAGTGGGATATAAGGAATTTTTTTTTCCACAGGTACTCAAGTGATTTTTTGGTTACATTATAAACAAGGGGACCATACAAGGTCTTTGTCTAAGACTAAGAGAGTGAAATAAAGTGAAGTGAGTATACAAGTCTATCATTTCAGACTTGTCTCCCATTAAAGTGGGATAATTTAATATATTTACTTCTACAAGTTACTGATCTCATTAGACAAGATGTCTACATTAGAGTACTTTATTACACAAGGGAAGGCCCTTGATAAAACTGGTCAACGGTTAGAACAATGGGCTGTTGCTCAGTATGACAAAGCATTAGCTGCTGAAGAGAGAAGAGCTGCTGCAGAAGAGAGAAAAGCTGCGGCGGAACAAAAAAGACTAGACAGAGAAGCTGATATTGCTGCTGAACAAAAGAAATTGCAGATGCAGGTGGAGGAAAGGAGATTTGAAGCTGAACAAAAGAGATTAGACAAAGAAGCTGCTGCGGAACAAAAGAGATTAGACAAAGAATCTGAACAAAAGAGATTAGACAAAGAATCTGAACAAAAGAGATTAGACAAGGAAGCTGAACAAAAGAGATTAGACAAAGAAGCTGCTGCAGAGGAGAGGAAAGCTCAAGCTGCTGCAGAGGAGAGGAAAGCTGAGGCTGAAATTAGGAAAATGGAACATGAGGAAAGAAAACAGAAGATGGAACTTGATGAAAGACTCGCAACTTTGGAGTTAGAGAAATTGAAATTGGCGAGTACGGGTGCTCAGCAAACAACTTCGAGTACGACAAAGGAGTTTGTTAGTAGGATTAAATTGCCTCATTTCAATCCTTTAAAGGATGACGTAGCAGATTATCTAGATAGATTCCAATTTTTGTGCGATACGCATAACATAAAAAAGGAAAAATATGTTGAACAACTGATGCCATTTTTTACAGGTGACACAGTGACTACTCTTATGACAATAGTCGAACATGAGAGGACTAATTATGATGTTGTCAGGGCAGCATTGCTAAAAAAATACCAACTAAAAGAAGAAGACTATCGTCTTCGTTTTAGGACAATGTTGCCAGAAAATGGAGTAGATTTCTCTGATTTTGTTACAAAGATACGTCGTACATTTACACGATGGGTTGAGTTGTCTCAGACTGAGAAAACATATGAAGGTCTAATGGACTTATTATTGCGAGATAAGGTTTTGTCATCTGTTAATGATTCTTTTCTTGCATTCCTTCATGAGCGTAAGCCTAAAAACTTAAAAGAAATGGAGGAATACTGTTGTCAGTATGCCACAGCGCATCCCCATGCTACAGTTAGCAATTCTAAAGTGAAAGAAGGGTTGCCAGCTGCTTCGGCAACACCATATGGCCCTAATTTCAAAAAAAAATTTCAGGGTGCTCAACAAAATTGGAATAGGGGAAGTAATCAAAATTACACTCAGAAGCGGAGTAATCCAACACATGATGGTTCTTCGTCTATGAATTGGAGACAAGATGGTAGTTCTCGTAATTTTAGTGGTAATAATTTGAGACACTTTCGCAAAGGCTATCCAAATAATAACTATTCAAATTTTCGAGGTAATCATTCTCGACGTCAAGATTATGACGATGGTGAATTTAGAAACCGGGATTCAAACCGGAATGATGATTACAATAGGCAATATGATAACAATTACAGGGGAAATGATAGTCGAAATAATTACAGGGGAAATGATAATCGAGGCAGACCTAGGTTTAACAAGAAAAGACCTTTCCAACAGGCAAACTCTGCACAACAAGAGTTTGATGGAGCCTGTAATACAGTAAATGATAGTGGTAACTCTAGGGCTATCACTGGTTGTGCTTTCGATTTTGGGAGAGCAACTGAATGCCCCCAATGCTTAACATTGTTTGACTCATCGACTGTATCTACGCTAAGTTGTGGTCACCCTCTTCCTGCTCTACCTGCTACAGTTGCGCATGATGGGAGAGGATCTCTCATCTTACATAAAGGTCTAATAAATGATAGGCTAGTCTCAGTACTTTTCGATTCGGGATGTACTACCGTCGGGGTTAGGGAGTCTCTGATAGATCCTTGCTGTGCCACTGGAAAAACAATCAAATGTGTTACATTTGGTGGTACTATGGAAAGCTATCCTACTGCTATTATTAGGATTGACACTCCTTTCTTCACAGGAGATGTCCATGCATGTCTTCTTCCTAATCCTATTGCGGATCTTATAATCGGTCGTATTCATGGGGTTAAAGAATGCACCCCGCAACAAATTTCTAGTTGGGAAGAAAAAAACATTCAAACGGTCAATGCAGTGGTGACAAGAGCTCAAGCTCTTAATCCCCCAACTTCATCTGATAATAGTAATGAAGTTGATAGCCAAGACGAGCACTTGGTGATTTCCCATGACTCGTTTGTTAAACGTCAAGAAGAGGATCCTTCTTTGAAGAAATTCTTCCTTCTTGCAAAGAAAGGGGATCCCAATCAAAATACGAATCACAAATCGTATATCACTATGAAGAATGGTATATTGGTACGAATGGTACAACACTCGGACAAGTCTATGCACTCGCAAATTCTTGTGCCTAAGTGTATGAGAGCCTTAATTCTTCGGCATGCACACGATTCTCAGTGTGCTGGACACATGGGTTTTTCCAGAACTAAAACTAGAGTCCTTGCGTCCTTCTTTTGGCCATTCGTGAATAAAGACATCCGAATTTATTGCCGATCTTGCAAAATTTGTCAAGAGGTCAAGTCTAGAGGTCCGAGACATGCTGCTCCTATTCAGGCTGCAGATATTCCGATTCGGCCGTTTCAGAAAATGGCTATAGACATCATTGGTCCGTTCAAAATTAAGTCAGCCAGAGGACACCAATTTATCCTCACTTGCGTGGACATGTGCACGCGTTGGCCAGAGGCTATTCCTCTGAAGAGCATATCAACTGTCGATATCGCTGATGCTCTTTGGCTCGTATTTTCTCGTCTGGGATTCCCCGGAGAAATACTGTCGGATCACGGCACTCAGTTAATTTCGGACGTTATGTCTCAGGTAATGGCTACGCTAGACATTAAAAGGTCTCTCAGTAGTATTTATCATCCAATGTCCAATGGATTGGTAGAACGTCTTAACAGGACACTAAAGAACTTACTTGGCAAGATAACGGAGGATCATCCTGAAGATTGGGACAGGGTTTTACCTGCAGTCCTCTTTGCCTATAGAGAAGTTCCCAACGAGCATACAGGGTTTTCTCCTTTCGAACTTGTCTTTGGCGCGCAACCGCGCGGTCCGATGTCCTTGTTACACGATTTGATAACTTCCGATAATATTGACGATGATACACAATCGTCATATGAATATGTCATAGCTCTTAGAGAAAAGATTATCGAATCGTGCAGGTTAGCAACTTCATCTTCCGAATTTGCGAAAGAAAAAGCTAGGCGATTTGCTAATAAGAAAAGACGCCTACGTCAACTTTGTCCTGGAGACAAAGCATATGTCTTACTGCCCTCAAGAGAGAATAGACTTCTCATTTCATGGAAAGGTCCATACACTATAGTCTCAAAAATTTCCGATGTCGACTATATTGTCGATGTGGATGGAAGGCATAAAACCTTCCATATAAATATGCTAACAGAGTTTATTGAACGTCCAGACTATTGCAGCCTATTTTCCAGGCGACGGACGACTCTCCAGTCCACCATGGTCACATCTCATCCCTGTCCGTTATACAGGATGACGAAACTATTTTTTCTGACGTGAACTTACCTCTTCCTGCGATTCCACTTACTTCAACGGAATCGTGGAGAGACGTTACAATCTCTTCGAACTTGTCTTTTGAGGAACAGCGTCAAGTATCCTCTACGTTACAATCATATCAGGATGTCCTTACCGACATTCCTGGACACACAGATGTCATAGAACATGACATCATACTTACTGATCGTAATCCGATCAGAGTAAGACCATACCCAATACCTATTCATTTTCAAGCACAAGTCGAGAAAGAATTGGATGAAATGATTCAACTACAAATAATTGAACCATCCACTTCAGCTTATTCTTCGTCGATAGTTATTGTTCGAAAGAAAGACAATAACATACGTCTTTGCGTTGATTATCGCAAATTAAATCAAGTTACGAAGTTCGATGCTGAACCTATGCCGTTATTAGATGATCTACTTATTAGACTTTCTAAAGCTAAATTCTTTACTAAACTAGACTTGTCGAAAGGTTATTGGCAAGTCCCACTGACGGAACACGCCAAACCTCTCACTGCTTTTTCGACACCTAGGGGTCTGTTTCAATGGAATTTTATGCCTTTCGGGCTTATGAACGCCCCAGCGACTTTCGTGCGCATGATGCGACGAATTCTATCAGATCGTGCAGATGTCATTGCATATTTAGACGACATCTGTCTTTTCAGCGATACTTGGGAAGAACACTATTTGGGTCTAAAGGAATTGCTATCTACTCTACGTGAGCATAGTTTGACTGCTAAACCCTCTAAAGCTTTTGTTGGGTTTAGTGAAATTTCCTTCCTAGGTCATCGAGTTGGTCATGGTCTGTTGAAGACAGAGGACCAAAACATTTCAAAGATATTAAATATCTCGGTTCCGAAGACGAAAAAGCAAGTGCGTAGTCTCTTGGGATTGATACAATTCTATGGAAGATTCATTGAGAATCTGTCCTCCATTATGGCACCACTTTCAACGTTATTGAAAAAAGGTTCTCCTAATATGGTGCGTTGGTCCCAAGAATGCCAATCTTCATTGGATCAGGTTAAGAATTTGTTCTCATCTCATCCTATCTTAAGACTACCAACGATTGATAAGACTTTTGTCCTTCGTAGTGATGCCTCTTCCACTGGGATTGGAGCGGCACTAATGCAGGAATATTCAGGAACTCTGCATCCTGTAATGTATATTTCTAGGAAGCTAAATGCGGCAGAAAGGAATTACTCGGTTTTGGACCGTGAATTGTTGGCTATGGTTTGGTCCATTCTTAAGCTACAAAGGTTCCTTCTGGGCGCGCATTTCTTTATGGAAACCGACCAAAAAGCTCTTACGGCTATGCAAAGTAAGGATTTGAAGAGCTCGAGATCGACTCGTTATGCTATTGCTCTTCAGCCTTTCCATTTCACGGTGCGAGCTATCCGTGGTTCGGATAATGTGATGGCGGACATATTGTCTAGATGCCCACATGATTCCAGTTAAATCTTGTGTCCTAGTTTTTCCTGATATACTTTCAGACTTAGGTCTGTCCTTAATATCATAATATGTTGTAATACAAATGTATTTGGATGATGTTTAGATAATTTAACAAATTTCATTTTGTCCATCCATCAGTGATATGTTGCTAAAATAGCATTGACATTTGTATATTGCTATGATTATATTATTTAGTAATGTTTGATATATGATTGGTATTGCCAGCAACTTAGGTTTCTTGAATGGTATCCCTTAGTTTGTTTGGCTTAAAGGAAATATTTTCTCCTATGTTGAGAGATGATTTGTATTCTCTTCAGACGCCTTATTTATGCGTCTATTGTACCTGATATTAGGTTCAGTTTTTGCATGAGCACAGAAGTGATACTGGTGCTATCTTGCTCATGGACATATTAAAAAAAAAAAAAAATTCATTTTTTTTAACAGGGGGGTGGTAGTAATGTTGCTGTCATTTTCGACGGAGTCATCTGTCGAGTTATTTGCCTATGTTTTATCATAAGTATAATTGTGTCTTTACCTGCGATGTCGGGTTGATTAGGGGTTGTCTTCCCTTGTTTATTCATTCATTGTGTTTTGACCTTTAGGGTTAAAGGTTGACAGTTCGGGCGTAGGCCTATGGGAAGGTTTTTTAAGCGGGAGAGAGTGATACTTCCGGCAAGCCGGGAAGGTCCTGTTTTTCTGAAGGGACCAAGAGTCCATTGTTTTTTCGGGGAGAATCTTCGAAGTAACTGCTATGGCAGTTTTCCCCAGTGAATCTCTGTGCGTCGGGATGACGACAGAATTCCTTGTTATGTTCTGAGGATTCATTTTCCAGGTAATACCGACCTTTATGCATTATTACGCTTTTCGGTGGCAGAACATGTAAAAGGATTACTTAGTGTGAACTGCAGCTCACCGATCCTATATATTACAGAACTTATATATTTGTGCTCGAGGTAGCCATCCAAGACTGTTAGTCTTTATATTGTCCAGAAATCCAGTGACGAAGATATATTGTGGGAACCGCAGATTGGCGGGATTTATGTCTACAATAAGCATTACTGCAGGGTTGATGATAACCTATTTAACAGAAGTACACAGCCGACGTCAGAACGAGGCCTGTGCTTTCGGCTATTATACTACAGCCTGATTATGTGCAATTGGCGGGGAATGCCAAGTTGCACCTATGTGTCAAAGTGACTAAGGCATCTGACGCGTTTAGTCAGAGATGCCAAGGGCGACGCTACGAACTGTCATTATTGAAGAACTTTGCTATTGACCATGCACGTCTGTTCCGATGTTTACCTTTTTGAATGCCAAATGTATACCTATCGATTTCCGGTCAGCATGACCTTGTTACACTGACTGTTCCTGTTGATACTATGTGTGTTCTCGTCAATAAATGTCTTGAAACATGCCTGCAGTGTCCAAGCATCCTTGACTACTGCATGTGAGAGTATGGGTTGCAGGGTCTTCATATATACGAGCCTAAACACATTCGCGCCATCATTCGCACCCACACTCAGTTCATCATACGCTCGCACTACACATCTAACAACAAGTATACTGTCTTGGGCCAGTGATCACCTCAACAAGAGAAAAAGACAGTTACAAACATATTCTTTGTCAGCAAGTCCTAAGGCACCCAAATATATAAATTTAATGGGGGTAAGTGGCTCCGTTCAAAATATGTATTCTAAGATAGTCGTGTATTTTTATTTTTTTTATTTTTTATTGTTTTAGAACCGCCACCTGTCCTGCCTTTTCGACTGTTCTGTCAGTATAAAGTCAGGATTTCAGACATAAAACAGTAGAATGTCATGTTTCCTAATAAGCATTAAACATGTTTTCAAAACCTAACCTGTATTGGTAGTGTTTTTTATCACTGTTTATTTGAAAAAAAAGTTAGTGCTTCATGCCTTACGCGTGGGATTGGCGTTACTATTACTCGCGAGACTGTGGTAGTATTGCATGCGTTCCTCCGTCTCTCTCTCTCTATCTCTCTCTTCTAAGTCCGTCTGTCTTTTCATTACGCAGTGTATATAATGACATTAATGCTAGTATTATATCTAGGTCATTAAGCAGTGTGCGTATCTCAAGGTTTTCTAAGAAACACAGTACCAGTTTTATTTTTAGAAACGCGTCTATGCTGCTGTAGGCTTTACTATCAAACGTGAAAGCGTTACAATTATGCAGACGAAGTAGAAAAAGGGGGATTTTTTGGACGCCATTGTGACAGCACTGTTCTTGTACCATTCTTCTTTCCTTTTATTGAATTATTTCGTTAGGCGTTACATTTACTTTTTAATTTATATATGTGGATTTAGAATGTTTCACGACAAACGTTAGAATTCTATTAGAGTTTAATAGATTCATGGAAGCTCAAGGTAGGAGCTGTGTAATTCACTCAGTGATGGCTAATTGCAATGTGCCCGTTCGTTAGAGAACAGTTATATAGAAACGAAGTACAGTTTCTTCATAGAAACCAGGGTTTCTTAATAGCTTGGGACCGGTCTGGTGACAGTCCTATAAACTGTGAGAGCGTATTCGCCCGGGAACAGAGGCTCACTTAGCCAATTCATTACTTACAAGTCAATGACAGACTTACGTGTGCTATCCGCACAAAATTCATTACATATCTTACTAGAAATCACTAGCAGGATTCCTGAAGGGCCAAGTGTTCATATTGGCTAATATTGACGTATATATTGTAATCAGTTTCGGAATGTGTCATATAATGGAATTTCATGTATTACGTGAATAAATCTGTAGAAGTTGTCTGTGCCAGGCGTCCGAGGACATTTTATCTAAATGTGTTGTACAGTCTGTGGTATTGTGGACAGTGCCTAATCTCACTGAACACCTCCTAACACACCATCAGGTCAAGACAAACCAGAGAAACCCCACAGAACATTCATGAGCACAACACGGGAAAATTCACACCTTCTTCTGGACATTACAATTTAGTAAAGAACCCCGCGACATTAGTGGAGATACTTTATTCCATTAAACTTAATGTTTGCAACAGTTGGCAACCTCAACATGTAAACATATTGTTACATAAACCACGCTTTAAGAGCACGTGAATGTTTTGGTGTAGGCCTCATTCAAGAGGATTAGCTGCACGACAGGTTCTGGATGACTAGTCGGAGGTATATGGGGGCTGTTACCCTCATCTTGTAAAAAAAGCTTTTACAGAAACCACCACTTCAAGCTTTTCTTCTTGCTTCCCGCCAGGGACCCAGATGTATTGACGTCAGTTATGACTTACCTGAGGACCCAGATGTATTGACGTCAGTTATGACTTACCTGAGAAGCCAGCGTGACTTTATCCTTGAGCCTGGCAACAACATCATAGAAAACTAATTGTTATTTAAACCATAGCTGGCATAAGAGGATGTGATAAATGTAACGACGGAGTCTTACAAAAGGATTGGGGTCGAGGGTGGAGCTGCTAGCTTGGATCCATGCTGGATGAGGATATCAAAGGGAAAGACGATTCTTCAAGACAGATGACGTCCGTGACATTTTAAAATATAAGGCCCTCTATTTGTATGGGAATACGGGTAAAATATATTTTAATGTAAAGAGCCTGAATTGAGGCCCCCGTGTAAAGTGAGGCCCGAAACCAAATGGCCCTGCTGGGTTCACACTCCACTCCCCATTGCTTAGGCCGTGGATGCATCTGTATTTACAAAAGATGTTTGCGCCATTTCAGTTCATGTTACAATATGTTCAGTTTGGATACACAAAAACGTTTTTACAGCATGGTTGTAATATGAATATTCTTACTTTGAGAGTGCGTTTAACTCAGTAGTTAGAGCTCTCGCCTCATGAAGCAAAAATCCTGGAAGTTGGGATCGAAACGTGGTAGTGTCCTACCAGTCTTTCCAGCTGTAAATTGGCACATGACACTTTTTGGAGATGGGGAAGGCACAGCCAGCGAGGAAGGGTTATGATCGCCTCGCCTCATACAGCTGGACTTAGTATAGTGAAGTTTCTAACTTTTCACTCCCATACGGTGGTATCCGTTATGAGACAACATGTTGTGTTCCATGTACTTCCCCAGGGTCTCTGAGGGAACACGGAAAGTATAACACTGCTACTCTCTAAGTGTAGTGACTTTCTAAATACAACATCTAAATTAATATATAACAGTATAGGGCATAAACGCAAAGATAAGAAAGTACAAAAGAATTTTCTGCTAGAACGGTTGGTATCGCCTACGCCTTCAGATTATTATTTGCTAACGAATAGCCGAACAAAACGGTACCCAATTTTTCAAATTCGTCCTTCACATAAACAACCACTTTTCCTAGTTCTAAGAAAATATTTGCCTAAAATGCATTGTGGAACGAGGAGGGGCAAGGATAGATGAAATGCTAATTCGTTTCTCATTGATTTTAAACTAAAAGCCAACTGTAGCACAGTTGCAAGCCTTGCCTTACGGGTTTCCCCAATACGATGAAAAAGTTAGAAATGTGGACACTACGTCATGGAAACATGGTAACCTCTTATTATGAATGACATAAGCTCTCGTATTCAGCTTGAAATTACATGGAAAAAGAGTGAACGAGAGGTAGTTTAAAAATAAACAATTAACATAGAAAAAAAGATGGAATTTTGAACCAACCCACATAGCCCCTTAAAAATCGTAGATTCGTGTACTTGAAGACTTGCTGACCAAGAATATGTTATTAGTTATCTAAATAGTCCCTTAACTAATCAAATAATGATAAAACAATACATAGAGATCAGAGATACTGTCAGGTCAAGGCATGTCTGCTTAGATTGGATCGCATAATTTTTGGGAAAAAAGTAGGTGACGGATAGGCTCAGATAGTACAGTGAATCCGATTGGGTGGCATTTGAAGTGAGATGAGATATTATTGGCTGACCTTTGAATAAACATAAATAGCCTAGTAACGTAGGAAAGGTTTGAATGATATTTTTTGAAAAGACTGTTTACACTGTAAAATTAAAAGTGATTGGCCAACTGAGTCGATATTGTCAGAACAAGCGTAAAGGGAGACGCCATTTCTTTAAAAATTTTCAACAGCAATAGATGAGATCAGGCTGTGCTTTCAAATACAATTTCTGGGCAGCCTGGACAACAGAACAGATCGAAACTGTATCAGTCATCGTCTCTGTGTATTTCATTGAAAAAAATTGTGGTAAGATTGTCATTTATTAATATGTATTTTATATAAAAATTGAATGTGAAATAATAATATATGTCTGGACATGAGTGGGTCTATAGCGAACATGAGGAAAAGCCTAAAGATTGATCCACCATGTGATAGACTGTCAGAGAGGTGTAAAACTACAAGAATATATATGAGTGTCATAAAGGAGCATAACACCTATCCTATTATATGGAAGAGATTACAGCTGGAATTGCAGTGGCGTTGTAACTAGTAGGGAAAGGAATACTGGTGTACATTGTCACATCAAAAGAAAATGGTGGCATAGGTTTGTATAAGGATATGACCATTTTTGTTTGTTTGTAATGTATTTGTCCTAGAATGTGGACTATTAGTGTATGCTAGATATTACGAAGGATGCATACCTTCACATTTCAGAGGTCCTGGGTACTGACGTTAATGTGGTACCAAACGCTTGAAAACTGATTGATTCAGGACTCTGCCTGTTTACTGCGAGCCCATGCTAGTGGCCATTGCCTATCAAACAGGGAACAGATTGTCAAGCGAGCAGAGGAAAGGTTCAACCTATATTCTACTGCCAAGATAAGTTCTCGTTCGGCACCTGAGAGGTCAACTACCAGAATTAAAGAAGAAATATAAAAAGTGACCGTGAATAAACTGGGACAAATATTTAATAGTTCCACAAGTGACAAATAGAAACAAACATTACTAAAAGGATATGATTTCAAACAACAACCTAGTGGTACTACCAGTATTACCTTAAAGTAGGAGAACACTACAGACGTATATTAGAAAAATATTTTATGTATGGACAGAGGATCTATTGTGCTATTTGACTGATGTAAATGATTATATTGATTTCACTTTTAAATTGTCAGTCCTGATTCAAAATAAATTCGAATCAGGATAATAAAATTGTAAAAATCATATTTACACAAATTTCAACCACAGTCTTAAATAAGATAGCCTTTTAAAGTGTCGTTTGTATGTTATTGTGGTAGTACTGTGTGCTGTTGTGAATAATAAACTATTTGTTTGTATGTTTGTTGATTTTTGTACATTACACTCTACATTCATAACCCTAGACACTACACAAAGTCATTTAATATAATAATATAAATACATTTTGAATGAGATAAAAGGGGTGGTAGCGGAAAGGTACCTTGAAAAGTTCACAATACTATTGGGTAAATTCAGGGACCTTCATAGCTAATCTCATTAATACAAATATAATAATACCTACAACAATTCATAACATCAAATCCACCACACTAAGGTAAAAGACAACTAGTATTAGTTGTACACTAGAGCTGGCAATCTTATCTCATTAAACAATTAGATACATATATCACCACTGTAAGATGTGTCACCCTGTTGTAGTAATCTCATCTCATTAAACGAATAGATACATATATCACCACTGTAAGATGTGTCACCCTGTTGTAGGAATCTCATCTCATTAAACGAATAGATACATATATCACCACTGTAAGATGTGTCACCCTGTTGTAGGAATCTCATCTCATTAAATGAATAGATACATATATCACCACTGTAAGATGTGTCACCCTGTTGTAGTAATCTCATCTCATTAAACGAATAGATACATATATCACCACTGTAAGATGTGTCACCCTGTTGTAGTAATCTCATCTCATTAAACGAATAGATACATATATCACCATTGTAAGATGTGTCACCCTCTTGTAGTAATCTCATCTCATTAAACGAATAGATACATATATCACCACTGTAAGATGTGTCACCCTGTTGTAGTAATCTCATCTCATTAAACGAATAGATACATATATCACCACTGTAAGATGTGTCACCCTGTTGTAGTAATCTCATCTCATTAAACGAATAGATACATATATCACCACTGTAAGATGTGTCACCCTGTTTTAGGAATCTCATCTCATTAAACGAATAGATACATATATCACCACTGTAAGATGTGTCACCCTGTTGTAGTAATCTCATCTCATTAAACGAATAGATACATATATCACCACTGTAAGATGTCTCGCCCTGTTGTAGTAATCTCCATAGGGGACCATCTGCAATGACGGATCCATACTCCAGCAGGACAACAACAACAACAACAACAACAACAACAACAACAATAGATTCATATAAGATATTCAGAATTTCTTGTGATAATATTTTATTTCCAATGTATCTTTATCTCCACATCTGCTGCCAATATCTATCTGTTACTCAGATATATAATGGTGGAAATGTTAAAGCAAGGATGGAGTCCCCTCCGGCAGTATCTACTATGGGACCACCCTATTTTACACGCTTTTATTTAACTTCACTTGTATATCACTTTCATGTCAATTTCTTGTCACTTTCAAATCTTGCAATCCATTTTTCAATCACTTCTAGAAGACACATATCTCTAAAACTTTGCATAGTTCTGTATTCCCGATCACAATACAATAATCAGTCAGTTATTTGTAATTTAATATTGTAATTATGACAGTATGAGTAATTAATGTTTTTCGTACAGAAATGTAAACAAATCAAGCGCCATTATCAAGTTAATTAAAAATTAAAGAGTACGTGGTGTGCTTTATTATTTTCTATGCGTAAAACAGGGCAGTACTCAAACAAGTGTCTAGCTAAATCAAGGGAAACAATCCAAGTTATAAAATTATGAATCAAGGGAAAGTCGAGTTAGATCTCTAGATGGCCTTCAAATTGAAGAAATTGATTGCACCAAATTAACAGGCACAAAGCCATGTAATATTGACGCTCTAAAAGAAATAGGTCGTTTAAGAAATTTTAGACCAGATTTACAATAAGTAAAAATAATATTTATGTTTTAGCATGTCATAATTTTTCTAACACTAAAGAGAAGACAATAAAAAATATAAAAAAATATTGTAAACACATGCTTTTAATGCACTAAAACCCCTAAAATAAATTTTCAAGGAGTTTATAGCTTGCAGTCAAAACTTGTAACATCAAATTGACAAAAAGGGTGTGGCGCTGATTCTGCATGAAATTTACTTCTGCTTTATACTTCACTAGATACTTATGGATAAAATATATGATAAGCGCTCAAGCGCCACTTGCTTTTTTCACGGGGATCTCTAGAATAAGAACAATCTTTTAATGCAATCAAGTGATATTTCTTAGTGAGTATATTATCCAACGCCGGCCTCTTCTCCCCACGTTTTGTTTCACTGGTGTGTCTCGTTCTTTCCATCAGTTCCACATTAGTGTTCGTGTCGTTCCAATTCACTTATTATATTCGGCACAAGTACTCATTCATAAACGCCTTATCTGTGTGATCTTTATGTTGTTCTTTATGGTTGATAGCTATACAATTGGGGCCTGTTCATTATATCAGTGAATAGTCACGCCAAAGTGGCCCAACATCAGGATTCCCATTGGGACTGAACATCAACCTGAAGAAGACAGAGGTCATGACACTCAACGTAATGAATCCTGATCCCATAAAAATAAGGATCCAAAAGCTGGAACAAACAAATACATTTACATATCTAGGAAGCAAAGTATCACCAGACAGTGGAACAAGCCAAGACATCAGTTACAGGATGAACAAAGCCAGAACAGCCTTTGCAAATCTGATCAACATTTGGAAATATTCTCAGTACAGCACAAACACCAAATTAAGTTTATACGAGAGTTGCATACTTTCTGTACTTTTATGTGGCGCGTAGTGATGGAGGGTAACAGAAAAGGAAATGTCCAAATTATCTTGTTTCTACACAACCTGCCTTTGGAAAAATCTTCGGACGTTTTTATCTCCAGTCAGGAACTGTTTACACGGTGCAGTCATTAAGGCATGCACACAATCGCTGCGGGCAGATGACAGACACACGGTTCCTATCAGGTAGAGTGAACGCGATTGTCCTCGAGAACCCGGTCACCGATTTGATCGTCGGCAATGTACGAGGAGTACATAACGCCATGGGAGGGGACGGAGCAGGGGCTCAGCAACACTGAAGTCCCGAGGTGGACGATCAGGTGGTCGAGGTATCACCACCTGAGAAGTATATATATCTTAGACGGGGTTCGCGACAGACCCACTAATACTCACAGTCCGATGACGAGGGACAAGAATAGGAACTGTAGAGGCATATCTCAAGGCCTGATAGCTAGTGACCGCAAGGTATGGGTCCGCAATGTTCCCCCCCCCCCCCCCAAGTGCTAGTTGGCGTACACTCAGACGTGCGTTTAATGAGGTCGCGCGGGTTAGGTTCGTTGAGGTATTGTCGATGCGAGACAATACCAAGGTTGCACGAGTTACTTTCGCGAATAGGTGGGGTGCGCGTGATTCATTCAGGTGGAAGCACATGTCGTTGCTTCATAACCACATGCTGATAGTCCAGCAATAGCAAGGGAGAGGTATAGGGTTTCGCGTTCAGTTATGATGTGTCGGTGAACGCGAACCGAACTGTAGAGTCTGATCCACTCCACCAGTAATGTTATACTAATTAAATGAGCACATAATGTAGTAGCAAACGCCCTGTCCAGGTTATAATGTTGTGGTACGGACAGTAGCGTTCTGTGGTGAAGTGTTTACATGTGATAGTGGGTAGCAAGTAATTGCAATCAATGCAGAGGTGTTTTGTGTACATTACAGATCATGTTGGTTGCTAAATGTTATGCTTTTGAATTTCATGTATTATGGCGCCATAAAGGCAATTTAGTATATGATTGAATCTTGTTACGAAAGATTGTTGGTGCTATTTCGATATCAACATTAATGTTTGTTTATGTAGGAGGTGCTATTATTATACAGGGCACTGGGTTATGGTTGACCAGGGGAGAACAGTCGTTGTCATTTTTCACGGCTGCCAGAACCTTGGGTAACCTACTTCGTACTCATGTTGTGATTTTTGGTTGGTGGAAGAATGCAGTAACGACAATGGTAGAGGAGAACTATGGCACTCTCTGTTCATATGAGGATATGCTGTTAGGGTCATATGGTCGTCCAGACTCCTATTATAGATAAGAGTAAATGGGAAAATCCTGGAACGAGTCAAGAGCTACGTATATCTTGGTCATATAATAACAGAAGATGGCAGATGTGAAACAGAAATCAAAAAGAGAATAGGAATGGCCAAGGCTAACATTCAACAACATGAAACATATACTGACATATAAAAAGTTATCTCAAAAATTAAAACTGAGAATCATAAAGTGTTATATATATATATATATACCAACGGGCTGATCACCCGTTTGCCAGTCACTTCGATTACGGAAACAACAGCAAATGGATTGATTTTCCGTTGCCCTAAAGACGCCAATAGGCGTGATGGGAAACAATGGCAAAGAAAACCTATCTGCTGTTGCCCTAAGACGCCACTAGGCGTAATGGCCACTGACTGCTTTGACGGTCGGTGGCTAAGGACGGAAGAAGAAGAAGATATATATATATATATTCTGCATTTCTGTATGGCGTAGAAACATGGACAATGAATAAGCATTTGGAATAAAGAATTGAGAATATGTAGAAGAATGGGGCGTATTTCATGGAAAGAGAAGAAAACAAATAAGGAGGTCCTAGAAAATCTAGATATCAAAAGAGAACTAATGAGGGAGATCAAAGTTCGGCAGCTAAAATACTTTGGCCACATAAAAAGGCATAACACCTTGCAGAAGACCATAATAGAAGGGAGAGTTGAAGGCAAACGTGCAAGGGGAAGACAGCGCTATAAGTTGGAAGATAACATCAAGAGATGGACAGGAAAGAGTCTATCAGAGTGAACCACCAAGACAAGAGACAGAAGACGTTAGAGATCCATTACAGCCAACCTTCGTTGTGGAGATGGCAGCTCATGATGATGAGATGGCAGGGAAGATAGTGTGATTCGCTTGAATAGCTAGGCGGGGTTGTCGCACGGAAGGTCCTGGGTTCGAGTCCTGGGTAAACCACTCACGTCTGTTGTTTTTCTGTTGTCTAGTTTTCTACTTCTTTATTTCTTACGAGTGCCTGAAACATACCTTTATGTTTGTCTAATATTTATTTACTGATATTTTAAGCAGCAGAGTTAAACAAGTTAGGGGAAATCATCCAATCTTTTCAAAGGGAAACCACTTAACTATTTACAAACTATAAAATTAAATAACATATTTTCATTACTTATTTAATTTTATCAATTTATTATGTAAAGTTATTTAAGGCATAAACGTTTCATTTATTTTTATTAGTTCTTTTTTAAATTGTTAAAAAGTTCTTCTGTTTGCTATTTTTAGAGTGAATTAATTTTTAATAATATGGAGTTTATGCGCATCCTAAAGTAGTGAACACTTATATGCTCTGTCACTTTCTATGATAATACTATTCCATTGGTTTTTTACAAGATTGCTGGCGTATTTTATCGCTTCTGAGCCTTTTTGGCTAAGATCAAAGTGTCGTACTTCTAGGGATCATTTCTAGAGTATGCCGGGTCTTAACCAGGGTCGGGAGCACACACCTTAACACACCAAACCTAATAAAGTCATATGACCTCATTTTGAACCCCATAAGGGGCATTTAAAAAAAAAAAAAAAAAAAAAAAAAGTATTTTACGCTGTACAACCCAATGCCTAGAATCCGGCTTTTGGCTGGGATCATGTGTCTAGACGCAGGGACCGGTACAGTGACATTCATGTGTCATTAGGTCTCTTGTGTGAGAACACAGAAGATCACTACGGTGACACATGTTGTCATTGGGTCTTCTTGTGTTGGGACATGTGGTCTTGACCAGGGCCGGGTTTGGGCGGGGATAATGCGACCTCATGCGAGGAAAAAATATGCGACCTCAAGCGAGAAAAAAAAAAAAAAAAAAAAAAAAAAAAAAATTTTACGCTGAACAACCCAATGCCTAGTATCCTGGCTTTTGGCTGGGATCATGTGTCTAGACACAGGGACCGGTACAGTGACATTCATGTGTCATTAGGTCTCTTGTGTGAGAACACAGAGGATCACTACGGTGACACATGTTGTCATTGGGTCTTCTTGTGTTGGGACATGTGGTCTTGACCAGGGCCGGGTTAGGGCGGGGATAATGCGACCTCATGCGAGGAAAAAATATGTGACCTCAAGCGAGAAAAAAAAAAAAAAAAAAAAATGAACAACCCAATGCCTAGTATCCTGGCTTTTGGCTGGGATCATGTGTCTACACACGGGAAACAGTAGTGACATTCATGTCATGAGGTACCTAGTGTGAGAACACAGAGGATCACTACAATGACACATGTTGTCATTGGATCTTCTTGTGTTGGGACATGTGGTCTTGACCAGGGCTGGGTATGGGTGGGGCAAATGCAACCTCATGCGAGGAAAAAATATGCAACCTCATGCGAGGAAAAAAAAAAAAAGTATTTTACGCTGTACAACCCAATGCCTAGAATCCGGCTTTTGGAAGGGATCATGTGTCTAGACACAGGGACCGGTACAGTGACATTCATGTGTCATTAGGTCTCTTGTGTGAGAACACAGAAGATCACTACAGTGACACAATTTGTCATTGGGTCTTCTTGTGTTGGGACATGTGGTCTTGACCAGGGCCGGGTTTGGGCGGGGACAATGCGACCTCATGCGAGGAAAAAATATGCGACCTCAAGCGAGGAAAAAAAAAAAAAAACGTTCCACATCCAATGAAAGTTGTTCAGAACGCTACACAAGACGAATTTCAGATAAGTTTTTTCTCTTCTCTAACATTTTAAAACTAAATATTATTAATCACATCTAGTATTGGTTAATTGCTTGTAACGTTAGTTAATAATTGATAGGAGTATTGATATAAATACAAATATTAGTGAAATAGAATAAATAAGCAGTATTTTCGCTCGCTCTGTTCACATGCAGTGAAAGTTTTCTCTACGCTACACAAGACGAAATTCAGATAAGTTTTTTTCTCTTAACGTTAGTTAATAATTGATAAGATTATTGGTATAATTAAAATATTAGTGAAATAGAATAAATAAGTCCCGGTAGGCCAACCACGTGGGGTCTTCATTTGTAAAGTGCAGTAGCCATCTTGATTCTGTTTGTGTAATTAATACAGGCATCTTTCATCGTTGAGCCGCGTGTGAACAAAATTAAATTTAATTCAAATTTACCAGCTTAGTAATAGTACTAGTCAGCTTTTAACTATTGATATGTAAACATAATTTAAAATTTATATATTAATTTTTTTTTAAAAATTAATAACTTGTCTTGGGTTAATTTAGCAATAGGCATAGATAGAGCATAAATATTAATTGTAAGACAACGGTGATAGGTATAAAATAAAGATAGAGAAATTAGACAATATTTTAAAAAAAGAGTAAAGACAACTCGTATACAACAAAATATTTGTAGCACAATAAGAGCAAATAAGTCCAACATAATGCTAACCATATTGCAGTCGGGAGAGGGAAAAGCTTGGAGCAAAACAAAAAAAAAAGACATACTAAGGAAGGAACATCAAAACGGACAGAAAATGAGAGGAACGAAAGCCCTGGTCTAAAGGACACATAAATTAAGGGCAGAATTGAAACCATCAAGGACAAAATAAAAGTGAACTCTGAAGTAAATAAAGACAAGGAATCAAACAAAAATAGCAACGAGAAAAAAACATAAATTCTGACTTCAAAGCAAGGAGCTGCAAACAATGGAACACCAACTTCAACAGGAAATAAAGACACAGAACACATTAAGAAGGACAAAGAGGGAAATGCAGGCCAATGCACTCAGGAAACCAAAGAACACAAAGAAAGTGCCGAGGACAGCCTAAGGGAAACAAAAACCCACAGAAAAAGAATTAAAATCACTCAAGTAGGAGGGACAGAAGCCACTCTGAGAGCCCAACCCGATTGACAAAATCATGGTTATCTTAGAAACAATAATAGACTAAAAATATATTAACAGATTACAAAAAAAAAAAAAACAAGCAATGGTGTAGTACTCTGCTTGAACAGCACAGAAAAATCCAAGGTCCTAATAAATGAACTGAAAGAAAAATCTAAAGAAGTGCAACTAACTCCCACATAAAATAAATATACAAATGGAGCTGATCAAAGAGATTAGAAAAGTCGTAATCAAGGGCATCGATACAAACTTAACAGAAGAAGAGATCCACACAAACATAGTGAAAGAAAACCAGAAACTAAGATAGAAAAGGTAGAACGAATTAAAACTAAGCTGCAGAAGAATACATCAGTGGTAGTGTTGAGTGTGCAGGGTACAGAAATACCCAAAGAGATCAAAATCTGCAAGAGAATCAGGAAGACTGAAACATTCATACCACCAATCATCCAATGCACAAATTGTCAAGGCTTTAGTCACACGCAGCATGTTTGTAAAAGAGCAACAAGATGTAGTTTCTGTGCAGGAGCACACAAACACAGAGACTGCACAATGGCTAAAGAGGACAAAGACTACAAACAAGAAAATAAAAACAGAAGATACGCAAACTGCCAGGGTAACCACAGTGCCAGGTAACAGGGGTGTCCAGTCTTCCAAGAGACAAAATACATACTTAAAGAAGCTCTAGAAACCAACACACCAATCTGGAAAGTGAAAGAAACTCAGAAAGCAAACAGCCACCTTCAAAACTTCCAAGAAAACAACATCAAGAAACAAATAAAACAAATAACCACTGAAGTACAAAACATAAAGGAGAAAATACAGGAGAAGATGAAAGTAAAACACGTAAAAGCAACAGCGAAGTAGAAAACAACACAGAAGAGACAGAACATAACCTCACCCAAGCCAGGCAGGTATTAGAAGAAATTAAAATAGCACAACAGGCAATAGAAAGAGACCTCAAAACAATAACAGAAATAAAAGAGTCTAATGAAGAAATCCTTAAAAAAATAAAGAGAGAAAGAGCTATTTTGTCAGACGAAAAAATGGAAGAAAAATTTAAGGAAACAGTGGAACTACACCTAACATACATAGCAGAAAGAGTTCGGAGTACAATGGTTACTTGGAATGATGAGTTTGTGGAGAACAAGAGAGATAGTGAACAAAACCAAAAGAAGTAGATCCCCTATCAAAGAACCTAATAAAAACAATAACATAACTAAGCTAACCATACTAAATGGGGACCAAAGACTCTAGAGCTATCAAAGTAGTTCAGTGGAACTGTAGGGGTGCCAGGAAGAACCTGTTGTCTCTTATGGGACAGTATAAGGAGGCAAAACCCATCTTTGCAATACAAGAAACCCTCCTGAACTCCAAACAGAAACTGAACTACCAAGGGTATATAACACTTAGAAATGATAGACCTGAGGGAAGAGGAGGGGGCGTGGCCTTTCTAATACATGAAGACTACAAAATATTAAATTGGGAACAATTCAACACAGAAAATATTGAAGGAATAAGTATAACATTAGACAGTGAGCCAGATAACTTAAAAATAATAAACATCTATAGCCCCAAGGGTAATATAACCGATAGGGTCATTGCCACTATTAACACACAAATAGACCAAAGAACATTATTGGTAGGTGACTTTAATGCACACCATGAGGCATGGGGTAACAACAGTAATGATCCAGCAGGAAAAAGACTGTTGGACTACATTGAAAGTGCTGAGCTAATCATACTAAATGATGGCTCAGTGACACGGGTTAACCCATGCAACAGTGGAGGAGATACAGCAATAGACATTATTATAACACCAAACCTAGCCTCTGCTAAATGGGAAGTACTGAATGACTCCAGCTCAGACCACTTACCCATAGAAATAAACCTAAACGACAAATATAGAACTAGTCCAAGAAGCTCGAAACCTACATTCAACCTAAAAAAGGCAAACTGGGAGTCCTTCCAATTGGAGCTAAGTAAACTAAGCATAGAACAAATTGAATCTAACAGTATAGATATATTTGCAGAAAAATTAACAAATGAGATTTTAAAAATAGCTATAAAATATATACCAAACAGGAATATGCATGAGCACTTAAAACCAACACAAAAAGGTAAAAACAGGAAAAGAAATAAAGATAAATATCCAGTACCATGGTGGACAGACAGATGTTCAGAACAACTGAAATTGAGGGAGAGGGCCCTTACAAAGTATAGAAAAGCCAAAACTGAAGAGAATTACACAAACTATAAAAAAGTAAGAAATGAAACAAATAAAATAATATTCAGAGCTAAAGAAAAGAGTTGGAGAACATTTTGTCAAACACTAAACCATAGGTCACAAGTAACTACAGTTTGGAGAAAACTAAAAGCAATTAAAGGAGGAAACCACAAGAAATTTAAAATCCCAACAATTAAAATACCAGAGAGAGCTGAAACAGATAGAGAAAAAGCCAACATACTAGCTAAATACTTCTATCAGGTTAGTTCAATAGACAGTCTAGATAAGGAAGAAATAAATAGGCGGAAGACACTGCTAGAAAAATTAAAAGGAGAAAATATGGACACCACACAGGATGCTAATTATTTAAATGCAGATATTACAGTAGATGAAATAGAAAGAGCTTTAGCAGGAAAAACCAATACTACCTCTGGGGAAGACATTCTGAGCTATGAAATCCTCAAAAAGGTACCAAATACAACTCTAAGAGTGATTGCATCCCTCTACAACAAAATCTGGCACACGGGAAAAATACCGTGTTCATGGAAGACAGCAGTAATCATCCCCATACTAAAGCCAGATAAGGAAACACATGATGTCAGCTCATACAGGCCAATATCGTTAACATCGCATCTAGAAAAAATTCTAGAAACAATAGTCAACAGCAGACTAAAATTTCATCTAGAAAAGCATAATTTGTACAGTCCAACCCAGGCAGGCTTTAGAAGCCAACATAGTACAATAGAGCAACTGTTGAGGCTGGAACATGATGTTAAAACAGGCTTCAAAAGGAATGAAAAGACAGTAGCAATATTCCTTGATGTAGCAAGAGCATATGATGAGTGTTGGAGGGAGGGTGCACTACACAAAATCAGGAAATTAGGTATAGTAGGCAGATCCTACAATTATCTAGAAAACTTCCTGCAGGATAGATACTTCACGGTACAAATAAACAATGATAGATCTGAGGTGTATGAGCAACAGAATGGAATTCCCCAGGGATCAGTAATATCACCATCTATCTTTACGATTATGGTCAACGACCTAGGCGACGAGTTTGAAGACATAAAAAACAACTTATCCCAGTTTGCAGATGACGCTGCGATATGGAGAACGGGAAGAAATCTCCCATTCCTCTATAAAACAGTACAAAGGCAAATGGATAAAGTATCTGACTGGATGAACAAGTGGGGATTTAATCTAAACGTTAAAAAAACCATAGGAATGATCTTCAGTAGAGGGCGTGTAATTAAAAACAATATAATTGACATAAGCATTAATGAGCAAAAAGTATGCACAGCAAAATCAACTAGATTTCTTGTATGGTATTAGACCAGCAACTAAACTGGAACAAACACATAGACCTATTAGTGCAAAGCAGTAGGGGACTGTTGCTGTCATTTTCGACGGAGTCATCTGTCAAGTTATTTGCTTATGTTTGTATCATAAGTATAATTGTGTCTTTACCTGCGATGTCAGGTTGATTAGGGGTTGTCTTCCCTTGTTTATTCATTCATTGTGTTTGACCTTTAGGGTCAGAGGTTGTCAGTTCGGGCGTAGGCCTATGGGAAGGTTTTTTAAGCGGGAGTGAGATATACTTCCGGGAAGCCGGGAGGTCCTGTTTTTCTGAAGGGACCAAGAGTCCATTGTTTTTCGGGGAGAATCTTCGAAGTAACTGCTATGGCAGTTTTCCCCAGTGAATCTCTGTGCGTCGGGATGACGACAGAATTCCTTGTGTAGTTCTGAGGATTCATTTACCAGGTAATACCGACCTTTATGCATTATTACGCTTTTCGGTGGCAGAACATGTAAAGGATTACCTAGGGTGAACAGCAGTTCACGGATCCGCCATTTCAGAACTTATATATTTGTGCTCGAGGTAGCCATCCAAGACTGTTAGTCTTATATTGTCCAGAAATCCAGTGACGAAGATATATTGTGGGAGCCGCAGATTGGCGGAACTTCTATCTACAATAAGTATTACTGCAGGGTTGATGATAACCTATTTAACAGAAGTACACGGCCGACGTCAGAACGAGGCCTGTGCTTTCGGCTATTATACTACAGCCTGATATGTGCAATTGGCGGGAGTGCCAAGTTGCACCTATGTGTCAAGGTAACTAAGGCATCTGACGCGTTTAGTCAGAGACGCCAAGGGCGACGCTACGAACTGTCATTATTGAAGAACTTTGCTATTGACCATGCACGTCTATTCTGATGTTTACCTTTTTGAATGCCAAATGTATACCTATCGATGTCAGGTCAGCATGACCTTGTTACACTGACTGTTCCTGTTGATATTATGTGTGTTCCCGTCAATAAATGTCTTGAAACATGCCTGCAGTGTCAAAGCATCCTTGATTACTGCATGTGAGAGTATGGGTTGCAGGATCTACATCTATACGAGCCTAAACACATTCGCGTCTTCATTCGCACCCACACTCAATTCATCATACGCTCGCACTACACATCTAACAACATGTATACTGTCTTGGGCCAGTGATCACCTCAACAAGAAAAAAAGACAGTTACATTTCTGGTGGACCAGTTACGTGGGCTCTTATGATACATTTCTTGTCGCCAATGTGGCCTAGAAACTTACATTTCTGATGGACCAGATCTGTGGGTTTAAAAAGAACAGAGCGAGCATTTGACATTATTGTTGACATTTATGTATCCAGAAATTTACATTCCTGGTTGGCTGTTACATGTATGATGTCTCCAGTTTTGTCGAGAAAGTTACAAGAAGGACAAGTACACATTACACTTCTGATCTGTGGGTCTAAGCTACACACGGGACAGCCGTAACACACAACGCTAATTCTACACTTGCAAGTTTTGGCTACAACAGGACAGATATAGGTCATCAACGGTTGACACAAATAAACAGTACGAGCATTTATATTATAATGCTACATAAAGCATAACAAGACAAGTACTGAAGTGAACTACTAGGCATTTGCTACGTGGACCATAACTGCATAGAAGGCGGGTTCCTATTGTAAACAGTACTGCGGGTTGTTACACGTTTCATTCAACAACAGACTTTTCTAGGTCAGAGCATTCAAGCTACATTGTTGGAGGTCAAGTGTCTGTAAACAGTACGTGAAATTGTAAACATTCAATGTGCAAGCCCTAATTTGAGAAGGTCATAGTAACTTTGGTTCGTGAATACTTTATGTTACAGTGGATTTGACGTTCAGTGCGCGTTTGACATTTCGTTTCTGTGTTCGCAAGGAGCAAGAAATTTATTTTAGTTTCAGCTGTGACTGAACTTGTTCTGCAACACATTGAAATTGATTGCTATATGTTTATGTCACTTCTACTGTTTTTGGTGTATTTTTCTGCGGGTTTTTCGGTTGGTGGGTCTTACGGTAAATATGCCACTTGATCGAGGCTTACTGTAAGCGGTCTGTAGGTGCAAATTTTCTTAATTTGGAAATTTGCTAGTGACAATTGGTCGCTATTGATGTTAGCTGTGATGTAATTGTACTTAACGTTGTTTTTGTAATATTTTGTCTGTTTTTCAGTTTTGATTGTCGATTTGTTTTGTTTGTATTCTGTAGGTCTCTCCTTTCTTGTGTATTTCTCTACACATTTTTGGTTAAAACAGTGTTGCCATTTGTATTGTTTTGTATTTTTGTCTTTGTATTTTTTTTTTTTGGTTGTACTACATTACTGTCATGCACAGTCTACATACACATACTTGGTCATGTTTTGATATTATTGATAAGGTAGACTCTTCATATAGAGTTTGTTAAATAATATTATATAAGATATTTATACAAGTTCTTTGATAAAAGACTTGTTATCTACAAAGATTGAGACAAGGTGAAATACATATTCAAGTTCTTTATAAAAAAGACTTGTGCCCATAGTGAGTGGGATATAAGGGAATTTTTTTTTCCCACAGGTACTCAAGTGATTTTTTGGGTACATTATAAACAAGAGGAACATACAAAGTCTTTGTCTAAGACTAAGACAGTAAAATAAAGTGAAGTGAGTATACAAGTCTAGCATTTCAGACTTGTCTCCCATTGAAGTGGGATAAGGTAATTTATTTAATTTTTTTCAGGTTTCTGATCTCATTAGACAGAATGTCTACATTGGATTTCTTCATCCAGCAAGGGTTGACCCTTGGTAAGTCTGGTAAAGAATTGGAAGAATATTCATCTGCTCAATTCGCCATTGCATTAAAGTCAGAAGAAAAGAAACAAAAAGAGGAAATTAAATTGAAAGCAGAAGCTGAACTAAAGAAGCTAGAAGCTGAGAATAGAAGATTAGAACTTGAAGAAAGAAGGTATCAAAGAGAGGCTGAGGAGAGAAAAGCTCAAGCTGCTGCTGAGGAGAGGAAAGCTCAAGCTGCAGCTGATGAAAGAAAATTCCAGATGGAAATGGAAGACAAAAAAATTCAAGCTCAAGCTGCTGCAGAGGAAAAAAAACTTCAAGCTGCTGCTGAGGCTGAAATTAGAAAAATGGAACATGAGGAAAGAAAACAGAAGATGGAACTTGATGAAAAACTCGCAATTTTGGAGTTAGAGAAATTGAAATTGGCGAGTACGGGTGCTCAGCAAACAACTTCGAGTACGACAAAGGAGTTTGTTAGTAGGATTAAATTGCCTCATTTCAATCCTTTAAAGGATGACGTAGCAGATTATCTAGATAGATTCCAATTTTTGTGCGATACGCATAACATAAAAAAGGAAAAATATGTTGAACAACTGATGCCATTTTTTACAGGTGACACAGTGACTACTCTTATGACAATAGACGAACATGAGAGGACTAATTATGATGTTGTCAGGGCAGCATTGCTAAAAAAATACCAATTAAAACAAGAAGACTATCGTCTTCGTTTTAGGACAATGTTGCCAGAAAATGGAGTAGATTTCTCTGATTTTGTTACAAAGATACGTCGTACATTTACACGATGGGTTGAGTTGTCTCAGATTGAGAAAACATATGAAGGTCTAATGGACTTATTATTGCGAGATAAGGTTTTGTCATCTGTTAATGATTCTTTTCTTGCATTCCTTCATGAGCGTAAGCCTAAAAACTTAAAAGAAATGGAGGAATACTGTTGTCAGTATGCCACAGCACATCCCCATGCTACAGTTAGCAATTCTAAAGTGAAAGAAGGGTTGCCAGCTGCTTCGGCAACACCATATGGCCCTAATTTCAGAAAAAAATTTCAGGGTGCTCAACAAAATTGGAATAGGGGAAGTAATCAAAATTACACTCAGAAGCGGAGTAATCCAACACATGATGGTTCTTCGTCTATGCAGTGGAGACAAGATGGTAGTTCTCGTAATTTTAGTGGTAATAATTTGAGACACTTTCGTAAAGGCTATCCAAATAATAACTATTCAAATTTTCGAGGTAATCATTCTCGACGTCAAGATTATGACGATGGTGAATTTAGAAACCGGGATTCAAACCGGAATGATGATTACAATAGGCAATATGATAACAATTACAGGGGAAATGATAGTCGAAATAATTACAGGGGAAATGATAGTCAAAATAATTACAGGGGAAATGATAATCGAGGTAGACCTAGGTTTAACAAGAAAAGACCTTACCAACAGGCAAACTCTGCGCAACAAGAGTTTGATGGAGCCTGTAATACAGTAAATGATAGTGGTAACTCTAGGGCTATCACTGGTTGTGCTTTCGATTTTGGGAGAGCAACTGAATGCCCCCAATGCTTAACATTGTTTGACTCATCAACTGTATCTACGCTAAGTTGTGGTCACCCTCTTCCTGCTCTACCTGCTACAGTTGCGCATGATGGGAGAGGATCTCTCATCTTACATAAAGGTCTAATAAATGATAGGCTAGTCTCAGTACTTTTCGATTCGGGATGTACTACCGTCGGGGTTAAGGAGTCTCTGATAGATCCTTGCTGTGCCACTGGAAAAACAATCAAATGTGTTACATTTGGTGGTACTATGGAAAGCTATCCTACTGCTATTATTAGGATTGACACTCCTTTCTTCACAGGAGATGTCCATGCATGTCTTCTTCCTAATCCTATTGCGGATCTTATAATCGGTCGTATTCATGGGGTTAAGGAATGCACCCCGCAACAAATTTCTAGTTGGGAAGAAAGAAACATTCAAACGGTCAATGCAGTGGTGACAAGAGCTCAAGCTCTTAATCCCCCAACTTCATCTGATAATAGTAATGAAGTTGATAGCCAAGACGAGCACTTGGTGATTTCCCATGACTCGTTTGTTAAACGTCAAGAAGAGGATCCTTCTTTGAAGAAATACTTCCTTCTTGCAAAGAAAGGGGATCCCAATCAAAATACGAATCACAAATCGTATATCACTATGAAGAATGGTATATTGGTACGAATGGTACAACACTCGGACAAGTCTATGCACTCGCAAATTCTTGTGCCTAAGTGTATGAGAGCCTTAATTCTTCGGCATGCACACGATTCTCAGTGTGCGGGACACATGGGTTTTTCCAGAACTAAAACTAGAGTCCTTGCGTCATTCTTTTGGCCATTCGTGAATAAAGACATCCGAATTTATTGCCGATCTTGCAAAATTTGTCAAGAGGTCAAGTCTAGGGGTCCGAGACATGCTGCTCCTATTCAGGCTGCAGATATTCCGATTCGGCCGTTTCAGAAAATGGCTATAGACATCATTGGTCCGTTCAAAATTAAGTCAGCCAGAGGACACCAATTTATCCTCACTTGCGTGGACATGTGCACGCGTTGGCCAGAGGCTATTCCTCTGAAGAGCATATCAACTGTCGATATCGCTGATGCTCTTTGGCTCGTATTTTCTCGTCTGGGATTCCCCGGAGAAATACTGTCGGATCACGGCACTCAGTTAATTTCGGACGTTATGTCTCAGGTAATGGCTACGCTAGACATTAAAAGGTCTCTCAGTAGTATTTATCATCCAATGTCCAATGGATTGGTAGAACGTCTTAACAGGACACTAAAGAACTTACTTGGCAAGATAACGGAGGATCATCCTGAAGATTGGGACAGGGTTTTACCTGCAGTCCTCTTTGCCTATAGAGAGGTTCCCAACGAGCATACAGGGTTTTCTCCTTTCGAACTTGTCTTTGGCGCGCAACCGCGCGGGCCAATGTCCTTGTTACACGATTTGATAACTTCCGATAATATTGACGATGATACACAATCGTCATATGAATATGTTATAGCTCTTAGAGAAAAGATTATCGAATCGTGCAGGTTAGCAACTTCATCTTCCGAATTTGCGAAAGAAAAAGCTAGGCGATTTGCTAATAAGAAAAGACGCCTACGTCAACTTTGTCCTGGAGACAAAGCATATGTCTTACTGCCCTCAAGAGAGAATAGACTTCTCATTTCTTGGAAGGGTCCATACACTATAGTCTCGAAAATTTCTGATGTCGACTATATTGTCGATGTGGATGGAAGGCATAAAACCTTCCATATAAATATGCTAACAGAGTTTATTGAACGTCCAGACTATTTACAGCCTATTTTCCAGGCGACGGACGACTCTCCAGTTCAACATGGTCACATCTCATCCCTGTCCGTTATACAGGATGAGGAAACTATTTTTTCTGACGTGAACTTACCTCTTCCTGCGATTCCACTTACTTCAACGGAATCGTGGAGAGACGTTACAGTCTCTTCCAACTTGTCTTTTGAGGAACAACGTCAAGTATCCTCTACGTTACAATCATATCAGGATGTCCTTACCGACATTCCTGGACACACAGATGTCATAGAACATGACATCATACTTACTGATCGTAATCCGATCAGAGTAAGACCATACCCAATACCTATTCATTTTCAAGCACAAGTCGAGAAAGAATTGGATGAAATGATTCAACTACAAATAATTGAACCATCCACTTCAGCTTATTCTTCGTCGATAGTTATTGTTCGAAAGAAAGACAATAACATACGTCTTTGCGTTGATTATCGCAAATTAAATCAAGTTACGAAGTTCGATGCTGAACCTATGCCGTTATTAGATGATCTACTTATTAGACTTTCTAAAGCTAAATTCTTTACTAAACTAGACTTGTCGAAAGGTTATTGGCAAGTCCCACTGACGGAACACGCCAAACCTCTCACTGCTTTTTCGACACCTAGGGGTCTGTTTCAATGGAATTTTATGCCTTTCGGGCTTATGAACGCCCCAGCGACTTTCGTGCGCATGATGCGACGAATTCTATCAGATCGTGCAGATGTCATTGCATATTTAGACGACATCTGTCTTTTCAGCGATACTTGGGAAGAACACTATGTGGGTCTGAAGGAATTGCTATCTACTCTACGTGAGCATAGTTTGACTGCTAAACCCTCTAAAGCTTTTGTTGGGTTTAGTGAAATTTCCTTCCTAGGTCATCGAGTTGGTCATGGTCTGTTGAAGACAGAGGACCAAAACATTTCAAAGATATTAAATATCTCGGTTCCGAAGACAAAAAAGCAAGTGCGTAGTCTCTTGGGATTGATACAATTCTATGGAAGATTCATTGAGAATCTGTCCTCCATTATGGCACCACTTTCAACGTTATTGAAAAAAGGTTCTCCTAATATGGTGCGTTGGTCCCAAGAATGCCAATCTTCATTGGATCAGGTTAAGAATTTGTTCTCATCTCATCCTATCTTAAGACTACCGACGATTGATAAGACTTTTGTCCTTCGTAGTGATGCCTCTTCCACTGGCATTGGAGCGGCACTAATGCAGGAATATTCAGGAACTCTGCATCCTGTAATGTATATTTCTAGGAAGCTGAATGCGGCAGAAAGGAATTACTCGGTTTTGGACCGTGAATTGTTGGCTATGGTTTGGTCCATTCTTAAGCTACAAAGGTTCCTTCTGGGCGCGCATTTCTTTATGGAAACCGACCAAAAAGCTCTTACGGCTATGCAAAGTAAGGATTTGAAGAGCTCGAGATCTACTCGTTATGCTATTGCTCTTCAGCCTTTCCATTTCACGGTGCGAGCTATCCGTGGTTCGGATAATGTGATGGCGGACATATTGTCTAGATGCCCACATGATTCCAGTTAAATCTTGTGTCCTAGTTTTTCCTGATATATTTTCAGACTTAGGTCTGTCCTTAATATCATAATATGTTGTAATACAAATGTATTTGGATGATGTTTAGATAATTTAACAAATTTCATTTTGTCCATCCATCAGTGATATGTTGCTAAAATAGCATTGACATTTGTATATTGCTATGATTATATTATTTAGTAATGTTTGATATATGATTGGTATTGCCAGCAACTTAGGTTTCTTGAATGGTATCCCTTAGTTTGTTTGGCTTAAAGGAAATATTTTCTCCTATGTTGGGAGATGATTTGTACCCTCTTCTATTGTACCTGATATTAGGTTCATTGTTTGCATGAGCACAGAAGTGATACTGGTGCTATCTTGCTCATGAACATATTAAAAAAAAAAATTGCATTTTTTTTTTACAGGGGGGTGGTAGTAATGTTGCTGTCATTTTCGACGGAGTCATCTGTCAAGTTATTTGCTTATGTTTGTATCATAAGTATAATTGTGTCTTTACCTGCGATGTCAGGTTGATTAGGGGTTGTCTTCCCTTGTTTATTCATTCATTGTGTTTGACCTTTAGGGTCAGAGGTTGACAGTTCGGCGTAGGCCTATGGGAAGGTTTTTTAAGCGGGAGTGAGATATACTTCCGGGAAGCCGGGAGGTCCTGTTTTTCTGAAGGGACCAAGAGTCCATTGTTTTTCGGGGAGAATCTTCGAAGTAACTGCTATGGCAGTTTTCCCTAGTGAATCTCTGTGCGTCGGGATGACGACAGAATTCCTTGTGTAGTTCTGAGGATTCATTTACCAGGTAATACCGACCTTTATGCATTATTACGCTTTTCGGTGGCAGAACATGTAAAGGATTACCTAGGGTGAACAGCAGTTCACGGATCCGCCATTTCAGAACTTATATATTTGTGCTCGAGGTAGCCATCCAAGACTGTTAGTCTTATATTGTCCAGAAATCCAGTGACGAAGATATATTGTGGGAGCCGCAGATTGGCGGAACTTCTATCTACAATAAGTATTACTGCAGGGTTGATGATAACCTATTTAACAGAAGTACACGGCCGACGTCAGAACGAGGCCTGTGCTTTCGGCTATTATACTACAGCCTGATATGTGCAATTGGCGGGAGTGCCAAGTTGCACCTATGTGTCAAGGTAACTAAGGCATCTGACGCGTTTAGTCAGAGACGCCAAGGGCGACGCTACGAACTGTCATTATTGAAGAACTTTGCTATTGACCATGCACGTCTATTCTGATGTTTACCTTTTTGAATGCCAAATGTATACCTATCGATGTCAGGTCAGCATGACCTTGTTACACTGACTGTTCCTGTTGATATTATGTGTGTTCCCGTCAATAAATGTCTTGAAACATGCCTGCAGTGTCAAAGCATCCTTGATTACTGCATGTGAGAGTATGGGTTGCAGGATCTACATCTATACGAGCCTAAACACATTCGCGTCTTCATTCGCACCCACACTCAATTCATCATACGCTCGCACTACACATCTAACAACATGTATACTGTCTTGGGCCAGTGATCACCTCAACAAGAAAAAAAGACAGTTACAGGGACTTATTAACATGCTAAGATATATGAAAGGAAGTGGTTAGGGCGCCTGCAATAAGACCATGTTAACCTTCTATAAATTATTTATTAGGGGCAAACTTGACTATGCCAGTGTTGTCTATGCATCAGCCGCCCCAAGCAATAAGAAAAAACTAGACACAGTCCAAAACCAGGCACTGCCAATAATAGCAGGTGCCTCAAAGGGAACATCAGCAGAGGCACTAGAAGTAGCGCTAGGCATTATACCCCTGGAGCTAAGGAGAAAAGAACTGAGATTCAGCTACTGGGCAAGAGTGGCAAAAGATCCAACTCACCCAGCACATAAAACCTTTGATAGGGGTAACCAGTACATAGGCCACATTCCATTAAACCATAATAGATACCCGTCAGGGTGGAAAACAATGGATGAAGTGGATCAATACCCAGACCTATTTAATGCGATAAACAGTAGTGCTCTGTATAAAGCAAAGATCCCACCATGGGAATTAAAAGTGCCAGAAACTGACTCCCACTTAACAAAGATCATAAATAAATCTAACGACATAATCTCAGCAAAAAGTAAAACACTAGAGTACATAGAACGGTATATAAACAATAGCCTAACTATATATACAGATGGGTCAAAAGATGAAGAAGGACAATTAGGAGTAGGAATAGCAATACCAAAATTAAAAATTTGTAAAAGATACAAAGTAACAGGTAATACATCTATCTTTACAGCAGAATTAGTGGCAATCCTAAAAGCTTTAGAAATAGCTGCAGAAAATCCACCAAAAAAATTAACCATTCTCACAGATTCCCTATCATCAGTATTAGCTATCAGAAACAGAAATGAATGTAGCAGGCCAGATATTATAGAGGAAATACTACAGGTTAATACATATCTACAAACTATAGGATGCAGTGCAACACTAACATGGATACCATTACATGTGGGGATAGCAGGAAATGAGCTTGCAGACAAAGAAGCCAAAGGGGGGAGAGCTAGCCATAACAAAATTGAAGTAGGCTTAGGGAAGTTTGAAATTAAGAGCTTAATTGCTCAAGCAATAACTAAAGCGTGGATAACAGCATGGGACCAAAGTAAAAAAGCAAGACACTCATATAAAATCCTTAAAAAACCAAGCAAAAAATGTCAAATAAAAGATGAACTAAAAATACCAATTAATAAAAAATTGCTGAGGCTCAAGCTTGGAACTGGATATTTCATGATTGAGGAACCCACATGTGAAGAGTGTCAAGAACCAAACACAATTACACACTTTCTGGTGGACTGCAAGAAATATGACCAACAGAGGCAAAACTTTAAGACAAACTGTAGTAACCACAATGTAGAAATGAGGGTAGAAAATCTCATAGGCACAAAGACCCCTTCAGAAATGCAAAAGTTAATAAAACACTATATTACAAAAACTAAAGCTAACATATAATAAACAAATAAGGATTTGAGTCAGTAGTCCAAACTCGTGTAAGACTCGCCCCAGATACATACAGACTAACCAAAGAAACCATCCAGTGAAAATTAAAAACATACTAACTTAGAAAATAGCATATTTTGGAATTTCTTTTAAAAACCATGTTGAACTATAACCACAAAAGGAAAAATACCGACTAGAGATAATATAGTATAAAATAAATACAAACAAAAACATATTACAATAAAGGAAACACGTCCTGATATAACCAACAACTCCATGTACATGGTAGATGGTTGAAAGGGGCGTGCTACAAAGAAAAGTAGCAAACACATTAATTAAAAAAAAAAATGATAATAATATCTTTCATGAATTTCTGCACAGCTTTTATTCCACCAGGCAACTGGTTCTTTATTCCACTGAGTTTTTTGTTTCTTAATAGTGTTATTTATTGGTTTAAGGTGCTGTGGCATATTTTTATTTGGTATATATTTTATTGCTATTTTAAGAATTCCATTGGTCAGTGTTTCTGCCCACAAGTCAGTTTCATCTGATTCCATTTCTTTATATTCCATCCCCTCCAGCTCTGATTGGAAAGCTTCCCAGTTTGCTTTTTTATAGTTGAAAGTTGGTTTCTCTGGTTCTGGATTCGGACTGACATTTTTATGTATGGTTATTATAATGGGCAGATGATCTGAGTTTGTGTCTTGTAACGCTTCCCAATTTACATTCGCTAAGTTGTTAGTTGCTATACTTAAGTCTATTGCTGAGTCTGAACTGTTAGCTTGTGGATTAATTCTAGTTGCAGTTCCATCATTTAGTATTAGTAGTTCATTGTTTTCTATGAAGTCAAGTAGGCACTTTCCTGCATTGTCTGCATGTTGTCCACCCCAAGCATAATGATGGGAATTAAAATCGCCTACTATGACTGTTTTGGGGCCTAGTCTGGTGCTTATGGATAGTATTTCTTCATCTTTAATTGTGCCATCTTTAGCGTATATATTTAGGATTGTTAGATTGTTTGGTTCAGCTGCTATAGTAACCTGGATACCTTCTATATTGGTTGTATTAAATACTTCCCAGTCTATAATTTTAAAATTGTCGCTAACTAAGACTGCGACACCACCTCCTCTACCCTCTTTCCTATCGTGCCTAAGTATTTTAAAGCCCTTACAACTATATCTACTGTTTGGGTTTAAATAGGACTCTTGAAGAGCATACATAGCGGTAGTTCCTCCTGTCTCTGCTAGTAGGGGTGCAAAATTCTTTTTGATACCCCTACAATTCCACTGTATAATTCTAAATCCGTTGAATTTTAACATCATCTAGTATCCCTTTTATTTTGGTTAAACTATCAATTTTGCTCTTATTCTGCATTTCCTGTACTCGTGGTCCCATTATCAACCATGTTTTTGAGGAATTCCTCATTTAGACTTGTCATTTTGTTACTAACTTTTTCCACTATGTATCGTAATAGTACCTCAACTTGTTCTTTGATAGTTTCTTCTAGGTTGCTTCTGTTTCCCTGTTGCATTATGTTCTTTTTGACCCCTTTCCTATTTTCACCCAATACTACATTCACTTCTCCCCCTATGTTAATCTCCTGTCTTTCACTTTCCATTCTTTTCAGTATTATTTCATTTTTTTCTTTTATTTCAGACAGTTTGGCTAGCATTATTTCATTTTCTTCTTTCAGTACAGTCAGTTTAGCTACATCTTGGGAAATTTGGTGCTGTATGGCTTTCACTTCTTGAAGCAATGCCTCTGCATTTGTCAGCGCATTCACATTTTCCAATGTTGTAGCTGAACTGTCAGGCTGGCTATTTTCTTTTGTTTTGTTTGTTACTTTCAGATCTTTTTCTTTTGACAGCTGCGTTTTAATAGTTTTAATTTCTTCTTTTACAGACTTGATTTCTTCTGCAACTTTATTGTTTGTGTTTTTGTGTTTTCTTTAGTTACTGTTTTAAATGGTGTTCTTGTTAAGATGGATTCTTTTAGTGCTTGTTTGGTTTGCTGGTACACTGGACTGCCCTGATACCTGGCACTGTGGTTCCCATTGCAATTGATACACTTTCTGTTCCCATTCGCCTTTTTTTAGTCGGTATCTGCCTTTGCCTTTTCACACTGTGTAGAGGGGTGATTACTGGAGCAGTACCTACAAACAGTTTTCCCCTTACAATTGTTCCTTCCGTGGCCGAATTTCAAACAGTTGGAGCACTGCAGCACAGGGGGAATGTAAGTTTCGGTGTGCTTCTTGGTTTTCCCAAACAGTAGCGTTTTAGGGGTTTCCCTCCCTTCTGCCGTTATTATAACCACTGGGGTTACAATACTCCCTCTCACCATTATTCTGTCCACGTGTACCAGCTTTCGCAAACTTCTGTGCTTCATATCAACTGGCTATAGGAGGAAGCATGTTTCCACATAAGAGAATACACAAGGCAACATGGATATCACCAGACCATAGAACAGAAAATCAGATTGATCATATATGCATAAACAAGAAGTTTAGATCATCATTGCAGGATGTAAAGGTATATAGAGGAGCAGATGTGGCATCAGATCACCATCTTCTGATAGCCAAAGTAAAAATGAAACTTAAGAGATATGCAACAATGCAAATATATAGACAACAGTTTAATGTAGGACAGCTAAGAAATCAAGAAACAAGAGACAAATTTGCGGTCACAGTATCCAACAAATTCCAAGTGCTCCAACAGCTGGAAGATGTAGAGAATACAGAAGACTATTGGCAGCAGGTCAAAACAGTATGGAAGGAGACATGTGAAGAAATACTGGGGAAAAGGGAAAGACAACAAAAAGCATGGATAACAACAGAAACCATCAATAAGATAAAAGACAGAAAAAACAAGAAAGCAGAGTTAAACACAAGCAAAACTAGAAGCTCCAAAGCCAAGGCTCAAGAAGTGTACACAGAAGCAAACAAAGAAGTAAAAAGAAGTATCAAAAGAGACAAGAGGAAGTATATTGAGGAGTTGGCAAGAGAGGCAGAAGATGCTGCAGCCAAAGGAAATATGAGAGAACTGTATAGCAGCACAAAGAAGCTAACAGGGAAATACAAGCAAACAAGTTGCCTCATAAAAGACAAGAATGGGAAACTGCTCAGCAATATACAAGAGCAAATGAAGAGGTGGACAGAATATTTTGGGGACCTTCTCAATAGACCAGCTCCACAAAACCCGTCGGACATCCAGCCAGCAGAAGAAGAGCTACAAATTAACGGTGAAAGACCAACGAAGGAAGAAATAAAGAAAGCCATAAAGCTTCTAAGAGAGGGAAACGCGTCTGGACCTGATGGCATTCCAGCAGAGGCCATCAAAGCAGATATCGACACGGCTACAGAGATGTTATATAAATTACTTGGTAAAGTCTGGAAAAAGGAAGAGATACCAGCAGAATGGAAGGAAGGATATCTGGTTAAGTTGCCTAAGAAGGGAAATTTACAAGAGTGCACAAATTATAGAGGAATAATGTTACTATCAGTGCCAGGAAAAGTATTAAACAGGATTATCCTTGAGAGATTAAAAGAGTCCATAGACAAGAAACTGAGAGATGAACAAGCAGGTTTTCGACAAAACAGATCATGTACAGACCAGATAGCCACTTTGAGAATAATAGTTGAACAAAGTCTGGAATGGAATTCACCACTATACATCGGATTTGTGGACTACGAAAAGGCATTTGACAGTGTAGACAGAGAATCACTTTGGAAATTGATGAGGCATTATGGAGTTCCCCTGAAGATCATTAATTTAATAAAGAAAACATATAAAGACATGACATGCAGAGTTCTTCACGAAGGACAGCTTACAGAACCGTTTGGGATAAGAACAGGAGTGCGACAGGGATGCCTCTTGTCTCCATTTCTTTTCTTGCTGGCAATAGATTGGGTTATGAGATCATCGACAACACACAACAGAAATGGAATCCAGTGGACTCTGACTAAGCAGTTGGATGATCTGGATTTTGCTGATGACTTGGCTCTTCTGTCCCATAACCGTAATCAGATGCAGGACAAATTGAAAACACTCGATGAGAGGTCACAGCAATTGGGTCTGAAAATACACAGGGAAAAGACAAAAATAATGAGAATAAATGCAGGTAATGATAACAGGGTTGAACTTGAAGAAACACCAATTCAAGATGTAGAATCATACACATATCTTGGCAGTAATATAGACAAAGTTGGAGGGACAGACAGCGATATCAAAATAAGAATACAAAAGGCAAAAGGAGCTTTCATTGCATTGGGAAATATATGGAGATCAAGAGAAATAGGATCCAACACGAAAATAAGAATCTTCAACTCAAATGTGAAGTCAGTCCTATTGTATGGCTCGGAGACATGGAGAACAACAAAGACAACAACCAAAAAGCTACAGACTTTCATAAATGGGTGCTTGCGTAGAATAGAGGGATTAAAATGGTATGACAAGGTTACCAACGTGGAACTGATGACAAGAACTAGACAAGTGCCAGTGGAACAAGAGATGAGAAGAAGACGATGGCGATGGATAGGACACACACTGAGGAAACCTGTTGATAGCATTACAAGGCAGTCCTTGTTCTGGAACCCCCAGGGCAAGAGAGGCAGAGGAAGACCAAGAAGTACATGGAGAAGAGAGTTGGAAACAGAGGTGAAAATGATGAGGAGAACATGGAAAGAACTTGAGATGATGGCACGGGACAGGAGGACTTGGCATGTGTTTGTTGAAGGCCTATGCTCCTTTGGGAGTGGAGGGTTATGAATGAATGAATGTGTACCAGCTTTATGTCTGGGTTATGTTTTGCGAGGATGTTCATAACTTCCTCGCTTGAAAGGTTAGTGTTTAGCCCTTTTAACACACATCTACTGGTCTCTTTTGCTAGCTCTATCTTTACTTTTATCTCGTGTGCAAGAGTCACTGTTTTTTGCTTCTACTTTTAGTTCCTCTAACATCGTTTTAACTCTGTTACTCTGGTTTATGATAATGGTTATGCCAAAATGGGTTTTTGAAATTTTGGCTATCGCCTTTTTGCCTAACACTGGATCAAGGATGTTTATAATTTTGTCTTCATCTAATGCCTTGATCTTGACAGCCTCACCAGCTACTTGCGTTATCTTTAAACGACATATGTTTACTACATCTTTATTTTGGGAAACTGCCTGGGTTGCTAGATGTCTTGAGTCTTCTTTGGTACTTTTATTGCTATTTTGGGTTGCTTTATGTCTTGAGTCTTCTTTGGTACTTTTATTGCTATTTTGGGTTGCTTTATGTCTTGAGTCTTCTTTGGTACTTTCATTGCTATTTTTTTGGTTAGAAATTTCTTCTATGGGGGCCTGACTATTCTCTTCTAGTTTATCGTGCCTGGTGTCCTTATCTTTGGTTTTAACTGCTTCTGCCCACATTTTGCCTTCACCTGACTGTGCTCTAGTTATAGGTGCCATGTTTGGTTATGAGCTATGTCCTAATTTCCTATTTGAATTTATTTACTTATTGTTCTTTTCTATTTCTTTTTGCTCCCTTTCTTTTATTTTGTTATTATTAATTTAATTATTTTATTGTGCTATCTTGTTCTTATTCTTAGAAGTTGTGTCTATTTTGGTTCAACTCTTTTGATCTGGCAAATCTAAAATTCCCTTAACCACTAATATTTATTATTAATAATTGATTAACACTACTAGTATCTATGATTAAAGTTTAGGAGGATTCAACTTATTGCTATTTCCTCATGAGTTAAGTAAAATAAAAATGTCTGACGTACCACGCAATGGAAAGCACATGGCGCCTAGGCCTATTAAAATTTATTTGTTTCTTTTTAATTTATGACTCTTCCTAATTTATATTATCTCTCCTAGCCAGTATCAAGCAATCAACAAATATTAATTATACTAACTGCTGAAATTGTATACAGAATAGAAACAGAAAATAAATTAAATTCAACTTATCTGGTTTGTATTTCTCCCGGTTGTGGCACGTCTGAATGAGAGGAGAGGTAAAATGATGAGGCGCTGACCAGTTGTCTTCGAAACTTGATGGGCCTTACAAAAATATAGAAATAACAGAACAGAAGAAAACTATGATGAGTATAAACTTATTAGGAATGAATCTAACAGAATAATATTTAAAGCAAAAGAAACTAATTGGAAGGAGTTTTGTCAGTCACTTAAACCTAGCACACAAATTAAAGAAGTATGGAAAAAGCTTAAGGCAATCAAAGTGAACAATAAGAAAACAATAATGCCAACAATCAAACTACCAAAGAGAGCAGAAACAGATAAAGAAAAAGATAATGCCCTTGCCGAGTATTTCTATAAAGTCAGTGCAAAACGTAGTCTTGGACAGGAGGAAAATGACAGAAGAGAAAGACTTAGGATACAGTTTTCAAAAGAACTACCAGACCAGATAGATGAAACAAACTATTTAGATGCTGATATAACAGAGGAAGAAGTAACTAATGCAATAAAAGATAAATCTAATACTGCCTCAGGGCAAGATATACTTAGTTATGAAATCCTTAAGAAAGTACCCAAAAGAACTATAAAGATAACAACTTCCCTTTATAACAAAATCTGGAGCTTAGGAAAGATACCAAAAGCATGGAAAGTAGCTATAATAGTACCCATCCTAAAACCCAATAAGGAAGCCTATGATGTAAGTTCATATAGGCCTATCTCCTTAACATCACAACTAGGTAAAATACTGGAAACTGTTGTTAACAAAAGAGTTAAATTCTACCTGGAAAAAAAATCAGTTATATAGCCCAAACAAGTCAGGGTTTAGAGCAGACAGAAGTACAGTAGACCAGCTTGTAAGATTAGAACATGATGTAAAGCTAGGGTTCAAGAGAAAAGAGAAAACAGTAGCAGTCTTCTTAGATGTCGCTAGAGCATATGATGAATGCTGGCGAGATGGAGCTCTTTACAAAATGAAAAAAGATTGGCATTACTGGTAAAACCTATAGGTATATAGAAAACGTTTTACAGGACAGGTATTTTGCTGTACAGGTAAACAATCATAAGTCAGATATATATGAACAACAGAATGGGATTCCTCAGGGATCAGTGATTTCACCGTCAATTTTCACTATAGCTGTAAATGATTTAACAGATGAATTTAACGACATTAAGAATGCAGTATCGCAATTTGCAGATGACTGTGCCATTTGGCGATCTGGAAAAATCTTGGATCATGTTTACAAAAAACTTCAAAATCAAATAGATAAAGTTTCAGAGTGGATGAAAAGTTGGGGCTTCCAAATTAATGTAAACAAAACAGTAGGTATGATTTTCAGCAAAGGAAATTTAAAAAAAAATAACAAAATCATTATAACCATTAAAGGACAGAAAATATGTACCTATGCAACAACTAGATTTCTGGGTATAACTTTAGATAAACAACTAAATTATAATAAACATATAGACAATTTAGTAGAAAGCTGTAGGGGACCCCTAAATATACTAAGGATTATAAAAGGTAATGGATGGGGGGCCAGCAATAAAGTAATGCTTATGTTCTACAAATCTTTCATCAGGGGGAAACTGGATTATGCCAGCATAATCTATGACTCAGCTGCAGTTTCCAACAAAGCAAAACTAGACAAAATTCAAAATGCAGCCACGAAAACCATTACAGGTTCATTTATATCGACACCAGTAGAAGCACTGGAAGTAGCTCTTGGCATACCGCCCCTTGGTCTAAGACGGAAAGAACTAAGATTAAATTATTGGAGTAAAGTAGCACAAGATGTGACCCACCCAACACATAAAGCATTTGTCAAAAACCAACCAAGTGTATGGGACGTCCCCTTAAATAAAGATAGATATCCAACAGGGTGGAGAACTATAGAAGATCTAACACAGCTCAAAGAACTATCAAACACAATTAAAAATAGTAATAAATATAGAAGCAAAATACCACCCTGGGAACTAAAAACACCAATCATAGACTACTCACTTACTGAAAAGATCAAACAAAACATAGAAGATAAGGAAGTCAAAATGATAAGGAGAAAATTCATAGATCAACTAACTAAACAAAGTCTGGCCGTCTACACTGATGGATCCAAGGATGATAGTGGGCAACTAGGTGTCGGAGTTGTAATACCACAATGGAGAATAAAAAAGAGCTACAGTGTAACAAAAGGGGCTTCGATTTTTACCGCAGAGATGGTAGCAATTCTTAAAAGTTTAGAAATAATCGAAGATAACCCACCAGAAGCTGTTACGATATTTACAGTCTCACTTTCATCACTACAAGCACTAGAACACCCAGGTAAATGTAGCCGGCCAGACATAAAGGCAGAAATTCTAGCAATTAATACATCACTAGGGAACAGAGGATGTAGTGTGAGGCTAGTGTGGGTTCCAGCACACATAGGTATTGCTGGTAACGAGTTGGCAGATCAGAACGCCAAGAATGGAAGAACAAGTAACAACAATATAAGAGCAGGACTGGGAAGGTCGGAGATCAAGAGCCAAGTAAAGATAACTATAAACGAGGAATGGAAGACATCATGGAAGAAAAGTAGAAAAGGCAGACACGGGTTCAAACTGCTGAAAGAACCAACGAGGACGTGCCAGGTCAGAGAAGAATTAAAGATACCATCAAACAAAAAACTGTGGCGTCTCCGTCTCGGTGCAGCATACTTTATGATAGAAGAACCACACTGCCAAGAATGTCAGGAAGAGAATGACATAGACCACTACCTGATCCACTGTAAAAAGTATGAACAACAAAGGCTTGAATTAAAAACTTACTATAGAAATCACAATATAGACTTGACAGGTGATAAGGTTTTAAGTATAGATGTCCCAAGAGATGCCCAATCAATACTTAAAAGATATATACATAAAACAAAGGAAAACATATAAGGTTAGTACTTCAGAAAAAAACATCCAACTAAATAGAAATTAAGCAACAAGAACTAACAAAGCATTAACAAAAAACCAGATAACTACTCATAGGATAAGGAAAGACAACGAGGTATATTTAAAAAAAAGAGGGTAACAACTCAAAAAGAACAAATACTAATACAAATTAAAACCAAGTGTAAAGGACAATAGATATCTATAAACAATACAAAAGAGAAAATACAATGGACAAATACTAATATAAATAAAAATCAGCTACTACAAAAGACAATAGTTATTTAAATTAAATACAAAATTAGTAAATAAAATGACACTAACTACCCCAATTATAACCAACTTTCAGGTTTAACAGGGTAGACCAAGATGGAACGAGAAGAGGCAATAATGGTCAGCTGTTAGTGCCCGATCTCCACCCATCAACTCATCAAAACTACAACAAACATGATAATAATATAAACCCAACATTTTGCAGTCGCAGATGTGCACACCAACATGTTTCATCGGCGCCCGAAAGCGCACTTCGACAATTCTTTAAACATATTTTCTTTCTTGGTCGTTCTTCCTCTACCCTGGGGGTGGTGTGGCTAAGAGGTATGGCGTTCGTCTCTAAGTCTAAAGGTACCGGGTTCTGTTCCCGGTACAGGGAATGGTTTTGATGGAATATTTGCATAACCACTAGAAACTAATAATGTCATACTCCCCCTGATCCCCTGCGTAGTGAGATCACATACCAAGCCTTCACGGATAAGGGCGTGAAAACAGGAGGTCCCGTCTGCAAGTTGCGCCCGTTAAAAATTCTTCGGCAGTTGAAAATCGCAAAGAGTAGCACATCCGGCCACTGCCATGGCAGAAATTACATTGGGATCCTCGTGGTGCTTTAGAGATTGTGCGCTGTAGTGAGATCCTCCTTGTGAAGGGAGGGGTTCGGAGCACTGATGGAGTTGACCGTGTGCTTTTAAAATGGTCCTTAAAGCAAAACAAACAAAACTCTTCTACCTTGGGCTGTAGAATTTGTCACAGGACGGATTGGGGCGACCTCTTCTCAATCTCTTTTCCACTACGGAAGTACTCATTTTCAAATGTTGTACGTACTGATTACCTGGAATTTCCGGATCGACATATTTTTTTCTGCTATGTAGCAGACATTTTGCATTTTCAAACATTCTTACACTCCTCACAGAGATAAGTCGTCATGTCTTTTTGGTTATCCTGATAAGGCCATGGTGCGTTCTTCGCCAAGATCGTAATATGCTGTAAGTTTGATAGCCACTACGGGGAGACACCTAATGGGCAGACATTTTCTGTTACTTGGTCATTATTTAGGTCTTGGTACAGGCTATAGTCTGAGGTGCTAACTTCCTAAATGACTTTATAATTTCCAGGTTCTTAATTCACCCTTGCTTACAGGTGTGTGATGAAGCCATTTTAATTCTCAAACAGTAATTCCAAACAAAACAGCAAACCGTATATAGTTGATAACTGCCAAGTGATCATATAAACCTTTATTCAACTTGAAGGAACACGAACACTTTCATGTATATTATTTAATTACATCAACGAAATCATCTTCTTCAGTTCCTATAATTGTGTCTGTATATCTTTCAATATTATTGACAGTTTGGCAATGCTACTCCGCAGTTTCAGCATGTGTAGCTTCGTTAATTTATTCACCGTAGTACTCAATTAGATTCTTTACACTTTCTCCATCTACTAATACTTCAGGAGTGTCTATTAAGGATTTGGGCGCTCTACTTGGATGAGCCTCTACGTCATCAATGGCTAATTCTATCAGTTTGCTTATCTCTGCTATGTCACTGCTACATTGGTTCATAGCTACAACTTTTATAGCTGAAAGTAATAATTATACAGTAAGTATCGATAGGCAGTCAGAACGACGGTCAACTTATGTATAAAAGTCAAAAATACGATTTCACACAAAATCTTTTTCTTGGCAATGAGGTTAAAACCCTTGTCAATATACTGTAAACCACAGTATAATAAATGTCTTGAGATTCCCAAAGACGGATTTGGACAGTCTGGGTGAGCGCCTGGCTGCTACATCATCAGATAAAATCACGTATCTTGTGCTATGGCTCTCTAGATGCAACTAAGAAAATATAATCTTTTACTAATCTCATAAGTGGTGCGGGGCTTGCCGACTTAGAGCATTTGTCATTGGTTATACAAATTGTAAAGACTTATTTCATTAGCTACACCTATCGTTAATTACTTATCATCGAATTAAAATAAGCTCATGCAAATGAGGTGACGTAGTCCTCTTTTTAGCGTTGCTGGGCAACTGCCGCCAAAACTTAAGGGAATACAGTTAGAAAAAGTTTAGTGCATCAATTTCTATGAAGCATTTAGTAAATTATTCTGTCTTTTTTTATTACTTTAACGTGGGTTACTATCGTTAACGTAGGCCATCCGATCACATAAATATGGAATCATGCTTCACAAAATATGCTTCTGAGTAAGTTGAGCTTGCTAGCTGTATATGCGAATCAACTTGTAAATATGGAATCTTGATTTTCAAAATGCGCTCGTGTGAGTGAGTTGAACTTGATATTTTGAATATGTAATCAACTTGTGAGCACTTGATAAAAGGTTAATGAAAATGCTGCGTCCACCGTCTTAATCGTGGGCGAGAAAGCGTCCCTTTTAACTTAGGAAGTGAAGGATGTCACAAATGGCAAATTATGTTATCCAGACGTACACTAGCGTCTTTCTGGTTACACGTCAAACATGTAAGGGGTAGACTCAGATCTCTGTTGGACTAAAGACACACACAAGTTTTCGTACGTTTTCGCACTTAATTTCAATGGTTGACTTTCTTTTATACTACTCCTCAAAATGATGATTTCAATTCTCTAGTAATTATGGATGACATGAGATACACCTGATAAGTGTTAAATATATTGTGCATTGGGGTGTGTGGACATGCAAATCTGTATTTATGATCTAACAATGTAGATGAAGTGAAGTATGAACTATCAATTACCTCCTATCATCTTTGTGGTAAAGTGGGACGATATAAATATTTCTAGGGGACTTAGTGTACTGACTGAGATCAGCTGTGAAGGTATCTGTATCTAATAAGTGTGGTGTGTTACAGATGACCTTACTTTGCTACCACATTTAGACCTCAGTCAGATTTATTCTGGAATATTGTGATGACTACTTTGAATGTCTAGGGTTATGATAATGATGAAGTGTATGTTCACAACAACCAACAGACAGATAAACAATTCAATTTAATCCACAATACTTTACAACACTGTGACACTCACATACATAGAACACTCTATAAGACTATCTTAATAAGTCAAGTGTAACTTTTCAAAATATGTATTAATTCCTGTCAATAAAAGATATCCTGATTCAACTACAAAGTGAACCAGGAATCACAATCAAATGTAATCACAAGTTGTATGTACACAATTTATAGATAGGATCTTTGTATTGACATATATTATTATTGCAATATGTGTGTAAGTTGTGATGTAGTACTATGAGGTAATACTGGCTTTTCAAGCTAGGTTGTTGTTTGTCATCATGACTTCAAGTGTTTGTTTCTGGTGGAAATAATATTGGAAAGGTTCACAGTTTCTTTTTATTTGGAACAAATAAATGTCCCTCTTGATTTAAGGTAAAGTCACTTTTATAGGGGGTATACACAAGATTGAGCTGCTCTGGCCACGAAATCTTAACTTCTGTGTGGGCGGCAGGAAACAGTCTCCACTGCTCGCTTGCTTCACAGTGTTCTTGAGAAACAACACTGGTCAATATATTGACCAAGGAGTATGCTACCAGCCTCTGGATTCAGCAAAACTCAGACCAGGTGCTGCTTTAATACGTTAGTACCACGGTCCCTGAAACAAGAAGGTTGTACCTCCTACTTCAGAACTAATTTATAATCTATTTCCACACTGAAGCACAATACATAACAAACACTGAGTTCAGCGCGGTAGGCCAACTGCTAGCTTCTCATGTAACATTATACACCAGTATTCCTCTCCCTAATGGTTACAACGCCTCTGCAATTCCAGCATTATTTCCTTCTATTCAATAAGATAGGTGTCATAGTACTATATGGCAATCCCATGCAGTTATACTCCTCTCCGACAAGTTTTGTTCATGGTGGAGCAATATCTAGGCTTTCCTCAAGTTTGTTACTGAACCACACACATACAGACATAAATTATCAATTCACACTCAATTTTTCATCAAAAAGATATCAAATATGTCTAGCTTACCACAATTTCAAGGAAATATTAAACAAATACGTTGACTGGCGATGAGTTATGGCACAATTCCGATCTGCCTCTGTCCCAGGCTTTCATTAGAAAATTATGAACTGGTTCTCAACGCACTTGCTTTTACACAGTTTAATTTCAAAAAGTGGCACTGAACAGACGCTCCTAATTGACTATATTAAATGGTCTAGCCAATAAGACCATGTTTACAAAAGCATTTGAAAAAAGTACCCTTCCTACCGTTTCCCGTAACAACCAAAAATAGTATTTGCAGTCGACTAATCATGTTTCGCCTTACATATAATTCTAGCCAATCAAATCGGATTTAACGTAGTGGCCTCATTTCCTCCAAAGCAGTGTCCAAACACGCCATTATGAGCAAATATGATCCTGTGTTGTCAGACAACATCACTATAGTATTTTGGCTATAATTTGTTAATTATTAGACTATTTGCTTAACACCTAACATATTCTTTGTCAGCAAGTCCTAAGGCACCCAAATATATAAGTTTAATGGAGCTAAGTGGCTGCGTTCAAAATGTGTATTTTCTTCTACCACCCGTTCACTTCGATACGATGGGGTGTCTTCTGTACTGTCAGGCTAATGTCAGGATTTCAGACGTAAAACAGTATTGGGTCATGTTTCCTAATAAGCATTAACCATGTTTTTAAAAACTTAACCTCATATTGGTAGTGTTTTTTGTCCCTGTTTATTTGAAAAAAAGAAGCCTGCGTGCCTTTCGCGTGGGTGGCATTAATTTCATATCGCTAGTCGGTGGTAGTATTGCATGCGTTCCTCCGTACCTCTCTCTCTCTCTTTTAAGCCCGTTGTCTTTTAGTTTACGCAGTGTATATAATGACATTAATGTAATATTAAATCTAGGTCATTAAGCAGTGTGCGTATCTCAAGGTTTTCTAATAAAAAACAGTACACGTTTTATTTTTTAGAAACGCGTGTATTTGCTGCAGTAGGCTTTACTAGTAAACGTGAAAGCGTTACACTTATGCAGACGAAGTAGATAAAGGGGATTTCTTGTTTAGCTAGTATGACGTTCTATAACACAGGCGTACGCTATTGTGACCGCACTGTTCTTTTACCAGTCTTCTTTCCTTTTAGTGAATTAATTCGTTAGGCTTTACATTTACTATTTAATTTATATATGTGAATTTAGAATGTTTCACGACAATCTTAGAGGAAAATCTTTTGATTTAATTAATTATTTAAGAGAAGGGTTAATTGAAAAAGTGTCTTCTGCACATTTAGCTATGATAAGGGCAAAACTGATCTTAACTAAAGACTAAGAAAACATGTTAATAGTTTGTAAAAGATTCACTAACCTCCTTTTCCCGTTCGCAAACACCTTTATCAACACAATACACAACAGATGTTAATTATTTTATCCACACTGAATTAATTGCAGGCTATGCTCTGCGATATTCTCTACAAACGCTTTTGAAAACGTTGTACTCATCTCCAGGAAACATTACGCTACATTATATTTCTGTAACGTCCCAGATGAATCCATTGGGCCGTTGACGTATAACTCCGCAAATAAACCAATTGCCAAGAGCCCATGTGGTCGCCCAGGCCTTGGATCTCTTTTGCCCCCTGTCAGCGCTTGTCAGTGGCTAAAGTGGAATAGGCTATTCGACGCAAACTGTCAATGCAGTGCTGCCTGACAAACATGAGTTTGTTGATTACACAGGCTTATGCAAAAAAAAAATCACCCGCATTCTATCTATCACAAAGCTTTCTGTCTGTTTATCGCTTTGCGTGTCAATTTTATTTCATTATCTTGTCTGTGGCTTCCTTTACCCATGTTTCCTATCTAAGATTCCTATCCTTCTACCGCCGGCTACCATCTGGAAACAAACATTGTCTGTGTCACGGTCCTTTGATGTCCCTCGTTCGGAGTATATTGTTTGCGTGCGTCCATTGTTCTCCAATGTGGTGACATGTCATCTGTTTGAACAGCGGACTAACCATGAACCGGGTCCAGCCGACTCCTTCAACAATAATGAAAATACCAAGGTGGTATGACTGACAATATTTACAGAGGGAAAGATATATCAAAGAAGTTGTTTGGTTTAATTTGGTTTGAATGATTATCTTCATTGCACACGGACTACTCCAAAGAAGTTGTACCATGCCCATGGGTGTGTCACCAGATTTCTCACAAAGAAATCTGGGGTCGGCACGATCACGCTAGTTGTCAGAAAAAGTCACAAGCGTGTTAAAGTCCAGTGGTGATTAAAAGATTAACTTTAGCAGCGATGAAAGAGTGAAATTTGTTGAAAATGCAAGGACGGAAGATGATTGAAAAGATAGCGAAAGAATTGGCGCTCGTTTATCACATAGTCACATATACCAATTTTCCGTAAGTATATTAAAACCACTATTATTCTCCGTTGAGCAATCGTCAATTTCTCGTTCTCTCTTTCTCTCTCTCTCTCGCTCTCTCTCTCTCTCTCACTCACTCTCTCTCTAACTGTCTTTCGATTCATGCCTCACTGTTACTATCTCACATTAAAACATAATTTGCAAGCGCCCTTCATATTCCGATCCTTTCCCAGCTTGGGGCATATCTGAAGGCCATCCCAACGAATGCAAAAGAGTTGATTGAATAGTCTCCGTTTTACAAATCTAGACGTCACAAAGCAGGGAAACGATGTTTAAACTAGCAATAACCCGTCAACATTGACATGTTATTAATTATTGTGTGTTTTTTCTGTTACATGTATTACAGACGGTACTGTCACTACTGTGGTCATTTCATTGCAGGCGACCGTCATTAGATATTTGTAGTGAAAATTATATAGATGTATTAAATATGAAGACATGTAGTAACCTTTCCTAAATGACATGTGGAGCAGTGATAATGATCAAATGGACCGTAAATCGACTAAAAAACTAACATTTCTTTTATGACAACATGTCTCATAAATGTTCGCGCATCTTTTAAAATCTTGCCCTGTTCGACTTACTGCCTCTGAGAACAACGTTTGAAGTTTGACGAAACTCCAGTTCATGTACTGTTTATCAATCGTGTTATTGGCTTTTTTCCATAATCAAACAGGTTCATGCACACCTTCGTGTGCGCACTTTTTCTATTTTCGGGAGAGTACATATAAGGGGAAACAATACAATTATTGTCTAACTTTCAACCACAGTTGCCACCCTTAGCTGTGGTTGAAAGTTACTGTACTCTCTCGAAAATAGAAAAAGTGCGCAAATGACGGTGTGCAAAATGTGACTGACCGATCTACCGACCGACCGACCGAAGTACTTACAGCAGGTATTATGGTATTGAATGTGCATGCTCTGAATAGCCAGGTCTGTCCCCTAAATATCTAGAGTTGTTTATTCTTGGCACTAGGTAATGTTAATATCGAAAACAACAATTTCCTTTGCAATAATTATCTCGACACCCATACAACAGCTGGATATGACAGATGTGTTTTCTCAGACTGACTTATGTGAAAACTTACGATAAGTAAAGAAGGGCTTAATGTTATGTTGATAGTATCGACCTAGAAAGAACTAATAAAATCTACCACAGACATCAATACTAAAATCATTCAGCACATTGCACAACTAACAAAAAAAAAATACACACACACACACAAATTTTTAATTTTAATTTTATTGTATTTTCTTTTCAATTTTATTGGTTATTTAATTCTTTTTTTTACTAGATGCTAGACATTATTTTTAGAAAAAATGTTTACAATAAAACGGATATTTTTATAACTTCCAATAACAATAACGTTCTTATCAATTATAATTTCTAATTTGGTACACGTATATCACTTAAATAGTTTTGTATCGTTCGTTTAATCTTGACAATGAATAACGAACACAGTTGTTGCTGTCCACACAATTATCATGTGAAACCCTTGTGTGCCGCTAGGGACAAGTGTAACCACTATATTAATTATAAACATCCCCACCAGGCAAAACCAATTGGAACCACCACTGCTTCCATTCACCTGAAAGTACCAATAACAAAATACTTGGCCCTTTGGAATTTGTCCTTAGCTTGCTGGTAGTTATGGTGGTGTTCTTGGCATACACTAGTCTTTGCCTGCTTTCGAGATGTTTCCACGTTGTTGTGCAGTTGCTCTAGTTCACTATTGCAATATGGTTTGTAGTGCTTACGATCCCCTCTAGGTATTGTTTCACGAGCAGCCTGTAATATGCATCTGCTGAATTCATCGACTAACTTATTGATGTCTTTTTCTACAGACAGTTCTCTAGCCAGTATACTGGTACGATGCTGGTACATTGTTCAGTCTGCCTTCTTGTAGTTCCACCTATAGAGAGTACTCTTCTTGACAAGTTCATTTTCCACAATTAGGAAGACTGGCCGGTGGTCGCTGCCTCCAAGTTGTTTCCCTACAACACGTGTGGTGTTCCACTCCAGACCTGGTGAGTGGAATGCCAGGTCTGGTGTAGAGGTGGTGTGCCATGATCTCGAGTAGAAGGTTGGTGGGTCGATTGGCTGGTTAATCAGGAGAAGCCCATTGTCATCCTGCCAGTTTTTAAGCTCATCACCTCTCCTGTCCATGTGATCATAGCCCCAGCTCTGTGAGTGGCTGTTGAAGTCTCCGCACACAATCAGTCTTTCTTTTGCTGGGATTGTGTCTAGTGCCAATGGACGGTCACTCGGACAGTAGTAGTTGAGCAGGTGGAATTCTGTACTTTCTGTCCTGAGATGAAGCATCTGGTATTCCGCCCCCTCCATATATGTTTCTAGCTGACATGCACTAATGTTATTCCTCACGAGTGTCAGTATTTCCCCCTTTTGCCTGTCTATTCGGTCGTATCGGTAGCACTGGTAGCCTCTGATTTTGAAGGCTTTGTCTTTGTTGAGGTGGGTTTCTTGCAAGCAGCATACATTTACTTGCTCTTCATTCAAGATATTTTCGAGCTCTAGTTTTTTACTGTAGCCATCTCTTTTACTGTTGACGCCTTCAGCATTCCAGTGCATTGTTTTAAGTGGTCTTTGCTTTGCTTGGCCAGTAGCTCTATTCTCATGCCTCCTGGCTCCGTGATTCTTAATCTCTTGACGGGCAGCTTTATCACTATTATCCTTCTTAGTTATATACCGACTGAGTAATGCACGTCCTTTATCTTCATCGGTCTACAGACTCATTCTCACGGAGCTCAGAATATTAGGTATGGGTTGGCTTATATTGTTTCTATTCATTCGTCGATGTCAGGACCAGAATTTCCGTAAGGTCTTTTCCGTGCCCACCTATGTCACGAAGGCTTTCCACACTTGGTCCTTGGCTACAACCCCTGCGTTATTCATTGTACTTCTCTTTCGTGCTTTCGTCCATTCTTTCATCGCTCTTTCATTTTCTATCCATGCTTTTTCTACATCCTCAATCCAATGGTTGGGTGACAGGTGTTCTAGCTGTCTTTTTCCTGGCACTTTGAGGCAATATATGTAGAGGACTATTACAGTCACGTGAGCCTGAAGGGACTTAAAGTTTGCTTAGGCTTTCTGTGTCTGGTTACCCTCCCTTTTGCAATAAATAAATAAGTATATGGATTGAACAAGCAGAAACACTCGAATAAACTAACGACGTAACGACCAGACAGCCAGCTAGAGGTCTTTCACATAAATTTGCTTCTTAATGGCTAATACAAAAGTGAGTGCCCCCCCCCCCCACACCTCCCCACTAATTAAAAAAAAAGACAGAGATAACAAACAGCCCAGTGGTCAAAATGTTATAGAAATGTGTACAATATACCCCACTTACAACGGAGAGATCATACCTCTTGTCAGGTAGCGACTTGATGTCGAATCTCGGAAATAAGTGGAAAAACCAACATAACCATGTGATATTTTAAGCAAACGAGATATGGAAGTTAGGGGAAGGCATCCAATTTTACTTTCAAAGGGAAACAACTTAATCATTTAAAAACTATAAAACTAAATAACATATTTTCATTACTTATATAACGTAATCAATTTATTATATAAAGTTATTTCAGGCATAACAAATTCATATATTTTTATTAGTTCAATTTTATATTGCTAAAATGTTCTTTTGTTTTACATGTTTAGAGTAAACAAACGTTTAAAAATATAGAGTTTATGCACATGCTAAAGTAGTGAACACTTATATGCTCTGTTAATTTCAATGATAATACTACATTGCAAACGATTTGCAGTCGCAGACGTGCACACCAACATGTTTCATCGGCGCTCGAAAGCGCACTTCGACAATCATTTAAACACATTTTCTTTCTTGTTCGTTCCTCCTCTACCCTGGGGCCGACGTTGCTAATAGGTATGGTGTTCGTCTCTAAGTCTAAAGGTCCCGGGTTCGGTTCCCGGTACAGGGAATGGCTTTGATGGAATATTTGCCTAACCACTGGGAATTAATAATGAAATACTCCCCCTAATCCCCTGCATAGTGACATCACATACCTAGACTTCACGGATAATGGCGACAAAAATAGGAGGTCCCGTCTGCAAGTTGCGCCCGTTAAAAATTCTTCGGCAGTTGAAAATCGAAAAGAGTAGTCCATACGGCCGCTGACCAGGCATAATTTACATTGGGATCCTCGTGGTGCTTTAGAGTTTGTGCGCTGTGCTGAGATACTTCTTGTGTGATATAAAGGAGGAAAACGGAGCACTGATGGAGTTGACCGTGTGCATTGAAAATGGTCCTTAAAACAAAACGAACTAACCTCTTCTACCTTGGTGTAGAATTTGTTACAGGAAGGATTGGGGCGGCCTCTTCTCAATCACTTCTCCACTACGGCAGTACTCATTTTCAATTGTTGTACGTACCGATTACCTGGAATTTCCGGGTCGACACATTTCTTTCTCCTATGCAGCAGATATTTTGTATTTTCAAACATTCTTACACTCCTGACAGAGATAAGTCGTCATGTCTTCTTGGTTATCCGTGTCTCCCTGCTTTGCAAGAAACGGCTGACATAATAATTACTAGATAACCATGTTGATGAATCTCGGGTGTGGCCAACATCAGAATACAGATTAACACTAAAATCGCTCAGAGCATTTGCTTAATTGCTGATAAGGCCATGGTACGTTCTTCGCCAAGATCATAATACGCTGAAATTTTCATAGCCACTACAGGGAGACACCTTATGGGCAGACATCTTCTGTTACTAGGTCATCATAAAGGTCTTGGTACAGCCTATCGCCTGAGGTGATAACTTCCTAAATGACTTTATAATTGTTAGGATCTTAATTCACCCTTGCTTACAGTTGTGTGATGATGTCGTTTTAATTCTCCAACAGTAATTCCAAACAAACAGCAAATCTTATATAGTTGATAACTGCCAAGTGATCATATAATGTTTAATTCAACTTGAAGGAATACGAACAGTTTCATGTATATTATCAAAGTACATCAACGAAATCATCTTCTTTAGCTCCTCTAATTTTGTCTGCATATTTTTCAATATTATTGACAGTTTGGCAATGCTACTCCGCAGTTTCAGCCTTTGTAGCTTGGTTAATTTATTCCTCGTAGTACTTAATTAGATTCTTTATACTTTCTCCATCTACTAATACTTCAGGAGTGTCTTTTAATGATTTGGGCGCTCCACTTGGAGGACCCTCTACTTCATTAATTGCTAATTCTATCAGTTTGCTTATCTCTGCTATTTCGTTGCTACGTTGGTTCATAGCTACAACTTTTCTAGCTAAAAGTAATAATTATACTTTCTTTTCTTTGATCCTTAATCGCCGACCGTCAAAGCAGTCAGTGGCCATCTTGAGATTCTCGAAGACTGAGCCGGACTTGTGTGACAGTCTGTGTGAGCGCCTGGTTGCTACATCATCAGACAAAATCACGTCCTTGTGCTATGGCTCTCTAGATGCAACTAACTAAGAAAATATATTCTTTTACTAATCTCATAATTTGTGCAGGGCTTGCCGACTTAGAGCATTTTTCATTGGTTATACAAATTGTAAAGATTTATTTCATTAGCTACAACTATCGTTACCTACTTATTATAGAATTTAAATAAGCTCATGCAAATGAGGTGATGTAGTTCTCTTTTTAGCGTTGCTGGGCAACTCCCGCCAAAACGTAAGAGAACACAGTTAGACAAAGTTTTGTGCTTCGATTTCTTTGATGCATTTAGTAATTTATTCTGTCTTTATTTATTACGTTAACGTGGGTTACTAGCGTTAGCGTAGGTCATCCTGTCACATAAATATGGAATTTTGCTTCACAAAATATGCTTTTGAGTAAGTTGAGCTTGCAAGTTGTATATGCGAATCAACTTGTAAATATGGAGTCCTGATTCTCAAAATGCGCTTTTGTGAGTGAGTTGAACTTGATATTTTGAATATGTGTGACCGCTTGACCTTTCACGCTAGCTTTGTCCCTCCTACTTCACGATAAGCATTTATATGTGCTAGAAAATGCTACATGTAAGAATGACAGACCTTAAAAGCAAATAAGACGTTTTTACACAAAACGCAGCATTCATTCAAAGTTCAGTTGCCGTTACTGCTCTGACAGGGTAAACGTAGGTCAGTCCCAGATAATAATGAATGGGTTTTATAAGCGCGAAAGTGGGAAATGAATGTTTGTGTGATCTGGTTTTTTTTATCCTATTGTTAAGTTGGAAAAAGAAGAAATAGTATAAATAGAAGAGTTGTGGGCGATAGGTAGCGATTTCAGGACTTATGATTCCAAGGATACCATGATTTTAGACTAGAGGATTTTTACAAATAGCGTTAGGAGAACTTCGTCTTTGAGGATACCAAGACAAGTTTTTGAGTAAACAAATCAGTAAATATATTTCTTGTGGATATACATATATTATTCTATCTGAATGTACCTATATTATTCAGTTGGATTACATATTTTTTCATATAGGATAACCAATCATCATTGTGAAATTTACAGTGTTTGTCTAATTACATCAATAAACTCTAATTGAATTTTTCTACATTGCTGTTTGTGGAACTTTACAATAATTTCTTGTGGATATACGTTGTTGTGCTGAAACTGTTTTGCTGATCACCAAACTCAAAGGGAAGAACATTCCTGGGTTGAAAAAAATAACAAAAGGTCAAGTATTACGATCTCTGGCGGAACGCCAGTTAGCACTTGAACCACCACAACATATGAAGGATTAACTCTGACTACATAAAATCAATATAACTACTAGTGCCGCATTCAACTGACGCGGGCACATATCTTCAAATTGGTGCCGTGACCAGGATTCAGTATGGCCGGAATGTTACCCTCTCAAAAACATCACATCTGAAACATTTACAGAATATTTTATCCAAGAATTCCTACCAAGACATGGCTGTCCCAGACTCATCATATCTGATAACGGCAAACAGTTCGTTGGGAATCCCTTCAAAGCAATGCTCCAGAGGTTCAACATTACCCATACTACCACGAGTTATTATCACCCTCAGTCGAATGGCAGAAATGAACGCCTACACTCAACCGTGCATGATGTTCTCGCGAATTATATCAGTGGAAATACACAGTATTGGGATATTTACATCAACCAAGCATTGGAGGCCATTAGAGTGAATATAAACGACACTACTGGTATGTCGCCATTTTATATGCTCTATGGAAGAGAACCCTCTTTTCCCCTGGATAATATGTTACAACCCCAACGTAAATATGTAGGTGAAGACCCCATAGAAGTGATTTTAAGAGAGAAATTCAAAGTTCACCAAATAGCACATAAGAATACTGCGAAAGCATTTGTAAAGAAACAGAAACAACACGACAAGAATGTCAAGCTTGAAAGCTTTAACGTAGGCGACAGAGTGTACTACCGAAAGAATGTCCGTGATAACAAACTTGATGCCCGCTGGCTGGACGGCTTCAAAATTCTAGATAAGACAACCCCGACTAATTACAAAATCTGGAACGAAGAAAGAAATATCTTTACCAAGGCCCATGTCACGCAAATAAATAAAGATGAGCATCGACCCATTATACCACCTACAGAGACCACAAATAGGCCAATAAGAAAAGCTACATTATATTATCAACCATCCAGCACCACGTCAGAGTCTAGCACAGACAACGATGTTTCAGAAGCACAACAGCACACCTCTAAAAACGACCAATTTTGTGAAGCAGTCAACAGAATGAGACAATATAGAAGCACATCCGACAGTGAAGACGACATTCCCCCCGCTGAGTTACGCAAAAGACTAGAATATCGAAATACCAGGTTGCAGGCCGAGCAAGTTAATCCAGAACATCCTGACACCAGGATAGATTCACGCCAGCCTATTATACAACAAACATACTATAGAAATGAACAACCCTCAACAAGCAACTACCACTCTGATGAACAGTCGGATAGTGAAGACGAGACGCCCCCACAGGTGATTCAAAGTAGGGCAATTCACAACAATCAGCATATTGATGATAATGATACTCGACACACAGCACCGGCTAATGAAGAAATCACACAGCGCTACATGCACACTTGAGGAAGATATTATTCTTCCATCACCTCCATTGAGACACGAATCTGACCTGGATACAGCAGATCCCGAGAGTGACCACGAAAGTATGAACAGTCCAAACAACAATGAATTTCGCACAACAACGAAGCGCCCATATTCTGGCTCAACAGATGACTCTCCACCGTTAACAAAATGTGTGCGGTTACCTCAAGGCAAGTACGTATGAAATTGCGAAGAAAACGCAGACAGCCCCACAACACGCAGCATGAGGTGCACCATTTCAATACTACTTCATACTTACCCTCGACAACTGCAGCCACCCCCCACTCGACAGTGCGAAATGCGCCGTCCTCTTGTGATCAACTGTTGACAAAAGCTACCTTGAGGGACATCGCCAAGTTCCTCATGTCAACGTTCGTAAACGTCCAGTTCAACGATTATTAGTTTATTGGAGAATCAATCTTCTCTAATAACAAAAAGGTACTCACCCAGCTATAGTACCCAACGAGTGCTCTCTCTACAAATAGCACTCTCCCTCGTTACCCCCATCATCTAAAGTCACTAGTGTCCATTTTTTTTGGTAGGATATTTTATTTTTTCAGAAAGATGTCAGCCTCAGTCAAGATCCTGCTGATGATACTGACGATATTGACATTTACGACGTCTGCAACACCCACATATACTAACAAGTTATTATGGCGTCACACCACTGTGTTTTAATTGTATACAATTATTTCAGATTCTTCGTCGACATGGACTGTCATTAGGACTACATCTTTTACACCGCTATGTCAAGAAATTGAAGAACTTTTGCAAACATTCTATAACACTATATTATCCCGGTTAAACAGAACTTTAAATTATCACAGTTCTCTAGTTATAAAAATTTTTTTTTACAAGTGTTAGGTACGAAATCTTTATGATTAGAAGAGTTTCCACTGTACAAATTACACCACTTTTGCTTTTGAAAATCTTTATAATAGGACTTATGCTTTACAACAGTCTTTTTTTCCCCTTCTTGATGAATTTAGTGACAAAAGCAAACACACTATATGCACACACATATTTTTCCTTTGTGACAAATGAGAGTTTTTTGTTTAATGTGTTAACTCATAGTTTTTCTTTTGTGTTATGGAAAGACCGTTTTATAATGTTCAATCGCATCGAGAATGTATTTTGGCTATTTTTCTTAATGATGCTGTTTACCTCAATGATCGTATATGGCTTCTCACATTATTCAAGCCAACGACCCTTTCTCACAGATATACGACGAATCAGACGTCAAATTTATTCTTCCCTACACATCCAAACGCCTTTTCATTTCCTGTCACCTTCTCCGACATGCTTCATCACAGACAGACCGTTTCTAAATCGACGCACTATTCCGAGCATCCCCCACTTCAAAAGGAATTTACCTATGTTGACGTGTCTATCGAATTCTATAAATACTTCTTCGTAGTCTGGAAAACCCTTCTCGCATTCCTTAATTCCGTGAGACACTAGAGTGTCAGGACTATTGATTTTGCCTAGCATAATTGGTGTTTTAAATTTTATGCTGTTTTGTGTATAACTACCATATGTACAAGAAGATGATATGTCCACAACGGACATCGGTAAAAGATAATGAGGACATTGTTACCCCCACTGACACAGCTAACGCCTCTAAGCCCCCGAGTACATTCCCATGACTGACATTCGTTCCCCTCTGCTGAGGATTGTTTCGGGGTTTGCAAGCATGTGAATGTCTGCAGCATTCGCATGGTTGCACCACGAACCACTTCAGCTGAATGAGTACTGGAAAATCGCGCAAATCCTCAACACCCTCCCACGGTGATAAACCATACTCCGTCATTTATCCCAATATACACCCCCCTCCACTAAATAACTGAGACATATATATATTTTCACCTAAAATTTGACATGGTGCATTTTGCAAGTTGGGTAAAACTTATATGCTAATCAACACAGTTCGCGGATTGGCGAAATACTACATTGTTACATGCAAACCATGACGATTTCATGGGAAATCGCTAACATGATAACGGATATGTTCACATGTTGATAAACCTCGAACTGAGAAATAAACATCACATATAGATATACCTGTATTTTTCTGACCATTTGTCACGTTGTACGCGGAACGCTACAGTATATTTTCTTGACAATTTGTTGTCCATTATACCTTGTATTGAGAAATAAACATCACATATTGATGTACTTGTATTTTTCTGACCATTTGTCACGTTGTAAGCGGAACGCTACAGTATATTTTCTAGACAAATTGTTGTCCATTATTATGAACTTGCATTTGTATGCGGATTTTATATTTGATGACGAACCTATAAACAGTTTGGTACTTGGTTCAGGGTAACTGAGATAGTTCATACTCCAACACCCGATAATTTTTTGTATCGGTATAGTTGTCCTCCCTCATAGTAACGAATATTACATAAGTTGGAGATTAGAGACATTTTTAAATAAATACTTTGTAACTCCATGTACCCAGATTAATAATGCTATATTTATATTTTACGACGAACACATAGACAGTTCACCAAACCTGTCCAGATTTTTGGTGTTTAAGACCCATATACATCCTGGTAAATCACTGACCGCAGTGGCATAATTTGGGTCGCCTGTATCATATGATTGTATTATATTTACCACGTTCTATATTAACAGTTACGAGAGTGTACAGCTCCAGTTCATATTTTTTATAATAAATTTATAGATTAACATTGCCATGTATGTTTATTCCCATATATATATATATATATATATATATATATATATATATATATATATATATATATATATATATATATATATATATATATATATATATATATATATATATATATATATATATATATACGAGCTCGTATATTACATTTTTTTGCGTCCCACGGTCTGATGTTTGACCATTAGTTCTATGCTGTTAGGCTGATGTTCGTTGCAGCTATTACATTTAAGATTGTTAAATACTTAATGAATATTAATCACTTCTCTTAAATATTGCCAAAATATTTTTTGTTTTGTTTTTTATTTCTGTTGTTTGCACAACCGATGAAAATCGTATGCGATTATATATATATATATATATATATATATATATATATATATATATATATATATATATATATATATATATATATATATATATATATATATATATATATATATATATATATATATATATATATATATATATATATATATATATATATATATTAATGTTATCATTAAGTATGTTATCATTATGGTGATGACTAATACACAGTGTTGGTCATATTGATATTGTTAAGAAGTAGTGTACATCAATACTGTTCAATGGCGAAGTGTATTAACATATTTTATGTATCCCCCGTTTTACGCATTATAAATATACTGTGATCTCTCGTTTTACGAACAATTTTTTTCTCTCTCTAAGAGACCCTACCCATTGGTTAGTCGTTTATAACAACCACTAGCACGAGGTACTTAGTTGATAGTACGCAAATGTCTCCCTCTGGGATACATTTGTGTGGTCAGGGTCGTATGTGACCGCTTGACCTTTCACGCTAGCTTTGTCCATCCTACTTCACGATAAGCATTTATATGTGCTAGAAAATGCTACATGTAAGAATGACAGACCTTAAAAGCAAATAAGACGTTTTTACACAAAACGCAGTATTCATTCAAAGTTCAGTTGCCGTTACTGCTCTGACAGGGTAAACGTAGGTCAGTCCCAGATAATAATGAATGGGTTTTATAAGCGCAAAAGTGGGAAATGAATGTTTGTGTGATCTGGTTTTTTTTCTCCTATTGTTAAGTTGGAAAAGATCAAACAAGTGAAAATAAAGTCGAAATAACAGAATGTCGTCTGCAAAAAGGTCTAAAAGCTGAGGAGAGGAGTGCAAATGTTAATTATTGTGTCGTGTGGAAAAAAGGACGGGTCGTGTGAAAAAAGGCGGGAAAAAAGAAGAAATAGTATAAATAGAAGAGTTGTGGGCGATAGGTAGCGATTTCAGGACTTATGATTCCAAGGATACCATGATTTTAGACTAGAGGATTTTTACAAATAGCGTTAGGAGAACTTCGTCTTTGAGGATACCAAGACAAGTTTTTGAGTAAACAAATCAGTAAATATATTTCTTGTGGATATACATATATTATCCTTTCTGGATGTACCTATATTATTCAGTTGGATTACATATTTGTTTCATATCGGATAACCAATCATCATTGTAAAATTTACAGTGTTTGTCTAATTACATCAATAAACTCTAATTGAATTTTTCTACATTGCTGTTTGTGGAACTTTACAATAATTTCTTGTGGATATACGTTGTTGTGCTGAAACTGTTTTGCTTATCACCAAACTCAAAGGGAAGGACATTCCTGGGTTGAAAAAAATAACAAAAGGTCAAGTATTACGATCTCTGGCGGAACGCCAGTTAGCACTTGAACCACCACAACATATGAAGGATTAACTCTGACTACATAAAATCAATATAACTACTAGTGCCGCATTCAACTGACGCGGGCACATATGTAATCAACTTGTCAGCACTTGATAAAAGGTGAATGAAAATGCTGCTTCCACCGAATTAATCTGGGCGAGAAAGCGTCCCTATTAACTTAGGAATTGAAGGATGTCCTAAATGACAAATTATGTTATCCAGACGTACACTAGCGTCTTTCTGGTTATGTCAAACACGTACGGGGTAGACTCAAATCTCTGTTGGACTGAAGACACACAAAAGTCTTCGTAAGTTGTCACACTTAAGGTGGCATATACACCCAGAAATAGACAAAAAAATGTTATTTTTGATTTGCATATAATAATTGTGTTTTAAATATTTATAAGTCGTTTTACTTCGATATTCTTTTTGAATTATGTGTTTATCTGTAATAGTGTATGAGTTATCAATGTTCAAAGAGAATGAGTATGTTCCAAAAATCGCTGACTTTTAGTTTTAAAATATGCTTTTTTGCTAACCTTCATATTGGAAGGTATACCAAATAATAAACACTCCCTAGAAAAAATATACTCAATACAACGAATACAATTTATAATCCTTTTTCATCCATCATGGCAGTAAAAAAATAAAAACATAAATGTGATTGAAACTTTGAGTTAATTTGTGGAAATACGTGAATATATTTGTGATACTGAGAGAGTTAAATTTCACATTTCGTCTCCTTGCGTTTTTGAGTTCTCTTTTATTTAAAAAAAATAAAAAAAATAAAAACCCGTGGCGATCAACACCAAAGATTGATTTGTGGTACTAGAAGATGAATAAAAAAAGATTGTAACCTTTTCAAAAAATTTATTCTCGGCCCCATGACGTGTTCGAGGATGCTTTCTGTAACAAAAGTAAGATAATCTCTGCACGTTTTTAAGCATACCTTACAAAGACTGAAAAACGTGAGTATGCGCTCAGCGGGTATTTCAAGTGAAACTTTCGCAGTTGAGTTGCAACCGGTAATTGTTTCATGTCTCTCATCAAACTGGTCAAGTAGGTGAAAAAAAATAGAAATAGGTACATTCTTTTTGAGTCTTTGTAAGGTATGCTTAAAAACTTGCAGAGATTATCTTACTGATTATCCGACAGGAGCTAAAGAGGACATGAATATGTGTGTGTGTGTGTGTGTCTGTGTGGTGTGTGTGTGTGTGTGTGTGAGTGAGTGTGTGTGTGTGTGTGCATATATGCATGAATGAGTAGATGCTGATGTCCTTGGCGCAAATGCGACTTGAAGCCGGAGTATTGTGTAATTACCCGTGTAATTGTGGGATCGTACGGTATAATGAAGGTTTAATGTGACGCGAAAACATCAGTACTTAAGGGGAGGAGCGCCAGGCATTTCTCGGTTGAAATAAAAAAAATTAAGAATTTGGGATTAGTCCATTTTCTAATACTTTAGCATCTCCCGAATCTAAATATAACAGAATTAAATGTCCAAATGCATTCTAACAATATGTATTTTGACTTTGAAAAAGGTATGGTACAGACAGATTTTCTCAAACTCGACAAAATATGTCCAATTTAGACCTGGTTTCTTTCATAGCAACCAAGCTTACACCCCTACATATTATGCATCGTTGGATTCGTCCAAATCTACACTTTACTGTAAGCAGGTCACTTATTTCGGGATTCCAAATGCCAGATAGGAAATTTATAATTTCAAAGTCAACATTTAGGGTTTCCCCTCTATTCTAAATTTTTAATTGGCTGTGCGCGTTCACGTGACCGGCAACGACAAAATGGCCGCGTGTTTACGGAATCTCAGTTTCGATTTGTTATTGATGTGACAATGCCTAAAAAAACGAGATGCTCTCGTTACCTCCAACTGGAATAGGCCAGGGTTAGAGATGGAAGCAAGACTTATCCTACACTGCAGGTAAAACGTACTTATTGTGACGATATAATGGTAAAAACTGGGACATTGGTACTCAGGCAATGAAGGTTGAAATAAAGCACAGCGGACCGTTTGTTCGATGCGGCCTTTGACAAGAATTTAGAGAAGCAGTAAACAGGAGTAAGGGTTAGGCTTAGTGGTTGAAATGAAGCAGACAGGACCGTCTGTACGATAGTTCCTTAAATTAGAATTCAGAGATGCAGTAAAAAGGGCTAATGGTTACGTTAATGTATCCTAAACCTAACCTTAACGACGTTGGCGACTTACTGGGATGACATCTAAGAAAACGGCCCACAGTGACTCATTTCAACCAGGTTTAAGAATCTTAACCTAACCCTAAACCTTACGACGTTGGCTACTTACTGGAATGTCATCAAAGAAGGCGGCCCACGGTGCTTCATTTCAACCACCAGGGAGTTACATGAACTAGCTATTACGAGTAGTAGACAGTCAATTAAAAATCATCATGTTTTCCTTAGTTTACAGAATAACGGGTGACTTCTCATAATTCAGTACATTATCATGATTCTTGTAAGCATAGTGCATATTTGTTTCCTCAATTTAATGTTTGTTTCTTGTGTATTTTTATTGACATGTCTTGTCACAGATGCTTATGTGTTATTTAAAAAATGCCTGCCAGACATGTGCAACAGCTGGTTATTGGTACCAGAAGAAAGATTGGAAACTTCATCAAGTGGAAAGTGAAGCAAGGCTGTCATATACATTTTGAAGGTACTTACTTTTGAAACTTACTTTATGTTTCCCCTTGCCTAAGCATAGACATTCATGTAATTTATTTTGATCTCCATAAATATCAAGTTTAGAAACATATTTCATTACTTACATGTATTGTTTTGCTTCCATTGTACTTTAAGGCACAGTTTATTAATGCTTGTTTACATCTTTATTTGAAATTTTACTAATGTAAACATTTGCCTCTTTCTAGGAAGTTCAAGTGTCATGGAAGCTGAGGCAGGTAGTGATTTGTGAAGCTGTTCTCTGACGTGACTGAAATTTTGCTACACCGTGTAAAGTGATTGTGATAGCAAAGCATTCAATCAGATCATAGCAATTAAACCATATGGCCCTAATATTGCTGAATTTAATCAAGGACCTGAGGCTGCTATATTTTTCAAGAAAGTCCTGGGGCTGAACAGTGGAAAAGAGGCTTGTCGACTGGCAGGAGCAAGAAAGCGTTAAACGTCTGGTGCTCAGCTCTAAAATGGCAGAAAACTGCACTAAGAAAATGAAGGACATTTAGCACAAATCTCAACAGAAAACCAGACAAGAAACTGCAGAGGAAGCTGGATATGCTGCCGGTATGTTTTGCATGACTAGTAAGTTATTTTATTTTGCTGCAGTATTACATACTTATTTAATTATATTCTAATTATAACAAAAAATGTGATTTTAAAGAAATCATTATTCTCATACTAATTTTCTTATAACTTCCACACTTACGTATTAATTGACATAAGAATTGGCACATATATTGCCCATAATCTTTTAAAACTGTTTATGTGATGGATTTTAAGTATCTGATCAAACTTTTGGTTAATTGACAAAAGTAATGTAAAATTTAGTAAAATTTGTTACTATTTTAGACGCTATTTTCAAAGTCCTACATTTTTTTTTGTATAAAAGAAATCAAAAATCCATCACTGGAAAAGTTTTAACATATAATGATAAACACTGTGTTCATATTTGGTATTCATAGCTTAATAAATAAAAAAGCTTTAGCAAATTGAAATAGAACAAAGAATCCAATATTGCTCAGCTCTAAAACGGCAGAAAACTGCGCTAAGACAAGGAAGGAAATTAGGCACAAATTTCAACAGAAATCCAGATAGGAAGCTGCAGAGGAAGCTGGCTATGCTACCAGTATGTTCTAAATGACAAGTAAGCAATTTTTCAGGGGCAATATTACAGACTTATTTAATTGTAGTCTATTTATGGAGAAAAATGCGATTTTCTCAAAATCTAATTTTCTCATCCTAATTTCCTTAAAACTTCCACACTTATGTGTTAATTGACATAAAAATTGGCACATATGTTGCCCATAATCTTTTAAAACTTTCACATTGCTGGATTTTGCGTATCTGATCAAACTTTTGATTTATTGCAAAAAGTAATGTAAAATTTATCAAAATTTGTTACTTTTTTTAGACACTATATTCAAAGTCCTACAACTTTTTTTGTATTAAAGTTATCAAAAATCCACCAATCGAAAAGTTTTAAAATATAATGACAAACGTTGTGTTCATATTTGATATTCATAGCTTAATAAATAAAAAAGCCTTAGCAAATTGAAATAGAACAATATAATCCAATATGGCCGCCGTTTCTATGGCAACCAGTAGTGCAGTGCCATAAAACTCTTCATTTTTCGTATCTAGTATTGATATAGGTTAAGTCTGTGCATTTTCATTGAAATCCAGCAATTAATAACGAAAATAGCATTTCAGGGTAGCTCCTCCCCTTAAGAAATCATCTTCAACAGGTATTCAATATGCAAACGTGATGGCCACATTATTGTAATAGTAGACACGCCTATGTCTATTCAATTCACAGAATCTGTGACTGAAGTGGTAAAATTTCTGTTCTCGATACACAATAATTAGTATGCCGACAAAGATCAAAGGATTTCATCCGTTTATTGGAACTGGACAAGATGCACAGATATAAAGTATATATTTGTTGGGTCTAACCCAATATAACATCGTATGCAAAAAATGGCATTAATACGTTCGACGGTTAATCAGATAATTACATTTGAAGTTGGGCAAAGCTAGTGAAACGTGCTATAGATTGTTCCCCAAATCATATTACATTATTTCCAGAAATCCAGAGGGTCAGCGGATGCTTCACGCTTGCACTGTTATTCACGAAATATGCGTTTATCTGTCTTGGCCTGACTAATAAAAATATTTTGTTATTGGTACTATCAGGTGAATGGAAGCAGTGGTTGTTCCAATTGGTTTTGCCTGCTGGGGATGTTTATAATTAATATAGTGGTAACACTTGTCCCTAGCGGCACACAAGGGTTTCAGATGATAATTGTGTGGACAGCAACAACTGTGTTCGTTATTCATTGTCAAAATTAAACGAACGATACAAAAATATTTAAGTGATATACGTGTACCAAATTAGAAATTACAATTGATAAGAACGTTATTGTTATTGGAAGTTATAAAAATATCCGTTTTATTGTAAATATTTTTTATAAAAAAATGTTTAGCATCTAGTAAAAAAAGAAATTTAATATCAAATAAAATTGAAAAGACAATACAATAAAATTATAAATTTGTGTGTGTGTGTTTTTTTTTAGTTGTACAATATGCTGAATGATTTTAGTATTGATGTCTGTGGTAGATTTTATTAGTTCGTTCTAGGTCGATACTATCAACATAACATTAAGCCCTTCCTCGCTTAACGGAAGTTTTCACATACGTCAGTCTGAGAAAACACATCTGTCATATCCAGCTGTTGTATGGGTGTCGTGATTATTATTGCGAAGGAAATTGTTCTTTTCGATTTTAACATCACCTAGTGCCAAGAATAAACAACTCTAGATATTTAGGGGACAGACAACGATATCCCCATATGGCTATTCAGAGCATGCACATTCAATCCAATACCCGCCATAAGTACTTCGGTTGGTCGGTCAATCACATTTTGCACACCGACATTTGCGCACTTTTTCGATTTTCGAGAGAGTACATTAACTTTCAACCACAACTAAGGGGTGCAACTATGGTTGAAAGTTAGACAATAATTGTATTGTTTCCCTTTCTATGTACTCTCTCGACAACAGAAAAAGTGCACAAATGAAGGTGTGCACGAACAGTTTGATTATGGAAAAACGTCAACAACACGATTGATAAACAGTATATATATGAACTGGAGTTTCGTCAAACTTCAAACGTTGTTCTCAGAGGCAGTAAGTCGAACAGAGCATGATTTTAAAAGATGCGCGAACAATTACGAGACATGTCATAAAAGAAATGTCAGTTTTTTAGTCAATTTACGGTCCATTAGATCATTATCACTGCTCCACATGTCATTTAGGTAAGGTTACTACATGTCTTCATATTTAATACATCTATATAATTTTCACTACAAATATCTATTGACGGTCGTCTGCAATGAAATGACAACAGTAGTGATAATACCGTCTGTAATGCATGTAACAGAAACAACACACTATAATTAATAACATGTCAATGTTGACGGGTTAATGCTAGTTTAAACACAGTTTCCCTGATTTGTGACGTCTAGATTTGTAAAACGGAAACTATTAAAATAACTCTTTTGCAGTCGTTGGGATGACCTTCAGATAAGCCGCAAGCTGGGAAAGGATCGGAATGTAAAGCGCGCGCGCAAATGAAGTTGGAATGGGAGGGAGTAACATTGACGATTGGAGCGAAAGACAATGAGAGAGAGAGAGAGAGAGAGAGAGAGAGAGAGACAACGAGAAATTGACAATTGCTCAACGGAGAATAATAGTGGTTTTAATATATTTATGGAAAATTTGTATTTTTCGCTCTCTTTTCCATCATCTTCCGTCATTGAATGTTCAATCACATTTCGCTCTTTCATCGCTGCTAAAGTTAATCTTTTAATCACCACTAGACTTTAACACGCTTTTGATATTTTCGGCCAACTGGCGTGATCGAGTCGACCCCAGATTTCTTTGTGAGAAATCTGGTGAAACACACATGGGCATGGTACAACTTCTTTGGAGTAGTCCGTGTGCAATGAAGATAATCCTTCAAACAAAACCAAACCAAACAACTTGTTTGATATCCCTTTCTCCCTGTAAATATTGTCAGACATACCATCTTGGTATTTTGATTATTGTTGACGGAGCCCGCTGGACAATAGAGTTTAGCCTTTTTATGGGTAGTCCGCTGTTCAAACAGACGACATGTCACCACATTGTGGAAGAATGGACCCACGCAAACAATAATCTTCGGACGAGGGACTTCAAAGGACCGTGACACAGACAATCTTTGTTTCCAAATGGTAGCCGATAGTAGAAGGATAGGAATCTTAGATATGAAAAAAGGATAAAGGAAGCCGCAGGCAAGATAATGAAATAAAATTGACACGCAAAGCGATAAACAGATAGAAAGCTTTGTGATAGTTAGAAGGCGTGTGATTTTTTTTTGCATTATCTGGCAATCAACAAACTCCTGTTTGTCATGGAGCACTGCCTTGACAGTTTATGTCGAATAGCCCATTCCACTTTAGCCACTGACCCGCTCTGAGAGGAGGCAAAAGAGATCCAAGGCCTGGTCTACCACATGGGCTCTTGGCAATTGGTTTATGGGTGGAGTTATACGTCACCGGCCCAATGGATCCATCTGGGTCGTTTCAGAAATATAATGTAGCGTAATGTTCCCGGAGATGAGTACAAAGTTCTCAAAAGCGTGGTGTAGAGAATATCGCAGTGCAAAGCCTGCAATTAATTTGGTGTGGATAAAATAATTAATATCTGTTGTGTATTGTGTTCTTAACGGTGTTTGCGAACAGGAAAAGGAGGTTAGTGAATCTTTTAAAAACTATCAAAATGTTTTCTTAGTCTTTAGTTAATATCACTTTTGCACTTAGCATCATAGCTAAATGTGCAGAAGACCGTTTTTCAATTAATCTTTCTCATAAATGATCAATTAAATCGAAAGAATTTCCGCTAAGATGATAGGAGGTAATTGATAGTTCATACTTCACTTCATCTACATTGTTAGATCAACCGTACAGATTTGCATGTGCATATACTCTAATGCGCAATATATTTAACCCGTATCAAGTGCATCTCATGTCATACATAATTACTAGAGAATTGAAATCACCATGTTTGAGGAATAGTATAAAAGAAAGTCAACCATTGATATTAAGTGTGAAAACTTACGAAGACTTGTGTGTGTCTTCAGTCCAACAGAGATCTGAGTCTACCCCTTACGTGTTTGACGTCTAAATAGAAATACGCTAGTGCACGTCTGTGTCGCATATAGATCTATGATCAATACATTTTCTATATTCTTTTCTTTTCTACCCGTGTCCTCTACTTTATTATCGCTCTTTTATCCTTTCCGGGTTTTTTTTTCGCATCCGTTCGTTTGCGACAAAATATATATTTCCCATTCTGACTTTACCGTTTCTTTTCTCTTACTAGAAACGCATTTTATTACATCAGATGTCAGTCGCTGCAGGTAGACGACAAACTGTGAATATCCGTCTAGTCAGACAAGGGAGCAGACATATCGTATAGCATTTCCATCGGACACGTAGCTTCTACGGCTAAAGTTCTCGGCGAGGTGTGGAAACTGCCATGTGCCTCGACCAGAAATGAGACATTCGTCTAGCATTTCCATCTGACACGGTACTCTGTGGCCAGTTTCTTAGACGGAGGTGTCAAAGACTCGAAGTGGCAGTTTATGGAAATCTCTTGGTTTACGTAAGTGTTAAGAGGAGAGGGGAAGACGGGGGGGGGGGGGTTCGAAATAATGTGGGATCCTTTGTCTATTTCATATAACTTAACCGGAGTTTTAGATTTCATTCACTCAGTAACTTCGCAGTCAAGACTAGAACAACCTACGTTCGATTCCTAAGAATCTCTGTTGATAGAAGATGGCATTTAGTTGGTCGAAGTGAATTTCGATTCCTAAGAATCTCTGTTGATAGAAGATGGCATTTAGTTGGTCGAAGTGGATTTAGTTCTTAGTAGTTCTGTGTTGAGGTGAATATAATCTAGTATTTTGCGAGTGATTAAGTGTTAAATCGCTTATTACATTTTACTAGTTAGATTTCTGTGCAGAAGAAATTAATATTAAGTCTGTTACATTCTCTAGTTGACGTGTTTCAGTGGAAAGCAGAATAAATTATAATTTCTAGCTTAACTCATGCAGCGATAATAAATTTAATTAAACTACTAGAAATCAGTCGAGAATATTTTAAACTAACTGATAACTGCACTGATTCATCATTGAGTATTGACGAAATACACATGTATTTCTAATTCATGATGATTGATTTTATAGATATAACTTATTTCACCGGAAGTTTTAAACGATAAGTCAAGCTCTCTGCTTGCAGTTTATAATGTAAGTTATCACCGAGTACATTGTATGTATAAGTATTTTATATGTTGTTTTTATTTATTCAGTGAAAACTGGGATGGCCCAACTTTGCCAGCGTTTTAGTACAACTGAGAGAAGAATCATTTTATCTTTAAAAGACTAAATGTCAATACTGTGCCTAGTGAGCCAGATCATATTTCTTCACAAACTCTCTAGTACATTTCAGCCCTTGTGTCAAGTAAAATATTACAAACATTACCAAAGAATTTTAAACTCAGGTGTCACGCCAGTACTATTATATGGCTCTGAAATATGGAGAACAAAAAACAAACAACCAAAAAGCTACACTTTCATAAGTTAACATTCCGACATTTTTTTGAAAACTTTTGGTGCGACCAAGAATTTTACCTTTGATCGAAGTACAAACCAGTCATTTTCCTAAAGAAGGGAAACCTCGTGATTCTGACACTGAGTGCCCGCCTACATTAATTTGTACCTGAACTGATAAAGTGACACTAACTTAACTCTGAACAAAAAAATATCGCATGAAGAGGACGCTCCCCGGACCCCATTGGATAAAACCAATAAAAATCTGCAGAGCTGGGATCCGCTTCATCACAACGACAACAGAGTAAAGGTGGTGGTGTCCTAAATTTGCACCAGACGGCGAATACCAGCAGGCTATTTGGTAAGAACGCATGTCAGGGGCCCTGATGAAAGAACAGAGTGAAAGTGACTGAGTGAGTCTTTTATTGTTGTATTTTGTCACCCATTTTGCTGTCTTAAATTTCTTTATGCAAGTTTTTTTGTTTTGTTGCTAACAATATTTTTCCTTAGGATAGATCAGAATATCCAAGCCTGTTCGTATCTTTAAAGGGAAATCATAGACTAAATCATATGTATCCGTGACTCTTTGTGGCTATCACTTTTCTTCCAACAGGACTATGGGCTATACATCGGGGGAAAAGATCATACCAATGGGTCTCTCATTCTTGTAGCAATTCCTTGACTGTATAACTATTTGTATATGCTTGATGTAATTTTATGTGTTGTGATGGAATTTTAGTCTGATAATTAAAAATTCTATTTAACTAAATCAGTATTGTGGTCAGTTCGTTCCCAAATATCTATATTTTTCATTGTCATAGTTTTTTCACGTTTGTGCGTCTACTATCGTCACTTATGTGTGTGGGTATGTGAGGTCCTATATATATTAATATATATTATATTAGATGTGTCTGACTAATCCAACTCTGGTTCTAGATGATAGGCTGACTGAGAGAAGCTTCTCGAGGGTCAGAGACAGAATCTACTACATTTCCTCCACCCCACTCGTGAAATCTAGTTCTATTTTATCACCTCCCACTGGGCTATCACTTATTTCTATATCTATTCAGAAGGGACCAAACTAAGTCTTAATCACCTATCACAAATCTACGACAAATGTGGACTCGTCTATCGGGATTTTGAATTTAGAATAGGAAGACGAGTACGATAATTATATTAGCTCGTCTGTAGGATTTCTGTTCTGTATTCTGAAATAGAGTTGTTGTTGTTGTCGATATCTCATAGCTGCTGAGCATATCTACTCTTGGCAGCCCAATGCCATTCTTAAAAAAGTGCAGGTTTTCTGCAGTTGTTTTAACGTTCCATATAGTGAGTTGGTGACTGTCAGAGGTGTCTGTAAAAGTTTTTTCCTAGCGTTTGTGAGTGATGGACACTCCATGAGGAGGTGTCTGGTTGTTTCATAGGGATGAGAGCAGTGTCTACACATGGATACTTGCTGAGGGTTGATACGGTTTAGATGGCTATTGACTCTGGCGTGTCCTGTTCGGAACTGAAAGATAAGACTTTGGTTTCTCCTGCTGAGTCTGTTTATGTTGTCATTGTCTTTTGAGCAGGTCATTTCATTAAAGACATTTCGGCCAGCTGTTCAGCCAGATTTCCCTTGTGTTGTTTCTGAGAATCTGTTTGACTGTTCTCATGCTGCAGAGTCTGTCCTTTTGTTGTTTAGAGGCTCCTGCTTTTGCAAGTCTATCAGCTGTCTCATTTCTAGTTAGATCACTGTGTCCAGGGATTCACTGTAGGGTTACACTGATGGAGTAGGCTGTGATCAAGTTGTGAACCGTTCTTCCTATAAGAAAAATGTCTTTGTTTTCATATGGAGTCTGTTTAAGTGCTTCCAGAACAGACATGGAGTCACTAAAAATCACTATATCTGATGGCTTTCGTTCCATAAGGTCAAACTGTTGGTGTAGTAATTCAATGGCTGTCTTGATGGCCTCAGCCTCCGCTTCATAATTTGAACAATTCTCACCACATGAGTCACAGAACTCATAAGAGGATCTATCCAGGTACCATATGCAGACGCCGTACCCTGCAAAAGAGGTGGTCTTGAACCATCTGTGTAGGCCTGTATTGCTGACGTTCGGTAGCTATTTATGGTCTCCAAGGCACACGTCTTAAAGATTGTGGGTAGTGTTTCCTTGTTGGCCGTTTTATCTATCAGTTGTGTTTTGACAGTTGGTTGATGGAAGTTTTCCCAAGTGGGTGGTCCAAAGTATTTGTTTTCCAATTCTCTCTCTTGCGGGAGATGGTGTTTATCATTTTCCTCTTTGGCTATGTCCAGGAGAGATAGTTGTTTCAGTCTTCGTGTTTGTTTCCAAGTGTCAATAAGTACTTTATTTGGGTGGTCTTTCTCTTGTCTCCTGTATCTCTCTACAGCTTCAGTCAGTGCTCTTTTACGCCTGATATTCAGCGGCTCTATATTGGCATCTATCTCACATACGGCTGTGGGTGTTAATCTCATCCCTCCGCAAATTAACCTGAGAGCTTGGTTCTGCACACGGTCTAGAGCTGAGATGGTATTAGTACTCACAATGGTCTGGAGGGGGAGGTTATAGTCTATCGCTGATCTCACATAGCCAAGATATAGTTGACAAAGGGTTTGTTTATCCGCTCCCCAATTTGTACTAGCTAGCCGTTTGATGAGGTTTAGGCGCATAAATGCTTTTTCCCTGAGGTTGTGGATGTTTCCATCCAGTTTCAATTGTCTGTCCAGTTTTACTCCTAGATAGACTGGGTGCTCCTCTTTTGTTAGTGTGTCCCCACTCAGTTTGATGTTGATAGGTCTTTTTGCTATTTTGTGGCCGCGGGAGAAAGTGATGTATACAGTTTTCTGCATATTGATTTTAAGTTTCCACAGTTCACAATATACTGACATTGTAAGGAGAGCTCTGTTGATCTTGGCTTTTGCCAGGATGGGATATTTGTCAGTAGTCCAGATGGCAAGGTCATCAGCAAACAGCGCCTACGACACATTCAGATGTTTGGCAAGGTCGTTAATGAAAATGAGGAAAAGGGTGCAACTTAAAGGAGAGCCTTGAGGCAGTCCTTCTTCCAGCGTTCTTTTCCGTGAAATTGCACCGGCATAGTTGGTAGCTATGGTTCTATTTGTTAGGAAGGCCTGTATCCATCTAATCATTTTCCCTCCTATTCCCATTCTTCTCATCTTTAGCAAAAGTCCCTTTCTCCAAACTCTGTCGTAGGCTTGCTCAAGGTCGATGAACACAGCTATTGTACTTTTTCCTTCTTGAAAGCCATCCATCACATTCTGTGTAAACCTGAAGAGGGAGTCATCTGTGCGGCACTTACGTCTGAAGCCTGCCTGGTTGTTGTCCAGAAGGTTCCAGCTTTCCAACCACCAGTATAGTCTGTTGTTTACCATTCTCTCGACCAGCTTGCCCAAGCATGAAGTGAGGGATATGGGCCTATAGCTTCTTGGTGTTCCTGGTGGTTTCCCTTTCTTCAATATAGGCAAGATGGTTGCTGTCAGCCATGCTGATGGTAGCTGTCCCTCGTTCCACGTTCTATTGATGAACCATAGAAGTGTCTCTTTTGCCTTTGGCCCTAGTTGACAAATCATCTCATTTTTAATTGTATCTGGTCCTGGAGCTTTATTTTTGGCCAGTTTCCTTAGTGCCATTCTCAGTTCTTGCGGACGGAACGGATCATCGAACGCACCCATATTAGTCTGATCTATGTTACGCGTGGATGTGTTCTTTAGGAGCACTTTGTCTAGTTTCTTTCCACGTCTTCTGAGACTTTGATGATACTATTTTCTGCTATGTCAGCTGAAACAAATGTCAGATCTCGCCGGCTGGTCTTGCCGTGTGCCCTGTGTAAGAGTGTTGGTGGAGTTTCAAAGTTCTGCAGCAGCATTAATTTGGTACTGCTGCACAGCTCCTCAACGTCTAGACCCCTACTGTTAAACCGCCTGTATCCTAGAGCAGGAATGTGAGCATTAAAATGACCAGCTACGACAGTTTTCTTTAGTATGGGCTCGAACTCAGGCAGACCTTTTGATGAGGTCGGGGGACAGTAAATGTTGTGTAGTGTGTACTTGGTGCTATCTTTGCCCCATAGCTTTATTACTTGGTGGTCGATATCCCCCTCAGGGTTGTTGGTTACTGTGGCTTGGGTATCATTTCTGATTAAGGTCATGATGCCTTGGCACTTCAGGCATTCACATTTGTACTGTGTATAACCTATGATGTTAATTTGTATCCGTGGGAATATTGTTTCCTGCAGAAGGGCTACTTGTACTTGATTTTCGTGTAGTATTTTTGTAAGCTCAATTGTCTTGTTCTGTAGTCCAGCTATATTTAGCTGTACAATGTTAAGGTTCCCCTTCTCTGACTTTTCACAAGGAGGAGGGGATTTATCTCTCTTGCGCGGGCCTTGGTAACCGAGGCGACGCCCGAGCTCGTATGGAATATGTTGTCTGACTGGCATTGGAGGTATTGGGTGTTTGCTGCAGACATCTCCCTCCCAAAGAATGCAATTGGTGTGTCTTCCTCCATGAGTATTGGGTCAATTTGCTTGGCCACTCACCTTTTTGGCTCTAAAGATCACTTCGCTCTGGAGGTTCAGGTGGGGGTTCACAGAGATGCATTCCCCGCTAGTCACAAGCGCTCATGATGCAGGCCTTATTTCTTCGTTCTGTGGCTGAGCTTGTGCTGTGGCTGTGTCACGTCCTGCATCCTATGCCTTCACGATTTTCCCCAGCACAGTGGTTCTAAATTTCCATTGAGTTTTAGTGGCTTTGCTTCCCGTGTCTCAGGAGTTGGACACAATCTGACGATGGGTGCAATGTCAGGTCACATGAAACTCTTGCTGCAGCTGGGACATAGGGCAGGGCCCGGATCCCTTCTAGGTAAAGACTTATCTTTTACTATCACCACTTCAGGATCCTTGGTGAGGTGTATCGTGGATTGGACAAAGAAAGATTGGTAGGCAAGTAGAGAAGAGAGAAGGTAGCATTTAACCCATGAGTGGGGTTTGGGTTGGTGTTGACCAGAGCATGGTCCACTCGCCGGTGTATTGCGCTTACTCCTTAGGAGGAGTCTCAAACAACTCCCGACCCAGTTATACCGCCAGGCACGCGGTCGCCCCCATAGCAAACTCTGTGAAAACGGGGTTACCACGTGAAAGTGCTGCTATGGACACGTTTGTACAGGAGAGGCCATATGGTAGGAGCTTACTACAAGACAGTAGCTTCCGCATCGCTCACTGCACCTGGATATGAGAGGCTGTGTGTTCGCATCAACATCCATTGATGTAGGTGGGACGTCAGAGCCCGAACCCTACATAGACCCCTAGTAAATAGAGAAAAAATAAAGAATCTGATTTAGTACAACGAGAAATAAATTAACAAAGCTACAAAGACTGAAACTGCGGAGTAGCAATGCCAAACTCTCAATAATATTGAAAGATATACAGACAAAATTAGAGGAACTGAAGAAGACGATTTTGTTGATGTAGTTTGATAATATACATGAAACTGTTCGTGTTCCTTCAAGTTGAATACAGGTTTATATGATCCCTTGGCAGTTATCAACTATATATGGTTTGCTGTTTTATTTGGAATTACTGTTGGAGAATTAAAACCACATCATCAAAAAACTGTAAGCAAGGGTGAATTAAAAACCTGTAAATTATAGTCATTTAGGAAGTTAACACCTCAGGCGATAGCCTGTTCCAAGACCTAAATGATGGCCTAGTAACAGAAGATGTCTGCCCATAAGGTGTCTCCCCGTAGTGGCTATCAAACTATTAGCGTACTACGATCTTGGCGAAAAACGCGCCATGGCCTTATTAGCAATTAAGCAAATGCGCTGAGCAATTTTAGTGTTAATCTGTATTCTGATGTCGACCAAACCCGCGATTAATCAACATGGTTATCGAGTAATTATTATCTCAGCCGTTCCTTCCAAAGCAGGGAGGAAGGAGTAACCAAACAGACATGACGACTTATGTCTGTGAGGAGTGTAAGAATTTTTGAAAAACAAAAATGTCTGCTACATAGCAGAAAGAAATGTGTCGACCCGGAAATTCCAGGTAATCAGTACGTACAATAACTGAAAATGAGTACTGCCGTAGTAGAGAAGATATTGAGAAGAGGTGACCCCAATCCGTCCTGTGACAATTTCTACACCACAAGGTAGAAGAGGTTTGTTTGTTTTGTTTTAAAGACCATTTTCAATGCACACTGTCAACTCCATCAGTGCTCCGATCTCCTCCCTTAGATCGCACAAGGAGGATCTCAGCACAGCGCACAAATTCTAAAGCACCACGAACTTCCCAATGTAAATTCTACCAAGGTTCTGCTAGTGCAGTGGCCGTATGTTCTACTCTTTGCGATTTTCAACTGCTGAAAGATTTTTAATTCTGCGCAACTTGCAGGACCTCCTTTTTTTCGCCCTTATCCGTAAAGGCTAGGTATCTGATCTCACTACGCAGAGGATCAAATGGAGTATGACATTGTTAGTTCCTAGTGGTTATGGAAATATTTCATCAAAATCATTCCCTGTACCGGGAACCGAACACGGTACCTTTAGACTTAGAGACGAACGTTATACCTCTTAGCCACTCCAGCCCCAGAGTAGAGGAGGAACGACTAAGAAAATGTGTTTAAAAGATTGTCGAAGTGCGCTTTCGAGCGCCGATGAAACATGTTAGTGTATACACCAGAGGCATTTTTGAAATTATCATTGAAAGTGACAGAGCATATAAGTGTTCACTATTTTACGATGTCCTTTAACTCCATATTATTAAAAGTTTGTTTAATCTAAACATAAAAAACAAAAGAACATTTTGACAATTTAAAAAATGAACTATTAAAAATAGATGAGTCTTTTATGCCTTAAATAAATTTATATAATGAATTAACAAAATTAAATAAGTAATGGAAATATATTATTTAGTTTTATAGTTTTTAATTAGTTAAGTTGTTTCCCTTTGAAAAAAAATTGTATGCCTTCCCCAACTTCTCTATCTCTGCTGCTTAAAATATCACATGGTTATGTTTGTTTTTCCACTTATTTCCGAGATTCTACATCACGTCGCAACCTGACAAGAGGTGTGATCTCTCCGTTGTAAGTGTGGTATATTGTGTCAAAGTTTATAACATTTTGACCACTGCGCTGTTATCTGTCCTTTTTTTTAATTGGGGGGATTGGGAAAATGGGGGGGGGGGGCGCTCACTTGTGTATTAGCCGTTAAGAAGTAAATTTATGTGAAAGACCGCTAGCTGGCTGTCTGGCCGTACGTCGTACGTTTATTCGAGTGTTTCAGCTTGTTCAATCCATATACTTATTTATTTATTGCAAAAGTGAGGGTAACCAGACACAGGAGGCATAAACACACTTTAAGTACACTGCAGGCTCACGTGACTGTAATAGCCCTCTACATATATTGCGTAAAATTGCCAGGAAAAAGACAGCTAGAACACCTTTCACCCAACCACCCTGGTGGATTGAGAATGTAGAAAAAAGCGTGAATAGAAAATGAAAGAGCGACGAAAGAATGGACGAAAGCGCGAAAGAGAAGTACGGTGAATAATGGAGGGGTTGAAGCCAAGGACAAAGTGTTGAAGGCCTTTGTGACACAGGTGGGCACGGAAAAGACCTTACATAAATTCTGGTCCTTACATCGACGAATGAATAGGAACAATATAAGCCAACACATACCTAATATTCTGAGCTCCGCGGGAATGAGTCTGAAGACCGATAAAGATAAAGGACGTGCATTACTCAGTCGGTATATCACTCAGACGGATAAAGGTGATAAAACTGCCCGTCAAGAAATTAAGAATCGTGTGCTGGAAAATTGATTCAGAGGCCAGATATATTTCGACCTCATATCTGACGAAGACGTGATGTGTACGTTAAAAACAAGTATAAACACTGCTCCGGGTCCTGATGGTGTACAGTATCAACACATCAAAGAGCTTGATGACAGAGGTATTATGCATGTAGTGATGGATTTTAACACTGTCACTGTGACTACTAACTATTAATTTATTTTACCATTTCGTTCCATATGTTATTAACTCTTTTAATTTTCTGTTTTCCTAGACATTTTATATTCTTCTTTTCTTTCATTTCCACCTTCTCAAACCCCACCCGAAGTTTGTTTACGTTCTGGCTGGCCTTCAGAATAAATTCCAGCTACGGTCAGCGTAGCGGTAACGTAATGTTATCTAAACGCACCTGTGGTTCGTGACCAGAGAAACATTTCTGTTACGCCTAAAGCGTTTGAACGAGCGAAGACGGTTTCTGTGTAGACACGGCTCGTTAGCAGGGATCAAATCTTCTGCGGTCGGTAAACGAGTTTGATTCTCAACAAGGGGGAGATAACAATCGCGGTCAGTCTGGGTTTTGCCCCTTAGACAAGGTAGAGCATAATATTAGGCATTTCTCTATCTGGGGAACTTTCGCACGATTTCTGTTGTCTTTGATGTAGTCTCTAAGAGAAGCCTCTGTCTTACTCGGTATTACGTGGCACGCCGATACATCTGTAGACTCAAGCCATGCCAGGTATTTTTTTGTAAACTATAAGAGTGAAGGGTTTAATCAGGTAAACACACTCGTGAATATTCCTGGCCCGTAGATGACCATATGAGACTTAGGCAGAGTTAGCACGGCAGAACTAGAATGTGTTTGCCTATGTTCTTGTCATTTTTCGGGGTGAGTTGACATATCTTATTAATATATGATATATTCATGTTAGCTTTTTATATATCTGATAGGAAAGTGACTTGAATTCATTTCTGAGGACTTCTCCTAGTAATTTAGTTCAGTGATAATGTAGAGCTGTCTACGGCCTTAGTTAAGCGGTGCTTAAACTGTTACGGTTTATAAGGGGAAAGGATAAACTTACAATAACAGATACTAGGCGTAGAATCAGTTCATACAATGCTTACCATTGGGTTAAGAGTCAGCAAAATTAACTGTCATTTCTGCAAGATAATGTCAGAGGTGGATCACTCACTTAACACTGAATTATGGGAGAAAGTCACTTATTCTTTTTTGATAGATACTTCTAGTGGCAAGGGAGAATCATTTTATGCTTACTTGTGTGGCTAGGCACTAGTCTATAACTTTCACAGAAAGCAGTCACCAGGCATAGATATAATTATATCTTATGATTCAGCCACAACTGTATTATTATAGCAAGAACATTGCATTTTCTATGTACTCATTTGTGGAATGTTAATATATTTCCCCAAGGGGACATATGATTTATTTGTGTAATGTCACATGCTGTAATCTGTTTATGTAAACTCATTTAATGTTGTAAGATGAATAAGCATATTCATTTAACTATAACTACAAGGTTAGGTTTCCTGTATGTTGAGATTGGGAGAAGAGGAGTAGATTTTGCTGTCAGAACATTAACTGACAGGTACATGGGCGTACAAAAGATATTAAGCCTATGCGGGCACATGCTATAATTGATAGAGTGATTTTGTTGTTGCTTGATGTAAAGGGTGTCTTTTTGGGGTCTCAGTTTCAGGGAGACCGAATCGCTAGAGTAGACTCCAGTCAGGCAAAGGACGTCATGTTCTCTTCGATCTAGAGGGTTTCTGAATACCGCTAGCGTCACGAGTCGTCAACCCGTTCCTGAATCAAAACCCTTTTTGTCAACGCCAAGTTAAGCTCACGCAGTGGAACGAGCCCACGCTAAATCCTGGAGCATCATCTGATGCAGTAGTAGTTCCTTACTCGCCTCTTGATTGCCAGTCAGAGCATGGCGGCTTACAGCATATCAATCAGCCCAGCGTCTATTGCAGAATTTCATATCACCCGCCTTTGTGTGCCTAAACGGGGCACTCAGCCAAACCATAGTCAAACCAGCCCTAGCCGGATTTAATGCCAAGCAGAGTCAAGCACCGGATGAGAGCGCATGGGACTGTTTGTCCTCAAATAACCTCGTCTTGGGTGTATTTTCTGGATACTTGAAACCTCGCACGTATGAGCAGCCATCTATGGACAGAGTTCCAGCCCCCCCCCCCCTAACGCAAGTAGCGGTCACCAACGTATAGCACCTACAAGGAAAGTTATGCAGTCTATTCAAATCATCTTGAAGGATATATGCACGTAAGACACTTTCTGGAGCTAGCACATTTGGTCCCACGAAAACGGACAGGCTGTCGCTCAGTTCGTTTAATTTGTCAGCAGGAGATAAACAGCGTCTTCCAGTTTTCCCTCACGCATTTAAGGTCACCAAAGCATAGCACCAACAAGGAGAGTTTGGTATTTCACTTCATTCATCTTGAAGGATATTTATCTGTAAGACACTTTTCTGGAGCTAGCTTCTGGTCCCACGAAAGCAGACAGGCTGACACGCAGTTTATTCATTTGGTAAAACGGAGGTAAAGAGAGTCTTCCAGCTCACCTCGCGCAAATAGGGAGGAGTCACCAACGATAGCGCCTATACAGTGATTTTATTCAGGTTAATTCCATCATCCATGGAGGATATGTACGAAAAAACCACTTACTGTAGCTATTTCATCTGGTCCCCGAAAGCGGACGGACTGACACTCGATTTATTTATCTCTCCGTGTTCTACAGGTTTTATGAGTGTTGGTGGTGTGTGTGTTTGTGGGTGTGTATTTGCATTATTGATGATTATTGATGACTATTGATGATTATTTTGATTATTGATGTAATTTTATGTTGTTGGTGATGAAATGCATTATTTTCATACATGCTTCTTCATTTAATAAAGTTTACACCTTTATTAATGCGCTGTTCATGACCCTTCCATCCATAATTAACTTGTTTTAGCTCTATTCTCAACCCTTTGAAAATAAAGTTCGTTCGTTCGTTCGTTCTATACTATACTCTCTATGGTTGATAAGAAAAAAGAGTGAGAGCAGGAGGTTTTTAGACAGTAAAAGTGAGTTGAGGCTTGGAGAGAGAGATCATTTTGATAAATCTTCTTCCAGGTTGTCTCAAGTCCATCTCCTATTTACACCTTTCTGTGTGTGTAATCTATAACTCTGTCAGTCCACTATCCCTTGTCGATTTCACTACTGTTGTCCTACTCGACAAATACTCTACACTTTACTCAACCACGACAAACACCAGTATACAGAATGCTGAGGTGCCGGAAGACTGGCTACATAGTTAACTACGGCCACTTACTAAACCTAGTAAAGACCCCACATTGCTTAGCAGACATCGAATCATCACATTGCAAAATGTCTAAGGCAACTTTCTTGAGAAGATAGGGGCGGGACAATTAATGAACCACCTTGAAAATGCGCGTATCCTCCCTGACTCCCTGGGCAGTTATAGACCAATAAAAGTAACATGGGGTAACGCTTGAACATTTGCGAGCTTGCACAAAATGCGCGAATCTGATTGGACGCTATTTCTGCTATTCCAAGTTACCTTGTGTTTATTCCCCCGACAGTCCTTATCTTGTATATATTGCGGCTTTACTTACTACAGGCTTAAGTCCTGGAACAAAGAGGACACCAGACTGATAATAGTGACTCTACAAGGGAAAACAGTCCCGGAAAACATCACTATCCAGAATAGACCTCGAAGAACACATGCCTACATCCCACCAGTGATGCAGTGTTCAAAGTGCCAGGGATTTTCTCACACAAAAAACACATGCAGAAAAGAGACGGTCTGCAGATACTGTGCGGGCAGCCACGAATACAAAGACTGCCCAAAGGCAAAACAAGACCGCGACTACAAAGCACCAAATAACAATAGAAAATGTTCCAACTGCCTCGGAAAGCACGGAGCACGATACAAAGGGTGTCCCGAATACCAACAAACAAGGCAAATAATTACAGTTGCCGTTGGAAAGGGGATATCGTACCAAGAGGCAAAAAACACACTGATTTCAAGTACTCAAGGTAATACGCGCCAAGACAGCCTAACAGAACAGGTCAGACAGCTCACGACTGAGGTGAAAGATCTAAAACAGCAACTGCGAAAGGAGAGAGAAAACCGGCACCCACACAAAGACAGAACATCAACGGCCAGATGTGAAGAAATCCCTGATAGCTCGGAAAGCGCGAAACAACAACAATCCATGAACGACATGAAAATAATACACCAAGACATGAAAAGAATTCAACAGCAGGTAGAAGAAGATATCAAGAAGCTGATAGAACTGAAAGAAGGAAACGAAGAGGTACTGAAGAGAATAGAAGCAGAAAGAATGACCATTGAAGAAATAACATCAAACACAAAAGATATTAAAACGAACGACCAACCAGACGAAGAAGTCATCGAGGAAACGCTGGAAAAGCTACTCCAAACAATTATAGAAAAAGCGCTATCTAAGATACAAGAGCAAAGAAAGACACAAGAAACAGAAACAAGGAGGGCAAAAGCACACAAAACCACACAAGACAGATAGTGAGGCAGGACATAAAAAACACTATAAGCGGCAAGGCACCACAACCGGACAAACAAAGAGGAATCCAGACAGACAGCTAGTGGTCCTTTTCAGGACCAGTCCTTTTCAGGACTAGGAAAGTGACACCAGCGAAGATATCAACACACTATATACCCCAATATAACCGTTTGTAACCCTTCATTGGGTTTTGGTTGAACAGGGTATCACAGCAAAATAACAGACGGAACTAACTAACTAGCTTCATGCGAGAAGCAAAGTATGAACCTTCTAAAAGTTAAACACAAGAACAAATAATAACATTAGTAATTCATTATGCACACGACAAAGTCACAATAGATCTACTACGATTGACACATGCATTATTTGTTAACATTTCTGCTCTATTGCTCGCTTCGATTCACGTTTAAAAATTCAACATTGGAATATTGACGGCGAAGGTGGGAGGTTCTGTGGGTTATTATGCACCTTTTAGATCACTTGATGTGTTCAGTACGTCTTTCAAATCTTCTGGTTCATTCAGTAGCTTGTTTAACCAGTTTTAGGTCACAATCATAGCTTTTCTGACACATGTGAGCTCACATCAGTAGGTCTCGTATCTTATCTGCCACGTTTAAGTTGATATCAGTACGTCCCGTGGCTTAAATGACACCTTTTAATTAATCAGTAAGTCATGCAGCGTATTTGACACCTTTTAGTTCATATCAGTAGGTCCTGTACTTATGTCATACCTTTAGTTCACATCAGTAAGTCCGGTAGCTTATTTGACACCTACTATATTCAGATCACAGTTCCTTTAAATTTGGAAATGCACCCTAATATAACCGACAGACCGTTTTTCTAAGTTGAACGGGGCGCACTTAGCAAAAAACAAGGCAAAACTCCAAAATGTTGCTTAAAATGTTTGACACCTTTAGACATCAGTAGATTCTCCAGCTTATTTGACACCTTCAGTTCACGTCAGTAGGTCCAATAGCGTATTTGAGACCTTCAGTTCACGTCAGTAGGTACCGTAGCTTATTTGACACCTTCAGTTCATGTCAGTAGGTCCCGTAGCTTATTTGACACCTTCAGTTCACGTCAGTAGGTTTGGTAGCTTATTTGACACCTTCAGTTCACGTCAGTACGTTCCATAGCATATTTGACACCTTCAGTTTTCATCAATAGGTGCCGCACTTTTATGACATATTCAGTCCACATCAGCAGGTTCCGTAACTTATTGACACCTTTGAGTTCACATCAGTTGGTCCCGTAACTTATTTGACACATTTTAGTTCACGTCAGTAGGTCGCGTAACTTATCGGACACATTTTAGTTCACACCGGTAGGTCACCTCTTGCACCTGTAGAAATAAACGCTCAGCCAATCGACACTATAAACTCATATCGGTATACCTCTGGGGACATGCCCGAGAAATCACTAATTCTTTTATTTCCTTTTCTCACCAGGAAACCCCACGAACAACACGTGTAGACGACAACGGTAGTTCAAAAGACTGGTAAGTGTATCGTATATCTCAGTTAAATATAATTTAAGTCCTCAGAGTTAGAAAACAATCAACAAAACCTGTTTTGATGTACCTTATATAAACTCCATCTTCATTATGTTTACCTTCAGGTGATACAAAAGGTAGATTCACTTACTTACTTACTTAGTCGTTCCCCTTCTACCGTGAGGTGTAGAGGTAAGGTAGATTCACCAATACTACAATAATACAATGCTACGCACCAACGAATGACAGCGATGAAGAGGTCAAGGATCAATTCTATCAACAACTGCAGAAAGAAATGGAAGTCACACCTAGATATGATCTTATTATATTAATGGGAGACCTCAATGCGAAAGTAGGTACACGCAATACATATAATGAAGGAGTGGTGAGGAAATGCGGCGGCGGAGCAGCAAATGAAAATGGGGATAAATTAACATGTTTCTGTAGTGTTAACAATTTGATCATTGGAGGAACATTTTTCCCACATAAAGAAATTCACAAATTAACATGGGAATCACCAATTGGTCGGGACAGAAACCAGATAAACCGCATCATGATTAACGGTAGATGGAGACATGCATTGCAAGATGTGAGGGTAAGAAGAGGTGCAGATGTGGGAAGTGATCACCATTTGGTGGTAGCAAAACTGAAAGTGAAACTAAGAAGGGCTGGACCAACTGTAACTACACAGAAAAGGTTTGACATCAGCAAATTGAAGGACCCCCTTACCGGAAAAGCTTTTGCGGCTGACATAAAGAAACGATATTAATTTGCCAAAAGTCAGGAAAAGACATTGACTGATGATATAGACCAGAGATTCAACACCATTTCAGCAATATATAGGGAAATCGGCTGGTCATACTTGGGATTCCGGGGGGTGGGGGAGAGAAGAGGCAGGACTGGATAACACCAGAAACATTAAACACCATAACATTGAGAAATGAAATAAAGGGAGGGAAAACGGAGGCGAAGTCCCCCAGGTTAAAGCAACTATATAGCGATTAGTACAGTCAGCTGGACAAGGAAGTTAAACGCCAAACCCGAGCCAACAAAAGAAATTTCCTAGACGATCTTGCAAGACAGGTGGAGGGGGCAGCACTGAGAGATGAACGGAGCACAGTACACGAAATAACTGGGTTCACCAGTGAAAAACGAGGTGCGGGCAGTGTTACATTAGTGGGTGGTAAGCAGCGAAATCCCATCACGCAGAGGGACGTGGGCAGGGTGGGCGGAGAACTTCGGGGGGGGGGGGGGGAGAAACTCTGAGCGAGGAGCCACCAGAGACGCAGTTAAATGTTCCTGGGGATGAAAACGATCTAGATCTAAATACAGACATTCCACGAAAGGAGGAAATCATCACAGCAATCGAGGGGTTAAGGAACGGAAAAGCTCCTGGCCATGATAACTTAAATGCAGAGCTATTTAGGACAGACCCTGAGCTAGCGGCAGAACTATTTGAACCACTGTTTGCACGGGTCTGGAGGGCGGGGATAACACCATCAGAGTGGAACAAAGGAATAACTGTCGGGTTGCCAGAGAGGGGAGATCTTGCGGACTGCAATAGTTGGAAAGGAGTCACTCTTCTCTCGGTTCCCGGCAAAATACTAGGCAGGATAGTTATACAGAGAATTTCAAAAGCAGTGGATTACAAACTGAGGAAAGAACAAGCAGGATTTGGAAAGAACAGAAGATGTGTAGATCATGTGTTCACTCTCAGGAATATTATAGAGCAGTGCTCAGAGTGGCAGTGATAGTTGTGCATTAATTTCGTTGGGGACTGTTTGTGGAAAATTCTGAGGGCCTTTTGAGTTCCGGGCTGCGTGGTGTCAATCATTGAAAGCCTCTGTGCCAACTTTGCGTCTAGGGTTGGGCAGAGCGGCCTAACATTTTAGGTGAAGACGGGAGTACGACAGGGATGCCCCTTATCAACCGCTCTATTTTTGACAGTCATAGATTGGGTGATGCGCTAAACTGCTGAGGGCAGTCCAAGAGGAATGGGATGGACTACGTTTTCTACATTGGAAGATCTGAAGTATGCGGATGATATTGCACTGCTGGCACATTCGCTTCAACACATCCGGGAAAGGACGGATAGACTTAATAAGTTTAGCCAGCAGCTGGGCTTGAACATCAATTTAAAGAAGTCAGAGGTCATGACGCTCAATGTGAGCAGCCCTCAGCTCATATCAGTAAGGAATCAGCATATAAGTGTTCGCTATTTAAGCATGTGGATAAACTCCATATATTAAAAGTTTGTTTAATCTAAACATAGAAAACAAAAGAAATATTAACAATTTAAAAAAATTGACTAATAAAAATAGATGAGCCGTTTATGCGTTAAATAACTTAAAAATAATGAATTGATAAAATCAAATAAGTAATGAAAATGTGTTATTTAGTTTTATAGTTTTTAAATATTTAAGTTGTTCCCCTTTGAAAAAATGTGGATGCCTTCGCCTAACTTCTCTATCTCAGGTGCTTAAAATATCACATGGTTATGTTAGTTTTTCCATTTATTTCCGAGATTCGATATCACGTCGCAACCTGACAAGAGGTGTGATCTCTCCGGTGTAAGTGGCGTATATTGTGCAAATTTATATAACATTTTGACCACTGGGCTGTTATCTCTGTCCAATTTTATTAATTGGGGGAGGGAGAGGCTCACTTTTGTATTAGCCATAAGTAAATTTATGTGAAAGACCGCTAGCTGGCTGTCTGGCCGTTACGTCGTACGTTTACTCTAGTGTTTCTGCTTGTTCAATCCATATACTTATTTATTTATTGCAAAAGGGAGGGTAACCAGTCACAAGAGGACTAAACACACTTTAAGTCCCCTGCAGGCTCACGTGACTGCAATAGCCCTCTACATATATTGCGTCAAAATGCCATGACAAAGACAGCTAGAACACCTTTCACCCAACCACCCTGGTGGATTGATGATGTAGAAAAAGCATGGATAGAAAACGAAAGACTGGAGGAAAGCACGAAAGAGAAGTACAATGAATAACGGAGGGGTTGAAGCCAAGGACCAAGTGTGGAAGGCCTTCGTAACACAGGTGGGCACGAAAGAGACCTTACATACATTCTGGTCCTTATATCGACGAATGAATAGGAACAATATAAGCCAACCCATACCTAATATTCTGAACTCAGCGGGAATGAGTCTGTAGACCGATGAAGATAAAGGACGTGCATTACTCAGTCGGTATATCACTCAGACGGATAAAGGTGATAAAGCTGCCCGTCACGAGATTATGAATTGTGTGCTGGAAAATTGATTCAGAGGCCAGATATAATTCGACCTCATATCTGACGAAGACGTTATGTATACAATACAAAAAAGTAGTAACACTGCTCCGAGGCTTGATGGTGTACAGTATCAACACATCAAAGAACTTGATGACAGAGGCATTATGCATGTAGTGATGTATTTCAATACCAGTATACAGAATGCTGAGATGCCAGAAGACTGGCTACATAGCTACCTACGGCAACTTCCTAAACCTGGTAAAGACCACACACTGCTTAGCAGCTATCGAATCATCACATTGCAGAAATTACTTGAGAAGATAGTGGCGACACAATTAATGAACCACCTTGAAAATGCACACATCCTCCCTGATAACCTGGGCAATTATAGACCAATAAAAGTATCGTGAGGTAACGCAGGAACATTTGCGTACGATGTATATGAGGGTTTCCATGGTAAACAAGAAACGGTGACTGTGGCAATTGACCTAGAGGATGCTTACAACAGTGTTGACCTTGCAACCTTGATGGACTGTGTAAAGGAATGTGGTGTAAACCCATGACTAACAAGGTGGATAGCAGCTGCCTTAACTGAGAGAGCAGTAGCATTTCGCTTGGGAACATGGACATCAGAACCAATGCACATTTGCCCAGGATTACCCCAGGGTTCTCCATTATCACCGTTGCTGTTTAACATCTATACAGCAAAAATAGATGCAATCCAACCAACAGGTTTGGGATGAAAATTGACTTTTGCCGATGACTCGCTCATTTACAAGACTGGTTAAGATAGAAATAAAATAGTTAAAAGCATACATGAGACACTTCAAGCAGTCTCTAAATGGTGCGACAAAACCAGCTCCGAGGTCAATCCCAACAAAGCCTGCGTGCTTTGGTGCTCTTTGAATAATTCCATATTGAAAGCAGATCTTCCAGACATTACTCTTAGTGGACAGAAAATTGAAAGGCAAAGTTGAAATACCTTGGAGTAACATTCGATCCTGCGCTATCATATAAGCCCCATGGTGATCACTTCATACAGAAGCGCAAGAGAGGTCTGGCAGCCCTAAAAACAATGGCTGCAGCGCACGTGGAGCAGAGACTACTGTATCTCCTGTATCATCTGGCAAAAGAAACTATTAGACATGTGACCCCAGTTGAAAATTTATTCAAGGGAGAAGAGTAGAGTAAGTCAGATGACAGCTGGATGAACTACCAGCAAGTAATCATCAGCCTCGGTAGTGAATGTAGAACTTGGGCCAATGGGAGAGCAGAGCTAGAAATTGATTAGCTTATAAATGATAATGCTGATGATTATGTTGCGATCCATTCCTACATGTGCTTTTGACGAGAGAAGACGTGCAAACCATTTTTGCTAAACTCAAAATACACAAGGCTGACACGTTCTTTTCAGGACGAGACACAGTGAAGAAATACATCAAACTACTCAAGTTTTCAAATAAGTTTTTGCTTTTTTTCTATCTTTAGTTTTAGATTATTGCTGGCAATTTTAGGTGACTAGGTAACTGATAGATAAATAGATTCAAACGCCAGTGACATTTGCTTCTGTGAGATCTGGCAGCCATCTTGATAGACATAATCAAAGTGGTGATTTCCTTTATAGTTTGATGTAAGTACTAGATTATTGCAATTAATTTTTAGTATTAGGGGACTATTTAACTATTGCTATAAATATTTGTATAATTTAGGAATTGTAGTGAGGAAAATAAAATAAAATAAACCAAAACCATAGATTACCAAAAAATAATATTCAACCATCAAAATATAATTTAAGTAAAACAAATATATTAAAGTTATCTGGCTAAATTCTAACTAGATTTAACTGTTCAACGAGGTCTACTAGACAGGTTTAAAAGTGTTTCTTAAATAATAATATTATAAAATTTATTTTTAAAAAAAGGAAAGGAGAAAGCAAGGATATACATAACTTAAGATTAAAGCAGTGAGACTAAGGATATACATTAAAGTTCATACAAAACCAAGCACATAATAAAAAGAGTAGTAGCAAATTAAAAGAGGGACATGCCACCAATAACCAGAAAACAGGCCGGGGAAGGAAAAGCGTAGTCCAAGACATCGGAAAAGGACAAAACACCAAACCTGACAGAAAAAAAACATGGCTACGAACCTTGAAGTCAGAGACAAAGAAATAAAGGACAGGATAGAGACAATAATGGAAAAACTGGAACGAGGCTCAGATGTAAAAAGAACAATAAGTATAAACAATAAAGGCGAAAACTCAGGAACCAGGACAACGAACAAAAAGATAGGACCCAGGGAAGATGACAATAAGGACAACCAGAAAAACACAACCAAAAGAAGTCATGAAACCAGAGGAGAAAACAAAGAAGACTCCAACCGAAAGGAAACCCTCCAAAAAGTGAAAATAACACAAATAGCTGAAACAGAAGCCACGCTTCGATCTCTGTAAGACGACAAAATCCGGGTGATCCTGGAGAAAGTAATTGACAAAAAAGCCATTGTCAAAATACAAAAACAAAGCAGAAGAATAATGCTAACACTAAATGAATCAGAAAAAACCAAAATTTTACTACAAGAACTGCAGGAAAAACCTAAATTGTTCTAACTGGCCCACAACATAAAAATTAAAATAGAAATTTCCATAGAAACCAGAAAATGTGTTGTTAAAGGTATAAACCCAACCCTGTCAGGTGAGGAAGTTTTAAAGAACCTTGCCAAGCCAAACCCAGATTTAAAGCTGGTACACATTGAACGATTGTCGTGAAATTCTACATCCCCATATATAAATTAAAACGTAAATGCAAAGCCTAACAAATAAATTTAATAAAAGGAAAGAAGAATGGTAAAGAACAGTGCTGTCACAATGACTGTACGCAAAATACCCCTGTGTTCTCCTTCGTCTGCAAATTGTAACGCTTTCACGTTGATAGTAAAAGCCTACTGTATTATTACCCGCTTTCTTCAATGAAACGTGTACTGTATTTCTTGGAAAAACCTTGAGATACGCAAGCTGATCAATGACCTAAATTTAATATTTCATTCATTCCATTTTATACACGGCGTAACTAAAAGACAGATGGACTAAAGGATAGAGAGAAGGGAGAGGCAGAAAGCAAGGACACATGCAACACTAAACACGCGTCGCGCGATACACAATTGCTGCCATCACGCGTGTAAGGCCACAAGCACTGGCTTTTTTTCAAATCGTCAGTGATAAAAACCCTACCCATACCAGAGATAGGTTTTTAAAATCCTGAAAAACGCTTATTGGGAATTATGACATTATACCGGTTTACGTTTGAAAACATGACAGTACCCAGACACCCTCAAGTTTGGAAGTGAGAAGGTAGTAACAGCACGAATATCCTAGAAGAAAATGCATATGGGCTCCATTAAATTCGTATATTTGGGTTCCTTAGGGTTTGCTGACAAAGAATATGTAAAACGTTACGCAAATAGTCTAGGAATTACCAAGTTATGGCCAAAATAAAATAGTGGGGGTGCCTGACAGCATGAAATCATTTCTGCTCATACAATTTTTTTATAACGTGTTTGAAAAAACATTACGTTACGGAAATAGCCTACCATGTTAACTCCTATTTGATTGGAGCGCAACAAATGTAAGACGAAACACGATTGGTCGGGTTATAAATACTATCTTGTGTTGTCAGGGGAAACGTGAAAAGGAGTACTTTTTTGAAAAGATGTGTAGACATGGTTTAATTGGGTAGAGCTGCGAATATACTCAATTCAGAGCGTCTGTTCCTTGCTACATCTTGTAATAAACCTACTAAGAAGCAGTGCGTTGAGCACCAGTGTATATTTTTTATAAAATAAAGCCTGGGACATCGGCAGATCGGAGTTGTGCTATATTCATTGCCAGTCAACGAAACTGTTTATTATTTCCATGAATTGTGGTAAGCTTGATATATTCAATATCTTTTAATGAAACTTGAATGTAAATTGATAATTTATGTCTGTATATATGTGTAGTTCAGTAGCGAACATGATGTAAAGCCTATAGTGCTCCAGCCTGAACAGAAGGTGTCGGAGGAAAGTAAAACTGCATGGAATGGCCAAACAGTACACTGACACCTAGATTATTGACTAGAAAGAAATAATGCTGGAATTGCAGAGGCGTAGTAACCATTAGGGAGGGAAATACTGGTATAAAGTATTTCAGATGAAGCTGACAGTTGGCCTAACGCTCTGAACTCAATGTTTGTGATGTATTGTGCTCAGTGTAGAAATAGAGTATAAATTAGTTCTGACGTAGAAGGTACAACCTTCTTGTTTCAGGGACCGTGGTCTTAAAGTTATTGAGCAGCACCTGGTCAGAGCTTTGCTGAAGCCAGAGGTGGACAGCATACTCCTTGGTCCATATAGCAACCAGTGGGGTGGCTCCAGAACTCATTAAAGTAATCGAGCAGAGGAGTCTTTTACTGCAGTCATCACGAAAGATAAGAGAGTGTGGCCATGGAGCTCAACATTATGTACCCCCATCTTAAAATGACATTGTAAAATAAAATTAAGAGGGGAATTTAATTGTTTTAATACCAGGAACTGAGAACATCTCCAATACTAGTTCCAATAGAAACAAACTATTGAAGTCATGATGACAAATACCAACAGAGCTTGAACAAAACAAAACCAGTATTACCTCCTATTACTACTACACAACTGACACACATAGGATACTATTAATAATATATGTCACTACAAGATTCATATTGATAAATTCTGTACATATAACTTGTAATTAAAATTGATTGTGATTCCTGGTTCCCTTTGTATTTGAATCAGGACACATATACATTCATGACAACACTGAATACATATTGTTATTTGAAAAGTTATCAGTGACTCCTTTAAGATATCCTCGTAGAGTGTTTTATGTATGTGAGTGTCACAGTGTTGTCAAGTGTGGTGGAATAAATTAAATTGTTTATCTGTCTGTTGTTGTTATGACTTACACTTCATCATAAACATACCCTAGACATATAACGTAGTCATCACACTATTCCAGAATAATTCTGACTGAGGTATATATATGTGGCAGCAAGTAAGGTTATCTACAATACACTACTCTTATTAGATATAGATACCTTCACAGCTGATCTCAGTCAGTACACTAAGTCCCCTATAAATATTTATAACATCCCACTTCACCACAACGATTAACAGTGAAAGGGAGTATTGAAACCCCAGTGATAGTCATAACGACAAAATGGAGCGAACCCCCCAAGACAGTACTATTTGGGAAAGCAAAAAATATACACAGAACCCTTCATTCTCCCAGTTTTGCAGTGCTCCAACTGCATGAAGTTTGGCCATGGCCGACACAGTTGCAGGGGGAAGGCAGTATGTAGGTTCTGTGCCGGTTCGCACCCCTTTACCCAGTGCGAAAAGGCAAAGTCAGACACTGATTATAAAAAGGATAATGCAAACAGAAAATGCATTCATTGCAAAGGGAACCACAGCGCCAGGTTCCAGGGCTGCCCAGTATATCAGCTGACAAAAACAGCACTGAAGGAATCTATAACAACCAGAACCCCTTTTAAAACGGTCATTAAAGATTTAAAGGAAAACAATACTTATACGAGCACTAAAGTAATAACAGAAATTAAGAGTGTGCAAGAGAAAGTTAAAATGAATAAATCACAGTTGGCAAAAGAAAGTAAGAACCAGGTAGAAAGTAACAAAACAGTACCAAAAAAACCAGTCGGATGATTCAACTACATCCTCGGAAGGTATGAATGCACTGAAAAGTGCAGAGGCAATGCTACAAGAAATGAAAGCCATACAACACCAAATTGCCCAGGATGTAGTTAAATTGTCAGCACTGAAAGAAGAGAATGAAATGATATTAGTTAAACTATCTGAACTGAAAGAGGATAATGAAATTACACTAAAAAGGATAGAAAATCAGAGACAGGAGATTAACATAGACAGAGAAGCAATAGAAAAGGAAAGTGGCAAACAAAAGCAAGAAGCTAAATGGAAAGAATGGGTAACAAAAACTGTCAAGCACTTAGAGAGAGTTTTGATAGAGGAAAGAACAGAAGAATCGTCACAAACCCAAGTATTGAAAAAAGTCTTTAATTACATAAAAGAATCACCACGCAGAGTAGGCCTTATGCCTCAAGCAACTTATAGGGCCAATACATACTAAGAAGCAAACTAATAGTTCTAACACAAAACAAAAGGGATACTAGTTAATACAAACAATGGGTAAGAAAGGATTAAGAATTGTTCAGTGGAATGTAGGGGCATCAAAAAGAATTTTGCACACCTACTAGCAGAGACAGGAGGAACTAACACTATATATGCTCTTCAAGAGACACATTAAAACCCAAATAGTAGATATAGTTGTGAGAGCTATAAGATACTAAGGCACGATAGGAAAGAAGGTAGAGGAGGGGGTGTTGCATTCTTAGTTAACGAAACATATAAAATTATAGACTGGGAAGTGTTTGATACAACAAACATAGAAGGTATCCAGGTTACTATAGCTGCAGAACCAAAAAATCTAACAATCCTAAATTTATGCGCTACAGATGGCACAGTTAAAGATGAAGAAATACTATCCATAAGCACCAGACTAGGCCCCAAAACAGTCATAGTAGGCGATTTTAATTCCCATCATTATGCTTCGGGTGGACAACATGCAGACAATGCCGGAAAACGCCTACTTGAATTTATAGAAAACAATGACATGCTAATACTAAATGATGGAACTGCACTAGAATTAATCCACAACCTAACAGGGCAGACTCAGCAATAGACATAAGTACAACAACTAACAACCTAGCGAATGTAAATTGGGAAGTGTTACAAGACACAAACTCAGATCATCTGCCCATTGTAATAACCATGCATGAAAAAGTCATTCCAAACCCAGAACCAGACAAACCGACTTTCAACTATAAAAAAGCAAACTGGGAAAACTTCCAATCAGACCTGGAGGTGATGGAATACAAAGAGATGGAAACAGATGATACTGACATGTGGGCAGAAACACTGACCAATGAAATTCTGAAAATAGCAATAAAATATATACCAAATAAAAATTTGCCACAGCACCTAAAACCAATAAATAACATTTATAAATAAAGAAAAACTCAGTGGAATAAAGAACCAGTTGCCTGGTGGAATAAAAGCTGTGCAGAATTTCATGAGAGAAGAAAAAGGGCCTTACAAAGATATAGAAATAACAGAACAGAAGAAAACTATGATGAGTATAAACATATTAGGAATGAATCTAACAGAATAATATTTAAAGCCAAAGAAACTAACTGGAAGGAGTTTTGTCAGTCACTTAAACCTAGCAACCAAATTAAAGAATTATGGAAAAAGCTTAGGGCAATCAAAGGGAACAATAATAAAACAACAATACCAACAATCAAACTACCAAAGATAGCAGAAACAGATAAAGAAAAAGCTAATGCCTTTGCTGAGTATTTCTTTAAAGTCAGTGCAAAAAGTAGTCTTGGACAGGAAGAAAATGAGAGAAGAGAAAGACTTAGGATACAGTTTTCGAAAGAACTACCAGAACAGATAGATGAAACAAACTATTTAGATGCTAATACAACAGAGGAAGAAGTAACTAGTGCAATAAATGAGAAATCTAATACTGCCTCATGGCATGATATACTTAGTTATGAAATCCTTAAGAAAGTACCCAAAAAACTATAAACAAAATAACTTCCCTCTATAACAGAATCTGGAGCTTAGGAAAGATACCAAAAGCATTTGAAATAGCTATGATAGTACCCATCCTAAAACCCAATAAGGAAGCCCATGATGTGAGTTTACATAGGCCTATCTCCTTAACATCACAACTAGGTAAGATACTGGAAACTGTTGTGAATAAAAGAGTTAAACTCTACCTAGAAAAAAAATCAGTTATATAGCCCAAACCAGCCAGGGTTTAGAGCAGACAGAAGTTCAGTAGACCAGCTTGTAAGATTAGAACATGATGTAAAGCTAGGGTTCAAGAGGAAAGAGAATACAGTGGCAGTCTTTCTAGATGTAGCTAGAGCATATGATGAATGCTGGCGAGAAGGAGCTCTTTACAAAATGAAAAAGACTGGCATTACTGGTAAACCTTAAGGTATCTAGAAAGCTTTTTACAGGACAGGTATTTTGCTGTACAGGTGAATAATGATAGATCAGAAATATATGAACAACAGAATGGGATTCCTCAAGGATCAGTGATTTCTCCTTCAATTTTCACTATAGCTGTAAATGATTTAGCAGATGAAGTTAATGACATAAAGAATGCAGTATCACAATTTGCAGATGACTGTGCCATTTGGCGATCTGGAAAAAACTTGGACCATGTTTACCAAAAACTTCAAAAACAAATAGACAAAGTTTCAGAGTGGATGAAAGGTTGGGATTTCCAAATTAATGTAAACAAAACAGTAGGTATGATATTCAGCATAGGCAATTTAAAAAAAAATAACAAAATCAATATAGCCATTAAAGGACAGAAAATATGTACCCCCTTAACAACTAGATTTCTGGGCATAACATTAGATAAACAACTAAGTTGGAATAAACATATAGACAATTTAGTAGACAGCTGTAGGGGACCCCTAAATATACTAAGGATTGTAAAAGGTAATTGATGGGGGGGGGGGGGGGGCAGCAATAAAAATAATGCTTATGTTCTACAAGTCTTTCATCGGGGGGAAACTGGATTATGCCAGCATAGTCTATGACTCAGCTGCAGCTTCTAACAAAGCAAAACTAGACAGACTTCAAAATGCAGCCATGAGAACCATTACAGCTGTGTATATATATATCGACACCAGTAGAACCGCTAGAAGTAGCACTTGGCATACTACCCCTTGGTCTAAGACGGAAAGAACTAAGATTAAATTATTGGAGTAAAGTAGCACATGAAGTTTGTCAAAAACCAACCAAGTGTATGGGACGTCCCCTTAAATAAAGATAGATATCCAACAGGGTGGAGAACTATAGAAGATCTAACGCAGCTCAAAGAACTATCAAACACAATTAAAAATAGTAATACATATAGAAGCAAAATACCACCCTGGGAACTAAAAACTCCAATCATAGACTACTCACTTACTGAAAAGATCAAACAAAACATAGAAGATAAGGAAGCCAAAATGATAAGTAGGAAGTTCATAGATCAACTAACTAAACAAAGTCTGGCATTCTACACTGATGGATCCAAGGGTGATAGTGGGCAACTAGGTGTAGGAGGAATAATACCGCAATGGGGAATTTTAAAAAACTACAGTATAACTGAAGGGGCTTCGATTTTTACGAGATGGTAGCAATTTTACAAAGTTTAGAAATAATTGAAGATAACCCACCAGAAGCTGATACAATATTTACAGACTCACTAACATCACTACAAGCCATAGAACACCCAGGTAAATGTAGCCGGCCAGACATAAAGGAAAAAATTCTAGCAATTAATACATCACTAGGACACAGAGGATGTAGTGTGAGGCTAGTGTGGGTTCCAGCACACATAGGTATAGCCGTTAACGAGTTGGCAGACCAGAACGCCAAGAATGGAAGAACGAGTAAAAACAATATAAGAGCAGGACTGGGAAGATTGGAGATCAAGAGCCAAGTGAAGCTAACTATAAACGAGGAATGGAAGACAACATGGAATAACAGTAGAAAAGGCAGACACGCGTTCAAACTGCTGAAAGAACCAACAAGGACGTGCCAGGTCAGAAAAGAATTAATGTTACCATTGAACAGAAAACTGTGGCGTCTCCGTCTCGGTGCAGCATACTTTATGATAGAAGAACCACACTGCCAGGAAGAGAATGACATAGACCACTACCTGATCCACTGTAAAAAGTATGAACAACAAAGGCTAGAATTAAAAACTTACTATAACAGTCACAATATAGGCATGACAAGTGATAAGATATTAAGTATAGATGCCCCATGAGATGCCCAATCAATACTTAAAAGATATATACATAAAACAAAGGAAAACATATAAGGTTAGTACTTGAGAAAAGACATTGAACCAAATAGAAATTTTGCAACAAATTTAACAAATCATTAAAAAAATAAAAACCAAAAAAATTAGCAAACCCATTAACTACTCACAGGACAAGAAAAGCAAAGAGATTTTTAAAAAAACCCAAAAAAAATCACTAATACAAATTAAAACCAAGTGCACAGGACAATAGATATCTAAATACAATACTAAAACTGAAAATAAAATGACAAATACTAATATAAATTAAAACCAGCAACTGCAAAAGACAATTGTTGGACTCTATTTCCCTTGATCTCCATATGTTTCTTAACATTAGTAACAAAATATTGCGCATAGTTAAAAATGCACTGCATAAAGAATTTACAAAAAAAATAATAGAAAGCTTGGAATATGGAAATATTGACAGAGATCATGTTTGAGAGCAGCATTAATATCGCCTCACTAATCGTGTTTGTTTTTTCCTCTCACCCATCATACCGACTCAGACATTTCTGATGAGATAAATCCCAGTCCTAAGGGTCTTTTATATGTGGACATGCGCCTTAATATAACCGACGAGGTTGAACGGGACGCGCCTCGCCTAAACGAGGCAAAAGTTTTACATTAAAAAAAAATGATGAGATAAAATATAATATTTACAAGACACATCTTTTCCATTCAAACATTACAGTATAACCAGGCCAGACCACGGCCTCAAGATAAAGGAGTTAAGACGCATTAGATTAAAGCATGGCGCCTAGACACTGTGTAACACGAATCCTTGTCTTGCCATGTCACAGGATACAGCCGGCAAGATTCACCGACTTGCAGGAATGACGTGTCCAATGTCAGATATTTAAAAACTAAGATGGAAATTTCTTGTTTTTCGTGTAATGTATCTTTATGATTATCTTTATGTATGCGTTCAAGTGGGTGTTGTTTTGTCACGTTAAAAAAGGCTCAGCAACGTAAACCTCAGGTCCCCACTACGCTTCACTGACCGAAAAAAATAAGAAAGTAAAGCAAGTGAAAAAATCTACAGTAATTTAAGTACGGATGTTTTCGTTTCACATTATTCCTTTATTATACCGTACGATCTTACAATTACACGGGTAATTACATAATTAGCTGCTGCAGAAGCATGCGGTGAAGTCCGACTTGGGAACCAGAGAAAGAGGACACCTTGGTGGACAGAGGAAGTCAAAGAGAAAATAAGAGAGAAGAAAATGGCATGGAAACAATACTTAGGAGCTAAAAACACAACAGGACAAATGGAAAATATAGAGAATATGTGACACTCAGAACAGAAGCAAAGAACAAAGTGCTAGCAGCAAAACAGAAGTCCTGGGAAGAATTTGGAGAAAAGCTAGAAAAAGATGCACAAGAAAACCAGAAATTGTTCTATAAGACCCTAAAGAACATGAGGAAAGAAAAACAATGCCCTCTCAAATTTATAAAGGACAAGCAAGGCAAATTGCTTACTGCCCCAAAGGAAGTAATGGAAAGATGGAAAGAATATTTCTCAGAACTCCTGGATGGTGAGCATGATGAAGCATCAGAAATGATAACCACTGACACAGAAGAGGAAACCAATGATGGTGAAGATGACATAAAGATGGAAGAACTGAGGGCAGCACTAGAGAAAATCAAGATGGGCAAAGCAGCAGGGCATGATGGTATAACACCAGAAATGGTTAAGTACATGGGAGCATCAGGCGACCTATTACTCTTAAAGGTCCTACAGGCAGCATGGTGCAACAAGACCATACCAAAGGATTGGGAGATTGCCATCATAACACCAATTTTCAAAAAGGGTGACAATCGACAATGTGGAAACCATAGAGGCATATCCCTTCTCAGTGTCCCTGGTAAAATCTACTCTAGAATCCTAGAGCAGAGACTCCGACGCCTAGCTGAGCCACAATTGGATGAGGTCCAGTGCGGATTCCGAGCAAACCGAAGTACTCAAGACCTAATCTTCACACTCAGACAGCTGAGTGAAAAGGCCCTTGAGTATAAGAGTGAGATCCATCTTTGTTTCATAGATCTGGAAAAGGCGTTTGACAGGGTCCCCTGGAGCAAACTTTGGGACTGTTTGGCAAGGAAGAATATTCCAGCACCTCTGATTCATGCTATACAGAGCTTCTACAAGTCTTGCAGAAATTATGTGAGGACAGCAAACCATAAGTCAGAAGAGTTCAGGACCACCACTGGTGTAAGACAAGGTGATATCCTATCACCTTACCTCTTCATACTCCTTATGGACGATGTCATCAAGGCATGTAAGGAGAGAACAAGAAAGTATTCAGTGGGGTACTGGAAGATGAGACAGGTCTATATTTCGGAGCTGGCATTTGCTGATGATGTTGCCCTGATCGCTAAATCAGAGGCACATCTCCAATCCAACCTGCAAGTCTGGAAGGAAGAGCTGGAGAAGAGAGGGATGGTCATAAGCAGCTCTAAAACAAAATCCATGGTGATATCACGAGAAGAAAGAAAACATCAGATTAAGTTGGGAGAACAGGTCCTGGAGCAGGTCGACCACTTTAAATATCTCGGAGCTATTATAGACCGAAAGGGAGGCATCAAAGAAGAGTTGGCCACTCGAAAAGCAGCGGCTGGGAGACTTTTTCAGGCCATAAATCGTGGATTCCTCAGCAAGAAAGAGGTTGGTAAGAAAACGAAGATGGCTGTATACCGCTCCACCTATGTCCCAGTCTTGACATATGGATGCGAGTCGTGGGCAATGACTACAACCCACAAAAGCCAGATCCAAACCTCAGAAATGAGGTATCTGAGGAAAGTGGTTGAAGTAACAAGAAGAGACATGGTCCGCAACCAGACGATCCGTCAAGGCCTAAAATCCCATCCGCTGCAGACCCAAATAGAACAGTCCCAACTAAGATGGTTTGGCCATGTCTGCAGAATGGGAGAAGATCGGCTACCACGACAAGCATGGGAAACAAAGAGCCAGGGATCCAGACCTCCAGGACGACCCAGAGTCCGCTGGGAGGACAACATTAGACAATCTTTGAAGGACCGAGGACTAGAATGGAACCAGGCCAGGAAGAAGACAGCTGATAGAATGGTCTGGCGCTCTCTCTTCCAAACCTCTACACCTCACGGTAGAAGGGGAACGACTAAGTAAGTAAGTAAGTAAGTAATTACATAATTACATAATACTCCGGCTTCAAGTCGCATTAGCGCAAAAGTCATCAGCATCTACTCATTCATGCATATATATGCACACACAAACACACACACACTTACTTACTTACTTAGTCGTTCCCCTTCTACCGTGAGGTGTAGAGGTTTGGAAGAGAGAGCGCCAGACCATTCTATCAGCTGTCTTCTTCCTGGCCTGGTTCCATTCTAGTCCTCGGTCCTTCAAAGATTGTCTAATGTTGTCCTCCCAGCGGACTCTGGGTCGTCCTGGAGGTCTGGATCCCTGGCTCTTTGTTTCCCATGCTTGTCGTGGTAGCCGATCTTCTCCCATTCTGCAGACATGGCCAAACCATCTTAGTTGGGACTGTTCTATTTGGGTCTGCAGCGGATGGGATTTTAGGCCTTGACGGATCGTCTGGTTGCGGACCATGTCTCTTCTTGTTACTTCAACCACTTTCCTCAGATACCTCATTTCTGAGTTTGGATCTGGCTTTTGTGGGTTGTAGTCATTGCCCACGACTCGCATCCATATGTCACGACTGGGACATAGGTGGAGCGGTATACAGCCATCTTCGTTTTCTTACCAACCTCTTTCTTGCTGAGGAATCCACGATTTATGACCTGAAAAAGTCTCCCAGCCGCTGCTTTTCGAGTGGCCAACTCTTCTTTGATGCCTCCTTTTCGGTCTATAATAGCTCCGAGATATTTAAAGTGGTCGACCTGCTCCAGGACCTGTTCTCCCAACTTAATCTGATGTTTTCTTTCTTCTCGTGATATCACCACGGATTTTGTTTTAGAGCTGCTTATGACCATCCCTCTCTTCTCCAGCTCTTCCTTCCAGACTTGCAGGTTATATTGGAGATGTGCCTCTGATTTAGCAATCAGTGCAACATCATCAGCAAATGAGAGCTCCGAAATATAGACCTGTCTCATCTTCCTGTACCCCACTGAATACTTTCTTGTTCTCTCCTTACATGCCTTGATGACATCGTCCATAAGGAGTATGAAGAGGTAAGGTGAAAGGATATCACCTTGTCTTACACCAGTGGTGGTTCTGAACTCTTCTGACTTATGGTTTGCTGTCCTCACATAATTTCTGCAAGACTTGTAGTAGCTCTGTATAGCATGAATCAGAGGTGCTGGAATATTCTTCCTTGCCAAACAGTCCCAAAGTTTGCTCCAGGGGACCCAGTCAAACGCCTTTTCCAGATCTATAAAACAAAGATGGATCTCACTCTTATACTCAAGGGCCTTTTCACTCAGCTGTCTGAGTGTGAAGATTAGGTCTTGAGTACTTCGGTTTGCTCGGAATCCGCACTGGACCTCATCCAATTGTGGCTCAGCTAGGCGTCGGAGTCTCTGCTCTAGGATTCTAGAGTAGATTTTACCAGGGACACTGAGAAGGGATATGCCTCTATGGTTTCCACATTGTCGATTGTCACCCTTTTTGAAAATTGGTGTTATGATGGCAATCTCCCAATCCTTTGGTATGGTCTTGTTGCACCATGCTGCCTGTAGGACCTTTAAGAGTAATAGGTCGCCTGATGCTCCCATGTACTTAACCATTTCTGGTGTTATACCATCATGCCCTGCTGCTTTGCCCATCTTGATTTTCTCTAGTGCTGCCCTCAGTTCTTCCATCTTTATGTCATCTTCACCATCATTGGTTTTCTCTTCTGTGCTAGTGGTTATCATTTCTGATGCTTCATCATGCTCACCATCCAGGAGTTCTGAGAAATATTCTTTCCATCTTTCCATTACTTCCTTCGGGGCAGTAAGCAATTTGCCTTGCTTGTCCTTTATAAATTTGAGAGGGCATTGTTTTTCTTTCCTCATGTTCTTTAGGGTCTTATAGAACAATTTCTGGTTTTCTTGTGCATCTTTTTCTAGCTTTTCTCCAAATTCTTCCCAGGACTTCTGTTTTGCTGCTAGCCCTTTGTTCTTTGCTTCTGTTCTGAGTGTCACATATTCTCTATATTTTTCCATTTGTCCTGTTGTGTTTTTAGCTCCTAAGTATTGTTTCCATGCCATTTTCTTCTCTCTTATTTTCTCTTTGACTTCCTCTGTCCACCAAGGTGTCCTCTTTCTCTGGTTCCCAAGTCGGACTTCACCGCATGCTTCTGCAGCAGCACACACACACATATATATATATATTCATGTCGGAGCCGCGCTGGTGTAATGGCAACGGCGTTGTACTGGCGACCACGTTTTCATGGTTGAAACCCGGGCATCAGCGTTTGAAGGAATGTTTACGACCGGAAAATTGACTGAATAACCTGAACGGCTCCTGCACATAAATCCCGTGTTAATGGAAAGAAGCGAAGCTCTTGACCGGGTAGGATGGAAAGTCCGCTGACCCCCCAGCCTCGCAATGACATGTGATTGATCCAAAAGAGCTGGAAAGCTCGAGTGCCGCTGGTTAGAGAAAAAAATAAATAAATATATATATATATATATATTCATGTCCTCTTTAGCTCCTTTCGGATCATAGACTCACCACCGCAACTGACCCTCCTTGCTAAAAGCAAGAGCTAAAACTTGTGCCCCATCTGCTGTCACTCATTTCACAAAATGAGTGTGATAATCCCATTTAGAACCTCACATTAATCTCATTTTACGATATGCTTGCGGTAACTGTGGTTCGATTTTGTCTGTGTCACCTCCTAACCCCTCCCCCCCCCCTCTTTTTCCCCCACCTCGGATCTTTAAGGTGCAACATAAACAGATGCAAAAATATAAATGCATATAATACTACTATTAGACACACATTCATAAATATATGTAGTCGTATAGAAAATACTCATGCAGGAGAGTGCAGTATTTGAGAATTCGCTATATTATGTCAAGCTTTATAAAGTGGGGTGACCGATTCCCTTCCTCGATGCCTTTACCTACAGGCAGCTTGGTGCAACAAGACCATATCAAAAGAGTAGGAGATTGCCATCATAACATCCATATTCATAAAGGGTGACAGTCGACAATGCTGAAATCGTAGAGGTATATCCCTTCTCAGTGTCCCTGGTAAAATCTACTCTAGAATCCTGGAACAGAGACTCAGACACCTGGCTGTGCCACAAATGGACGCGGTCCAATGTGGCTTCCGAGCAAACTTAAGTACTCAGGACCTTATCTTCACACTGAGGCAGCTAAGTTAAAAGGCTCTTGGGTATAAAAGTGAGATGCATCTGTAGTGTAAACGTGTTGTTGTGTATTCGCCACTGTTGAATGTCTGGATGCGGATGTTATGTTTGGGTCATGCACTGATCATTACTGAAGAAAGTCTTCTTCAGTTACCTCTGCATCATCGAATGAACCTGTCATGTAGACCTTGAGTGGGAGTGTCAAGTAACGCGAATGGTGTAGTAGTTCGGTGTAACAGACCACTTGATAATACCTCTCACACACTCTCATGTAATGCAATGACGACTTGAACTGCCGCTGACATTTCAATAGTTTAATGAAGGCACGCACACTGGACAGCACGGATACAGTCATGGGAACATGTTGACGTACATTCATAGGTTATTTGAATCGTGGATGATACATTCATGTAGTAGTGAAATATTATTCAACCTAAGGTAACATTCACTGTTCTGGTAACTAATCGCCGTATCCTCTACTGACTGAACGCGTCAATGAGGATCGGTAAACATACAAAAGTCATTGGCCGAACCTTCATTTCATGGCTAAGTTCTTAAGCTGAAATATGTCCAATGTTTGTATAATAATTATAAACCACGATAGTGGGTTTTCACCTCATAACAAGATCTCGATACCACTGCCCGATAGTAGGATACATAATCTGTTCTCTTGACAGTGATCAAAAATATGATGACAGAAATATAACATGGCCGCCTTCCTGAGTTGTCGCTCACTCACTCGTAGGAAGGTAGATATAAGCCAAAGTTAATTTATAATGTGCATATAAATAATTTCATAAAGTTTTCCATAAAGCTCTACAGTAATCACGTTACTTCATGTAGACATAACTGCTGTAGGAAAGCCTGTCATCTTCGTCGATACAAAACACGATCCTAGCGATACGAAGCACAATGTTCCATCTAGGTCTAATCGACTCGAGATCATCAAAAATAGGGTCTGGCATAACTGGAGTCCGAATCACACATATGAGGAGGATCTCTGACAAATAAACTCTTGCAGAGACATAAACTTCTCCTAGAAAAACATCTATGAATCACTGTTAAACCTTAAACAGTGCCAGCCCTGGAAAAAGCACTCAGCCATCTTGCGACATTATCGGAACTCTCTACAACCCAGTAGGACTACGAAAACCTGCCCTAGATTCCGGCAGAAAGAATATAGTCCGACCTGAACATACAAAGGTATACAATATACGACTGAATCTTCTTTCACTAGACAAGTAGTACACATAAATTCAGGCCATAAACATAACAAGCAAAATTAATCTATTTTCTGGCCCGAACAAATAAGAACGGACATGAATACAATATCCATGCGCCGAGTCAATATCAAGAATGATCACTCATATAAACAAAAGTGTAAATCAATCATGAATTATCTAGCTTTACCAGAGGAAGCATTTTCATACACAAATGAATGCAAGTATATATTTTCCATATTAAATAGCCATATCGTATTTTTGTAATATGTGCGTCAAAATATGCTTTCCTCATGTTCTTTAGGGGAAAAACAAAATGGTACTTTTTTTTGAAATACATCTAGGAGCAACATACAATAGGCTCACAACGCACCAATAACAATGCGCAGATGATAAGCATTGAGAATATATTTCATGAACCTAGAGAAAGTATTTCTCTAAGTATAAATATTTCCAGAGAGGTGTCACCAACGCATACTACAATACTGGCAATGCCACACTTTCTACATCAGTTTATACATAAATTTCATCTTAGATACCTTAACATCATGATCATCAAAGACGAAAACAACATTGAAAGACCAGCGGTGAATAAACATCAGTGAACCGCTAAGTAGTGTTACAATCAATATATGATATATTCCATATGTGTACACATTTCAACATAGGAACAACTGTAGCAAAGTTAGGCATATAATTTAACAGTTATGAATCATGTGGGCATCTAGACAAAATATCTGCCATCACATTTTTTGACCCACGGATAGCTCGCACCGAAAAATGAAACGGCTGCAGAGCAATCGCGTATCGCGTTGATCTCGCGCTCTTCAGATTTTTACTTTATATAGCCGTAAGAGCTTTCTGGTCAGTTTCCACAATGAAATGCGCGCCAAGAAGAAATCTTTGAAGTTTAAGGATTGACCAAACCATAGCCAATAATTCACGGTCTAGGACCGAGTAATTCTTCTCTGCGGCATTTAATTTTCGAGAAATATACATCATAGGATGCAGAGTTCCAGAGTACTCTTGCATTAGTGCTGCTCCAATCCCCGTGGATGAAGCGTCACTACGAAGAATAAATGTCTTATCCTTAGAAGGCAATACTAGGATAGGTGAAGTAGAAAACATAGTTTTAACCTTATCCAAAGAAGATTGACATACTTGAGTCCAATGGACTACATTAGGAAACCCTTTCTTTAGCAAGGAAGAAAGAGGTGACATAATGGAGGACAGATTCGGAATGAATCGTCCATAAAATTGTATTAGACCTAAGAGACTTCGCACTTACTTTTTAGTCTTAGGAATAGAAATGTTAAGTATCTTACTTGTATTATGGTCTTCTGTTTTTAGGAAACCATGACCAACACGGTGACCTAAGAAAGATATTTCGCTAAAAGCAATACAAGCTTTAGATGGTTTCGCTGTCAGGTTATGCTCGCGTAAGATAGACAATAGTTCATTTATCCCATTATAGTGATCGTTCCAAGTATCACTGAAAAGACAGATGTCATCAAGATATGCAATGACATCTGAGCGATGAGATAGTATTCGACGCATCATGCGTACGAATGTTGCAGGGGCGTTCATAAGGCCGAAAAGCATGAAATTTCATTGGAATAGACCCATAGGCGTCAAAAAAGCAGTAAACGGTTTGGCGTGTTCGGATAGTGGAACTTGCCAATATCCCTTACACAAATCGAGTTTAGTAAAGAAATGGGAATTCGATAGTCTCGTAAGTAGCTCTTCAAGTAAAGGCATAGGTTCAGCATCAAATTTAGTCACTTGGTTCAATTTGCGATAATCAACGCAAAGACGTATGTTGTTGTCTTTTTTTCGCACGATAACAATCGGCGAAGAATATGCTGATGTGGATGGTTCAATAATTTTTAACTCTATCATCTCATCCAACTCTTTTTCTACCTGTGCTTGAAAATGTATCGGAATAGGATACGGTCTGACCCTTATAGGATTATGGTCAGTAAGAATAATGTCATGTTGAATGACATCAGTTTGACCAGGAATGTCAGTAAGGACATCCTGAAATTGTTCTAACATAGTAGAAACTTGTTTCTGTTCTCCTAAAGATAATTCGGGAGAAATCGCAACATCTTTCCATGATTCATTAGAGTGAAGCGGAATTATTGGAAAAGGTAGATTTATATCCGAGAAACTCGTTTCCTCATCCTGTATTACTGACAGTGATGAGTAATGTCCGTGTTGGACTGGAAAATCGTCTTTTGCCCGGAAAACAGGTTGTAAATAATCCGGACGTTCATGGAATTCCGTGAGCATGTTGATGTGGAAGGTTTTATGCTTCCCGTCAATATCGACGATATAGTCAACATCGGAAACTTTTGATATTATATCGTACGGACCTTTCCAAGAAATAAGAAGTCTGTTTTCTCTACAAGGTAGTAGGACCAATACTTTGTCACCTGGACAGAGTTGTCGCAAGCGTCTGGTCTTATTGGCAAATTGCCTTGCCTTCTGTTTCGCAAATTCAGAAGAAGCAGTTGCCAATTTGCATGCTTCAATAATCTTGTGTCTAAGTGCAATGACATATTCATAAGAGGATTTTGTGTCATCGACAATATTATCAGCAGTTATAAGATCATGAAGTAGAGATATAGGACCTCGCGGTTTCTAGCCGAAGACAAGTTCAAAAGGAGAAAATCCTGTATGTTCGTTGGCGACCTCTCTATATGCAAAGAGAGCCGCGGGTAAAACCCTGTCCCAATCCTGAGGATGATCCTCAGTTATCTTACCTAGTAGGTTTTTCAGAGTTCTATTCAGACGTTCCACCATCCCATTGGACATAGGATGATAAATACTACTCAGAGATCTCTCTATCTTTAGAGTCGACATCACTTGAGACATGGTATCCGATATAAGTTGGCTACGATGGTCCGATAATATTTCTGCTGGAAATCCCAGAGGAGAAAATATTAACCAAAGAGCATCTGCAATATCAGCAGTAGTTATGCTCTTTAGAGGAACAGCCTCTGGCCAACGTGTGCACATATCCACACACGTCAAAATAAATTGGTGTCCTCTAGCAGACTTTATCTTAAATGGACCAATGATGTCTATCGCCATTTTCTGAAATGGTCGAGTGGGAATGTCTGCAGCCTGAATAGGTGCAGCATGGCGTGGACCTCTGGATTTAACCTCTTGACATACTTTACAAGATCGACAATAGATTCGTATGTCCTTATTCACAGCAGGCCAAAAGAAAGAAGCAAGAACTCTAGATTTAGTACGGGAAAAACCCATGTGTCCAGCACACTGAGAATCATGAGCGTGCTGTAAGATTTTAACTCTCATATTTTTGGCACAAGAATTTGAGAATGAATGGATTTAGCGGAGTCTTGTACCATACATACAAGTACGCCATTCCTCATCGTAATCCAAGATTTACGATTTGTATCCTTATTCGGATCACCTTTTGTTGCCAGAGTAAAGAATTTCTTCAGAGTAGAATCATCTTCCTGCTGTTTTATAAAGGAAACATGGGAAATCTAAAAGAGATCACCTTGGTTCTGGTCATCATTATCTCCAGAAGGCGAAGATTGCGGCATGTTTAGAGCTTGAGCTCTAGTGACTACAGCATTTGCAGTATGCATATTATCACTTTCCCACTCGGCAATTTGTTGCGGAGTGCATTCTTTCGCACCATGAATGCGACCGACGATACGATCAGCGATCGGATTCGGCAGAAGACATGCGTGCACATCTCCTGTAAAGAAGGGAGTAGAGATGTTGATAATGGCAGTGGAGTACTTATCCAATGTGCCACCAAATGTTATGCATTTGATTATCTTGCCAGTGGCTCGAGAAGGATCTATGAGTGACTGCCTCACTCCAATGGTTGTGCACCCGGAATCAAAGAGAATTGAGACCGGAGTACCGTCTACTAAACCATTATTTAATTTAAGAGCACCTCTTCCTTCATGCGCGACTGATGCAGGAAGAGCAGGAAGAGGATGACCACAGATTAAAGTCGAAACTGTGGTTGGCTCGAATAATGTTTTGCATTGGGAACACTGAAATGCTCTGTCAAAATCGAAAGCAGAACATCCCACACTATTAGAGTCTTTCTTATCATTGGTTTGATTACCGGCTTCGTGAAACTCTTGTTGTGCAGAGTTAGCCTGGTAATGAGATTTACCATGTCTTTTGTGTTGGGATCTACCTCGGTTATAATTGCCTCTGTAATTATTATCCTCTCTGTTATAACCCCTATTTGGGTTTGAATCACAATATTCATGATCATAATCATCATGCTCCTTATAATGAGTATCCCTGTAATGTTGGTTTTGTTGTTTCCATGAAGAACTTAGGTAGTTCCTATGGTTACTCCCTTTTCGGAAATTTCTATAATTATGGGCACCCCTCGCGTATCGAGGACTGTCAGCCCGATTCCAGTTCTTCGAAGAAGAACCCTGATTTGAGTGGTTACCTTGGTTTTGATACTTATTCCAATTAACCTTTTTATCAAATTTATTTTGAGCTCCTTGGAATTTGTGTGAGTAATTATGATTATATTCCGTTGCTGAAGCAACTGGCATACCCTCTTTAATGTTAGTGTTACTAAGAATCATGTCAGGGTGTGCCGTGGCATACTGATCACAATATTCTTCAATTTGCTTTATTGTACTAGGTTTACGCTCATGTAAAAACTCTAGGAATGGTTTATTTACTGAAGACATGACCTTGTCTCTTAGCAATAAATCCGTAAGACCATCAAATGTTTTCTCTATTTTGGATAATTCAATCCATCGTGATAGTGTAAGTCGTGCTTTTGAAATGAATTCTGAGAATTCTACACCTACCTCAGGTCTCATTGTTTTAAACAAAAGACGATAACCTTCTTCTGACAGCTGATATCTCTTTATCAAAGCTGCCCTAATAGCATCATAATTATCCTTGTCGGCCTCTTCAACCAAACATAACTTAGTCAGAGACTCCCCTTTTAGATTTTCAGACAACTGATTCACATACTGTGATTTGTCAACATTATGAGCTCGACAAGCACGTTCAAATCTAGAAAGCCAAAATGTTATATAATCACTGGCAGAGTTGAACGCTGGCACCTTGACCTTATAATTAAAGGGTTTACCATTACCACTAGATGCCTGATTAACATTACTCATACATGTCAATCTTAATTTCTCTAACTCAAATTCATGTTCTCTTATTGCTTTTCTCTCTTCAGCTTCTCTATCTAATCTTTTCTGTTCAGCAGCAGCTTCTAATTTTTTCTGTTCTGCAGCAGCAACAGCTTCTAATTTGTTCTGTTCTGCCACAAATCTCCTTTCCTCCACCTGCATCTGCAATTTCTTTTGTTCCGCAGCAGCATCAGCTTCTCTTTCTAATCTTTTCTCTTCAGCCAGAGCTTTTCTCTCTTCAGCAGCAGCAGCAGCTTTTCTATCCTCAGCAGCAGCTTCTAATTTTTTTCTGTTCTGCAGCAGCAGCAGCTTCTAATGTTTTTTCTTCTTTTTGAAGCTTTCTCTCCTCTGCAGCAGCTTTTCTTTCCTCAGCAGCAGCTTTTCTTTCCTCAGCAGCAGCTTCTAATCTTTTTTCTTCTATTTGAAGTTTTCTCTCTTCTGCCTTCAATACCATAGAGATTTGAGCAGTTTCCCATTCTTCTAAGTCTTTACCAGTCTTATCAAGGGATTTCCCTTGTGCAATAGTGTAATCTAATGTAGACATCCTGTCTTATTAATTCAGAAACCTGAAAAAGTAAATAAATTACCTTATTTCACTTTCATGGGAGACAAGTCTATACTATAGACTTAGTCTTAGTGAAAAACTTGTATGGTTATTTTGTTTATAATATAACCAATGATAACTTGAGTACCTGTGGAAAACAATATCTGTATATCCCAAACACTGTGGGAGACAAGCCTTACAAAGGTCTTGTATACTTCCTTAATGTAATCAATGATCACTTGAGTACCTGTGGAAAATAATATTTTCTATCCCATTCACTGTGGGGAACAAACCTTACAAAGGTCTTGTACACTTTCCTAGTGTAATCAATGATCATAAGTACTGGTCTGTACTATAATATAAACATATTCAAATATACCTTATATATTATCTGTCAACCAAAGACATTAACAAGGACAAACAAGAAAAGACAATATGAAAACAATTGCAGGAATCAAATTAAATCAAATAGAAAAATCAAAAATAATGATCACCGAATCTGTGATGATAACCGCAATGACATCAAAAAGACAAATAACGCCACAGTGTATAAACATAAGGGTGTAAAGAACTGAAATGAAAGGAAAGATGAGACCTACAATTATACAAACAAATCAAACAAAACTAAAGAACATAGAAATATTACAAAAACAACAAGAAAGACAGTATCGTCACAGCTAACAAATATTTGCAAACAATGTTGCATGCAAATTTCAATTAAGAAATTTGCTCCCTATAGAACGCTAGAGCAAGACCAATGTCACTTGGTATTTCTTGTTCTAGTCACCTCCCATCCAGGCCCGCAGAATACAAACTAACTTAACACACAACAAATAACATATAAACATAAATACATGTAAACCTTAATAGCATAAATGCATACATATATATATATATATACCTAATAGAATGTATTGTGGATAGAATGTGATGCTGGTATAATGTTGTAACAATAACCTGCCACCTTTAATGAACAATTAAATAATAGATTTGTTTTCTACACTATTAAAATGTTCAAATTTTTTTTGGAGCATATGAAGATCCAACGATGAAATATGCACTTTATGTTCAACAACACTATGATTCTTCTGTACAGGATCAACAATCACTTCTTTCTTCTTTACGATGAGAAATGTCAACAATACTGCTCCCGATATTTTATACTCTTGATACAACTGTCCTGTATAATACCGTCTGTACAGAGAAAAAATGTCAACAAGCGCTGACCTAGATACAGCATCCTATCGGTAATACAGGTCAAGCTGACATCGACTGCCCCGTTGTAACTTGTGCACTGGTGTTCATGCGTGTCGTATGTGGCGTCAGGGATGGTCTGGTTATCATAACCCCAGGAATCTTGTTCACCACTGTAGTGTAAACGTGTTGTTGTGTATTCGCTACTGTTGAATGTCTGGATGCGGATGTTATGTTTGGGTCATGCACTGATCATTACTGAAGAAAGTCTTCTTCAGTTACCTCTGCATCATCGAATGAACCTGTCATGTAGACCTTGAGTGGGAGTGTCAAGTAACGCGAATGGTGTAGTAGTTTGGTGTAACAGACCACTTGATAATACCTCTCACACACTCTCATGTAATGCAATGACGACTTGAACTGCCGCTGACATTTCAATAGTTTAATGAAGGCACGCACACTGGACAGCACGGATACAGTCATGGGAACATGTTGACGTACATTCATAGGTTATTTGAATCGTGGATGATACATTCATGTAGTAGTGAAATAACATTCAACCTAAGGTAACATTCACTGTTCTGGTAACTAATCGCCGTATCCTCTACTGACTGAACGCGTCAATGAGGATCGGTAAACATACAAAAGTCATTGGCCGAACCTTCATTTCATGGCTAAGTTCTTAAGCTGAAATATGTCCAATGTTTGTATAATAATTATAAACCACGATAGTGGGTTTTCACCACATAACAAGATCTCGATACCACTGCCCGATAGTAGGATACATAATCTGTTCTCTTGACAGTGATCAAAAATATGATGACAGAAATATAACATGGCCGCCTTCCTGAGTTGTCGCTCACTCACTCGTAGGGAGGTAGATATAAGCCAAAGTTAATTTATAATGTGCATATAAATAATTTCATAAAGTTTTCCATACAGCTCTACAGTAATCACGTTACTTCATGTAGACATAACTGCTGTAGGAAAGCCTGTCATCTTCGTCGATACAAAACACGATCCTAGCGATACGAAGCACAATGTTCCATCTAGGTCTAATCGACTCGAGATCATCAAAAATAGGGTCTGGCATAACTGGAGTCCGAATCACACATATGAGGAGGATCTCTGAGAAATAGACTCTTGCAGAGACATAAACTTCTCCTAGAAAAACATCTATGAATCACTGTTAAACCTTAAACAGTGCCAGCCCTGGAAAAAGCACTCAGCCATCTTGCGACATTATCGGAACTCTCTACAACCCAGTAGGACTACGAAAACCTGCCCTAGATTCCGGCAGAAAGAATATAGTCCGACCTGAACATACAAAGGTATACAATATACGACTGAATCTTCTTTCACTAGACAAGTAGTACACATGAATTCAGGCCATGAACATAACAAGCAAAATTAATCTATTTTCTGGCCCGAACAAATAAGAACGGACATGCATACAATATCCATGCGCCGAGTCAATATCAAGAAAGATCACTCATATAAACAAAAGTGTAAATCAATCATGAATTATCTAGCTTTACCAGAGGAAGCATTTTCATACACAAATGAATGCAAGTATATATTTTCCATATTAAATAGCCAAATCGTATTTTTGTAATATGTGCGTCAAAATATTCACGCAACGGCATCTTTGTTTCTTGAATCTAGAGAAGGCATTTAACAAGGTCCCCTGGAGCGAACTTGGATACTGCGTGGCGAGTAAGAACATTCCAGCACATTTGTATGCATATATACCAAAATACTAATTCACACACATTCATGCATTCATATGTAAGAGAATCTTTACTATCAAAACATACATTAACATATACAGGCACACCTCGCTTTATTGCGCTTCGCTTTTTTGCGCTTTGCAGATATTGCGCTTATTTTGTCAGAATATTCATGTTTATTAATTAGAACGTGCCTTCTTCTTAGGATAGATTTTGGCAAAAAGATTACGATTCGCTGAAGGCTCAGATGATGAAGATTATCATTTTTTATAGCAATAACGTAATTTAAATTTTCCAGAACATTGTTTTTTTTAGACCTAGCGATATTGCGCACTTAATAGACACAATATAAACATGATTTTAGGCTTTTGTATGCACAGGGAAGCCCAAAAAATGGGTGTACCATGCTTTATTGCGATAATTGCTTTATTTGAGTGGTCTGGAACTAAACCCGCAATAACTCCGAGGTATGCTTGTAATGCTAAAGTACGATCAAATAAGCCTGTCTTGTTCTGGGGATGAGGGGGTGGGGTCTCTGAGGAGACAGTAGGACACTTTTCCCTCGAGCATGTCGTAAAAGATAACTAATATGAGGTTGTGCATGAGGCTGACAACGTCATCATATAAAACACATTGCTACAGAAACAAACTACTGCCAGGGAAATTAAAACTTTGGTGCAGGCTTCCCACAAGGCAACAGTTGCTGTAGTGTCTCCATGGCAACAGTTGCTGTAGTGTCTCCATGCTCTATAAGGAGCAAACGGGGGATGATGATGATAATGACGACAATAAAATAATTATTTTGAGTTTGGGCAGAGCCGGCACTTGGGTATTCGGTGCCTTTGGCAGAGCTGTTTTACATGCGCCCTCTCTCCTGAACTTTTCCTAGCGAAGGATGTTTAAACTCTCGTGAAAAATTAAGTAAGATTTGTAAATAAACTAGCAGATCGGTAGTTGGTTATTACTGTAAAAACACAGAACTCTACAACAACTAAAAATAGAATGTTATAAGTATATAACACTTTGATTTATTGTTTTCTTATAAAATATTTACATAGCGCTCTACAGCCTGGACGAATTGAGTCACAGCTGATTAAAAAAAAGTCGAGTTGTTTGACGTGAATTTTCTTTGTTTTTTATCGCCCGCTTTCACTTAAAGTGTCCATGGCCTTTAAACCGGCCTTGAGTATGAAACACGTCGATCAAAGGACATTCCCAAAACGCGGACCTGCCGTTGAATTGAATTCGTAAATAGTTTATAGGCTGACAATGACCTCGAGACTGGTCTTCGGTCTTCAATTATCGCTGTTGTCCTTAGGCACGTTGGCAATATCATAACTTTAACAGACCAGGGATACACACTAGCTGAACACACATCACAAAAACACCCTAAAATCGTCGCTACTGTCTTTATACTGGGTAGTATTGTGAGCACGATGGTACAAAGATGAGAATAGTTGTTGTTGCTGCTTAACTAGGACTATTGTGCTTGTCGCTCTTATTAAGCCACGTTCATGCTAATTTCCTTGACATTATTTAAATTGGGGATCTAGGATTTGGCTTTATTTTCTATGTTAAAACTTGTTGAATTGGAGTCATAAGTTTCAGTTTTCCTACACTGCATTCTATCTTGCTTGGCATGAATTAAAGGGGATACTCACATACACATACGGTAGCCCAGTGGTTTGTAGCAAAGTTTGATTTTGCTGGGGAGGTTATGATGGTATCCTAACAAAGAATGAAATCGGTGTCTGCATTAACCGTGTGAGGTCAAGCACATGTAGGCCCCTGACTCTAAAAGATGATGATGATGAATTATGTGCAGGGTACCTAACGCTACCTCCCTAGATCTCACACGGTCACTCTTGTGGCTCTAGTGTATGGTGTATGATGTACCTAGTGTCTAGGGGAGAAATGAAATGATGGTACACACCACAAAAACACTTTAATTTTCTATGAGGAAGTGAATAAAACCAGTGGTTAAGTTTTTCTTTAAAATTAATTTTTTTTACAATTTAATTTGCCTGTCCAGTTATATCTTTTGGACAGGTCTTTGAAAATGAGGACAAGATAGTTTACAGAAAAGATCAACTAAAATATCTGGACTCTTTGTCCACTGACTATAGAGTCAATATAGATATCTTTCCTGTTGGAATGTTCACAGCTTACACTTTATTCATCTAAGATGGAGAGTCACTGTGTATGAGGGGCTGTTGGATCATCATGCCCCATAAACTTCCTGAGTATAATTGCAATACCAGTGTTTATAATTATGAAAGTGTCAGATATACCCAGATGCTTAACACATCACCTGGGATTCCTTGTAGACTGAAATACCATATGAAGTTGCAGAAATCTCTATCTTTTCAAACGTGTCCAAGCTCCTCCCGTTATCTGTCGACAGCATAAACGAATGGTCGGAGACTTGATATCGTGATTCTGACTCAGCAGGTTTCCTGTCACCAGCTGGCAACAGGAAATAAAACCTCTGCAACAAAAGGACACCCTGGCCTTTTACATCTGATCACTTATTATATTAGTTAGGTTCCTAAGGAGGTATGGGGTCAGCCTCGCGTGCATTACAGGTGCATTCGCCTCTAATTTTAAATGACTCCCACCTTGCTGTGACCACACCTCAGGTCCCTATGGCTGATATGCCACTGTACGTTTACATAGTTTTCCTCAATACAATAATGTGGAGTAACCACATTTCCTTTGGTATGATTTCCTCTTCTTTTCTTTTTTTCTTTTAATATAAATGCTTCTGGCATGTTTAACAGTGTTCATAGAACACAGAGGCTTACTAATATTCTAATGCAATAATATTCAAACAAAATCATGACATCATGCACCAGTTAGATACATTTCAATGTGAGGACGCAACAATGTCTGCTCTTGGCATGTCCTTCACTTTCCCAATAGCAGTATCTAACTTTGGCAGTTGGAATATACATAGTAATTCATAAAGCATCCTTACCACAAATTTCAAAAAATATAAACAAATAACGCTGACTTGCAAAGAAATGGCCTCAGTTTCCTCTGCACTGCCCAGAACTGTGAATACTTTCATTATTTATCTTTTAAATTTAACACAGCTGATCTCAGCGTATTTGAATGAAAAAATATTATCAACTGGCACTGAGCAGCGAAAGCTTTTTGCTAATATTTATTAACACTGGCCAATCAAAAGCTTGCGACTACCAGAATTTCAAATGTAGTTTTTGAAAAACAAAATAATTCCAAACAAACTCTGCGTCTGGTAGTCGATGGCCAGTCTGCTTTAGTTATGCCAATACAAAAAGATGTTTCGTTTTTGGTAACAATTTTCCTACCGCTCCCCTTTTCCCCTATACTCTTTTACCCAAGCGAATTTGAATGTACCTCAATGCCGCTATTTCTAAGCTGCCGTCCCCTACTAACGTTATGAAAAACAAGCAGGAACAACAGTCTGTCTGGTTGAGCGTCCGTAGACATTTAATATTTCTTCAATAACTTGGCTAATTCTTGGACTACCATATTATTTAAAGCACATTCTTGCTCAATGGACTTTAAGCGATACTACCATATAATTTTTATGGTCAGTTTCATATGGGTTTAGATTTTCAATTTTGTCACTGTCATCGTCAAATAAAAATTTTACACAAGACGGCCATCTTCCCCTCTCTCTTTCACCTCGCCAGCATGTATTTTTCAAATAACTACTTGTTTTAATGACGTCAGTAATACTACCGCGAGGAGGACATAAAACTGTCTGTGTGTTTGCCTCTGCCACAAAGTGTATATATGCAAAACACAACGTGTCAAGCGAAGCGGGGTTTTGAGTGGCGGAGTAAGAATTTGCGTTAATTATAACTGTTGTCTCGTGTTATACTACCAAAATTGTAAGGATTACTACTGATTACCCCCGTTAAAGTCAAATTACTACGTTAATTCAGACAGTAGTTTGGCGTTACATTTCCAACAAATCGTTAATTATAAGGCTTGCCGCAGTCTCTATCAGATCGGCAAAATGTTAAATATTAGTACAGGGTAGTACGTTTTCGAAACCGAAACTAAAACGCGTGTTAGATTTTTACCGTGGGGTCTTTTATAGGCTTTAGCACTGCATAAAAGGCAGCGTTGCTGGCGTGTGAGACCATGACCGTCAGACACTATCGGGCGGGTTTATTGATTATTATTTTATAACTAAAATCTACTGAAATAAGCGATTATTCTCGCAGATTTTACTACATGGTTAGTGCACTGACTTCATAGCTTGATGGTCTATAGTTCGATCCCTAATTGAGATGGGATTTTCTAGACAAAAACGGCTCCAGGGTCGACCCGGCCTCATGAATTTGGTACCAGAACAACTCTTGGAAGGTTAAAAGCATGCAGCATGATACTGACCACATCACCCCTCGTGTGGCGTATGGTCAAGAAAATATGGGCATAACACCATATTCCCAATATGTCTCAATGGGCATGTAACGGGATCTTTTACCGTAACTTAATGTTTTACGCCAGAAGGGAAAGGGAGACGGCATACTATTCAATCCAAACGATTCATGGGGCTCTTCATATATCAAGGTTAAAATGATGTGCCCTGGCTATTCCAAGGATTCATGACATCTTACACAGAGCCACCTCCTAGTCTCATGTGCCTGTTGTAAATGTATTGTGAGATCCGTCTGCAAGCCGCACGCCATGTAGAAGTTGGAATCAAGTCTGGGGGCTCAAGTGATTCCCACAAGCCTAGTTTGCAATGCTCGGTTCTCAACACGTTTCAATACAGGAGGAGTCCTTATTCTGCAGTCAGTGGCCATCACGCCTAGTAGAGTCTTGTAGGGCAGCAACAAAATATCCTCATTTTGCTCGATCGGTGGCCGTCCTTCGCGCGTAGCCCCAACTCTAGTTCATGCCTTGCATCTCAGCCTTCACTGTTCTCCTCACATTTATCTTTGGTTTGCCTCTCTTTCGCCTTCGTTCTGCGGTTCATAGCATAGTAGCTCTGGTGATTGTGTCAGGATCCCTTCTGAGGACATGGCCAACCCAGTTCCATCGTCTGCCAGCAGCGATTGTGAGCATGCCTTAATGACTGCACCGTGTAAGCAGTTCCTGACTGGAGATGAAAAAGTCGAAGAATTTTATTTAGGCAGGTTGTGTGGAAAAAAGATAATTTGGACATTTCCTTTTCTGTTACTCTCCATCACTCCGCGCCACACAAATGTACAGAAAGTATGCAGCTCTCGTATAATCTTAATTTGGTGTTTGTGCTGTACTGAGAAGATTTCCAAATGTTGTTTAGATTTGCAAAGGCAGTTCTGGCTTTATTGATTCATCACTGATGTTTTTGCTTGTTCCACTGTCTGGTGTTACTATATATACGTAAATGTATTTATTTGTTCCAGCTTTTGTTTCCTCGTTTTTATGGGATCAGAATTCATTACGTTGAGTGTCATGACCTCTGTCTTCTTCAAGTTGATGTTCAGTCCCAATGGGAATCCTGATTTTGGGCCACTTTGGCGTGACTGTTCACTGAGATAATGAACAAGCCCCAATTGTATAGCTATCAACCATAAAGAACAACAAAAAGATCAGAAAGATAAAGGCGTTCATGAATGAGTACTTGTGCCGAATATAATAAGTGAATTGGAATGACACGAACACTAATGTGGAACTGATGGAAAGAACTAGACACACCAGTGGAACAAAATGTGGGGAGAAGAGGCTGGCGTTCGATAATATACTCATTAAGAAATATCACTTGATAGCATTAAAAGATTGTTCTTATTCTATAGATTCCCGTGATAAATGAAAATAGAGGAAAAACAAAACACAAACGAACAAAGACATACAAGAGATAAAGAAATGGAAAGACCTAGAACAGACAATGCACAACAGGAAGGCTTGCCATTTATTTGTTGATGGCGTGGGCACAACAAGGTGCGAGCTGAAAGGCAATGAAGAAAAAGAAGGCCCAGAAGCAAGTACAACTTGTAGGCGGCTATAGATAACGCACTAAGATATTCATTTTCTTGTATCACAAGGCAATCTTTGATCGCCACGTGATTTTTTGTTGTTGTTGTTGTTGTAAATAAAAGAGAACTCAAAAACGCAAGGAAACGAAAATTGAAAATTTAACTCTTTCAGTACTGAGTTAGGAAGCCGCAACATCGGTCTTTCGTCGCGAAAGAACAATCATCGGTTCCAATATATAGTTCACTGTTAGTTACAGATTAAGAAAAAAATATCTAGACACTTTAAAAAACTGCAATATAATACTAATGCAACGACGGATTGGAGACAGCTGGTTGAAAGCGTATGGTCTACAGGAGTTTTAGGGCCTAAACGAGAGTAATAGGATTTGAAAATATGGCAACAGTATTATTTTGTTAATTAAAAACACAAACCGTGTTCCGAATTGAGAAGAGTTTTCAATTACTTAAAATGAAATACTGAACATATAGAGTAAATAAAAAATTTAAAAAATATATTTTAAACACAGGCTTTTAATGTACTAAAAACCCAAAAATAATTTTTCAAGGAGTTTATAGCTTGCAATAAATAAATGTAACATCAAATTGACAAAAAGCGTGGTGCGCTTAAGCGTATCATATATTTTATCCATAAGTGTCTAATGAAGTATAAAGCAGAAGTTAATTTCATGCAGAATCAGTGTGTTCGTTTTTCATTGTCAAGATTAAACAAACGATACATCAATATTTAAGTGATACACGTGTACGAAATTATAAATTATAATTGATAAGAACGTTATTGTTTTTGGAAGTTATAAAAATATCCGTTTTATTGTAAATATTTTTTTCTAAAAAAATGTCTAGCATCTAGTAAAAAAATAATTAAATAACAAATACAGTTGAAAATAAAATACAATAACATTAAAATTATAAATTTGTGTGTGTGCATTTTTTTTTTTTTAGTTGTGCAATATGCTGAATGATTTTAGTATTGATGTCTGTGGTGGATTTTATTAGTTCGTTCTAGGTTGATACTATCAACATAACATTAAGCCCTTCTTCGCTTATTTAAGTTTTCACACACGTCAGTCTGAGAAAACACATCTGTCATATCCAGCTGTTGTATGGGTGACGTGATAATTATTGCAAAGGAAATTGCTATTTTCGATTTTAACATCACCTAGTGCCAGGAATAAACAGCTCTAGATATTTAGGGGCAGACAACAATATCCCACCAGGCTATTCAGAGCATGCACATTTAATACCATAATACCCGCCATAAGTACTTCGATTTATCGGTCAGTCACATTTTGCACACCATCATTTGCTCACTTTTTCTATTTTCGAGAGAGTACATTAACTTTCACCCACAGCTAAGGGGGTGCAACTGTTGTTGAAAGTTAGACAATAATTGTATTGTTTCCCCTTATATGTACTCTCCCGAAAATAGAAAAAGTGCGCAAATGAAGGAGTGCATGAACAGTTTGATTATGGAAAGAAGCCAATAACACGATTGATAAACAGTACATGAACTGGAGTTTCGTCAAACGTCAAATGTTGTTCTCAGAGGCAGTAAGTCGAGCAAGATTTTAAAAGATGCACGAACAATTACGAGACATGTTGTCATAAAAGAAATGGTTGTTATTTAGTCAATTTACGGTCCATTAGATCATTATCACTGCTCCACATGTCATTTAGGTAAGGTTACTACATGTCTTCATATTTATTATATCTGCTAGATGTTCACTACAAATATCTAATGACGGTCGCCTGCAATGAAATGACCACAGTAGTGATAGTACCGTCTGTAATACATGTAACAGAAACAACACACAATAATTAATAATTAATAACATGTCATTGTTGACGGGTTATTGCTGGTTTTAACATAATTTCCATGCTTTGTGACGTCTAGATTTGTGGAACGGAAACTATTAAAACAACTCTTGTGCATTCGTAGGGATGTCCTTCAGATATGCCCCAAGCTGGGAAAGGATCAGAATATGAAGCGCACGCGCAAATGAAGTTGGAATGGGGGGGAGTAACAGTGAGGCATGGAGCAAAAGACACGGGGAGAGAGAGTGAGTGAAAGAGAGAGAGAGAGAGTGAGTGCGAGAGAGAGAGAGAGAGAAAGAGAGAACGAGAAATTGACGACTGCTCAACGGAGAATAATAGTGGATTTAATATATTTACGGAAAATTGGTAAACGTGACTATGTGATAAACGAGCGCTAAGTCTTATCGCTCTCTTTTTCACCATCTTCCGTCATTGCATTTTCAAATATATTCGCTCTTTCATCGCTGCTAAAGTTAATCTTTTAATCACCACTGGACTTTAACACGCTTTTGACTTTTTCTGACAACTGGCGTGATCGTGCCTACCAAAGATTGCATTGTGAGACATCTAGTGAAACACTAATGGGCATGGTACTTTTTCTTCTTCTTCTTCGTTCACCCTCATATTTCAACTTGAATAAGTTCAAAGAAAGCAGTGGTCAGCCTGAGGCTGTTGATATCTCCGTAGATTTTCTCCAGGAATGGTCCTGGTGATGGCCATATGCGTCTTCTCTGTTCCTCATATGTTGGGCACCTTTGAAGCAGGTGTTCGGCAGTCATTTTACCAGTGCTACAGTCACACTCATCCGTAGTTCCTATCTTTAATTTGTTGAACAGATGGTATCTCAATCTGTTATGACCAGTGCGAAGTCTGAAGATTACCACTTGTTCACTTCTGCTGAGCTGGTAATACGGATCATTTTCTGTGTGGCCTGGATGCTCTTCTTCCCACTTGTGTCTGTATCTGCGCTTGATAAAACTCTTGGACTCCTCATAGGTTATATTTGTGTCCAGCTGAGGAAGTTTTCCCCCTTCCTTTGCCAATCTGTCAGCCTCTTCATTTCCAGGGATGTTGCAGTGAGAAGGGATCCACTGTATCACAACTCTTTTGTATTGCTGAAACACACATGGGCATGGTACAACTTCTTTGGAGTAGTCCGAGTGCAATGAAGATAATACTTCAAACCAAACCAAACCAAACAACTTCTTTGATATCTATTTCCCCCTGTACATATTGTCAGACATACCACCTTGGTATATTGATTATTGTTGAAGGAGCCGGCTGGACAATAGAGTTTAGCCTTTTCATAGGTAGATCGCTGTTCAAACAGACGACATGTCACCACATTGGGGAAGAATGGACACACGCAAACAATATACTCCGGACGACGGACATCAAAGACACGGACAATCTGTGTTTCCAGATGGTAGCCGACGGTAGAAGGATATGAATCTTAGATATGAAACAAGAATAAACGAAGCCGCTGGCAAGATAATGAAATAAAATTGACACGCAAAGCGATAAACAGACAGAAAGCTTTGTGATAGTTAGAAGGTTGATGATTTTTTTTGCAATAGCCGGCCAATCAACAAACTCCTGTTTGTCATGCAACACTGCATTGACATTTTGTGTCGAATAGCCCATTTCACTTTAGCTAGTGACACGCGCTGACAGGGGACAAAAGAGATCCAAGGCCTGGGTGACCACATGGGCATTTGGCAATTGTTTATGGTCAGCGTTATACGTCACCCGCCTAATGGATCCATCTCGGACGTTTTAGAAATATAATGTAACGTAATATTCCGGGGAGATGAGTAAAACGTTTTCATCAGCGTGGTATAGAAAATATCGCAGAGCATAGCCCGCAATTAGTTCAGTGTGGATAAAATAATTAATATCTGTTATGCATTGTGTTCTTAAAGGAGTTTGCGAACGGGAAAAGGAGGTTAGTGAATCTTTTAAAAACTATTAAAATGTTTTCTTAGTCTTTAGTTAAGATCACTTTTGCACTTAGCATGATAGCTAATTGCGCAGAGGACAGTTTTTTAATTAATGATTAATTGAATCAAAAGATTTTCAACTAAGATGATCGGAGGTAATTGATAGTTCATACTTCACTTTATCTACATTGTTAGATCGTCCGTACAGATTTCCATGTGCACACATTCCAATGCGCAATATATTTAACACTTTTCAGGTGCATCTCATGTCATACATAATTACTAGAGAATTGAAATCATCATTTTTGAGGAGTAGTATAAAAGAAAATCAACCATTGAAATTAAGTGTGAAAACTTACGAAGACTTTTGCGTGTCTTCAGTCTAACAGAGATCTGAGTCTACCCCTTACGTGTTTGACGTCTAACCAAAAAGACGCTAGTGTACGTCTGGATAACATAATTTGCAATTTAGGACATCCTTCACTTCCTAAGTTAAAATGGACGCTTTCTCGCCAACGATTAAGACGGTGGACGCAGCACTTTTTTCACCTTTTATCAAATGCTCGCAAGTTGATTACATATTCAAAATATCAATTTCAACTCACTCACAAGAGCGCATTTTGAGAATCAAGATTCCATATTTACAAGTTGATTCGCATATACAGCTAACAAGCTCAACTTACTTAAAAGCATATTTTATGAAGCAAGATTCCATATTTATGTGACCGGATGGCCTACTCTAACGCTAGTAACCCACGTTAACGTAATAAATAAAGAAAGAATAAATTACTAAATGCATAATATAAGTCGAGGCACAAACCTTTGTCTAACTGTGTTCCTTAAGTTTTGGCTGGAGTTGCTCAACAACGCTGACAGCAACGTTAAAAAGAGGACTACATCACCTCATTTGAATGAGCTTATTTAAATTCTAGGATAAGTAGGTAAATATTGTTGTAGTTAATGAAATAAATCTTTACAATTTGTATAACCAATGAAAAATGATCTAAGTCGGCAAGCCGTGCACCACTTATGAGATTGGTAAAACAATATATTTTCTTAGTTAGCTGCATCTAGAGAGCCATAGCACAAGGTCGTGATTTTATCTGATGATGTAGCAATCAGACGCTCACCCAGATGGTCACAAAATCCCGGCTCAGTCTTTGTGAATTTCAGGGCATTTATTATACTGTGGTTTACAGTATATTGACAGGGGTTTTAACCTCATCGCCAAGAACAAGATTGTGTGTGAAATCGTATTTTTGACTTATATATATAAGTAGACAGTCGTTCTGACTGCCTTTCGATGCTGACTGTATAATTATTACTTTCAGTTAGAAAAGTTGTAGATATGAACCAATGTAGCAACGGAATAGCAGAGATAAGCAAACTGATAGAATTAGCCGTTGAAGAAGTAGAGATCCTCCAAGTGGAGCGCCGAAATCCTTAATAGATACTCCTGAAGTGCTAGTAGATGGAGAACGTATAAAGAATCTAATTGAGTAATACGATGAATAAATTAACGAAGCTACAAAGGCTGAAACTGCGGAGTAGCATTGCCAAACTGTCAATAATATTGAAAGATATACAGACAAAATTAGAGGAACTGAAGAAGATGATTTCGTTAATGTACCTTGATAATGTACTCGAAACTGTTCGTATTCCTTCAAGTTGAATAACGGTTTATATGATCACTTGGCAGTTATCAACTATATAAGGTTTGCTGTTTTATTTGGAATTACTGTTGGAGAATTAAAACCACATCATCACACAACTGTAAACCAGGGTGAATTAAGAACCTGGAAATTATAAAGTCATTTAGGAAGTTAACACCTCAGGCGATAGCCGGTACCAAGACCTAAATGATAACCAAGTAACAGAAGATGTCTGCCCATAAGATGTCTCCGCGTAGTGGCTATCAAACTTACAGCTTATTACAATCTTGGCGAAGAACGCACCATGGCCTTATCAGGATAACCAAATAGACATGACGACTTATCTCTGTGAGGAGTGTAAGAAAGTTTGAAAATACAAAATGTCTGCTACATAGCAGAAAGAAATGTGTCGACCCGGAAATTCCAGATAATCAGTACGTACAACAATTGAAAATGAGTACTACCGTAGTGGAGAAGAAATTGAGAAGAGGTCGCCCCAATCCGTCCTATGACAAATTCTACACCCCAAGATAGAAGAGGTTTGTTTGTTTTGTTTTAAGGACCATTTTTAATGCACACGGTCAACTCCATCAGTGCTCCGTTCTCCTCCCTTAGATCACACAAGGAGGATCTCAGCACAGCGCACAAACTCTAAAGCACCACGCGGATCCCAATGTAAATTTTGCCAGGGCAGTGGCCGTATGGACTACTATTTGCGATTTTCAACTGCCGAAGAATTTTTAACGGGCGCAACTTGCAGACGGGACCTTCCATTTTTTTCGCTTTTATCCACGAAGGCTATGTATCTGATCTCACTACGCAGGGGATCACGGGCAGTTTGAAATTATTAGTTTCCAGTAGTTATGAAAATATTCCATCAAAACCATTCCCTGTACCGGGAACAGAACCCGGTACTTTGAACTTAGAGACGAACGCCATACCTCTTTGCCACTCCGGCCCAAGGGTAGTGGAGGAACGTCCAAGACAGAAAATGTATTTAAAGGATTGTCGAAGTGCGCTTTCGGGCGCCGATGAAACAAGTTGGTGTCCTAATGGATGTTTTAATTCAATTATTTATTGAAAGTGACCGAGCATATAAGTGTTTGCTATTTTAGCATGTGCATAAACTCCATACTATTAAAAGTTTGATAACTCTAAACATGGAAAACAAAAGCAATTTTAAGAATTTAAAAAAAACCTAATAAAAATAGATGAATCGTATATGCCTTAAATAACTTGAATATAATGATTTGATAAAATCAAATAAGTAATGAAAATATGTTACTTAGTTTTATAGTTTTTAAATAGTTACGTTGTTTCCCTTTGAAAAAATGTGGATGCTATCCCCTAACTTCTCTATCTCTGCTGCTTAAAATATCACAAGGTTGTTGAGGCCCGTACTGGCCACTATAATGTTGAGGGTTAATTCAGTCATCATAAGTGTTGGTGTGAAATATCGGCCACCATAAATGTAAACAGTCAGGAACGGTCTGTGTTCGTCTAAGCGTAACAGGTGTCCGTGACCCAAATAGGACAGGCTCAGTTTGGCCACTTTAAATGTAGAGTTGAATGTTGAAGAATGTCCAGTATCAATGTTGGAAACGATTCTAAGCCACACAGGCGGACATAATTATATACAGGCCCTGGTTGGCCGCAACAATGCTGGCATTCGTTTGGATGACTTGAAAGTGTTCAGGTGTTGTATAAATATAGAGTGTGAGTAGACCTCAATGAATGCAAATGCATGTATGAAAGTTCGTGGAAGATAATGCATCTAAATGACATCACACTTGTCGTAGTAATTACATGCAGTAATCCACATAGTTCTTAGAACACCTCTGACGTTTGATAGACTTTAATACATCACAACGACAAGTACGCCGACATCAACATATAATAGTCATTGACAATTCAGGACATAGCATGTATGAATACAGTTCATTCAGCAAGCTGTGCATATATATAATAAAGCTGATCTCGTACAATTCCACCTTCGTCAGCTACAGCAAAATACAGCGAATATGTGAGTTTGCACAACTCCTTTCTGACATCAGTAAGTCAGATATCTATATGGGTCTACGGCAGGCCGCGCAATATGGCGGGCTTATAGATATGATGGTCTCTGTAGTATTTCAATAACAAAACAGGGTGAGTCAAACCTTGTTAAATGGTATCACCGCAAATAGCGGGATACTGCAAATATAAAGTACTTTAGGCATACACAGGCCCGATGCAAATAATGATAGCTTACTTCATGAGCTCCAATTCTGGCAATCATAAACGGACTCTTTCCCGCCCATAGGAAAAGTCACTGAGCTGGTTACAAAAAGTCATATATCATTCTGGCAAACAAGGAAACTGTTTTAACGGTAAATTACCTTAATGTCCCTCAGAATAAATATCACAACACTCACTCGCCTCCTAGGCGCTTCAGAATATAATATAGGGAACAATCTTTAACCATCTTGGTCGACACACAGAGGACAATCCCCAAAACCTGTTTTGACCCATTCAAAAACTACAGCTCGACCCCCTAACACAGGATGTCTTAAATCACGCCAGATTCTTCGCGCATGCGTCGTGACGCTAGATCCTTGAGCAAAACTCTGATGGGTTAACCTGTCAGGAAAAGCTGACATCGGTTCTCACCATTAGACGCTGGGTTAAGAGACAAGTGGAACAACCACCACTGTTAACTACAATCCCAGTAAAACATGAATTAATCCCTTTGGACCAAGAATTTAATAGGAAAAGTCTCCAAAATTAACCAGGTACATTTTACATACTATAGACTCTTCAAAGTGACCGCTACAGTTTACCGCAATCCCCCCCCCGGGAAAAAAATTAAAACATTTTTTTAAAAATACATCCAAGAGCAAGATACAACAAGCTCATAACGCACAAATAATGTGCAAATGAGAAGTATCACCAATAAATATATCGCCTAATATAGAACGTCAGGTGAGAATATATCTCAGCACATTAGAGAAAGCATTTCTCTAAGTATACGCATATCCTGGGAGGAGCCACCAACGTACACTACAGTGCTAACAAAGCTACAATGCAAACAAAAAAATTACATATATATCATATTATATTACATCAAGTACTTTATTTCCAAGTTTAGCAATGGACAAATCATCAAAAACAGTGATACAATCACTTTAACCAATAAAGGTACATTATTCTAACATGCTATATATGATTTAATATAATGTAATACAATATTAACAATATAGCAGATAAATGATGTCGCGGATCAAATTCTAAGCGGGCGCATCTACAGTGTCGTCCGATTGGTAAGTATGGACATCGTAATACATCAAGGATGACAACATGTACCGATTCTCCCAGTAATGATTCTGCTGAGAAAATACAAATAATTCTCTATGATAACCGTAAGATTTTCTAATATACAGCAATCAAACATTCATTATAAACTATAAACTGTGGCTTTGCGAACTTACGTCCCTTATATTGTGCTAACCAAACCTTCCTCCGTTATACCAAAGATGGTAACAGAGAAAGAAATCTCCTAATTTACAACACTAAGGTGAACACAAATGTGTTAACATATATTGTTATAGTAAAGAACTGTCATAAGTCTAGACGTGTATCAGGAAATTTAGGACACAAGAGTTAAGTAGTGTCATGTTGATATCTATCACAATTATTATCTCTATTAAGACCATTGCTCTTATTTGACCTCCAGTTAGCATAGTTGCGATTGTTATTTTCTATTTGGTCAAAATATCTTTATGATGGATTTTTTTGTCTCCAAGAAAAATTACCACAAGGTTGACAACCTCTATTGGAGACACCTTTTTCAAAGTTCCTATAAATATTAGAACCAAAATTGTGAGTACCTTTAAATTGTCTCCATTTACGTAAAGATGGAAAATTACCACGTGATGAACGAACTTGGCGCTGTTCATAATCACGATTATCTTTCCTAGCAAAATTGTTGTTATTTCTGCCTGTGGCAATGTGCTTAACAGATGGATCATACTGCTTTTGCTGAGTATGACAAGGAACCAGAATGGTAGAATTTTTTTTGTTTAGCACATAATGATTACCATTCTGGGAATGAGTAACAATAGGTTTGTTTTCTGATGCCACCTTATCAGGACTGACTATTACAGTCGGATTACTTTTGTTGGCTTGACGCCAACTCCCATTAGAGGCAGTATCGTTATCATGTGGGAAACCATATTTGCCACGAAAAGATTTGGTTCCATATTGTTTAACGTTACTGCTAGCATTGAGTGCATGTCACTGACTCTTTGCATTAACATATTGATGAACAGCTTTATGTCTAACTTCATTCACCTTGGTAGTAGATAACATCTTATTGTACAAAATATTATCTAATAGGCCGTCAACTCTCTTACGAAGTTTTGTAACTTCCACTTCTGCCATAGCTTTCTCTCTAGCAATAGCTTTGTATATTCTCACGTTGGTTTTAACCTGGAGGCTGTTGCACTTTGACCTTAAGTCGTTTAACTGAGAAGTTAGAGTCTTCTCTTTAGCAATATTATCTTTAAGATCTTTTCTCATCTTTGTCATCTGAGACGTATTTTCTAAAGCTTTAGCTCTGTCCTGAATCAGTTTAAGTTTGAGTGCTTCCATAGCACTATGATGATTAGTTATGAGTTCATCAACTTTCTTATCCTTTTCTTTATTCGCTGAGCTCATCTCATCTTCCACCGCCCTTTTCTCCATGAGTAATTTTCCAATATTTTTTTGTTTTTCTTCAGTTACTTTCTCCTGTTGAAATAGAAGATTTCTGAGTTCTTGATTATCCTCAAGACCCTGTACCTGAGCTGCCTGTGCCCTCAACTGTTTCAATTCTAGTTGAAGTGTCTCAACGTCAATATAATGGATATTCTTAAACTCATTAATCTCCTCCAGAGATAGCATATTCTTCTTTATAGCAACATGTTGTAAAAAATCCACCTAATTCCTTAACTCCAGAATTATTTCTTCATAAGACTTCTTGTCTCGTCTGGCCTGAGCTTTTAATTTGCAACACATGTCTTGCGCACAAGCAAGTTCCAAGTTTGCTTTATGTTAGTCATCCTCATGTCTCTTAGCTTCAATCTTTAAATTCTCATAGTATATTTTGACTTGTTCCAGCTCACTAAAAAGAGAGTTCTCCAGCTGAGATTGTCCTAATTTACTCTCATGAGGAAGAGCTAATGTTTTTGTTCTCTTCATCTGAGCTAATTCTCCCTCTCTCTTCGCTATAGCTAATATCTCCTCTATAGAAATCTTTGGTGCTATTTTCCGTTTTTCAGCCTGCATCTGAATTTCCTTATCTCTAGTCTCCATTTTAACTTTTACGAATTCTCTTAGTTTCTCAGTAGACAAATCAAGGGATTGTCCTATCTGAATGAAATCAATTATAGGAGACACCTCAAACCTCTGAGCCTTTTCATATTCTACACGTGCGAATTCTTCTAATTTCTCAGCAGTCAACCCAAGGAGTTTCCCTTGCTCAATAAAGAACTCAAGTGTAGACATTATGTCCAATAATATAAGATCAGTATCCTGAAATAATAAATTACCTTATTTCAACCTCAATGGTAACAAGTCTTTTAATAAAGCACTTGTATAATCAGCTCACTTTATCCCAGTCTCTGTGGGAGATACGTCTTTGACAAAGAACTTGTATAATTACCTTTATAATATTATTACCAATAATCACTTCTATAATCTAAGTACCCTATAGTACCAATAGTGTATGACTATATAGAAATATATAAACAGCGTATGACAACAAATACTAACATAAACAAAGAACAAACATCAAAGACAATACGATAACATTCGCAGAAGTCCAATAAATTATAAAGCGAAACTAAAAAAAATATCACAATGCATGTGATGATAACTGCGAAAAGTAAACAAAACAAATTACGCAACAGTGTATAAACGTAAAGGTTGTATAGAACTAAACGAAAGGAAGAGAAGGCGGACAGATACAAACAAATCAAATAAAAAAAATAAAGAACAAAAAAATGTGACAACAACAAAGAAAAGTACACCTCGTCACAACTAAACAAAAATAGCAACAAATGACGCTAGCAATTTCCACTAAAGTCCCTACAGAACGCTTATAATAGGCCCTCGATTAAGTGGGATATCCTACTATAAGACACCACCGAACCAAGAAACCCGCTGAAATATCAATAACACTTAACATGTAAACATGTATACATGTAAACACATAAAGCATAAACAAGGATGTTTAAATGTGGAAGGTTTAGTTCACAACACAATACAAGGCACAGTTCACAACAATAAACAGGCCACTTATCTTTACATTCCTATCGTCAACAACAGCAACGATGAAGAACTATCGTCAGCATTCTAAGGATTAGATGATCCAACGCTGAAAACACATCAGAACTTGCTTCCAAACTGATGAAAACGGGGATAATAACGGCACTTGACCTTCTTAAATACCGCTGCTGAACTTGCTTCTATCAAACAGTGACAGTATTAGTAACGGCACTTGACCTTCTATGCTACTGCATCAATGAAGGTATAGTAATTTGACCTTCTGACCTAGTTACGTCCTGTCAAGCTGGGGTAGTCACTGTGTCAACAGACTACACAGCGCTGAGTACTCTCAATCGTAGACGACTTGAAAACTTCCAAATAGCCCCATCAAGCTGGCACACCATAATGTTGAGGCCCGTACTGGCCACTATAATGTTGAGGGTTAATTCTGTCATCATAAATGTTGGTGTGAAATATCGGCCACCATAAATGTAAACAGTCAGGAACGGTCTGTGTTCGTCTAAGAGTAACAGGTGTCCGTGACCCAAATAGGACAGGCTCAGTTTGGCCACTTTAAATGTAGAGTTGAATGTTGAAGAATGTCCAGTATCAATGTTGGAAACGATTCTAAGCCACACAGGCGGACATAATTATATACAGGCCCTGGTTGACCGCAACAATGCTGGCATTCGTTTGGATGACTTGAAGGTGTTGAGGTGTTGTATAAATATAGAGTGTGAGTAGACCTCAATGAATGCAAATGCGTGTATGAAAGTTCGTGGAAGATAATGCTTCTAAATGACATCACACTTGTCGTAGTAATTACATGCAGTAATCCACATAGTTCTTGGAACACCTCTGACGTTTGATAGAATTTAATACATCACAACGACAGGTACGCCGACATCAACATAAAATAGTCATTGACAATTCAGGACATAGCATGTATGAATACAGTTCATTCAGCAAGCTGTCTTCTTCTTCTTCTTTGATCCTTAGCCGCCGACCGTCAAAGCGGACAGTGGCCATCACGCCTAGTGGCGTCTTGTAGGGCAACAACAAATTGATTCCACTTTGCTCGGTCGGTGGCCATCCTTCGTACAGTGCCCCAACTCTGGTTCATTCTTTGCATCTCAGCCTCCACAGTCCTCCGCCATGTTGTTTTTGGTCGGCCTCTCTTTCGTTTTCCTTCAGGGGTCAAAAGCATAGCTGTTCTTGTGATGGCATCGGGGTCTCTTCTGAGGACATGGCCAACCCAGTTCCAGCGTCGGCCAGATATAATGGTGTGCATGTCCTCTTGCTTGCTACGAGTAAGCAGATCTTGGTTAGTGATGGTATTCGGCCAAAAGATTTCGACATTTCCTTCTCTGTAACTCTCCAGCATTGCGCACCATAGAGAAGCACAGAAAGGACACAGCTCTGATATAATCTTAATTTTGTGCTTGTGCTGTATTGGTAGGACTTCCAGATGTTGTTTAGGCTAAAGAAGGCTGTTCTTGCCTTATTCATTCTGATGTTGATGTCTTTGCCTGCCCCACCGTCTGGTGTTACTATGCTTCCTAGGTATGTGAAGGTATCTGTCTGTACCAGTTGCTGATTCCTTACTGATATGGGCTCAGGGTTGCTCACGTTGAGCGTCATGACATCAGACTTCTTTAAATTGATGTTCAAGCCCACCTGCTGGCTAAACTTATTAAGTCTATCCGTTTTGTCCTGGATGTGTTGATGTGAATGTGCTAGTAGTGCAATGTAATCTGCATATTCGAGATCTTCCAATGTAGAAAATGTTGTCCATCTTATTCCTCTTGGACTGCCTTCTGTTGTCTGGCGCATCACACAGTCTATGACTGTTAAAAATAGAGTGTTTGATAAGGGGCATCCCTGTCGTACTCCTGTCTTCACCTCAAAGGTTAGGTTGCTCTGCCCAACACTACACGTAAAGTTGGCACAGAGGCTTTTTATGATTGACACTATGCAGCTTGGAATTCCATAAGCCCTCAGTATTTTCCATAAACTGTCCCTATCTTCTTCTTCTTCTTCCTTCCTTAGCTACCGACCGTCAAAGCAGTCAGTGGCCATTACGAGTAGTGGCGTCTTAGGGCAACAGCAGATAGGTTTTCTTTGCCATTGTTTCCCATCACGCCTAGTGGCGTCTTTAGGGCAACGGCAAATCAACCCATTTGCTGTTGTTTCCGTAATCGAAGTGACTGGCAAACGGGTGATCAGCCCGTTGTGAAACTGTCCCTATGTATGCTGTCAAAAGCCTTTTCAAAATCAACGAAATTAATGTAAAGCTGTCTTTGCCATTCTGAACACTGCTCTATAATGTTCCTGAGAGTGAATATATGATCTACACATCTTCTTTCTAAATCCTGCTTGTTCTTTCCTCAGTTTGTTGTCTACTGCCTTTGAATTTCTCTGTATAATTATCCTGCCTAGTATTTTGCTGGGAACTGAGAGAAGAGTGATTCCTCTCCAATTATTGCAGTCTGCAAGATCTCCTTTCTTGGGCAATTTGACAATTATTCCTTTGTTCCACTCTGATGGTGTTGTCCCCGTTTTCCAGACTTGTGCAAATAGTGGTTCTAATAGTTCTGCTGCTAGCTCAGGGTCTGTCTTAAATAGCTCTGCATTTAAGTTATCATGGCCCGGAGCTTTGCCGTTCTTTAACCCTTTGATTGCTGTGATGATTTCTTCATCTCGTGGAATGTCTGTATTTACATCTAGATCGTTTTCAGCTTCATGAACATTCAATTGTGTCTCTGGTGGTTCCTTGTTCAGAGTTTCTCTGAAGTGCTCTGCCCATCTTGTTTCCTGTCCCTCTGCTGTCGGGATGAGATTTCCTTGCTTATCTCTTACTAATGTAATATTGTTTGCACCTCGTTTTCCGCTGATGAATTTAGTTATTTTGTATACTGTGCTTTGTTCATTTCTCAGTGCTGCCTCCTCTGCCAGTCTTGCAAGATCGTCTAGGAAATTCCTTTTGTTGGCTCGGGTTTGGCGTTTAACTTCCTTGTCCAGCTGACTGTACTGTTCGCTATATAGTTGCTTTAACCTGGGGGACTTCGCTTCTGTTTTCTTTCTTTTCATTTCCTTTCTCATTGCTATGATGTTTAATGTTTCTGGTGTTATCCAGTCTTGCTTCTTCCTTTCCTGGAATCCCAAGCATGATTTGCTGCTTTCCTTGTATATTGTTGAAATGGTGTTGAAATTCTGGTTAATATTATCAGTCAATGTCTTTTCCTGACTTTTGGCAAATTGATATCGTTTCTTTATGTCGGCCGCAAAAGTTTTTCTCGTAAGGGAGTCCTTCAATTTGCTGATGTCAAACCTGTTCTGTGTAGTTACAGTTGGTCCAGCCTTCTTAGTTTCACTTTCAGTTTTGCTACTACTAAATGGTGATCACTTCCCACATCTGCACCTCTTCTTACCTTCACATCTTGTAATGCATGTCTCCATCTACCGTTAACCATGATGTGGTCTATCTGGTTTCTGTCCCGACCATTTGGTGATTCCCATGTTAATTTGTGAATTTCTTTATGTGGGAAAAGTGTTCCTCCAATGACCAGGTTGTTAATGCTACAGAAACTTATTAGTTTATCCCCATTTTCGTTTGCTGTTCCGCTGCCGCATTTCCCCATTGTTCTTTCATTATATGTATTGTGTGTACCAACTTTCGCATTGAGGTCTCCCATTACTATAACAAGATCATATCTAGGTGTGTCTTCCATTTCTTTCTGCAGTTGTTGATAGAATTCATCCTTGACCTCCTCATCGCTATCATTCGTTGGTGCGTAGCATTGTGTTATTGTGGTGTTGGTGAATCTCCCTCTCAATCTTAACCTTTTCTGTCTGTTGCTGATGGGTTTCCATTCACTAATGTCCTTTCTATTCCTTTCTGTAGAATAATGGCTACGCCTTCATTGTGCTGTCCATCCTCTCTTCCAGAGTAAAGTACTGTTTCTCCTGTTGCTGTTTTAACTTTTCGTGCCCCTGTCCATCTGCTCTCGCTTATCCCTAGAATGTGTAACCTATAGTTTCTCATTTCTGCCGTGACCTGTCTTAGTTTACCTGTCTCGTTCATTGTCCTGACATTCCAAAATCCTATTCGTGTATCCTGTTTTGCGATCAGAACATCCGTTTTCATGTCAGTGGCTTCCTTTCGGCTTTCACCACTGACAGTCATACGAGCCACAGACTTCGAATGTCCATCCCGCAGCAAAGTTTGTTCATTTATTGTTGTTTCCGTAACTTCATTGTTTTTTTTACATAGACAGGGGTGTCAGCCCTATGCTAAAACCCCCATTCTAGAGGACCAGGGTACCAGCTTTTGTCTGACCCCTACCCACACAGACCAGTCCAGCATGGTTGAACCTACCTGGAGTAAAACTCCCACTGGCATAGCTCTGGGGATTAATAGGGTACTCAAGCTGCCATACCGCTACAAGGTATAGGTACCATTGATGGCAGTAAGCAAGCTGTGCATATATATAATAAAGCTGATCTCGTACAATTCCACCTTCGTCAGCTACAGCAAAATACAGCGAATATGTGAGTTTGCACAACTCCTTTCTGACATCAGTAAGTCAGATATCTATATGGGTCTACAGCAGGCCGCGCAATATGGCGGGCTTATAGATATGATGGTCTCTGTGGTATTTCAATAACAAAACAGGGTGAGTCAAACCTTGTTAAATGGTATCGCCGCAAATAGCGGGATACTGCAAATATAAAGTACTTTAGGCATACACAGGCCCGATGCAAATAATGATAGCTTACTTCATGAGCTCCAATTCTGGCAATCTTAAACGGACTCCTTCCCGCCCATGGGAAAAGTCACTGAGCTGGTTACAAAAAGTCATATATCATTCTGGCAAACAAGGAAACTGTTTTAAGGGTAAATTACCTTAATGTCCCTCAGAATAAATATCACAACACTCACTCGCCTTCTAGGCGCTTCAGAATATAATATAGGGAACAATCTTTAACCATCTTGGTCGACACACAGAGGACGTTCCCCAAAACAGTCTTGACCCATTCAAAAACTACAGCTCGACCCCCTAACACAGGATGTCTTAAATCGCGCACGATTCTTCGCGCATGCGTCGTGACGCTAGATCCTTGAGCAAAACTCAGATGGATTAACCTGTCAGGAAAGCTGACATCGGTTCTCACCATTAGACGCTGGATTAACAGACAAGTGGAACAACCACCACTGTTAACTACAATCCCAGTAAAACATGAATTAATCCCTTTTGACCAAGAATTTAATAGATAAAGTCTCCAAAATTAACCAGGTACATTTTACATACTATAGACTCGGCAAACTGACCGCTACAATGGTTATGTTTGTTTTTCCACTTATTTCCGAGATTCGACATCACGTCGCAACCTGACAAGAGGTGTGATCTCTCCGTTGTAAGTTGGGTATATTGTGCAAATTTATATAACATTTTGACCACTGGGCTGTTATCTCTGTCCTTTTATTTTCAATTGGGGAGGGGGAAGGGGGAGGGGGGGGGGGGCTCACTTTTGTATTAGCCATTAAAAAGTAAATTTATGTGAAAGACCGCTACCAGGCTGTCTGGCCGTTACGTCGTAAGTTTATTCGAGTGTTTCTGCTTGTTCAATCCATATACTTATTTATTTATTGCAAGAGGGAGGGTAAACAGACACAGGAGGCCTAAACACACTTTAAGTCCCCTGCAGGTGCACGTGACTGCAACAGCCCTCTACATATATTGCGTCAGAATGCCAGGACAAAGACTGCTAGAAAACTTTTCACCCAACCACCCTGGTGGATTGAGGATGTTGAGAAAGCATGGATAGAAAACGAAAGAGCGACGAAAGAATGGACGACAGCACGAAAGAGAAGTACGATGAATAGCGGAAAGGTTGAAGCCAAGGACCAAGTGTGGAAGGCCTTCGTAACACACGTGGGCACGGAAAAGTCCGTGCAGAAAGTCTGGTCCTTACATCGACGAATGAATAGGAACAATATAAGCCAACACATACCTAATATTCTGGTCCTTACATCGACTAATGAATAGGAACAATATGTGGCAGATGGAGACCGACTAACAGTTAAAGGGAATGAATAAGGAGAATTATAAAAAAGAAGTACCTCAGAACAAATCTTCAATATTAGATTACTGATCGAAAAACATCTCCAGCATCAACACGGTTTATACCATAACTTCATCGATTTCACAAAAGCCTTCGATCGAGTCTGGCATGAAGGTTTATGGCAAATAATGAGAAAATTCAATTTTGATACCAACATCATAGATATCATTGAAGCACTATACAAGGACGCAAGCAGTGCTGTTTTTGCAAGCAATGACATTGGAGAATTTTTCAAAACAACTGTAGGAGTTCGCCAGGGATGTATCCTGTCACCAGTGCTCTTTAACATTTATCTAGAACATATTATGGAGGAGGCTCTCTACGATTATAAATCAACCATATCGATTGGAGGCCGACCTCTGTGTAATCTACGTTTTGCTGATGATATTGATCTGATAGCTGGAACAGAATCAGAACTTCAAGACCTTACCTCTAGACTGGAGAAAGTAACAAGAACATATGGGATGGAAATTAATATAGAAAAAAGCAAGATATTGGTGAATAGCCATAAGAAACATGTTCCGACCAACATTACGTTAAATGGGCAAACGTTAGAAGAAGTTAACACCTTTAAATATCTAGGGTCCACTATATGTAGTGATGGAAGATCAAATAAAGAAATCAAGACAAGACTTGAGATGGCCTCAGCTGCCATGACAAGGTTGAATGTGATCTGGAAAAGTAACATCAGTTTTCCTGTGAAGATCAAATTATACAAATCACTTGTATTATCTATTCTCTTGTATGGGTGTGAGGGCTGGACACTCACTGCAGATACGGAGCGAAGGATTCAGGCTTTCGAGCATAAATGTTATAGAAGAATTTTGCGCATTTGCTATAAAGAGCACAAAACAAATGTCTATGTTAGAGAGAAGATAAACACCTATGCAGGCCATCAAGAACCACTTTTGTCAATAGTGAAACGTCGAAAGCTTGCCTGGTTTGGGCATGTAACTCGTCATGACTCCCTTTCGAAAACGATCCTCCAGGGAACAGTCGAAGGTAAACGGAGAAGAGGAAGGCAAAGAAAATCCTGGGCTGATAACATCAAAGAATGGGCAGGACACGGTTTCTCCACACTTGTACGCATTGCTGAGAATAGAGAGCAGTGGAGGACCCTGTCTGCTGATGCTTCCACCATGGCACCCCTACGACCCATGACGGGTTATGGGTTGAGATGATGATAAATAGGAAGGTTCAGATAGAGTACAAAAAGGGGATGCGCGAGCAATAATGCGCATGAAAGGGGTGAAAGATAATCCAGCAAAGCACGCTTTTCTCAGCAGCAGTCCAGAGGCGTGGGTAGTGTGCAGATGGCACGAACGCTAGTAGCCATGTTGAAGGTAGTACTCAAATAGTTTAGGTGATGAATATTTCACGGACAAGAAGTAGTTTGGGTAATGATTAACCCGAAATATTGAATTGTGAGAATTCTTGTCTAGAAGGAGAAACGGTGTGAGTTAGATTTTATTCAGAAAGGGAAAAGGTACGTAGAGTGAATTCTAATACATAGACATACAGTAGTCCTATTCGTCAGTAATGAAAGGGAAAAGAACAACCCCGGAGAGGTCCAGTCTACCAATAGATAACCTGAACACTGAGATGATATATATAACAATAATCTAAGAAATTGTAAGGAAGAAAGAACAGAAGTAGAGACTATAGCACCTGAGTGATCATCTATGGTTAAAGATCAAAAGGTCTAGATTCGATGCAGAACAAGAAAGAGAGTGAGGGAAGGAATAAATATTGAGAAAGAACACACATTATATATTCTGTGATGGACCAGATGTGGAGGTCAGAGCAGACAGCAATGATCCTCTCATATGTAAATAAATAGTATTTCAATTATTATGGCGTTATCTCATCGCTTACTGTGTGTGTGACTGTATTAATTATACAGCATATCATTACTAGCTAAAGAGGAAAAGAACCTTGGCAAGCAGGTAGCCATACATTAGAACATTGATACTACGACCACCGCTGCCACAAATATAAGCCAACCCATACCTAATATTATGGTCCTTACATTGACGATCGAATAGAAACAATATAAGCCAACCCATACCTAATATTCTGAGCTCCGCGGGAATGAGTCTGTAAAGTATGATGTTTCTTACTACAACCTCTTGTAATGGATATAGTAGCCACCGCTGTAAAGTACTGTTAATTTGGACTCCACTGTAAAATGTATGGTGTATCATCTTAAGTTAGCATTCATGCTGAATAACCTCATACTGGAACATTTGTAGACAAGCATTCAGAGTTCCATAGTTAATACAAATAGATATCAGGTTGTACTGACAGATCACGTCAGTTTATACATAATGTTCATAGTGACTCCTGTACAGAATCTCTCTTAGCATGAGTGTAGCTTGTACTCTAGTGGAGATTCCTTCAAATAGCATTCAGCACATATCTTCGGAGTAAATGCTAAATCTCCCATAATAGATCTTTCTTTCATAAATGTGATCTCTGGATCATTATCGGGTAGTAAGGGACATCCCTGTTCTCTGATGAATGATTGACAATAATTCGGATTCCAAGATGGCTTCCTTGGTCCTTAATATCGCTCACACAACGGTGAGACGACAAAACTTCTAGAAAGATTCACTTCATAAGGATATCAAAGTTTCCACCAATATCAGCATTATCTGTCCTCATAATTGCTGTGTAGAAACATTATTAGTATATATATATTGAATGGGAAGCTGTTGGACCCAGAATAATAACAGCTTCTTTCAAAACAGCTAAAAAGAAAATTCATGTAAATGTCATCCAATGTTATGCACCAACTAATGACAAAGAAGAGTCTGTGAAAGAAGCATTTTATTCTAAACTACAGGAAATTATGGATAAAATAAAAAGAAGAGACATCACAATTTTGATGGGTGACATGAATGCAAAGATAGGTACAGTCAACACTGGATTCGAAGAAGTCATGGGAAAACATGGGCTAGGAGTAATGAATGAAAATGGAGAGCTATTCGCAAACTTCTGTGCTTCATATCAACTGGCTATCGGAGGAAGCATGTTTCCACATAAGAGAATACACAAGGCAACATGGATATCACCAGACCATAGAACAGAAAATCAGATTGATCATATATGCATAAAGAAGAAGTTTAGATCATCATTGCAGGATGTAAAGGTATATAGAGGAGCAGATGTGGCATCAGATCACCATCTTCTGATAGCCAAAGTAAAAATGAAACTCAAGAGAATTGCAACAAAGCAAAATTATAGACAACAGTTTAATGTAGGACAGCTAAGAAATCAAGAAACAAGAGACAAATTTGCGGTCACAGTATCCAACAAATTCCAAGTGCTCCAACAGCTGGAAGATGTAGAGAATACAGAAGACTATTGGCAGCAGGTCAAAACAGTATGGAAGGAGACATGTGAAGAAATACTGGGGAAAAGGGAAAGACAACAAAAAGCATGGATAACAACAGAAACCATCAATAAGATAAAAGACAGAAAAAACAAGAAAGCAGAGTTAAACACAAGCAAAACTAGAAGCTCCAAAGCCAAGGCTCAAGAAGTGTACACAGAAGCAAACAAAGAAGTAAAAAGAAGTATCAAAAGAGACAAGAGGAAGTATATTGAGGAGTTGGCAAGAGAGGCAGAAGATGCTGCAGCCAAAGGAAATATGAGAGAACTGTATAGCAGCACAAAGAAGCTAACAGGGAAATACAAGCAAACAAGTTGCCTCATAAAAGACAAGAATGGGAAACTGCTCAGCAATATACAAGAGCAAATGAAGAGGTGGACAGAATATTTTGGGGACCTTCTCAATAGACCAGCTCCACAAAACCCGCCGGACATCCAGCCAGCAGAAGAAGAGCTACAAATTAACGGTGAAAGACCAACGAAGGAAGAAATAAAGAAAGCCATAAAGCTTCTAAGAGAGGGAAAAGCGTCTGGACCTGATGGCATACCAGCAGAGGCCATCAAAGCAGATATCGACACGGCTAAGAGATGTTATATAAATTACTTGGTAAAGTCTGGGAAAAGGAAGAGATACCAGCAGAATGGAAAGAAGGATATCTGGTTAAGTTGCCTAAGAAGGGAAATTTACAAGAGTGTACAAACTATAGAGGAATAATGTTACTATCAGTGCCAGGAAAAGTATTAAACAGGATTATCCTTGAGAGATTAAAAGAGTCCATAGACAAGAAACTGAGAGATGAACAAGCAGGTTTTCGACAAAACAGATCATGTACAGACCAGATAGCCACTTTGAGAATAATAGTTGAACAAAGTCTGGAATGGAATTCACCACTATACATCGGATTTGTGGACTACGAAAAGGCATTTGACAGTGTAGACAGAGAATCACTTTGGAAATTGATGAGGCATTATGGAGTTCCCCTGAAGATCATTAATTTAATAAAGAAAACATATGAAGACATGACATGCAGAGTTCTTCACGAAGGACAGCTTACAGAACCGTTTGGGATAAGAACAGGAGTGCGACAGGGATGCCTCTTGTCTCCATTTCTTTTCTTGCTGGCAATAGATTGGGTTATGAGATCATCGACAACACACAACAGAAATGGAATCCAGTGGACTCTGACTAAGCAGTTGGATGATCTGGATTTTGCTGATGACTTGGCTCTTCTGTCCCATAACCGTAATCAGATGCAGGACAAATTGAAAACACTCGATGAGAGGTCACAGCAATTGGGTCTGAAAATACACAGGGAAAAGACAAAAATAATGAGAATAAATGCAGGTAATGATAACAGGGTTGAACTTGAAGAAACACCAATACAAGATGTAGAATCATACACATATCTTGGCAGTAATATAGACAAAGTTGGAGGGACAGACAGTGATATCAAAATAAGAATACAAAAGGCAAGAGGAGCTTTCATTGCATTTGGGAAATATATGGAGATCAAGAGAAATCGGATCCAACACGAAAATAAGAATCTTCAACTCAAATGTGAAGTCAGTCCTATTGTATGGCTCGGAGACATGGAGAACAACAAAGACAACAACCAAAAAGCTACAGACTTTCATAAATGGGTGCTTGCGTAGAATAGAGGGATTAAAATGGTATGACAAGGTTACCAACGTGGAACTGATGACAAGAACTAGACAAGTGCCAGTGGAACAAGAGATGAGAAGAAGACGATGGCGATGGATAGGACACACACTGAGGAAACCTGTTGATAGCTTTACAAGGCAGTCCTTGTTCTGGAACCCCCAAGGGAAGAGAGGCAGAGGAAGACCAAGAAGTACATGGAGAAGAGAGTTGGAAACAGAGGTGAAAATGATGAGGAGAACATGGAAAGAACTTGAGATGATGGCACGGGACAGGAGGACTTGGCATGTGTTTGTTGAAGGCCTATGCTCCTTTGGGAGTGGAGGGTTATGAATGAATGAAACATAGACTAAAACAGTCCTAGAAGACACAATCTTCTTCCCCATGATAACTTGAGATCACAAAACTTTGGACCGCTCGACATGGCGTCCCGCCAGACTCCATAACCGAAGAACACACTCCCTTATCTTCATCCACTGAGCGTGTAAGAAGAAATAATCCAGCCAAGACACACAAAGATAACATGATATACGACCGAATCGTCTCAAACAGACAAACAGTAAACCTAGATTCGGACTTTCAATATTCCTGCAAAACCTTAAGCGAGAACAATCTGTTTCCAGCTATAATGGACATAAAATGATATAAATCTAGATTCCTCCGCTTGTTCGATACACGGGAACAAAACAGGAACCGATCACCCAACGAATAAATACACATTTACTAATCTGAGTTATCCCCCTTCTTAAAAGTTGTAAGTTCATAAATAAATATCCTTTTATCAAACAGATAGTTACATTTTCATTTGTAATCGTATCAACTGTAATCTGTGCGACATATAAAAAATATGTACGCAACAGACTACCGGGAAAAAAAAATGAAATTTTTTTTTCTCTCTCTGAGAGCCACATAAAATAGGCCTCCCAACGCACATATGATGCGCAGATGAGAAGTATCAAGAATTTATAAAGCCAGATTAAGGCAAAGTCGCATTATAGGTCGACTGGTGAGAATATATATCTCAACATCTCAGAGAAAGTATTTCTCTAAGTGTAAACATTTCCAGGGAGTTGCCACCAATGCTTACTACCATATTGGCAATGACACCATGCATACAATAATTTCAATAACCATTTCATATTAGGTATCATAAGTTCACGATTGGCAAAAGAAACATCATCAAAGAATTAGCAGTGAATCAAAATAAGTGAACCGCTAAGTATTTATACAATCACCAAATCATATATTACAAATGTGTACACATTTTGATATAGAAGAAAAAGAATAACTGATGTAAAGTTATACATGTTAGGAGAGTCCAATATTTAACAGTTAAGTGGCATCATGTGGGCATCTCGACAGAATGTCCGCCATCACATTTTCTGAACCACGGATAGCTCGTACCGAGAAATGAAAAGGTTGAAGAGCGATCGCGTATCGAGTTGATCTCGAGCTCTTCAAGTTCTTACTTTGGATAGCAGTAAGAGCTTTCTGGTCAGTTTCCACTATGAAATGTGCACCAAGAAGGAATCTTTGAAGTTTGAGAATTGACCAAACCATCGCCAATAATTCCCGGTCTAAAACCGAGTAATTCCTTTCTGCAGCATTAAGTTTTCTGGATATGTACATTACAGGATGCAGAGTTCCAGAGTACTCTTGCATTAGTGCCGCTCCAATCCCAGTGGATGAAGCGTCACTACGAAGAACAAATGTCTTATCTGTAGTAGGTAACACTAAAATAGGTGGTGTTGAAAACATAGTTTTGATCTTATCTAGTGATAATTGGCATTCCTGAGACCAGTGAACCATATTAGGCGACCCTTTCTTTAGTAGTGTCGAAAGAGGTGCCATGATAGAGGACAGATTCGGAATGAATCGTCCATAAAATTGTATGAGACCTAAAAGACTTCGCACTTGCTTTTTAGTCTTAGGGATAGAGATGTTAAGTATTTTAGTGATATTATGGTCCTCTGTCTTCAGGAAACCATGACCTACTCGATGGCCTAGGAAAGCAATTTCGCTAAAACCAGTGCAAGCTTTAGATGGTTTTGCTGTCAGGTTATGCTCGCGTAGAGTTGATAACAATTCAACTAACCCTAAATAGTGATCTTCCCAAGTATCGCTGAAAAGACAGATGTCGTCTAGATAAGCAATGACATCTGACCGATACGATAGGATTCGACGCATCATGCGTACGAATGTAGCTGGTGCGTTCATAAGGCCGAAAGGCATAAAATTCCATTGGAAAAGGCCTCTAGGAGTAGAAAAAGCGGTAAGAGGTTTGGCGCGTTCGGATAATGGAACTTGCCAATATCCTTTAGACAAATCAAGTTTAGTGAAAAAATGAGATTTAGAAAGTCGAGTAAGTAGCTCTTCTAGTAAAGGCATAGGTTCAGCATCAAACTTCGTCACTTGATTCAATTTGCGATAGTCAACGCAAAGACGTATGTTATTGTCTTTTTTTCGAACAATAACCATCGGCGAAGAATAAGCAGAAGTGGATGGTTCGATTATTTGTAAATATATCATTTCATCTAACTCCTTTTCAACCTGTGCTTGAAAATCTATAGGGATAGGGTAAGGTCTAACCCTAATAGGAGTATGTTCAGTTAGAATAATGTCATGCTCAATGACATGAGTTTGCCCAGGGATGTCAGTGAGGACATCCTGAAATGTTTGTAACATAGCCGAAACCTGTCGCTGTTCTCCTAGAGACAAATCAGGATAAACAGTAACGTCTTTCCATGATTCACTAGAATGAAGTGGGATCATTGGAAGCGGAAGATTAACATCCGAAAAACTTGTTTCCTCATCCTGTATAACGGACAGTGATGAGTAATGACCATGTTGAACTGCAGAATCGTCCGTTGCCTGGAAAATAGGCTGTAAATAGTCAGGACGTTCATGGAATTCCGTAAGCATATTGATGTGGAAGGTTTTATGCTTCCCGTTAATATCGACAATATAGTCAACATCTGAAATTTTCGATATTATATCGTACGGACCTTTCCAAGAAATAAGGAGTCTACTTTCCTTACAAGGTAGCAAAACAAAATGCTTTGTCACCAGGACAAAGTTGTCGTAAAGTTCTTTTCTTATTAGCAAATTGCCTTGCCTTCTGTTTAGCAAATTCAGAAGAGGACGTTGCTAATTTGCATGCTTCGATAATTTTTTCTCTCAGCGTGATGACATATTCGTAAGAGGATTTTGTGTCATCGTCAATATTGTCCGCTGTTATGAGTGTGCGTCTCATTAAACGTTATAAAAAGACCACAGTAGTCCCTGTAATCCTTGACTTCTAAATGTGAGAGTATGAATACACTGCTACCAAGTTGTCAACTCTTCAGAACCATTCTACCATTCGCGTACAATGCACTCTCACTTCAATGTTTACACTACCCTGTGTAGGTCGAGTTGACCTGTGTCTGTCTTCACTGTGACAGCACCCCTTTGAACACGATTGTAACCATACAACCAACAGATTACCAGCCATCATTGGCTACCACTATTACACTTTACATGATGGGAGTGAGTTAGCTGTGAGTCAGTCCTGACACACCATACATTTTACAGTGGAGTCCAAATTAACAGTACTTTACAGCGGTGGCCACTATATCCATTACAAGAGGTTGTAGTAAGAAACATCATACTTTACAGAGTCTGTAGACCAATAAAGATAAAAGACGTGCATTACTCAGTCGGTTTATCACTCAGACGGATAAAGGTGATAAAGCTGCCCGTCAAGAGATTAAGAATCGTGTGCTAGAAAATGGATTCAGAGACCAGATATATTTTGACGTCATATCTGACGTCATATGTGATGTATACGTTAACAACAAGTAGAACCACTGCTAACTCCGCCTAGGCCGGTCCCAAGCCCGGCTGAAAAAGGGAAGGGCGGCCTGCATGTAGGACGTAAGGAGGCAGCCCGTCCACCATGCAAAGGCACAACAGGCCAATCACCTGTTTGCTTTAAAACATAATTACAAGAAATAAAAGAGAGAAAACCGGTCTGTTTCTAAAGGCGACCAACTGGAACGGACTACGGACTACGACTTATGGAACTTGGAACACAAGAAGTATAAATGGGAAAGAAGAGGAGCTGGTGGAAGAGATGAGGAAAGCAAAACTAGAAATCCTGGCTATTACGGAAGCAAAGAAAAATGGACGTCGTCTTCTCAACATCTCTTGTTCTACCGGCACTTGTCTGAATCTTGTCATTAGTTCAACATTTGTAACTTTGTCATGCCATTTTAATCCTTCTATTCTACACAAGCACCCATTTGTGAATGTATGTAGCTTTGTTGTTGTTGTTTTTTTCGTTCTCCACGTTTCAGAGCCATACAGTAGGACTGACGTGACATCCGAATATAAAATTCTGATTGTTATGTTTAACCTAATTTCTTGTGATCTCCATATTTTTCACAGCGTAATGAAAGCTTCTCTAGCCATTTGTAGCCTTATATTGAAATCAGTGTTGGACTATTTACCTTGATCTTCATATGTTTCTTAACATTAGTAACAAAAAATTGTGCATAGTTAAAAATGCACTTGCATAAAGAATATTTAAAAAAAAATAATAGAAAGCTTGGAATATGGAAATATTGACAGAAATAATATTTGAGAGCAGCATTAATATCGCTTCACTAATCGTGTTTTTTTCCCCTCTCCCGTAATGCCGACTCGGAAATGTCTAATGAGATAAAATATAATATATACGACACCTCTTTTCCATTCAAACATTACAGTATAACCAGGCCAGACCACGGCCTCCAGCTAAAGGAGTTAAGACGCATTAGATTAAAGCATGAGCGCCTAGACACTGTGTAACACGAATCCTTGTCTTGCCATGTCACAGGATACAGCCGGCAAGATTCACAAACTTGCATGGATGACGTGTCTAATGTCAGATATTTAAAAACTAAGATGGAAATTTCTTGTTTTTCATGCAATGTATCTTTCTGAATGCGTTCAAGTGTGCGTTGTTTTGTCACGTTAAAAAGGCCCAGGAACGTAAACTTCATGTTCCCCACTACGCTTCTCTGACAGGAAAAAAAAAAAAAGAAAGTAAAGTAAGTAGAAAAATCTACAGTAATTTAAGTACGAATGTTTTCGCTTCACATTAAACCTTCATTATACCGTACGATCCTACAATTAAACGGATAATTACATAATTACACAATACTCTGGCTGCAAGGCCCATAAGCGCCAAGGAAATCAGCATCTACTCATTCATGCAAATATGTACACACACACACACACACACACACACACACACACACACACACGCACGCACGCACGCACGCACGCATGCACACACACACACACACACACACATATATATATATTCATGTCCTCTTTAGCTCCTGTCGGAGCATAGACACACCACCACAACTGAACCTCCTTGCAGGAAGCCAGAGCTAAAACTCGTGCCCCATCTGCTGTTGTTTTCTGATAGTCCCATTCAGAACCTCACATTAATCTCATTTTACGACATGCTTGGGGCAGGAGTGGTTCGATTCTTTCTGTGTCACCTCCTAACCCCCCTCCCCCACCCCGGATCTTTATGGTGCAACATAAACAGATGCAAACATATAAATGCATATAATACTACCATTAGACACACATTCATACATTTATGTAGTCGTAAAGAAAATACTCAAGCAGGAGAGTGTAGTATTTGAGAATTCGCTATATTATGTCACGCTTTATAAGGTGGGGTGACCGATTCCCTTCCTCGATGCCTTTACCGTTTCTAACTAAAGATAAAGGTGAGATACCCATTCACACCTAAGGTAACTGGAGCGTGATTACCAGTGTTTGAACTTGGACACTTTAGCGCGAGATGCAACGTCTAACCCCTTTGTCAACCCAACGCTCCATCTATATGTACATAACACATAAAAACATACAGTTTACATACGTGCACATATATAGAATTGATAACCACTAACCCACAAGAGGTAACTAATAGTGGCGAAGATGGCATCCAGATGGAAGAACTGAAAGCAGCACTGGAGAAAATCAAGATGGGCAAAGCAGCAGGGCATGATGGTATAACACCAGAAATGGTTAAGTGCATTGGAGCAGCAGGTGACTTATTACTTATGACAGTCCTACAGGCAGCTTGGTGCAACAAGACCATACACAATGATTGGGAGATTGCCATCATAACTTGGGAGATTGCAATCATAACTTGGGAGATTGCCATCATAACTTGGTAGACTGCCATCATAACTTGACAGAGTGCCATCATAACTTGGGAGATTGCCATCATAACTTGGGAGATTGCCATCTTAACTTGGGAGATTGTCATCATAACTTGGAAGATTGTCATCACAACTTGGGAGATTGCCATCATAACTTGGGAGATTGCCATCACAACTTGGGAGATTGCCATCATAACTTGGGAGATTGCCATCACAACTTGGGAGATTGCCTTCATAACTTGGGAGATTGCCATCACAACACCCATATTAAAAAAGGCTGACAACCTCATCATATAAAACACATTGCTACAGAAACAAACTACTGCCAGGGAAATTAAAGCTTTGGTGCAGGCTTCCCACAAGGCAACAGTTGCTGTAGTGTCTCCATGCTCTATAAGGAGCAAATGGCGATAACGATGATAATGACGATAATAAAATAATTATTTTGAGTTTGGGCAGAGTGGGTAGAGCCAGCACTTGTGTATTCGGTACCTGGGGAGAGCGGTTTACATGCGCCCTCTCTCCTGAACTTTTCAACAAGCGAAGGTTGATAAACTCTAGTTAGAAATTAAGTAAGATTTGTAAATAAACTAGCAGATGGGTATTGGTTATTACTGTCAAAACACAGAAATCTACAACAACTAAAGATATAATGTTATAAGTATATCACACTTTCATTTATTGTTTTCTTATAAAATATTTACATACCGCACTACACTCTGGACGAATTGAGTCACAGCTGATTAAATAAAAGTCGAGTTGTTTGACGTGAATTTTCTTTGTATTTGTATCGCCCGCTTTCACCTAAAGTGTCCATGCCCTTGAATAGGAAACACGTCGATCAAAGGACATTCCCAAAACGCGGACCTGCCGCTGAATTGACTTCGTAAATAGTTTATAGGCTGACAATGACCTCGAGACGGGTCTTCGGTCTTCAATTATCGCTATTGTCCTTAGGCACGTTTGCAATATCATAACTTTAATAGACTGGGGAAACACACTAGCTGAACACACATCACAAAAACTCCCTAAAATCGTCGCTACTGTCTTTATACTGGGTAGTATTTTGAGCACGATGTTACAAAGATGTGAATAGTTGTTGTTGCTGCTTAACTTAGGACTATTGTGGTTCTCGTTCTTATTAAGTCAAGGTTATTCTAATTTTCTTGACTTTATTTAAATTGGAGATCTAGGATTTGTGTATGGCTTTATTTTCTATGTTAAAACTTGTTGAATTGGAGTCATAAGTTTTAGTTTCCCTCCAGGGCATTCTATCTGGCTTGGAATTAATTTAAAGGGATACTCAAATACGGTAGCCCAGTGGTTAGTGCACTGGCTTCATAGCTTTGTGGTGTATGGTTCGATCCCCAGTTAGGGTTGGATTTTCTAGACCACAAACGGCTTCAGGCTCGATCCGGCCTAATGAATTTTGTACCAGAGCAACTCTTGGAAGGTTAAAAGCAGGCAGCATGATACTGACCACATCATCCCTCGTGTGACGTATGGTCAAGAAAATAAGGGCCTAACACCAGATTCCCAATATGCCTCATTGGGCATGTAACGGGATCCTTTACCTTCACATAAGGTTTTACGCCAGAAGGGAAAGCGAGACGGCATACCATTCATTCCACACGATTCATGGGGCTCTTCATATATGCAAGGTTAAAATTCTGTGCCCTGGCTATTCCAAGGATTCATGACATCTTACACAGAGCCACCTCCCAGTCCCGTGTGCCTGATGTAAATGTATTGAGAGATCCGTCTGCAAGCAGCCAGCCATGTAGAAGTTGGAATTAAGTCTGGGGGCTCAAGTGATTCCTACAAGCCTAGTTTGCAATGCTCGGTTCTCAACACGTTTCAATACAGGTGGAATCCTGATTCTGCAGCCAGTGGCCACCACGCCTAGTGGAGCCTTGTAGGGCAGTAGCAAAACATCCTCATTTTGCTCGATCGGTGGCCATCCATCGTGCGTAGCCCCAACTCTAGTTCATGCCTTGCATCTCAGCCTCCACTGTTCTCCTCACGTTTGTCTTTGGTCTGTCTCTCTTTCGCCGTCCTTCTGGGGTCCATAGCATGATAACTCTGTTGATGGTGTCAGGGTCCCTTCTGAAGACATGGCCGACTCAGTTCCATCGTCTGCCCGCATAGATTGTGTGCTTGCATTAATGACTGCACCGTGTAAGCAGTTCCTGACTGGAGATGAAAAATGCGAAGAATTTTCCTTAGGCAGGTTGTGTGGAAAAAAGATAATTTCCTTTTCTGTTACTCTCCATCACTCCGCGTCACACAAAAGAACAGAAAGTATGCAACTCTCGTATAACGTTAATTTGGTGTTTGCGCTGTACTGAGAAGATTTCCAAATGTTGTTTAGATTTGCAAAGGCTGTTCTGGCTTTGTTCATCCTGTCACTGATGTCTTGGCTTGTTCCACTGTCTGGTGTTACTATGCTTCCTAGATACGTAAATGTACTTGTTTGTTCCAGCTTTTGGTTCCTTATTTCTTTTGGGATCAGGATTCATTACGTTGAGTGTCATGGCCTCTGTCTTCTTCAGGTTGATGTTCAGTCCCAATGGGAATCCCGATGTTGGGCCACTTTGGCGTGACTAATCACTGATATAATGAACAAGCCCCACTTGTATAGCTATGAACTATAAAGAACTACGAAACGATCAGAAAGATAAAGGCGTTCATGAATGAGTACTTGTGCCGAATATAATAAGTGAATTGGAATGACACGAACACTAAAGTGGAACTGATGGAAAGAACTAGACACACCAGTGGAACAAAATGTTTGGAGAAGAGGCCGGCGTTGGATAATATACCCACTAAGTAATATCACGTGATAGCATTAAAAGATTGTTCTTATTCTAGAGATCCGCGTGGTAAGAGAAAATAGAGGGAAAAAAAACGACAAACAAAGACATACGAGAGATAAAGAAATGGAAAGACCTAGAACAGACAATGCACAACATGAAGGCTTGGCATTTAATTGTTGAACGCGTGGGCGCAACAAGGAGCGAACTGAAAGGCAATGAAGAAAAAGAAGGCCCCGAAGCAAGTACACGATGTAGGCGGCTACAGATAACGCACTAAGATATTCATCTTCTAGTACCACCAGGCATTCTTTGGTCTGGGGGTGGAGCTACAGCCTTGGATCCATGCTGGCTGAGAATATAAAAGGGAAAGACGGTTCTTCGAGTGCACAGATCAAGTCCGTGCCATTTTAAAATATGAGGCTCCCTATTTGTTTTAGGAAAGACGGGTAAAAAAAAATATTATAATGTAAATGAGCCTGAATTGAGGCCCCCGTGTAAAGTGAGCCCCGAACCAAATTGCCCTCCAGGGTTCATACTCCCCTCTCCATCGCTTAGGGCGTGGATACATCTGTATTTACAACAGATGTTTGCGCCATTTCTGTTCGTGTTTTAATATGTTCATATTAACAAGGCTGTAGCTCCACCCCCAGACCACCCACCCCTGTCTTTGTAAGACTCCGTGGCCACATCTTTCACATCTTCTTATAGCTATGGTTTATATAACAATTAGGTGTGCATGATTTTGTTGCCAAGGTCAAGGATAAAGTCACGCTCGCTCCTCGGGTAAGTCATAACAGCCGTCAATGCAGCTGGGTACCTTGCGGGAAGCAAGAATCAAAGCTTGGAGTGGTGGTGTTAAGCCCAAAACTAGAAAAGGGAATTAATTGTTAAAGTCTGGGATGTATAAGAGATAATGGTAGTTATCCCATTGAAACAGCGTTCTGTTTAGCTGTTCATTTAAAAAAATATATATATGATGTCATTAGACTCGAATGTTCGATATTTAGAACTCTGCTCACAGCGGCAAGTTCCCGTGAGTAATGAGTTGTCTAAGCTATTATTGTGCTATTTTGAGCTGAGCGATATTTGCTGGCTCTCGCGGCAATCTCGCGGATGTGTGATTTGGCGGGGTGTGCTGAGAGTTTTGATGGAGAGAAGGGGTCCCTAGTGTGTGAACGGGGAGGATTGTTCTCAGCTATGTTTTTCGATGTGTACCAGGGATATTTGTGGTACAGGCATTGATGCTTAATTGGATTTATGTGTGATTATCTGTCAGATCTATATGTGCTTATCGGCAGATAGAATGCACTTGATTTAAAGATATGTTCTGAAGGCCTTGGAGTGTACAGGCCGGTTATTAAGTCATATTCGCTTCCCCTGAAGAATTTACTATGGTGAAGGAATAACGCTGAGATATGTTCTGGCCATATAGTGATTGCAGTCTTTGGAGTTTAAGGAGCAGTGATATTATTATGACTGCAGTATTATTATTATGACTGATGTGAACGCAGTCTTTGGAGTTTAAGGAGCAGTGATATTATTATTATGACTGCAGTGGACGCAGTCCTTGTGAGGTGTTGGAATAAGGATCAATGATATTATTATGACTGCAGTATTATTATTATGACTGCAGTGGACGCAGTCCTTGTGAGGTGTTGGAATAAGGATCAATGATATTATTATGACTGCAGTATTGTTATTATGACTGCAGTGGACGCAGTCCTTGTGAGGTGTTGGAATAAGGATCAATGATATTATTATGACTGCAGTATTATTATTATGACTGCAGTGGACGCAGTCCTTGTGAGGTGTTGGAATAAGGATCAATGATATTATTATGACTGCAGTATTATTATTATGACTGCAGTGGACGCAGTCCTTGTGTGGTGTTGGAATAAGGATCAATGATATTTATGACTGCAGTGGACACAGTCCCTTTTGAGTATAATGGATATTGTAACGGCCATGGTTACAGTGATATTATTATGACTGCTGTGGACGCAGTCCTTTGAGATGTGTATGGATGCTGTTTTGATTCAATGTAAACTGTATCTCGTCTGTGTCATCGTGACCGTGTTGTGGCGTGAATAAAGTGTTCAAGAAAACGTCACTAGTCTTTCAACCTTCGATGACTCCTACGTGTGTTACGGTGATGTGAGTAATTGTACCTACACACACTCATCTCAAACATTCTACACACAGTGACAGAACACCAGTAGTACTCATTGTAATTATAATAGCCTGCGGGACGTATTGTCCATAAGGAGAGACCGCAGTTGGAAGGTGACAACGATAGAACACTAACAAATAACAACAGTTTAACAGTTGAGGTTAACAACTTTAAAAATACCCCTTGTAACATCTGAGTGTAACATTTGGTGGTTTTCAAACTTAACGGAATCTCGGACCTATGAATTCGCGTTCATAGCCCTGTGTGGGCGTATCCAAGTAAGAGATTTATATTTAACATTGATTGCCTCTTGCTACCAGACATTGTACGGCTAACGGTGTTGGATGGCGATGTTAAATAAAAACAGTAAACATTATCAGTGATGGCATCAACATCCTTTGTAACAGTGATGATAGTGATGATTAAGCAACAACGTCGTCTGCAATAGAGCTGATAATAATGAATCATTTCCACGACATTATAACGTCTTCATCAGATCGTGATGGGAATTAGTTGCAACCACTGCATTTATCAGTGGTAGTTTTCAGACAGGAAGATGATATCTTCGTACTAGAACATTAGCATACCTAATGACCAGCGTGGCTTATTAATCTCCATCTACAACTATACCATAGCATACATGGTGGATTAGTTCATTAAGGATGTATTACCCACATAACATTGGCATTATACAGTAGATGTGCAGCTTTGCCAGTTCTGCTTTTCGCATTGAAATCTTCAGGAACGACTTTGACAGTATTTATGCTGGCATTTGAAGGGACGATTACAGAAGTTTATCCTGTAATATAAAAGTACATGGATTATCAATAAGATCGTTAGACTGTGTACCCATACATCTACAGAGGAATCTCAAGTTCACACGTACTGTTATTCGACGCGTGTGCCTCAAGTACAAGATTTGGCAGTTACACAGTTCAAGTTTTCCAGTGCGGTGTACGAGCACACACCATTCTGTGTCACCTACCTGAAGTGAGAGGTGTCAAGCTCCAGTGACTTTCTGCGGGGTATTGTTTTCATCATCGGACTGTTGGATACCTATCGTTTTGTGGGCAGAAAGGACTGGATTGTTGTCAGTTATCAAGATAAGTGATTTATATTGTGAAAACTGTCCTGCTTTATGTCTGTCAAAAAACCTTCCGATATTGTGCATTATTTTGTCCTATTAAGTGTTTTATATTGAAAATTTTATGTTTTATGTAGACTTATGGAGGTATCATCCCAGTTTACCCAGGGCTTCATAAGTGTTCTGTAGGAGTTAGTTTAGATCATTTAAGCGATTATTCCGGTCCAAGGATACAAACCTTGCCGTAGGCTAGGTCGCTAGTTGTCTCTTGGGACAAGTAAGTGTTCAGATGTGATGTAACGTTTTATTGTTGTTATTGTTGGATATCTTATTCTTTGTTCCTTAGTTCTTGATTAATTTGTTTGTGTGTGTCTTCTCTCTTCTCTATCTTTCATTTTTTATACATATTTTGTTTATATACTGTGGTGTTTGTTGTCTCGTAAATATTCGCGGTTATCATTACATGCTATGTAACATTATCTATTTTAGTTCCGCTGTATTGTTCAGTTGACTTCTGCGAACGTTTTCATTTGTCCTCTAATATCTTGTCTTAGTAACTGTTGTTCCTATTGTTTATATGGTGCGTCAATTATTTATGATTTATTATATGATTTAATGCATAAGTGTTTATGGCTATGTGACATGATATTGACATACCTCATATTCAGATAAATTTATCCCTCATATTGATGTGAATTGATAAAAGTTCTATACACAAGAACTGATGTTGCACAGTGCTTAACTATTAATTTTAATTACTTGAGAGGATAGTTGGCTTTCCAGCTGCAAGGTGATTGTCCAAACGTCAAGGGGACTTAAACTTATGATAATTATAAGTGATTGATACATATAGTGAACTGAGTGAATAAGTCACTATGTATTTTGATACTCATTTTGAGTGTGATGTAGATCCTGAGGATATGAGACCTATATTGCAACATATAAGAGAGTTAGGTACACGTTATGAGAGATTGCAAGGTCCACAACTGGAATCATTTGTAGTGATCAGTTTTTTGTTTGATGTGTCAAAATCCCTAAAGTATTTTGCAGAAGATAATTTTCATCACGTTCCTCACTTAATGATGGCTAAGAACGTGGCAGATTTGCTGTATTACCTTCGAGGGCTTTTATATAGGTACACTAAGGTTAAACACGATCATGTGTTGGAGAGTATGCAGAATATAATTCGCAACGTCATGCCCGATGATAGGAAAAAGGAATTAGAGGCGGAGGAGCAAATGAGAGTTCATAAGCAGATTGCACTACATGAAAGGGAAAAGTTCTTAGAAAGTGTTGCTAAGGAAAGAGAAGTACAAGAGATGGTGTCTAGACTTAAAAGTGACTTACATAAATCAAACTTAGAACTTTCTAGTGCACAAACTGCATTGAATTTTGCTTTAAGCAAGATTAGGAGGTTAGAAGCTCAGATGAACGATAAGCATGTTGAGATGGAAAAGCTTATGCAGGAGATCCAACAAAATAAAGAAAGACATGAGGAATTAAAAGCTAAAGCCAAGAAATGTGAAAACTTGTGTAAGGAAACACGTACTGATTTATTGTGTGACAATGCGATCGTCGGTCGTCGACTTAGAGAAAAGTATTTGGTATCTCCCGAGAAGGTTAATGAGATTCGGAATAGCCAGAATAGTAAGACCGATGTGCTTTATATGGAGTTAACACAGTTAACAGCAAATAGTGAAAAGTGTGATGGCTACCCAACAGCCTCCTCTGCCCCACATTCATTGATCAACGAATTCAAACGCCTGTTGGCTATTGCTGTTGAAACGGACTACACATTCAAGGAAGCAGAAAGGACCAAGGAGTTCTTAAAGGAACCATTTAAGTTCGCTGCTGTTGCCGATATGGTTGTACCAGCTTTTGCAGCCAATGTTGCACAAAAAGAAGAGAAGAAGGGATTGGAAGAGTTAGCTATGGAGAAAGATAAATTAGCTAAGATTGAGAAATTGCTAGCGAATAAAAGCTGTAAAGATTTGGTATGTGACGACTTGGATCACAAACAAAGTGAACAGATTTCACTCAGAAATGAAGAGATCAGTGAGATGAGAAAAAGATTGGATGGTTTAGTTGATGTTATTTTAGGTTACAAAACCCTGTCTTCGGTCAATATTGACAATATAAGACATAAAATTGATTATCAACAAGTCAATAAGGCAAAAAGACAGCAATATACAGTTGATGACAATACTGAGGTCAAACAGGGGGGATATAAATCCATGCGTGGAAAATATAACTTCCCACGTAATGCTAGTGATGATGCTAATATTACTCTTTCTTGGCGTCAAACTAACAAGGATAACCCTATTACAAAAGTCAGCACTTTACATCACGTAAAAAGTTTGTATAAAACTAACAGTGTATCTACTTTTGGAGATTCTGACAAATTGGTAATAGGAGACAAAGCTATTGATACTTGTTTTAAAAAAGAAACCTATTATGTTGATAACAATAAGAATTCTATTATCCCTGTTGTTAATCAAGGTGTTAAGCTTATTGCCACAGAAAAGAATAGAAACAATTGTAACAGGAGAGATAACTCAGATGTTAAACATTACCAAAGGAGTTTATCTAATGGTAATTCTTCTTCTACAAGAAATCAGAGACAAGCTAACAGATATTTTTATCAAAAGAGAGATGATAAGCATAATAACATTGGTCCTAAACAAAGAGTGAATAAACAATTATAATAATAGTATTTCTAATACTACTACTTGTTCTCGCTGCATGGGGTGTAAAACTTTATTTCAGCCTACAGCGACAACGCCCTTGGCTTGCGGTCAGCTTCTCCCCGAGCATTCTGTGTTGGTTACTAGCAAGGAAGGAAGGTTTATTGATAGCCATGAAGGGGCCGGAAATTCTCACAACCACGGTTGATGGTAAATGTATGAGTAACTTTCCGTGTTCCCTCGTTATAACTTACCGTTCATTAAAATAGATTTTTTTTGGTATTTTCTCACAGCGTCGGCTTTGGGATAAAAGTCAGTGCTCATGTGTAGCATTAGATGAGAAGTATGTATGCTGCCTTGCGCCTGTATGATTAATGAAGGGAAGCCAGACAGCATGTAAATCCCATAGGATACGATGTCGCAATTTCAAGTTTATGGATTATTCTTCACCAGTTTTTCTACACTGCGAGAGTTATGTTATATTTTTTTTTAGAATAATAAATAGATTGTATTGGATAGTATGATGCGTTATTATATTTATACATTACTACAACAACATGTTATTGTTTATATGACTATGATTATCCAACTTAATCCACATTATGATTGATTTTTACGCTCCGTTGTGAAGTTTGGAGTCGTGATAGCTGGTACATCAGATATTGATGTGCTTCTGAAGCTGTGTATACACGATGAGTTTGCCAGCCCTATGCGCGGACTCATTGGCTAGGCATGATACAGGAGTAGTCCTCAGAGAGTCCCTAAGTATTTTTTTTTGCTAGATTTAATTTCTTTCTTGTATTTTTATGTCATGTGTAATATATAATGGCATATACAGAGATTATGTTAAGTTACCATTATGTAGTGTAACATAATTTTGGAAACGTAACTCGAGTGTATCATAGTTGATTTTGTATTAGAAATTGAGGACATATTCTGAAACATTGGTTTCTGATTTTTTTATCTTTTCTCTAGAACATACTACCTGAGAAATTATATAATTTGATTTTCCTGCCATTTAGGCATCTAACATTTTCCCAGTATATTATTTGGATAAATATACTATTGCAGATAAATTTATAGGATTTTTTATATCTCATAGTAGCAATAGATTATGGATTTCTTTATATTATATCGCAGATCAGATTGAGGGAAGTATTATCTGAGCCAAACGTAATTGATAACCGGAAGCAACTTCAAAGTTAAATTAAACTTAATATGTACAATTAACAGCGATAGCTGATACAGTTGTTCAGCTGAAGAATCCTAAGGTTGATTAAAGAACTTAATCGAGATACATAATATTGTTTTATGCATTTACGAGAGTGGTAAATAGCGTGGTGCTTTTTCCCATTTGTCTTTTCAGTGTCGAATTAGTTATATGTTTATTGTGCGTCTACTTTAGGATAGGAATTTTCTTTCTTAGATGTCATACATTTTCCTAACATGGTTTTTATTTTGATCTATTAATTATAGCTTTAAATTACTTAGAAATTAAAAATACTATTTTTATGTAACTTAACGTTACAAAATATTTTTGTATTATACTTTTTGGAAAATATTTTTTTTGACATTAATATATTTTTGGTGCCCTGCGCTTGACTGTGCGCTAGGGGGGGTAATTATGTTTATTAGTGGTGGTACATTTGAAAGATGGTTTTTTCTAATGTTATGATTGTATTTATTTGGTTAATACATTGTTGATTAAATGGTAATTAGGATGCATTACTGCCATCTTTCTCTACACGCATATCTTTGCTGATCGTTCTTTATTTCATGCCGTTTCCTTTATTGACTTTTCGGAATGGACTCATCTTGTGTACGCTTTCTTCTCTCATCTGCGTTTCACTTCATGCTGATTGTATACTTCTCCTTCTTTTGATACGTATACTTTAATTTTTGTTTTTTGGATTGTTAAGTTAATTATATGACTTCATATAATGTAACTATGATGATGGTTGTATTTAATTTTCATGTAAGGAACTGTTATCATGAGGTATTGTTTATTTTTCTTAGATTTTAATCTCATACGTTCCTTCAGTACGGATCGTTCTTCTTTTGCGATCTTGTTGTTTCACTTTTTGTTCATTATTTTGTGCTTGATATATAATGAATATACTTAACTTTGGCTAATAATTGATTATATTTATATACTTAGCTGATTATTTCGTATACCTCTGTTATTACTTTACACTTGAGATATATATTTTTGGGAGATATATTGTGAGGACTTAACAGATTGATTCCTATATGCAGATATTAGAGTTTTATTGCTCACCTATTTTTTGGCTAATGTAAATGTTTTCAAAAAAATGATGTTATCATTTTTTTCCCTGGGTGCGGTGTAAACTGTTAAGCCCAAAACTAGAAAAGGGAATTAATTGTTAAAGTCTGGGATGTATAAGAGATAATGGTAGTTATCCCATTGAAACAGCGTTCTGTTTAGCTGTTCATTAAAAAAAATATATATATGATGTCATTAGACTCGAATGTTCGATATTTAGAACTCTGCTCACAGCGGCAAGTTCCCGTGAGTAATGAGTTGTCTAAGCTATTATTGTGCTATTTTGAGCTGAGCGATATTTGCTGGCTCTCGCGGCAATCTCGCGGATGTGTGATTTGGCGGGGTGTGCTGAGAGTTTTGATGGAGAGAAGGGGTCCCTAGTGTGTGAACGGGGAGGATTGTTCTCAGCTATGTTTTTCGATGTGTACCAGGGATATTTGTGGTACAGGCATTGATGCTTAATTGGATTTATGTGTGATTATCTGTCAGATCTATATGTGCTTATCGGCAGATAGAATGCACTTGATTTAAAGATATGTTCTGAAGGCCTTGGAGTGTACAGGCCGGTTATTAAGTCATATTCGCTTCCCCTGAAGAATTTACTATGGTGAAGGAATAACGCTGAGACATGTTCTGGCCATATAGTGATTGCAGTCTTTGGAGTTTAAGGAGCAGTGATATTATTATGACTGCAGTATTATTATTATGACTGATGTGAACGCAGTCTTTGGAGTTTAAGGAGCAGTGATATTATTATTATGACTGCAGTGGACGCAGTCCTTGTGAGGTGTTGGAATAAGGATCAATGATATTATTATGACTGCAGTATTATTATTATGACTGCAGTGGACGCAGTCCTTGTGAGGTGTTGGAATAAGGATCAATGATATTATTATGACTGCAGTATTATTATTATGACTGCAGTGGACGCAGTCCTTGTGAGGTGTTGGAATAAGGATCAATGATATTATTATGACTGCAGTATTATTATTATGACTGCAGTGGACGCAGTCCTTGTGAGGTGTTGGAATAAGGATCAATGATATTATTATGACTGCAGTATTATTATTATGACTGCAGTGGACGCAGTCCTTGTGTGGTGTTGGAATAAGGATCAATGATATTTATGACTGCAGTGGACACAGTCCCTTTTGAGTATAATGGATATTGTAACGGCCAGGGTTACAGTGATATTATTATGACTGCTGTGGACGCAGTCCTTTGAGATGTGTATGGATGCTGTTTTGATTCAATGTAAACTGTATCTCGTCTGTGTCATCGTGACCGTGTTGTGGCGTGAATAAAGTGTTCAAGAAAACGTCACTAGTCTTTCAACCTTCGATGACTCCTACGTGTGTTACGGTGATGTGAGTAATTGTACCTACACACACTCATCTCAAACATTCTACACACAGTGACAGAACACCAGTAGTACTCATTGTAATTATAATAGCCTGCGGGACGTATTGTCCATAAGGAGAGACCGCAGTTGGAAGGTGACAACGATAGAACACTAACAAATAACAACAGTTTAACAGTTGAGGTTAACAACTTTAAAAATACCCCTTGTAACATCTGAGTGTAACAGGTGGTTTTATGTAAGAGCTTTTTTGCACGATGAGGTTGACATCCCCATATACCTCCGACTAGTCCTCCAGACCCTGTCGTGCAGTTAATCCTCTTGCACGAAGTCTACACCAAAATATTCACGTGCTCTTAAAGCAGTGGTTTATGTAACAATCTGTTTACATGTTAAGATTGCCAACTTTATGTACAAACTCAAACTACTTCCTCAGGCCATGCCGTAACAGCCACAACTACAGATGGTCGTCTTGTACGAAGGATCCCGTTACACGTTCATTGAGGCACATTGGGAATATGGTGTAAGGCCCATATTGCCATCACCATCGGCACACTAGGGGTGATATGATCAACATCGCGCCGGCCGCCTTAACCTTCCTAGAGTTGCTCTGGTACCCAATTCATGAGGCTGGGTCGACCCCGGAGCCGTTTGTGGTCTAAAAAATCCCACTTCAACTGGTGATTGAACCATGGACCACCGAGCTAGGAAACCAGTGCGCTATCCACTGCGCTACCGCGCCTCCCCTCTTGCACGAAGCTTGCAATTAATCAGTCATAAGTTCTTGCACCAGTGGTTTCTGTAGCAATGTGTGTTACATCATAAGGTTGCCAGCTACATATCACAATCTCACATTAGTGGCCTCTTACCCGATCCTAAAGGTCAATGTCCCTATTCTTTGTTTGTCTCATCAGAGAACCTCCCCCGGGAACTACACGCGACAACTGTGTCCACTACCTTCAGTGTCTAGATATATTCCTTCACTTGTACGCATGTCGACAACTGTGTCCACTACCTTCAGTGTCTATATATATTCCTTCACTTGTACGCATGCTCAAGAGAATAACGTTAATATATTTCCTCTAACATCACCTTTTAGATTGTTCCCCAAATCATATTACATTATTTCCAGAAATCCAGAGGGTCAGCGGATGCTTCACGTTTGCACTGTTATTCACGAAATATGCATTTATCTGTCTTGGCCTGACTAATACAAATATTTTGTTATTGGTACTGTCAGATGAATGGAAGCAATGGAGGTTCCAATTGGTTTTGCCTTGTGGGGATGTTTGTAATTAATATAGTAGTTACACTTGTCCCTAGCGGCACACAAGGGTTTCAGATGATAATTGTGAGGACAGCAAAAACTGTGTTCGTTATTCATCGTCAAGATTAAACGAACGATACAAAAATATTCAAGTGATATACGGTTACCAAATTAGAAATTACAATTTATAAGAACGTTATTGTTATTCATTCATTCATAACCTTCCACTCCCAACGGAGCATAGGCCTTCAACAAACACATGCAAAGTCCTCCTGTCACGTGCCATCATCTCAAGTACTTTCCATGTTCTCCTCATCATTTTCACCTCTGTTTCCAGCTCTCATCTTCATGTGCTTATAGGTACCTCTGCCTCTCTTGCCCTGGGGGTTCCAGAACAAGGACTGCCTTGTAATGCTATCAACGGGTTTCCGCAGTGTGTGTCCTATCCATCGCCATCGTCTTCTTCTCATCTCTTGTTCCACTGGCACTTGTCTAGTTCTTGTCCTCAGTTCCACGTTGGAAACCATGTCATACCATCTTATTCCCTCTATTCTACGCAAGCACACATTTATGAATGTCTGTAGCGTTTTGGTTGTTGTCTATGTTGTTCTCCATGTCTCAGAGCCATACAATAGGACTGACTTAAAATTTCAGTTGAAGATTCTTATTTTCGTCTCGATCTCCATATATTTCCCAATGCAATGAAGCTCCTTGATAGTGTCTCGATAGGACTAGATTCTGAGGCTGGATTCTTCCATCTAGATGTGGTATAAATGGCCACTGGTAATGTTATTAATGTAATGATGAGAGACTTCTGGGCAACGTACAAGAAGAAGGTGCGCTGATATAGGCATTCAGCTATGTCGGGCTTACACAGGTGGCAGACAGGGTGTGCGTGTCATAAGTACAGCTCACGATCACTCCTGACATCTCAGGTACATATCAAAAAATCCATGGATAGTTAATAAATGGTACATAAATCCAAGGCACAATGACTGTGTAAGTACAGCAGTTAATACTTATAAATCTCTTCAAATCCAAAAGGGGAAACTGCAAATCTCGCAGCATACAATAATAACTCTAGCATCTGACTCAATGTACCCCTTGGCCTGGGTCAATACAAATCGTGGGAGCAGACACCTTCCCAGTAAGACACTGTCAAAACTTCAAAATATTATCCCCGTCGAAGTTATGTATATACTGGCCTCCAAGGCCTGAACAATTCACAAATAATGCACATACTGCGGTGCACAAAGAATGAGCCTTCTGTCTACGGCTCTATGAAAAAAATCTTAGGAAATATAAATCCATTTCACTCAACTATACTCCATAACGGGACACACTGACCATCTTTGTCAGTCCCTACTCAAAGCTCCCTCGGCATTCGAATCCCAAGCCAAAATCTCCGCGCCCAAAAAAACAGTTCAGACAAAAATTTATCACCTTCGCAAAAATGCCGCTGAGACGCGAACTCAGCTCATACGAGAATGATCGAGAAAGTTCGCGACCATAATTCTTAAACCAACTTAGAAGCACATACGGGAGGTAACAACCATCCGGCATGTATATTTTTAAGTATTTCACTGATAAATTCCCCTTGACTAGAATTAGGATTTAACAGTCTACACTGCCCCCCCGGAGAAAAAAATATATATCATCATTTAAAAAAAAAAATTACATCAATCAAAAAGAATACCAGAGGTCGGTAGCATACAAATGTCTACACCTAAGTATTCACAATGTTACTCATATAAACAAAAATGAAGAAAAGAGGGATAGGAGTAAGTGAAAAGTACAAAATGAGTAAAGTATAGACAGGTAAATAGAGAAGCATAGGAAGTACATCAACTCCAAAGGATATGCAGATACCTTACGTATATACTAGCCATCACATCACGATCAAAAGTAATAAGAACAGATGAAATACAAGAGCTGCCATAAATGGTACCTATACCTTGTAGCGGTATGGCAGCTTGCGTACCCTGACAATCCGCAGAGCTATGCCAGTGGGAATTTTACTCCTGGTAGGTTCAACCAAGCTGGATGGTCTGTGTGGGTAGGGTCAGACAAAAGCTGGTACGCTGGTCCTCCAGGTTGGGGGTTTTAGCACAGGGCTGACACCCCTGTCTATGTAAAAAAACAATGAAGTTACGGAAACAACAATAAATGAACACACTTTGATGCGGGATGGACATTCGGAGTCTGTGGCTCGTATGACTGTCAGTGGTGAAAGCCAAAAGGAAGCCACTGACATGAAAACGGATGTCCTGACCGCAAAACAGGATACAAGAATAGGATTTTGGAATGTCAGGACAATGAACGAGACAGATAAACTAAGACAGGTCACGGCAGAAATGAGAAACTATAGGTTACACATTCTAGGGATAAGCGAGAGCAGATGGACAGGGGCAGGAAAAGTTAAAACAGCAACAGGAGAAACAGTACTTTACTCTGGAAGAGAGGATGGACAGCACAATGAAGGCGTAGCCATTATTCTACAGAAAGGAATAGAAAGGACATTACTGGAATGGAAACCCACCAACAACAGACTGATAAGATTAAGATTGAGAGGGAAATTCACCAACACTACAATAATACAATGCTACGCACCAACGAATGACAGCGATGAGGAGGTCAAGGATGAATTCTATCAACAACTGCAGAAAGAAATGGAAGACACACCTAGATATGATCTTGTTATAGTAATGGGAGACCTCAATGCGAAAGTTGGTAGACACAATACATATAATGAAAGAACAATGGGGAAATGCGGCAGCGGAACAGCAAACGAAAATGGGGATAAACTAATAAGTTTCTGTAGCATTAACAACCTGGTCATTGGAGGAACACTTTTCCCACATAAAGAAATTCACAAATTAACATGGGAATCACCAAATGGTCGGGACAGAAACCAGATAGACAACATCATGGTTAACGGTAGATGGAGACATGCATTACAAGATGTGAAGGTAAGAAGAGGTGCAGATGTGGGAAGTGATCACCATTTAGTAGTAGCAAAACTGAAAGTGAAACTAAGAAGGGCTGGACCAGCTGTAACTACACAGAACAGGTTTGACATCAGCAAATTGAAGGACTCCATTACGAGAAAAGCTTTTGCGGCCGACATAAAGAAACGATATCAATTTGCCAAAAGTCAGGAAAAGACATTGACTGATGATATAGACCAGAATTTCAACACCATTTCAACAATATACAAGGAAAGCAGCAAATCATGCTTGGGATTCCAGGAAAGGAAGAAGCAAGACTGGATAACACTAGAAACATTAAACACCATAACGATGAGAAAGGAAATGAAAAGCAAGAAAATAGAAGCGATGTCCCCCAGGTTAAAGCAACTATATGGCGAACAGTACAGTCAGCTGGACAAGGAAGTTGTCGTGAGACATTCTAGATACACATATATAAATTTAAAAAAGTACATTGTAAAGCCTAACACATAAAGTCAATAAAAGGAAAGAGAAATGGTAAAAGTACAGTGCTGTCACAATGGCGTACAAAAAACCATTTTTTATGCTTCGTCTGCATATTCTCACGCTTTCACGTTGATCGTAAAGCCTACTGCATCAATACACGCTTTCTACAATAAAACGTGTACTGTATTTCTAAGAAAACCTTGAGCTAGGCACACTGCGTAATGACCTAAATTAATACTTTCATTAATTTCATTTTATACACGGCGTTATTAAAAGACAGATGAACTTAGGATAGAGAGAGGGAGGGCTGAAAGCAGGAACGCATGCAACACTAACACGCGTCTCGCGATATACAATTAATGCCACCCACCCCGCGTAAGGCCAGAAGCACTAACTTTTTTTTCAAATCGACAGTGATAAAAAACACTACCCATACGAGCGTTAGGTTTAAAAACCTGAAAAACGCTTATTAGGAAACATGGCATTATACTGGTTTACGTTTGAAAGCCTGACAGTACAGCAGACACCATAAAGTTTGGAAGTGAGGAGGTGGTAACAGCACGACTATCCTAGAAGAAAATACATATTTTGAACGCCGCCACTTAGCTCCCTTAAAACTTATATATTTGTGTTCCTTAGGACTTGCTGACAAAGAATATGTTAAGTGTTATGCAAATAGTCTAGGAATTAACAAATTATAGCCAAAAGAAAATAGTGAGGGTGTCGGACAACACCAAATAAAAATCGCACAGTGGCATGTTTTGAAACCACCATTTTACGAGAAATAGGCCACCATGTAACATCCTATTTGATTGGCGGGAATGATATGTAAGGCTAAACACGATTAGTCGGACTACAAATACTAATTTTGGTTGTTAGGGGAAACGTGAGAAGGGTAACATTTTTTGAAAAGCTGTGTAAACATGGCCCGATTGGTTAGACCCGCCAATATAGTCAATTAGGAGCGTCTGTTCAGTGCCACATTTTGAAATAAACTTACTAAGAAACAGTGCGTTGAGAGCCAGTGCATATTTTTCTAAATAAAAGCCTGGGACGGCGGCAGATCGGATTTTGTGCCATATTCATTGCCAGTCAACGTAATTGTGTATTATTTCCATGAATTGGGGTAAGCTTGACACATTTGAGATCTTTTTTAATGAAAATTGAATGTGAATTGATAATTTATGGCTGTATATGTATGTGGTTCAGTAGCAAACATGAGGCAAGGCCTAGATAGGGCTCCAACCTGAACAAAACTTGTCGGAGAGAAGTATATCTGCATGGGATCGCCAAACAGTACACTGACACCTATCTTATTGACTAGAAAGAAATAATGCTGGAATTGCAGAGGCGTAGTAACTATTAGGGAGGAGTATACTGGTGTAAATTGTTTCAGATGAAGTTAGCAGTTGGCCTACCGCTCTGAACTCAGTGTTTGTTATGTATTGTGTTCAGTGTGGAAATAGATTATAAATTAGTTCTGAAATAGGAGGTAAAACCTTCTTGTTTCAGGGACCGTGGTCCTAAGTTATTGAAGCAGCACCTGGTCTGAGTTTTGCTGAATCCAGAGGCTGACAGCATACTCCTTGGTCCAGATAGCGACCAGTGAGGTGTCTCCAGAACACAGTGAAGCAATCGAGCAGAGGAGTCCTTTCCTGCCACCATCACGAAAAATAAGCTTCTGTGGCCAGAATAGCTCAACATTATGTGCCCCACTCTAGAATTGACATTATATTAAACACCGAGGGACAATAAATTGTTTGAAATGACAGGAACTGTGAACTTTTCCCAATACTATTTCCAAGATAATCAAACACTTGAAGTCATGATGACAAACAACAACCTAGCTTGAAAAACAAAACCAGTATTACCTCATATTTCTACTTCACAACTTACACACATAGGATAAGAATAATAAAATATGTCAATACAAAGATTATATTTATAAACTGTGTACATACTACTTGTAATTACATTTGATTGTGATTCCTAGTTCACTGTGTAGTTGAATCAGGATATCCATTATTGAAAGGAGTTATTACATATATATTTGAAACTTTACACTTGACTCATTTAAGATAGTCTTATAGAGTGTTATATGTGTGTGAGTGTCACAGTGTTGTAAAGTGTTGTGGAATAAAATAAATTGTTTATCTGTCTGTTGTTGTTGTGACTTACACTACATCATTCTCATAACCCTAGACATTTAACGTAGTCATCACAATATTCCAGAATAATTCTGACTGAGGTATAAATGTGGTAGCAAGTAAGGTCATCTGTAATACACCACACTTATTAGATACAGATACCTTCACAGCTGATCTCAGTCAGTACACTAAGTCCCCTATAATATTTATATCATCCCACTTTACCACAGAAGTTAAACGCCAAACCCGAGCCAACAAAAGGAATTTCCTAGACGATCTTGCAAGACAGGCAGAGGAGGCAGCACTGAGAAATGAACAAAGCACAGTATACAAAATAACTAAATTCATCAGCGGAAAACGAGGTGCAAACAATAATGCATTAGTGTCGTGGAATATTCTAATCCACATATATAAATTAAAGGGTAAATGTAAAGCGTCACAAATAAATTCTAATAAAGAAAAGAGCAATGGTAAAATAACAGTGCTGTCACAAGGAATGTACTCGAAATCCCCTTTGTTTTATGCTTCGTCTGCAAATTGTAACGCTTTCACGTTGATAGTAAAAGCCTACTATATTATTACCCGCTTTCTTCAATGAAACGTGTGCTGTATTTCTTGGAAAAACATTGAGATACCAAGCTGATCAATGACCTAATTTAAATATTTCATTCATTCCATTTTATACACGGCGTAACTAAAGACAGATGGACTAAAGGATAGAGAGAAGGGAGAGGCATACAGCCGAACACGTGCAACACAAAACACGCGTCGCGCGATACACAATTACTACTATCACGCGTGTAAGGCCACATGCACTAACTTTTTCAGACGGACAGTGATAAATTCACTACCCTTCCCAGAGTTAGGTTTTAAAAAACCTGGGAAACGCTTATTAGAAAAGATAACATTATATGGGTTTACGTTTGAAAACATTACAGTACCCAGACAGCACATCTTCGAAACAGGAGGTAGAAGAAATTGCATATTTTGAACGCAGCCACTTAGCTCTATTAAATATATATATTTGGGTTCCTTAGGGTTTGCTGACAAAGAATATGTACAACGTTATGCAAATAGTCTAGGAATTAACAAGTTATAGCCAAAATAAAATGATGGTGCTGTCAGACAACACCCAAAATCAGAATCGCTCAGTGGTAGATTTTTTTACACCACCATTGTACGGGAAATGGGCCACAAGTTACATTTGAACTGATTGGCTGGAATGATATGTAAGGCTAAACACGATTAGTCGGGCTATAAATACTATCTTTGGTTGTTAGGGGAGACGTAGGAAGTTAAAATTTTTTCAAACCCTTGTCGAAACGTGGCTCCATTGGCTAGACTCGCTGATATACTCACTTAGGAGCGTTAGTTCGAGACCACTAGTCAAATAAGCTTGATAAAGCAACAGTGCGTTGAAGCCAGCTCATATTTTTGCTAAATAAAAGCCTGGAACATAAGCAGATGGGAATTTGTGCCAGTAGTTGTGCCAGAATTCATTGCTAATCAACGTATCTGTGTTTGTTTCCATGAATTGTGGTAAGCTTGAAACATTCAGTATCTTTTAATGAAAATTGAATGTGAATTGTTAATTTATGCCTGTATATATGTGTAGTTCAGTAGCAAACATGATGTAAAGCCTATAATGCTCCAGCCTGAACAGAAGGTGTCGGAGGAAAGTAAAACTGCATGGAATGGCCAAACAGTACACTGACACCTAGATTATTGATTAGACAGAAATAATGCTGGAAGTGCAGAGGCGTAGTAACCATTAAGGAGGTAAATACTGGTATAAAGTATTTCAGATGAAGCTGACAGTTGGCCTAACGCTCTGAACTCAATGTTTGTGATGTATTGTGCTCAGTGTAAAAAGAGAGTATAAATTAGTTATGAAGTAGAAGGTACATCCTTCTTGTTTTCAGGGACCGTGGTCTTGATGGTATTGAGCAGCACCTGGTCAGAGCTTTGCTGAATCCAGAGTCGGACAGCATACTCCTTGGTCCATTTAGCTATCAGTGAGGTGTCTCCAGAGCCCAGGGGAGAAATCGAGCAGAGGAGTCTTTTCCTGCCGCCATCACGCAAGATAAGCTGATGTTGCCAGCTGAGCTCAAAATTATGTACCCCATCTTAAAATGACCTTGTAAAAATAACATTAAGAGGGGAATTAAATTGTTTTAATATCAGGAACTGAGAACATCTCCAATACTAGTCCCAATAAAGACAAACTATTGAAGTCATGATGACAAATACCAACAGAGCTTGAACAAAACAAAACCAGTATTACCTCATATTACTACTACACAACTGACACACATAGGATACTTTTAATAATATATGTCACTACAATATTCATATTGATAAATTCTGTACATATAACTTGTAATTAAAATTGATTGTGATTCCTGGTTCCCTTTGTATTTGAATCAGGACACATATTCATTCATAACAGCAATGAATACATATTGTTATTTGAAAAGTTATCAGTGACTCCTTTAAGATATCCTTTAGAGTGTTATATGTATGTGAGTGTCACAGTGTTGTCAAGTGTGGTGGAATAAATTAAATTGTTTATCTGTCTGTTGTTGTTATGACTTACACTTCATCATACACATACCCTAGACATACAACGTAGTCATCACACTATTCCAGAATAATTCTGACTGAGGTATACATATGTGGCAGCAAGTAAGGTTATATATAATACACTACTCTTATTAGATATATATACCTTCACAGCTGATCTCAGTCAGTACACTAAGTCCCCTATAAATATTTATAACATCCCACTTCACCACATATATTGGGGTCTCGCTCTTGGGATTTTGAATCTTTCCCTATTAAAAATATTGGGGGTAATTCACTTCAGGGAATATAAGAATTAAAAGGTATCCTTGGGTGGAATTAAATAAGGTTGAGCTCACGGTGCCTGTGTTGTCCATTAGATATATATTTAGAAATTGAATTGTTGGTTAGACATTGTATAAATTTACCTGATAGACAATGGCGGACCTGGCCAAGTTTCGATCTGCTGCTGTTCAGACTGCAAAAGAGTTAGGATTAGATGGGCAAGTTATGGTTGCCTATGTCACTACGGAATGTGACAAATTTATTGAACGCGAAGAAAGAAGATTAGAAAAAGAGGCCGAAAGAAAGTTAGAGGCTGAAAAAGAAATTAAGAAGTTACAATTTGAGTCTGAGACTAAGAGGTTGCAGATTGAGGCTGAGGCTAAGAAATTGGAGGCAGAAAGAGAAGACAAACGATTGGCTGCAGAAAGGGAAGAGAAGAAATTAGCTGCAGAAAGGGAAGCAGAAGAAAGAAGATTGGCTGCAGAAAGGGAAGAGAAGAAATTAGCTGCAGAAAGGGAAGCAGAAGAAAGAAGATTGACTGCAGAGAGGGAAGCAGAAAAGGAGGAGAAGAGATTACAAAGGGAACATGAGTTACGACTAAGGGAGTTTGAGTTTCAGGGCCATGCTCCTGAAAATGGTGCCAGTCACTTTGCCTCTGATGCCACTGCTAGCCAAGGAGCCTCAACCTCAGCTATGAATTTTCATTTAGATCATTTTGTTGAGAAAGACGATGATATAGAGAGCTACCTAAATAGGTATGAACTATTAGCTACCACGTATGGGTTAGAGAGAGAAAGGTGGAGCTTAAAGTTATCTCAAGGACTTCGTGGGGCAGCTTATGAAGTTTTTGCAAAAATGAGCAGAGGTGATCAGGAAAATTATGACATGCTAAAGCAGGCTCTTTTGTTAAGATATGAAAAGAATGCAGAATTTTATAGGAAAAAATTTAGGAATGCTAAACTACTGTCAGGTGAAACCTATCACCAGTTCTCTGCACGAATAGAGACATACTTGGAGAAATGGACTTCTCTGGGGAAAACCCAAGATCTTAAGGAAATGGTCCTTATAGAGCAATTAAGAGAGTCCATGGCTCCAGACCTGAGAAAGTTTCTCATGGAACAAGGTGCAGAGAGGCTGGGTGAGTTGCTAAATGTTGCTGAAAGGTATCAAGCAGCTCAAGCAGAGGTAACAGGTAATAAAAAGAAACAAGTGGATAACTTTAGGGCACCACAGAACTTTAATAAATTTGATCCTAAGGATCAAAATAAAGGTAAGCACCAATTTGATAGGCCACGGTATGAAAATAAAAATAAATTCCCACAATTCGATGAAAGGAAATATGATGAAAGAAAATCTTTCAACCAAGGAAAAAGGTGGTGTAAAAATTGTCAGATGGACAATCATGACACTGACCGTTGCAGAAGGAAACCTGTGTATATGGCAACCCTTCAGGTCAGGTCGACCTCAAGACAGGAGGAGGATATTATGTTAGATACCACTCCAGAAGAGATGAGGAAGGCACAGGCTGGGGATAAAACACTCAAGCCTTGTTTCAGAAAATTGTCAACTTGTCATACAACTCCAGGCAAGGGAGATTTTTACATGAAAAACAAGTTGATGTATAGGAAGACTGGAGCTAGATCCAAAGGTCAGGGACAGCTGGTACTTCCTAAAAGATATAGGGCAGACTTAATAAGGAGCCTACATGTGAAACCAGATGGGGACCATGAGAAGATAGGTACCATCATTCAAAAGGTGGCTCACAATTATTATTGGCCCAAAGCAAGATGGGACATTGAGAATTTTGTAGAAAGGTGTAGCATAGCACATGAGGGAACACCCACAAGTGGGAACATGGATCAGGACCTGGACACGCCACGGGGCAAAATTAGGCCTGATAATAAAAAGAAAAATAGATTTGATAAAGTGGACCAAATGGAATGGGAAGCCCCTTTTCACGGACAAGCTTCACTTAACTGTTTTACAATGGCCACTATGCGGAGAGTGCAAAAAGATGTCTTACCCCAGGATAAGCCGAAAATCCCTCAATCGGACTTAAACAAACTGGAGGAAGAGGATGTAGAGAGGAAATCTCTCATCAAGAATTTTAAGTGGGGAGAAAGCCCCAAGAAAAGAATTGGTAGCGGTCGTTTTGTGAATGATAATTCTGGGAGGAAAAATCATCACTATAAAGCTTCGAGTGGAAGAGACCATACCGGTGCATGGACAAATAGGTCCACACAATTAAAGGTCCATATGTAGCTTTGTTAAGAACGTGGACTGATGAAAAGGCAGAGGAAAACATTACATCTTCATACCAATATGTGAATGAGCTGACCACTCGTTTAAAAACTGGCTGGAAACTTGCCAATGAAAATTTGAAACAAGCCAGGAAGAAACATGCTGCCTATTATAACAGGAAGGCGAAAGACAGAAATTTGGCTGTGGGAGAGAAAGTACTGCTTCTTTTGCCCGGGAGTCAGAATAAGTTACAAATTGGATGGCAGGGTCCATATACAGTTTTAGAGAAGGTGTCTAGAACAAATTATAAGATAGATAAGAAGGGGAAAGAAAAAATCTATCATGTGAATCTCCTGAAGAAATATTTGGAAAGAGAACATCAGGAAGAGACACACTTGTTGACCTTGTCCATCGCCATGGAGATGAAAAAGGAACCACTTTCATCATTTGAATATCCATTACACCCCTGTGAGACAGCAGCACAGGTGAAAATCAGTACACATTTAACGAAAACTCAGAAAGAGAGAGTGCAACAGGTTCTAAATAATCATGCAGAGGTGTTAACAGACCGACCAGGGCATACAAACCTATTGGAATATGATATGAAACTGATAGACCCCACACCTGTCTGTATGAAACCATATTCGATTCCGTTTGCTAAGGAGAAAGCTTTGAAGGAAGAGATAGACTATCTGTTGAAGGAAGGAATTATTTCGCACAGTGAATCTTCGTATAGTTCCGGTGTTGTACTCTTAAGGAAGCCCTCTGGAGAACATAGACTCTGTATAGATTACAGGGGACTGAATGCTATTACAGAAGGACAGGTGGATCCATTGCCGGATACAAATCAGCTGTTTGCCAGACTAAATAAAGCTAAATATTTCTCAAAAGTGGATCTGAGTAAAGGATACTATCAGATTCCAGTAAAGCCTGAGGTTAGACCATACCTAGCTTTTAGTACCTCAGAAGGACACTATGAGTTTAATAGATTGCCATTTGGATTGAAGAATGCGCCTAGTGTCTTCTCTAGAATGATGAGAAAATTATTGGACCCTCTGAATAATCCATGTATAACAAATTTCATGGATGATATCCTGATAGCAACAGAAACATTTGAGGAACACATTGACTCTCTGAACATGCTGTTTAATCGACTTAGGGAGGCAAATTTAACAGCCCGACCAACCAAATGTTGCGTTGGATGTAAAGAATTGGAATTTTTGGGACACACAGTTTATCAGGGAAACATGACCCCTGACCCAAAGAATTTAGAGAAACTACAGAAAGCCCCGAGACCACAAACCAAGAAGGACGTGAGATCCTTTGTCTCATTATGTGGTTTCTACCAGAAGTATATCAAAAACTTTAATTCCATATGTGCACCGTTAACTGATTTGACACGTAAAGGACATCCAGATCGCATTACATGGACACCACAATGTGAAATGACTTACCAAGAATTGAAGGAAAAGCTCACAAGTAAACCCATTTTGAAATTACCTGACTTAAGTCAAGAATTCATAGTAAGGACGGATGCAAGTAATATTGGGTTAGGTGCAACTCTACTACAGAAATCAGATGCATTGGATGGGGAATTAAGCCCAGTGGCATATGCTAGCAGAAAATTGAATAAAGCTGAAATCAATTACTCAACTAGCGAAAAAGAATGTCTTGCAGTAATATGGGCAATAAAGAAATTCAATATTTATCTGTATGGGAAGGCCTTTAAGTTGCAAACAGACCACAAACCTTTATCGTTTCTAGCACAGGCTAGGCATGAGAACTCCAGGTTACTCCGATGGTCTTTACTTTTGGCTCCATATAATTTTAGCATTGAGTATATATCTGGAAAAACAAATTTGGGAGCGGATTTTTTAAGCCGCCATCCGTGTGATGAGAATCACCGTAAACCCCAGAAATAATAATAAATTTCTCTATGTGTATATAGAATAAAGGACTGACATATAATGTCTGTTTTAAGAGGGGAGATGTCGTGGAATATTCTAATCCACATATATAAATTAAAGGGTAAATGTAAAGCGTCACAAATAAATTCTAATAAAGAAAAGAGCAATGGTAAAATAACAGTGCTGTCACAAGGAATGTACTCGAAATCCCCTTTGTTTTATGCTTCGTCTGCAAATTGTAACGCTTTCACGTTGATAGTAAAAGCCTACTGTATTATTACCCGCTTTCTTCAATGAAACGTGTGCTGTATTTCTTGGAAAAACATTGAGATACCAAGCTGATCAATGACCTAATTTAAATATTTCATTCATTCCATTTTATACACGGCGTAACTAAAGACAGATGGACTAAAGGATAGAGAGAAGGGAGAGGCATACAGCCGAACACGTGCAACACAAAACACGCGTCGCGCGATACACAATTACTACTATCACGCGTGTAAGGCCACATGCACTAACTTTTTCAGACGGACAGTGATAAATTCACTACCCTTCCCAGAGTTAGGTTTTAAAAAACCTGGGAAACGCTTATTAGAAAAGATAACATTATATGGGTTTACGTTTGAAAACATTACAGTACCCAGACAGCACATCTTCGAAACAGGAGGTAGAAGAAATTGCATATTTTGAACGCAGCCACTTAGCTCTATTAAATATATATATTTGGGTTCCTTAGGGTTTGCTGACAAAGAATATGTACAACGTTATGCAAATAGTCTAGGAATTAACAAGTTATAGCCAAAATAAAATGATGGTGCTGTCAGACAACACCCAAAATCAGAATCGCTCAGTGGTAGATTTTTTTAACACCACCATTGTACGGGAAATGGGCCACAAGTTACATTTGAACTGATTGGCTGGAATGATATGTAAGGCTAAACACGATTAGTCGGGCTATAAATACTATCTTTGGTTGTTAGGGGAGACGTAGGAAGTTAAAATTTTTTCAAACACTTGTCGAAACGTGGCTCCATTGGCTAGACTCGCTGATATACTCACTTAGGAGCGTTAGTTCGAGACCACTAGTCAAATAAGCTTGATAAAGCAACAGTGCGTTGAAGCCAGCTCATATTTTTGCTAAATAAAAGCCTGGAACATAAGCAGATGGGAATTTGTGCCAGTAGTTGTGCCAGAATTCATTGCTAATCAACGTATCTGTGTTTGTTTCCATGAATTGTGGTAAGCTTGAAACATTCAGTATCTTTTAATGAAAATTGAATGTGAATTGTTAATTTATGCCTGTATATATGTGTAGTTCAGTAGCAAACATGATGTAAAGCCTATAATGCTCCAGCCTGAACAGAAGGTGTCGGAGGAAAGTAAAACTGCATGGAATGGCCAAACAGTACACTGACACCTAGATTATTGATTAGACAGAAATAATGCTGGAAGTGCAGAGGCGTAGTAACCATTAAGGAGGTAAATACTGGTATAAAGTATTTCAGATGAAGCTGACAGTTGGCCTAACGCTCTGAACTCAATGTTTGTGATGTATTGTGCTCAGTGTAAAAAGAGAGTATAAATTAGTTATGAAGTAGAAGGTACATCCTTCTTGTTTTCAGGGACCGTGGTCTTGATGGTATTGAGCAGCACCTGGTCAGAGCTTTGCTGAATCCAGAGTCGGACAGCATACTCCTTGGTCCATTTAGCTATCAGTGAGGTGTCTCCAGAGCCCAGGGGAGAAATCGAGCAGAGGAGTCTTTTCCTGCCGCCATCACGCAAGATAAGCTGATGTTGCCAGCTGAGCTCAAAATTATGTACCCCCATCTTAAAATGACCTTGTAAAAATAACATTAAGAGGGGAATTAAATTGTTTTAATATCAGGAACTGAGAACATCTCCAATACTAGTCCCAATAAAGACAAACTATTGAAGTCATGATGACAAATACCAACAGAGCTTGAACAAAACAAAACCAGTATTACCTCATATTACTACTACACAACTGACACACATAGGATACTTTTAATAATATATGTCATTACAATATTCATATTGATAAATTCTGTACATATAACTTGTAATTAAAATTGATTGTGATTCCTGGTTCCCTTTGTATTTGAATCAGGACACATATTCATTCATAACAGCAATGAATACATATTGTTATTTGAAAAGTTATCAGTGACTCCTTTAAGATATCCTTTAGAGTGTTATATGTATGTGAGTGTCACAGTGTTGTCAAGTGTGGTGGAATAAATTAAATTGTTTATCTGTCTGTTGTTGTTATGACTTACACTTCATCATACACATACCCTAGACATACAACGTAGTCATCACACTATTCCAGAATAATTCTGACTGAGGTATACATATGTGGCAGCAAGCAAGGTTATATATAATACACTACTCTTATTAGATATATATACCTTCACAGCTGATCTCAGTCAGTACACTAAGTCCCCTATAAATATTTATAACATCTCACTTCACCACATATATTGGGGTCTCGCTCTTGGGATTTTGAATCTTTCCCTATTAAAAATATTGGGGGTAATTCACTTCAGGGAATATAAGAATTAAAAGGTATCCTTGGGTGGAATTAAATAAGGTTGAGCTCACGGTGCCTGTGTTGTCCATTAGATATATATTTAGAAATTGAATTGTTGGTTAGACATTGTATAAATTTACCTGATAGACAATGGCGGACCTGGCCAAGTTTCGATCTGCTGCTGTTCAGACTGCAAAAGAGTTAGGATTAGATGGGCAAGTTATGGTTGCCTATGTCACTACGGAATGTGACAAATTTATTGAACGCGAAGAAAGAAGATTAGAAAAAGAGGCCGAAAGAAAGTTAGAGGCTGAAAAAGAAATTAAGAAGTTACAATTTGAGGCTGAGACTAAGAGGTTGCAGATTGAGGCTGAGGCTAAGAAATTGGAGGCAGAAAGAGAAGACAAAAGATTGGCTGCAGAAAGGGAAGAGAAGAAATTAGCTGCAGAAAGGGAAGCAGAAGAAAGAAGATTAGCTGCAGAAAGGGAAGAGAAGAAATTAGCTGCAGAAAGGGAAGCAGAAGAAAGAAGATTGACTGCAGAGAGGGAAGCAGAAAAGGAGGAGAAGAGATTACAAAGGGAACATGAGTTACGACTAAGGGAGTTTGAGTTTCAGGGCCATGCTCCTGAAAATGGTGCCAGTCCCTTTGCCTCTGATGCCACTGCTAGCCAAGGAGCCTCAACCTCAGCTATGAATTTTCATTTAGATCATTTTGTTGAGAAAGACCATGATATAGAGAGCTACCTAAATAGGTATGAACTATTAGCTACCACGTATGGGTTAGAGAGAGAAAGGTGGAGCTTAAAGTTATCTCAAGGACTTCGTGGGGCAGCTTATGAAGTTTTTGCAAAAATGAGCAGAGGTGATCAGGAAAATTATGACATGCTAAAGCAGGCTCTTTTGTTAAGATATGAAAAGAATGCAGAATTCTATAGGAAAAAATTTAGGAATGCTAAACTACTGTCAGGTGAAACCTATCACCAGTTCTCTGCACGAATAGAGACATACTTGGAGAAATGGACTTCTCTGGGGAAAACCCAAGATCTTAAGGAAATGGTCCTTATAGAGCAATTAAGAGAGTCCATGGCTCCAGACCTGAGAAAGTTTCTCATGGAACAAGGTGCAGAGAGGCTGGGTGAGTTGCTAAATGTTGCTGAAAGGTATCAAGCAGCTCAAGCAGAGGTAACAGGTAATAAAAAGAAACAAGTGGATAACTTTAGGGCACCACAGAACTTTAATAAATTTGATCCTAAGGATCAAAATAAAGGTAAGCACCAATTTGATAGGCCACGGTATGAAAATAAAAATAAATTCCCACAATTCGATGAAAGGAAATATGATGAAAGAAAATCTTTCAACCAAGGAAAAAGGTGGTGTAAAAATTGTCAGATGGACAATCATGACACTGACCGTTGCAGAAGGAAACCTGTGTATATGGCAACCCTTCAGGTCAGGTCGACCTCAAGACAGGAGGAGGATATTATGTTAGATACCACTCCAGAAGAGATGAGGAAGGCACAGGCTGGGGATAAAACACTCAAGCCTTGTTTCAGAAAATTGTCAACTTGTCATACAACTCCAGGCAAGGGAGATTTTTACATGAAAAACAAGTTGATGTATAGGAAGACTGGAGCTAGATCCAAAGGTCAGGGACAGCTGGTACTTCCTAAAAGATATAGGGCAGACTTAATAAGGAGCCTACATGTGAAACCAGATGGGGACCATGAGAAGATAGGTACCATCATTCAAAAGGTGGCTCACAATTATTATTGGCCCAAAGCAAGATGGGACATTGAGAATTTTGTAGAAAGGTGTAGCATAGCACATGAGGGAACACCCACAAGTGGGAACATGGATCAGGACCTGGACACGCCACGGGGCAAAATTAGGCCTGATAATAAAAAGAAAAATAGATTTGATAAAGTGGACCAAATGGAATGGGAAGCCCCTTTTCACGGACAAGCTTCACTTAACTGTTTTACAATGGCCACTATGCGGAGAGTGCAAAAAGATGTCTTACCCCAGGATAAGCCGAAAATCCCTCAATCGGACTTAAACAAACTGGAGGAAGAGGATGTAGAGAGGAAATCTCTCATCAAGAATTTTAAGTGGGGAGAAAGCCCCAAAAGGAAAATTGGTAGCGGTCGTTTTGTGAATGATAATTCTGGGAGGAAAAATCATCACTATAAAGCTTCGAGTGGAAGAGACCATACCGGTGCATGGACAAATAGGTCCACACAATTAAAGGTCCATATGTAGCTTTGTTAAGAACGTGGACTGATGAAAAGGCAGAGGAAAACATTACATCTTCATACCAATATGTGAATGAGCTGACCACTCGTTTAAAAACTGGCTGGAAACTTGCCAATGAAAATTTGAAACAAGCCAGGAAGAAACATGCTGCCTATTATAACAGGAAGGCGAAAGACAGAAATTTGGCTGTGGGAGAGAAAGTACTGCTTCTTTTGCCCGGGAGTCAGAATAAGTTACAAATTGGATGGCAGGGTCCATATACAGTTTTAGAGAAGGTATCTAGAACAAATTATAAGATAGATAAGAAGGGGAAAGAAAAAATCTATCATGTGAATCTCCTGAAGAAATATTTGGAAAGAGAACATCAGGAGGAGACACACTTGTTGACCTTGTCCATCGCCATGGAGATGAAAAAGGAACCACTTTCATCATTTGAATATCCATTACACCCCTGTGAGACAGCAGCACAGGTGAAAATCAGTACACATTTAACGAAAACTCAGAAAGAGAGAGTGCAACAGGTTCTAAATAATCATGCAGAGGTGTTAACAGACCGACCAGGGCATACAAACCTATTGGAATATGATATGAAACTGATAGACCCCACACCTGTCTGTATGAAACCATATTCGATTCCGTTTGCTAAGGAGAAAGCTTTGAAGGAAGAGATAGACTATCTGTTGAAGGAAGGAATTATTTCGCACAGTGAATCTTCGTATAGTTCCGGTGTTGTACTCTTAAGGAAGCCCTCTGGAGAACATAGACTCTGTATAGATTACAGGAGACTGAATGCTATTACAGAAGGACAGGTGGATCCATTGCCGGATACAAATCAGCTGTTTGCCAGACTAAATAAAGCTAAATATTTCTCAAAAGTGGATCTGAGTAAAGGATACTATCAGATTCCAGTAAAGCCTGAGGTTAGACCATACCTAGCTTTTAGTACCTCAGAAGGACACTATGAGTTTAATAGATTGCCATTTGGATTGAAGAATGCGCCTAGTGTCTTCTCTAGAATGATGAGAAAATTATTGGACCCTCTGAATAATCCATGTATAACAAATTTCATGGATGATATCCTTATAGCAACAGAAACATTTGAGGAACACATTGACTCTCTGAACATGCTGTTTAATCGACTTAGGGAGGCAAATTTAACAGCCCGACCAACCAAATGTTGCGTTGGATGTAAAGAATTGGAATTTTTGGGACACACAGTTTATCAGGGAAACATGACCCCTGACCCAAAGAATTTAGAGAAACTACAGAAAGCCCCGAGACCACAAACCAAGAAGGACGTGAGATCCTTTGTCTCATTATGTGGTTTCTACCAGAAGTATATCAAAAACTTTAATTCCATATGTGCACCGTTAACTGATTTGACACGTAAAGGACATCCAGATCGCATTACATGGACACCACAATGTGAAATGACTTACCAAGAATTGAAGGAAAAGCTCACAAGTAAACCCATTTTGAAATTACCTGACTTAAGTCAAGAATTCATAGTAAGGACGGATGCAAGTAATATTGGGTTAGGTGCAACTCTACTACAGAAATCAGATGCATTGGATGGGGAATTAAGCCCAGTGGCATATGCTAGCAGAAAATTGAATAAAGCTGAAATCAATTACTCAACTAGCGAAAAAGAATGTCTTGCAGTAATATGGGCAATAAAGAAATTCAATATTTATCTGTATGGGAAGGCATTTAAGTTGCAAACAGACCACAAACCTTTATCGTTTCTAGCACAGGCTAGGCATGAGAACTCCAGGTTACTCCGATGGTCTTTACTTTTGGCTCCATATAATTTTAGCATTGAGTATATATCTGGAAAAACAAATTTGGGAGCGGATTTTTTAAGCCGCCATCCGTGTGATGAGAATCACCGTAAACCCCAGAAATAATAATAAATTTCTCTATGTGTATATAGAATAAAGGACTGACATATAATGTCTGTTTTAAGAGGGGAGATGTCGTGGAATATTCTAATCCACATATATAAATTAAAGGTAAATATAAAGCCTAACAAATAAATTCTAATAAAGAAAAGAGCAATGGTAAAATAACAGTGCTGTCACAAGGAATGTACTCGAAATCCCCTTTGTTTTCTGCTTCGTCTGCAAATTGTAACGCTTTCACGTTGATAGTAAAAGCCTACTATATTATTACCCGCTTTCTTCAATGAAACGTGTGCTGTATTTCTTGGAAAAACATTGAGATACCAAGCTGATCAATGACCTAATTTAAATATTTCATTCATTCCATTTTATACACGGCGTAACTAAAGACAGATGGACTAAAGGATAGAGAGAAGGGAGAGGCATAAAGCCGAACACGTGCAACACAAAACACGCGTCGCGCGATACACAATTACTACTATCACGCGTGTAAGGCCACATGCACTAACTTTTTCAGACGGACAGTGATAAATTCACTACCCTTCCCAGAGTTAGGTTTTAAAAAACCTGGGAAACGCTTATTAGAAAAGATAACATTATATGGGTTTACGTTTGAAAACATTACAGTACCCAGACAGCACATCTTCGAAACAGGAGGTAGAAGAAATTGCATATTTTGAACGCAGCCACTTAGCTCTATTAAATATATATATTTGGGTTCCTTAGGGTTTGCTGACAAAGAATATGTACAACGTTATGCAAATAGTCTAGGAATTAACAAGTTATAGCCAAAATAAAATGATGGTGCTGTCAGACAACACCCAAAATCAGAATCGCTCAGTGGTAGATTTTTTTACACCACCATTGTACGGGAAATGGGCCACAAGTTACATTTGAACTGATTGGCTGGAATGATATGTAAGGCTAAACACGATTAGTCGGGCTATAAATACTATCTTTGGTTGTTAGGGGAGACGTAGGAAGTTAAAATTTTTTCAAACACTTGTCGAAACGTGGCTCCATTGGCTAGACTCGCTGATATACTCACTTAGGAGCGTTAGTTCGAGACCACTAGTCAAATAAGCTTGATAAAGCAACAGTGCGTTGAAGCCAGCTCATATTTTTGCTAAATAAAAGCCTGGAACATAAGCAGATGGGAATTTGTGCCAGTAGTTGTGCCAGAATTCATTGCTAATCAACGTATCTGTGTTTGTTTCCATGAATTGTGGTAAGCTTGAAACATTCAGTATCTTTTAATGAAAATTGAATGTGAATTGTTAATTTATGCCTGTATATATGTGTAGTTCAGTAGCAAACATGATGTAAAGCCTATAATGCTCCAGCCTGAACAGAAGGTGTCGGAGGAAAGTAAAACTGCATGGAATGGCCAAACAGTACACTGACACCTAGATTATTGATTAGACAGAAATAATGCTGGAAGTGCAGAGGCGTAGTAACCATTAAGGAGGTAAATACTGGTATAAAGTATTTCAGATGAAGCTGACAGTTGGCCTAACGCTCTGAACTCAATGTTTGTGATGTATTGTGCTCAGTGTAAAAAGAGAGTATAAATTAGTTATGAAGTAGAAGGTACATCCTTCTTGTTTTCAGGGACCGTGGTCTTGATGGTATTGAGCAGCACCTGGTCAGAGCTTTGCTGAATCCAGAGTCGGACAGCATACTCCTTGGTCCATTTAGCTATCAGTGAGGTGTCTCCAGAGCCCAGGGGAGAAATCGAGCAGAGGAGTCTTTTCCTGCCGCCATCACACAAGATAAGCTGATGTTGCCAGCTGAGCTCAAAATTATGTACCCCCAGCTTAAAATGACCTTGTAAAAATAACATTAAGAGGGGAATTAAATTGTTTTAATATCAGGAACTGAGAACATCTCCAATACTAGTCCCAATAAAGACAAACTATTGAAGTCATGATGACAAATACCAACAGAGCTTGAACAAAACAAAACCAGTATTACCTCATATTACTACTACACAACTGACACACATAGGATACTTTTAATAATATATGTCATTACCATATTCATATTGATAAATTCTGTACATATAACTTGTAAGTAAAATTGATTGTGATTCCTGGTTCCCTTTGTATTTGAATCAGGACACATATTCATTCATAACAGCAATGAATACATATTGTTATTTGAAAAGTTATCAGTGACTCCTTTAAAATATCCTTTAGAGTGTTATATGTATGTGAGTGTCACAGTGTTGTCAAGTGTGGTGGAATAAATTAAATTGTTTATCTGTCTGTTGTTGTTATGACTTACACTTCATCATACACATACCCTAGACATACAACGTAGTCATCACACTATTCCAGAATAATTCTGACTGAGGTATACATATGTGGCAGCAAGCAAGGTTATATATAATACACTACTCTTATTAGATATATATACCTTCACAGCTGATCTCAGTCAGTACACTAAGTCCCCTATAAATATTTATAACATCTCAATTCACCACAATTAGTAAGAGATAAGCAAGGTAATCTCATCACGACAGCAGAGGGACAGGAAACAAGATGGGCAGAGCACTTCAGAGAAACTCTGAGCAAGGAACCACCAGAGACACAATTGAATGTTCCTGAAGCTAAAAACGATCTAGATGTAAATACAGACCTTCCACGAAAAGAAAAAATCATCACAGCAAACAAAGGGTTAAATAACGGCAAAGCTCCGGGCCATGATAACTTAAATGCAGAGCTATTTAAGACAGACCCTGAGCTAGCAGCAGAACTATTAGAACCACTATTTGCACAAGTCTGGAAAACGGGGACAACACCATCAGAGTGGAACAAAGGAATAATTGTCAAATTGCCCAAGAAAGGAGATCTTGCAGACTGCAATAATTGGAGAGGAATCACTCTTCTCTCAGTTCCCAGCAAAATACTAGGCAGCATAACTAAACAGAGAATTTCAAAGGCAGTAGACCACAAACTGAGGGAAGAACAAGCAGGATTTAGAAAGAACAGAAGATGTGTAGATCATATATTCACTCTCAGGAACATTATAGAGCAGTGCTCAGAATGGCAAAGACAGCTTTACATTAATTTCGTTGATTTTGAAAAGGCTTTTGACAGCATACATAGGGACAGTTTATGGAAAATACTGAGGGCTTATGGAATTCCAAGATGCATAGTGTCAATCATAAAAAGCCTCTATGCCAACTTTACGTGTAGTGTTGGGCAGAGCAACCTAACCTTTGAGGTGAAGACAGGAGTACGACAGGGATGCCCCTTATCAACCACTCTATTTTTGGCAGTCATAGACTGGGTGATGCGCCAGACAACAGAAGGCAGTCCAAGAGGAATAAGATGGACAACATTTTCTACATTGGAAGATCTGGAATATGCAGATGACATTGCACTACTAGCACATTTACATCAACACTTCCAGGAGAAAATGGATAGACTTAATAAGTTTAGCCAGCAGGTGGGCTTGATTATCAATTTAAAGAAGTCTGAGGTCATGACGCTCAATGTGAGCAACCCTGAGCCCATATCAGTAAAGAATCAGCAACTGGTACAGACAGATACCTTTACATACCTAGGAAGCATAGTAACACCAGACGGCGAGGCAGGCAAAGACATCAACATCAGAATGAATAATGCAGGAGTGGCCTTCTTTAGCCTAGGCAACATCTGGAAGTCCTCCCAATACAGCACAAGCACAAAATTAAGATTATATCAGAGCTGTGTGCTTTCTGTGCTTCTCTATGGTGCGGAATGCTGGAGAGTTACAGAGAAGGAAATGTCGAAATTGTCCTCTTTTCACACATCATGCCTAAGAAAAATTCACCGAATCTTTTGGCCTAACACCATCACTAACCAAGATCTGCTTACTCGTAGCAAGCAAGAGGACATGCACACCATCATAGCTGGCAGACGCTGGAGCTGGGTTGGCCATGTCCTCAGAAGAGACCCCGATGCCATCACAAGAACAGCTATGCTTTGGACCCCTGAAGGAAAACGAAAGAGAGGCCGACCAAAAACAACCTGTCGGAGGACTGTGGAGGCTGAGATGCAAAGAATGAACCAGAGTTGGGGCACTGTACGAAGGATGGCCACCGACCGAGCAAAGTGGAATCAATTTGTTGTTGCCCTACAAGACGCCACTAGGCGTGATGGCCACTGACTGCTTTGACGGTCGGCGGCTAAGGATCAAAGAAGAAGAAGAAGAGAAATACAAGAGGGATGAGCAGTAAAGAAAGAAAGCCATGTAATAAGAGTACAGAAAACAGAGATATATCAAGGTTAACAATGAACTTAAACAATACATTATATCAATGGATACCATAGCATACATTACAAAAAAAAAATAATGATAATATACATCAAATAACGAATAATAAGCTATCATCTAAAAGGAAAAAAGAAAATATCCTAATGTACATGACAAAAAAGTCAGTACGCTCATGGAGTACAAATAATGAGCTGATAATGGACATCCAAAATATACAACACCATTATACATGGCTATAGCTGACGCACAATCAAGAGTCGGGTGAGGAAAAAATACATCACAACCTCAGAACAAATATATTTTTCCAAAGTACCATTATCGTACCAAGATACATCTAGCGCACAATCACGTGCTGGGCAAAGAAAAAATAATACAATGCCAGCAAAATACATTCTCTCATGTCTTCATATTTCTCGAAAAAAAAATTAGAATATTGAGATGAATCGCAATGATTAACCAAGTCAAAATAATATAGTCATAATTACAACCGTAATGAGTTCATCATCTCAAAACTCAGAAGTATACAAACAATATAAAAATATAATTATGACTAACAATGAAGCAACATTTTATCATAAAGAATTTTCATCAAATATAATACTGTCTCATACACTATATTATAGCAATATACATATACAATACAATCTCATATATCAAATAAGTTCTAAACAACATCTGGAAGTCCTAAAGATCCAGGAACATGCTGTAAGAAGCTCAACACCATCTAATGAGACGACAACCTGGTTCCACAGAAATGGCAATTTTTAGGAAAATTCCAATGGTAAACACCTCAAACATATAGTAAAGTAGCTGAGACTCTCATGGCAAAACATACGCTGTGAAAAAAATACTAATGCAAAACTCTGTTTGATAAAGGTAAGATGTTATGGTATACAACAGCTAGTTCTACTATAAACCGACCGACTGTGGCTGCGTAAACATCCGGTCCCTGTATGAATAATCAAACCTTCCTCCGTTACACAAGAAAAGGAAACAGAGAAAGTAGTACAAACTAATTTAGAATCATGAATTAAACAGGGTCAGAAAAAATGTAATAACAGAGTGCTAATGTATAACAGCGTCGTGGGTATATAAATAACCCCGAAATCTATAAGAAGATCTAGAAAATGAGAGTCAAGTAGAATCCAGTGTAAAAAAGTCGTGAATATACACATGATACCCACGTCAAAAGGCAAATCCAGAAGATGGTAATGATGACTAAGAGTGTCATGATGGTTAACAATCTGAGATGTTGCGCATGACATAGGAAATGCAGTAGACAAATGCATACATCTCCAAGGCTGACCTGAAGTCATAGCCTGTGTACTGGACCAAGAAAAAAGCAAGAAATATACCATAAAGGTGTAAAAGCAGAAAGTAGTAAACTTGGACCTACGTCGAAGTTTAGAAAAAAAAACAGTAAGTACGACAAAAAGTCGTAAAAGACGAAGATACTGAGCTAACCGGCCCAGTAAGAAAAGTAAAGAAACTAATAAGGTATAGATATGTACTATCAATTAAGTTCGTACATGTAGCAAAGGAAACACTAGTCATTGCAGTAAAGAAGTTGCCATCAACGTGACTGGATATAGACTCAGTCGTAGCGACAAAATTAGTGTGTGTATCAGACAAAATCGAAGAATCTTCTTCTATAATAGTAGTTAAAGAAGAATCAAAGTTAGATTTGCGACGTACTGAGGTATGTCGAACTGGGTTAAAAGAAGCACCAAAATTAGCATGATGAACAATTGTATCATTAATACTGCAAGATTGCACAAAATTAGCAGAATGTATGATGTTTGCAGAACTTATCTGGTGACCAGATTTTAGCATAGTCGTTAAGGTAGAAGCAGTAAGGTTATGTTGCTGTTCCCAAGCAGCAATTTGTACTGGCGTACAAAACTTTACACCATGTATCTGTCCGATAGTAAGGTCAGCGATAGGTGCTCTGAGCAAACATGCGTGTATATAACCAGTGAAAAATGGTGTGGCAATGTGGACTAAAGCAGTTGGAAAAGATTCAAGTGTCCTATCGAATGTCACACATTTCACCATATTACCTGTTGCACAAGATGGATGGACTAGAGACTGTCTAATTCCAACAGTCGTGCATCCAGAATCAAAAAGTACTGAGACAGGATTACTATTCACAAGACCTTTATGTATACAAGAGACCCTCTTCCATCATGCGCAGCTGCGGCAGGAAGAGCGGGTAGAGGATGACCGCAACTCAAGGTAGTTATAGTTGTAGGTTGGAATAGAGTTGTGCATTCCGGGCATTGAGATGCTCTCTCGAAATCAAAAGCAGAGCAAGCAATAGTGTTAGAGATACCATTATTATTGTTACCTTGATCATTAACAATCTGGGGCTCTTGTTGAGCAGAGTTAGCCTGGCGATAAGATCTATTATTATTTGGAGATCTACTGTCATATCGCGATCTATCATTATGCGATCTACCATCATATCGCGATCTATCACGACTATTATCTCTATTGAGAGCATTTTTATTTGCTCCATTGAAATTATTATTCTGATTTGAACCCCAGTTAACATTGTCGCGATTACTATTTCCCCTTTGATCAAAATATCTATTTGATGGGTTTTGCTGTCTCTGAGAAAAATTATTTTAGGGTTGATAATTATTATTGTAGTTACCCCTTCCAAAATTTCCATAATTATTGGGACCAAAATTTTGAGGACCGTTAAAATGTCTCCAATTTCATGAAGAAGGAAAATCACCACTGTTAAAGTTGGATCTAGTCTAGGGGAAGTTATCAGTGAGATACTTGTATATACAGGCCGGATGGTTGTTACCTCCCTTGTTGTCTGTTAATGTGTTTTTAAAAATAACTTCGCGTTTTTTCGCGAACGTTCGAGATCGAATGGTCCAGAACGCGGGGAGAACAAAATTCATCTCAGGGCGGAACCCGCGCTGAGCTGGTTTTTTTAGGCAAGGAATTTTTTGCCGGTCATTCGAATGCGGAGAGAGCTTTAAGAAAGGGACTGACGTGTTATTGTCAGTGTGTCCCGACATGAAGTATAGTTTCAAAATGGATTTATATTTCCTAAGATTTTTTTTCATAAAAGCCGAGGTTATATAGGCTTAGATTTTTCCTGCAAAAGGTACATTCATAAGATTTTTTTTCGGGCCATGGACAGGCCGTTATGTGAATTATTATTATTGGGAAGGTGTTTGCTCCCACGAGTTGTATTGACCCAGGCCTAGGGGTACATTGAGTCTGACAATAGAATTATTATTATTGTATGCTGCGAGAGGTGCAGTTTCCCCGTTTGGATGAATAATGTGGCCAAGATATTTATGATCATTATGAATAATGTGGTCAAGAGCTTTAAGATCATTAGCTACTGTACTTGTGTAGCCGCTGTGCTTTGTTTTTTTATGCTCCGCATGTGTATCTGAAGTGTCATATATATTTGATCGTGAACTGTATCCTTGACGATGTTATGTTGCTGATGTCCCTTGTAAATTTGTAGCAATAAATATGTGGAACGTTCCTTGGATTTACCCATTTCCTGACTTCTGCATATGTGCTAGTGTGTGTGAACATTGTTGACCCATCTTAGGACTACACGCATTCGCGCTTACTCATGCCTATACACTCACACACCTGTTGGCCACCTATGTAAGCCCGACACAGCGCTGATTGTATCCATCAGCGCTCTTACGATAACAGAACATTATTACCTGTAGGTACCCGGCGTTGCCCGGAGAGTTCATTCTTGCACAGTAACATTATTCACACATATGTTTACCAGTGATGGCCTGTGTGGCCTAGTGTGTGAATAGTCATTGGACAGTACTGCTATACAATTCTTCCAGTCTTCTACCTATACATCACACATAATCTTAATGACAGCCGGTCATCAGTGGAGTACTTTCAACAGTGGATTGCCATAAAGAACCTATTCGGATTGCCCACCATACTTGATGTCCACTTACGAACTGACCTCATTGTAGACTGTTACAGTGGTGGCCATTTGATACCACATCTACAAGGAAGAATCCACCATCAGTATCTCGCCCTTTTACAGTGGTCGCCAGTGACATGGGGCTTTTGTTTACAAATGTGCTCACTACAAGAAATTACAGTGCATTGTCACCAGTTTGCGTTTCCTGTGCTTTGGATTACTGATGCCGCATTTAACGTCTGAAGTTCCAGCACCGATTACCAGTGGATTTATGCAGACAGTGTATACTATGTGCATCTTTGCTGTTGTGGAGGCTAGGATTTCTCATTATCGAAGATAAGTGGCTGTTTGTGTTTGTGAACTGTATGTGCCACTATATGGTTGATTAAGCCTTCCTCAACTTACACTATTACATCTGTGTTTCTATGTTATATGTCTCTTTGTTATATAGGTCATTTTTCAGCGGGTTTGGGTGGAGGGACTTTCAGATCTGCTAATACCTCCTCGGACGGTCAGTAGATCTGGAAGCGTTCTTTAGGGACTGTGTGTCTGAATTCGTGTCTGTACCGAATTCAGTCATTTCGATTTTTGTTTTAGGTGTGCCGAGATGTCCTATGTTGTTTTTGTTATATTTTTCTCTGTTCTGTAGTTTTGATGAATTCGTTTGTAATTGTCTTCCTCACCTTTCTATCGTTTATTTCTATACAAATGTTTCTTTTATACACTGTTTTTTCATTTGTATTGTATACTTTTTGCATCTATCATTGCAAGTTTTGCAATATTTTTGCTTTATTTGTGCTGCATTGTTTTTTTGATTCCTGCGAACGTGGTCATTTGTGCTTAAATCTTGTGCTTGTTATTCTTGTCTGTACTGTATATGCTGTTATACACCGTCAATATTATAAAGCAATAATATATATATATATATATATATATATATATATATATATATATATATATATATATATATATATTTAATTATACTGTTGATAAATAAAGTAATTATACAAGTTCTTGGGCAAAGACTTGTCACCCACTGAGTTGGGATAAAGTGAGTTTCTGAAATAATAATTATTGCACAAGGTATTTATCTTATATAATCCAGCAGAATGTCTACTTTGGATTATTTCATTGCACAAGGGAAAGCCCTTGGCAAGACTGACAAAAAATTAGAAGAATTTGCACTTGCTGAATATGCCAAGGCGCAGAAAGCTGAAAAAAAACCAGAAAATTGAGGCTGAAGATAGGAGATTGCAGATGAGAGAAAATTCCAAATGGAAATGGAACAAAAAAAAATTAGAAGCTGAAAAAAAAATTAGAAAGAGAGGCTGAGGCTGAAAAACAGAAAATATTACACGACGAGAGAGTCTTAGCTATGGAGCTGGAAAAAAAAAATAAAAATAGTAAATATGGGTAATGCTCAAAATGAGACAAACAATCAAACTACTTCTAATAAGGCAAATGCTAAACCTTATGATATTAAGTTACCTGCTTTCAACCCTGCCAGCGACGATATCTCGTTCTTACTAAATAGATTTGAACTTTCATGCGAATCTCAAAAGGTAGATAAATTGCAATATTGTGAACAACTTTAAGGGTGAGGCCTTGACTACTATAAGTATGTTAGAAGGCCCTGACGCAAATAACTATGATGTAGTCAGAGCTGCCTTATTAAAAAATACCAACTGGATGAAGAGGGTTATCGCCTACGCTTTAAGTCTTTATTGCCAGAGACAGGTAAAGATTTTTCAGAATTTATATCGACTATCCGCCTTACTTTTTCACGTTGGGTGGAATTGTAAAAAACTGAACACACATATGAAGCCCTTATGGACTTATTGCTACGCGACAAAGTCATGTCGTCGGTTAGTAAATCTTTCCTTTCTATCCTACACGAACCAAAGCCTCCAAACTTAAAATGGAGCAATACTGTCGCCAATACGTGACGGCACATCCTAATGTAACGGTTAGCAACTCTAAAGTCGAAGAAGGTTTACCCGTTGTTTCAGCAACACCATATGGTCCTAACTTTCGACGCAAATTTCAAAGGCCTCAGCGGAATTTTAATAGGAGAGATAATCGTGATCTTGGACAGAACCAAGGGGGTCCATCACGTAATGATTTTTCTTCAGGGAACTGGAGGCAATTTAACGGTCCTCATCATTTTGGTCCTGATAATTATAGGAACTTTGGAAGAGGTTACTACAATAGAGGTTATCAACCATATGGTAATTTTTCACGAAGACAACCAAACCCACTTAATAGATATTCTAGTCAAAGGGGAAATAGTAATCGCGACAATGCAAACTGGGGTTCTAATCAGAACAATGGTTTCAATGGAAGAAATAACAATGATTTCAATGGAAATAATAGCCTCAATAGATCGCAACACGTCAATGATAGATCGTATCGCCATGCTAACTGTGCTCAACAAGAGTCCCACGTTAATAATGATCAAGGTGACAATAATAATGGTGTCTCTAATGCTATTGGTTGCTCTGCTTTCGATTTCCAGAGAGCATCTCAGTGCCCGGAGTGCACAACTTTGTTTCAACCTACAGCTATAACTACCTTGAGTTGCGGTCATCCTCTACCCGCTCTTCCTGCCGCAGCTGCGCATGAAGGAAGAGGGTCTCTTATTCTACATAAAGGTTTCGTGAATAATAGTATAGTCTCAGTTCTCTTTGATTCTGGATGCACAACTGTTGGGGTTAAACAATCTCTCATAGATCCTTCTTATACCAATGGAAAGGTGGTGAAATGTGTTACGTTTGGTGGTACACTTGAAAAGTATTAGACTGCTATCATTCACATAGCCACTCCTTTTTTCGCGGGACAAGTCCACGCATGTTTACTCCCGAATCCTATTGCGGACCTTATTGTCGGACGTATACACGGAGTTAAAGAGTGTACCCCGCAACAGATTGCTATCTGGGAAGAGCAAAATATTCAGACTGCTAATGCAGTCACTACAAGAGCTCAAGCTCAAAATATTGCTCAGACTCCATCTACCGAAGTTAATGAAGTACATAACCAAGATGATCACTCCGTGATTTCCCGAGAGTCTTTTATCACACTTCAACAAAATGATACTTCATTTAAAAAAAAATTCTTTCCCGTAGTTAAAGATGATAATTCAAATTATAACACACATCTTAAATCTTGGTTCTCAATAAAGAATGGAGTACTAGTTCGTAGGGTGCGAGATTCTGCTTCGTCTATACATTCGCAAAATCTGGTACATAAGAGTATGAGAGTTCGAATTCTACAACATGCCCACGACTCTCAGTTCGCAGGAACTATGCGATTTTCCCGTACTAAATTGAGGGTTATTGCTTCCTTCTTTTGTCCACGCGGGATTAAAGATATAAATATTTATTGTCGCTCCTGCAATATACGTTATAAAGTTAAGTCACGAGGCCCGCGCCATGCAGCACATAGCAAGCTATGGATATTCCTATTCGCCCTTTTCAAAAGATGGCAATAGACATTATTGGTCCTTTTAAAATCAAGTCTGCCAGAGGACACCAATTTATCCTGACATGCATTGACATGTGTACCCGTTGGCCAGAGGCTATACCTCTCAAGAGCATTCTACTGCTGATATTGCAGATGCTCTTTGGCTAATAATCTCACGTCTAGGATTTCCCAAAGAAATCTTATCAGATCATGGCACACAATTAGTATCGGACACTGTCTCAGGTCATGACCACACTCAGTATTGAAAGGTCTTTAAGCAGTATCTATCATCCTATGTCAAACGGGTTAGATGAGCGTCTGAATAGAACGCTCAAGAACTTACTTGGGAAGATAACTGAGGACCATCCTCAGGATTGGGACAGGGTTTTACCTGCTGCCCTTTTTGCGTATAGAGAGGTCCCTAATGAGCATACGGGGTTTTCTCCGTTCGAGCTCGTCTTTGGTGCACAACCGCGCGGTCCCATGTCGTTGCTCCAAGACCTTATAACTTCTGAGAAGATCAGTGATGACTCACAATCTTCCTACGAATATGTCATTGCTCTAAGGCAGAAGATTATCGAAGCATGTAGGTTAGCTACCTCCGCATCTGAATTTGCTAAGGAGAAGGCGAGGAAATTCGCAAATAAAAATAGGCGTCTATGACAACTCTGTCCCGGTGACAAGGTACTTGTATTACTCCCTTGTAAGGACAATAGACTTCTTATTTCATGGAAGGGTCCTTATGCTGTCATCTCTAGATCTTCTGATGTCGACTATGTTGTCGATGTGGACGGAAAGCATAAAACCTTCCATATTAATATGCTGACAGAATTTCATGAGCTACCTGATTACCTGATACATATTTTTCATGCAACGGACGATCCGCTCATCCCGCACTTGCATTACACATCTCTGTCAGTTATTCAAGAGGAAGAGGCTACTTTCTCAGATGTGAATCTTCCTCTTCCTGTAATCCCACTGCATTCTACAGAATCATGGGAAAATGTGACGGTTTCTTCAGAGTTATCTACTGAGAAACAGCAACAGGTCCTTTCTCTGATACAAACTTATCAGGACGTTCTTACTGACAATCCTGGACAAACAACAATTATTAAGCATGACATAATACTCACAGATTATAACCCTATCAGAGTCCGACCTTATCCTATCCCATTGCACTTTCAAGCACAAGTCGAGAAAGAATTGGATGAAATGATACAATTGAAAATAATCGAACCATCTACTTCAGCATACTCCTCTTCCATGGTTATTGTCCGGAAGAAAGATAATAACATACGTCTTTGCATCGACTATCGTAAACTAAACCAGGTAACGAAATTCGATGCAGAACCTATGCCCTTATTGGAAGATCTACTTATTAAGCTTTCTAATTCTAGTTCTTTACCAAACTCGAATTGTCTAAAGGGTATTGGCAAGTTCCTCTTACTGAAAGCGCCTAACCTCTTACTGCTTTCTCAACACCTGGGGGTTTGTTCCAATGGAACTTTATGCCTTTCGGCCTCGTAAATGCTCCGGCTACTTTTGTACGCATGATGCGTCGTATCCTTTCACATCGTCCAGATGTCATTGCGTACTTGGACGATATTTGCCTTTTTAGTGATTCTTGGGAAGATCCCTTTCAAGGTCTTTCTGGTCTTTTATCTAATCTACGCTCTCATAATTTGACGGCCAAACCGTCTAAAGAATATGTTGGGTTTAGATACATTTCTTTTCTGGGTCACCTGGTCGGCCATGGTCTCTTACGGACGGAGGACCACAATACTTCTAAAATTCTGAACATTGCTACTCCTAAGCCGAAGAAGTAAGTCCGTAGTCTCTTAGGTTTAATACAATTCTATGGAAGATTTATTCCCAATCTATCATCTATCACGGCACCTCTCTCAACCCTATTGAAGAAGGTGTCACCTAATATGGTACGCTGGTCTCCAGAATTCAAATTCTCATTAGACAAGATTATTACATTATTTTCTTCGCAGCCTATTTTATAACTACCCACTGCAAATAAGACTTTTTTAATTCTCAGTGACGCTTCATCCACAGGGATCGGGGCCGCACTGATGCAAGAGTATTCTGAAACTTTGCATCAAGTAATGTATGCCTCTAGGAAGCTGAATGCAGCAGAACGAAATTACTCGGTACTAGACCTAGAATTTTTAGCTATGGTCTGGGCGATTCCTTCTTGGTGCCCATTCCATTGTAGAAACCGACCAAAAAGCCCTCACAGCTATACAGAGTAAGGACTTGAAGAGCTCAAGATCCACTCGTTACGCTATTGCTCTACAGCCTTTTCACTTTTCAGTACGAGCTATTGGAGGATCGGATAATGTGATGGCAGATATACTGTCTCGATGCCCACATGATTCTGCTTGACTCTCATTTCTAGATTTCGGGGTTAATTGTATACCCAAGACTCTATATACATTAGCATACTCCGGTAGAACACTTTATGACCCTGTTTTATTCTTTTTTGGGGAATTAGTTTGTACTACTTTCTCTGTTACCTTTTCATGTTTAACGGAGAAAGGTTTGATTATCCATACAGGGGCCGGAAGTTTACACAGCCACAGTTGGTAGATTTATTGTAGAATTAGCTGTTGTATATCATAACATCTTTCCGTTACCAAATAGAGTTTTCCATTTGTATTTTTTTTTCACAGCATATTCCTGGCCAGGAAAGTCTCATCTACTGTATTATATGTTTGAAATGCCTACATTTGGAATTGTTGCAAGAGTTGCGTTCCTGTGGAACCAGTTTGTCGCCACTAGATGATGTTGAGCTTCCTATTTACAGCATGTCCTTGGATCTCTAGGACTTCCAGATGTTGTTTATAATTTATTTCAGATATGAGATTATATTGTATAGGAATATTAGTGTAGTATATTATATTAGAGAGAATTATATTAAGTTATGACGTAACTTCTTTATGATATTCATGTTTCATGACGATATGTTGCTTCATTGTTATGCATCATTTCATTGATATATTGGTCGTATAATTCTGAGTTTTAGATGATGAACGCATTACATTTGTAATTATGATTATGCTATTTTTGCTTAACTTATCATTGAGATTCATCTCAATATCGCATTTTTTTTTAGAAATATTTATTCATGAGAGAATGTATTTTTCTGGAATTGTATATTTTTTCTTTGCACGGCAGGTGATTGTGCGCTAGAGGTAACTGTGTACGATAATGGTGTTGTAAAGATTTTTTCTGAGGGTGTGAAGTATTTTTTTTTTCTCACCCGACGCTCGATTGTGCGTCACCTATAGTCATGTGTAATGGTGTTGTATATTTTTGATGTCCATTATCAGCTCATCTTTGTACTACATGAACGTATTTACTTGATTGTCCTGTACATTAGGCTATTCTCTTTTTAGATGATAGCTAATTATTTGTTTTTTGATGTGGATTATCATTATTTTTTGTAATGTATGCTATTGTACTATTCATTGATATGATGCATGGTTTAAGATCATCGTTTACCTTGATATATCTCTGTTTTCTCTACTCTTATTGCATGGCTTTCTTTCTTTACTGCTAATCCCTCTTGTATTTCATCTGTTCTGGTCACTTTTATCTTGATGTGATGGCTAGTCTATACGTCATATAGGTGCATATTCCTTTGAAGTTGATATACTTCGTGTGCTTATCTCTTTACTTTTCTATACTTCACTTTATCTGTATTTTATATGTACTTCTATCCTTCTTTGCTTCATATATATACATGGCTTTACATAATTTGATCCTTATATGTAGAGATTAGTAATTTATCAACCTCTTTAGTTTTTCTTTGATGCATTTTGTAAAAAAAAAAATGATGTTATCATTTTTTTCTCCGGGGGGTGGTGTAGACTGGTAAAGTTGGATCTAATCTAGCGGAAGTTATCAGAGAGATATTTGTATATGCAGGCCGGATGGTTGTTACCTCCCTTTTTGTCTGTTAATGAGTTTTAAAAAAGCATTCGCGTTTTTTCGCGAACGTTCGAGATCGAATGGTCCAGAATGCGGGGAGAACGAAATTCATCTCAGGGCGAAACCCGCGCTGAGCTGGTTTTTTAGGCAAAGAATTTTTTGCCGGTCATTCGAATGCCGAGAGAGCTTTAAAAATGGGACTGACGTGTTATGGTCGGTGTGTCCCGACAGGAAGTATAGTTTGGAAATGGATTTATATTTCCTAAGATTTTTTTCATAAAAGCCGAGGTTATGTAGGCTTAGATTTTTCCCGCAGAAGGTAAACTTATAAGATGTTTTTTCAGGCCATGGACAGGCCGTTATGTGAATTATTATTATTGGGAAGGTGTTTGCTCCCACGAGTTGTATTGACCCAGGCCTAGGGGGTACATTGAGTCTGACAATAGAATTATTATTATTATTGTATGCTGCGAGAGGTGCAGTTTCCCTGTTTGGATGAATAATGTGGCCAAGAGATTTATGATCATTATGAATAATGTGGCCAAGAGTTTTATGATCATTAGCTACTGTACTTGTGTAGCCGCTGTGCTTGGTTTTTTTATGCTCCGCATGTGTATCTGAAGTGTCATATATATTTGATCGTGAACTGTATCCTTGACGGTGTTATGTTGCTGATGTCCCTTGTAACTTTGTAGTAATAAATATGTGGAACGTTCCTTGGATTTACCCATTTCCTGACTTCTGCATATGTGCTAGTGTGTGTGAACATTGTTGACCCATCTTAGGACTACACGCATTCGCGCTTACTCATGCCTATACACTCACACACCTGTCGGCCACCTGTGTAAGCCCTACACAGCGCCGATTGTATCCATCAGCGCTCTTACGATAACAGAACATTATTACCTGTAAATACCCGGCGTTGCCCGGAGAGTTCATTCTTGCACAGTAACATTATTCACACATATATTTACCAGTGATGGCCTGTGTGGCCTAGTGTGTGAATAGTCATTGGACAGTACTGCTATACAATTCTTCCAATCTTCTACCTATACATCACACATAATCTTAATGACAGCCTGTCATCAGCGGAGTACTTTCAACAGTGGATTGCCATAAAGAACCCATTCGCATTGCCCACCATACTTGATGTCCACTTATGAACTGACCTCATTGTAGACTGTTACAGTGGTGGCCATTTTATACCACATCTACACGGAAGAATCCACCTTCAGTATCTCGCCCTTTTACAACCACTCCCCTGGTTCTTTCTAAAATTACGATTTTCCCTCCTATCAAAATTGCGATGAGCACTTTGAAATTTACGTCGAAAATTAGGACCATATGGTGTTGTTGCAGCAACGGGTAAACCTTCTTCGACTTTAGAATTGCTAACCGTTACATTATGATGTGCCGTGACGTATTGGCAACAGTATTGTTCCATATCTTTCAAATTTGGAGGTTTTCACTAATGTAGAAAGGAAAGAAAAGATCTATTCACCGACGACATAACTTTGTCACGAAGTAATAAGTCCATTAGGGCTTCATATGTGTGTTCAGTTTTTGAAAGTTCAACCCAACGTAAAAACGTAAGGCGGATAGTCGATATAAATTCTGAAAAATCGTTCCCTGTCTCTGGCAATAGAGACTTAAAGCGTAGGCGATAACCTTCTTCATCCAGTTGGTATTTTTTTAATGAGGCCGCTCTGACAACATCATAGTTATTCTTGTCAGGACCTTCCACCATACTTATAGAATTCAAATATTCACACTTACGTATGTTCATAAGTTGTGCAACATATTGCGTCTTGTCTATCTTATGAGATTCTCATGCAAGTTCAAATCTATTTAGATAGAATGAGATATCGTCGCTGGCAGGGTTGAAAGCAGGCAATTTAATGTCATGAGATTTAGTATTTGCGTTATTAGAAGTTGTTCAATTGTTTGACTCATTTTGTGAATTACCCATATTTACTTCCTTTATTTTCTCCAGCTCCATAGCTAAGACTCTCTCGTCGTGTAAAATTTTTTGTTTTTCAGCATCAATTTGCATTTGCATTTTTTTATCTTCAGCTTCTAATTTCTGTTTCCTCTCTTCAGCTTCTAATTTCTGTTTTCTCTCCTCAGCTTCTAAATTCTGTTTTCTCTCTTCAGCTTCTAACTGGATATTTCTATCTTCAGCCTCTCTTTGCTGTTGCATTTTTCTCTCTTCAGCTTCTAATTTCTGTTTCTCTCTTCAGCTTCCAATTTTGGTTTTTCCATTTCCATTTGGAATTTTCTTTCTTCAGCTTCCATTTGCATTTGAATTTTTTTCTCTTCCATTTTCTGTTTCTTTTCTTCAGCCTTCTGCGCCTTGGCATATCCAGCAAGAGCAAATTCTCTTACTTCCTCCTTAGTCATATCAAGGGATTTCCCTTGTTCAATGAAATAATCCAAAGTAGCCATTATGCTGGATTATATGAGATAAATACCTTGTATAATATTTATTATTTCTTGAGAAACTCACTTTATCCCAACTCAGTGGGTGACAAGTCTTTGCCCAAGAACTTGTATAATTACTTTACTTATTAATAATATAATTAATCACCTATATACTTAGTGTGCATAACAATATTGACAGTGTATAACAACAGTACATACAAGAATAACAAAGACAAGATATAAGCACAAATGACCACAATTGCAAGAATCAACTAAACAATAAAGGAAAATAAAGCAAAAAATATTGCAAAAACTTGCAGTGATAGCTTTGAAAAGTTTAACAATACAAATGACAAAACAGTGTATAACGAATATAACTCAAAGATAGCAAGATGAGGAAGACAATTACAAACAAATTAATGAAAAACTAAAGAACAGAGGAAAAATATATCAAAACAACACTAAAACATCTCGTCACAGCTAAACAATTAAGTCACGAAAAACCTAACGCAGAGGACTGAAATACGTCAGCAACAAATAATCGCTAGAAATTTCCACTGCGGGAAATTCGCGAAAGTGTCCCTACAGAACGCTTATGTAGGCCCTCTGTAAAGTGGGATATATCCTACATAAGTCACCTCACCAACCGCCCACTGAAATATAACATAAATGACATAAAAACATGTAACATTAAATAAGGTTCTAATGGAGTGTACTGGGGAAGATTTAATCAAACACACAGAGGCACAATTTACAACAACAAACAGCCACTTATCTTTCAAAATGAAAAAATCCCGGTTTCCACAACAGCAACGCAGATGTATACTGATAACACTGTCCACAGAAATTCCTTGGTGCTCGATACTAGAACTCTGCCACTGTAACTCTTTGTAGTAAGTACATCAGTAATATAAAGCACAGGAATTACAAACTGGAAACACTGCACTGTAACTTCTTGCAGTAAGCACATCAGTAATCCAAAGCCCCATGTCACTGGATCACCACTGATAACGTCTCGATTGGACTAGATTCTGAGGGTGGATTCTTCCGTGTATATATGGTATAAAATGGCCACCACTGATAACGTCTAAGTACACTGATAAGGGTTGTGGTATAGTATCTCCACTGGTAATGTTATTAATGTAATGATGATAGACTTCTGGGCAACGTACAAGAAGAAGGTGCGCTGATGTAGGCATTCAGCTATTTCGGGCTTACACAGGTGGCCGACAAGGTGTGTGTGTGTGCGTGTGACGCTGTCAATGGATGCGAATGCGTGTGGTTCAAGATCAAAACACGAAAAGTCAATAATAGTCACACACACCAACACACATGTAGAAGTCAGGAAAGGGTATAACTTCATATCGTTCTACACTGTTTAATACTACACTATAGTCACAACGACATCATTAAGCACATAGTCACAGGTACAGTACACTGTCATAAGTACAGCTCACGATCACTCCTGACATCTCAGGTACACATCAAAAAATCCATGGATAGTTAATAAATGGTACATAAATCCAAGGTACAATGACTGCGTAAGTACAGCAGTTAATACTTATAAATCTCTTCAAATCCAAAAAAGTAAACTGCAAATCTCGCAGCAAACAATAATCACTCTAGCATCTGACTCAATGTACCCCTAGGCCTGGGTCAATACAAATCGTGGAAGCAGACACCTTCCCATTAATACACTCAAAACTTCAAAATATTATCCCCGTCGAAGTTATGTATATACTGGCCTCCAGGCCTGAACAATTCACAAATAATGCACATACTGCGGTGCACAAAGAATGAGCCTTCTGTCCACTGCTCTATGAAAAAAATCTTAGGAAATATAAATCCATTTCACTCAACTATACTCCATAACGGGACACACTGACTATCTTTGTCAGTCCCTACTCGAAGCTCCCTCGGCATTCGAATCCCAAGCCAAAATCTCCGCGCCCAAAAAACTGTTCAGACAAACATTTATCACCCGCGAAAATGCCGCTGAGACGTGAACTCAGCACATACGAGAATGATCGAGAAAGTTCGCAACCATAATTCTTAAACCAACTTAGAAGCACAAACGGGAGGTAACAACCATCCGGCATGTATATATTTAAGTATTTCACTGATAAATTTCCCTTGACTAGAATTAGGATTTAACACTCCTCTTGCTTTTTGTATTCTTATTTTGATATCACTGTCTGTCCCTCCAACTTTCTCTATATTGCTCCCAAGATATGTGTACGATTCTTTATCTTTTAATGGTGTTTCTTCAAGTTCAACCCTGTTATAATTACCTGCATTTATTCTCATTATTTTTGTCTTTTCCCTATGTATTTTCAGACCGAATTGCTGTGACCTCTCATCGAGTGTTTTCAATTTGTCCTGCATCTGATTACGGTTATGGGACAGAAGAGCCAAGTCATCAGCAAAATCCAGATCATCCAACTGCTTAGCCAGAGTCCACTGGATTCCATTTCTGTTGTGTGTTGTCGATGATCTCATAACCCAGTCCATTGCTTGTAAGAAAAGAAATGGAGACAAGAGGCATCCCTGTCGCACTCCTGGCCACACCACCTAAAAAGCTACCTACACAATATTCTTTTAACAAAGCACTTTTCAAACACTTCCTCAACACTGATTATCTACCCCCCATAGAAACAGTATTTGCCTGTCAACATCTCATCCATAGGTCAACATTTCTTTTCCTCTTCCGCTAATTTTTGTGTGTGAATATTTTGTTTTATATCCATGTAATATCATTATTATATTCCTTTAAAATATTATTATATAAAGTAATGTATGTGTGAGTGTACCCACATAATACTGTACTTTAGAAATGTGAGTCGTGAGAATGTACCCGCATACCAAAAATACAGATTAATTGTAGACGGATTGACCGCATGAGTGAGTGTTGGTATACAGAATTTATTTATTTTTATTTATTGTTTTATTTATTTTATTTTATTATTACTTTTTTCCCCCGTTTGCTAGCTTGTTTGTTTCAAAAAAAAAAAAAAAAACCCTACTCATTTTTTTTTATTGTGATTGCATACTGTAAATGAATGCTGTTATGGTAACTTTATAATGTTGCATGCCTTTAAATTAATGTTTAAAGCATCATGTGGGAATGAAAGGATATAGCATGCAAGATTAATGAGAGTGGAAGGGCAGAATGTTAGACGGGCCTGCGCGCCCAATTCTTTACCCTTCGAAAATAAAGTTCGTTCGTTCGTTCGTTCGTTCATTCTTATCCCAAACGGTTCTGTAAGCTGTCCTTCGTGAAGAACTCTGCATGCCATGTCTTCATATGTTTTCTTTATTAAATTAATGATCTTCAGGGAAAGGAAATCTAAAAATGTGCAAGAACTACAGAACCATTAGCCTTATTAGTCATCCAAGTAAGGTGATGTTAAGGATACTTTTGAACAGAATAAAACAGAAATCAGAAGAAATCTTGTCAGAGGAACAGGCTGGCTTTAGACCAAAAAGAAGTACCTCAGAACAAATCTTCAATATTAGATTACTGATCGAAAAACATCTCCAGCATCAACATGATTTATACCATAACTTCATCGATTTCACAAAAGCCTTCGATCGAGTCTGGCATGAAGGTTTATGGCAAATAATGAGAAAATTCAATTTTGATACCAACATCATAGATATCATTGAAGCACTATACAAGGACGCAAGCAGTGCTGTTTTTGCAAGCAATGACATTGGAGAATTTTTCAAAACAACTGTAGGAGTTCGCCAGGGATGTATCCTGTCACCAGTGCTCTTTAACATTTATCTAGAACATATTATGCAGGAGGCTCTCTACGATTATAAATCAACCATATCGATTGGAGGCCGACCTCTGTGTAATCTACGTTTTGCTGATGATATTGATCTGATAGCTGGAACAGAATCAGAACTTCAAGACCTTACCTCTAGACTGGAGAAAGTAACAAGAACATATGGGATGGAAATTAATATAGAAAAAAGCAAGATATTGGTGAATAGCCATAAGAAACATGTTCCGACCAACATTACGTTAAATGGGCAAACGTTAGAAGAAGTTAACACCTTTAAATATCTCGGGTCCACTATATGTAGTGATGGAAGATCAAATAAAGAAATCAAGACAAGACTTGAGATGGCCTCAGCTGCCATGACAAGGTTGAATGTGATCTGGAAAAGTAACATCAGTTTTCCTGTGAAGATCAAATTATACAAATCACTTGTATTATCTATTCTCTTGTATGGGTGTGAGGGCTGGACACTCACTGCAGATACGGAGCGAAGGATTCAGGCTTTCGAGCATAAATGTTACAGAAGAATTTTGCGCATTTGCTATAAAGAGCACAAAACAAATGTCTATGTTAGAGAGAAGATAAACACCTATGCAGGCCATCAAGAACCACTTTTGTCAATAGTGAAACGTCGAAAGCTTGCCTGGTTTGGGCATGTAACTCGTCATGACTCCCTTTCGAAAATGATCCTCCAGGGAACAGTCGAAGGTAAACGGAGAAGAGGAAGGCAAAGAAAATCCTGGGCTGATAACATCAAAGAATGGGCAGGACACGGTTTCTCCACACTTGTACGCATTGCTGAGAATAGAGAGCAGTGGAGGACCCTGTCTGCTGATGCTTCCACCATGGCACCCCTACGACCCATGACGGGTTATGGGTTGAGATGATGATGATGATCTTCAGGGAAGCTCCATAATGCCTCATCAATTTCCACAGTGATTCTCCTTCTACACTGTCAAATGCCTTTTCGTAGTCCACAAATCCGATGTAAAGTGATGAATTCCAGACTTTGTTCAACTATTATTCTCAAAGTGGCTATGTGGTCTGTACATGATCGGTTTTGTCGAAAACTTGCTTGTTCATCTCTCAGTTTCTTGTCTATGGACTCTTTTAATCTCTCAAGGATAATCGTGTTTAATACTTTTCCTGGCATTGATAGTAACATTATTCCTCTATAATTTGTGCACTCTTGTGAATTTCCCTTCTTAGGCAACTTGACCGGATATCCGTCCTTCCATTCTGCTGGGATCTCTTTTTTTCCGAGACTTTATCAAGAAATTTATATAACATCTCTGTAGCCGTGTCGATATCTGCATTGATGGCCTCTGCTGGAATGCCATCAGGTCCAGACACTTTTTTTTATCTCTTAGAAGCTGTATGGCTTTCTTTATTTCTTCCATCGTTGGTCTTTCACCGTTAATTTGTAGCTCTTTTTCTGCTGGCTGGATGTCCGGGGGGTTTTGTGGAGCTGGTCTATTGAGAAGGTCTTCAAAATATTATGTCCACCTCTTCATTTGCTCTTGTATATTGCTGAGCAGTTTTCCATTGTTGTCTTTTATGGAGCAACTTGTTTGCTTGTATTCCCTGTTAGCTTCTTTGTGCTGCTATACAGTTCTCTCTTATTTCTTTTGGCTGCAGCATCTTCTGCCTCTCTTGCCAGCTCCTAAATATACTTCCTCTTGTCTCTTTTTTGTGGTTTAAATTATTTACAAGACGGGGTAACCAGCCCCATGCCTAACTCTCCTTAGTGGCTTTCTACGACATGCATGGCAAAGAACAGTGTTACTATTCTTTGCTCCCCTTTGCTCCCCTTTCAGGCCCCGGTAACACACTAGTGTTATTGTTATTGGAAGTTATAAAAATATCGGTTTTATTGTAAACAATTTTTCTTTAAAAATGACTAGCATCTAGTACAAAGAAAAAAAATAAATAACAAATAAAATTTAAAAGAAAATACAATGAAATTAAAATTATAAATTTGTGTGTGTGTATTTGTTACGTACATTTATTACCTAAGGGGGTAGTCTTCGGTCCTGCCAAATGTACGCACCAGTCTTAATATAGTTATATATTTGTGCGTTCGATTGATTCACGCACTGACGTGCACAATGCAGTGTGAGTTGCTTTGGGACGCACGGGTAACCTAGTTGGGTAGTTTCTGACGTCATGATTTGGAGGGGCAACATGGACCTTGTTTATGTCCGTGATTGATATATATTATTATTGTATTCATGGCACGTTTATGGAAGCCATTTATTCTAGTGATCTGTATTGGTCTTCAGGTCGAAACCAATAGCAGCAATGTCACGTAAGTTATCGCCCCACTTCTTATTGTATGCTGTATTGTAAGGCCGCTCTTATACTAGTCTAGCGGGAATATGTTATTCCTAGAATGGACCTACAGAGTCGTTAGCCTTTAGGATTCGTATCGTAGAAGAAGGATCCCTACGAGCGGAAAGAAGTTAATTTGATTGCAGTATTCATATGTGGAAACGTCTTTATTGTAATGCCAAAGTCGTGGCATGATTTTTGAGAGGTTAGTTAAAACCTAAAGATACTAACTCAGATACCTCTTCATATATGTACCAGTGAATATATATTGAGTATACGTTATATGGAACTATGTCTTGGATAGAAACAGTCTCTTATTGGACGAATGCGGGAGTTCGTGGTATGGGAGTACATGCTTAGTTGGATGACCTCAGGCAAGGTCAACGGACATTTTATCTAGTTTGAACATTACTGGATTGTATTAATTGAATGTAAGGAACATGGTTGAAAGGATCCCACCACAGTACCCGACCATCATCATTCACCAGAGTATTCTTGTCATGCATTTTATGTGATTGTCCTAGTCAAGAACAGTGTATCGTAGCGTTGAACTTATGTCGTCAATAAACCATGTTAACTGTTCTACCAGCCTTCACAGTTTACTTCACTTCACGGCAGGCTTTGATTAACATGCCTGAAGTTTACATCGTTGTGTGTTGAACTTATTTGACAGTTGTGTGGATTCGCGTTTTATTATCAGCACGATAGAAAACCATCTATGGAAACTCAGAAGAAAAGATCTATCAGTATTCTTTTTTTTTTCGTTGTGCAATATGCTGAATGATTTTAGTATTGATTTATGTGGTAGAGTTTATTCTTTCGTTCTAGGTCGATACTGTCAACATAACAATAAGCCCTTCTCCGCTTATCCTAAGTTTTCACATACGTCAGTCTGAGAAAGCACATCTAACATATCCAACTGTTGTATGGGTGACGTGATAATTATTGCACAGGAAATTGTTCTTTTCGATAGTAACATCACATAGTGCTAAGAATAAACAACTCTAAATATTTAGCGGACAGACAACAATATCCCCACCTGGCTATTCAGAGCATACACATTCAATACCATAATACCTGCTGTAAGTACTTCGGTTGGTCGGACAGTCAAATTTTCCACACCGTCATTTGGGCACTTTTTCTTTTTTCGAGAGAGTACATTAACTTTCAAACACAGCTAAGGGGGTGCAACTGTTGTTGAACGTTAGATAATAATTGCATTGTTTCCCCTTATATGTACTCTGCCGAAAATAGAAAAAGCGCGCAAATGAATGTGTGCATGAACAGTTTGATTATGGAAAGAAGCCAATAACACGATTGATAAACAGTACATGAACTGGAGTTTCGTCATACTTCAAACGTTTTTTTCTCTGAGGCAATAAGTCGAACAAGGCAAGATTTTAAAAGATGCGCGAACAATTACGAGACATGTTGTCAGAAAAGAAATGTTAGTTTTTTAGTCAATCTACGATCCATTAGATCATTATCACTGCTCCACGTGTAATTTAGGTAAGGTTACTACATGTCTTCATATTTAATACATCTAAATAATTTTCACTACAAATATCTAATGACGGTCGCCTGCAATGAAATGACCACAGTAGTGATATTACCGTCTGTAATACATGTAACATAAACAACACACTCTAATTAATAACATGTCAATGTTGACTGGTTATTGCTAGTTTAAACATAGTTTCCCTACTTTGTCACGTCTAGATTTGTGAAACGGAAACTATTCAAACAACTCTTTTGCATTCGTGGGAATGGCCCTCAGATATGTCCCAAGCTGGGAAGGATCAGAATATGAAGCTCGCGCGCAAATGAAGTTGGAATGGGAGGGAGTAACAGTGAGGCATTGACCGAAAGACAGGGAGAGAGAGAGAGAGAGAGAGAGAGAAAGAGAGAGAGAGAGAGAGAGAGAGAGAGAGAGGTAGAACGAGAAATTGACGATTGCTCAAAGGAGAATAATAGTGGATTTAATATATTTACGGAAAATTGGTATATGTGACTATGTGATAAACGAGCGCCAAGTCTTATCGCTCTCTTTTCCATCATCTTCCGTCATAGCATTTTCAATTACAATTCGCTCTTTCATCGCTGCTTAAGTTAATCTTTTAATCACCACTGGACTTTAACACGCTTTTGACTTTTTCTGACAACTGGCGTGATCGTGCCGACCCCAGATTGCTTCGTGAGAAATCTGGTGAAACACACATAGGCATGGTACAACTTCTTTGGAGTAATCCGTGTGCAATAAAGATGTAGCGAAAGGTTTTTCTGGTATGATGATAGTGGTAGAGAAGAAGTAGAATCTCTCTCCAGAAAGTATGAAGTCCCAGTGCCAGAGAAGTGCACTGGTATCACAATTGAGTTACGGCTGTGAATACTCTGAGCTGGACAATAGATTTAGGCTTCCGAAGTATACTGTGCCACTTTCGCTATAGTAACCCATGGGATAATATAATTAAATTAGAAAAAGTAACTCACAATTTAACAGTTAAAAATTTACCTAGTCAAATGAGTACAATTTCATAATTTATTATGTACATCTATATATTCTTGTAATGAGAAATGGGTGTTGGAAGATGTTAAAATGAATGATTATTTATAGTTACAAATTAAAATAAATAACAGAAGAATTCTTGGATATATCTTCTAATGAAATTAGAAAAGTCTGTCACAGTATATTTTTGATATATATCTTGCTATCTAGTCTCTAGCTGTTATCATCATCGACAGTCGTTTTAGAAACGGCTCACAGGGTTCGTTAGATGGATACACATAAAACTCATCTGATATTAGCCACGTCTGCTCGAGGTTCCTGAGACACTGATACTTTTCTTCAGCCCGCCCTATAACTAAAAGAGACTAAGGTGTTAAAGATGGTTGGACCACTAGGCTCCAGTTAGCAGGATCTAATGTCCTCAAGTCTTTGGTTTATACTGGATCACGAACTTCATCATGAGCTTGATCAAGCACGATCATAAACTCTATCAGGAACGATCATAAACTCGATCAGGAACGATCATATTACTCGATCATAAAATCTTCTTAGGATTAATAAGCGCACGGTGAGGCTGTATTGGTTGAAGTCTATCTGCCCTGCATGCAACGTGAAAAAAAAAAAAACTTTTCTTGCAGATGCTGTCTTTCAGTTTCTCACTCTGGCTTCTGGATTTGGTGTGTGTGATTTTCAACGAGCCGCTCTGTCCTTATATTTGGGCGACTCTCCCGTACGAGAGAGCAACGTCTGAAGTCCCATAATATTTCGTTTAATCTCTCGGTTTGAGGCGATCTGTTCTTTTTCTGTACTTGTTTTCTCTTCTTTTCACTACACACACATATCCTTCCTTCTTTCCTAGGTATCCTTTTATTTTCCCCATATGAAGCTTTCATTCTATTCAAGTTTTATCGAAGTCCGTTTGGGCATGTATTTATAATACATTTTTAAAGATATTTCGCTAACTTTTAGGAGATGTGATGATGATGAAAATTATCAATTACTTTTAAAACCATTTACAGTTGAATAATATCTTTTGGATATCATTCATAGTCTATCTCCTTTGGTGAATTATTATTATTTAAATATCTTCCAACCAGGCTTGCTCTTGTAGTTTTAGATTTTCTTTCCTGTTAATGCAAACTTTTAAAGTTGGCCATATTTCCTATATTCACTATTTCCTCGTTTTTGAATGCCGTTCGGATAGACGTGACGCACATTTTCCGCCACATTCAAACTTCAAAGCAAGATCCCCCGCGTTATCCCTGCGCTGTGTGCGTGTGTGTGTATGTGTGAGTGTGTGTGAGTGTGTGCGTGTGTGTGTGTGTGTGTGTGCGCGCGCATGTGTGTGTGTGTGTGTGTGGGTGTGTGTGTCGCGTTACACATTTTTTCACAAAGAAAGAAAGTGATACCAAATCTCGCTACAGAAGATAATCATTAAAATCAAACCAAACCAAACAACTTCCTTGATATCTCTTTCTCGCTGTAAATATTGTCAGACAAACCACCTTAGTGTATTGATTATTATTGAAGGATCCGGCTGGACAATAGAGGCTAGCCTTTCCATGGGTAGTCCGCTGTTCAAACAGACGACATGTCATAACATTGGGGAAGAATGGACGCACGCAAACAATATACTCCGGACGAGGGACATCAAAGGCCCGTGGCACGGACAATCTTTGTTTCCAGATGGTAGCCGACCGTAGAAGGATAGGAATCTTAGACATGAAACAAGGATAAAGGAAGACGCAGGCAAGATAATGAAATAAAATTGACACGCAAAGCGATAAACAGACAGAAAGCTTTGTGATAATAAGAAGGCGAGTGATTGTTGCATTAGCCAGCCAATCAACAAACTCCTGTTTGTCACGCAGCACTGCATTGACAGTTTGTGTCAAAAAGCCCATTCCTACTTTAGCCAGTGACACGCGCTGACAGGGGGCAAAAGAGATCCAAGGCCTGGGCTACCATATGGGCTCTTGACAATTTTTTTATAGATGGAGTTATACGTCACCGGCCTAATGGATCCATCTGGGACGTTTTAGAAATATAATGTAGCGTAATGTTCCCTGTAGATGAGTACAAAGTTTTTAACAGCGTGGTGTAGAGAATGTCGCAGAGCATAGCCTGCAATTAATTCAGTGTGGATAAAATAATTAATATCTGTTGTGCCTTGTGTTCTTAAAGGAGTTTGCGAACGGGAACAGGAGGTTAGTGAATCTTTTAAAAACTATTAAAATGTTTTCTTAGTCTTTAGCTAATATCACTTTTGCACTTAGCATCATTGCTAAATGTGCAGAAGACAGTTTTTCAATTAATCCCTCTTATAAATGATTAATTAAATCAAAAGATTTTCCTCTAATATGATAAAAGGTAGTTGATAGTTCATACTTCACTTCATTTTCATTGTTAGATCAACCGTACAGATTTGCATGTGCACAAACTCCAATGCGCATCATATTTAACACTTATCAGATGCATCTCATGTCATTCATAATTACTAGAGAATTGAAATCATCATTTTTGAAGAGTAGTATAAAAGAAAGTCAACCATTGATATTAAGTGTGAAAACTTACGAAGACTTTTGTGTGTCTTCAGTCCAACAGAGATCTGAGTCTACCTTATACGTGTTTGACGTCTAACCAGAAAGACGCTAGTGTACGTCTGGATAACAGAATTTGCCATATAGGACATCCTTCACTTCATAAGTTAAAAAGGACGCTTTATCGCCCACGATTAAGACTGTGGCAGCAGCATTTTTATTCACCTTTTATTAAGTGCTCGCAAGTTGATTACATATTTAAAATATCAAGTTCAACTCACTCACAAGAGCGCATTTTGAGAATCAAGATTCCATATTTACAAGTTGATTCGCATATACAGCTAGCAAGCTCAACTTACTCAAAAGCATATTTTATGAAGCAAGATTCCATATTTATGTAACCAGATGGCCTACGCTAACGCTAGCAACACACTTTAACGTAGTAAATAAAGACAGAATAAATTACTAAATGCATCATAGAAATCAAAGCACAAAACTTTGTCTAACTGTGTTCTTTTAAGTTTTGACGGGAGTTGCACAGCAACGCTAAAAAGCTAACTACATCTCCTAATTTGCATGAGCTTATTTAAATTCTATGATAAGTAGGTAACGATAGTTGTAGCTAATGAAATAAAACTTTACAATTTGTATAACCAATGAAAAAATGCTCTAAGTCGGCAAGCCTCGCACCACTTATGAGATTAGTAAAAGAACATATTTTATTAGTTAGTTGCAACTTACAGAGCATAGCACAAGGACTCCATAAGATGTCTCCCCGTAGTGGCTGTCATACTTTCAGCGTATTACGATCTGGCGAAGAATGCACCATGGCCTTATCAGCAATTAAGCAAATGCGCTGAGCGATTTTAGTGTTGATCTGTAGTCTGATGTCGACACACCCGAGAATAAGCAAATTGGTTATCGAGTAATTATTATCTCAGCCTTTCCTTGCAAAGCAGGGAGGAACGGGTAACCAAACAGACATGATGACTTATCTCTGTGAGGAGTGTAAGAATGTTTGAAAATACAGGTAATCAGTACGTACAACAATTGAAATTGAGTACTGCCGTAGTAGAGAAAAGATTGAAAAGAGGTCGCCCCAACCCGTCCTGTGACAAATTCTATACCCCAAGGTAGAAGAGGTTTGTTTGTTTTGTTTTAAGGACCATTTTCAATGCACACGGTCAACTCCATTAGTGCTCCGATCTCCTCCCTTAGATCACACAAGGAGGATCTCAGCACAGCGCACAAACTCTAAAGCACCACGAGGATCCCAATGTAAATTCTGCCTAGGCAGTGGCCGTATGGACTACTCTTTGCGATTTTTAACTGCCGAAGAATTTCTAACGGGCGCAACTTGCAGACGGGACCTCCTATTTTTTCGCCCTTATCCGTGAAGGCTAGGTATGTGATCTCACTACGCAGGGGATAAGGGGGAGTATGACATTATTAGTTCCCAGTGGTTATGAAAATATTCCATCAAAACCATTCCCTGTACCGAGAACCGAACCCGGTACCTTAAGACTTAGAGGCTAAAGCTATACCTATTAGCTACTCAAGCCCCAGGGTAGAGGAGGAACGACCAAGAAAGAAAATGTGTTTAAAGGATTGTCGAAGTGCGCTTTCGAGCGCTGATGAATTATGTTGGTGTTCTGATGAATACAAGGTATTATCATGGAAAGTGACAGAGCATATAAGTGTTCGCCACTTCAGCATGTGCATAAACTGTATGTTATTAAAAGTTTGTTTACTCTAAACATAGAAAACAAAAGAACGTTTTAATAATTTTTTAAATTAAGCTAATAAAAACGGTTAAATCGTTTGTGCCTTAAGTAACTTTATATAATAAGTTGATAAAATTAGAAAAATAATGAAAATATGTTATTTAGTTTTCTAATATTTATATAGTTAAGTTGTTTCCCTTGGAAAAAATAAATTGGATGCCTTCCCTTAACATCTCTATCTCTGCTGCTTAAAATATCACAAGGTTATGTTTGTTTTTCCACTAATTTCCGATATTCGACATCACGTCGCAACCTGACAAGAGGTGCAATCTCTCCGTTGTAAGTGGGGTATTTTGTGCACATTTTTATAACATTTTGACCACTGGGTTGTTATCTCTGTCCTTTTTTTTTTAAATTGGGGGCTGTGGGCTCACTTTTGTATTAGCCATTAAGAAGTAAATTTATGTAAAAGACCTCTTGCTGGCTGTCGGGCCGTTACGTCGTAAGTTTATTTGAGTGTTTCTGCTTGTTCAATCCATTATTTATTGCAAAAGGGAGGGTAACCAGACACAGGAGACCTAAAAACACTTTAAGTACCCTGCAGCCTCACATGACTGTAATAGCCCTCTACATATATTGCGTCAAAATGCCAGGACAAAGACTTCTAGAACACCTTTCATCCAACCACCCTGGTGGATTGAGGATGTAGAAAAAGCATGGATAGAAAATGAAAGAGCGACGAAAGTATTGACGGAAGCACGAAAGATAAGTACAATGAATAACGGAGGGGTTGAAGCCAAGGACCAAGTGTGGAAGGCCTTCCTGACACAGGTGGGCACGGAAAAGACCTTACAGAAATTCTGGTCCTTACATCGACGAATGAATAGAAACAATATAAGCCAACCCATACCTAATATTCTGAGCTCCGCGAGAATGAGTCTGTAGACCGATGAAGATAAAGGACGTGCATTACTCAGTCGGTATATTACTCAGACGGATAAAGGTGATAAAGCTGCCCGTCAAGAGATTAAGAATCGTGTGCTGGAAAATGCATTCAGAGGCCAGATATATTTCGACCTCATATCTGACGTCATATCTGACGAAGACGTTATGTATACGTTAAAAACAAGTAGAAACACTGCTCCAGGTCCTGATGGTGTACAGTATCAACACATCAAAGAGCTTGATGACAGAGGCATTATGCATGTAGTGAGGGATTTCAGCACCAGTATACAGAATGCTGAGGTGCCGGAAGACTGGCTACATAGTGTCGCCGTGAGGCATTATTCATGCTGTGGTTAGAGTGAGACAGCTCACAGGAAAAAAATAATGAAAGGAAAAAATAATTGTAACTGACAACGTTTACTAACAGTGAGTGATCATCTAGAGATGTAAATAGAATGTCCGGGAACAACAAAGCTCGACCAATAAATTTAATGAAAAAGAATTGAGTCAGCGAAACAGAGTGTGGCGAGAAAAACGCACCACGCTGAGATGACCAGAGGTCATTAGTCTTGAACTGGTCATCAGTGTGTGATCAGAGCTGAGAAGATTTGCAGCTGCTGTGCGGACGAGTTGTACCATCTGTGGTTTTACAGACAGAGTATTTTGTTTTATAAGTATACACATATGTCCTGCCACTTTCAGCCAGTGTTAATCTATCGGAAGATAGTTATTTTTGATTCTGTGGTTCACAGTGAGTGTTTATTTCTAAAGGAGATCATCAATTATGATGTCCTGTAAGTATCGGATTGTGAATACATTATGCTCGAAATAGATTCTTATTTACAGGAAGGTATAGTAGAAGCACAATTTGCCGGTTCGCTATGAGAACTGTACGACTATGTATAAAGAAACGGAAGGCAATGGATATTTGAAGGAAGCTGTATATTATTAAGGAGCAACTTTAAGCTAAAAGGTTCTTCTTCTTCTTCTTTCGTTCGCTTGAAATATATTGTCTATATCTGCAATGTTGTTTCTTGTATAAACTTCACTGTCTTTTGTAGTTCATACAGAGGTCCATATAGTTTTGCTTCCAGTGTTGTTTCTCTGGGCCAGTGGGTTTGCCTCAATATATCATATTCGGGGCAATCTTGCAGTACGTGCTCCGCTGTCTGGGGTGCCTGTCCACATGTACACATGGCTGAATTGCCAATCTTGAATTTTGTATACATGTGGCTGCGGAGGCGGTTGTGTCCTGTTCTGAGGCGCAGAATGACTATTTGTTCTGATCTGTTCATAGCTTGGTAGTCATCCTGCGTTGATGTTGGTGGCTTTCTGATTGATTTGATCATCTTTTTCTTCTGATGGTACGTAACTGGTACATCCGGTTGTTCGTCTGCAGCACCTTCTTTAGCCAGTCCGTCTGCTCTCTCGTTTCCTGGTATTCCACAATGAGACGGTATCCATTGCATGGCGACCCTGCGCTGGTTGCACAGTTCAGAAAGTAGGGCCTGTATAACTGGCAATTTTCTGGACTGAAGTGCTTGGAGTGCTGATCTTGCATCTGTCAGGAATACTACAGGCTGTGGACCGAGATTGGTGTTCAGTAGTTTCTCAGTTGCCACCTTGATTGCCTGGACTTCTGCATCATAGTTGTTACAGAATTTCCCCGTTGGTACTCTGACCGTATCCCTAGTGTTGTTTGGGTATTCTATGTACACTCCTGCTCCTCCATTCTTTACTGCATTCTGTGCTGACCCATCCGTGTATACTCGGACCCAGAGGTCCTGTGGGTATTCATCATCCAGGAAACTGAGAGTGACTGTCCTACGTTGCACGCTGTTCTGTTCATCCCTGTCGAATATTCCTTTCACTTTTGTGTGGATGTGTACTGGTAGTCCATGCTCCTCTCTCCAAGGGGTTTGTTCTGGCACAGACTTTAGGGGGCTGTTAACTTCAGGCAGGTCTGATGTTTGTCTACGAAATCGTTTGGCCTGGTGGATAAAGCTGCTTCGTTTCAGTCGCCCCATTGCTAGGTTTTGGAATCTGTCCTTCATTGGATGGCTCGGCATACAGAGGAACTTTTCTGCCTGTGTTAGCACTTTCGTGTCTCTGCGTTCTCTCAGTGCTTGTATCCTCCCCATTTTTTCCATCTCCACTATAGGCGTTGATTTCATTGCCCCCGTGATGACCCTAAGCGCCTGGTTTTGCACCTTATCTAGCTCTTGTAATGTGGTGTTTGATGCTGGACACCACGCAGCTGACCCATATTCCAGGTGTGGTCGTATGCCCTGCTGGTAAACTTTACTAAGTATTTTCCCGCTGGCTCCCCATGTGGTTCCACTTAGTTTTCTCAGGATGGCTAGCTTCCTCCTGGCCTTTGTTGCTGCCTTGTTGATATGCTGCTTCCATGTCAGCCTATCATCGAATGTAACTCCGAGATAGGTGGGTTGTTTATCTTCTCTCAGGAGCTCTTCGTTTATCTTGATGACACCAGCTTTTTGTTTGGGAGAGAGGGTGAAGAGCGTAGTGCTGCACTTGTCTGTGTTGATGCTGACACACCATCTATTTGCCCATGAGGTTAAGGCATCTATAGCTCTTTGTAGCAGTTTGGTGGCCACTGTTGCATGCTCATCTGTGCACCATATTACCAGGTCATCAGCGTACATTGCCACTTTCATTCCATGTGGTAGTTCAGCAACCAGGTCGTTGATGTAGACTAGGAAAAGTGTGGGGGACAGAACCCCTCCCTGAGGGACGCCATGACGCAGTAGAATTTTCTTACTCTTGAGGCCATCTAGTTGTACTCGGGCTCTTCTGTTATGCAAGTATGCTTTCACCCATTTGTACATCTTACCATTCACTCTACAATTTCTCAGTTTCTTCAGAAGCCCTTCTTTCCAAACCTTGTCAAATGCTTTCCTTAGATCTATCCATGCTGCTAGTACCAGTTTCTTATCTTGGAACGCATCCTCAATCTCTTGGGAAAGGTAAGTTGCCTGATCTTCGGTGGAATAACACTGCCTAAAGCCCGCCTGCTGTGGTACAAGAAGGTTTTCACTTTCAAGGTACCACTGTAGCCTGAGGTTGATGATACGTTCCATTGTTTTGCAGAGGCAGCTTGTAAGGCTGATTGGTCTGTAGCTGGAGGCCGTGGAACTGTCTTTTCCTGGTTTTAGGAGTGGTATCATGATTGCTTCCCTCCAGGTCTGTGGAACTCTGCCCGAGTTCCAACAGATATTGAAGATCTGCAGCAGCTTTGTTTTTGCTGCGGTTCCCAAGTTCTTAATCATTTCATTGGACACTCCATCAACTCCTGGCGACTTTCTCATTTTCAATTTGGATATTGCAAGCTCCAGTTCTCTGAATGTGATTGGTGCCTCCATAACTTCAGGTATGGTTCCATCTCGTCCTGCGTGTTGTTTCTCACGAGTCTCCTGTTGCTTCTCTGGGCTAACTTCGATGTTGTTGTCTTTAGCAAAGGAGTCTGCAAAGTGATCAGGAGCCTGTTTTCCCATGAGGATGTTTCCATCTTTGTACAGAGCAATCCTTGAGTTTCTCCCTGTACCTTCATCGTTAAGTTGCTTTACCAGCTTCCACAGTTTCCTCGTATCTCTTTCAAAGTTCAAGGACTCTGTTTTCTCCTTCCAGCTTCTTCGCCTGGCCTGCAACTTGGCCCTTTGAAATTTGGCCTTAGCTTGCTGGTAGTTATTGTGGTGTTCTTGGCATGGACTGGTCTCTGCCTGCTTTCGAGATGTTTCCACGTCGTTGTGCAGCTGCTCTAGTTCACTATTCCAATATGGTTTGTAGTGCTTACGAGCCCCTCTAGGTATTGTTTCACGAGCAGCCTGTAATATGCATCTGCTGAATTCATCGACTAACTTATTGATGTCTTTGTCTACAGTCAGATCTCTAGCCAGTATACTAGTACGGTGCTGGTACATTGTCCAGTCTGCCTTCTTGTAGTTCCACCTAGAGAGAGTGCTGCTCTCCTTGACAAGTTCATTTTCCACAATTAGGAAGACTGGCCGGTGGTCGCTGCCTCCAAGTTGTTTCCCTACAATGCGTGTGGTGTTCCACTCCAAGCTGGGTGAGTGGAATGCCAGGTCTGGTGTAGAGGTGGTGTGCCATGATCTCGAGTAGAAGGTTGGTGGGTCGATTGGCTGATTAATCAGGATAAGCCCATTGTCATCCTGCCAGTTTTCAAGCTCCTCACCTCTCCTGTCCATGTGATCATAGCCCCAGCTCTGTGAGTGGCTGTTGAAGTCTCCGCATACAATCAGTCTTTCTTTTGCTGGGATTGTATCTAGTGCCAGTGGGCGGTCGCTCGGACAGTAGTAGTTGAGCAGGTGGAATTCTGAACTTTCTGTCCTGAGATGAAGCATCTGGTATTCCGCCCCCTCCATATATGTTTCAAGCTGACATGCACTGATGTTATTCCTCACGAGTGTCAGTATTCCACCTTTTCGCCTGTCTATTCGGTCAGATCGGTAGCACTGGTAGCCTCTGATTTTGAAGGCTATGTCTTTGTTGAGGTGGGTTTCTTGCAAGCAACATACATTTACTTGCTCTTCATTCAAGATATTTTCGAGCTCTAATGTTTTGCTGTAGCCGTCTTTTTTACTATTGACGCCTTCAGCATTCCAGTGCATTATTTTAAATGGTCTTTTCTTTGCTTGGCCAGTAGCTCTATTCTCATGCCTCCTGGCTCCACGGGGCAATTGAGAAGGACCCCCAGTAGTAGGGGTTGGGCCCTTCCGAGGCAGAGGGCCCGGCACTGCGCCTGCCTGGGTGTCCATCACAGGGCGAGTGCCATAACGTTTTGCAGATATAGGCATACTTCCCATAGCGCATGTGCGTGGCATCCTGATTGCTGTGGTGCGCCTCTTGGCTGGCTGCCTCCGTCTTCAGCACCTTGACTTGCTAGGGCAGACTGTGGTCTTGCTCGAGTCTAGGAGGGTCTGGCCAGTCTTGGTTTTTCAGCCGCTGATGGCTGTACTTGAGCCCCATCTCCACGTCAAGGAGCTGGCCTTGATGGGGGCTAAAAGGTTGATTTACAAGGACTTTAAGTGACGATTGATCTAACTAGAAATAGTTACGACTTTATAAGAAACAGTGAGTGTCGACTGACATATCAGAACCACAAATATGCTCTCTCATGTGTAAGTATTTGACTGTGAACATATATACAAGGTATATTGCATCAGATTGATTTTGTCTTCTAGTAAAGGTTATAGAGGTAGGTCTGACCAGGTTCACAAGGATAATCTAAATATATATATAAAAGATATGGTATGCTATTGCAGATTAGGGACGACTAAGAATGTCTACAGGAGATAATATGAGGAAGAGGAATATAAATGTTCACTAGACATAGAGCTCATGTACGATGTACCTCTGATATTCCTAGATCCAATTTATGATTATTTGCGAGCTCTATTATTTGAATTACTTGCCTTGTTGGTTAAAGGTATTAGGTGATTAAAAGTTTAGATAGATCAGCTAAGAGTCGTCTTCATCTTTATAAGTGGCTGATCGTATGCCATGTACATTTAAACTACCACTATATGACGTCACTATTACATCAAGGAAGGAATTGATCCAACCTGGGTTATACAAGAAAAAGAAAGTAATATCATCCAGGAATGTACACCTCTGGCTGAGTTGGCCAGTAAATGATAATAACTAAAACTTGGAAGATAAACACATAATAAGAAGACTACTGTGACGGTCACAACACGATAGGAGAATTGGACAACATCCTTTTGAGCACCACAAAGGTCCAAAGTTATAAAAGCTTTGTGGTGTGCAAATACAGTCGCATTAGCATGTATTCGTTGAAGACCTAGGCTCCTTGCGGAGCTAAAGCTTACTGATGATAGATAGATGTACATCAGCATTAAATCGTTATGTTTGTATCCATCCCTGTCTACCCTTATATTCTGATATCCTGTTACCTTGAATCAACTCTGCTGAGTTAGATTACCTAACTTAGATATGTTTCTTGAATGCAGGTCACAGTGATATTTTCAGCTTGGAGTCTGGTTGCGAATACTCATGCCTTATTCAAGACTTCAGCGTTCCCTTGAAGGATGTTTAGCGTTATTGCTTTACTGATGTTTTGATCTACAGTAATTTGCTATTTCACTAACACTATAAGCTCCTCTGGTCAAAACAGGGTTATCACCAACAGTCATCATTGTACCTTTTCGATTCTTGGGAAGCGGCATTCCTTCCGCCCGGATGGACTCTTCACCGAGAATACTACATTTGTAATCGAAATGTGGGGTTTAAAAAAAAATAATTATCCTGAAATGTATCATTGCGCATCATAGATGACACTTCTGTGATTTCGTGCCACTCTTTGCGTGTCATTGATTTGCTTCTGAAGGAAAATGTAAATGATCACAGGAGAATGAGAACCGCCGTCATGAAATGCAGCAGAAAGAGATCAATAAAATTAAATTCCGCCATGTTTTGACGAATTACTTGTTCATATGTATAGGTTTTTTTTTTCTGTTTTTGAAAAGCAGTATTTTCTATAAAAAAAAACGTTGATGTAATTGCGATCATGGTTTGGTTTGGCTTTGTTTTAAGGACTATCTTCATTGCACACGGACTTCATCAGTGCTCCGATCTCCTCCCTTAGATCACACAAGTGGGATCTCAGCACAGTGCGCGAACTCCATAGCACCGGTAAGAATCCCAATGTGCATATATATATAGGAATCATACATTCTGTAAATATATTTAGGGAGTAGGCTTCTAATTTTTAAATTTTGCCAGGGCAGCGACATTATGGCCTACTTTTTACGATTTCCAACTGCTGTGGGATTTTTAACGTGCGCATCTTACACACTGGACCTCCTATTTCGCCCTTATCTGAGATGGTTAGGTATCCGATCTCACTACCCAGGAGAGCAGGCGGTAGTATGACGTCATTAGGACCTCTGGTTCTGAAAAAAGTTTCATAAATTATTCTTTCCTCTCCTGAGAATCGAACCCGGTACCCCTAGAATTCGAGGCGGACACCATACCTCTTAACCACTCCCACTATCCTGTGATCATGAATAATCAGTAAATGCATAATATATGTTTTTGTAAACAATATAGTTTTTTTCTTGGCAAAATGCTGAAAAATTTCGACTTTTGAAGGAATATTCAGCGCGGAATCTAATAAATTTATACTCCTCGAAAAAAAATCGTATGTGGATATCCTAGTATCCGGACAGTAGAAGGCATATATTTTATTGGATCCAGTATGTAATGATCAATCATTAAGCATCCATTTGTGATATTCATTATATGTCTGAAGATGGAATAACAAAAGTTTATGTACCGTCCGCGTAATCTTCAGTTATGATTCTTAACGTTGTATTGTTGAGACTGCTGTGTTCGCTTGTCTGTACATGTCATAAAACTTACTTTCATTCATCATTCATTCAACACCCTTTAGCTTCGCAAGGAACATAGGCCTTCAACAAACACTTGCCAAGCCTTCCTGTCACGTGTCATCAGCTCACGTTCTCTCCACGTTTTCATCATCTTTTTCACTTCCGTATCCAGTTCTCTTTTCCATGTGCGTCTTGGTCTACCCCTGCCCCTCTTGCCCTGGGGGTTCCAGAACAAGGACAGCCTTGTAATGCTATCAACAGCTATCCTCAGTGTGTGTCCTATCCATCGCCAGCGTCGTCTTCACGTCATCTCTTGTTCTACCGGCACTTGTCTGAATCTTGTCATTAGTTCCACATTTGTAACTTTGTCATGCCATTTCAATCCTTCTATTCTACACAAGCACCCATTTATGAATGTCTGTAGCTTTTTTGTTGCTGATTTTGTCGTTCTCTATGTTTCAGAGCCATACAGTAGGACTGGCGTGACATTCGAATACAAAATTCTGATTGTTATGTTGAACCTAATTTCTTATGATCTCCATATATTTCACAGCGTAATGAAAGCACCCCTAGCCATTTGTAGCCTTATTGTGATATCATTGTTGGACTTTATTTCCCTTGATCTCCATATGTTTCTTAACATTAGTAACAAAATATTGCGCATAGTTAAAAATGCACTGCATAAAGAATATAAAAAGAAAATATAAAACTTGGAATATGGAAATACTGACAGAAATCTTGTTTGAGAGTACCGAGCTAGGAAGCCAGTGCACTAACCACTGCACTACCACGTCTCCCCTCTTGCACGAAGCTTGCAGTTAATCAGTCATAAGTTCTTGCACCAGTGATTTCTGTAGCAATGCATGTTACATCATAAGGTTGCCAGCTACATATCACAATCTCATATTAGTGGCCTCTTACCCGATCCTAAAGAGCAATGTCCATATTCTTTGTTTGTCTCATCAGAGAACCCCCCCACCCCCCCCCCCCCCCACCCCCCGGGAACTACACGCGACAACTGTGTCCACTACCTTCAGTGTCTAGATATATTCCTTCACTTGTACGCATGCTCAAGAAAATAACGTTAATTTATTTCCTCTAACATCACCTTTTAGATTGCTCCCCAAATCATATTACATTATTTCCAGAAATCCAGAGGGTCAGCGGATGCTTCACGCTTGCACTGTTATTGACGAAATATGCATTTATCTGTCTTGGCCTGACTAATAAAAATATTTTGTTATTGGTTCTTTCAGGTGAATGGAAGCAGTGGTTGTTCCAATTGGTTTTGCCTGGTGGGGATGTCTATAATTAATATAGTGGTTACACTTGTCCCTAGCGGCACACAAGGGTTTCACATAATAATTGTGTGGACAGCAAAAACTGTGTTCGTTATTCATTGTCAAGATTAAACGAACGATACAAAAATATTTAAGTGATATACGTGTACCAAATTAGAAATTATAATTGATAAGAACGTTATTGTTATTGGAAGTTATAAAAATATCCGTTTTATTGTTAAAAAAATTTCTAAACAAATGTCTAGCATCTAGTAAAAAAAAAAAAATTAAATAACCAATAAAATTGAAAAGAAAATACAATAAAATTAAAATGATAAATTTGTGTGTGTGTGTATTTATTTATTTATTTTTTTTTTTTGTTAGTTGTGCAATATGCTGAATGATTTTAGTATTGATGTCTGTGGTAGATTTTATTAGTTCGTTATAGGTCGATATTATCAACGTAACATTAAGCCCTTCTTTACTTATCGTAAGTTTTCACATACGTCAGTCTGAGAAAACACATCTGTCACATCCAGCTGTTGTATGATTGTCGTGATAATTATTGCAAAGGAAATTGTTCTTTTCGATTTTAACATCACCTAGTGTCAAGAATAAACAACTCTAGATATTTAGGGGACAGACAACAATATCTCCACCTGGCTATTCAGAGCATGCACATTCAATACCATAATACCCGCTGTAAGTACTTCGGTCGGTCGGTCAGTCACATTTTGCACACCGTCATTTGCGCACTTTTTCTATTTTAGAGAGAGTACAGTAACTTTCAACCACAGCTAAGGGGGTGCAACTGTGGTTGAAAGTTAGACAATAAATGTATTGTTTCCAATTTTATGTACTCTCCTAAAAATAGAAAAAGTGCGCACATGAAGGTGTGCATGAACCTGTTTGATTATGGAGAAAATCCAATAACACGATTGATAAATAGTACATGAACTGGAGTTTCGTCAAACTTCAAACGTTGTTCTCAGAGGCAGTAAGTCGAACAGGGGAAGATTTTAAAAGGTGCGCGAACAATTATGAGACATGTTATCATAAAAGAAATGTTAGTTTTTTAGTCGATTTACGGTACATTTGATCATTATCACTGCTCCACATGTCATTTAGGCAAGGCTACTACATGTCTTCATATTTAATACATCTATATAATTTTCACTACAAATATCTAATGACGGTCGCCTGCAATGAAATGACCACATTAGTGATAGTACCGTCTGTAATACATGTAACAGAAACAACACACTATAATTAATAAAATGTCAATGTTGACTGGTTATTGCTAGTTTAAACATAGTTTCCCTACTTTGTCACGTCTAGATTTGTAAAACGGAAACTATTCAAACAACTCTTTTCCAATCGTGGGGATGGCCTTCAGATATGCCTTAAGCTGGAAAAGGATTAGAATATGAAGGGCGCGCGCAAATTAAGTGAGAGAGAGAGTGAGTGAGAGAGAGAGAGAGAGAGAGAGAGAGAGAGAGAACGAGAAATTGACGATTGCTCAACGGAGAATAATAGTGGTTTAATATATGTACGAAAAATTGGTAAATGTGACTATGAGATAAACAAGCGCCAATTCCTTCGCTTTTTTTCCCATCATCTTCCATCATTGCATTTTCAACCACATTTCGCTCTTTCATCGCTGCTAAAGTTAATCTTTTAATCACCACTGGACTTTAACACGCTTGTGACTTTTTCTGACAACTGGCGTGATCGTGACGACCCCAGATTGCTTTGTGAGAAATCTGGTAAAACACACATGGGCATGGTACAACTTCTTTGGAGTAGTCCGTGTGCAATGAAGATGATCCTTGAAAATAAACCAAACCAAACCAAACATTTTCTTTGATATCTCTTTCTCCATGTAAATATTGTCAGTCATACCGCTTTGGTGTATTGATTATTGTTGAAGGAGCCGGCTGGACAATAGAGTTTAGCCTTTTCATGGGTAGTCCGCTGTTCAAACAGACGACATATCACCACATTGGGGAAGAATGGACGCACGCAAACAATATACACCGGACGAGGGACATCAAAGGACCGTGACACAGACAATCTTTGTTTTCAGATGGTAGCCGACGGTAGAAGGATAGGAATCTTAGATATCAAACAAGGATAATGGAAGCTGCAGGCAATATAATGAAATAAAATTGACACGCAAAGCGATAAAAAGTCAGAAAGCTTTGTGATAGTTAGAAGGCGGGTGATTTTTTTTTGCATTAGCCGGCCAATCAACAAACTCATGTTTGTCATGAAGCACTGCATTGACAGTTTACGTCGAATAGCCCATTCCACTTTAGCCAGGACACGCGATGACAGGGGGCAAAAGAGATCCAAGGCCTGGGCGACCACATGAGCTCTTGGCATTTGGTTTATGTGCGGAGTTATACGTCAATGGCCCAATGGATTCATCTAGGACGTTTTAGAAATATAATGTAGTGCAATGTTCCCTGGAGATGAGTACAAAGTTTTCAAACGCAGAGCATAGCCTGCAATTAATTCAGTGTGGATAAAATAATTAATATCTGTTGTGTATTGTGTTTTTAACGGAGTTTGCGAACGGAAAAAAGAATTTAGTGAATCTTTAAAAAACTATTAAAATATTTTCTTAGTCTTTAGTTAAGATCACTTTTGCACTTAACATCATAGCTAAATGTGAAGAAGACAGTTTTTCAATTAATCCTTCTCTTAAATGATTAATTAAATCAAAAGATTTTCCTCTAAGATGGTAGGAGGTAATTTATAGTTCATACTTCACTTCATCTACATTGTTAGATAATCCATACAGATTTGCATGTGCACACACTCCAATGCACAATATATTTAACACTTATCAGGTGTATCTCATGTCATACAGAATTACTAGAGAATTGAAATCATCATTTTGAGGAGTAGTATAAAAGAAAGTCAATCATTGATATTAAGTGTGAACAATTACGAACACTTCTGTGTGTCTTCAGCCGAACACAGATCTGAGTCTACCCCTTACGTGTTTGACGTCTAACCAGAAAGACGCTAGTGTACGTCTGGATAACATAATTTGACATCCTTCACTTCCTAAAAGGGACGCCTTCTCGCCCACGATTATGACGGTGGACGCAACATTTTCATTCACCTTTTATCAAGTGCTCACAAGTTGATTACATATTCAAAATATCAAGTTTAACTCACTCATCAGAGCGCATTTTGAGAATCAAGATTCCATATTTACAAGTTGATTCGCATATACAGCTAGCAAGCTCAATTTACTCAAAAGCATATTTTGTGAAGCAAGATTCCATATTTATGTGATGGTTGCCTACGCTAACGCTAGTAACCCACGTTAACGTAATAACTAAAGACAGAATAAATTACTAAATGCTTCATAGAAATTGAAGCACTAAACGTTTTCTAACTGTGTTCCCTTAAGTTTTGTCTGGAGTTACCCAGCAACGCTAAAAAGAGGTCTACGTCACCTCATTTGCATGAGCTTATTTAAATTCGATGATAAGTAGGTAACGATAGCTGTAGCTAATAAATTAAGTCTTTACAATGTGAATAACCAATGACAAATGCTCTAAGTCGGCAAGCCCCGCACCACTTATGAGATTAGTAAAAAAATATTTTCTTAGTTAGTTGCATCTATAGAGCCATAGCACAGATACGTGATTTTATCTGATGATGTAGCAGCCAGGCACTCACGCAGACTTTCCGGCTCCGTCTTCGAGAATCTCAAGACATTTATTATACTGTGGTTTACAGTATATTGACAAGAATTTTAACCTCATCGCCAAGAACAAGATTTTGTGTGAAATCGTATTTTTGACTTTTATACATAAGTAGACAGTCATTCTGACTGCTTATTGATGCGGATTGTATAATTATTAATTTAGCTAGAAAAGTTGTAGCTATGAACCAATGTAGCAGCGACATAGCAGAAATAAGCAAACTGATAGAATTAGCCATTGATGACTTAGAGGCTAATCCAAGTGGAGCGCCCAAATCCTTAATAGATATTACTGAAGTATTAGTAGATGGATGTAGCGGGAGGTTATTTAAAATTATTTATCTATGTAAGAATCCAGGTATCTCATATGCTACCAGGAGAGTATGCCAGTAAAGAGTTCTGGTCTTACAAGTAGTACCCCAGTCTTAGAAATAAGCACTGGTGTATGGATATCATAGAAATAGTCAGACTGTGAAAACCCTGGCCAGTTGGTAAGAGGTTGTACCAGGATTTAAGGTGTCTCCTCCCTGTGACTCTTATGATTACTTATTGTCTAGGGGATAATTAAAATGAACATTCACTGTAACCACAAATGTAAGAAGTGAATAATTCCTCAGGTACTGTTAAAATATTTTAATATTTACACTAATATTCTATTTCTGCTAGTTGGAACAGAGCATTAAAATATATAAAAAATATTCAACCAATTACTATTATTGTCTGTTTAGACTTCAAGATCTTGAATTATAAAGTTACTGAAAACTGCAATCACTTTAACTATATCACTGTTCTTAGTCCTCTGACTTTACACATAACTGTCATCAATTGACTGAATTTCTTAATGGTTTGAATACTGTTTTCAACTATTAGCTGTTTGTTCATATGTGGGTCATCAGTGCCTTAAATGACACTTATCTTTTCAACTTGACAATGCTGACACTGACTGTCCTTTGTAGATATCAGACTTGGTAGACCCAGCTATAGGAATATCAATGACCAGCTGTGGTTCACTCGTTGGGGTCCTGCACCTTTGTGAGATAGCCTCTTGTCGTAGATTTTTTGATAGGGGAATTAAGACTTGGGATGGTCCCTTCTGAATAGATTAGAATAAGTGACCGTCACAGTGAGAAGTCGTAATAGCAATAGAGTTCCACGAGTGAGATGGTAGACTGTGATAGAGGCTGTCTCTGAGATCGAGGATTCTTCTCTCTCTCTCTCTCTGCCTATCTTCTACGACAGCTTTAGAGGAGTCAGACAGTCCAAACACACACATATATATATATATATATATATATATATATATATATATATATATATATATATATATATATATATATATATATATATATATATATAAATATATATATATATATATATATATATATATATATATATATATATATATATATATATATATATATTAATTAACGAAGAACTGGAAAGTGTCAATGAATTCGAATACTTAGGATCAATCATTAACAGCTCTGGCGACTGTGCAGTAGAAATTAAAAGAAGACTTGCAATTGCTTCACATAAGCTAATACAGATGAAAAACCTATGGCAAGGCACAAGCAAAGAAACAAAGTTACAACTGATCAGAGCATGTATATTCCCAGTAGCAACATACGGCTGCGAGACTTGGACACTCAATAAAACAGTTGCAAAAAAGATTACATCATTCGAAATGAAATGCTACAGAAGGATGTTGAGAATACCCTGGACAGAAAAAAAGACCAACAGAGAAGTACTGCACTCACTAAATGTACAGGAACATTGGCTCCTAAATACCATCGCAATAAGGAAGCTGAAATTTTTCGGTCATATAAAAAGACATAATAGTCTGGAAAAAACAGTGATGGAAGGCATGGTCCCTGGAAAAAGGGGAAGGGGTCGACCTAGACGACGGTNGACCCAGGACATCACAGAGAGTCTGAACTTGTCTTTGGCTGATGCAGGTCGACTTGCCCAGAATCGTGATGCGTTCAGAGCAGCTGTAATGGAGACAACGTTCTGGAAAGAATACGTCACATGATGATGATATATATTAATATATCTCTAACCACTGGAGCCGCGCTGGTGTAATGGCTTCGGCGTTGTACTGGCGACCAGGTGTTCATGGTTCAAACCCGGGCGTCAGCGTTTGAAGGAATGTTTACGACCGGAAATTTGACTGAATAACCTGAACGGCTCCTGTGATAAACCCTCTGTGGATGGGAAGGAGCGAAGCTCCTGACCGGGTTTGAAGGAAAGTCCTCAGGTTCCCCAGCCTCGCAATGACATGTCATTGGGACGAAGGGCTGAAAGCCCAAGTGCCGCTGGTTAAGAAAAAAAAAAATTCTCTAACCACTCACGTGCACGCACATACAGGACGACAGTTAGACGTACAGACGTGGGAAAACTATAACAAATGATTATATAGATATTCTAGAACGAGCTGACCAACGCGCTGATTAATTTCAAGAGAGATTTTAATTATCATCTAAAATTTCATCACAACACCTAGAAATTACATCAAAGCATATACAAATAGTCATAAAGTCAATAAAAATGCTACCAAAATGATAGACCCACAGTATGATCTTATCCCTCAGGGTATGCCCACAGTCCTGTTGGAAGAAATTGATAGCCCCAAAGAATCAAGGATACATATGATTAGGTCTAATATTTCCCCCTTTTAAGGTATGGACAGACTTGCTATCTTTGCCCTATTTTGAGGGAAATATGATTAGCAATACTTGCATACAGAAAGTTAATACAGCCAAATGGGTGCCAAATTACAACAATAAAGAAATCACTCCGTCCTGCATTCACTCTATTCATTCAGTCGTGTTCACGTGTATTTATTCATACTCACAGCTTTGATAGCCAGTTCTGGAAACACAATTTTTAGGACATTCACATACAGACTCGTAAATAGCAGTCTTTGACCAAGAAATCCCCAGTTCCAAAAAGACGGGATGAATTCTCTGCTTCCGGGAAAGATTTCTTGGGAGTACTTATTTTTCGGAGGTCTGTTTAGGTCACATTAAAATTGTCCTGGCACGAACATTAACAACGAGCACAGTGTCACTAGTTTTGGTTTCTAGAAAATGAGGAATGTCAGGTCGGGTGCCTTATCTCAGTACAGGAGTTTAGTTGGTCACACCACCACTTGTCAAAACTCCGTCTTAAAGTTACTGACGTTATTATGTTACTTGCCACAACGGCTAAAAATGTACAGAGTTTGTGCAGAAATCTGATCTGACTCAAAGGCCCAGTATCAACATTTAGTCTTTAATAAAACCCGTTAGTGAGAGTTGTACTCTGTCTATTTATGGAGACACACGCACTGTCAGACAGGTGTCAACTTGTAAACCCACGTGGTTAAAAGGTAAAAATATGTTTATGTTTCTCACAGGTAGGTCTCTGTACTAAACGACGGCAAAGTTGGGTTACCCAGTATTCACTGAATAAAGAAAAACACGTATGAAATATTTTACATATTATGTACTCAATATAACTTACATTTTTAAACTGCAAGCCTATAGCTTGACTTATCATTTAAAACTTTCCCGTGAAATAAGTTATAGTCATAAAATCATCAGTCCTCATGAATTAGGAATACATACGTATCCGTCAACACTCATGAGGCATCTATCATTTATAAGTTAGATTAGAAAAATTATTCTCGTCTGATTATTTAGCAGTTAAAGTTAATTCATTAATAGCCGACTGAGTGTAAGCTAAAAATTATAATTTATTCTGTTTTCCACTGTAACTCATCAGCTAGAGAATATAACAGACGTATACATTATTCGCTCTGCACAAAAGAACTCGGGAAATAAAATAAGCGATCTAACACTTTGAACACTTTGAAAAATACTAGATATATATATATATATATATATATATATATATATATATATATATATATATATATATATATATATATATATATATCTCAACACAGAACTACTAAGAACTTAAACCACGTCGACCAAACTAAATGCCATCTCTATTAACAGTGATTCTTAGGAATCGAACGAAGGCTTGTTCTACTCTTGACTGCGAAGTTACTGAGTGAATTAAGTTTCAAACTCTCGTTTAAGATATATGAAACACACACTAAGAATGTGCCCTATTTCCAAAACCACACAATCTCTCGTCTTTCCTAACACTACGTAACTTAGACGCATGCCGTAAGTGCAACCGGTGCATCTTCACACCTACGTTAACAAAACTGACCGAGAAGCGTGAGTGTCATGGAAAAATCCAGACTATATGTCTCATTCCCGAGCGCTGCGTGAGTGTCATATCACACTTCACTCCGAGAGAAACGTTAGTGTCAGGTGAAAATGCTAGACGGTATGACACCTAACCGGGAACTAGCCTGACGAAACGCCCGTGACATGAGAAAAGTACAGAACGCATGTCTGCTATCTCTGTCTGCCCAGACGAGTATTCACGCGTTCTATCGTCAACTGACATCTAATGCAATAGAATGCATTTTAACGCTCTCTCTCTGACACGTTATGTCATAAATGCGTTTACCAGTATGAGAAAGAAAATGGTAAAGTTGAGAATGGGGAAGAAAATATTTTACGCAAACGAATGGATGCGAAAAATACAGCAAAATGATAACGAGTGATAATAAAATAGAGGATACGGGTGAAAGAAAAAGAAGAGGATATAGGCAATTTAATGATCAATAAACTCTCTGTGACACCTCTGATGAACACCACAAGCTTCTGACACTTGACAGTCTGGTGTGAGTTATTTCATGGAACCTAAAACATCATATCAGCCTTGGCTAGTATCTGGCTAGACTTGTAGCTGACTAGCACAGATGTCAGACCAGTCAGTCAGCAGATGTCACCGTTATACCATCATAGTAAGTAAGGACATCGTTTCAGTGATACAGAAGTATTAACAGTTCAATTAATTGTAACTGACTTGCACATAAGTCAGACTAGTCAGTCATCATATGTCAAAGTTATACCGTCATAGTAAGGGACATCATTTCGATGATCATCATCATCATCTCAGCCCGTAACCCGTCATGGGTCGTAGGGGTGCCATGGTGGAAGCCTCAGCAGACAGGGTCCTCCACTGCTCTCTATCCTCAGCAATGCGTACAAGTGTGGAAAAACCGTGTCCTGCCCATTCTTTGATGTTATCAGCCCAGGATTTTCTCTGCCTTCCTCTTCTCCGTTTACCTTCGACTGTTCCCTGAAGGATCATTTTCGAAAGGGAGTCATGACGAGTTACATGCCCAAACCAAACAAGCTTTCGACGTTTCACTATTGACAAAAGTGGTTCTTGGTGGCCTGCATAGGTGTTTATCTTCTCTCTAACATAGACATTTGTTTTGTGCTCTTTATAGCAAATGCGCAAAATTCTTCTATAACATTTATGCTCGAAAGCCTGAATCCTTCGCTCCGTATCTGCATTGAGTGTCCAGCCCTCTCACCCATACAAGAGAATAGATAATACAAGTGATTTGTATAATTTGATCTTCACAGGAAAACTGATGTTACATTTCCAGATCACATTCAACCTTGTCATGGCAGCTGAGGCCATCTCAAGTCTTGTCTTTATTTCTTTACTTGATCTTCCATCACTACATATAGTGGACCCGAGATATTTAAAGGTGTTAACTTCTTCTAACGTTTGCCCATTTAACGTAATGTTGGTCGGAACATGTTTCTTATGGCTATTCACCAATATCTTAATTTTTTCTATATTAATTTCCATCCCATACGTTCTTGTTACTTTCTCCAGTCTAGAGGTAAGGTCTTGAAGTTCTGATTCTGATCCAGCTATCAAATCAATATCATCAGCAAAACGTAGGTTGCACAGAGGTCGGCCTCCAATCGATATGGTTGATTTATATTTCAATGATACAGAATTATTACTAACATTATCAGTAATAAACATCATCTGGTTTATTCCGCTCCTGTACATCCTTTACTTATTAATAACTTGATCTTTCCAAATCATATCAGGCACAAATTTAACTTAAATACTTATGCCATTCCTAGCATCTACACAAAATTAATACACAAATAGATAAAGTGAGTGACCGACTGACCAAGCGATCAGGTTGCTTTCTTCTGTAGCACAACTACATGGTTTTGGAACTGAAACTGGCTGTGGAACACTCCAGTTTACCAGCTGTAAATGGGCACTCAGTTGTGCGCTCGAACTACGGAAGGATAAGGCAGCGAGGAAAGGAACTAGTCACCTAACCTCGTAAAAGCGGTATCTTCCATGATGAAGCTTCTAACACTTCATTTGCCTATGACAATCTCTGCCATGGGACTGCCTTTTTCTTCGTACGAGATACAGCATTTAATATGATAAATATTATCTTCATTTGGCTGTGGGGCTAGTTGTGATACGTTTTTGTACAAGCAACAATCATCCACATAGCACATGTTTAGATCATATTAAAAATAACAATACATTATATCAATGAATATTCTACCTGAATATATTGAGAAGTTTATACGAACCTGAAATAAAAAATATTATACACGGTAGTTATCATTATTTCGCTTACCCTCAGACTTCAGACACGGGACTGAAAATTTCTGGCGATCCGCTCACAATTCAGGTGGTACATGTGTAGTGGCGAACTCTGCCTCTCAGTCTTTCTCAAACCAGCTTTCCGTGTGTGTCCTTTCAGTTTACCGATCCGCTATTTATAAGTCTCTGGCGGACGTATCGGAGAGCACTGACGTCACAGCTTAAGACTCGGCTGAAATCCCTTTCCGAAACAGCGATTTCACCCGATTTGTGCGTTGCCTGAAACTTTCCCTTTCTCATCCTCGGCTTATATATTATTCATACTGTTCCATCCTGTCTTGTTTTATACAGCCGATATATCTCTATTATCCTATCCATGTAATTTCACACACTGTTCTATAATGATGTTATAATTTAGAACAGAAGTGGGTTTACAGGCTTTCAGCTTAATTGTAGACCGCCGTAATACGCATATATCTTCGTAAATGATAACTTCCTACTGTTTTTCCTTATATACAGTTATACACAATCCTCTCCTGGACTACAAGGTGATATCCTTTTCACAAAGATTCCATTATGCTCTTATTTTTATCATTGCCGATTGTCGATGTCTCATCGACATTTTGCCGATACACCGCCATTTTGCAAGCGGCCGGCCCTGTGACAATCGATCGGTGAATGGTCGGTAAATTACACGACGCCACTTTTGCAATGTATTGAAACCAATTTTGCGACAATGGAGAAAGTGTAAAGAATCTAATTAAGCACTACGAGGAATAAATTAACCAAGCTACAAAGCTGAAACTGCGGAGTAACATTGCCAAAATGTCAATAATATTGAAAGATATACAGGCAAAATTATAGGAACTGAAGAAGATGATTTCGTTGATGTACTTTGATAATATACATGAAACTGTTCGTGTTCCTTCAAGTTGAATAAAGGTTTATATGATCACTTGGCAGTTATCAACTATATAAGGTTTGCTGTTTTGTTTGGAATTACTGTTGGAGAATTAAAACGACATCATGACACACATGTAAGCAAGGGTGAATTAAGAACCTGGAAATTATAAAGTCATTTAGGAAGTTAGCACCTCAGACGATAGCCTGTACCAAGACCTAAATGATGACCAAGTAACAGAAGATGTTTGCCCATAAGGTGTCTCCACGTAGTGGCTATCAAACTTACATCATATTACGATCTTGGCGAAGAACGTACCATGGCCTTATCGGGATAACCAAAAAGACATGACGACTTATCTATGTGAGGAGTGTAAGAATGTTTGAAAATACAAATTGTCTGCTACATAGCAGAAAGAAATGTGTCGACTCGGAAATTCCAGATAATAAGTAAGTACAACATTTGAAAATGAGTACTGCCGTAGTGGAAAAGAGATTGAGAAGAGGTCGCCCCAATCCGTCCGGTGACAAATTCTACAAACCAAGGTAGAAGAGGTTCTTTTTGTTTTGTTTTAAGGACCATTTTCAATGCACACGGTCAACTCCACAGCGCACAAACTCTAAAGCACCACGAGGATCCCAATGTAAATTCTGATAGGGCAGTGGCCGTATGGACTACTCTTTGCTATTTTCAACTGCCGAAGAATTTTTTACGGGCGCAACTTGCAGACGGGACCTCCTATTTTTTTCGCCCTTATCCGTGAAGGCAAGGTATGTGATCTCACTACGCAGGGGATTAGGGGGAGTATGACATTATTAGTTCCCAGTGGTTATGCAAATATTAAATCAAAACCATTTGCTGTACCGGGAACAGAACCCGGTACCTTTAGACTTAGAGACGAACGCTATACCTCTTAGCCACTTCGGCCCCAGGGTAGAGGAGGAACGACCAAGAATGAAAATATGTTTAAAGGATTATGGAAGTGCGCTTTCGAGCGCCGATGAAACATGTTGCTATCCTAATCTATGGAATGACGACATTATCGTTGGAAGTGACAAAGCATATAAGTGTTAACTACTTTAGCATGTGCATAAACTCCGTATTATTAAACGCTTGTTTACTGTAAACATGGAAAACAAAATACCTTTTTAACATATTAAAAAATAGACTAATTAGAATAGATGAATCTTTTATGCCTTAAATAACTTTATATAATAAATTGATAAAATTAAATAAGTAATGAAAATATGTTATTCAATTTTATAGTTTTAAATAGTCAAGTTGTTTCCCTTCGCAAAAAAATGGATGCCTTGCCCTAACTTTTCTATCTCTGTTGCTTAAAATAGCACCATAGTTATGTTTGTTTTTCCACTTATTTTCGAGATTCGACATAACGTCGCAACATGACAAGAGGTGTAATCTCTCCGTTGTAAGTGGGGTATTTATATAACATTTTGACCACTGGGCTGTTATCTCTGTCCTGTTTAAAAAAAAAAATTAAGGGTGGGGGTGGCGGCTCGTTGTGTTTTAGCCACTAAGAAGTAAATTTATGTGAAATACCGCTAGCTGGCTGTTGGGCCTTTACGTCGTAAGTTTATTCGAGTGTTTCTGCTTGTTCAATCCATATACTTATTTATTTATTGCAAAAGGAAGGGTAACCAGACATAGGAGGCCTAAACACACTTTAAGTCCCTTGCAGGGTCACGTGACTGTATTAGCTCTCTACATACGAGGGTGAGTCAAGTGAAAACCGGAAATATGTTATAACAATAAGAATAACATGCCATTATATTGTAACTTGCCAGTATTGCTGTCCTGGATGTCTCAAGTGTCATGCATGTGCCATCGCGGTGATGACGCATAAGGTGACGTCATAATGACGTTTTAAAGATGGCCGTCCCGCTAGTGGAATGCACCAAACAGCAGCAGTGTTCTGTTATTCAATTTTTGATCAGCGAAGGGGTGAAACAAATAGAAATTTATCGGTGAATGAAGCTCAAGTACGGTGATGCATGCATGTCAAGGTCGCAGGTGTATGAATGGTGTACAAAGTTCAAAAACGGCGTGATTTCTGTGACAGATTGTTCATGACCGGGTCAGGCACACAGAGTAGTGACTCCAGAATCGATAGCAACCGTTGAACGACTCGTACAGGGAAACCGCCGAGTGACTGTGGATGATATTGCCACACATTTTGACATCAGTCACGGTTCAGCACACCACATCATCTCTGATGTGCTACAGTACCACAAAGTGTCTGTAAGGTGGGTGACACGGCAACTTACTCCAGAATTGAAACAACGACGCATTGATGTTTGTCAAGAACTTTTGCGACGATTCGAAACAGAAGGTGGTGGTTTCCTATCAAGAATTGTTACTGGTGACGAAATTTGGGTTCACTACCACGAACCTGAAATAAAGCGAGCGAGCAAGGAATGGCGCCACCCCTCCTCGCCGAAACCGAAGAAGTTCTGCACGCAGCCATCTGCAGGGAAGGTAATGCTGACTCTCTTTTGGGATGAACGAGGCGTTATTTTAGAGCACTACATGCCAAGGGACAACACTGTCACCAGTGCCACGTATACAGAGCTTCTCAGGAATCATCTTCGACCCGCAATCAAATCCAAACGACGTGGACTTTTGAGTTAAGGTGTCCTTTTGCAACATGACAATCCTCGACCCCATACAGCCCATGCAACGACTGAAACCATCGAGGCTCTGCACTTTCAGTGTCTCCCACATCCACCGTACTCGCCAGACCTAGCCCCAAGTAATTTCCACCTGTTTGGACGACTCAAAGAGGCATTGGGAGGAAAGACTTTCAGGTCCGATGAAGAGGTACAGCGTTGTTGTTTCAATTCTGGAGTAAGCTGCCGTGGCACCCACCTTGCAGACACTTTGTGGTACTGTAGCACATCAGAGATGATGTGGTGTGCTGAACCGTGACTGATGTCAAGATGTGTGGCAATATCATCCACAGTCAATCGGCGGTTTCCCTGTACGAGTCGTTCAACGGTTGCTATCGATTCTGGAGTCACTACTCTGTATGCCTGACCCGGTCGTGAACAATCTGTCACAGAAATCACGCCGTTTTTGAACTTTGTACACCATTCATACACCTGCGACCTTGACATGCATGCATCACCGTACTTGAGCTTCATTCGCCGATGAATTTCTATTGGTTTCTCCCCTTCGCTGATCAAAAATTGAATAACAGAACACTGCTGCTGTTTGGTGCATTCCACTAGCGGGACGGCCATCTTTAAAACGTCATTATGACTTCACCTTATGCGTCATCACCGCGATGGCGCGTGCATGACACTCGAGACATCCAGGACAACAATATTGGCAAGTTACAATATAATGGCATGATTATTCTTATTGTTATAACATATTTCCGGTTTTCATTTGACTCACCCTCATATATTGCGTCAGAATGCCACGACAAAGAGACCTAGAACACCTTTCACCCAATCACCTTGGTGGATTGAGGACGTAGAAAAAGCATGGATAGAAAATGAAAGAGCGATGAAAGAAAGGAGGAAAGCACGAAAGAGAAGTACAATGAATAACGGAGGGGTTGAAGCCAAGGACCAAGTGTGGAAGGCCTTCGTGACACAGATGGGCACGGAAAAGACCTTACGACGAATGGATAGAAACAATATAAGCCAACCCATACCTAATATTCTGAGCTCCGCGGGAATGAGTCTGTCGGCCGAAGAAGATAAAAGACATTCATTAATCAGTCGGTATATCAATCAGACGAGATAAAGGTGATAAAGCTGCTCGTCAAGAGATTAAGAATCGAGTGCTTGAAAATGGATTCAGAGACCAGATATATTTCGACCTCATATCTGACGTCATATCTGACGAAGACGTTATGTATACGTCAAAAACAAGTAGAAACACTGCTCCGGGTCCTGATGGTTGTTGAGGACTGTTTCGCGGCTTGCAGGCATGTGAATGTTGGCCACATTCGCATGCGTGCACCACGAAACACCTCAATTTAACTAAGACCAAAAATCGCGCAAATCGATGTATGACGCGTCTAGCCTAGTTACATTTTAGTCTATGTGTGGCCATTGAGCCGAACGGCAGTGTTGGAATGTGTGGTAAAACCACTTAAGGATCGTGTTTGAATATGTGGCATAGCCACTGATTAAATATATATGTGGAACGGTAGATCCACTGGAAAGTGTAAGATAGCGTAAGGATCCGTATCAAAATTGATTATAGGACCATGTAGAGTCCGTATTAGAATCGCGAACAAAGCAGATTACGTTCACCTTGAACTTATATACACGGCAGTTAAAGCCGGGCGATGCAAGCCAAAGACGTTGAATAATTATACATAGACAGGATCTATAGATTTACAGATAATGTACTCACTAGTATTGTGAAGGGATAATAATTCTAAGGATCGGATTCGGTAGGAGTTGGTTGCACACTCTATTACGCTATAAACTTAACGGTTAACCCAGACGAGCTAAGTCTGTGAGAGGAACATTGTGTCGAGCTTAGAACTATGATGAAGCCAATTTAAATGTGTGAAATGTTGTTACACCCTATTGTGTAAAAGTATATATTAAATTGTTCAGTCGTCTATGGAACTTGTTGATTGCCTGAATTATGCAAGTTCTCACTCTGTGCTGTGACTGTCATTAATCCTTGCAAGGTCAGTCCAGATTATCACAGGTATTTCTAAGACTACCTATAATCTAACCAACACTGCGGAAGAATTAATATACGATAACGACACTGAATATAATAATAATTTAATCACACCACAATGGCTTAAAACTGCACTCGAACTATAAAACTGGAATTAGAAGGGATGAATTATAATATCTGAAATATTGACAAGCAACCCAATAAACTCACGTCCAACGGTGCTGAATCTTTTAATAACATCAAGCAAGAAAAGATACTGCGGGAGACCGTAACAATGGTGTACAGTATCAACACATCAAAGAGCTTGATGACAGAGGCATTATGCATGTAGTGATGGATTTCAACACCAGTATACAGAATGCTGAGGTGCCGGAAGACTGGCTACATAGTTACCTACGGCCACTTCCTAAACCTAGTAAAGACCCTGTGGCAGGGCAGGTCACGGTATCAATTAGAGAGGTGTAACCGGGCTGTGTTTACTGCATCAATGTGAGAATGTGTGTGTGTTTCAGTTGGCCGGGTCAGTTCAGTTAATTGTGTTGTGCGCAGGTAAATATTTTGAAGTGAGCTATCTCTTGTACGTTCTGGGTCAAGTCGTTACAGGCCTTTCGCCTGAGGTGGAAATTCTTGACCTTAGTTTATTCTTCTTCCCAGTATTCGTTTGTACCCTTTTTATGTTTAGTGAAAAGCAATCTTGTATAATGGTTTTGTCAAAGTAATCCACTGTAACGTTCCAAAGAAAAGTCAGCAATGTAGAAAAATGAAATATAGTTTATTAACGTGATCAGAACAGAAATGTTATTGACACAATGGTGAAGTACTAATTTCTTGTTTACACAAAGTAGTGAGTATCCTTTTATAAAAATGTATATCCAACATGAAAAAGTATCCAACAGAAGAAAATATAAACTGGTGTACTTAGAAAACTAACTTGTCTACTTAAAAACTTGTCAAGTTAAAATAAACTTGTCTTGATAATCTCAAAGACGAAGTTCTGTAAAAATCCTTTCTCCTAAAAATCTGTAAAAGCCTGTCTATCGCCCACGTCTCTCCTTTTTATACTATTTCTTCTTTTTTCCCGCCAATTTTCACACGGTGCTTTATTTTTCACACGGTACAAAACATCCACATTTGCACACGCTTTCTCAGCTTTTCGACTTTTCCCACACGTCTCTCACTCTAACAACGGAAAAAACCCAGATTAGCAACTTCTCACAAAATTTTCCATTCCAAAACATGCATTTACTATTTTGTTGTTCTGGGACAGCTTCTCTCAAAGCCGTGAACTTTTCATGATACTGTGTTTTGTGCACAAATGTCTTAACTGCTTTTAACGTTGTTATTCTTATTCTATGTGGTTTTAACACGTATTAATGGTAGTGTATGTCAAGCGGTCACAACCCCACATTTGCTTAGCAGCTATCGAATCATCACAATGCAGAATGTCTAAGGCATATTTCTTGAGAAGATAGTGGCGAGACAATTAATAAACCACCTTGAAAATGCACACATTCTCCCTGACCAGTTATAGACCAATAAAAGTAACATGGGGTAACGCTTGAACAAACTAAATGACAGGGAATATAACCAATGGCATCAATAGCCAGGAAACAGTCCGGGGAATGAAAAGCATGGGCCAATAAAAAGGACAAAACGCCAAACCTGACGGAAAAAAACAGGACCATGAACACTGAAATCAGAGACACAGAAATAAAGGACAGGATAGAGACAATAAGGGAAAAACTGAAAGGAGGCTCAGAAGTAAAAACAACAAAGGACGGCAAAACGTGGGCAGAAGCAGTTAAAAACCAAGGTAGGGACACCAGGCACGATAAACAAGAAGAGAATAATCAGGGCCTCATTGAAGAAAATACTAACCATAAAAATAGCAATAAAAGCACTCGAGACATAAAGCAACACATGCAGTTTCCAAAAATAAAGATGAGCATATAGTAAACATACGTCATTTAAAGTTAACGCAAGTAGCTGGTGAGGCTGTCAAGATCAAGGCACTAGATGAAGACAAAATTATAACCATCCTTGAACCTGTGTTAGGCAAAAAAGCAATGGCCAAAATTTCAAAAACCCATTTTGGCATAACCATTATCATAAACCAGAGTAACAGAGTTAAAAAGATGTTAGAGGAACTAAAAGTAGAAACCAAAACAGTGACTCTTGAGATAGAGATAGCAAAAGAGACAAATAGATGTGTTGTAAAAGGTATAAACACAAACCTGTCAAGCGAGGAAGTTAAAAACAACCTCGCAAAACAGAACCCAGACATAAAGCTGATAAACGTAGACAGAATAATAGTAAAAAGGAGTATTATAACTCCAGTGATCGTAATAACAACAGAAGGGAGGGAAACCCCCAAGACAGTAAGATTTGGGAAAATTAAAAAAAAACACAGAAGCATTCATTCCACCAGTTTTGCAGTGCTCCAACTGTATGAAGTGTGGCCATAGCCGACACAGTTGCAAGGGTAAGGCAGTCTGTAGGTTCTGTGCTGGGCCACACCCTTTTACGCAGTGTGAAAAGGCAAAATCAGATACTGATTATAAAAAGGGCAACGACAACAGAAAATGCATAAATTGCAAAGGGAACCACAGCGCCAGGTTCCAGGGCTGCCCAGTTTATCAGCAGAACAAAAAAGCACTGAAGGAATCTATTACAACCAAAACCCCTTTCAAAAATTGTCATTAAAGAGACAAAGGAAAACAATATGTATACGAGCACTAAGGTAATAACAGAAATTAAGAGTGTGCAAGAGGAAGTCAAAATGATTAAATCACAGTTGGCAAAAGAAATTAAGAACCAGGTAAAAAGTAACAAAAGAGTACCAAAAAAAAAAAAACAGTCGGATGATTCAACTACATCCTCGGAAGGTACAATTGCACTGAAAAGTGCAGAGGCAATGCTACAAGAAATAAATGCCACACACCACCAAATTGCCCAGGATGTAGGTAAATTGTCAGCACTGAAAGAAGAAAATGAAATGATGCTAGTTAAACTATCTGAACTGAAAGAGGATAATGAAATTACACTAAAAGGATAGAAAATCAGAGACAGGAGATTAACATAGACAGAGAAGCATTAGAAAAGGAAAGTAGCAAACAAAAGCAAGAAGCTAAATGGAAAGAAATAGTAACAAAAACTGTCAAGCACTTAGAGAGAGTTATGATAGAGGAACAAACAGAAGAATCGTCACAAAGCCAAGTATTGAAAAAAGTCTTTAATTACATTAAAGAATCACCACGCAGCGTAGGCCTTATGCCTCAAGCAACGGATAGGGCCAATACAAACTAAGAAGCAAACTAATAGTTCTAACACAAAACAAAAGAGATACTAGATGACTTTTAAATTCAATAATAAAGGATATAGAATTATACAGTGGAATGGTAGGGGTATCAAAAAGAATTTTGCACCCCTACCTGCAGAGACAGGAGGAACTACCGCTATATATGCTCTTCAAGAGATCCATTTAAACCCAAATAGTAGATATAGTTGTAAGGGCTTTAAGATACTTAGGCCTGATAGGAAAGAAGGTAGAGGAGGATGTGTCGCAGTCTTAGTTAGCGAAACATTAAAAATTATAGACTGGGAATTATTTGATACAACCAACATAGAAGGTATCCAGGTAACTATAGCAGCAGAACCAAACAATCATAAATTTATACGCTAAAGATGGCACAATTAAAGAGGAAGAAATACTAGCCATAAGCACCAGACTAGGCCTCAAAACAGTCATAGTAGGCGATTTTAATTCCCATCATTATGCTTGGGGTGGACAGCATGCAGACAATGCAGGAAAGTGCCTACTTGACTTCATATAAAATAATGACCTGCTAATACTTAATGATGGAACTGCAACTAGAATTAATCCACAAGCTAACAGGGCAGACTCAGCAATAGACATAAGTATAGCAACTAACAACCTAGCGAATGTAAATTGGGAAGTGTTACAAGACACAATCTCAGATCATCTGCTCATTGTAATAACCATGCATGAAAAAGTCATTCCAAACCCAGAACCAGAGAAACCGACTTTGAACTATAAAAAAGCAAACTGGGAAGCCTTCCAATCAGACCTGGAGGTGATGGAATATAAAGACATGGAAACAGATGATACTGACTTTTGGGCAGAAACACTAACAAATAAAATTCTGAAAATAGCAATAAAATATATAGCAAATAAAAATATGCCACAGCATCTAAAACCAATAAATAACATTAATAAGAAAAGAAAAACTCAGTGGAATAAAGAACCAGTTGCCTGGTGGAATAAAAACTGTGCAGAAATTCATGAGAGAAGAAAAAGGGCCTTTCAAAAATATAGAAATTACAGAACAGAAGAAAACTATGATGAGTATAAACATATTTGGAATGAATCTAACAGAATAATATTTAAAGCCAAAGAAACTAACTGGAAGGAGTTTTGCCAGTGTCGTGAGTTTTAGATAGGCTTTATTTTTATGGTCCCAATCGAGCAGATAGTTAAAGCTATATGAGAGAAAGGTGTGAGAAATAGTCACGTTTACGAGGACTACAGGTGTAGGAGAAAAATACTATCTTGGATTTTATAACAGTTTCAATCCAACTTATCTAGTGCGACACACTTACTGGAGACGTATTTTCTCACTAGATATTGATTCAATTACACTATACTATCGTAAGCACACACAAACAATTTAGTGACATACATACGTACATACGTACATACGTATACACGAACACGTAAACTGTGGGCACATATATAATGGGGCAGGGGAAGGTTTTGACCAGAACTACTAGCTAAGGTTTATAAAATTTATTAAATCTTTAGAAAGAAAATAAACTGAGTCTAATTCCAATCCGGAATCATATAAGCACTGAATTTTAGTGCCATTACATGTCACTTCCTCACAGACAGGGGGATGATGGAGGTCATTCTGACTAACTGCCAGTTCCTTCCTTTCCTAGTTCCCTGTTGTAAGACTCGCAGCGAGGTAAGGAGGGATGTTCCTTCTGCAGTCGGCAGTATTGTGGTGACTCATTATACAAGTTTTACACCACTTTCCTTCCTTCCGGTAAGGTGTCTTATCCGATCTTAGAGTGTTTTTGTCCTTTTGGTCAAATCTTTGTTTGTTTCTTGTGGTATGGTGTAAAGTCATATTTTCTAGCCACCAGAAAATAAAGTGCTGTTTTCTGTGTAGAGTTATAGTATGGATGTGTTGATGCGCCACCTCAATGTTGAAGGCTGTACGATCTACCTCAATGTTCCTGCACGGTGTTACTGTAGGTTTCTGTGCGTGCGTAGTCAGTACGACCTGGGCCAAACAGCGTTGTTGTGCATGATTAGCTCACGTTGAGGCGCTAACAGGGTGTCATGTTGACATTCAAACATCATACATCTCTTGAATGTGTGGTACTCGAAGTTTGTGTGGGTTGATAAGTGATGTGGGTGTGTAGAAAACACAAATGCGTATAGGCTCTTTGACAGGTAAACAATGCACCCACTCACTCACATGCAGTAGTCAGTAATTGTTGCGACTGTTGGAACTTTTCAACCATTTATTTACGAAACACAGTGACATCAACAGTTACAGTCAAATGGACGAGGATCAAGGACATCATATAAACTGGAAATGACTGGCATTATAAAGCTTGAACCACTCATCCATCAGGACGCTATCGACAATGGTCTGTCTTTTAACATATAGTTCATACTGCAGCTCACGTACCACTGACTCAGCGCGTCAGGTACTTTAAATAACTCCGCCGTACCAAAAGGCGAGTTCCCAATTGCATAATAATAATGCTGCAATTCATCTGGCATAACACGCCAGATACATCTTCTTCTGCTCAAAGATATCGGCCGCAATGTCGGGCCTCTGTAATAATGTAAACAACTGTGTATTCTTCATAGGCTGGCATAATCATCCATGCCAAAACATACCGCCAACATGCGGGTTTCATAATAATATATCTTCACTGGGCTTCTGTATAACAGTTAGACAAATAGTCTTAGTTGGCTACATCGAGCACAAATAATAGACCCTGCATCTCAAAAGGTCTGTGAGCTCTACTCACAGGTTGCCACAAAATGTTCTGCAAACTAGGCATAATAATTAAGTTTCTTTTACCTTTGACAGAATCCGAGAAATACATAAATAACAACTGTCTTCATTCTTGACGAACAGAATAAATCTGGGGAGAATCACTGACATCTCAGTCACACGGAAGACTATCTTTCTCCCCCCCCCCCAGATAATGCAGAGACGTACAACGTACATACTAGTCCGGTCAGAACCCAGATCATCACTCACTGACGGAAGTCTCTCCGTTCGCGCTCAAAAACGTGCTCATGTGTAGACAGCACGGATCTGAGTAAAGCTAACCCCGACGTAAGACAGGTCAACAACAATGAATAAAACCAAGGGAAAATAACCCCAAATTAACCTGTCCCAGAGAGTTAATAAACAGTTCTCTAACTTAGATCATCAAAAAATATCAAATAGATTTACGTCTTATGATACCGTCAAAAACGACAGCAACAGATTGTCATTTTGTTCATATTTGGTATAGTTTTGTGATGATTTGAAGTTTTCCCCTGCTTCTTCCTATTTCCTAATAATTCTGCCTGAGCTGCTTGATATCTCTCAGCAACAATTATAATATCTTCCAATCTCTCTGCTCCTTGTTCAATGATAAACTTCCTCATTTCTTGAGGCATGAATTCTTTCACTTGCTCCATCATTATCATTTCTTTCAGATTCTGACACTTTCTTAAACTACTCCATTTTTCCAAATAGGTTTCCAATCTAGCAGAGAATTGGTGATAGTTTTCTCCTGGAAGAAGCTTAGCTGTTCGGAAATTCTTTCCATACGATTCTGAGTTCTTTTCGTATCTCACAAGCAATGCCTGTTTCAGGATTTCATAATCTTCCTGGTCATCTCTTGAGAGCTTCAAATATACATCGTAGGCCACACCTCTCAATCCCTGAGATAGTTTAAGACTCCACTTTTTATTCACTAAGCCATAGGTAGTGGCAAGTCTTTCGTATCTATCCAGGTACGACTCAATGGCGTCTTCTTTCTCAACAAATGAATCTAGATGAAAATTCATGGCCCCACTTGACGTGCTCTGGCTGGAGCTACTCTCAGAGTGAGGTGAGTTACCACCATTATTGCCAGTAGTTGCCTGAATTTCAAGCTCTTTTAATCTCAACTGATGGTCTCTCTCTGCTTGTAATTTCCTTTCCTCAGCGTCAATTTTCTTTGCCTCATTTTCAGCCTCCAATTTCTTTGCTTCAACTTCTAATCTTTTGGTTTCTCTCTCGGCATCCAGTCTTTTGCCTTCTCTCTCAGCTTCCAGTCTTTTGGCTTCTCTTTCAGCTTCTACTTGCAATTTCCTTTCCTCACTATCCATGTGTTTGGCCACTTCTGTTGTGACATACTGAATAAGAGCATCACCTGTCATATTAAATTCCTTACCCATCTGCATGATCGCAGTTCTGAACTTCACTAGGTCTGCCATGGCGTTACTTAGAGAGGGTATGTAAATTTACTATATCCAAATTATTGTAATTACTTAATTAATTTAATTGAACAAATAATTTCCGTGCAACTTTGTGAGCATCAACTATTTACTGAGTGCGAAATGGTACTCCTCCTAAGAAAACTATAACAAAATTCTAGTTATGAATTTTTTTTTCAAAAATTTGTTTCTTTTGCTATCTATGGGTGGCGCAAGATAGAGTGTGGATAGATGAATAGACTAAGTATGGCTCAAGATATCCCAGGAACGAGCCCTAGTGTAGCGTGAGATTTTATAGGCTCTAGGATCAGTGTAGCACTGAAAATACAGAAAAAGAATTTATGCAGGAAATAGGTGAAGTCCCAGTGTCTCAGAGAACTACTGGTATCACAAAATTAGTTACGGCTGTGAATGATCTGATCTCGAAAAATTAGTAGAGAGGAGACAGTCATAAATTGCCACCTCCGCTGTGTAACTAACTGTGATATTAAAACAAGGAAACAGATTTTACTTAACAATGATAAAATTGACATGTCGTTCAAATACTTACTTACTTACTTAGTCGTTCCCCTTCTACCGTGAGGTGTAGAGGTTTGGAAGAGAGAGCGCCAGACCATTCTATCAGCTGTCTTCTTCCTGGCCTGGTTCCATTCTAGTCCTCGGTCCTTCAAAGATTGTCTAATGTTGTCCTCCCAGCGGACTCTGGGTCGTCCTGGAGGTCTGGATCCCTGGCTCTTTGTTTCCCATGCTTGTCGTGGTAGCCGATCTTCTCCCATTCTGCAGACATGGCCAAACCATCTTAGTTGGGACTGTTCTATTTGGGTCTGCAACGGATGGGATTTTAGGCCTTGACGGATCGTCTGGTTGCGGACCATGTCTCTTCTTGTTACTTCAACCACTTTCCTCAGATACCTCATTTCTGAGGTTTGGATCTGGCTTTTGTGGGTTGTAGTCATTGCCCACGACTCGCATCCATATGTCAAGACTGGGACATAGGTGGAGCGGTATACAGCCATCTTCGTTTTCTTGCCAACCTCTTTCTTGCTGAGGAATCCACGATTTATGGCCTGAAAAAGTCTCCCAGCCGCTGCTTTTCGAGTGGCCAACTCTTCTTTGATGCCTCCCTTTCGGTCTATAATAGCTCCGAGATATTTAAAGTGGTCGACCTGCTCCAGGACCTGTTCTCCCAACTTAATCTGATGTTTTCTTTCTTCTCGTGATATCACCATGGATTTTGTTTTAGAGCTGCTTATGACCATCCCTCTCTTCTCCAGCTCTTCCTTCCAGACTTGCAGGTTGGATTGGAGATGTGCCTCTGATTTAGCAATCAGGGCAACATCATCAGCAAATGCCATCTCCGAAATATAGACCTGTCTCATCTTCCAGTACCCTACTGAATACTTTCTTGTTCTCTCCTTACATGCCTTGATGACATCGTCCATAAGGAGTATGAAGAGGTAAGGTGATAGGATATCACCTTGTCTTACACCAGTGGTGGTCCTGAACTCTTCTGACTTATGGTTTGCTGTCCTCACATAATTTCTGCAAGACTTGTAGAAGCTCTGTATAGCATGAATCAGAGGTGCTGGAATATTCTTCCTTGCCAAACAGTCCCAAAGTTTGCTCCAAGGGACCCTGTCAAACGCCTTTTCCAGATCTATGAAACAAAGATGGATCTCACTCTTATACTCAAGGGCCTTTTCACTCAGCTGTCTGAGTGTGAAGATTAGGTCTTGAGTACTTCGGTTTGCTCGGAATCCGCACTGGACCTCATCCAATTGTGGCTCAGCTAGGCGTCGGAGTCTCTACTCTAGGATTCTAGAGTAGATTTTACCAGGGACACTGAGAAGGGATATGCCTCTATGGTTTCCACATTGTCGATTGTCACCCTTTTTGAAAATTGGTGTTATGATGGCAATCTCCCAATCCTTTGGTATGGTCTTGTTGCATCATGCTGCCTGTAGGACCTTTAAGAGTAATAGGTCGCCTGATGCTCCCATGTACTTAACCATTTCTGGTGTTATACCATCATGCCCTGCTGCTTTGCCCATCTTGATTTTCTCCAGCGCTGCCCTCAGTTCTTCCATCTTTATGTCATCTTCACCATCATTGGTTTTCTCTTCTGTGCTAGTGTTTATTATTTCTGATGCTTCATCATGCTCACCATACAGGAGTTCTGAGAAATATTCTTTCCATCTTTCCATTACTTCCTTCGGGGCAGTAAGCAATTTGCCTTGCTTGTCCTTTATAAATTTGAGAGGGCATTGTTTTTCTTTCCTCATGTTCTTTAGGGTCTTATAGAACAATTTCTGGTTTTCTTGTGCATCTTTTTCTAGCTTTTCTCCAAATTCTTCCCAGGACTTCTGTTTTGCTGCTAGCACTTTGTTCTTTGCTTCTGTTCTGAGTGTCACATATTCTCTATATTTTTCCATTTGTCCTGTTGTGTTTTTAGCTCCCAAGTATTGTTTCCATGCCATTTTCTTCTCTCTTATTTTCTCTTTGACTTCCTCTGTCCACCAAGGTGTCCTCTTTCTCTGGTTCCCAAGTCGGACTTCACCGCATGCTTCTGCAGCAGCTGTCTTTATGATATCCTTGAATTTATTCCAGAGGGTTTCCAAGTCATCAGGTCGTTCTTCTGTGTTGCTCACTGCTGTAGCAATAAGCCCCTGATATCTGGTCTTAATTTCTGGCTCTCTAAGCTTGTAGGTCCTAATGCTCATTTCTCCTGCTCGTTTACTTGGTTTCTTGCGTGATGTTGGGCAGTTCCTAGGCTGAGCAACTCTTTCAGTTGTTCGTTTGATTGTTAGCAGGTAGTGATCACTTCCAATCTCTGGCCCCCTCCAGACTCTTGCATCTCGGACATATCTGAATGAGCTTCTCCGAACAATGGCATAGTCGATCACTGACTTCTCATTCTTGGTTGGTTCACATCTAGTGTATGCATGTATGCGCTTATGGGGGAACTTTGTGTTTGTAATGATCAGATTCTGCTCACTGCAGAATCTAAGGAGTCGCTTTCCATTGTCATTGAGAGTATCTTCTCCATATCTTCCGATAACTCCACCCCATCTAGCATGGTCATTTCCAACTCTGGCATTAAAATCTCCGAGCATAATAACTTCATCTAGGCAGTCATCCACTGTCCTTTGAAGCAGCTCGAAGAATTCCTCCTTGACCTCTGCTCTCTCATCCTCATTTGGCCCATACACTATGACCAGGTTGACTATGGTTTCTCCTTCTTTTAGTTTTACAACCATAATGCGCTCCGAGACAAAGTTCCATCCCTTGATACTATCTTTTTGATTTTGGGCCACAATGCAACCCACGCCCCCTTTAGCTCTTTCAGATATGGGTACACCACTGTAGAGCAACGTGTTGCCATCGAGATCCATGACTCCTTGTCCTTTTTTCTTCGTTTCCGTTATAGCCAGGATTTCTAGTTTTGCTTTCCTCATCTCTTCCACCAGCTCCTCTTCCTTCCCATTTATACTTCTTGTATTCCAAGTTCCATAAGTCGTAGTCCGTAGTCCGTTCCAGTTCGTCGCCTTTAGAATCAGTCCGGTTTTCTCTCTTGTAGTTCGCGTAATCATGATTTAAAGCAAACAGGTGATTGGCCTGTTGTGCCTTTGCATGGTGGAGGGGCTGCCTCCTTACGGCCTCCATGCAGGCCGCCCTCCTCCTTTTTCATCCGGGCTTGGGACCGGCATTGGCGGAGTTGTCGTTCAAATACAATTTCCTTATTATTTATTTAGTATATACACTATCTTATCTTGTGCTGAAGGGTGGATGTTGGAAGATGAAAATGTAATGGATTTGTAAGTTTACATATGATTTACATATATATATATATATATATATATATATATATACTTACTTACTTACTTAGTCGTTCCCCTTCTACCGTGAGGTGTAGAGGTTTGGAAGAGAGAGCGCCAGACCATTCTATCAGCTATCTTCTTCCTGGCCTTGTTTCATTCTAGTCCTCGGTCCTTCAAAGATTGTCTAATGTTGTCCTCCCAGCGGACTCTGGGTCGTCCTGGAGGTCTGGATCCCTGGCTCTTTGTTTCCCATGCTTGTCGTGGTAGCCGATCTTCTCCCATTCTGCAGACATGGCCAAACCATCTTAGTTGGGACTGTTCTATTTGGGTCTGCAGCGGATGGGATTTTAGGCCTTGACGGATCATCAATATATATATATATATATATATTACAAGTCTTCCAATTTTAAGAACAAAATTTAAATCAGCTGTGCTGTTAATTAAGTATACCATATATATATATATATATATATATATATATATATATATATATATATATATATATATATATATATATATATATGGTATACTTAATTAACAGCACAGCTGATTTAAATTTTGTCCTTAAAATTGGACGACTTGGAATATATATATATATATATATATATATATATATATATATATATATATATATATATATATATATATATATATATATATATATATATATATATAAAAGAAACGCAACATTATTGCAGTGGTATCGAACACCAAATTTCAAACTTGTACCAAAATTTTATTTTACGGAATTAGTGTTTCAATCTTGGCATGAAGAAACTTTCAGACTATAACAATGAAATGGTGTTCATTAAATTTGGTTTGGACTTTTATTCTTTGCGACTGAGGCCTCCGTTTCAGTAAGGTGTATGGCCTCTATCAGAGAACGACATCTCCTTGACATGGATCTGATTAGCCGTTGGATCTGTTGTTGTGGGATGGCTGCCCACTCTTCCCGCTGTGCAAGAGACAATTGTCTGAGATTGGCTGGAGCCACGTCTCGCTGGCGGAGTCGTCTGTCGAGTTCATCCCATAAGTGTTCTGATGACATGGCTGGCCACGGAATGGTCTGGACGTTGTTGTCAGCCAGGAACTGAGTGGTGAGTTGTGCCACATGAGGTCAAGCGTTATCCTGCTGAAAAATCGACCCTCGTGCAGCCAAAAGTGGAAGGACGTGAGGACGAAGAATTTCAGCGACGTATCGTTGGGCATTCAGGCGTCCTTCAATTTACACCAGCTCACTTCTTCCCATGAAGTTGATCGCCCCACACATCAGTACACCTCCACCACCATGTGGAGGAGCCCATCAACGCTGTTCTGGGCGTAGCGCTCATGGACTCTGCGACGTAAACTCTTCTCCGTCTATCGTGTCGCTGGAGCACAAAAAATGATTCATCACTAAACCAAACCCGTCTCCAGTCATTCCCAATGGTCCATTGACGATGCTGGTTCGCCCACTGCAGTCGGTTCTGGCGATGCCGGTCCGTAAGAACAGGACCACTGTAGGGTCTTCTAGCCCAAAGACCAGAGTCGTGCAGCCGGTTCCTGACCGTTTGATCTGAAATTCGACGAGCTGCTGACATTGACTGGACTGTGGAGGACGCAGATGCAAGTCGATTCCTGAGGTGACGCAGCCGTATGAAGCGGTCTTCGGCAGGAGTAGTGACTCTGGGTCTTCCACTGCGCGGCCGGTCTGCCACTGAGCCAGTTTCGTGAAATCGCCTCCAAAGGCGACTAATGGTGCTTCTAACCACATTAAATTGTCTGGCCACTGCTCTTTGTGACTGTCCAGTCTGTAAACGTCCAATTATGATGAGTCGTTGTTCTGTAGTGAGATGAGCCATACTTGCGCATTGAATTTTCAACTGAATTTATTCGAGGAGCGTCAATCTTTTATAGGCATCCAATAATATGGTCAGAGAGTTTTGTGTTCAGTAAGTTTCACAGGATTCTCATGAACCTGTCACGAGTTATTGTCAAAAATGTTGTTTTGACCTTGACCTCTTTCATGACATCACGAATCATGAGGTGAGTACAATTCAGGTAACCACGAGAAGTTAATGACTAGGTGGACACAGTCGATAGGTTGACTAATGTCCAATCAGCGAATATATTTTATAAAAGTAACACCAAAAAAGTTGCGTTTCTTTTTTTTGAACACTATATATATATATATATATATATATATATATATATATATATATATATATATATATATATATATATATATATATATATATATATATATATATATACTTACTTACTTACTTAGTCTTTCCCCTTCTACCGTGAGGTGTAGAGGTAATATATATATATAAATTTCTCAGCTATGCTGTTATTATTGTCTCTTGCTCCGCTAACTCAGTTTTTCTTCATAGACAGTTAATAGCTCACAATTGCCGACGGAAATGGTACTAATGTGTACTCATCTCTCAAAAGTTCTGTCCTTAGTTTGATTCACATAACACCTGCTGATGATCGTTTCGTTAGCCCACCCAAGACTGAGTGGGACTAAAGATGTAGCTCCTGTGCAATCAGTGTGCTCCTGCGAAGTTCCAGGCAGCTGGACTGACTGGACATATGACCTCAGGTTGGATTACACGAATAAAACCTGTAACAAGTAAACAAAGCTGCTAATTTCTGTCATCAAGCCCACTTATTTCTAGTGTATATGAGATAAGCGTGTGTCTCAGGTGTCTGCATGTAGGATGAATGACAACATAGCTCAGTATGAGTTAGCAATAGCGAGACAAGACAGGTTTCTACTTGCAAAACATTCTTTCTAATAAATTAATACATGGATACATCCAATAATATAAATTCAATACATGAATACATCCAATAATATAAATTCAATACATGAATACATCCAATAATATAAATTCAATACATGAATACATCCAATAATATGTACACCTAGGTGTGTGTAACTGTCACTTTTTCTCTTGTTGAGGTGATCACTGGCCCAAGACAGTATACAGGTTGTTAGGTGTGTAGTGCGAGCGTATGATGAACTGAGTGTGGGTGCGAATGAAGGCGCGAATGTGTTTAGGCTCGTATATATGTAGACCCTGCAACCCATACACTCACATGCAGTAATCAAGGATGCTTGGACACTGCAGGCACGTTTCAAAACATTTATTGACGAGAACACACATGGTATCAACAGGAACAGTCAGTGTCACAAGGTCATGCTGACCGGAAATCGATAGGTATACATTAGGCATTCAACAAGCTGGTAAACATTTGAATATTCGTGCATGGTCAATACAATGTTCTTCAATAATGACAGTTCGTGGCGTCGCCCTGGTATCACTGACTAAACGCGTCAGATACCTTAATCACTTTGACACATAGGTGCAACTTGGCATTCCCCGCCAATTGCACATTATCAGGCTGTAGTATAATAGCCGAAAACACAGGCCTCGTTCTGACGTCGGCTGTGTACTTCTGATAAGCAGGCTACCATCAACCCTGCAGTAATGCTTATTGTAGACATAAATATGCCGCCAATCTGCGGCTCCCACAATATATCTTCGTCACTGGATTTCTGGATGGTATGAAGACTAATAGTCTTGGATGGCTACCTTGAGCACAACATATAAGTTCTGAAATGGAGGACCGGTGAGCTGCAGTTCACAGACTAGGCAATCTTCTAACATGTTCTGCCACCGAAAGCATAGTAATGGAAAAAGTTGGTATTACCTGTAACCGAATCCACAGAACATAATAAAGAACTCTGCTGTCATTCCAACGCACAGAGATTCACTAGGGAAAACTGCCATCGCAGTCACTTCGAAGATTTTCCCGAAAAACACAATGGACTCTCGTCCCTTCAGAAACCAGGACACTTTACGGCTTGCCGGAAGTCTAACTCCACTCCCGCTTAAAAAAAACCTGTCCATGGGCATACGCCAGAACTGTCTACCTTTGACCCTAAAGGTCAAACACAATGAATGAATAAACAAGGGAAGACAACCCCTAATCAACCTGACATCGCAGGTAAAGACACAATTATTCTTATGATAAAAACATAAGCAAATAACTTGACAGATGACTCCGTCAAAAATGACCGCAACATATTACTACAACCCCCCTGTTAAAAAAAAAAATGAAATTTTTTTTTTTTTTTAATATGTCCATGAACAAGATTGCACAAATATCACTTATGTGCTCATGAAAAAAAAGAACCTAATATCAGGTACAATAGACGCATAAATAAAGCGTCTGAAGAGGATACAAATCATCTCCCAACATAGGAGAAAATATTTCCTTTAAGCCAAACAAACTAAGGGGGTACCATTAAAGAAACCTAAGTTGCTGGCAATACCAATCATATATCAAACATTACTAAATACTATAATTATAGCAATACAAATGTCATGAATTACAATGCTATATTAGCAACATATCACTGATGGATGGACAAAATGAAATTTGTTAAATTATCTAAACATCATCCAAATACATTTGTATTACAACATATTAGGATATTAAGAACAGACCTAAGTCCGAAAGTGTATCAGGAAAAACTAGGACACAAGATTTAACTGGAATCATGTGGGCATCTGGACAATATGTCCGCCATCACATTATCCGAACCACGGATAGCTCGCACCGTGAAATGGAAAGGCTGAAGAGCAATAGCATAACGAGTAGATCTCGAGCTCTTCAAATCCTTACTTTGCATAGCCGTAAGAGCTTTTTGGTCGGTTTCCATAAAGAAATGCGCGCCCAGAAGGAACCTTTGTAGCTTAAGAATGGACCAAACCATAGCCAACAATTCACGGTCTAAAACCGAGTAATTCCTTTCTGCCGCATTTAGCTTCCTAGAAATATACATTACAGGATGCAGAGTTCCTGAATATTCCTGCATTAGTGCCGCTCCAATCCCAGTGGAAGAGGCATCACTACGAAGAACAAAAGTCTTATCAATCGTTGGTAGTCTTAAGATAGGATGAGATGAGAACAAATTCTTAACCTGATCCAATGAAGATTGGCATTCCTGGGACCAACGCACCATATTAGGAGAACCTTTTTTCAATAACGATGAAAGTGGTGCCATAATGGAGGACAGATTCTCAATGAATCTTCCATAGAATTGTATCAATCCCAAGAGACTACGCACTTGCTTTTTTGTCTTCGGAACCGAGATATTTAATATCTTCGAAATGTTTTGGTCCTCTGTCTTCAACAGACCATGACCAACTCGATGACCTAGGAAGGAAATTTCACTAAACCCAACAAAAGCTTTAGAGGGTTTTGCAGTCAAACTATGCTCACGTAGAGTAGATAGCAATTCCTTTAGACCCAAATAGTGTTCTTCCCAAGTATCGCTGAAAAGACAGATGTCGTCTAAATATGCGATGACATCTGCACGATCTGATAGAATTCGTCGCATCATGCGCACGAAAGTCGCTGGGGCGTTCATAAGCCCGAAAGGCATAAAATTCCATTGAAACAGACCCCTAGGTGTCGAAAAAGCAGTGAGAGGTTTGGCGTGTTCCGTCAGTGGGACTTGCCAATAACCTTTCGACAAGTCTAGTTTAGTAAAGAATTTAGCTTTAGAAAGTCTAATAAGTAGATCATCTAATAATGGCATAGGTTCAGCATCGAACTTCGTAACTTGATTTAATTTGCGATAGTCAACGCAAAGACGTATGTTATTGTCTTTCTTTCGAACAATAACTATCGACGAAGAATAAGCTGAAGTGGATGGTTCAATTATTTGCAGTTGAATCATTTCATCCAATTCTTTCTCGACTTGTGCTTGAAAATGAATAGGTATTGGGTATGGTCTTACTCTGATCGGATTACGATCAGTAAGTATGATGTCATGTTCTATGACATCTGTGTGTCCAGGAATGTCGGTAAGGACATCCTGATATGATTGTAGCGTAGAGGATACTTGACGTTGCTCCTCAAAAGACAAGTTCGAAGAGATTGTAACGTCCCTCCACGATTCCGTTGAATTCAGTGGAATCGCAGGAAGAGGTAAGTTAACGTCAGAAAAAATAGTTTCCTCATCCTGTATAACGGACAGGGATGAGATGTGACCATGTTGGACTGGAGAGTCGTCCGTCGCCTGGAAAATAGGCTGCAAATAGTCTGGACGTTCAATAAACTCTGTTAGCATATTTATATGGAAGGTTTTATGCCTTCCATCCACATCGACAATATAGTCGACATCGGAAATTTTTGAGACTATAGTGTATGGACCTTTCCATGAAATGAGAAGTCTATTCTCTCTTGAGGGAAGTAAGACATATGCTTTGTCTCCAGGACAAAGTTGACGTAGGCGTCTTTTCTTGTTAGCAAATCGCCTAGCTTTTTCTTTCGCAAATTCGGAAGATGAAGTTGCTAACCTGCACGATTCGATAATCTTTTCTCTAAGAGCAATGACATATTCATATGACGATTGTGTATCATCGTCAATATTATCAGAAGTTATCAAATCGTGTAACAAGGACATCGGACCGCGCGGTTGCGCACCAAAGACAAGTTCGAAAGGAGAAAACCCTGTATGCTCGTTGGGAACTTCTCTATAGGCAAAGAGGACTGCAGGTAAAACCCTGTCCCAATCTTCAGGATGATCCTCCGTTATCTTGCCAAGTAAGTTCTTTAGTGTCCTGTTAAGACGTTCTACCAATCCATTGGACATTGGATGATAAATACTACTGAGAGACCTTTTAATGTCTAGCGTAGCCATTACCTGAGACATAACGTCCGAAATTAACTGAGTGCCGTGATCCGACAGTATTTCTCCGGGGAATCCCAGACGAGAAAATATGAGCCAAAGAGCATCAGCGATATCGACAGTTGATATGCTCTTCAGAGGAATAGCCTCTGGCCAACGCGTGCACATGTCCACGCAAGTGAGGATAAATTGGTGTCCTCTGGCTGACTTAATCTTGAACGGACCAATGATGTCTATAGCCATTTTCTGAAACGGCCGAATCGGAATATCTGCAGCCTGAATAGGAGCAGCATGTCTCGGACCTCTAGACTTGACCTCTTGACAAATTTTGCAAGATCGGCAATAAATTCGGATGTCTTTATTCACGAATGGCCAAAAGAAGGACGCAAGGACTCTAGTTTTAGTTCTGGAAAACCCATGTGTCCAGCACACTGAGAATCGTGTGCATGCTGAAGAATTAAGGCTCTCATACACTTAGGCACAAGAATTTGCGAGTGCATAGACTTGTCCGAGTGTTGTACCATCCGTACCAATATACCATTCTTCATAGTAATATACGATTTGTGATTCGTATTTTGATTGGGATCCCCTTTCTTTGCAAGAAGGAAGAATTTCTTCAAAGAAGGATCCTCTTCTTGACGTTTAACAAACGAGTCATGGGAAATCACCAAGTGCTCGTCTTGGCTATCAACTTCATTACTATTATCCGATGAAGTTGGGGGATTAAGAGCTTGAGCTCTTGTCACCACTGCATTGACCGTTTGAATGTTTTTTTTCTCCCAACTAGAAATTTGTTGCGGGGTGCATTCCTTAACCCCATGAATACGACCGATTATAAGATCCGCAATAGGATTAGGAAGAAGACATGCATGGACATCTCCTGTGAAGAAGGGAGTGTCAATCCTAATAATAGCAGTAGGATAACTTTCCATAGTACCACCAAATGTAACACATTTGATTGTTTTTCCAGTGGCACAGCAAGGATCTATCAGAGACTCCCTAACCCCGACGGTAGTACATCCCGAATCGAAAAGTACTGAGACTAGCCTATCATTTATTAGACCTTTATGTAAGATGAGAGATCCTCTCCCATCATGCGCAACTGTAGCAGGTAGAGCAGGAAGAGGGTGACCACAACTTAGAGTAGATACAGTCGATGAGTCGAACAATGTTAAGCATTGGGGGCATTCAGTTGCTCTCCCAAAATCGAAAGCACAACCAGTGATAGCCCTAGAGTTACCACTATCATTTACTGTATTACAGGCTCCATCAAACTCTTGTTGTGCAGAGTTTGCCTGTTGGAAAGGTCTTTTTTTGTTAAATCTAGGTCTGCCTCGATTATCATTTCCCCTGTAATTATTTCGACTATCATTTCCCCTGTAATTGTTATCATATTGCCTATTGTAATCATCATTCCGGTTTGAATCCCGGTTTCTAAATTCACCATCGTCATAATCTTGACGTCGAGAATGATTACCTCGAAAGTTCGAATAGTTATTATTTGGATAGCCTTTGCGAAAGTGTCTCAAATTATTACCACTAAAATTACGAGAACTACCATCTTGTCTCCAATTCATAGACGAAGAACCATCATGTGTTGGATTACTCCGCTTCTGAGTGTAATTCTGATTACTTCCCCTATTCCAGTTTTGTTGAGCACCCTGAAATTTTTTTTTGAAATTAGGGCCATATGGTGTTGCCGAAGCAGCTGGCAACCCTTCTTTCACTTTAGAATTGCTAACTGTAGCATGGGGATGCGCGGTGGCATACTGACAACAGTATTCCTCCATATCTTTTAAGTTTTTAGGCTTACGCTCATGAAGGAATGCAAGAAAAGAATCATTAACAGATGACAAAACCTTATCTCGCAATAATAAGTCCATTAGACCTTCATATGTTTTCTCAGTCTGAGACAACTCAACCCATCGTGTAAATGTACGACGTATTTTTGTAACAAAATCAGAGAAATCTACTCCATTTTCTGGCAACATTGTCCTAAAACGAAGACGATAGTCTTCTTCTTTTAGTTGGTATTTTTTTAGCAATGCTGCTCTGACAACATCATAATTAGTCCTGTCATGTTCGTCTATTGTCATAAGAGTAGTCACTGTGTCACCTGTAAAAAATTCCATCAGTTGTTCAACATATTTTTCCTTTTTTATGTTATGCGTATCGCATAAAAATTGGAATCTATCTAGATAATCTGCTACGTCATCCTTTAAAGGATTGAAATGAGGCAATTTAATCCTATTAACAAACTCCTTTGTCGTACTCGAAGTTGTTTGCTGAGCACCCGTACTCGCCAATTTCAATTTCTCTAACTCCAAAGTTGCGAGTCTTTCATCAAGTTCCATCTTCTGTTTTCTTTCCTCATGTTCCATTTTTCTAATTTCAGCCTCAGCTTGAAGTTTTCTCTCCTCTGCAGCAGCTTGAGCTTGAATTTTTTTCTCCTCTGCAGCAGCTTGAAGTTTTTTGTCTTCCATTTCCATCTGGAATTTTCTTTCATCAGCAGCAGCTTGAGCTTTCCTCTCTTCAGCAGCAGCTTCTCTTTGATACCTTTTCTCTTCAAGTTCTAATCTTCTATTCTCAGCATCTAGCTTCTTTAGTTCAGCTTCTGCTCTCCTTTGTTCAGCTTCTGCTTTCAATTTAATTTCCTCTTTTTGTTTCTTTTCTTCTGACTTTAATGCAATGGCGAATAGAGCAGATGAATATTCTTCCAATTCTTTACCAGACTTACCAAGGGTCAACCCTTGCTGGATGAAGAAATCCAATGTAGACATTCTGTCTAATGAGATCAGAAACCTGAAAAAATTAAATAAATTACCTTATCCCACTTCAATGAGAGACAAGTCTGTACTATAGACTTGTATACTCACTTCACTTTATTTCACTCTCTTAGTCTTAGACAAAGACCTTGTATGGTCCTCTTGTTTATAATGTAACAAAAAATCACTTGAGTACCTGTGGAAAATAATTCCTTTATATCCCACTCACTATGGGCACAAGTCTTTTTTATAAAGAACTTGAATACGTATTTCACCTTGTCTCAATCTTTGTGGATAACAAGTCTTTTATCAAAGAACTTGTATAAATATCGTATATAATAATATTTTATTAACAATCTCTATATGAAGAGTGTACCTTATCAATAATAATAATAATACATGACCAAGTATATGTATGTAGACTGTGTATGACAATAATGTAGTACAATCAAAAATACAAAGACAAAGATACAGAACAATGACCGAAAACGTTCGCGGAAGTCAAATAAACAATGCAGCAAAAGTAAAGAAAATGTTACACAAATGTGTAATGATGACCGCGAAAAATAAACAAGACAAATGGCAACACTGTTATAAACGAAAAGGTGTAAAGAAATAAACGGAAGAAATGAGAGAAGAACAGATACAAACAAAACTAATCGAAAATCAAAGAACGGAAAAATAACGAAAACAACACTAACTCATGTCGTCAAAGCTAAAAAAAAAATAGCAACAAAAGTCGCTAGCAAATTTCAATTAAGAAAATTGCAATCCCTACAGAACGCTTACAGTAACCCTCGATTAAGTGGCATATTTACTGTAAGACCCACCAACCGAAAACCCGCAGAAAAACACATGAAAAATACACAAAAACAGTAGAAGTAACATAAACATATATATAGCAATCAGTATTTCAATGTGTTGCAGAACTAAAGTAAATTTCTTGCTCCTTGCGAACACAGAAACAAAATGTCAAGCGCGCACTGAATGTCAAATCCACTGTAGCATAAAGTGGTATTCACGAACAAAAGTTACTATGACCTTCTCGACTTAGGACTTGCACATTGAATGTTTACAATTTCCATGTACTGTTTACAAACACTTGACCTCGAACAATGTAACTTGAATGCTCGGACATAGAAAAGTCTGTTGTTGACTGAAAAGTGTACCGTTTACTGTAAGGGACTTGACTTGCAGTTGTGGTCCACGTAGCAAATGCCTAGATGCCAACTTCAGTATTTGTCCTGTTGTTGTTCAAGCAGCATTATAACATAAATGCTAGCACTGTTTATCTGGGTCAACAGTTGATGACCTATTTCTGTCCTGTTGTAGCCAAAACTTGCAAGTGTAGAATTAGCGATGTGTGTTACAGCTGTCCAGTGTGTAGCTTAGACCCACAGATCAGAAATGTAATGTGTACTTGTCCTTCTTGTAAATTTCTGGACAACACTGGAGACATCATACATGTAACAGCAACTGTAAATAGCCTGGTGGGGTGTCTGTTTAAGGCTGGAGTGCTGTATAGGATGATTTATATAGCCCCATCAGCTGGTCAACCAGAAATGTAAATTTCTGGATCCATTAATGTCACCAATAATGTTAATTGCTCGCTCTGTTCTTTTTAAACCCACAGATCTGGTCCACCAGAAATGTAACTGTCACTTTTTCTCTTGTTGAGGTGATCACTGGCCCAAGACAGTATACAGGTTGTTAGGTGTGTAGTGCGAGCGTATGATGAACTGAGTGTGGGTGCGAATGAAGGCGCGAATGTGTTTAGGCTTCTTTATATGTAGACCCTGCAACCCATACACTCACATGCAGTAATCAAGGATGCTTGGACACTGCAGGCACGTTTCAAAACATTTATTGACGAGAACACACATGGTATCAACAGGAACAGTCAGTGTCACAAGGTCATGCTGACCGGAAATCGATAGGTATACATTAGGCATTCAACAAGCTGGTAAACATTTGAATATTCGTGCATGGTCAATACAATGTTCTTCAATAATGACAGTTCGTGGCGTCGCCCTGGTATCACTGACTAAACGCGTCAGATACCTTAATCACTTTGACACATAGGTGCAACTTGGCATTCCCCGCCAATTGCACATTATCAGGCTGTAGTATAATAGCCGAAAACACAGGCCTCGTTCTGACGTCGGCTGTGTACTTCTGATAAGCAGGCTACCATCAACCCTGCAGTAATGCTTATTGTAGACATAAATATGCCGCCAATCTGCTGCTCCCACAATATATCTTCGTCACTGGATTTCAGGATGGTATGAAGACTAATAGTCTTGGATGGCTACCTTGAGCACAACATATAAGTTCTGAAATGGAGGACCGGTGAGCTGCAGTTCACAGACTAGGCAATCTTCTAACATGTTCTGCCACCGAAAGCATAGTAATGGAAAAAGTCGGTATTACCTGTAACCGAATCCACAGAACATAATAAAGAACTCTGCTGTCATTCCAACGCACAGAGATTCACTAGGGAAAACTGCCATCGCAGTCACTTCGAAGATTTTCCCGAAAAACACAATGGACTCTCGTCCCTTCAGAAACCAGGACACTTTACGGCTTGCCGGAAGTCTAACTCCACTCCCGCTTAAAAAAAACCTGTCCATGGGCATACGCCAGAACTGTCTACCTTTGACCCTAAAGGTCAAACACAATGAATGAATAAACAAGGGAAGACAACCCCTAATCAACCTGACATCGCAGGTAAAGACACAATTATTCTTATGATAAAAACATAAGCAAATAACTTGACAGATGACTCCGTCAAAAATGACAGCAACAGTGTGATACAACCATTTCCTTCCCCCTATAATATACCAGGCATTCTTTGACTAGTGCTATACTATCTGGTAACATATATCCCAACAATATTGTTGTGTTCTGATGATAGGAGTATATGAGACGAGAACTGTTTGGTTATATTTCAGGTTGGAGTTATAGGAGACATAAGATTGAAATTATATGAGTCCTAAGAAGGACTGTTTTGGTTATATTTCAGGTTTGAGTTATCTGAGACAATAGATTGAAGTTATGTGAGACGATAGATTGAGTCTTAACAAGGACTGTTTTGGTTATATTTCAGTTGGTTTTCGTCTTCATCAATCATTTCAGAAAATATAATCATTATACGTAATTCCCCAAGATACAATCAGTAACCTGATACATTCATAGTGAAACAATTTATAATAAATATATACAGGTGTAGGTAGTATAAATGACACACACCAAATACAAACATTATATATCTGCTGTAGGCCTATTTTCCTACAAGTTTATAGTAAGTATAATTACCCTCTAAGATTTTAAACATGCTATTCGACTTTAGTGAAGCAAGAGTTCCCGGTCAATGCAGGTGAGCAATAAAGCAGTCTGACAGCTTCTCTTCTTCAGTCGGTCGTCTAGCTGGCTTCGTGTTGGTGTGTGCGTGATTTTGAATAAAATCTCGCCCGTATATATATAGGTAGATGAGGTAACTTTTACTGCTTAAGGAATGCTGTTGATTGGTTCTTGGCGTGGCAAGCTGATTGGCTATATGCGGTTCCGTACCATCCGCCGTACAATCCGTGACCGGGACGAGTCCCGAAAAAAACAGGGATTATGCCTGATTTTAATCTGTTTTCCGCCAAATTGGGAGACAAGATTGCCGTGACCGAGTAAAGAAAAACAGGGTTTATGCCTAATTTTATTCTGTCTCAGAGACTGGTGAACGGTGCTCGTTGATTGGCTGAGGGATATTTGTATCTCGACATAGTGATTTAACTAAGAAGTGTGTTTACACACACGTTTTACGACACTAGAGTTGGAGCTACGCACAAAGAATGGCCACCGATCGAGCAAAATGAGGATATTTTGTTGCTGCCCTGCAAAACTCGGTTCTTGTGCGTTAATTCACCGGGAAATTAATATTGTGGAAATTTATTACCCAAACCGAGCACCGTACTCTTTCTTGACTGAAAATGCGTCATTTGACATTGTGAGCTCTCCCCCCTCCCCCGTTGTTTAGAATTTTTTTTAAAACACGCCTGCCGTTCGCCTGCCGTTAATTTAAACCGTAAGGGTAGTCACGTAGCACATTCTGCAGTAGGGGAGTGAAGTGTTATAGACTTCGATGTACTGGATCCCAGCTTTATGAGGTGGGGTGGCCTGTTCCCTTCCTCGCTGCCGTTTCCTTATCTAACTCAAGATCAGAGTCAGGCACCCTTTTACAGCTGGTTAGACTGATGCGTGATACCTGTTTCCTTCCTCGCTGCTTTTGCCTTCTCTAACTCAAGATCAGAGTCAGGTACCCTTTTACAGCTGGTTAAAATGATTCGTGACACTACCAAGCTTTGAATCCAAAACCCGGTAACTTATTGCGGTAGTGGAGTGTTAGAGACTTCACTACACTAGGTCCAGCATCGAGAGGTGGGGAGACCAGTTTCCTTCCTCGCTGTCTTTTCCTTTCCTAACTCAAAGTTAAGTACCAATTTATAGCTAGGTAAGCCCCACATCTCGATGATGGACCTAGTATGGTGAAGTCTCTAACACTCCACTACCGCAATAAGTTACGGGTTTCGGGTTCAAATCTTGGTAGTGTGACGCATCAGTCTAACCAGCTGTAAAAGGGTACCTGACTCTGATAGGGACTTGAAAGCTTATGATGATGATGATGATGATGATGATGATGATGATGATGATGATGATGATGATGATGATGATGATGATGATGATGATGATGATGATGATGACTAGCAATTACCTAGACTTAAGGGTCTTTTATATTTGGACATGCGCCCTAATATAACCGACTAGCTTGAACGGGACGCGCCTCACCAAAACTAGACAAAACTTTAAAAAAAAAAAACATTCCAGTAAGTTGTATTTTTTCAGGTTTACAAAAAATAAGGACACAAAAGGGGACGGGGGTGGGTAAGAGATTTGTGACGTCGCGTAAGGGGGGGGGTGGCAAAAATGTGACAACTCCACGGCCTAGACACTGCGATTGAATTTGCCGAATTGGAAAAAAGAACGGTGCTAGGTTTGGGTTATAAATTTCCACAATTGTTATTTCCCGGTGAATAAACACACAAGACTTCTGTGTTTATTCACCGGCAGATTACAATAGTGGAAATTTCTAAGCCAAACCGATCACCGTTCTTTTTCTTACACTTATTTTCTTACCTTTTTTTTTCTTAAATTATGTGTCTTGGCGCGGTTTTTTTTTCCTTAAATTATGTGTTTTGGCGCGGCTTTGGAGCGGCAAGTCTTATTGTCCTATTTGTTATTTGATAGCGGTGTCCAGAGACGTGGAAGATGAATTTACTGGAGGGGACAGATTTTACACGTAACAAAGAGAACTGTGTGAAGCTTTTGCAGAATCGGGGCATTCTACACACCGTCCGACTGTGTGCTAACAATCACCAGATGAGTTTGTCCTTGACAGTTCGCCAAGATCGATAGAGATGTCACATATGTAAACAGGATATACCTCTTCGTTCTGGCACATGGTTACAGGGCGCACGTCTATCCTTCAGGCAGATTATTCTGTTCATTTACTGTTGGAGTAAAGAGATGACTAGCATTGATTTCTGTAAATCAGAGCTAGGAATTGCCAATCACACTGTCATTAAATGGAACAGCAACCTCCATGAGGTTTGTGCAAAATGTACTCATTGCAAATCCCGGTGTAATTGACGGTCCCAATACGACGGTAGAGATCGATGAAAGTGTGTTCACACGCAGAAAAAATAACATCGGTCGTGTATTTCCACAGCAGCGGGTATTTGGTGGCCTTTATCGTGAAACAAGTGAGTGTTTCATGGTTCCAGTGCCGGACCGCTCAGCGGCTACACTTATGCCCCTTATCATACCCAACATTCGCCCTGGTACGATAGTTGTTTCTGATCAATGGCGCGCATATAGTACCGTTCAGAATTAGCCAGGTTTAACTCACCAAACGGTGAATTATTCTGCAAATTTTGTCTATCCAAATACAGGGGCAAATACACAACGAATAGAGAGGTTGTGAAAATCTGCGAAAGAACGCAACAAACGTCAGAACGGAACACACAGACACATGTTAGATTCCTACATGTGTGAATTTTTGTGGCGACATCGGAATAAAGTTCGTCAGTCAGACTCGTTCGACAATATCCTGCTTGACATTGCAGAATTTTAGCCTCCTCTGTAAATTATGCAGCTACGAACGAACATGAGTATGTCCTGATATGTGCCAAGCTTCATCGATCTTTGGTGATCTGTTTCCCTCACGGTCCTTTTCAGGGCCCACAAAACTGCACCTACCACGGTCCTTTTCAGGGCTCACAAAACCCACAAAACTGCACCTACCACGGTCCTATTTAGGGCCCACAAAACCCACAAAACTGTACCTACCACGATCCTATTCAGAGCCCACAAAACCCACAAAACTGCACCTACTATGGTCCTATTCAGGGCCCACTAAACCCACAAAACTGCACCTACCATGGTCCTATTCAGGGCCCACAAAACTGGACCTACCACGGTCCTATTCAGGGCCCACAAAACCCACAAAACTGCACCTACCACGGTCCTTTTCAGGGCCCAAAAACTGCACCACGGTCCTGTTTAGGGCCCACAAAACCAACAAAACTGTACCATGGCAAGAAAGCCTTTATTTGTTTTCACCGCTGCGTGTGGAGGGCTGGGTGGAGAGACCTGGGTGGGGAATTGGTCCACTCCCTCACTATGCACTGATCCTTGTCAAATATTTACCTAATCAGAGCCGGATTAACGTAGTAGCAAAAGTAGCATATGCTACGAGCCCCTTTCTTTTAGGGCCCCGCGCCAATAAATATGTACATCATTTTTTGGTCATCTTCTAATACGAGCGTTAAACCAATGATCTTGTGATGTATGCCATCTTTAGTGCCTTTTCATTTGATGTCACGAAATTGTGAGAGAAAGAGCATAACAGGGTGACTTAGTGTGACTCTTTATTACTTTTATCTTAACTGTTTGCGGACAGAAGCAGTCATTTTCTTTGGATTTGTTGAAAGCCTGTACACCTTCTTTTCTGCTTCTACCTACCGGTGGGGTCTCCTTTCTATTGCATTATGGGCGAGTGGTACTCATAATAAGTCCCATTTGCCTTTTGTGAAAAGACTGTCAGATACCAGGTGGTCCGCTTGGGCAGATGCGACAAAAGCACTATTACACAGCTTTTCTGCAATAAAACAAGTCTTGGATGATATTTCAGATAACAATGATCAGAAGGCAGAGTGTCGTCAACAGGCTCGTTGTCTACTTTCAACCACGATGAAGTTAGAAACTGGAATAATGATCATACTGTGGGATCAAGTATTACACCGTTTTCAAATGACCAGTGCTTCTCTGCTATCTTCTGACCAAGATTTGAATACGGCTTGTGCACTCTATGAATCCCTGCGGGGGTATATTCAAGCTATGCGGTCTACTTTTGCAGACATAGAGCAAAAGGCCAAGGATGTGACTGAGTGTGAACATTATCAAGAACAAACTCGAAGAAAACACAAACGAAATCGAGAGTATGATGATTTCAGTGGTTCCAGCACAATTGATGAATCTCAAACGCCTTCTCAGCAGTTTAAAAGCCGAACATTTCTTGTCCTTATTGATAGCTTGCTCTCTACCTTGTCAAAACGCTAGAAAGCTTATCACAAGTTGAATAATGTATTTGGATTCCTTCGTCAGTCACAGTCGTTTACAAAATACATAGAGAAACAATATCCACGCAACACCTGGACCCACGCATACACAGATGGATCAGCAACAAATGCAACAGAAAATGGAGGTAGGGGTGTCTTTCTGACCTTAATCACTGGTGCAGAAAAAAGGCTGTCAGTGGCGACAGGACGATTCTCCAGCAACTTCAGAGCAGAGGCAGAGGCCTTGAAAACTGCAGCAGAGGTTATATTGACAGAAGAAAGGGCAGAGAGACAAGTTGCTTTCTTTACTGATGCACAGTCAGTAATTGCGGCATTGAAAAGCCAAAATAATACAGACCTGGATGATCTCAGAGTAGTGCTATAACCAGCTCCCCTCCTGGCTGCAATTACCTTTCAGAGCAGAGTCAGGTATCCATCCACTTACAGCTGGGTAGATTGTAGCGTGACGCCACCATGTCTCCAGCCCGCTACCTTTGTCGCGAGAAGCCTGCGCTGAAACCACGGACGCTCTCATAAATGGTTGCTTGTCTAAAATAGAAGGATTGTAGTGGTATGACAAGATCACTAATGTGCAACTGATGACACGAACCAGGCAAGTGCCAGAAGAACGAGACATGAGAAGGCGCTGAAGATGGATAGGATACACACTGAGCAAACTTGCTTATAGCTTTACCAGGCAGTCCTTGGTCTGATGGCACAGGACAGGAAGACTTGGTATAAAGCAAATGCTATATATGTGTGTAAATCATATGTAAACTTACAAATCCATTACATTTTCATCTTCCAACATCCACCCTTCAGCACAAGAATAGATAGTGTATACAGTGGCGTATCCTGGTAATGCGAGCTAGGCGTGCTGCTACTTAAAATGAATATTAACCCCTACAATTTAACTTCTTCCCCTCTTAATTTAAAAACCAACTATATTCAATAACGCAATGATAGTTATTAGCGGTATATGTCAATTATCTCCGAAATACTAATTAACTTACAACTTGAAACTCACTGTCAATGTAATAATCTGCATTCCCGGCAACTAACAAAAATTAATCACAAAAAACACTGGACGGACACAGCCGATTTTTACAACTCGAGAGCTGCAAGACCACCGCACGCATGTTCGTATTGTATTGACGTATTTGGCTATGACCCCAATCCACACAAACCAGTCTTCAAACGTAAAACCGAAAGGTGCAGCACGCATAGGGACGGAATTACCCGAGAATCTTCGGGCGATTGCTACCAACCAAAAAAACTGCACTATAAAACGCGTCTGGGAAACTGAAACTAGATATACTCGTAGATTCTATGCGGGAAAATCCGTTATCCTGATGCGTGCGGTCCGAAAGCAGAACATTATAAGATAAATATTTTATAGAATAATACATTAAATTTTTTTTTTCCTTCGGGCATAGGTCTGCGCAGCACGCACAGCACACATAGAGAATACTCCATGGAGTGTACAAGGGGATTGACATATGTCTTGGGCCTGACCCTGAAGGAGTCACAGGAGGAAGATGAAACTTGGCACATTTCAAGTTCATCATATTTGCACTGAATGTGTGAAGTACGCTTTTGTTTCTTCAATGGGTTTTCCCGCTACAGTGCACGGCGCAATGTACCCTATTGACCGGATCTGCTGCTCCAAAGATTTGACAAAACAATGGAAAAGAAGGAGGCCAGAGCTGTGATAAAATGTCTGATGTTTCAGGGAAAAACACCTACAGAAATACACAGGGAGATGGAACCAGTGTTTCGTGATTCTTGTCCTTCATATACTTCGGTAAAAAACTGGCGTCAACAGTTTAAGTGCGGCCGCTCAAATGTTGCTGATCTGCCAAGATCTGGTAGACCAGCCTCAGAGTGCAACGATGAAAATGCACTAAGAGTGAAGAAAATCATTGACCAGGATCGAAAAATGACAATTGTGGAGATAGCTAGTAGAGTAAAACTAAATGAAAGAACAGTTTATAGAATTTTACACATCAGACTGAACATGAGAAAAGTGTGTGCACGCTGGGTTCCGCGACTGTTGACACGTGAACAGAAGCAAACGAGGGTAAATTGCTGTCAACAGTTGCTCAAAAAGTGTCAGTCAAAAATTTTTTTGGAGACCATGGTAACAGTAGATGAGACTTGGGTACACCATTATGACCCCGAATCCAAAATTGCCAGCATGCAATGGAAAACCCGGGTTCTCCAACACCTGTCAAGCCGAGAGCGCAGAAATCTGCAGGAAAAGTGATGCTGACTGTTTTTTGGGACGGCAAAGGTGTCCTTTTCAAAGATTATCAGCCTCGTGGCAACACAGTTAATGGACAGAACTATGCAGATCTTCTCACGAAACTAAGAAAGGTTGTGACCAGGAAACGAGGGATAACGCGCACTCAAAATCTTCCGTTGCTTCAAGACAACGCGCCCTCTCACAAAGCACGGCTTGTGCAGCTAGCAGCCAACGATTTGAATATTGAAATTCTTCCACACCCACCAGATTTTGCTCCATCAGACTTTTTTCTATTCCCAAATCTTAAAAAACAGCTAAAAGGAAATCATTTTGACAGCGATGAAGAAATTATACTGGCATGTGATGACTGGTTTAGTTTGAAAAATAGGGTGTTCTACTCCCAAGGTCTTTGCAAGGTCAAGCAGAGATGATGGCAGAAGTGTGTCAATTCAGACGGTGGCTATATTGAAAAGGAATAAACACTATACAAAATTTCAGCTCTCTGTGACATGTCCTTCATGGTCAGGCCCAAGACTTATGTCACTCCCCTTGTATATACTAAATAAATAATAAGGAAATTGTATTTAAACGACTTGTCAATTTTATCATTGTTAAGTAAAATCTGTTTCCTTGTTTCAATATCACAGTTAGTTACACAGCGGCGGTGGCAATTTATGACTGTCTCCTCTCTACTAATTTTTTGAGATCAGATCATTCACAGCCGTGACTCATTTGTGATACCAGTAGTTCTCTCAGACACTGGGACTTCACCATTTTCCTGCAGAAATTCTATTTCTGTAATTGTCAGTACTATACTGATCCTAGAGCCAATAAAAACCTCATTCTACTTCTAGTTCATGCCTTGCATCTCAGCCCCCACTGTTCTCCTTAAGTTTGTCTTTGGTCTGCCTCTCTTTCACCGTCCTTCTGCGGTCCATAGCATAGTAGCTCTGTTGATGGTGTCAGGATCCCTTCTGAGGACATGGCCAAACCAGTTCCATCGTCTGCCCGCATCGATTGTGTGCATGCTTCAATGACTGCACCGTGTAAGCAGTTCCTGATTAGAGATGAAAAAGTCGAAGAATTTTCCTTAGGCAGGTTGTGGGGAAAAAATATATAATGTGGACATTTCCTTTTCTGTTACTGTCCATCACTCCGCCCCACACAAAAGTACAGAAAGTATGCAACTCTCTTATAATCTAAATTTGGTGTTTGTGCTGTACTGAGAATATTTCCAAATGGTTTCAGATTTGCAAAGGTTTTTCTGGCTTTGTTCATCCTGTCACTGATGTCTTGGCTTGTTCCACTGTCTGGTGTTACTATACTTCCTAGATACGTAAATGTATTTGTTTGGGATCCTTATTTTTATGGGATCAGGATTCATTACGTTGAGTGTCGCGACCTCTGTCTTCTTCAGGTTGATCTTTAGTCCCAATGGGAATCCTGATGTTGGACCACTTTGGCGTGACTATTCACTGATATAATGAACAAGCCCCAAATGTATAGCTATCAACCATAAAGAACAACAAATGATCAGAAAGATAAAGGCGTTAATGAATGAGTACTTGTGCCCAATATAATAATTGAATTGGAATGATACGAACACTAATGTGGAACTGATGGAAAGAACTAGACACACCAGTGGAACAAAATGTGGGGAGAAGAGGCTGGCGTTGGATAATATACTCACTAAGAAATATCACTTGATAGCATTTAAAGATTGTTCTTATTATAGAGATCCGCATGGTAAGAGAAAATGGAGGAACAAAAAAAAAAAAAACCGACGAACAAAGACATACAAGAGATAAAGAAATGGAAAGACCTAGAACAGACAATGCACAACAGGAAGGCTTGGCATTTATTTGTTGAAGGCGTGGGCGCAACAAGGAGCGAACTGAAAGGCAATGAAGAAAAAAAAGACCCAGAAGCAAGTACACGATGTAGGCGGCTATAGATAACGCACTAAGATATTCATCTTCTTGTATCAGAAGGCAATCTTTGGTCGTGATCGCCACGGATGGGGATGGGGGGGGGGGGGAAAGAGGGGAGTGGTTTAAATAAAAGAGTACTAAATAACGCAAGGAGACGAAACTGTGAAATTTAACTCTTTCAGTATTGAGTAAGGATCCGCAACTTCGGTCTTTCGTCGCGAAAGAACAATCATCGGTTCCAATATATAGTTCACTGGTTGTTACAGATTAAGACAAAAATATCTAGACACTTCAAAGAACTGCAATAGAATACTAATGCAACGACGGATTGGAGACAGCTGGTTGAAAGCGTGTGGTCTTCAGGAGCTTTAGGGCCAAAACGAGAGTAACAGGATTTGAAAATGTGGCAACAGTATTATTTTGTTAATCCGTTTGTAAGTAGCTTTGATGTTTTAATTAAAAACTCTAACCGTCTTCCGAATTGAGAAGAGTTTACAATTACTTAACATGAAATACTAAAAGTGTAGAGTAAATAAAAAATATATAAAATATATTTTAAACACACTCTTTTAATGCACTAAAAACCCAAAAATAATTTGTCAAGGAGTTTATAGCTTGCAGTAAAAAATGAAACATCAAATTGACAAAAAGCCTGGGGCGTTTAAGCGCTTATCATATATTTTATCCATAAGTGTCTAGTGAAGTATAAAGCAGAAGTTAATGTCATGTGCTCTTAAAGCAGTGGTTTATGTAACAATCTGTTTACATGTTGAGGTTGCCATCTTTATGCATAAACTCAAACTACGTCCTTAGGATATGCCGTAACAGCCACAACTACAGATGATCCTCTTGCACGAAGGATCCCGTTACACGCCCATTGAGGTATATTAGAAATTTGGTCTTAGGCCCATATTTTCTTGACTATCGGCACACTAGGGATGATGTGGTCAACATCGTGCCGGCCGCCTTAACCTTCACAGAGTTGCTCTGGTACTAAATTTATGACGCCGAGTCGACCCCGGAACCGTTTGCGGTCTAAAAAATCCCACCTCAACTGGGTATTGAACCATGGACCACCGAGCTAGGAAGCCAGTGCGCTAACCACTGCGCAACCGCGGCGCTAGTATTCTACATTTCTGATAGTTAATCCTATTATATTTTAACCTCTAGGCCCTGGACAGTTGGCTGGGGACCTAGAATAAGTACTCACTTGTCGTAATCATTTTTTCATTATATGGCAGTATCAATCGCTCATATTTGTTAAATATAAAGCTTAATATTTTCTTCCTTACCACAATTCAAAATGAAAACAGACAGGTACGTTGAAAAAGCACAAACACAGCTGAGCTGCTGGCTAGACTAGGGCGTCCCACTACTACTAGCACATATATTCAATGGACGACAAACTTCTTAGCCTCAACGATCTGCTTGTATGGACAGTCTTCATCAAAATGGCAACTAGCCGGCAAATTTTTCAATAATCTTAACTATTTCGTCCAATGAGAGTACTTCCCCTTTACAATTTAAAATTTCAAAAATAAATGTCAAATTTTTGGTCAGCTGTGTAGTGTATTTCTGTCGGTCGGTCTGTCCGAACTTGTCATTTCCCAAGATTAGACTTGGTTTTGGCCTAAAACTAAAAAAAATATTCAAATTTTCTCTCATTCCCTTCTTAGATTTCTACTGCGAAGATATTTTTAGATTCTATCCTCCTTGTCTAACCCTTGTTTTCATGTACTTTTTTTCTGCCTTCGTCTCAAGGACGCGTCAAATGTAACTTTAGTGAATGCAAAGCTAACATCTGTTTGCTAGTTTGCCACTGAACAAATCAGTCTTTTGTCAATAACTTCCATGTTATCTGTCTGTCCTTTTATTTGAAAGCATAATATTTATCAGGAAAAGATAAGCTCTTAAACTCGCTAACTTTTGTGATTCTAAACCCATTAATAAGAAATTCCATATTTTTTCCATGTTAGTCTTGAAATCTTTACTACCACTCGTTCACTTCTTTTCCATGTACTTTCAAGCTAATTACGAGAGTATCTCGTAGTACGTGAGAGTTTACGTCATTCGCAATAAGAGCTAAGCCTGTTTTCGTGACAATTGGCTACATGTTCTTACTTTTTCATCGTATTTCAAACTACCAACTACAAGTTCGCGCGTATGCTAGACTTAGATTCAAACGCGTGCAGACGGCATCATTTTTTTTTCTTCCCTCCTTTTCTTACCCCGTCTAAACGATTAGGCCTTTCGGGTCCTCATGTTATAATTAGTTGTTTTTTTCAATGACACTAGAAACGATGGTACGGTCTACCACAATCAACGCGCCTGTGGTGTGGGCGAAGAAGCTGTAGCGTAACTTAACTATATTTTATCCCTACATTTTATTTTAACTTTTATATTTATAATTCGAGGATTTTATCGCTGTATCAATGTATTCCACCACACATCTCCCCACTTGAGAACATGCACTAATGCAAGTTCCAAAACCAGTGATACACATAGATAAAATTAACTCCTTACGCCTGCTGAATACTCTAAATTTGATCACAGGGGTGCCTACTGAGGAAATCTGCACCGACGTTCTGTGACCCCGGAATATATTTAATTGTAAATTGATATGGCTGTAATAATAAAGACCATCGTAATAATCTGGCATTTTCATGTTTGGCCTGTGATAAGAATACGAGAGGCTGATGATCCGTCTGGACCACGAATGTTCTCCCATATAGATAGATTTGGAACTGTTTTATCGCCCAGATTAACGCTAAACACTTTTTTTCGCTTGTGGAATAGCCTTGTTCCGCTTTGTTCAACTTGCGGCTAGCATAAGCGACTGGGTTCAGTTCCCCATTGGGTGAAGAGGACCTTTGCAACAAAGTAGCCCCAGGCCCACATTGCTTGCGTCCGTTCTCACCACAAAATCCTGAGTCAAATCAGGCAATTTGAGAATAGGCTTGCTAGTGAGTTTTTCCTTTAACTCTTGGAATGCTAATTCACACTGCGCTGACCAAACAGTTTTATCTGGATTTCCTTTGCGAGTCAAATCAGTCAGAGGAGCACATATAGAGTTAAAATGTTTGATATATTTTTGGTAAAACCCACCCAACGACACGAATGATCGCACGTTTTTCTTTGTTTGTGGTGTAGGTGCTCTCCGCAATTTTTCCAAGTTCTTGGGATCAGGGGTCATGTTACCCTGATATACAGTATGTCCCAAGAATTCCAACTCTTTGCATCCAATACAACATTTTGTTGGTCTAGCAGTCAGGTTTGCTTCTCTGAGCCTATCAAATAGCATATTCAGAGAGTTAACGTGTTCTTCAAATGTTTCTGTAGCGATGAGGATATCATCCATGAAATTCATGATACATGGATTATTCAAGGGATCCAACAATTTGCGCATCATCCTAGAAAACACACTTGGAGCATTTTTCAATCCGAATGGCAACATGTTGAATTCATAATGCCCTTCCGAGGTGCTAAAAGCTAAATAAGGTCGAACCTCAAGCTTCACTGGAATCTGGTAATAGCCTTTGCTAAGATCCACCTTCGAAAAATATTTTGCCTTGTTCAATCTGGCAAATAACTGTTTTGTGTCCGGTAATGGACCCACCTGACCTTCTGTTACAGCATTCAGTTTCCTGTAATCTATGCACATTCTATGTTCCCCAGACGGTTTCCTCAACAGAACTACACTGGAGCTGTAAGGAGATTCACTGTGAGAAATAATCCCTTCTTTCAACAAATAATCTATCTCCTCTTTCAATGCTTTCTCCTTAGCGAACGAAACAGAATAGGCTCTCATACAGATTGGTGTTGCGTCTACCAGCTTCATATCATACTCTAGCAAATTAGTATGCCCCGGTTTGTCTGTTAACACATCTGTATGTTCCTCCAGAACCTGTTTAACTCTCTCCCTCTGATTTTTAGTCAGGTGCTTACTGACTTTTACCTCTGCAGCTGTCTCACAGGGGTGTAATGGGTATTCATGTGAGGTGAGTGGTTCCTTTTTCATTTCGGTTGCGATAGCCAAGGTCAGTAAGGGGGTGCTTTCCTGGATTTGTCTGTCCAGATACTTCTTTAAAAGGTTCACATGATATATTTTCTCCTTCCAATTTTGTCAATTTTATAATTTGTTCTAGACACCTTCTCTACAACTTTATATGGACCTTGCCATCCAATCTGCAACTTATTATTGCTGCCGGGCAGTAGAAGAAGTACTTTCTCTCCCACAGCTAATTCTCTGTCCTTTGCTTTCTTATTGAAATAAGCTGCATGTTTCTTTGTGGCTTGTCTCAAATTATCATTTGCCAGTTTCCATCCAGCTTTCAGACGAGTGGTCAGCTCGTTCACATAGTTATATGATGAGGTAACAGTTTCCTCTGCCTTCTCATCTGTCCACGTCCTTAATAAGGCTTATGGACTTTTAATTTTTCAGACATAGTTTTCATAATATTGGAAGCCTTGTTTTTAGGACGTTTCTTCCTCTTGTCATCACATAAGAATCTTCCACTATCAATTATTTTCTTGGGGTTATTTCCCCACTTTAAATTCCTTGTGAGAGATCTTCTCTCTCTTTTATTTTCCTCCAGTTCACATAATTCCGACCGAGGGATTGTCGGCTTATTCTGTTGTAAAACATCTCTTTGTACTCGTCGCATAGTGGCCATGTTAATACATTCAAGTGAAGACTGTGTGTGAAAAGGGAGCTCCCATTCCACTTTGTCTACTTTATTACAATTTTTTTTCCTTCCAGGCCTAAGTTTGCACCGTGGCGTTTCTAGGTCCTGCACATTTTTTCCCTTTGTGGGTGTTATCTCATGAAATACGCCACATGCTTCTACAAAGTTCTCAATGTCGACATTTACGTCGGGCCAATATTATTTCTGAGCAACTTTTTGGCAGATGGTACCTATTTTCTCATGGTCACCATCTTTTCCAACATGTAAGCTCCTTATTAAATTTGCCCTATATGCCTTGGGAAGTACCAACTGTCCGTGACCAGTGGATCCAGTTCCGATCTTCCTGTATAACAATTTGTTCTTCATATAATAATCTCCCTTGCTTGGAGGTGTGTGACATTTGGACAATTTTTAAAAACATGGCTTGAGTGTCCTATCCTCAGCCTGCGCCTTCCTCATCTTCTCTGGGTAAGCATTTATAGGTTCACCTTCTTCCTCCTTTGACTGTGACCTGGTCTGCACTGTCGCCATAATCACAGGTCTCTTGGGATTCCTTAAAGAAGACGTATCTACACCCCAATATCAGAGAGTAGATTGGTTCATCTATCACTGCTGCTCTGATTTCTCCTTCCACATAGCAAGTTTTCACCGTTATCCTTGCTATGGGAAGTGTCATGAGTGGTATGTCCTTAGTCGCCCCTTGTATTTCCACTGTTTCGGTGGTATACTGACTTGGGTTCACTAGGCTAGACCTGACAACTGAATCAAAATCCAATCCTGTATCATATAGGCACCTTGTGGTGACCCCGTTACAAACAACATCCTCACAAACTATGGGGTGATAAGGTTCCTGCTGTCCAGTAGGTTTAACCTTTAATCTCTGGTTCCCCGATTTCATTGCAGCAATGTTAGAAGGTTTCCTTTTACAAACTTCGGTGTTATGGTTGTCCTTCCTACACCATTTAAACCACCTCTTTCCTTGGTTAAAAGGTTTGCTTTCATTATATTTTTGGTCTTTGGACTGTGAGTTTCTATCACGATAATCATTTCGTGGCCTATCAAAGTTAGTCCTACCTTTGTTACCTTGTTCTTTGGTATCAAATTTATTAAAGTGCTGTGTGGCCTTAAAATTCTCTATATGTTTCTTTTTAGTGCCAGCTACCTCTGCCTGGGCTGCTTGATACCTCTCAGTGACATTCAATACCTCACCCAACCTCTCTGCACCTTGTTCCATGAGAAACTTTCTCAGGTCTGGAGCCATGAACTTTCTTAAATGCTCTATCATGATCATTTCTTTAAGATCTTGGGTCTTCCCCAGAGCAGTCTATTTCTCCAAATAGGTTTCCAGTCTGGCACAGAATTGGTGGTATGTCTCCCCAGACAACAGCTTGGCATTTCTAAACTTCTTACGATAAAATTCACCATTCTTTTCATATCTTAATAACAGAGCCTGCTTTATCGTGTCATAATTGTCTTGGTCGTCTCTATTCATTTTTGCAAACACTTCATAAGATATTCCCGTAAGCCCCTGGGATAACTTTAGGCTCCACCTTTCTCTCTCTAACCCATACGTAGAAGCCAAAAGTTCAAACCTACCTAGAAAACGTTCTATGTCATCGTCTTTCTCAACAAAATGCTCTAAATGAAAACCCATAGCTGAGGTTGAGGCTCCCTGACAAGCAGTGGCATCGTAGGGAAAGGGGCTAGCACCATTTTCAGGAGCATGGCCTTGTAATTCCAACTCCCTTAGTCGTAACTCGTGCTCCCTTTGTAATCTCTTATCTTCTGCTTCCCTCTCAGCAGCCTGTCTTCTTTCCTCTCTTTCAGCAGCCCTCTCTTTTCCCCACTTTCAGCAGCTTCTCTCTTTTCCTCAGCTTCTAATTTCTTCTCTTCCAATTGGAGCCGCTTTATTTCAGCCCCCCTATCCGCCTCCAATGCCTTAGCCTCTTTGTCAGCCTCAATCTGCAGCCTCTTAAGTTCTTTGTCAGCCTCAATTTGTAACTGTAATTTTCTTTCTTCTGCTAACTTCCTATCTTCCCTTTCAATATACTTGTCACATTCTGAAGTTACATATTGGATCAAAGCCTGACCCTCCATATTCATTTCTTTAGCAGTCATCACAGCAGCCGATCTGAATTTGGCTAGATCGGCCATCCTGTATAACAATTCTAATACTGTTCTAAGATAAATTACAAACTCTAATTAACAAAGTGACACTCTACTTAATTAATTACTACCGGCTGTGAAGATTCATCAACTCTTACTTTCCACCTTAATTATTTCTTATGAATATCTTTTAATTTTAGGGACACAGTAAAAATTTATACAAACTTATACCCCATTAGTTTAATTCCCGGACCAGGAGACCCCAATATATGTGAAAAATTCAGATCCCAGACGAGCCTACCAATATATGTGGTGGGTTTAGATGTTATTTATTGTTGTTGTTATGTTTACTTAGTGTACTGAATGAGGTCAGCTGTGAAGGTCCCTGAGGATAAATGTTTATGTTAGTTTACATAGTACCTTGCTACTACCACCTACGACCTCAATCAGACTTATTCTGACTAGTAGTCTGATAGCTACGTCTAATGTCTAGGGTAATGAAATGTGGTGTGCTGGTAACTAAATACACAAACACACACACACACAAACACCAATATTAATATCTATGATCAAGTCAATTAACACTGTGTTTAAAATTTAGAAATTACAATTTTTTAAATTTATTTTGTCCTGAACCAAGTTTTTCTTCTGGTCAGGACTTTTAAATCAATATGAATCAATTTCAATAGAATTTACATATAATCGAGTAAACACATGAACGACTTGTACATATACATAATTTAAAATTTGCTAATATTGGTACTAAAACTAAAAGTCTTTAGGGACTAGTGCTGGATATCGGGTCGGGGTATTTGCATCCTACCCATGTCTTTAGTTAACAGTGTTCATTGGCTCTTTAAACAGAATTAATTGTGGGACCAGTCTCTTAATACACAATGGAGTTTCTATTATATTATATTCGTTGATGAATCTCAGCAGTCCAGGTCTTTAATACTTAACTGGCCAGTGACGATTGAAGAAAGTAGTTCCTTAGGCCCACTCCTCACTTGCTCTGAGGTAATATTGTAGGCATCTCATTTCATACAATGGTGTATTCGTCAGAACATCTGGCAATAGCACAGTGTAAGACAAAGAAACTCTGAAACCATAAAATTAGGCTATGTCTTAACATACTACCTAATCCACCATGTTTACAAGCATTAATACATAAAAAAAAGACATGGTCAGATCTCTCTGACCGACCCAGCACATCTACATCCAGGCTGTTATCAAGTAGCACTAGTTTCCCTTTCCTCTCCTCTATGGACTGCACTGCACCTGAAATATTTTCATTAATCTCTTTTTTCCATATAATAAGGTGGGTGATATGTTTCCACCTGAATACCTGAAAAGAAACATCTGTATTCTACATTTCTGATAGTTAATCCTATTATATTTTAACCTCTAGGTCCTGGACAGTCGGCTGAGGACCTAGAATAAGTACTCACTTGTCGTAATCATTTTTTCATTATATGGCAGTATCAATCACTCACAATTGTTAAATATAAAGGTTAATAATTTCTTCCTTACCACAATTCAAAATGAAAACACACAGGTACGTTGAAAAAGCACAAACTCAGCTGAGCTGCTGGCTAGACTAGGGCGTCCCACTACTACTAGCACATATATTCAATGGGTGACAAACATTTTAGCCTCAACGATCTGCTTGTACAAACAGTCTTCATCAAAATGGCAACTAGCCGGCACATTTTTCAATAATCTTAACTATTTCGTCCAATGAGAGTACTTCCCCTTTACAATTTAAAATTTCATAAATAAATGTCAAATTTTTGGTCAACTGTGTAGTGTATTTCTGTCGGTCGGTCTGTCCGAACTTGTCATTTCCCAAGATTAGACTTGGTTTTGGCCTAATACTAAAAAAAAATATTCAAATTTTCTCTCATTCCCTTCTTAGATTTCTACTGCGAAGATATTTTTAGATTCTATCCTCCTTGTCTCTCCCTTGTTTTCATGTACTTTTTTTCTGCCTTCGTCTCAAGGACGCGTCAAATGTAACTTTAGTGAATGCAAAGCTAACATCTATTTGCTAGTTTGCCACTGAACAAATCAGTCTTTTGTCAATAACTTCCATGTTATCTGTCCATCCTTTTATTTGAAAGCATATTATTTATCAGGAAAAGATAAGCTCTTAAATTAGCTAACTTTTGTGATTCTAAACCTATTAATAAGAAATTCCATATTTTTTCCATGTTAGTCTTGAAATCTTTACTACCACTCGTTCACTTCTTTTCCATGTACTTTCAAGCTAATTACGAGAGTCTCTCGTAGTACGTGAGAATTTACGTCATTCGCAATAAGATCTAAGCCTGTTGTCGTGACAATTGGCTACATGTTCTTACTTTTTCATCGTATTTCAAACTACCAACTACAAGTTCGCGCGTATGCTAGACTTAGATTCAAACGCGTGCAGACGGCATCATTTTTTTTCTTCCCTCCTTTTCTTACCCCGTCTAAACGAATAGGCCTTTTGGGTCCTCATGTTATAATTAGTTGTTTTTTTCAATGACACTAGAAACGATGGTACGGGCTACCACAATCAAGGCGCCTGTGGCGTGGGCGAAGAACCGCAGTGTAACTTAACTATATTTTATCCCTACATTTTATTTTAACTTTTATATTTATAATTCGAGGATTTTATCGCTGTATCAATGTATTCCACCACACATCTCCCCACTTGAGAACATGCACTAATGCAAGTTCCAAAACCAGTGATACACATAGATCAAGACACTTAGCAGTTTCTAAAATTAATTAGTGACACTAATTAACTATGAGTGCAAAATAATACACTAAAAGTGGTGGTTTCTAGTTATAAGAACTATTATACAAATTATTATTGTTAACCACTGTGAAATATATAACTAATTAAGTGATCTTAATTGCTAATAAGTAATCAATATTGTGCATTTAACAAATTCCAGTTAGTAAAATCTGTAATAACCTTAAGAAGTTCCATTATCATTTCCGAAAATAGTCAATCATCAATGAAGTTCCGTTTTATTGAAATCTAACGACATTGAAATATTATTTTCCGAGTAATCCTGAAAGTTAATAAAATCCACTTGGAAAAGTATGTATCTATCATCTTAGAAGGATGTTTATATATATATTCACAATGTAACGTTCAGAAGGAAATGTTGTCCATTTAAAACAAAAGTTAATTTTCTTTATTGACACAACACTGTTATTGAGTTACAATACTAAAAATCTGAATAATCCATTTCCATACGCAATACAGTGAAGATATAACTTGAGTAGACGTTAAATAAATCATCAAAGTTAATTGATCATTACGTTGCAATTGCAAGACTGTCTGTGTAGAGGTTCCAATCTCTGTAGATCGTATTTGCTCGCTTGGATCGCTTGGACACCTAGATAAACAGTCAGCTAACACATTTTGTGATCCTGGTATGGAACGTATGGTAAAACTGTGTGGTTGCAAAGTTATTGCATATCTGGTGGATTTCGCTGACTTGACGTCCTTAGTGTTGAGATCAGTGAGTGCTTTTCGATTAGACTCAACAATGAAATGAGATCCCAACAGATAACGCTCAAGTTTGGTAATTGACCAAACTAAAGCAAGAAGTTCCTTATCCAGAACCGAGTATTTCTGCTCCGTTGCTGTTAACTTTCTTGAAACATACATCACTGGATGCAAGGTGCTACAGTATTCTTGAAGTAGCACACTCCCTATTCCGTAATTAGACGCATCACTGAGAAGTATGAAAGGAATGTTTGGATTAGGTAGCATCAAAACCGGAGGTTTGGAAAAAAATTCTTGATAGAATCCAACGCGATTTGATGTTCATCCGACCACCGAATCACGTTAGCCGTGACCTTCCTCAACAAAGAAGAGAAAGGAGCAGTAATGGTCGATAAATGAGGAATAAATTTACCGTAAAATTGTATTAGACCTAACAAAGATCGTACTTGTTTTTTTGTTTTAGGAGCTGTAATGTTCAGGATTTTCGTGACGTTACTGTCCTCAGTATATAATTTGCCATGACCAATACGGTTGCCTAAAAACGATATGTCGTGAAATCCCACGAATGCCTTGGATGGCGTAGCTGTTAGGTTAAATGACCGTAACGTGGACTGTAATGTGTTCAATCCCTGAACATGTTCCTCCCATGAGTTACTAAAGAGACAAATGTCATCGATGTATGCAATGACATCGGGACGATGAGACAGTATGCGACGCATCATACGCACGAAAGTGGCAGGAGCTTTCACTAACCCAAATGGCATAAAATTCCATTGGAATATGCCCCGAGGTGTCGAGAAAGCAGTAAGTGGCTTTGCATTTTCTGTCAATGGGACTTGCCAATATCCTTTTGACAGGTCAAATTTAGAAAAGAAAACAGAGTCAAAATGTTTAACTAATAAATCTTCTAACAAAGGTAATGGTTCAGCGTCAAATTGTGTAGCTTTGTTTAATATTCTATAGCCTACACAAAGACGAATATATATATATATATATATATATATATATATATATATATATATATATATATAATATATATATATATATATATATATATATATATATATATATATATATATATATATATATATATATATATATATATATATATTATATATATATATATATATATATATATATATATATATATATATATATATATATATATATATATATATATATATATATATATATATATATATATATATATATATATTATATATATATATATATATATATATATATATATATATTATATATATATATATATATTATATATATATATATATATACATATATATATACATATATATATATATATATATATATATATATATATATATATATATATATATATTATATATATATATATATAATATATATATATATATATATATATATATATATTATATATATATATATATATATATATATATATAATATATATATACATATATATACATATACATATACATATATATATATATATATATATATATATATATATATATATATATATATATATATATATTATATATATATATATATATATATATATATATATATATATATATATATATATTATATATATATATATATATATATATATATTAATATATATATATATATATATATATTATATATATATATATATATATATATATATATATATATATATATATATATATATAATATATATATATATATATATATATATATTATATATATATATATATATATATATATATATATATATATATATATATATATATATATATATATATATATATATAATATATATATATATATAATATATATATATATATATATATATTTATATATATTTATATATTTATATATATATTTATATATATTTATATTTATTATATATTTATATATATATATATATATATATATATATATATATATATATATATATATATATATATATATATATATATATTATATATATATATATATATATATATATATATATATATATATATATATATTATATATATATATATATATATATATATATATATATATATATATATATATATATATATATATATATATATATATATATAGTATATATATTGTATATATATTGTATATATATTGTATATATATTGTATGTATATATATTGTTTGGTAATATATAAAGATATATTGTATGTATAACTATTGTAAAATAAATATTGTCTACCAGTTTGTAAAACACGTATAACTGTTGTAACACATAAATATTGTATGTAAAAGACCGTACTCCACCTCCACGTGGTGGTCCTGGAAACAGTCTGCAGCAGTGCAGTCTGGCTGAGCGAGTACGGATCGAAATGGTAAGGCAAACCTGGTCCCTAAAAAATGCCGTGCAGAAGTCGGATGTGTCGACCGAAAGGTGCAGATATCACAGCTTAGGCGCAAACAGACACAACGCAACCACCGTCGTTTTCAGGGCGAACGAGGAAGAAGAAGAAGAAGAAGTATGTAAAATAAATGTATGAACAAACAACACAATACCAGCACACAATACACAACAATTAACATACCTACTTATCTCCCCTTAGTAACCTACACGCCCGCCATTATTGAGCGGAGTATTTCTTTATATAAAAGTCATGCGCCACTGATGCGTGATGCCATATGATGATGGATGGTATCCGCATGTCTGGTTTTGTGTAGTGTGTAGATGTGTTCAGTCAAAACAATGTTCATACAACAATAACAGGGCAATCCACATAGGACGTCAGTAAACTCACGACGTATAAAGTCAATGAGTCTTGAAACAGCCGTTGACGTTTTTCTTCATTATTTATTGTGGACGCCACAGTGACAAAATGGTTACGCAAATGTGTAGGCACATCAAACAGTCATTATCACAGCAACATTCAATACAGCAATAGACGGTAGACAGCATTACAATGATGAGTCAGATGCATGTTATATTTCATAGTGCTGTAAATGTAGTCAGGTGGAAAACTCCATCCTTTTCTATAACAGCCAGGAGATAACCAGATGTATGAGATCAGTTCACTCTCCTTAGTTTGACTTCAGCAAGACAGACACGTCTGCCGAAGTATAAATAATGTCCTCAAAAATATCCTCTAGATAATAAAGGTTTTCCAAACCTAGTTCATTTAACAAAGTAGCAAGTAATGGTCCTTGGTACATGCATCAACCGATGCAGTACAATGCAGCGACATGTGAGCTGGGAAAGAACATCTCGTGACGACGACTTTCGGAGACAGGCTATGAATCGAAATCGCTCACGACCCAAAATCGATAGAGTTAATGAAAAAGTCAATTTACCTTGCTTTCATGAAATACACAGAAATATCACGCCCACCGGCATGTGCAAATACCCTAGAGGTATTATCTCGAATAAACGAAATATCCATAAGAGGACTACACATCCCTGACAGAACAAAAAATAGCGGAGATCCCCTCTTCAACGAGGCATCTCTTTCGCCATTCCAAATCGCTCACTCCACTAGTGGTGGGCGGAAACCGATCGACCAACAAGCAAGACAAGTCATGCGCAGTCCAGCGCAAAATGACCACAGCTCAAACTTAACTGCATTCGATACCAACGCGAGAAGACAAATGCTTACCGAGAAAAGTGACTATAAATTTCAAGCAGTTGTTGCCCTTGCGTTATAAAACAGATATTGAAATAAAACGATGTTGCGAGAATTTATCACGCAACATATCACCACCTCCTCCCGATAAAAAAAAAATGTGGAACATATTTTTTTTTTCCAATATCAAAGAGCATGCGATAAGCGGCTCAAAACGCACGAATTATGCGCTGACAATTAATTAAATTGCCAAACAATAGGCTAATTATAGAGTGTCTGGTGAGGATATACCTCAACAGAAAAATAAATATGTCTCAAAAAATATTCACATCGGGGAGGTGTCACCAACACACATCACGTTAGCATGTAAACACAATATACGTATGCAAGTTACTATAATCATCATTAAACAGCATACTCTAATATTGTCTTTAAAAATGGATGTACAAATCTGATAGGAAAATTTAAATAGTACATTCTTTGACATGTAATGACATAAGTACATAGTAAAGTTAAACTACATGACGATCCAGGACATATGCTCTGGTATTCCGAGGGTAAGTACACAATCTAGAACTCGTCATGCTTGAAACTAGTAAGGTAAGTCCTCAGCTCAACAATGACATTCTGAGAAAGTACAAGCAATATAATGCTAATTAATAACTAATATGCTTCATAAGGTACAATACATTATTAATAATTGTGGCTGTTTAGTAAACTAACGGCCCTTATATTAACTACTCAGTCCTCCTCTATCATCTTAAAAAACGAACAGAAGAAGATGACAACAAAGCACGATAGTGTGTACATATAAAGTAAGTACAGATGTGCTAATCTATTGTAGAAATATAGGTGTGTTATGACTCTGTAATATATAGAAATATAGGACAGAAGTATTAGTTGGAGTCATGTGGGCATCTAGACAAAATGTCAGCCATCACATTATCCGCACCACGGATAGCTCGTACCGTGAAGTGAAAAGGTTGAAGAGCTATAGCATATCGAGTGGATCTCGAACTCTTCAAATTCTTAGTCTGAATAGCTGTAAGAGCTTTCTGATCAGTCTCTAGAATGAAATGTGCGCCCAGGAGGAATCTTTGTAGCTTTAGAATTGACCAAACCATCGCTAACAACTCACGGTCTAAAACCGAGTAGTTCCTCTCTGCCGCATTTAGTTTTCTAGAAATGTACATAACAGGATGCAGAGTATTTGCATATTCTTGCATCAGTGCTGCTCCAATCCCAGTGGATGAAGCATCACTCCGAAGAACAAAAGTCCTATCAAGAGTAGGTAATCTTAAGATGGGAGGAGAAGAAAATATATTCTTGATTTGGTCTAGTGAAGATTGGCATTCTTCAGACCAACGGACCAGATTAGGCGAACCTTTCTTCAACAATGTTGATAGAGGTGCCATGATCGAAGATAAATTTGGAATAAATCTCCCATAAAATTGAATTAAACCTAAGAGACTCCTAACTTGTTTCTTCGTTTTAGGAACAGAGATGTTCAGTATTTTGGAAGTATTGTGGTCTTCTGTCTTCAAGAGACCATGACCAACACGATGACCCAGGAAAGAGATTTCACCAAAACCAACAAAAGCTTTAGAAGGTTTTGCTGTCAAATTATTCTCACGTAGAGTGGACAGTAAGTCATATAACCCTAAATAGTGATCTTCCCAGGTATCACTGAAGAGACAGATGTCATCTAAGTATGCGATGACATCCGAACGATGTGACAGAATTCGACGCATCATGCGAACGAAAGTGGCAGGGGCGTTCATGAGACCAAAAGGCATAACATTCCATTGAAATAGACCCCTAGGTGTAGAAAAAGCAGTAAGAGGTTTGGCATGCTCTGCTAAAGGCACTTGCCAATAACCTTTAGACAAGTCAAGTTTAGTGAAGAATCTAGAATTAGAAAGTCTAATCAGTAGATCTTCTAACAAAGGCATCGGTTCAGCGTCGAACTTTGTGACCTGATTCAATTTGCGATAATCAACGCAAATTCGTATGTTCTTATCCTTCTTCCGGACAATAACCATGGAAGAAGAATATGGTGAAGTCGATGGTTCAATTATATTTAATTGAATCATTTCATCCAATTCCTTTTCCACTTGCGACTGAAAGTGTATAGGAATAGGATACGGCCTAACCCTAATTGGATTATTGTCGGTAAGAATTATGTCATGTTCTATGACATCTGTGTGTCCAGGAATGTCAGTGAGAACATCCTGAAATGTTTGTAACATCGACGAGACTTGTCGATGTTCGTCACCAGAAAGATTAGGAGAAACAGAAACGTTTTTCCAAGATTCCGTGGAATGTAATGGAACCACTGGAAGGGGAAGGTTGACATCAGAGAAGGTAGCTTCCTCATCCTGAATGACAGACAGGGATGAATAATGACCGTGAGGTGCAGGAGCATCATCCGTTGCCTGGAAAATAGGCAGCAAATAGTCCGGACGTTCGTGAAATTCCGAAAGCATGTTTATGTGGAAAGTTTTATGCTTTCCATCAATATCGACCACATAGTCAACATCGGAAATCCGAGAGACTATTGCATACGGACCTTTCCATGCAATAAGAAGTCTATTTTCCCTACTGGGGAGTAGGACGAATGCTTTGTCACCTGGACAAAGTTGTCGTAGACATCTATTCTTGTTAGCAAACTGCCTTGCCTTCTCTTTAGCAATTTCTGATGAAGCAGTTGCTAGCTTACATGCCTCAATGATCTTTTGTCTAAGAGCAATGACATACTCATATGAGGATTGAGTTTCATCGCTAATATCATCGGCAGTGATGAGATCGTGTAATAAAGACATAGGGCCGCGTGGACGCGCGCCAAAGACAAGTTCGAAGGGAGAAAATCCTGTGTGTTCATTAGGGACTTCTCTATAGGCAAAGAGAGCCGCGGGTAAAACCCTGTCCCAATCTTGAGGATGATCTTCAGTTATCTTACCAAGCAAAGTCTTGAGCGTTCTATTCAGACGCTCAACTAACCCATTAGACATAGGATGGTAGATACTACTGAGAGATCGTTCAATATGTAAGGTAGACATTACCTGTGACATAGTGTCAGATATGAGTTGAGTGCCATGGTCTGACAATATTTCTCTGGGGAACCCCAAGCGAGAAAATATCAACCAAAGAGCATCTGCGATATCTGTAGTAGATATGCTCTTAAGAGGAATAGCCTCTGGCCAACGTGTGCACATATCGACACATGTAAGGATAAACTGATGTCCTCTGGCCGACTTGACCTTAAAAGGGCCAATAATATCTATGGCCATTTTCTGAAACGGCCGAATAGGAATGTCAGCAGCCTGGATAGGCGCAGCATGTCGTGGTCCTCTAGATTTGACCTCCTGACATACCTTGCATGATCGGCAGTAAATACGAATGTCCTTATTGACAAAAGGCCAAAAGAAAGCCGCAAGGACTCTCGACTTCGTACGGGCAAAACCCATATGTCCAGCACATTGCGAGTCATGAGCATGTTGTAATATTTGGACTCTCATGCTCTTGGGAACAAGAATTTGCGAATGTGCCGACGTAGTCGAATCTTGTACCATACGTACAAGTACGCCGTTTCTCATTGCAATCCAAGATTTTCTATTTGTATCCTGATTCGGATCACCTTTCTTCGCAAGAACGAAGAATTTTTTTAAAGAAGGATCTTCTTCTTGCAATTTTATGAAAGAGTCACGAGTGATTACTAAGTGACTATCTTGGCTATCAACTTCATTATCACTATTCAGTGAAGTTTCGGGTGTTTGTAGAGCTTGTGCTCTTGTAACTACTGCATTTGTAGCTTGCATGTTATTATCTTCCCAAGCAGCAATCTGCTGTGGGGTACACTCCCTAACTCCGTGAATACGACCAATAATAAGGTCCGCAATAGGATTAGGTAAGAGACAAGCATGCACATCTCCAGTAAAGAAAGGAGTGGCAATGCGAATTACAGCAGTAGGATATTTTTCTAGAGTGCCGCCAAATGTGACACATTTAATAACCCTTCCTGTAGCACAAGATGGATCTACAAGCGATTGTCTAACACCAATAGTGGTGCATCCGGAATCGAAAAGTAGTGAGACCGGAGTATCATTAACAAGACCCTTATGTAGAATTAAAGAACCCCTCCCGTCATGCGCAACAGCAGCAGGAAGAGCGGGAAGTGGGTGACCACAACTCAAAGTAGTTATGGTACCCGGTTCGAATAAAGTACTGCATTGGGGGCATTTGTTTGCTCTCTCAAAGTCAAAAGCAGAACTAGTGACAGCGTCAAAGTTTTTACTATCAACAACATGATTACAGGCTCCCTCAGTTTCCTGTTGTACAGCATTAGCCTGCTGATATCTCTTTTTTTTGTGTTGAGATCTACCCCGACTATTATTACCTCTGAAGTTATCAGAGTTATTATTATCTCTGCAGTTATTATTGTCTCTATTGTAATTGTTATCCTGGTTCGAATTCCAGTTTCCACGATTACTATCATGTTCACATTGATGCGAACATCTATTTGTTTGGTTCTGAGGTCTTCGGCAGGAATAACCTCTATTACCATATCCTCTTTTGAAATGCTTATAATTATTAGGGTGATAGTAACGACCACTATCAGGTTGTCTCCAATTCTTCGAAGAAGAATCACCATGAAATTGGTTTCCATGATTTTGACAGAAATTACCGCTACTCTTTCTATCAAAATTTTGTTGGGATCTACGAGCAAAGTTTTGACCATACGGAGCTGCCGAAGCAACTGGTAAACCTTCTTTCACCTTAGAGTTACCCATGGTTATGTGTGGGTGCGCAGTTACGTATTGGCAACAGAAATCTTCCATTTCTTTTATTGTTTTAGGTTTACGTTCATGAAGGAAAGCAAGGAAAGACTCATTGACAGACGACATGACTTTGTCTCTAAGTATTAAGTCCATAAGTCCTTCATAAGTTTTTTCCGTCTTAGATAGTTCAACCCATCGTGAGAAAGTAATGCGTATTCTTGCAATAAACTCGGAGAATTCAACTCCATTTTCAGGTAACATGTTTTTAAATTGTAGACGATAGCCGTCTTCGTTAAGCTGATATTTCTTTAACAAAGCGGCCCTGACAACCTCATAATTGTTCTTGTCAGGTTCATCCACCATATTTAATATACTTAGAGCTTTACCTGTCAGTATCCCTGATAACTGATAAACATATTTTGCTTTGTCTATGTTATGAGCTGTACATGCTTGTTCAAATCTGTCCAGATAGAACATTATGTCATCACTGGAAGGACTAAATGTTGGTAACTTAATCTTAAAAGTATCATTATTAGCCTTACCAGAAGATGAACCCTTGTTTGAATCATTACCATTACTCATGCTCGTCAATTTCAATTTTTCCAACTCTAAAGCTAAGAGTTTTTCTTCATGTTCCATTTTTGCTTTCCTCTCATCAGACTCTCTCTGTAACTTCCTTTCTTCAGCTTGAGCCTCATTTGAAGTCTTTCATTTTCAGCTTCTTTTTCAAGTCTTTTATTTTCAGCTTCTTTTTCAAGTCTTTTATTCTCAGCCTCTAGCTGTAGCTTTCTTTCCTCAGCTTCTGATTCCCTTTTTTGTTTTTCCATTTCCATTTGGAATCTCTTTTCATCCACCTGCATCTGCAGTTTCTTTTGTTCAGCTTCCATATGCAGTTTCTTTTGTTCAGCTTCCATTGCTTTATCATATCGAGCAGTTGCAAATTCTTCTAACTTATCACCAGTCTTCCCAAGCAATTTACCCTGCTCAATAAAGTGCTCAAATGTAGACATGTTGTCTAACATATGAGTCCAAAACCTGAAATAATTAACTAATTTATTTCAAACCTAAGTGTAACAAGTCTTAATTAAGCACTTGTATATTCACATCACATTATATTATCCCAGTCTCTGTGGGAAACAAGTCTCCAATCAAAGAACTTGTATATGAAATATCAGCACTCAATTCTTGATCATAAGTGCACTTCTCATTCAATAGTGCACGACACTATTCATCATTCATTTATCATCAGTGTAGTAGTAACAGTGCATTAGCATAGCCCATTAACTAATTACTATAACTGTAAACAATGACTATGTAAACACATGCAGAATGTAAACATTGAAAATGTAAACAATACAAACAATGTAAACAATAACAATGTAAACAATAACAAAGATCAGCAACAATACAAAAACTTTCGCAGAAATCAACTAAAAATAAAGCAGAAATTAATGAAATATCACAAAAAATGTGACGATATCTGCGATAGAATTAAACAAAATACATGACACCACAGTGTATAAACAAAAATGTTGTATGAAACTAAATTATAGACAAGAGTAGGCTAACAAATACAAACAAATCAAAACAAAACTAAAGAATGCGAAATAATAACGAAAACAATATTAAAACATGTCATCACAGCTAACATAAATAGCAACAGAAGTCGCTTAGCAAATTCCACTATCGGAAATTTGCAAACCCTACAGAAAACGCTCACAATAGACGACCTCTATGACGTGGCATAATCTAACGGAGACACCACCCAACCGAGAACCCGCTGAAATATAAACATATAAATATACAAATAACATATAGACATATAACATATAGAATGAGATGATACACAGAAGACTCAGCAGAAGTATAAGGGCACAGTTTACATACAAACAGGCCACTTAACTTATAGGCTTCCAATCGTAGAACAGCAGAAAAACGGATGTCAATCAACGTCCTAAAGAGCGAAGCTCCAACGATGATGGCACATCTGAACTGCTTCCACTGCTAACACGATGGTACAAGAGCTTCTGAAATACTGTGTGTTGAGTTGTTTCGGCACTTGACCTTCTAATCCAAAAGTAAGTTGATGGAAATCGGTACTTGGCCTTCTTCAGAAAACAACCCGTTTCAACCGGCACTTGACCTTCTCAAAAACGACAGCACTGGAACCTTGACAGCAGCAACTTGCTTGACTTGCGTAAAAGATAACAGCAGTCCGAGTTATCCGGCAACATGTAACAACGCCGGGTACTGTCAAATTCTTGTTTCCGTCAAAAAGTTGAAATTTTGACTTTTACCGGGCAACGCCGAGTACTTTGAAAATTTTGAAGATGTTGACTGTATTGAAGAATGTTAATTTCTTGAAGGATGCTGATGAATTCTTGTTGAAAATGAAGTGGGTAAGGGACCCCGTGTTTGCTAGTACCAGAATCAAACCAGCTTATGGCCACCAAATGATGCGTGATGCCATATGATGATGGATGGTATCCGCATGTCTGGTTTTGTGTAGTGTGTAGATGTGTTCAGTCAAAACAATGTTCATACAACAATAACAGGGCAATCCACATAGGACGTCAGTAAACTCACGACGTATAAAGTCAATGAGTCTTGAAACAGCCGTTGACGTTTTTCTTCATTATTTATTGTGGACGCCACAGTGACAAAATGGTTACGCAAATGTGTAGGCACATCAAACAGTCATTATCACAGCAACATTCAATACAGCAATAGACGGTAGACAGCATTACAATGATGAGTCAGATGCATGTTATATTTCATAGTGCTGTAAATGTAGTCAGGTGGAAAACTCCATCCTTTTCTATAACAGCCAGGAGATAACCAGATGTATGAGATCAGTTCACTCTCCTTAGTTTGACTTCAGCAAGACAGACACGTCTGCCGAAGTATAAATAATGTCCTCAAAAATATCCTCTAGATAATAAAGGTTTTCCAAACCTAGTTCATTTAACAAAGTAGCAAGTAATGGTCCTTGGTACATGCATCAACCGATGCAGTACAATGCAGCGACATGTGAGCTGGGAAAAACATCTCGTGACGACGACTTTCGGAGACAGGCTATGAATCGAAATCGCTCACGACCCAAAATCGATAGAGTTAATGAAAAAGTCAATTTACCTTGCTTTCATGAAATACACAGAAATATCACGCCTCCCGACATGTGGGAAAACACTAGAGGTATTATCTCGACTAAACGAAATATCCATAAGAGGACTACACATCCCTGACAGAACAAAAATAGCGGAGATCCCCTCTTCAACGAGGCATCTCTTTCGCCATTCCAAATCGCTCACTCCCACTAGTGGTGGGCGGAAACCGATCGACCAAACAACAAGACAAGTCATGCGCAGTCCAGCGCAAAAATGACCACAGCTCAAAAGTTAACTGCATTCGATACCAACGCGAGAAGACAAATGCTTACCGAGAAAAGTGACTATAAATTCCAAGCAGTTGTTGCCCTTGCGTTATAAAACAGACACTGAAATAAAACGATGTTGCGAGAATTTATCACGCAACAGCCACCTCTTGAATCGATTAGAGTATTTCCTTATATAAAAGTCATGCGCCACCCCCTGAATGATACCCGTTTTGCGCCTACTATACTACTAACGACATAGCAGAGATAAGCAAACTGATAGAATTAGCCATTGATGAAGCAGAGGTTCCTCCAAGTGGAGGGCCCAAATCCTTAATAGACACATCTGATGTATTACTAGAAGGAGAAAGTGTAAAGAATCTAATTGAGTACAACGAGGAATAAATTAACCAAGCTACAAAGGCTGAAACTGCGGAGTAGCATTTCCAAACTCAGCGTATTACGATCTTTGCGAAGAACGCACCATGGCCTTGTAAGCAATTAATAAAATGCGCTGAGCGATTTTAGTGTTAATCTGTAGTCTGATGTCGGCCACACCAGAGATTAATTAACATGGTTATCGAGTAATTATTATCTCAGCCTTTCCTTGCAAAGCAGGGAGGAACGGGTAACCAAAAAGACAGGACGACTTATCTCTGTTAGGAATGTAAGAATGTTTGAAAATACAAAATGTCTGCTGCATAGAAGAAAGAAATGTGTCGACACGGAAATATCAGGTAATCAGTACGTACAACAATTGAAAAAGAGTACTGCCGTAGTAGAGAAGAATTCGCCCCAATCCGTCCAGTGATAAATTCTACACCACAAAAGTAGAAGAGGTTTGTTTGTTTTATTTTAAGGACCATTTCAATGCACATGGTTAACTCTATCCGTGCTCCGATCTCCTCCCTTAAATCACACAAGGGGGATCTCAGCACAGCGCACAAACTCTAAAGCACCACGAGGATACCAATGTAAATTATGCCAGGGCGATTTTTAACTGCTGAAGAATTTTTAACGGGCGCAACTTGCAGACGGGACCTCCTATTTTTTCGCCCTTATCCGTGAAAGCTAGATATCTGATCTCACTACGCAGGGGATCAGGCGGAGTATGACATTATTAATTCTCAGTGGTTATGAAAATATTCCATCAAAACCATTCCCTGTACCTGGAACCGAACCCGGTACCTTTAGACTTAAGAGACGAACGCTATACCTCTTAGCCACTCCAGCCCCAGGGTAGAGGAGGAACGACCAAGAAAGAAAATGTGTGTAAAGGATTGTCGAAGTGCGCGTTCGAGCGCCGATGAAACATATTAGTGTGCACATCTGCGACAACAGGTTGGGAGTTCGTGTTTATTATCATTGAAAGTGACACAGCATATAAGTGTTCACTACTTTAGCATGTGCATAAACTCCATATCATTAAAAGTTTGTTTAATCTAAACATTGAGCACAAAAGAACATTTAAACAATTTAAAAAATGAACTATTGACAACAGATGAATCGTTCATGCCTTAAATAACTTTATATACTAAATTGATAAAATTAAACAAATAATGAAAATATGTTATTTAGTTTTATAGTTTTTATATAGTTAAGTTGTTTCCCTTGGCCAAAAAATGAGATGCCTTCCACTTACTTCTTTATCTCTGCTGCTTAATAAAATATCTCATGGTTATGTTTGTTTTTCCACTTATTTCCGAGATTTGACATCACGTCGCAACCTGACAAGAAGTGAGATCTCTCCATTGTAAGTGGGGTATATTGTGCAAAATTATATAACATTTTGACCACTGGGCTGTTATCTCTGTCATTTTTAATTGAGAAAGAGGGGGGGGGGGGGGGGGGGCGCACTCACTTTTGTATTAGCTATTAAGAAGTAAATTTATGTGAAAGACCGCTAGCTGGCTGTCTGGCCGTTATGTCGTAAGTTTATTCGAGTGTTTCTGCTTGTTCAATTCATATACTTATTTATTTATTGCAAAAGGGAAGATAACCAGACACAGGAGGCCTAAGCACACTTAAGTACCCTGCAGGCTCACATGACTGTAATAGCCCTTTACATATATTGCGTCAAAATGCCAGGAAAATGACAGCTAGAAAACCTTTCATCCAACCACCCTGGTGGATTGAGGATGTAGAAAAAGCATGGATAGAAATGAAAGAGCGACGAAAGAATGGACGAAAGCGCGAAAGAGAAGTACAATGAATAACGGAGCGGTTGAAGCCAAGGACCAAGTGTGGAAGGCCTTCGTGAGACAGGTGGGCACGGAAAAGACCTTACAGAAATTATGGTCCATACATCCACGAATGAATAGGAACAATATAAGCCAACGCATACCTAATATTCTGAGCTCCGCGGGAATGAGTCTGTAGACCGATGAAGATAAAGGACGTGCATTACTCAGTCGGTATATCACTCAGTCGGTATATCACTCAGTCGGTATATCACTCAGACGGATAAAGGTGATAAAGCTGCCCGTCAAGAGATTAAGAATCGTGTGCTGGAAAATGGATTCAGAGGCCAGATATATTTCGACCACATATCTGACGAAGACGTTATGTATACGTTAAAAACAAGTAGAAACACTTCTCCGGGTCCTGATGGTGTACAGTATCAACACATCAAAGAGCTTGATGACAGAGGCATTATGCATGTAGTGATGGATTTCAACACCAGTATACAGAATGCTGAGGTTCCGGAAGACTGGCTACATAGTTACCTACGGCCACTTCCTAAACCTAGTGAAAACCCTACACTGCTTAGCAGCTATCGAATCATCACCATGCAGAATGTCTAAGTAAATGTCTTGAGAAGAGAGTGGCGACACAATTAATGGACCACTTTGAAAATGAACACATCCTCCCTGACTCCCTGGGCAGTTATAGACCAATAAAAGTAACATGGGGTAACGCTGGAACATTTGCGAGCTTGCACAAAATGCGCGAATCTGATTGGACGCTATTTCTGTTATTCCAAGGTACATTGTTTACATTCCTCCGACAGTCCTTATCTTGTATATATTGCCGCTTTACTAACTAGCTTTATGCGAGAAGCAAAGTATGAACCTTCTAAAGTGAAACACAAGAACAAATAATAACATTAGTAATTCATTATGCCAACGACCAAGTCACAATAGATCTAGAACGATTGACACATGCATTGTTTGATAACACTTCTGCACTTTTGCTCGCTTCGATGCACGTTTAAAAAAAAAAAAAATTCAACATTGGAATATTGACGACGAAGGTGGTAGGTTCTGTTGGTTATTATGCACCTTTTAGATCACGTGATGTGTTCAGTACGTCTTTGACATCTTCTGGATAATTCAGTAGCTTGAGTGGCTAGTTTAACAATTTTTAGGTCACAATCATAGCTTTTCCGACACATGTGAGTTCACGTCAGTAGGTCTCGTATCTTATCTGCCACTTTTAAGTTGATACCAGTAAGTCCCGTGGCTTATATGATACCTTTTAATTAATCAGTACGTCACGCAGCGTATTTGGCACCTGGTAGTTCACATCAATAGGCCCCTTAGCTTATTTCACACCTTCAGTTCACATTAGAGATGGCTACTGTGTGTGTGTGTCGAAACAATACTTCGAAACAGCATAGAGTCCGAGAGATTCGACACACAGCCTGCTTGTCGTTTCGACACAGTTTCAGTTCCTGTCTGCCTCGCTGTTTTGCAGAGACACACTGTCTCACTGTCTCACCTTTCATGAGCATTTGTAAAATTTGAGTTAACCGTTCGGAACATTAGTATGGAATATCAAACATGTCATATTTTTCAGGGATGGGTTATGATGACTTGATTTTACAAGTGATATTATTTTTGCTGAGAAGTTATAGACACTGGAAATTGTGTCAGTGCTGCAGATGTCAATGTTTTAGGCACTATGTTCAAGTTGAAAGTGTACGTGTGTTCGTATAAATGTAATTTACACTTTATTAGCTCTGCTGATATCTGTGTACTCGGTGTGGATTTGAATCATTGTCTACCAACACTAGCATACTCTAGTTTGATATCATGTGTTATTATTACTGTTATTATTATTGTTGTTTTTAATTATTTTCACGTATACTGCAGCTATCATCATATCTCCGTTTTATTTCATCATAATGAAGACTTGTGTAAAAATATTGAATTGTGGTCACACGAAATACCATAGATTTTCACACACGCCAGTAGCGCGCAAGAAAAAAAAAGGAGATTGTCTTACACATTTCATGTATAGTAATGTATACTGTCTATTAGAGACTTCTTTCTCTCCGATACGGGCAAAAGTGCCGCTGTGCCGTTGTGTCGAAACAGTGTGTCGACACAGTTTAAATCGCTGAGCCGACTGTCTCGAAACAGCTTAGTGTGTCGATTTGCCCACCTCTAGTTCACATCAGTAGGTCCGGTAGCTAATTTCACGCCTTTTAGCTCGCATCTATAGGTCCCATAGCTTATTTGACATCAACTATATTCAGATCACAGGGTCTTTTATATTTTGAAATGCACCCTAATATAACCAACAGACCGTGTGTCTAAGTTGAACGGGGCGCACTTCGCTAAAACAAGGCAAAACTCCAAAATATTGTTTAAAATATTTGACACCTTTAGACATTAGTAGATTCTATAGCTTATTTGACACCTTCAGTTCACATCAATAGGTCTCGTAACTTATTTGACACCTTCAGTTCACGTCAGGAGGTCTCGTAGCTTATTTGACACCTGCAGTTCACGCCAGGAGGTCCCGTAGCTTATTTGACACCTTCAGTTCATGTCAGGAGGTCTCGTAGCTTATTCGACACCTTCAGTTTACATCAGTAGGTCTCGTAGCTTATTTGATACCTTTTAGTTCGCAACAGTAGGTCCTGTAACTTATTGACACCTTTGAGTTCACATCAGTTGGTCCCGTAACTTATTGACACATTTTAGTTCACATCAGTTGGTCCCGTAACTTGTTTGACACATTTAAGTTCACGTCAGTAAGTCCCGTAACTTATCGGACACATTTTAGTTCACACCAGTGGGTCACGTAGCTTGTTTGTCACCTTCTGCACCTGTATAAATAAACGCTCAGCCAATCGACACTATAACCTCATATTGGTATACCTCTGTGGTCATGCCCGAGAAATCACTAACCCTTCTATTTCCTTTTCTCACCAGGAAATCCCACGAACATTACGTGTAGACGACAGCATTAGTTCAAAAGACTGATAAATGTATCGTATATCTCAGTTAAATATAATTTAGGTCTCAACGTGAGAAAACAATCGATAAAACCTTTTTTGATCTACCCTATAGTATAGAAACTTCATCTTCATTATGTTTACCTTCAGGCAAGGCCGGATTAGGCTAGTGCGGGGCCTGTAGCATATGTTAAGAAAGGGGCCCTATATTTAAAAAAAAACAATAAAACAACACAAATATATTTGAACACATACATTTTTAATTTGCATAGTAATTATCATTATCAATTAATTTGTGCATGTAATCCTATAAACTTGCCACTCATGTTGCTGGCGTTGTCATAACTTTGACAACGGCAGTCTTTAATATCAATGTCATTTGCCTTTAAAATATTAAGTAGACTTTTAGTAAGCTGTTCAGATCTATGACCTTCCATATCCAAAAATGTCACAAATCTTTCAACTGGTCCAGATGGCAAAACATAGCGCAGAGTCAAAGTCAGCTGGTCCATATTAGATATATCTGGAGTAGAATCCAATGAAACGGAATAATACTTGTATTTCTTCACTTCACAGAGAATGTGATCCAGTATGATGGATCCAATCAGATTGATGAATTCCTCACACGTTGTTTTAGATAGATATGATGTATGTCCAAATCCTTTGTTTGCATGAGTACTTATATGCTCTGCCAGAAAAGGGTCAAACTTCGCCAGTAATTCCCGTTATAAGGGGACCCAACAATTTCATCACTGCCACGAAATGAAAGGCCTCGTTCTGCTAAAAACTTCACAACTTCAATTATTCGCTCTAGAAGTTTGTGCCAATACTTTTCTTGAATGTCCATTTGTTTCACAAGTTGGGAATCGACACGATCACCTTTGTTTTTGCGCATCAACAGTGAAATTAAAGCTTGTCTATGTGAGGAGCTTTCTTCATGTCCACGCAATAGATTGCTTGCATTTTTCCAGTCATTAAACCCTTCCACAGTAAACTTTGATTAACATTCTGAACTCATAAGCTTGCATGGGAAACAGAATAGGCGCCCTTTACTTTCTGAATAGCATAATCATTTTCTTACATGTTGCTTGTCTGTAAGTTTATGAATATGTGTAAAATAAGACTTCTGACAGTATCGAGTTTTCTTTTCAGTGTCATACAATCGCACGGATGAAAAAAGGCACTATCAACATGTTGACATTTTTCACTTCCCTTGGATATCCAATATTCACGCTCACAGTCATCTATATTGTTTGGCCAATCACCAATATCATTAGAGTACTTCTTCGTTTCACTTATTTTTTCACATTCAGACTCAGTGTATACTGGGTTTTGCTGTATGTTTTCTGCTGCACAGCCTGCACTAGTACTAGTTGTTCCTGTACTTCCAGCTTCAGCGGTTAGAGTACCGCCACCATGAACATCAAAATATTCTGTCAGTTTACGTGTTTTTGATATCACAAGTTGATCTCTTCTTTCTTTTTCTTCCTTCGCTTTACGTTTTTCACTTCCAGAAGCATAATTACGTCCAATATCGCTGTGTCTACTGCTCATTTTTTGAGTTTTCTAACCTCACAAATCAAGAAATTTTAATCAAGATCGAAAGAGAGTGCGAGCACGCCGTATTCCTCAATTAAAACAGGAAGTTTCCATTACCTAAATTCTAGATTTTATTGTTAATGCAAATTCATTTCACAAAGAACGAAACAAAATTAGAGGGGCAGTCGCCTAGAGCCAAAAAAGTGGCTTCCGTCCAAACATGACCAAATTTTCTACGCCACTTAAATGGCTTCCGTCCGCAATTAGTTAAGATAAAAATAATGAAGAGTCACACTAAGTCACCGTCTTATGCTCTTTCTCTCACAATTTCGTGACACCAAATGAAAAGGCGCTAAAGATGGCATAAATCACAAGATCATTGGTTTAACGCTCGTATTAGATGACCAAAAAAATATCTACATATTTATTGGTGCGGGGCCCCTAAAAGCGCGGGGCACGTAGCATATGCTACTTGTGCTACTACGTTAATCCGGCTCTGCCTTCAGGTTATAAGAAAGCCACCTAATGCGTCTTTGCCGGAACAAAGTCTACATGACCGATTTCTGTTATTGTATTTGTTTCTATTTGTTTAATGTCTTTGTGTTTGTAGTTATGTATTGTTATCCTTTAGGATGGAAACTCGGTCTTTGATGTTCACATCATTGTTGCAAGCAATTTAAACTGCCTTTTGACACTTTCAGGTGAAAACCATTTTAATACAGCCTTCAGTTTGTTTGTCCAGTTCGGAAACAAATACATGCCAGATATTTTATGGAGTTTTGGCACTGTGGAAATTATAAATAGAACAATAGCGCTTCTACAGAAAAGTTTTGTTAATGTTAATGTTAATATTAATGTTAATGTTAATGTTAATCAGAATCGACGTCATTGCACTCCGGGCAAACCCACAGGTGCTCAGTCTCCCTCAGAAAATTTCGGTATGAATTTTAATTGTTCCTGTTGCGCACTGGTTGTGTACACGGTGGATGCGTCCTCTCATACGTCCATCCCTTCTGGTCTTACATTTGATGCATAATTCCAGCAGTCTTAGCCTTGATGATTCATTGATTTCAGTGTCATTTTCTAATAGACGAACATGAACTGCCCTCAGTATTTCTACCTTCTCCATGGTCTATGCAACTTTTACGGGTGTTCTTGAAGCTAGTATGTCAGCTCTGTCATTGCCACGTACCCCGGCATGACCAGGGCAGTAGATCGATATCAGCAGTTCTTAAAGATTCGATGTTTCTATGGAGATTTTCCATTCATGTCGAAGCCACCCATTTTGGACCCCTCGAAGCATGAATTGTGAGTCTGATACAATAACTGCCTTTGTTAATAAAGTCTCAGACAGCCATCTTATGGCAGCAGTAACTGCCTCTACTTCCATTCTCATGCTGGAGGTTGTTATCATGTAAGCCCCGCTATGTTCAGCGACGGTTCTGCCCTTTACTCTAGCAGAGTATCCCCACCCTGATTTATTGCTACAGATTACAGACCCATCAGTGTACACAATAGCATCATCATCACCAGCATTATCATTTATAAGCTAATCAATTTCTAGCTCTGCTCTTCCATTGGCCCAAGTTCGCATTCTCTGCCAAGGCTGATGATGACTTGCTGATAGTTCATCCAGCTCTCATCTGACTTACTCTACTCCACTCCCTTGAATATATTTTCAACTGTGGTCACCTGTCTAATAGTCTCCTTTGCCTGCGCCGTCCATGACATCCCCCTCTTTATTCTCACTCCTTTGATGTCAGATATGTTCCCATGCAGGGGGTGCCTTTTGTTTGTGGTTACACGCATTTACGCTTTTACCTGGGTCATCGTATATCTGGATCTAATTGACAGCAGCCCAAGCATGTGACACTGATAAGTAGCTTTTGAGGCCATCACATGGATAAAGGCATTTCTTTGTTGTGATGTTCCTGCTTTCATAGGGTCATACTGGACACGTAGATGGAAGGTCAACTCGTTCCGACACAGTGCTGACATCGAGTGAGAATGTAGATGTAATATAACGCGAATGTGTGTGTATAGTTCTGTTGAGTTGACAAGTCACTCACTCAATCATAAGTAGAAGTCAATAAAGGCAGACTACTGATGACGTTTCATACATTTATTAATGGACGTACACTTCGACATCACGAGTACAGTCACTTGGACAGGTTGTCACACAAATCATCGTATACTTGAAAATGGGTGACAATATCAGATGTACATTCATGCAGTGATAAATATAATGGAACGATAGTAGACAAGCACTCAATATCCTGGTTGTCTATCGTCTCAAGCTCCAACTGACTAATCGCGTCAGTAAAGGGGGATACACAAACATCAACAATGCTTCACTGACAGAACCTTCTCTTGGCTAAGTTTCTTAAGCCGTACATTAATCAAGTGTTTATAGCAACAATGTTAAACCACAGTAGTGGGTTTTCATAATATGTAGATCTCTGTACCATCATCAGATAATAAGATCTTCTCTATTCTCCGACAATGATCCGCTTACAATGGCGGGAATCCAAGATGGCTCTCCTCCGTGAGCTTCGCTCACTCAGGATGAGAAGTTATGAAGCAGAATTACTTCATTATACATACGTAAATGTCCTCATTGGGCTTCTATACATTTCTGCTATCAATAAGGCTGGTTACATCAACTAATCTAGTGCTGCTAAATAACATGTCATGTTCATCTGTAATCAACAATCCTAGATGCACGATAATACGTCTCTCAGCTAGGCTTAGCAAAAAAGGTGCAGCAAAGAAGGGTATGGATTTACATGGCTTTAGGAAAACACATACAAGCGAATAACGCACGCCATTCCTAGGCGTTAATAATGGACATTAGGAGAATCTCTGATAACACAGTCATACAGAGAAACAATCTCCTTCGTAGAATAATTCACAGAGATCCATCTACAAAACTTTCTAATCGACCAGCCCATAGCAGCGACGACATGACGGCCTTCTCTCTCTGTCGACACAAAGAATCGACGCATGCGCAGAAAGGACCTTTCACCCCAGAGTTCAGCTCACAAAATAGTCCGACATTGAAATACAAAGATACAAAGATATAAGACCGAATCACCTTAAATAGACAAGAAATAAATATAAATTCGGGCCATGAACATTTTAAGCAAGACCAATCTGTTTCTGGCCATACCAGACGAAAAATGACGCAAATCTATTATTCATACGCCAGATTGTGACACAAGAACAGATAACCCATAGAACCGAATACAACATCGATCAATCAGGGTTCTGTCCCTTAGACCAAGAATCATTGATTCTCAAATAAATAGTTACACTTTGCATTTGCTTGCCTACCAACAGTAATCTGTGCGTCACACCAAAGAATATGTGCGCAACAGACACATCATCACAATAGGGATATCTCACGTGCAGCCCAAGACTATATCCATCCTTTCGTTTTGAATGCGTTCCAGTCGTTTACATTGTGACATTGACAGCGTGACTATTCCCAGGCCATACTCGACTACAGACAAGACCAGCTGATGATACAAGAAAAACAGTAGTCTCTGCTCCAGGTGCGCTGCAGCACGTCTGTATGATGTGATCACTGTGGGACTTATATGGTAGCCCAGGATCGAATGTTACTCCAAGGTATTTCAACTTATTCTGCCTTTCAATTTTCTGTCCACTGAGAGTAATGTCTGGAAGATCTGCTTTCAATATGGAATTATTCAAAGAGCACCAAAGCACACAGGCTTTGTTGGGATTGACTTTGGAGCTAGTTTCGTCGCACCATTTAGAAACTGCTTGCAGTGTCTCATGTATGCTTTTAACTATTTTATTTCTATCTGAACCAGTCCTGTAAATGAGCGAGTCATCGGCAACAGTCAATTTTCATCCCAAACCTGTTGGTTGGATTGAAGCTATTTTTGCTGTATAGATGTTAAACAGCACCGGTGATAATGGAGAACCCTGGGGTAATCCTGGGCAAATGTGCATTGGTTCTGATGTCCATGTTCCCAAGCGAAATGCAACTGATCTGTAAGTTAAAGCAGCTGCTATCCACCTTGTTAGTCATGGGTTTACACTACATTCCTTTACAGTCCATCAAGGTTGCAAAGTCAACACTGTTGTAAGCATGCTCTAGATCAATTGCCACAGTCACCTTTTTTTGTTTACCATAGAAACCCTCATATACATCGTACGCAAATGTTCCAGCGTTACCCCATGACACTTTTATTGGTCTATAATTGCCCATGGTATCAGGGAGGATGTGTGCATTTTCAAGGTGGTTCATTAATTGTCTCGCCACTATCTTCTCAAGTAATTTGCCGTAGACATTCTGTAATGTGATGATTCGATAGCTGCTAAGCAGTGTGTGGTCTTTCCCAGGTTTAGAAAGTGGCCGTAGGTAGCTATGTAGCCAGTCTTCCGGCATCTCAGCATTCTGTATACTGGTGTTAAAATCCATCACTACATTCGTTTTTTCACGTGTTTTACTTTAACAATCGATTGCTTAATAAAGTTTGAAATTGCCATTCTATTTTGGTGTTCGTCTCTATGACATGGCATCTGTATCTGAACTTCGTCTACTCCGTCAGCTCCCTCATAACCTACAACTATTTCTCTTTAAAGTAGGCGGTTCGTCTCAGGCTTTTTTCTCCACCACACAATTTCTCTTTCAAAGGGTTTAGTGAATGTCGTGTGGTTATTTGATTCTCTCCTCTCGTGGAGCTGACAATTGCCCAACCCGTCATTTCCATTCCTCCAGCTACTGTACCTTCATCGTTCTCATCGACTTCTTGTTGAATCACCAGAATAAGAGAGGTAGATCCAGTGACATGCCCATTCAGGCATATTGGGAAAATATTGTTAGGCCCATATCTTCTTGACCATACGGCACACTAGGGGTATTGGGGTCAGCATCAAGCCGGGCGCCTTTAACCTTCCCAGAGTTTCTCTGGTACCTTATTCATGAGGCTAAAAGAAGTAGAAAGAGATCAAAACACACATGGAGAAAGGAACTGGAGCCATAAGAGAGTAATAAACACGACATATAAAGACCGTTAACGAGTCACACATGGCAGGAAGATCTAGTATAAATTCATCAGCATTAAATCGTTCTGTTTGTATCCATCCCTGTCTATCCTTATATTCTGATATCCTGTTACCTTGAATCAACTCTACTGAGTTAGATTATCTATCTTAGATATGTTTCTTGAATGCAGGTCACATTGATATTTTCAGCTTGGAGTCTGGTTGCGAATACTCATGCCTTATTCAAGACTTGAAGGATGTTTAGCTTTATTGCTTAATTGATGTTTTGATCTACAGTAATTTCCTATTTCACTAACACTATAAGCTCCTCTGGTCAAAACAGGGTTATCATAAGCAGTCATCATTGTGCCTTGGGAAGCGGCATTCCTTCCGCCCGGCTGGACTCTTTAACGGGAATACTACATTTGTAATCGATATGTGGGATTTTTAAAAAAAATATTTATCCTGAAATGCACCATTGCTAATCATAGATGACACTTCTGTGATTTCGTGCCACTCTTTGCGTCTCATTGATTTGCTTCTGAAGGAAAATGTAAATGATCACAGGAGAATGAGAACCGCCGTCATGAAATGCAGCAGTAAGAGATCAATATAATTAAATTCCGCCATGTTTTGACGAATTACAATCGTGTTTTGTCTTACATATACTTCCCGCCAATCAAATCGGATTTAACATGGTGGCCTATTTCCCGTACAATGGTGGTTTCAAAACATGCCACTGTGCGATTATGATTTGGTGTTGTCTGACAGCACCACTCTAGTATTATGGCTATAATTTGTTAATTCCTAGACTATTTGCGTAACACTTAACATATTCTTTGTCAGCAAGTCCTAAGGAACCCAAATATATAAATTTAATGGAGCTAAGTGGCTGCGTTCAAAATATGCATTTTCTAGGATAGTCGTGTATTTTTTATTTCTTTTTTTTTGTTTAGAACCGCCACCTGTCCTGCCTTTTCGACTGTTTTGTCAGACTAATGTCAGGATTTCAGACATAAAACAGTAGAATGTCATGTTTCCTAATAAGAATTTTACAGGTTTTTAAACATAACTCTCGTATGGGTAGTGTTTTTTATCACTGTCCATCTGAAAAAAAGTTAGTGCTTCATGCCTTTCGCGTTGCGGGTGGCATTAATTTTAATCGCGAGACGCGTGTTAGTGTTGCATACGTCCTCCGTTCAGCCCTCTCTCTTTCTATCCTAAGTCCATCTGTCCTTTCGTTTATGTTAACGTAGTGTATAAAATGAAATTAATGGAATATTAATCTAGGTCATTACGCAGTGTGTCTATCTCAAGGTTTTCTTAGAAATACTGTACACGTTTTATTGTTAGAAAGGCGTGTATGCTGCTATAGGCTTTACTATCAACGTGGAAACGTTATAATTTGCAGACGAAGTAGAAAAAAGGAGGATTTTAGTACGCCATTGTGACAGCACTGTACTTTTACCATTTCTCTTTCCTTTTATTGAATTAATGCGTTAGGCTTTACATTTACCTGATAATTTATATATGTGGATTTAGAATGTTTCACGACAGTTGGCTTATATTGTTCCTATTCATTCGTCAATGTAAGGACCAGAATTTATGTAAGGTCTTTTCCGTGCTCACCTGTGTCACGAAGGCCTCCCACACTTGGTCCTTGGCTTTAACCCCTCCGTTATTCATCGTACTTCTCTTTCGTGCTTTCGTCCATTCTTTCGTCGCTCTTTCGTTTTCTATCTTTGCTTTTTTTACATCCTCAATCTACCAGGGTGGTTGGATGAAAGGTGTTCTAGCTGTCTTTCTTTGTCCTGGCATTTTGACGCAATATATGTAGAGGACTACTACAGTCACGTGAGCCTGCATGGGACTTAAAGTGTGTTTAGGCCTCTTCTGTCTGGTTACCCTCCCTTTTGCAATAAATTAAAAAGTAAATGGATTGAACAAGCAGAAACACTTGAATAAACTTACGTTGTAACGGCCAGACAGCCAGCTAGCGGTCTTTCACATACATTTACTTCTTAATATATAATACAAAAGTATTTGAAGAATTTTTAACGGGCGCAACTTGCAGACGGGACCTCTTTTTTTTTCGCCCTTTTCCGTGAAAGCTAGGTATGTGATCTGACTACGCAGGGGATCAATGGGAGTATGACATTATTAGTTCCCAGTGGTTATGAAAATATTACATCAAAACCATTCCCTTTACCTGGAACAGAACCCGGGATCTTTAGTCTTAGAGAAGATTGCTATACCTCTTAGCCACTCCAACCCCCGGGTAGAGGAGGAACGACCAAGAAAGAAAACGTGTTTAAAGAATTGTCGAAATGCGCATTTGAGCGCCGATGAAACATGTTGGTGTGCACATCTGCGATTGCAAATTTATTGTATTTAACGATTATCATTGAAAGTGACAGAGCATATAAGTGTTCACTACTTTAGCATGTGCATGAACTCCATACTATTAAAAGTTTGTTTACTGTAAACATGGAAAACAAAAGTACGTTTTAATAATTTAAGAAATAAACTATCAAAAAAAGATCAATCTTGTTTACCTTAGTAAACTTTATAAAATGAATTGATGAAATTAAATAAGTAATGAAAATATGTTATTTAGTTTTATAGTTTTAAATAGTTAAGTTGTTTCCCTTTGAAAAAATGTGGATGCCTTCCCCTAACTTCTTTATCTCTGCTGCTTAAAATATCACATGGTTATGTTTGTTTTTCCACTTATTTCCGAGATTCGACATCACGTCGCAACCTGACAAGAGGTGTGATCTCTGCGTTGTAAGTGGGGTATATTGTGCACATTTTTATAACATTTTGACCACTGGGCTGTTTGTTATCTCTGTTCTTTTTTTATTATTTGGGGGGGGGGGCGCCTTACTTTTGTATTAGCCATTAAGTACAAAATTGATGTGAAAGACCGCTAGTTGGCTGTCTGGCCGTTACGACGTAAGTTTATTCGAGTGTTTCTGCTTGTTCAATCCATTTACTTTTTTGTTTATTGCAAAAGGGAGGGTAACCAGACACGTAAAAGAAGTGTTAGTTTGTTTAGTCAATTTACGGTCAATTAGATCATTATCACTGCTCCACATGTCATTTAGGTAAGGTTGCTACATGTCTTCATATTTAATACATCTATATAATTTTCACTACAAATATCTAATGACGGTCGCCTGCAATGAAATGACCATAGTAGTGATAATACCGTCTGTAATACATGTAACAGAAACAACACACTTTAATTAATAACATGTCAATGTTGACGGGTTATTGCTAGTTTAAACATAGTTTCCCTGCTTTGTGACGTCTAGATTTGGGAAATGAAAACTATTCAAACAACACTATTGCATTCGTGGTCATGGCCTTCAGATATGCCTCAACCTGGGAAAGGATGGAATATGAAGCGCGTGCGCAAATGAAGTTGGAATGGGAGGTAGTAACAGTGAGGCATGGAGCGAAAGACAGGGGAGAGTGATTAAGAGAGAGAAAGAGAGAGAGAGAGAGAGAGAGAGAGAGAGAGAGAGAGAGAAAGAGAGAGAGAGAGAAAGAGAAAACGAGAAATTGATGATTGCTCAACGGAGAATAATAGTGGTTTTAATATGTTTATGGAAAAATGGCATATGTGACTGTGTGATAAACGAGCGCCATGTCTTATCGCTCTCTTGTCCACCATCTTCCGTCCTTGCATTTTCAACCACATTTCGCTCTTTCATTGCTGCTAAAGGTACTCTTTAAATCACCACTGAACTTTAATACGCTTTTGACTTTTTCTGACAACTGGCGTGATCGTGCCGACCCCCAGATTGCTTTGTGAGAAATCTGGTGAAACACACATGGGCATGGTACAACTTCTTTGATATCTCTTTACCCCTATAAATATTGTCAGAGTGTATTTTGATTATTGTTGAGGCAGCCGGCTGGAGAATACAGTTTAGCCTTGTCATGGGTAGTCCGCTGTTCAAACAGACGACATGTCAATACACTGGGGAAGAATGGACGAACGCAAAGAATATATCCGGACGAGGGTCATCAAAGGACCTTGACACGGACAATTTTTGTTTCAAGATGGTAGCCGACGGTAGAAGGATAGGAATCTTAGATACGAAACAAGGATAAAGGAAGCCGCAGGCAAGATAATGAAATAAAATTGACACGCAAAGCGAAAAACAGACAGAAAGCTTTGTGATAGTTAGAAGGCGGGTGATTTTGTTTGCATTAGCCGTTCCAATCAACAAACTCATGTTTGTCATGAAGCACTGCATCGACAGTTTGTGTCGAATAGCCCATTCCACTTTAGCCAGTGACACGCGCTGACAGGGGGCAAAAGAGATCCAAGGCTTTGGCGACCACATGGGCTCTTGACAATTGGTTTATGGTCGGAGTTATACGTCACTGGCCCAATGGATCCATATGGGACGTTTTAGAAATATGATGTAGCGTAAAGTTCCCTGGAGATGAGAACACAGTTTTCAAAAGCGTGGTGTAGAGAATATTGCAGAGCATAGCCTGCAATTAATTCAGTGTGGATAAAATAATTAATATCTGTTGTGTATTGTGTTCTTAGAGGAGTTTGCGAACGTGAAAAGGAGGTTAGTGAATCTTTTAAAAACTATTAAAATGTTTTCTTAGTCTTTAGTTAAGATCTCGTTTGCACTTAGCACCATAGCTAAATGTGCAGAAGACAGTTTTTAAATTAATCCTTCTCATAAATTATTAATTAAATCAATAGATTTTTCTCTAAGATGATTGGAGGTAATTGATAGTTCATATGTCACTTCATCTATGTTGTTAGATCATCCTGACAGATTTGCATGTGCACACACTCCAATGCGCAATAGACTTAACACTTATCAGGTACATCTCATGTCAGACATGATTACTAGAGAATTGAAAACATCATTTTTGAGAAGTAGTATAAAAGAAAGTCAACAATTGATATTAAGTGTGAAAACGAACGAAGACGTTTGTGTGCCTTCAGTCCAACAGAGATCTGAGTCTACCCCTTACGTGCTTGATGTCTAACCAGAAAGACGCTAGTGTACGTCTGGAAAAAAGAATTTGCCATTTAGGACATCCTTCACTTCCTAGGTTAAAAGGGACGCTTTCTCACCCACGATTAAGACAGTGGAGGCAGCATTTTTATTCACCTTTTATCAAGTGCTCACAAGTAGATTATATTCAAAATATCAAGTTCAACTCAAAAGAGTGCATGTTGAGAATTAAGATTCCATATTTACAAGTTGATTTACATATACAGCTAGCAAGCGTAACCCGTCATGGGTCGTAGGGGTGCCATGGTAGAAGCATCAGCAGACAGCGTCCTCCACTGCTCTCTATCCCCAGCAATGCGTACAATTGTAAAAAAAACCGTGTCCTGCCCATTCTTTGATGTTATCAGCCCAGGATTTTCTTTGCTTTCCTCTTCTCCGTTTACCTTTGACTGTTCCTTGGAGGATTGTTTTCGAAAGGGAGTCATGACGAGTTACATGCCCAAACCAGGAGAGCTTTCGACGTTTCACTACTGATAAAAGTGGTTCTTGGTGGCCTGTATAGGTGTTTATTTTCTCTCTAACATAGACATTTGTTTTGTGCTCTTTATAGCAAATACGCAAAATTCTTCTATAACATTTATACTCGAAAGCCTGAATCCTTCGCTCCGTATCTGCAGTGAGTGTCTAGCCCTCACACCCATACAAGAGAATAGATAATACAAGTGATTTCTATTATTTGATCTTCACAGGAAAACTGATGCTACTTTTCCAGATCACATTAAGCCTTGTCATGGCAGCTGAGGCCATCTCAAGTCTTGTCTTGATTTCTTTACTTGATCTTCCATCACTACATATAGTGGACCCGAGATATTTACAAATGACAAATTACAGGATTGATATCCTGGGTCTCTGCGAGACACGGCAGAAAAGCATAGAGAAGAGGAAATTGATCACAGGAGAAATAGTGTTGTCCTCAGGACATGATGAGGAATGAGCCCACCACAGTAAAGGGGTGGCTCTAATGCTGTCCCAGGAAGCACAGAAGGCACTTATAGAATGGGAAGCAATGGGACCCTGAATTATAACAGCAAGGTTTAAATCAGCCAAAAAGAAAGTAAATATAAACATCATCCAGTGTTATGCACCAACAAACGACAAAGAAGAGTCTGTGAAAGAAGACTTTTGCACCAGACTACAACATGTCTTGGACAATAAGAAAAGAAAGGACATCACAATTTTGATGGGGACCTAAATGTGACAATAGGAACAGACAACACTGGCTTTGAAGAAATCATGGGAAAGCAGGGAGTAGGTATGATGAACGAGAATGGGGAACTATAAGCAAACTTCTGTGCTTTAAATCAACTAGCTATAGGAGGAAGCATATTTTCACATAAAAGAATACATAAAGCAACATGGATATCACCAGACCACAGAACTGAGAATCAGATTGATCACATATGCATAAGTAAGAAGTTTAGGTCATCATTGCTTGATGTGAAAGTATGTAGAGGAGGAGATGTTGTATCAGACCACCATCTTCTGTTGGCTAAAACAAAATTAACACTCAAAAAATTTTCAACAGCATATAGCTATAGGCAACAGTATAATGTGGAATATCTAAGAAATCGGGAAATAAGAAAAAAAAATGTTCAATCACAGTATCCAACAAATACCAGGTACTCCAACAGCTGGAAGATGAAACAGATACGGAAGACCACTGGCAACAAGTAAAAAATAAATGGAATGAGACATGTGAAAAAGTACTGAGAGCAAGAGAACATCAGCACAAAGCATAGATAACTACAAAATCCATTAGTAAGATAGAAGACAGGAAAAACAAGAAAGCAGATTTAAACAGAAGCAAAACCAGAAGCTCCAAAGCCAAGGCTCATGAAGTGTACATAGAAGCAAACAAGGAAGAAAGAAGAAAAATCAAAATAGGCAAGATGAAATATACTGAAGCACATTAAAAACGCACCACTATTATATATACTGATGCCGAGAAGCTGGAAAAAAAAAGTGTGGGAATGGATTTTCTCCGTGTTTGTCATGAGGTAGAGAGCGAATGGCTGCTGGAATGGACAGTGCATGATTCAACCCACGGGTTTGTGTACAGACTACATGAAAACAATGAAAGTTGCACATGCAACACGATTCCCAACAGCTATGACCCTGAAAATGTAGACGCGTTGTGGCAGTATACTCGGTATAAAAAGGCCGTTGAGACAAAACACCCAGTACATGTGCTTGAAATGCCACGACTATCTGAAAACGACCTCCAACGAGCAATTGGTATGTTGGAGACCGGAATGAGCTCGCGGGCCTATCAAGGGAACACTTGAAGCCTTACTTTGGTCGCTGACAGACCAGAAGGCTGATGAGACGGTCGTCTCAGCAAGTAAATATGTGTCGGATTTAAAGGAAAGGTTGAAACTAGGATGGGACCTAGCAACGACTAACTTTAAGCGAGCACGCAAAAAGCACGCTAACCGATACAGGAAAGTCGCGAAAGAAAGAGAACTGGAAGCATGAGAGAAAGTTTTGGTGTTACTCCCTACCGGAAACAACCAACTGAGGATCGGATGGCAAGGGCCGTTTACCGTCCTGAAAAAGATTTCTAAGGATAACTACCAGATTTCTATTCAAGGAAAGGAAAAGGTTTTCCATTTAAATCTGTTAAAGAGATACTTGGAAAGACCAGTGCCGACCTCCGACCATCTCTTGACGATCGCCAAAACTGACGAAGATGACGATAGTGGCAGGGAAATTCCACTGCAATCACACGAAATCTTTTAAAAATGTCAGAAGCGGCGACGCTCTTTCAAGCGCGCATGGGAGACATTCCAGAGGAAGGAAACTTTGGGAGTAGACTTGAGTAGGAATTGGAGAGAGATGGAGGCGGGAAATGAGAGGGAAGAGGACAGACACCCTGAAGCTACGGATATAGGAAATTTATTTCCATAACGTAGACATGGAGTGATTCCATATCTTAAAGGGGGGACGTTCTGTCACATAGAGTTATGATCATTAAACTTTCTATTATTCTTCCTTTCTTCCACCCGTGTCCGCTATTTATTATCACTCTTTATTTTTTTCCTGTATTTTTGCATTCGTTCGTTTGCGAGAAATAATTTCTTTCCCATTCTCACTTTGCCGGTTTCGTTTTCTCATTTAGAAACGCAGTAGATGACATAACGTGTCAGTCTCTACAGAGACGGGAGAGCGTTAAAATGCATCCTATTGCATTAGATGTCAGTGGACGAAACTGTGACTTTCGCTTATCTCAGACATACGACCAGACTTATGTCTGCACTTTCAGCTGACATGCGCGGTTTCTTCGGCTGAGCGCTCAGGTAAGGCGCGATAACTGACATCTCTACGACGCAGTACAAGACAGTTGTCTGGAAATTCCACCTGACACGGCCCTCACTGTGGGCCATGGTCAGCGTGAGGTGCGAAAACTGCCTTGGCATTGGAGACGGGCGTCTGAGATTCGCAACTGACACGCGCCCTCTTGGTCAGTAGGTGGCAGTTACGATTGCGTTTAAGTGTTAAACGTAAGTGTTAAAGACGGAAAGGGGAGATTATTTCGTTTTGCGAAATAAACGTTCACCTCTTTGTCTGTTTGATAGATATTAACCGGAGTTTGAAATTAGATTTTCATTCTGACTCCTAAATGTTGCATTAGACAGATCGCTGTGCTAGATCAAATATCTGTGTTTTGGCGAAGTCTGAGTTTCTTGGCCAAATGGTCCGAGTTCTAGACTACCATTTGAGTGCAGTATTCTAGTTCATGGTTTAGTCTGTGTGGAGGTAAATATATTATATTTAATATCTAGTATTATGTGAAGTGTTTAAAGTGTTAAATCGCTTATTTCACTAGTTAGATTTTGTGCAGAGTGCTTAATTTATATAGTCTGTATTATTTTATAGTGACGAGTTACAGGGGAAAACAGAAATTATATTTCTAGCTTAAATTCAGTCGGCTATTAAGGAATTTAATTTTACTGCTAAATAATCAGACGAGAATATTTTTTCTAAACTAACCTATAAATGCTAGATGCATCATGAGTGTTGACGTGTTGACGGAAATACGTATGTATTCCTAATTCATGATGATGGATTATATATATATATATATATATATATATATATATATATATATATATATATATATATATATATATATATATATATATATATATATATATATATACTGAAGCACATTAAAAACGCACCACCTGTATAATCCAGGAACAGAGTGTGAAATGTAAATATAAGTGTGTACAAGTTTACATATTTGGAATCTTTATTCATTTTCCTATGAATCCATGCTGGTCATTAATTTGTACATTTGATTGTTATGAAATTCATTGCATTCTGTGCAGGCAAGGGAGAAAACCAAAAATACAAAAAAATGCACGTGCGTTATCCCGCTGGAGAAGCTGCAAGTCTGGATAAATTGTGAACGCAGGAGCAACCAGTGCATCCAGAACCTCATCTCGATATGTCACAGCATTAACATTTCCACGGAAGACGTGAAGAGGCAAGCGATGGTGAAAACTGAATCCTCCCCAAATGTGAATACTGCCACCTCGAAATCGGTTGACACAGCAATCTGCAAAGCGCTCTTCACACCGTCGCTAAATCCGCATACGTCCATCTGCAAAGGATATGTTGAATCTGTTCTCATCTGTGAATAGGACAGCATTCCACTGCAGTCTAGTCCATCTGATATGTTGCTCTGCCCATTGCAGGCGCTGCTAACGATGTCTGTGAGTCAAGTTTGGCCCAACATAAGGTCGTCTTGCAGTAAGGCCTGTATCTCTGAGTCGTCGTATGACTGTCATTCGAGAGACTTGCCCATGTCTACCCACTATTGCTCTTGCTGTTTGACTTGCCGGGAGAGTCAATTCTTTAGGTGACTCAGCACAATATGACGATCTTGCGCAGGGGTAGTAACTCGTGGTTGGCCACTCCGAACTCTATCCCGGGCACTGCCAGTGGTTCCGTAACGTTCATTGAGACGTACAATAGTGCTGTGGTGGCAATTCATCCTTTTGGCAATGGCCCGCGAGCTCATTCCGGTCTCCAACATACCAATGGCTTGTTGGCGGTCGTTTTCAGATAGTCGTGGCATTTCAAGCACATGTACTGGGTGTTTTGTCTCAACGGCCTTTTTATACCGAGTATACTGCCACAACGCGTACACATTTTCAGGGTCATAGCTGTTGAGAATCGTGTTGCACGTGTAACTTTCATCGTTTTCATGTAGTCTGTACACACACCCATGGGTTGAATCTTGCACTTTCCATTCCAGCAACCATTCGCTCTCTACCTCATGGCAAACACGGGGAAAATCCATTCCCACACTTTTTTTAGCCAGCTTCTCGGCATCAGTATATATAATAGTGGTGCGTTTATATATATATATAACTTATTTCACGGGAAAGTTTAAATGATAAGTCAAGCTGTACGCTTGCAGTTTAAAAATGTAAGTTATATTGAGTACATAATATGTAAAATATTTCATATGTGTTTTTCTTTATTCAGTGAATACTGGGTAACCCAAACTTTGCCAGCTTTTAGTAGAGACATACCTGTGAGAAACATAAACATTTTTATCTTTTAACCACGTGGGTTTACAAGTTAACACCTGTCTGACAGTGCGTGTCTCCCTAAATAGACAGAGTACAACTCTCATTAAGGGGTTTTATTAAAGACTAAATGTTTATACTGGGCCTTTGAGCCAGATCAGATTTCTGCACAGACTCTATGTACCCATTTAGCCGTTGTCGCAAGTAACATATTAACGTCAGTAACATTCCGACGGAGTTTCGACTAGTGGTGTGGTGACCAAATATAGTCCTTTCCTGTAAGTAGACACCGATCTGACATCCCTCAATTCTAGAAACCTAAGCTATTGACACTGTGTTCGTTGTTAATGTTTCGTGCCTGGACAATTTTAATGTGACCTAAACAGACATCCGAAAAATAAGAACACCCAAAAAATCGTTCCCGGAAGCAGAGAATTCATCCCGTCTTTTTGGAACTGGGGATTTCTTGGTCAAAGACTGCCTTTTGACGATTCTGTATGTGAGTGTCCTAAAAGAAATTGTGTTTTTCCAGAAGTGGCTATCAAAGCTGTGAGTATAAACATGTGCACGTGTGCTCGACTGAAGGAATAGAGTGAATGCAGGACGGAGTGATTTCTTTATTGTTGTAGTTGGGCACCCATTTGCGTCTTAACTTTCTGTATTGCAAGTATTGCTAATCATATTTCCCTTAAATTAGCGCAGAGATATCAAGTCTGTCCATACCTTTAAAAAAAGGGAAAATATTAGACATCATCATATGTATCACTGGCTCCTTCGGGCTATCATCTTTCTCCTAACGAGACTGTGGGCTAAACATCGAGGGAAGATCATAACGGTGGGTCTATTATTTCGTGTGGCAATTCCTTGATTTGTTATGACTATTTGTATATGCTTTGATGTAATTTCTATGTGTTGTGAAGAAATTTTAGATGATAATTAAAAATTTCTCTTGAAATTAATCAGCGTGTTGGTCAGCTCGTTCTAGAATATTTATATACTCATTTGTTATAGTTTTCCCACGTCCGTACGTCTAACTGTCGTCTTGTATGCGCGTGCGCGTGAGTGGTTAGAGATATATTAATATATATATATATATATATATATATATATATATATATATATATATATATGTGTGTGTGTGTGTGTGTGTGTGTGTGTGTGTGTGTGTGTTTAGACTGTCTGACTCCTCCAAAGCTGTCGTAGAAGATAGGTGAGAGAGAGAGAAGATTTCTCGATCTCAGAGACAGCCTCTTGATCACATTCTACCATCTCACTCGTGGAAATCTATTGCTATTACTACTTCTCACTGCGACTGTCACTTATTCTAATCTTTTCAGAAGGGACCAACCCAAGTCTTAATTCTCCTATCAAAAATCTACGACAAAAACACATCTGTCATATCTAGCTGGTGTATGGGTGTCGTGATAATTATTGCAAAGGAAATTGTTCTTTCGATAGTAACATCACCTAGTGCCAAGAATAAACAACTCTAGATATTTAGGGGACAGACAAAAATATCCCCACCTGGCTTTTCAGAGCATGCACATTCATTACCATAATACCCACCGTAAGTACTTCGGTCGGTCGGTCGGTCTGTCAGTCACATTTTGCACACCGTCATTTGCGCACTTTTTCTATTTTCGAGAGAGTTTATTAACTTTCAACCACAACTAATGGGGTGCAACTGTGGTTGAAAGTTAGACTTCTTCTTCCTCGTTCGTCCTGAAAAGGACGTTTGTTGCGATGTGTCCATTTACAGCGAAGCTGCGGTATTTGCGCCTTTCGGCCAACACATCCGATTTCCGCAAGGCATTTTTTGGACGTGGTTTGCCTTACCTCTTCGATCCCTACTTCTCAGCCAGACTGCAGTGATGCAGCCTGTTTCCAGGACCACCACGTGGAGGTGGAGTAGGGTCTTGTTCAGCCCTGGTTCGCTGACCCTGACGCAGGCAGTCAAGCTATGGGTCACTTACTGCATTCCTCACTGTTGATGCGTCTTGGGTCAAGAAAGTTAGACAATAATGGTATTGTTTCCCCTTATATGTACTCTCCCGAAAATAGAAAAAGTGCGCAAATGAAGGTGTACATGAAAAGCTTGATTATGGAAAGACACCAATAACACGATTGATAAACAGTACATGAACTGGAGTTTTGTCAAACTTCAAACTTTGTTCTCGGAGGTAGTAAGACGAACAGGGCAAGATTTTAAGAGATGCGTGAACAATTACGAGACATGTTATCATAAAAGAAATGTTAGTTTTTTAGTCAATTTACGGTCCAGTAGATCATTATCACTGCTCCACAAGTCATTTAGGTAAGGTTACTACATGTCTTCATATTTAATTCATCTATATAATTTTCACTACAAATATTTTATGTCGGTCGCCTGCAATGAAATGATCACAGTAGTGAAAGTACTGTCTGTAATACATGTAACAGAAACATCACACTATAATTAATAACATGCTAATGTTGACGGGTTTTTGCTAGTTTAATCATAGTTTCCCTGCTTTGTAACGTCTAGATTTGTGAAACGGAAACTATTCAAACAACTCTTTTGCTTTCGTGGGGATGGCCTTCAGATAAGCCCCAACCTGGGAAAGGATCGGAATATGAAGCGCGCGCGCAAATGAAGTTGGAATGGGAGAAGGCAACAGTGAGGCATGTGGCGAAAGACAGGGAGAGAGAGTGAGAGAGAGAGAGAAAGAGAGAGAGAGAAAGAGAGAGAGAGAGAGAGAGAGAGAGAGAAAGAGAGAGAGAGAGAGAAAGAGACTTGAAATTGACGATTGCTCAACGGAGAGAAATAGTATTTTTAATATATTTACGGAAAATTGGTATATGTGACAATGGGATAAACGAGCGCCAAGTCGATCGCTCTCTTTTCCATTATCTTCCGTCATTGCATTTTTAACCACAATTCGCTCTTTCATCGCTGCTAAAGTTATTCTTTTAATCACCACTGGACTTTAACACGCTTGTGACATTTCTGACAACTGGCGTGATCGTGCCGACCCCAGATTTCTTTGTGAGAAATCTGGTGAAACACACATGGACGTGGTACAACTTCTTTGGAGTAGTCCATGTGCAATAAAGATAATCCTTCAAACCAAACCAGACCAAGCAACTTCTTTGATATCTCTTTCCCCCTGTAAATATTGTCAGACATACCACCTTGGTATTTTGATTATTGTTGAAGGAGCCGGCTGGACAATAGAGTTTAGCATTTTCATGGGTAGTCCGCTGTTCAAACAGACGACATATCACCACATTGGGGAAGAATGGACGCACGCAAACAATATACTCCGGACCAGGGACATCAAAGGACCGTGACACAGACAATCTTTGTTTCCAGATGGTAGCTGACGGTAGAAGGATAGAAATCTTAGATACGAAACAAGGATAAAGGAAGCCGCAGGCAAGATAATGAAATAAAATTGACACGCAAAGCGAATACTGACATAAAGCTTTGTGATAGTTAGAAGGCGGGTGATTTTGTTTGCATTAGCCGGCCAATCAACAAACTCATGTTTGTCATGCAGCCCTGCATTGACAGTTTGCGTCGAATAGCTCATTCCACTTTAGCCATTGACACGCGCTGACAGGGGTAAAAGAGATCCAAGGCCTGGACGACCACATTGGCTCTTGGCAATTGGTATATGTGCGGAGTTATACGTCAACGGCCCAATGGATTCATCTGGGACGTTTCAGAAATATAATATAGCGTAATGTTCCCTGGAGATGAGTACAAAGTTTTCAAAAGTGTGTGTAGAGAATATCGCAAAGCATAGCCTGCAATTAATTCAGTGTGGATAAAATAATTAATATGTATTATGTATTGTGTTCTTACAGGAGTTTGCGAACGGGAAAAGGAGGTTAGTGAATCTTTTAAAAACTATTAAAATGTTTTCTTAGTCTTTAGTTAAGATCACTTTTGCATTTAACATTACAGCTAAATGTGCAGAAGACAGTTTTTTCAATTAATCCTTCTCTTAAATGATTAATCCAATCAAAAGATTTTCCTCTAAGATGATATGAGGTAATTGATAGTTCATACTTCATTGTTAGATCATCCATACAGATTTGCATGTGCACACACTCCAATGCACAATATCTTTAACACTTATCAGGTGTATCTCATGTCATACGTAATTACTAGAGAATTGAAATCATCATTTTAAGGAGTAGTATAAAAGAAAGTCAACCATTGATATTAAGTGTGAAAACTTACGAAGACTTTTATGTAGTATAAAAGAAAGTCAACCATTGATATTAAGTGTGAAAACTTACGAAGACTTTTGTGTGTATTCAGTCTAACAGAGATCTGAGTCTGTCATAAGAGGTTTTGATGTTACTAAACTATAGGCTATCCTGGACAAATAGGTGTATTAGAGGATACCAGGATAGTGCCAGATAAGAGACTGGACTTATAAGTAATACCCCCTTCTCTAAAAAAGAGCAAGGGTGTATAGACATCAAAGTGGGATCAAGCTATGTACGTTCTCAGAGAAGATGATGAGGTAGTGCTCTGAGTCCCTACTGCTACCTCTTAAGATCCGTAATTGATTTAGCTACGGGTCTAGGGGAAAGTATTTAATATAATTAATGATTAATTTCAAACAGTACGTCAACTTTAAAAAAAATTATTTAAGCAAGGCTGTATGCAATTTTATGTACAATTTAATTGTCCTGACCCTCAATCTTTTAGGTCAGGAATTCTCAAAATCAAGAAAATGTTATTTAGACATTAAAATAAATATTTTGGAAAATCTGTTCCATTTTTGTAAAGTGGTCACTGGAATAACTACACACACAGTTCCTTTTCATAATATTGATACTTCTGCTAGTACTACACTGTAATGTCTCTTGATTACTTTGGAAGGTCTGATACTTTCATCCTACAAAGGGTTGTAAGTTTTATTTGAATACTTTTTGGTGAATGGTTTGGACAAACTGACATTGCCATCCTAAAGGACTTAACATTAGAATGTTGCTGCTGCTGTTCTGTAAAACATTTGTCAGGATCACCAACTTTGTGACTCCTGACTGCGAAGATGGGGTCTGGCTCCAAGTGTATACGGAGCTTTCAACTCCCACACACTCTTCCTCTCAGGTGAATGCAGCCACGAGGTAATTTCGTGATATAACCTGGAATAGAAGGACAACCCATTCCATGTAGAAGTCTGCCTCAATCCATTCACCCCTAAACAATATTAAAACCTACCCTTGTCAGATATTTGTGCTCACAAGTTGCACAAGACCTTGAATTCCGTTGTCTACAATCAGTTTCATGTAATCATTCTTTCTCTGTTTAACTATCTTTAGTTGTTAAGAAATAAAATATCTTCGTTCGGTCAAAAACACAAAATAGGCATTGTTACCAATTAAAAAGATTTCTTTATCCTTACCCAAAAAAAAAGAAGCACTTTGATTGGTTGTTAAATTTGTACTAGGCTCTTAGATAATTTTGGTGGGCGGTAAATTTGACTGGGTTCTTAGACAATTTTCAAATACTATAGTTAATTTTAGATTCAAATATTTTAGCTAGTTTTTGAGCGGCGAATTTGAGCGTGGTGTCATACAGATTTAAAACTTTTACGACAGAGTCTTCCCGTTACGTGTTTGACGTCTTACCAGAAAGACGCTAGTGTACGTCTGGATAACATACTTTGACATTTAGGACATCCTTCACTTCCTTAGTTAAAAGGGACGCTTTCTCGCCCACGATTAAGACGGTAGACGCAGCATTTTCATTCACCTTTTATCAAGTGCTCACAAGTTGATTACATATTCAAAATATCAAGTTCAACTCTCGCACAAGAGCGCATTTTGAGAATCAAGATTCCATATTTACAAGTTGATTCGCATATACAGCTAGCAAGCTCAACTTAATCAAAATCATATTTTGTGAAGCAAGATTCCATATTTATGTGATGGTTGCCTACGCTAACGCTAGTAACCCACGTTAACGTAATAAATAAAGACAGAATAAATTACTAAATGCTTCAAAGAAATTGAAGCACTAAACTTTTTCTAACTGTGTTCCCTTAAGTTTTGGCGGGAGTTGCCCAGCAACGCTAAAAAGAGGACTACGTCACCTCATTTGCATGAGCTTATTTAAATTCGATGATAAGTAGGTAACGATAGTTGTAGCTAATGAAATAAGTCTTTACAATTTGTATAACCAGTGACAAATGCTCTAAGTCGGCAAGCCTCGCACCACTTATGAGATTAGTAAAAGAATATATTTTCTTAGTTAGTTGCATCTAGAGAGCCATAGCACAAGATACGTGATTTTATCTGATGATGTAGCAACCAGGCGCTCACCCAGACTGTCCGGCTCCGTCTTCGAGAATCTCAAGACATTTATTATACTGTGTTTTACAGTATATTGACAAGGGTTTTAACCTCATCGCCAAGAACAAGAATTTGTGTGAAATCGTATTTTTGACTTTTATACATAAGTAGACAGTCGTTCTGACTGCCTATCGATGCTGACTGTATAATTATTACTTTCAGCTAGAAAAGTTGTAGCTATGAACCAATGTAGCAGCGACATAGCAGAGATAAGCAAACTGATAGAATTAGCCATTGATGAAGTAGAGGCTCATCCAAGTGGAGCGCCCAAATCCTCAACAGACACTCCTGAAGTATTAGTAGATGGAGAAAGTGTAAAGAATCTAATTGATTACTACAAGGAATAAATTAACCAAGCTGCAAAGGCTGAAACTGCGGAGTAGCATTGCCAAACTGTCAATAATATTGAAAGATATACAGACAAAATTAGAGGAACTGAAGAAGATGATTTCGTTGATGTACCTTGATAATATACATGAAACTGTTCGTGTTCCTTCAAGTTGAATAAAGGTTTATATGATCTCTTGGCAGTTATAAACTATATAAGGTTTGCTGTTGTGTTTGGAATTACTGTTGGAGAATTAAAACGACATCATCACACACCTGTAAGCAAGGGTGAATTAAGAACCTGGAAATTATAAAGTCATTTAGGAAGTTAGCACCTCGGGCGATAGCCTGTACCAAGACCTAAATGATGACCAAGTAACAGAAGATGTCTGCCCATAAGGTGTCTCCCCGTAGTGGCTATCAAACTTGCAGCATATTTCGATCTTGGAGAAGAAAGCACCATGGCATTATCAGGATAACCAAAAAGACATGACGACTTATCTCTGTGAGGAGTGTAAGAATTTTTGAAAATACAAAATGTCTGCTACATAGCAGAAAGAAATGAGTCGACCCGGAAATTCCAGGTAATCAGTACGTACAACATTTGAAAATGAGTACTGCCGTAGTGGAAAAAAGATTGATAAGAGGTCGACCCAATCCGTCCTGTGACATATCCTACACCCCAAGGTAGAAGAGGTTTGTTTGTTATGTTGTAAGGACCATTTTCAATGCACACGGTCAACTCCATCAGTGCTCCGAACCCCTACCTTAGATCAAACAAGGAGGATCTCACCCCAGAGCACAAACTCTAAAGCACCACGAGGATCCCAATGTAAATTCTGCCAGAGCAGTGGCCGTATGGACTACTCTTTGCGATTTTCAACTGCCGAAGAATTTTTAACCGGCGCAACTTGCAGACGGGACCTCCTATTTTTTTCGACCTTATCAGTGAAGGCTAGGTATCTGATCTCACTACGCAGGGGATCAGAGGGAGTTTGAAATTATTAGTTCCCAGTGGTTATGAAAATATTCCATCAAAACCATTCCCTGTACCGGGAACAGAACCCGGTACCTTTAGACTTAGAGACGAACGCCATACCTCTTAGCCACTCCGGCCCCCAGGGTAGAGGAGGAACGACCAAGAAAGAAAATGTGTTTAAAGGATTGTCGAAGTGCGCTTTCGGGCGCCGATGAAACATGTTAGTGTGCACATCTGAAACTGCCAAATGTTGTTGTTGTTGTTGTTTTGATGAGTTGATGGGTGGAGAGCGGGCACTTAACAGCTGACCATTATTGACTCTTCTTGTTCCATCTTGGTCTACCCTGTTCAACCTGAAAGTTGGTTATAATTGGGGTATTTAGTGTCATTTTATTTACTAATTTTGTATTCAATTTAAATAACTATTGTCTTTTGCAGTTGCTGATTTTTATTTATATTAGTATTTGTCGATTTTATTTTCTCTTTTGTATTTTTTATAGATAACTATTGTCCTTTACTCTTGGTTTTAATTTGTATTAGTTCTTTTTGAGTAGTTACCCTGTTTTTAATACCTCGTTGTCTTTCCTTGTCCTATGAATAGTTAGTTTTTTTAAATGCTTTGTTAGTTCTTGCTGCTTAATTTCTATTTAGTTGGATGATTTTCCTGATGTGCTAACCTTATATGTTTTCCTTTGTTTTATGTATATATCTTTTAAGTATTGATTGGGCATCTCTTGGGGCATCTATACTTAAAACCTTATCACCTGTTAAGTTTATATTGTGATTTCTATAGTAAATTTTTAATTCAAGCCTTTGTTTTTATACTTTTTACAGTGGATCAGGTAGTGGTCTATGTCATTCTCTTCCTGACATTCTTGGCAGTGTGGTTCTGCTATCATAAAGTACGCTGCACCGAGACGGAGACGCCACAGTTTTTTGTTCGATGGTATCTTTAATTCTTCTCTGACCTGGCACGTCCTCGTTGGTTCTTTCAGCAGTGTGAACGCGTGTCTGCCTTTTCTACTTTTCTTCCATGTTGTCTTCCATTCCTCGTTTATAGTTATCTTTACTTGGCTCTTGATCTCCGACCTTCCCAGTCCTGCCCTTATATTGTTTTTACTTGTTCTTCCATTCTTGGCGTTCTGGTCTGCCATCTCGTTACCAGCAATACCTATGTGTGCTGGAACCCACACTAGCCTCACACTACATCCTCGGTTCCCTAGTGATGTATTAATTGCTAGAATTTCTTTCTTTATGTCTGGCCGGCTACATTTACCTGGGTGTTCTAGTGCTTGTAGTGATGATAGTGAGTCTGTAAATATCGTAACAGCTTCTGGTGGGTTATCTTCGATTATTTCTAAACTTTTAAGAATTGCTACCATCTCTGCGGTAAAAATCGAAGCCCCTTCAGTTACACTGAAGCTCTTTTTTATTCCCCATTGTGGTATTACAACTCCGGCACCTAGTTGCCCACTATCACCCTTGGATCCATCAGTGTAGACGGCCAGACTTTCTTTAGTTAGTTGATCTATGAACTTTCTACTTATCATTTTGGCTTCCTTATCTTCTATGTTTTGTTTGATCTTTTCAGTAAGTGAGTAGTCTATGATTGGTGTTTTTAGTTCCCAGGGTGGTATTTTGCTTCTGTATTTATTACTATTTTCTATTGTGTTTGATAGTTCTTTGAACTGCGTTAGGTCTTCTATAGTTCTCCACCCTGTTGGATATCTATCTTTATTTAAGGGGACGTCCCATACACTTGGTTGGTTTTTGACAAATGCTTTATGTGCTGGGTGGGTCACTTCTTGTGCTACTTTACTCCAATAATTTAATCTTAGTTCTTTCCGTCTTAGACCAAGGGGAGGTATGCCAAGAGCTACTTCTAGAGCTTCTACTGGTGTCGATATAAATGCACCTGCAATGGTTCTCATGGCTGCATTTTGAATCCTGTCCAGTTTTGCTTTGTTAGAAGCTGCAGCTGAATCATAGACTATGCTGGCATAATCCAGTTTCCCCCTGATGAAAGACTTGTAGAACATAAGCATTATTTTATTGCTGCCCCCCCCCCCCCCATCCATTACCTTTTACAATCCTTAGTATATTTAGGGGTCCCCTACAGCTTTCTACTAAATTGTCTATATGTTTATTATAATTTAGTTGTTTATCTAAAGTTATGCCCAGAAATCTTGTTGTTAAGGATGTACATATTTTCTGTCCTTTAATGGTTATATTGATTTTGTTATTTTTTTTAAAATTTCCTTTGCTGAAAATCATACCTACTGTTTTGTTTACATTAATTTGGAAGCCCCAACTTTTCATCCACTCTGAAACTTTGTCTATTTGATTTTGAAGTTTTTGGTAAACATGGTCCAAGTTTTTTCCAGATCGCCAAATGGCACAGTCATCTGCAAATTGTGATACTGCGTTCATTATGTCATTAAATTCATCTGCTAAATCATTTACAGCTATAATGAAAATTGAAGGAGAAATCACTGATCCCTGAGGAATCCCATTCTGTTGTTCATATATTTCTGACCTATCATTATTCACCTGTACAGAAAAATACCTGTCCTGTAAAATGTTTTCTAGATACCTATAGGTTTTACCAGTAATGCCAATCTTTTTCATTTTGTAAAGAGCTCCATCTCGCCAGCATTCATCATATGCTCTAGCTACATCTAGAAAGACTGCCACTGTTTTCTCTTTCCTCTTGAACCCTAGCTTTACATCATGTTCTAATCTTACAAGCTGGTCTACTGTACTTCTGTCTGCTCTAAACCCTGACTGGTTTGGGCTATATAACTGGTTTTTTTCTAGGTAGAATTTAACTCTTTTATTCACAACAGTTTCCAGTATTTTACCTAGTTGTGATGTTAAGGAGATAGGCCTATATGAACTTACATCATGGGCTTCCTTATTGGGTTTAAGGGTGGGTACTATCATAGCTACTTTCCATGCTTTTGGTATCTTTCCTAAGCTCCAGATTTTGTTATAGAGGGAAGTTATTTTGTTTATAGTTTTTTGGGGTACTTTCTAAAGGATTTCATAACTAAGTATATCATGCCCTGAGGCAGTGTTAGATTTCTCATTTATTGCACTAGTTACTTCTTCCTCTGTTATATCAGCATCTAAATAGTTTGTTTCATCTATCTGATCTGGTAGTTCTTTTGAAAACTGTATCCTAAGTCTTTCTCTTCTGTCATTTTCTTCCTGTCCAAGACTACTTTTTGCACTGACTTTATAGAAATACTCAGCAAGGGCATAAGCTTTTTCTTTATCTGTTTCTGCTGTCTTTGGTAGTTTTATTGTTGGCATTATTGTTTTCTTATTGTTCCCTTTGATTGCCTTAAGCTTTTTCTATACTTCTTTAATTTTGGTGCTAGGTTTAAGTGACTGACAAAACTCCTTCCAATTAGTTTCTTTGGCTTTAAATATTATTCTGTTAGATTCATTCCTAATATGTTTATACTCATCATAGTTTTCTTCTGTTCTGTTATTTCTATATTTTTGTAAGGCCCTTTTTCTTCTCTCATGAATTTCTGCACAGCTTTTATTGCACCAGGCAACTGGTTCTTTATTCCACTGAGTTTTTCTTTTCTTGTTAATGTTATTTTTTGGTTTCAGGTGCTGTGGCATATTTTTATTTGGTATATATTTTATTGCTATTTTAAGAATTTCATTGGTCAGTGTTTCTGCCCACAAGTCAGTATCATCTGTTTCCATGTCTTTATATTCCATCCCCTCCAGGTCTGATTGGAAGGCTTCCAGTTTGCTTTTTTATTGTTGAAAGTCGGTTTTTCTGGTTCTGGGTTTGGAATGACTTTTTCATGCATGGTTATTACATTGGGCAGATGATCTGAGTTTGTGTCTTGTAACACTTCCCAATTTACATTCGCTAGGTTGTTAGTTGCTATACTTATGTCTATTGCTGAGTCTGCCCTTTTAGCTTGTGGATTAATTCTAGTTGCAGTACCATCATTTAGTATTAGCAGATCGTTATTTTCTATGAAGTCAAGTAGGCACTTTCCTGCATTGTCTGCATGTTATCCACCCCAAACATAATGATGGGAATTAGAAAAGTATTATCATGGAAAGTGACAGAGCATATAAGTGTTCGCTACTTCAGCATGTGCATAAACTGTATATTATTAAAAGTTTGTTTATTCTAAACATGGAAAACAAAAAACCGTTATAAAAATTTTTAAAATAGAGCTTACAAAAACGGTTGAATTGTGTATGCCTTAAATAACTTTATATAATAAATTGATAAAATTAGAAAAATAATGAAAATATGTTATTTAGTTTTATAGTTTATATAAGTTAAGTTGTTTCCCTTTGAAAAAAAATTGGATGCCTTCCCTTAACATCTTTTTCTCTGCTGCTTAAAATATCACAAGGTTATGTTTGTTTTTCCACTAATTTCCGATATTCGACATCACGTCGCAACCTGACAAGAGGTGCAATCTCTCCGTTGTAAGTGGGGTATTTTGTGCACATTTTTATAACATTTTGACCACTGGGATGTTATCTCTGTCTTTTTTTTTAAATTGGGGGCAGGGGGCTCACTTTTGTATTAGCCATTAAGAAGTAAATTTATGTAAAAGACCTCTTGCAGGCTGTCGGGCCGTTACGTCGTAAGTTTATTCGAGTGTTTCTGCTTGTTCAATCCATATACTTATTTATTTATCGCAAAAGGGAGGGTAACCAGACACAGGAGGCCTAAAACACTTTAAGTACTCTGCAGCCTCACATGACTGTAATAGCCCTCTACATATATTGCGTCAAAATGCCAGGAAAAAGACTTCTAGAACACCTTTCATTCAACCACCATGGTGGATTGAGGATGTAGAAAAAGCATGGATAGAAAATGAAAGAGGGACGAAAGTATGGACGGAAGCACGAAAGATAAGTACAATGAATAACAGAGCGGTTGAAGCCAAGGACCAAGTGGTGAAGGCCTTCGTGACCACAGGTGGGCACGGAAAAGACCTTACAGAAACTCTGGTCCTTACATCGACGAATGAATAGAAACAATATAAGCCAACCCATACCTAATATTCTGAGCTCTGCGGGAATGAGTCTGTAGACCGATGAAGCAAAAGGACGTGCATTACTCAGTCGGTATATCACTCAGACGGATAAAGGTGATTATTGGGTGGTTCGTTCTCATAGTCAAGAGGTAGTTGTAAGCTAGTGTATGGTGTCACTGGTCTATGCTAGCTTAAAATACGCGAATGGTTTTCTCAATGAAAATATCTGAGAAGTGTTCTTAAGTTGAACTCCAACAAGCAATAGTCAATTCTCCAATTCAGGACTGCACGCAAGTCGTTGGTGAAAGTACATGTTATTTATTGACACGATACAGACGGGAATACACAAGACGATCATGGTTACAGATTACAGATGCAAATGTCATACTTTAAAGTTGCTGATCATACTCTTAAAATTCTTGAAAATTCTTCAACAATCAAGTCCTCTTCTAGCCAAGTGAGCTGAGGATTACTTCTGTTCTCCGCTAATATATATTTACGATGAAGTCCGTTGACCTTCTTCCAAGGACGTCTATCGTGGTAAACGGATTCATGTTCGAGGATCAATCTTCGATATCATACTCGTAAAATTCCCAGACTTTCTTCATACAATACTAATGTAGCATATATATAATCCAGATAAAGTTATACACGGCAATACAATCAGGTTAGAGTCTTCTGTTGACTAACCTCTCCCAAAATCCATGCCATGACTTTGGCATTGACGAAACGGCATATTAAAACATGAGAAGCATACAAAATCAATTAACTTCGTATCCTCGTAGGTATCCTCCCTCTACGGTAATTCAAACAAGGCAATCGACTCCGTTAGTCCATTCTAGGAATGACATACTACGATGGATTCCCGCTAGACCATAACTAGGAGCGGCCTGATACTTCAATTAAAATCAATAAACATTCAATATGAAATGGGGCGACACTTACATGATACTTCCACAATTGGCTTCGACATGAAGACCAATATCTATATCAATAGAACTAATGGCTTCCACCAACTTGCCACGAATACAAGAAAAATTCCACGGCCATAAACATGGTCCGTACTGCCCAGTTCAAAACATGACGTCACAATCCCTAAACTAGGTTACCCGTGCGCCCAAAGCAACTCACACTGCATTGTGCACGTCAGTGCGTGAATCAATCGAACGCACAAATAATATAACTATATTAAGACTGGTGCGTACATTTGGCAGGACCGAAGACTACCCCCTTAGGTAATAAATGTACGTAACAGCTCCCTTATTACCTCCCCTTAAAAAAATTAATTCTATTAATTTTTTTTTGAACTTAGTACCCGAGAGAGGTGAGTCAAAACTACCACAAGATATGAAATGCATAAAGTTATATCATATTAAGAAAAGAATATTAAACGAAATCAATATAACTAAATGATAGTATGCATTAAAGCACACATCCACGATCGACCTACTTTGGAACGATGTGGTAATATTCGAAGTAAAAACAAGTTGAAAATGAAAAATGAAAAAACCATAAAAAAAAGATGATAATAAAATTCAACTAAGTTTTCAAAAAAAAAAAAAAATTTGAAACATATGATTTTCAAAAATGAAAATGAACAGCAACACTGATGATAATCAATGACAAGAGAATCAATAAAACAGAAAAATTGAAAATGCAATGTGCAAAAATGAAGCAATGCAAAATTAAACACTTTAGGAATCAACACCCTTAACGTTTTCTAACACTAGTATGGTTGACTAGTGATCTAACAGTGAGATATCATAACTAAGACCCGTGAATGCAGGTATTACGTGACAACTAAGAAAGTTAGTATGTGTGTGATCCATAATCAATTAAATAGATTAAATTGAATTATTCTAATTTATATATATTTCTTAGTTACTAACAAATAACCATTTACTAATATATTCTAAGTAATTCCAATATCACTATCAATATGTCAATGTTCAGTTACAACTAGTTAGTAATCGACGAGACGATGTTCTCAATGTTCCATCCACGATAAAATATATTCTCGAACACGATATGTAGTGTAATACGTTCCACAGGAATAACAAATGTATATTTGTCGCTCTTAACAATGTTTCCATACTCATAAAAAGTTACTCTAATACCACTGTTCCCGTTTTAATAAAACGTTACTACACAAGAAGTAATGTTATAATCTATAAGTAAGTATATCATGAAAGTTATACTTATACGAATAATTCAGTTATATAAACAGTCTTTATAGATGTACAATCAATGATACTGTACAAAGTTATTCATGTTATCGGTGAGGATGTTTCAACATCTGGAAGTGGTTTAGTTTCGACAAGTTCGTTTGGGCATCTAGACAAACAGTCTGCGAACACATTCTTCACTCCAGGAATAGCTCGTATTTCAAAATTGAATGGTTGAAGCGCTATAGCGTAACGCGCTGACTTCGATGATTTAACATTCTTCGTGTTCAGTGCGGTAAGAGCTTTTTGGTCAGATTCCACCACAAAGTGTGAGCCGAGTAGGTAACGTTCCAGTTTTGTGATTGCCCACACCAATGCGAGGAGCTCCTTATCCAGAACGGAGTATTTGAGTTCGCTCTCCGTAAGTTTTCTGGACACGTACATCACCGGAAATAAGGTGCCGTTATATTCCTGCATCAAAACTGCAGCAATAGCGTAAGAACTTGCATCACTGCGAAGGATGAAAGTGAGATTTTTGTTAGGCAACCTCAAAAAAGGTTCATTTGAAAAAAATCGTTTTATATAGTCTAACGCCGTTTGGTGATCCTGCGACCACTTTATTACATTAGATGTGCCTTTCTTCAGTAGAGACGAAAAAGGTGCAGTTATAGTAGACAAATGAGGGATGAATTTTGAATAGAACTGTATTAGTCCTAAAAGCGACCTAACTTGTTTTTTTGTCTTAGGTGCCGAGATGTTTAAAATTTTAGAGACGTTACTGTCTTCTGTATACATGAAACCATGACCTATGCGGTGACCCAGAAATGAGATGTCATGAAAACCGACAAAAGCCTTTGAAGGTTTCGCTGTTAAGTTATAATCCCGTAAGGTAGAAAGTAAAGCTTTTAATCCATGAATATGTTCATCCCAAGAGTCACTGAAAAGACAGATGTCATCTATATAAGTAATGACATCGGGACGATGAGACAATATGCGGCGCATCATGCGTACAAAGGTAGCTGGCGCATTCATTAATCCGAATGGCATAAAATTCCATTGAAAAAGACCCCGTGGCGTCGAGAAAGCGGTGAATGGCTTTGCTTTAGGAGTGAGTGGCACTTGCCAATAGCCCTTTGAAAGGTCAAATTTCGAAAAGAATGTGGCATGAGATAATTTCTCCAATAAGTCGTCTAAAAGAGGTAACGGTTCCGCATCGAATTTTGTAACTTTGTTTAATTTCCTGTAATCTACGCAAAGACGTATATTGTTGTCCTTCTTCCTAATGATTACCATAGAAGAAGAATATGGTGATGAAGATGGTTCAATTATATTTAATTGAAGCATCTCATCCAATTCCTTATCAACCTTATCACGAAAGTGTAAAGGAATAGGATATGGGCGAACTCGAATAGGCGTATCGTCAGTCAGAATAATGTCATGTTGGATGACTGACGTATGACCTGGGATGTCAGTGAGAACATCCTCATACGAGTGTAGAATATTAGAGACTTGCTGACGTTGATCAGCCGAAAGAGTAGATGAGATTGTAACATCATTCCATTTCTCAGTGGAATGGAGTGGTACAACTGGTATTGGTAGTTGTACATCATCGAAAGAAGATTCTTCTTCTTGGATGACTGACAAACTAGAATAGTGTTGAATAGGAGGTGTAGGATCGTCAGTTGCCTGAAACACTGACTGTAGATAATCAGGACGTGAGTAATACTCCTTCAACATGTTAATGTGGAAGGTTTTATGTTTACCATTAACATCAACGATGTAGTCGACATCGGATATTCTTGAGATGATCCTGAAAGGACCTCTCCAGGTAATTAAAAGACGATTGTTATGCGCAGGGAGTAATACAAAAGCTTCGTCACCAGGAATAAGCTGGCGAAGACGTCTATACTTGTTTGCAAATAGACGAGCTTTTTCTTTGGCTTGTTCGGATGATGCAGTAGCTAGTCTACAAGCATCTATGATTCTCTTTCTCAGAGAGATCACATACTCATAAGAGGATTGAGTTTCCTCTTCAATATTCTCGTCAACCAATAAGTCGTGGATTAACGACATCGGACCGCGTGGTTGCATGCCAAAAACTAGCTGGAATGGAGAAAACCCCGTGGCTTGATTTTGTACTTCGCGATACGCGAACAGAGCAGCGGGTATGACCCGATCCCAGTCTTGGGGATGGTCTTGGGTCATCTTACCCAACAACTGCTTGAGTGTCCTATTGAGACGCTCAATTAACCCATTTGACATCGGATGATAAATAGAACTAAGAGATCTGTCTATACCTAATGTCTTCATAACTTGAGACATGGATTCAGAAATGAACTGAACCCCATGATCCGACAAGATTTTCCGTGGAAAACCAATGCGTGAGAAGATTAACATCAATGCCTCTGCTACACTGGCAGATGAAGTGTTCTTGAGAGGGATGGCCTCAGGCCAACGAGTGCACATATCAATGCACGTAAGGATATGCGTATGCCCTCTAGCAGATGGAAGCATCGGACCAATAATGTCTATGGCCATTTAATCAAATGGTCTAATCGGGATGTCCGCAGCTTGAATAGGAGCCGCATGAAATGGACCCCGTACCTTAACTTCCTGACATATCAAACAGGACCGACAATAGAGAGTGATGTCCCTATGGACGCCTGGCCAGTAGAATGCCGAAAGCACTCTGGATTTGGTACGCGAAAAACCCATATGGCCCGCACATTGCGAGTCATGCGCATGTCGTAATATACGAGATCTCATAGAGGATGGGACTAAGATCTGATAACATAATGATGAATTATTTTCCCGTATTACTCTAACCAAAATCCCATTTTTAAGTATAAAGTCATGTCTAGATTTTGCAAGTTTGTTGCTGGTATTCTTTTTGTTCACATACTGAAAATTTTTTTTTAATGAATCATCATTCTTTTGCAATGTTGCAAACAACTCCCGTGAAATAGGAGCATCATCATCACAAGTGGTATGAACTGTAGGTTCAATAGGTGTATCATGCGACATATTAGTAGCTTGCGCTCTAGTCACTACTGCATTTGCAATTTGAATATGTCGCTCTTCCCATTCAGCTATTTGCTGTGGTGTACACTCTTTAATACCATGTATGGGACCAAGTATTAAATCACAAATTGGATTCGGAAGGAGACATGCTTGGATCTTTCCTGAAAAAATGGTGTATTAAGGTCAATAATAGCAGTGGGAAATGTTTCAACGGTGCCACCAAAAGTCACACACTTGACAACCCTGCCCGTGGCACAACTTGGGTTGATCAGCGAAGTCCGGACGCCCACAGTGCTACAACCTGAGTCAAATAGGAGAGAGCATGAAATGTTGTCAACAAATCCCTTGTTAAACTTAAGAGAGCCCTGTCCCTGGTGTACTGACGCAGCAGTGGCCGTACAGACTGCAGGTAGACTAGGCAAGGTATGTCCGCAACGCAGCGTTGTGATCGCCTTAGGCTGGAAAAGAGTCGAGCATTCTGGACAGTCTTTCACCTGGGTACAATCAAGAGAACAAGACATAGCATTGTGAGTTTCAGCTACTTTACCCTGTTCAATGTTAGCCTGTGTATCAATTAAAGAGACATTAGAATGTCTACCCGTATTACTCGACGATCTATCTCTGCGACGCGATCGATTTTGATTATTTGCATTAAAATTGCCATAATTGTCGTTTCTGCTTGAGTTAAAATTTGGATGAGTCCGATAATTTGTATAATTAAAGTTATGATGTTCTTTAAAGTTTTTATTCCAAGAACCTTGTCTGTTTTGCGGACCCTGAGATCTTGATCTCCAGTTTTGTTTATTATAATGTCCTTGATTATTTTTAAAATTATTGTTACCAAAATCTCGCGATCTGTGAGCTTGGTTCCAAGAAACATTAAATGGAGCAGATTGTTGAAATTGCTTCCCTTTGTAAAAGTTATCATTGTTAAAATTGTAATTATTTCCCTTATTGACATACCTGTCAGCACTAAAGGAACGATTTCGTGAAAAAGTGTTTTGTTGTGCTGCAAAAGCAACAGGCAATTCATTCTTAATCTGTGCATTACTTAGATCCATGGTTGGGTGAGCAGTGCAAAAATTTTTTGCATGTTCTTCTCAATCTGTCATTGATAAAGGTTTCCGTTCGTGTAAAAATGCGAGAAATGTAGGATTTACAGACGATAGTACCTTATCGCGCATCAGTAAATCGAAGAGACCTTCATACGACTTTTCAATTTTGGATAATTCGATCCATCTTTCTAGGGTTAGTCGTATTTGTGACAGAAAATCACTGAAATTTCTGCTTGATTGCGGTAGCAATGTACGAAATCTTAATCGGTATTCATCTTCTGTCATTTGAAATTTCTTCAGAAGTGCGGCTCTAAGAGCATTATAATCATTCTTCTCATTAATACTGGTAGTATGATAAACTGCTAAAGCATCCCCAGTAAGTAACCTGGATAAATATGTGCAATACAGTGTTTTGTCCACGTTATAAGACCTACAAGTGGCCTCAAATCTATCTAGGAAAAATATTACGTTATCCGACGGGGGATTAAATTTAGGTAATTTAAGGTTAATTTCCTTAAAATGATCATGTCTGGATGAAGTTTGGCTTTCAAAAGTTCTTTGAGAATTAGCTTCCTGAGTTAACCTAAGTCTCTCATATTCTGACTCTGCTAATTTTAGTTCATGCTGTCGTTTTCTATCATTCTCTTCCATCTCAAGCTGAAGTCGTTTTGTGTTTTGTTCGGCTATTAATCTTCTTTCTTCCATTTCTTTTTGTTTATTTTCCATCTCAATTTTAAGTCTTTCTTCAGCCTCTCTTTGCTTCTGTTCTGCCTCTCGCTGAAATCGTTTCTCTTCTAATTCAGCGGCTAATCTCATTTTTTTCTCCTCTTCCTCAGCTATAAATTTCCTCTTCTTTTCATCCTCCTCAGCAGTTAATCTCATTTTTTTTCTCATTCTCCTCAGCAATTAATCTCATTTTTTTCTCATTTTCCTCAGATTCAATCCGTTTTTGATCTGCCTCAAATTGAAGTTTTTCTAGTCTTAAAGTTTCTAACTTTCTCTGTTCGGCTTCTATTTCTTGAGCTTTCCTATATTCTGCAAGTGCAAATGCTTTCGCTTCATCAGGAGCCATCTGAAGAGCTTTTGCTTGCTTAATGAAAGAATCTAGTGAATACATTATGCTTTATAAGTAGTCACAATACTCTTGATTTATAAAATGATAATTAATCAATGTAAATTAATTAACCTTGTTACTTTGCCAAGTGTACGTCGCTCCTGTTCTAGAACGGTATCTTTTGTTATCATATAGTTATGAAATATATCAATAATCAATATAGTAATTTATGTAATGAAATGTCATGTAAGCAACAACGTGAAAGACAATAGAAACATTACCGACAAGACACGATAATCAAAGACGAGTGAACACAATCGTAGAAATCAACCAAAATAGAAATGTGTAACTAAAATAGAATATCGTAAAAATTTACGATGATAACTACGACCAGATATTCAACAGAACAATTGACAACACAGTGTAAAAACATAGGTTTTGTAAAAAAACTGAACGACAGGCATAATACAAACAAAATTCATCATAAAACTAAATACGAGTAAAAATAACTACGAGAACAACAATTAAAACTTGACGGAACAGCTAAACAGATACTATCATAAGGAACAATTAGCGATCGGAACTTCGGCAAGATTTCTAGCCTTGAACCGGGATTATCGCTTAATTGAAACTTACAAGTTGAGCCCTACAGAACGTCTGACGAAGAGCCCGAATTGGCTTCGAGATGGATCTCGTTCGTCAGATCAACCTCCCTACCTCCCACGAAGAATGCACAACATATAACATATAACATGGAAAATATAAATATGGACATTAGTATAGAAGGCACATCTAAACGTAATAAAATGGATAACGAAAACACGTTATACTCATCTCGCGTGTGCCGGAAAATACAATGTGCCTCGTCTCCGTGGATGTACGTCTGAGGATAAATACTTCGCTCTGCGTATATAACACCAGCTCGCACGTAATAATGGCGAATAGGTGATCCCAAGGCAGTCAGTCACTGTACAACTTGACGTGGAGGTTGATTGATGACCTTGAACAATTGAGTTGATTTTGATTCATTATCACGCAAAGATCCAAATTTGAGATGATGTCGCCTTGAAAGTACAAATCTTCTTTTCAAACGATAATTTGATTGAGTACGTTCCTGTGAAATGAATTCCAGACCACACTGGCATACCATTTACTGTTGGGTGGTTCGTTCTCATAGTCAAGAGGTAGTTGTAAGCTAGTGTATGGTGTCACTGGTCTATGCTAGCTTAAAATACGCGAATGGTTTTCTCAATGAAAATATCTGAGAAGTGTTCTTAAGTTGAACTCCAACAAGCAATAGTCAATTCTCCAATTCAGGACTGCACGCAAGTCGTTGGTGAAAGTACATGTTATTTATTGACACGATACAGACGGGAATACACAAGACGATCATGGTTACAGATTACAGATGCAAATGTCATACTTTAAAGTTGCTGATCATACTCTTAAAATTCTTGAAAATTCTTCAACAATCAAGTCCTCTTCTAGCCAAGTGAGCTGAGGATTACTTCTGTTCTCCGCTAATATATATTTACGATGAAGTCCGTTGACCTTCTTCCAAGGACGTCTATCGTGGTAAACGGATTCATGTTCGAGGATCAATCTTTGTTATCATACTCGTAAAATTCCCAGACTTTCTTCATACAATACTAATGTAGCATATATATAATCCAGATAAAGTTATACACGGCAATACAATCAGGTTAGAGTCTTCTGTTGACTAACCTCTCCCAAAATCCATGCCATGACTTTGGCATTGACGAAACGGCATATTAAAACATGAGAAGCATAAAAAATCAATTAACTTCGTATCCTCGTAGGTATCCTTCCTCTACGGTAATTCAAACAAGGCAATCGACTCCGTTAGTCCATTCTAGGAATGACATACTACGATGGATTCCCGCTAGACCATAACTAGGAGCGGCCTGATACTTCAATTAAAATCAATAAACATTCAATATGAAATGGGGCGACACTTACATGATACTTCCACAATTGGCTTCGACATGAAGACCAATATCTATATCAATAGAACTAATGGCTTCCACCAACTTGCCACGAATACAAGAAAAATTCCACGGCCATAAACATGGTCCGTACTGCCCCGTTCAAAACATGACGTCACAATCCCTAAACTAGGTTACCCGTGCGTCCAAAGCAACTCACACTGCATTGTGCACGTCAGTGCGTGAATCAATCGAACGCACAAATAATATAACTATATTAAGACTGGTGCGTATATTTGGCAGGACCGAAGACTACCCCCTTAGGTAATAAATGTACGTAACAGTGATAAAGCTGCCCGTCAAGAGATTAAGAATCGTGTGCTGGAAAATGGTTTCAGAGGCCAGATATATTTCGACCTCATATCTGACGAAGACGTTATGTATACGTTCAAAACAAGTAGAAACACTGCTCCGGGTCCTGATGGTGTACAGTATCAACACATCAAAGAGCTTGATGACAGAGGCATTATGCATGTAGTGATGGATTTCAGCACCAGTATACAGAATGCTGAGGTGCCGGAAGACTGGCTACATAGAGTCGCCGTGAGGCATTATTCATGCTATGGTTAGAGTGAGATAAACAGTTAAGACAGCTCACAGGAAAAAAATAATGAAAGGAAAAAATAATTGTAACTGACAACAGCTCAAGGTACAGCTCACGTTTACTAAAAGTGAGTGATCATCTAGAGATGTAAATAGAATGTCCGGGAACAACAAAGCTCGACCAATAAATTTAATGAAAAAGAATTGAGTCAGCGAAACAGAGTGTGGCGAGAAAAATGCACAACGCTAAAATGACCAGAGTTCATTAGTCTTGAGTTGGTCATCAGTGTGTGATCAGGGCTGAGAAGATTTGCAGCTACTGTGCGGACAAGTTGTACCATCTGTGGTTTTACAGACAGAGTATTTTGTTTTATAAGTATACACATATGTCCAGCCACTTTCAGCTAGTGTTAATCTATCGGAAGATAGTTATTTTTGATTCTGTGGTTCACAGTGAGTGTTTATTTCTAAAGCAGATCTGCAATTATGTTGTCCTGTAAGTATTGGATTGTGAATACATTACGCACGAAATAGGTTCTTATTTACAGGAATGTTTAGTAAAAGCACAATTTGCCGGTCCGCTATGAGAACTGTACGACTATGTATAAAGAAACGGAAGGCAATGGATATTTGAAGGAAATTGTATATTATTGAGGATGAATATTTGAAGGAAGCTGTATATTATTAAGGAGCAACTTTAAGCTAAAAGGTTGATCTACAAGGACTTTAAGTGAAGATTGATCTAACTAGAAATAGTTACCACTTTATAAGAAACAGTGAGTGTCGACTGGCATATCAGAACCACAAATATGCTCTCTCATGTGTAAGTATTTGACAGTGAACATATATACAAGGTATATTGCATCAGATTGATTTTGTATTCTAGTAAAGGTTATAGAGGTAGTGTTGCGTGATAAATTCTCGCAACATCGTTTTATTTCAATATCTGTTTTATAACGCAAGGGCAACAACTGCTTGAAATTTATAGTCACTTTTCTCGGTAAGCATTTGTCTTCTCGCGTTGGTATCGAATGCAGTTAAGTTTGAGCTGTGGTCATTTTGCGCTGGACTGCGCATGACTTGTCTTGCTTGTTGGTCGATCGGTTTCCGCCCACGACTAGTGGAGTGAGCGATTTGGAATGGCGAAAGAGATGCCTCGTTGAAGAGGGGATCTCCGCTGTTTTTTGTTCTGTCAGGGATGTGTAGTCCTCTTATGGATATTTCGTTTATTCGGGATAATACCTCTAGTGTATTTGCACATGCCGGGAGGCGTGATATTTCTGTGTATTTCATGAAAGCAAGGTAAATTGACTTTTTCATTAACTCTATCGATTTTGGGTCGTGAGCGATTTCGATTCATAGCCTGTCTCCGAAAGTCGTCGTCACGAGATGTTCTTTCCCAGCTCACATGTCGCTGCATTGTACTGCATCGGTTGATGCATGTACCAAGGACCATTACTTGCTACTTTGTTAAATGAACTAGGTTTGGAAAACCTTGATTATCTAGAGGATATTTTTGAGGACATTATTTATACTTCGGCAGACGTGTCTGTCTTGCTGAAGTCAAACTAAGGAGAGTGAACTGATCTCATACATCTGGTTATCTCCTGGCTGTTATAGAAAAGGATGGAGTTTTCCACCTGACTACATTTACAGCACTATGAAATATAACATGCATCTGACTCATCATTGTAATGCTGTCTACCGTCTATTGCTGTATTGAATGTTGCTGTGATAATGACTGTTTGATGTGCCTACACATTTGCGTAACCATTTTGTCACTGTGGCGTCCACAATAAATAATGAAGAAAAACGTCAACGGCTGTTTCAAGACTCATTGACTTTATACGTCGTGAGTTTACTGACGTCCTATGTGGATTGCCCTGTTATTGTTGTATGAACATTGTTTTGACTGAACACATCTACACACTACACAAAACCAGACATGCGGATACCATCCATCATCATATGGCATCACGCATCATTTGGTGGCCAGTGTGATTATCTAGAGGATATTTTTGAGGACATTATTTATACTTCGGCAGACGTGTCTGTCTTGCTGAAGTCAAACTAAGGAGAGTGAACTGATCTCATACATCTGGTTATCTCCTGGCTGTTATAGAAAAGGATGGAGTTTTCCACCTGACTACATTTACAGCACTATGAAATATAACATGCATCTGACTCATCATTGTAATGCTGTCTACCGTCTATTGCTGTATTGAATGTTGCTGTGATAATGACTGTTTGATGTGCCTACACATTTGCGTAACCATTTTGTCACTGTGGCGTCCACAATAAATAATGAAGAAAAACGTCAACGGCTGTTTCAAGACTCATTGACTTTATACGTCGTGAGTTTACTGACGTCCTATGTGGATTGCCCTGTTATTGTTGTATGAACATTGTTTTGACTGAACACATCTACACACTACACAAAACCAGACATGCGGATACCATCCATCATCATATGGCATCACGCATCATTTGGTGGCCATAAGCTGGTTTGATTCTGGTACCAGCAAACACGGGGTCCCTTACCCACTTCATTTTCAACAAGAATTCATCAGCATCCTTCAAGAAATTAACATTCTTCAATACAGTCAACATCTTCAAAATTTTTAAAGTACTCGGCGTTGCCCGGTAAAAGTCAAAATTTCAACTTTTGACGGAAACAAGAATTTGACAGTACCCGGCGTTGTTACATATTGCCGGATAACTCGGACTGCTGTTATCTTTTACGCAAGTCAAGCAAGTTGCTGCTGTCAAGGTTCCAGTGCTGTCGTTTTTGAGAAGGTCAAGTGCCGGTTGAAACGGGTTGTTTTCTGAAGAAGGCCAAGTACCGATTTCCATCAACTTACTTTTGGATTAGAAGGTCAAGTGCCGAAACAACTCAACACACAGTATTTCAGAAGCTCTTGTACCATCGTGTTAGCAGTGGAAGCAGTTCAGATGTGCCATCATCGTTGGAGCTTCGCTCTTTAGGACGTTGATTGACATCCGTTTTTCTGCTGTTCGACGATTGGAAGCCTATAAGTTAAGTGGCCTGTTTGTATGTAAACTGTGCCCTTATACTTCTGCTGAGTCTTCTGTGTATCATCTCATTCTATATGTTATATGTTTATATGTTATTCGTATATTTATATGTTTATATTTCAGCGGGTTCTCGGTTGGGTGGTGTCTCCGTTAGATTATGCCACGTCATAGAGGTCGTCTATTGTGAGCGTTTTCTGTAAGGTTTGCAAATTTCCGATACTGGAATTTGCTAAGCGACTTCTGTTGCTATTTATGTTAGCTGTGATGACATGTTTTAATATTGTTTTCGTTATTATTTCGCATTCTTTAGTTTTGTTTTGATTTGTTTGTATTTGTTAGCCTACTCTTGTCTATAATTTAATGTCATTTATCGGTGCAGAGTTGAGAGAGATGGCTGAGCATCACAATCCCCCCTGTGTTGCAGCATGATGAGAACCCAGAATTGCACACTGAGCTTGGGGGGAATCACTTGGGCACCAGACTTAATACTGGCTCTTGACTGGATTACCGCATGCAGGAGATTTCTACAATGGGGGGTTGGCAGGTGGTGGGTATCTGGAAGTGGCTCTGTGCAGGACGTGAGGATTCCTTGGGTGAGCCCAGAACCAGAGCACAGCATTGTGCAAGCTCTGCATAGTTGGAGAGCCCCCTGGATGACGGGGAATGCACAGTGTGCTACCCCACCTGTCCCCAACTGCTAACTTAGAACCAGAAGTGGGGTCCTCTGTATGCGTGCCAGGCCAGGATAAAATGCCTGGGAAAGAGACTGGAGCTCAGAACTCCCTAACTCAAAGTTGCAGGATGGCAGGAAAGACAGGGCTATTTTGAAGATAATGCAACCATATTTTCACCATACGAGCTCGGACGCCGCCTCGGTAAACAAGGTCCGCGCAGAGCAGTGACACCCCCAGGCTGCTTGCGAATAGTCTACTACTGGGAACATAAACAGATTAGGGATGAGCCCACTCTCCCGTTGAACAGGTGCTAAAGTCATAGATACTGGGCCAGAAGGCGCACCGGAAACCACAGTATCACGCAACTCGCTTTTTTTTTCTATGGAGAGTACACCGTCAAATAAATCTCGTACTGGTGCTCGCCCTGTGGAGCTCCACCAGGCAGGTGCAGTGCCGGGCTCTGAGCCTCGACAGAGCCCACCCTCAGCTACTGGAGGACCCTCTAGACCGTCTTGTGGAGTCAGCAGACGGCGGAGGAGAATTACTGACCAAAACAAAACAGAAAAAGAGAAACCCAGAGTGCCACTTGTCATGATGCACTGGAATGCAGAGGGAGTGAACAGCAAGCAGGCTGGATACAGCAAAAAGACAGAGCTGGAAAACATCTTGTATGAGAAGCAAGTCAGTGTTTGCTGTATCCAAGAGACTCACTTGAAAGCAGATCAAACCTTTAAAATAAGGGGATATCAATGCTTCAGATCCGACAGAAAAGATAGACGAAAAGGAGGAGTACTTACTCTTGTAAGGAATAACATTCCTGCACACGAAAGGAAAACCTTCATGGATGGAGCAGAATATCAGCTGTTGCAGATAAAGGTAGACAAGATGGAAATAGAACTCCTGAACTATTACTGTCCGAACAACAAACCCCTGAGTCTCAGCTCTATACAGGTACCAGCCACCAACTTTATAGCAGTTGGAGACTTTAATAGCCACTCCCAGAGCTGGGGCTATAACCATCTGGATCACAGAGGTGAAGAGGTTGAAACTTGGCAAGATGATCACTCCCTAATCCTAGTCAATAATGCCACAGATACTCCTACCTTCTACTCCAGAGGATGGCACACAACTTCAACACCAGATCTTGCCTTCTCCACACCAGATATAGCTGGATCTATTAGTAGAGAAGTAGGAGACCAACTAGGGGGAAGCGACCATCGCCCAATCTTTCTTACTGTCCAGAGTGCAACTCTCAGTACAGGCCCAGCCATTACAAGATGGAACTACAAAAAAGCCAACTGGGGTTTATTCAGGCATCAGGTGAACACGCTGCTGTCTACCCTCAAGGTACAGAACAGAGACATTAATGAAGTGGTAAAAGACTTCAACAGATGCATACTACAAGCTGCAAAAGAAACCATTCCCAAAGGATGCCGGCGTAACTACATACCATACTGATCCAGCACACTCCAAGAACGTCAGGAAGCCATGGACAGGGCTAGAAAGGACGCAGAGTCTCAGCCTTCACTTGAAACTCACAACAAATGGAAAAAGGCTGTAGCAGAGTTTCAGAGAACAAAGCTAGAAGAAAAACGGAAAAGCTGGAGAACTAAAACGGCATCGCTGAACCTTGAGAAAGACGGCAGGAAACTTTGGAGATTAGTCAAGTCTCTAAATGAAGAGCGTTCCTCACCTAGGCAGACTATCACATTGGATGAAGGTGGCAAACTTTTCAGAGGAAAACAAGCTGCAGACTTGTTTGCTAGAAGATACAGTTCAGAAAGCAACTTACCCATTAACATAGATCATCAGAGAGAGATAAGAAAAGAAATACTGGCAACCATGGGACAGACAGATACTCCTGCCCCAATGAGGGAACCCATCACACTAGGAGAACTACAGAAGGCTATTTCCAAGCTTAAGTTTCAAAAGTCACCCGGCCCAGACAAAATCAGCAACGAAATGCTAGTAAATCTGAGCTCAGCAGCAAAGACAAAACTGCTTGAGATATTCAACCACAGCTGGTTGAAAGGAACGGTACCCCAAGTATGGAGAGAAGCCATCACAATACCCATACTAAAGAAAGGGAAATGTAAGACGGAGGCTGCAAGTTACCGGCCAATCAGTCTCACAAGCTGTGTTGGGAAGACTATGGAGCGAATAGTCAACCACAGATTGAAATGGTATTTAGAGTCTGAGCAGATCCTGGTGCCGGAACAAGCTGGATTTAGAGAATGCTACAGTATAGAAGACCAAGTTACTTACTTGTCTCAAGCAATAGAAGATGCCTTCCAGGAGAAGAAAAAGGTCCTAACGATCTGGGTCGACTTCAAGCAGGCCTTTGACAAGGTGTGGAAAGATGGCCTCATTGCAAAACTTAGGAGAAGTGGAATCCAAGGCAACATGATGAAATGGATCCAGTCATACTTGCATAACAGGAGAACTAGAGTCACTCTTGACGGTCTGCAGAGCAGAAAAGTGTTGCTCCATCAGGGGGTACCTCAAGGAGGAGTAATTTCCCCAACACTCTTCCTTGTTTACATCAATGACCTGGTGAAAGATCTCCCTGCAGGAGTTAAAGCTGCCTTATATGCAGATGACCTAGTACTCTGGTGCGCTGATGAAAATGTCACCACAGCAAATTATAGAATGCAGCGGGCAGCAGACATGCTAGTGTCATGGGCAGAGAAATGGCTTATCACAATAAACACAGACAAAACCTCCACAACACTGTTCTCCCTCGCCCCCAAGGACAAATCAGCTAACATACACCTAGGGACAACCGTGATCAAGGAAGAAAGCTACCCCACCTATCTTGGGGTGACATTTGACCAAAGGCTTACATGGAATAAGCATATTGAAAACGCAGAAGGAAAGGCCCGAAGACGACTAGGCATACTCAGAAAATTAGCAGGTACCAACTGGGGAGCAAATGAACGAAATCTAAAGAAGATTTATAATGGAGTAATAAGACCACACTTAGAGTTTAGCTCAGCAGCATGGTCATCAGCTGCTAACTCACATCTGCAGTCTTTGGACAAGGTGCAAAATCAAGCTCTCAGGCTCATTACAGGAGCCATGAAAACTACACCAATAACAGAGATGCAGAAGGTTGCTGGATTACAGACATTGTCCCATAGAAGAGACACAAAAACCATGATCCAGATGGAAAAGTACAACAGTATGCCAATGCACCCAATGAAGGCAAGACTAGATGATCTGGCATTGGGACGTCTAAAGCGTAGCAGCTTTGTGCATCGGGGGAAAAGACTTATAAGACAGCATCAAGAAGACCTATCCATGAAGACAACACCACTGAAGCCCACCCTATACCCTGTACCATGGGAGCAGGCCAGCAGTGCCCTCCAAATTAATACATCAGTCAGTGGTCTCACAAGTGGATGTGAGTATAATGATCTGCAAAAACGAACTGCTACATTGAGTATGATCCAAGAAAGCTATCCCGATCAATCATGGATACATGCCTATACAGATGGATCAGCAACTAATGCTGTTAGGAATGGAGGTGCCGGTATCTTTATCTCATATCCTGACAACCACTATGAGACTAGGCACATTCCCACTGGTAAATTCTGTTCCAACTATACAGCTGAGGTTCAAGCTCTAGAGCAAGCTGCAAATATGATTTATAACACCAACTCTGACTGCCACCAGGTAGTCATCCTCACAGATGCACTGTCTGTCCTGCAAGCTCTCAAGGGTGGTAAACTCCCGCATCTGAGAAATGAACTAAACAAGGTAGCTGCCAAAAAGAGAACCATACTTCAGTGGGTACCATCTCATTGTTGTGTACCCGGAAATGAAAAGGCAGATAAACTTGCAAAAAAGGGAGGAGAATGTGAACAAGAAGATAATGAAGTCACATACTTTGAGAAAAAGAGAGCTATCCAGACTATCAGAAGAGAACAGAACCAACCCAAAGACGACTATCACACTCTCGACCGGCAGGGACAGATAACTATTTTTCGACTCAGGACAGGGCATAACAAACTGAATAAACTCATGCACAAGCTACGATTGTCTGCTTCACCACTGTGCACATGTGGATTAAACGAACAAACTGCTGAGCATGTTCTACAGGACTGTCCTCTGTATGACCAGTTAAGAAAGATATACTGGCCGAATGACTCAACACTAAACTCAAAGCTATATGGAGTTAAAGAGGAACTTCAAACAACAGTCGAATTCATCATGAGAACTCGTCTGACGGTGTAATCATCAAAGATGCGATCGCAAGTCTATAATTTAGTTTCATACAACATTTTTGTTTATACACTGTGGTGTCATGTATTTTGTTTAATTATAGCGCAGATATCGTCACATTTTTTGTGATATTTCATTAATTTCTGCTTTATTTTTAGTTGATTTCTGCGAAAGTTTTTGTATTGTTGCTGATCTTTGTTATTGTTTACATTGTTATTGTTTACATTGTTTGTATTGTTTACATTTTCAATGTTTACATTCTGCATGTGTTTACATAGTCATTGTTTACAGTTATAGTAATTAGTTAATGGGCTATGCTAATGCACTGTTACTACTACACTGATGATAAATGAATGATGAATAGTGTCGTGCACTATTGAATGAGAAGTGCACTTATGATCAAGAATTGAGTGCTGATATTTCATATACAAGTTCTTTGATTGGAGACTTGTTTCCCACAGAGACTGGGATAATATAATGTGATGTGAATATACAAGTGCTTAATTAAGACTTGTTACACTTAGGTTTGAAATAAATTAGTTAATTATTTCAGGTTTTGGACTCATATGTTAGACAACATGTCTACATTTGAGCACTTTATTGAGCAGGGTAAATTGCTTGGGAAGACTGGTGATAAGTTAGAAGAATTTGCAACTGCTCGATATGATAAAGCAATGGAAGCTGAACAAAAGAAACTGCAGATGCAGGTGGATGAAAAAAGATTCCAAATGGAAATGGAAAAACAAAAAAGGGAATCAGAAGCTGAGGAGAGAAAACTCCAGCTACAGCTAGAAGCTGAGAATAAAAGACTTGAAAAAGAGGCTGAAAATAAAAGACTTGAAAAAGAAGCTGAAAATGAAAGACTTCAAAAAGAGGCTCAGGCTGAGGAAAGAAGATTACAGAGAGAGTCTGATGAGAGGAAAGAGAAAGCAAAAATGGAACATGAAGAAAAGGTCTTAGCTTTAGAGTTGGAAAAATTGAAATTGACGAGCATGAGTAATGGTAATGATTCAAACAAGGGTTCATCTTCTGGTAAGGCTAATAATGATACTTTTAAGATTAAGTTACCAACATTTAGTCCTTCCAGTGATGACATAATGTTCTATCTGGACAGATTTGAACAAGCATGTACAGCTCATAACATAGACAAAGCAAAATATGTTTATCAGTTATCAGGGATACTGACAGGTAAAGCTCTAAGTATATTAAATATGGTGGATGAACCTGACAAGAACAATTATGAGGTTGTCAGGGCCGCTTTGTTAAAGAAATATCAGCTTAACGAAGACGGCTATCGTCTACAATTTAAAAACATGTTACCTGAAAATGGAGTTGAATTCTCCGAGTTTATTGCAAGAATACGCATTACTTTCTCACGATGGGTTGAACTATCTAAGACGGAAAAAACTTATGAAGGACTTATGGACTTAATACTTAGAGACAAAGTCATGTCGTCTGTCAATGAGTCTTTCCTTGCTTTCCTTCATGAACGTAAACCTAAAACAATAAAAGAAATGGAAGATTTCTGTTGCCAATACGTAACTGCGCACCCACACATAACCATGGGTAACTCTAAGGTGAAAGAAGGTTTACCAGTTGCTTCGGCAGCTCCGTATGGCCAAAACTTTGCTCGTAGATCCCAACAAAATTTTGATAGAAAGAGTAGCGGTAATTTCTGTCAAAATCATGGAAATCAATTTCATGGTGATTCTTCTTCGAAGAATTGGAGACAACCTGATAGTGGTCGTTACTATCACCCTAATAATTATAGGCATTTCAAAAGAGGATATGGTAATAGAGGTTATTCCTGCCGAAGACCTCAGAACCAAACAAATAGATGTTCGCATCAATGTGAACATGATAGTAATCGTGGAAACTGGAATTCGAACCAGGATAACAATTACAATAGAGACAATAATAACTGCAGAGATAATAATAACTCTGATAACTTCAGAGGTAATAATAGTCGGGGTAGATCTCAACACAAAAAAAAGAGATATCAGCAGGCTAATGCTGTACAACAGGAAACTGAGGGAGCCTGTAATCATGTTGTTGATAGTAAAAACTTTGACGCTGTCACTGGTTCTGCTTTTGACTTTGAGAGAGCAAACAAATGCCCCCAATGCAGTACTTTATTCGAACCGGGTACCATAACTACTTTGAGTTGTGGTCACCCACTTCCCGCTCTTCCTGCTGCTGTTGCGCATGACGGGAGGGGTTCTTTAATTCTACATAAGGGTCTTGTTAATGATACTCCGGTCTCACTACTTTTCGATTCCGGATGCACCACTATTGGTGTTAGACAATCGCTTGTAGATCCATCTTGTGCTACAGGAAGGGTTATTAAATGTGTCACATTTGGCGGCACTCTAGAAAAATATCCTACTGCTGTAATTCGCATTGCCACTCCTTTCTTTACTGGAGATGTGCATGCTTGTCTCTTACCTAATCCTATTGCGGACCTTATTATTGGTCGTATTCACGGAGTTAGGGAGTGTACCCCACAGCAGATTGCTGCTTGGGAAGATAATAACATGCAAGCTACAAATGCAGTAGTTACAAGAGCACAAGCTCTACAAACACCCGAAACTTCACTGAATAGTGATAATGAAGTTGATAGCCAAGATAGTCACTTAGTAATCACTCGTGACTCTTTCATAAAATTGCAAGAAGAAGATCCTTCTTTAAAAAAATTCTTCGTTCTTGCGAAGAAAGGTGATCCGAATCAGGATACAAATAGAAAATCTTGGATTGCAATGAGAAACGGCGTACTTGTACGTATGGTACAAGATTCGACTACGTCGGCACATTCGCAAATTCTTGTTCCCAAGAGCATGAGAGTGCAAATATTACAACATGCTCATGACTCGCAATGTGCTGGACATATGGGTTTTTCCCGTACGAAGTCGAGAGTCCTTGCGGCTTTCTTTTGGCCTTTTGTCAATAAGGACATTCGTATTTACTGCCGATCATGCAAGGTATGTCAGGAGGTCAAATCTAGAGGACCACGACATGCTGCGCCTATCCAGGCTGCTGACATTCCTATTCGGCCGTTTCAGAAAATGGCCATAGATATTATTGGCCCTTTTAAGGTCAAGTCGGCCAGAGGACATCAGTTTATCCTTACATGTGTCGATATGTGCACACGTTGGCCAGAGGCTATTCCTCTTAAGAGCATATCTACTACAGATATCGCAGATGCTCTTTGGTTGATATTTTCTCGCTTGGGGTTCCCCAGAGAAATATTGTCAGACCATGGCACTCAACTCATATCTGACACTATGTCACAGGTAATGTCTACCTTACATATTGAACGATCTCTCAGTAGTATCTACCATCCTATGTCTAATGGGTTAGTTGAGCGTCTGAATAGAACGCTCAAGACTTTGCTTGGTAAGATAACTGAAGATCATCCTCAAGATTGGGACAGGGTTTTACCCGCGGCTCTCTTTGCCTATAGAGAAGTCCCTAATGAACACACAGGATTTTCTCCCTTCGAACTTGTCTTTGGCGCGCGTCCACGCGGCCCTATGTCTTTATTACACGATCTCATCACTGCCGATGATATTAGCGATGAAACTCAATCCTCATATGAGTATGTCATTGCTCTTAGACAAAAGATCATTGAGGCATGTAAGCTAGCAACTGCTTCATCAGAAATTGCTAAAGAGAAGGCAAGGCAGTTTGCTAACAAGAATAGATGTCTACGACAACTTTGTCCAGGTGACAAAGCATTCGTCCTACTCCCCAGTAGGGAAAATAGACTTCTTATTGCATGGAAAGGTCCGTATGCAATAGTCTCTCGGATTTCCGATGTTGACTATGTGGTCGATATTGATGGAAAGCATAAAACTTTCCACATAAACATGCTTTCGGAATTTCACGAACGTCCGGACTATTTGCTGCCTATTTTCCAGGCAACGGATGATGCTCCTGCACCTCACGGTCATTATTCATCCCTGTCTGTCATTCAGGATGAGGAAGCTACCTTCTCTGATGTCAACCTTCCCCTTCCAGTGGTTCCATTACATTCCACGGAATCTTGGAAAAACGTTTCTGTTTCTCCTAATCTTTCTGGTGACGAACATCGACAAGTCTCGTCGATGTTACAAACATTTCAGGATGTTCTCACTGACATTCCTGGACACACAGATGTCATAGAACATGACATAATTCTTACCGACAATAATCCAATTAGGGTTAGGCCGTATCCTATTCCTATACACTTTCAGTCGCAAGTGGAAAAGGAATTGGATGAAATGATTCAATTAAATATAATTGAACCATCGACTTCACCATATTCTTCTTCCATGGTTATTGTCCGGAAGAAGGATAAGAACATACGAATTTGCGTTGATTATCGCAAATTGAATCAGGTCACAAAGTTCGACGCTGAACCGATGCCTTTGTTAGAAGATCTACTGATTAGACTTTCTAATTCTAGATTCTTCACTAAACTTGACTTGTCTAAAGGTTATTGGCAAGTGCCTTTAGCAGAGCATGCCAAACCTCTTACTGCTTTTTCTACACCTAGGGGTCTATTTCAATGGAATGTTATGCCTTTTGGTCTCATGAACGCCCCTGCCACTTTCGTTCGCATGATGCGTCGAATTCTGTCACATCGTTCGGATGTCATCGCATACTTAGATGACATCTGTCTCTTCAGTGATACCTGGGAAGATCACTATTTAGGGTTATATGACTTACTGTCCACTCTACGTGAGAATAATTTGACAGCAAAACCTTCTAAAGCTTTTGTTGGTTTTGGTGAAATCTCTTTCCTGGGTCATCGTGTTGGTCATGGTCTCTTGAAGACAGAAGACCACAATACTTCCAAAATACTGAACATCTCTGTTCCTAAAACGAAGAAACAAGTTAGGAGTCTCTTAGGTTTAATTCAATTTTATGGGAGATTTATTCCAAATTTATCTTCGATCATGGCACCTCTATCAACATTGTTGAAGAAAGGTTCGCCTAATCTGGTCCGTTGGTCTGAAGAATGCCAATCTTCACTAGACCAAATCAAGAATATATTTTCTTCTCCTCCCATCTTAAGATTACCTACTCTTGATAGGACTTTTGTTCTTCGGAGTGATGCTTCATCCACTGGGATTGGAGCAGCACTGATGCAAGAATATGCAAATACTCTGCATCCTGTTATGTACATTTCTAGAAAACTAAATGCGGCAGAGAGGAACTACTCGGTTTTAGACCGTGAGTTGTTAGCGATGGTTTGGTCAATTCTAAAGCTACAAAGATTCCTCCTGGGCGCACATTTCATTCTAGAGACTGATCAGAAAGCTCTTACAGCTATTCAGACTAAGAATTTGAAGAGTTCGAGATCCACTCGATATGCTATAGCTCTTCAACCTTTTCACTTCACGGTACGAGCTATCCGTGGTGCGGATAATGTGATGGCTGACATTTTGTCTAGATGCCCACATGACTCCAACTAATACTTCTGTCCTATATTTCCATATATTACAGAGTCATAACACACCTATATTTCTACAATAGATTAGCACATCTGTACTTACTTTATATGTACACACTATCGTGCTTTGTTGTCATCTTCTTCTGTTCGTTTTTTAAGATGATAGAGGAGGACTGAGTAGTTAATATAAGGGCCGTTAGTTTACTAAACAGCCACAATTATTAATAATGTATTGTACCTTATGAAGCATATTAGTTATTAATTAGCATTATATTGCTTGTACTTTCTCAGAATGTCATTGTTGAGCTGAGGACTTACCTTACTAGTTTCAAGCATGACGAGTTCTAGATTGTGTACTTACCCTCGGAATACCAGAGCATATATCCTGGATCGTCATGTAGTTTAACTTTACTATGTACTTATGTCATTACATGTCAAAGAATGTACTATTTAAATTTTCCTATCAGATTTGTACATCCATTTTTAAAGACAATATTAGAGTATGCTGTTTAATGATGATTATAGTAACTTGCATACGTATATTGTGTTTACATGCTAACGTGATGTGTGTTGGTGACACCTCCCCGATGTGAATATTTTTTGAGACATATTTATTTTTCTGTTGAGGTATATCCTCACCAGACACTCTATAATTAGCCTATTGTTTGGCAATTTAGTTAATTATCAGCGCATAATTCGTGCGTTTTGAGCCGCTTATCGCATGCTCTTTGATATTGGAAAAAAAAAATATGTTCCACATTTTTTTTTTTATCGGGAGGAGGTGGTGATATGTTGCGTGATAAATTCTCGCAACATCGTTTTATTTCAATATCTGTTTTATAACGCAAGGGCAACAACTGCTTGAAATTTATAGTCACTTTTCTCGGTAAGCATTTGTCTTCTCGCGTTGGTATCGAATGCAGTTAAGTTTGAGCTGTGGTCATTTTGCGCTGGACTGCGCATGACTTGTCTTGCTTGTTGGTCGATCGGTTTCCGCCCACGACTAGTGGAGTGAGCGATTTGGAATGGCGAAAGAGATGCCTCGTTGAAGAGGGGATCTCCGCTGTTTTTTGTTCTGTCAGGGATGTGTAGTCCTCTTATGGATATTTCGTTTATTCGGGATAATACCTCTAGTGTATTTGCACATGCCGGGAGGCGTGATATTTCTGTGTATTTCATGAAAGCAAGGTAAATTGACTTTTTCATTAACTCTATCGATTTTGGGTCGTGAACGATTTCGATTCATAGCCTGTCTCCGAAAGTCGTCGTCACGAGATGTTCTTTCCCAGCTCACATGTCGCTGCATTGTACTGCATCGGTTGATGCATGTACCAAGGACCATTACTTGCTACTTTGTTAAATGAACTAGGTTTGGAAAACCTTGATTATCTAGAGGATATTTTTGAGGACATTATTTATACTTCGGCAGACGTGTCTGTCTTGCTGAAGTCAAACTAAGGAGAGTGAACTGATCTCATACATCTGGTTATCTCCTGGCTGTTATAGAAAAGGATGGAGTTTTCCACCTGACTACATTTACAGCACTATGAAATATAACATGCATCTGACTCATCATTGTAATGCTGTCTACCGTCTATTGCTGTATTGAATGTTGCTGTGATAATGACTGTTTGATGTGCCTACACATTTGCGTAACCATTTTGTCACTGTGGCGTCCACAATAAATAATGAAGAAAAACGTCAACGGCTGTTTCAAGACTCATTGACTTTATACGTCGTGAGTTTACTGACGTCCTATGTGGATTGCCCTGTTATTGTTGTATGAACATTGTTTTGACTGAACACATCTACACACTACACAAAACCAGACATGCGGATACCATCCATCATCATATGGCATCACGCATCAGGTAGGTCTGACGAGGTTCACAAGGATAATCTCATCATCTCAACCCATAACCCGTCATGGGTCGTAGGGGTGCCATGGTGGAAGCATCAGCAGACAGGGTCCTCCATTTTTCTCTATTCTCAGCAATGCGTACAAGTGTGGAAAAACCGTGTCCTGCCCATTCTTTGATGTTATCAGCCCAGGATTTTCTTTGCCTTCCTCTTCTCCGTTTACCTTCGACTGTTCCCTGGAGGATCGTTTTCGAAAGGGAGTCATGACGAGTTACATGCCCAAACCAGGCAAGCTTTCGACGGTTCACTATTGACAAAAGTGGTTCTTGGTGGCCTGCATAGGTGTTTATCTTCTCTCTAACATAGACATTTGTTTTGTGCTCTTTATAGCAAATGCGCAAAATTCTTCTATAATATTTATGCTCGAAAGCCTGAATCCTTCGCTCCGTATTTGCAGTGAGTGTCCAGCCCTCACACCCATACAAGAGAATAGATAATACAAGTGATTTGTATAACTTGATCTTCACAGGAAAACTGATGTTACTTTTCCAGATCACATTTAACCTTGTCATGGCAGCTGAGGCCATCTCAAGTCTTGTCTTGATTTCTTTATTTGATCTTCCATCATTACATATAGTGGACCCGAGATATTTAAAGGTGTTAACTTCTTCTAACGTTTGCCCATTTAACGTAATGTTGGTCGGAACATGTTTCTTATGGCTATTCACCAATATCTTGCTTTTTTCTATATTAATTTCCATCCCATGTGTTCTTGTTACTTTCTCCAGTCTAGAGGTAAAGTCTTGAAGTTCTGATTCTGTTCCAGCTATCAGATCAATATCATCAGCAAAACGTAGATTACACAGAGGTCGGCCTCCAATCGATATGGTTGTTTTATAATCGTAGAGAGCCTCCTTCATAGTATGTTCTAGATATATGTTAAAGAGCACTGGGGACAGGATACATCCCTGGCGAACTCCTACAGTTGTTTTGAAAAATTCTCCAATGTCGTTGCTTGCAAAAACAGCACTGCTTGCGTCCTTGTATAGTGCTTCAATGATATCTATGATGTTGGTATCAAAATTGAATTTTCTCATTATTTGCCATAAGCCTTCATGCCAGACTCGATCGAAGGCTTTTGTGAAATCGATGAAGTTAAGGATAATCTATAAATATATATAAAAGATATGGTATGCTATTGAGGAGCATAGATACCACGAGTAAATGTTGCAGATTAGGAAATACTAAGAATGTCTTCAGGAGATAATATGAGGAAGAATAATATAAATGTTCACAAGACATAGAGCTCATGGACGAAGTACCTCTGATATTCAAAGATCCAATTTATGATTATTTGCGAGCTCTATTATTTGAATTACTTGCCTAGCTGGTTAAAGGTATTAGGTGATTAAAAGTTTTGATAGATCAGCTAAGAATCGTCTTCATCTTTATAAGTTGCTGATCGTATGCCATGTACATTTAAACTACCACTATATGAAGTCACTATTTTATCAAGGAAGGAATTGAACCAACCTGGGTTATACAAGAAAAAAAGATAGTAATATTATCCAAGAATGTACACCTGTGGCTGAGTTGGCCAGTAAATGATAATAACTAAAACTTGGAAGATAAACACATAATAAGACGACTACTGTGACGGTCACAACACGATTGGAGAATTGGACAACATCCTTTTGAGCACCACAAAGGTCCAAAGTAATAAAAGCTTTGTGGTGTGCAAATACAGTCGCTTCAGCATGTATTCGTTGAAGACCTATGCACCTTTCGGGGCTAAAGCTTACTGATGATAGATAGATGTACATCAGCATTAAATTGATCTGTTTGTATCCATCCCTGTCTACCCTTATATTCTAATATCCTGTTACCTTGAATCAACTCTACTGAGTTAGATTATCTAACTTAGAAATGTTTCTTGAATGCAGGTCACAGTGATATTTTCAGCTTGGAGTCTGGTTGCGGATAGTCATGCCTTATTCAAGACTCCAGCTTTATCTTGAATGATGTTAAGCGTTATTGCTTTATAGATGTTTTGATCTACAGTAATTTCCTATTTCACTAACACTATAAGCTCCTTTGGTCAAAACAGAGTTATCACCAACAGTCATCATTGTACCTTTTCGAGCCTTGGAAAGCGGCATTCCTTCCACCCGGCTGGTCTCTTCAACGGGAATACTGCATTTGTAATCGAAATGTGAGATTTAAAAAAAAATGTATCCTGAAATGCACCATTGCGCATCATAGATGACACTTCTGTGATTTCGTGCCACTCTTTGCGTGTCATTGATTTGCTTCTGAAGGAAAATATAATGATCACAGGAGAATGAGAACCGCCGTCCTGAAATGCAGCAGAAAGAGATCAATATAATTAAATTCCTCCATGTTTTGACGAATTACTTGTTCATATGTATATTTTTTTTTCTGTTTTTGAAAAGCAGTATTTTCTATTGAACAAACGTTGATGTAATTGTGATCATGGTTTGGTTTGGCTTTGTTTTAAGGACTATCTTCATTGAACACGTCTTCATCAGTGCTCCGATCTCCTCCCTTAGATCACACATGGTGGATCTCAGCACAGTTCTTGAACTCCATAGCACCGGTGAGAATCTCAATGTGTGTATATAGGAATCACACATTCTGTAAATATATTTGGGGAATAGGCTTCTAATTTTTAAATTTTGCCAGGGCAGCGACATTATGGCCTACTCTTTACGATTTCCAACTGCTGTGGGATTTTTAACGTGCGCATCTTACACACTGAACCTCCTATTTTTTCGCCCTTATTCAAGATGGTTAGGTATCCGCTCTCACTACTCAGGAGAACAGGAGGTAGTATGACATCATTAGGACCTCTAGTTCTGAAAAAAGTTCCATAAATTATTTTCCCTCTCCTGGGAATCGATCCCGGTACCCCTAGAATTCGAGGCGGACGCCATACCTCTTAGCCACTCCCACCCCCCTGTGATCATGAATAATCAGTAAATGTATAAAATATGTTTTTGTAAACAATATAGTTTTTTCTTGGCAAAATGCTAATAATATCTGTCACAGGATAGACATTCGCCGAAATATTAAGCTGGTCACGTTGGAGAGTGGCTACGCTGTTAGAATAAAAAAACCGGTTTGGTGAGTTGAGTCAGAACGGAAGAGGATATAAAACTTTTGGCGCAAATCATTAGACGTGATGCCTGCCGTCCTGAGTGGACGTGGTCCCTTTGTCAGCGGTTTTTGCTGGGATTGTTTGAATGCCATTGTGGTTCACATTTCTTGCCGATATTCTTGTGATCAGGATTATTTTGTATAACGCTAGAACGGTGGTGTAATTTCTAGTGGTTGTGTCCTGTAGATCATTTACGTTGAGTATCTTACGTTGGAGTATTGCTTTACTACAGTAAAAGGCTTAGCCGGTGAGCGAAAGTCATGGTTGATTCACTAGATAGGATATGTCGGTGATTATGTACTGCTGTATTGAGCTGTTGATTTTGGCAAGTAGATTGGCATTTCCATTGCATTGTTATTTCATGTGTATTGCTAGCCGTGTGTGGCTTTTGTGTGTGTGCAATATTTATTAAAGGGCCATTACCTGTTCCAGGTGTTATTGATTATTTAATGTCAGCTACTGTATGCTATGGTCGTCCCCTAGTGGTTAGAGCCAAGTGTATGAAAGTATTCATAAAATCCATAAATTAAGTAGTTTATTGCTGACAGCTGCGGGCTCGTCCATTCTTTTGGCCGTGGGGCCTGTATTTTGTAATATTTAATTCCCAGTTAGTTTGACAGCTGGGTGACTCGTCCATTTTATAGGCCGATTTTTGTTGATATTTGATAGCAGACAGCTGCAAGCTTGTCTATTCTTTTGGCCATGGGGCCTGTATTATGAAATACTTAATTCTCAGCTAGATGTGAAATTATTGATAGCAAGGCCGTGGAGCCTGTGTTTGCCATAAATAGGCTAGAATTGTACACACAGAGTATTAAAAGTTGGCAGCCGTGTTGGCTCGGTCATATTCACTGCCATTTCACGGGAATGAGTTATTTTCAGTGTGCAGTAGAGAGTCAGTGTGTTTGTCAGTCAGTGTAGGGTACTGTTTACGGTCGTTTGACCTGACCTCGATTACGATCTCTGACATACTTACAGTGTTTCAGTAGTGATGGCTATTTTCCAATGAATAAATATGTTTCAGTCTGTCGTCGTTAAAGTATTGTACATTTGAGTTTCAAGTTGTTTGCACTGTTATGTTGGCAGTTCTAGGTACGAGTGTGTGAACTGATAGGCTAGGGTTAAAGAGTGCGTCAGACTGGTTAGTTTGGTGTATCTCAAAGTCTTATTGGTGGTTGTTGACAGTAATCCAGGTGGAGCAGCGGAACTTGGGGTGTTGGTACCATCTAGCTAGATTGGCCCAGACGGCAAACGGAGTGTCATATGGGAGATAGCTTCGTCAACCTTGGTATAGGGTGGAAGGAGATTGGTGTTAGGATATTGTAGTCGATAGGAGGTTGATAGGGTGTTTGGTACCTCAAGTCATCGTGTTGGTTTTCTGGTCTTATCATTTCTACTCAGATGTGCCCAACCAGGGGTAAAAGCCAACGCCTGTGACGTTCCTGTCCCACGCAGACGTGCCGAACCAGGGGTGAATTCCTATGTCCTGCTGACTTGCGGGGGTCCATTTGACGTTACCTTGTAGACTGATGTGATCCGTGGTGTGTCGAACTGCGAAAGAAACGTTTCGTATTACAGTTATATGACAGTGCCAAGAGACTTATACGTGTGTATCCGACGTACTGTTGATACTAGCTGTGCAGCTGGACTTGTAAGAAGTCAGATAGTTCTATTTATATTGTGTAGAGGTTACCATACCGTGACAAGGAACTCTGTTGCGAGTTACTGACACAGACTTTCAGAGAAACTTTTTTCCTGGACTTAGATTCTTTTGGATTGTACGTTTTCTAGTGTGGAGTCTGGTTTGTACCGTGTTCATCATCATCGTCAGTGCTGAGGATACTTCTTGCTCAGGCGCCGTTGGACCTTCAGATAAGTTATTGTTTGTTTGATTTTGTATAATATATTATATTGATATTTTCTTGTTTTTTTTTAGACTCGAAAATTTCTTGTCTGTCTTTCTATCTGGTACTAACTATAATTTAGCCTAATCTGTATAGTAATATACTGCTGATTCTGTATGTGCATCTTGGTTTGTTAATGTTTTCTTTCCTTTTGTTGTGTTTTTTCACTATTTTCTGTGTATGACTTAGTTTGTATTTATGTACGTGAATAGTTAGTTGGAGTAGATCTTTCCCTGTGTTCTTTAGTACGTGGAGTGATTAGATGATTTAGTTTATAGTATTATAGAGTTAATTTTGCTGATAAGTTATTTAGTTTATTTTCACTGGAGTGGTTCATCAGTGCTCAGTGGAAGAGATAACTTCCAGTACCTCATTGTTGACTGTAGTTTTTGTTGAGTCTTTGGTGTTATACTGTATTGATGTGTTCAAGGGAGGAATGGTGGTGAGCCTAATCCATTTTTGGCCTCTCGTGGGAAAAGATTTAATTAGACCGATTCTTTTAGGGTGTGGCTGTATTTGTTTTGTGGTGGAATCCGGCAGACGGTATTTCCTGCGACTGCCCTGCTTAACATTCCAAGCCCTGTTAGTGTTAGGTGTATTCGTAAAGTGTGTATTTATATTGTCGTGTACATTCAGTAATTCTTTTGTTGTGTTTAAGTGTGTTTTCTCTGGTTCCATCTTTCTATCTTGTAGATACGTTTACAGGTATTCCTTGTTTTCGTTCGTGTGCAGTCACGCATTGTATATATTAATCTACTTCTTCTCTTCTTGGTCTATCATCTTGTTCCTCGTGACTGGAATTTGGTTTTCGTAATGTGATGTATGTGTTTATTTCATCTGTGTATTGCTCATTTTGCCATAAGTAGTACTTGCATAATATAAGTTATTGAGATTATTAGTAAGTGAAGTATTATCTAAGTATATCAACAGTGTGGGTGCCAGTAACAGACTTTGAAGTAAAACCTGTTTTGTGACTAAGTTGATATATTAGTGTCATAGCACCAGAAAGTTTCACCAGTTGTTATTATACAACTGTCGACTATTGCAAGACTGTTAAGGATATCACAGAAACTAAGTGGTCAGAGAGACCTAATTTTCAGTGTGATGAGACAGTAGCCAAGTGGCAAAGTAAGACTATATTTACATTATAAGAGGCAAAGGTTGAGGTTGTGTATACATTGAGAGGTGAGGTGATATATACTTACACGCTTATATATATATATATATATATATATATATATATATATATATATATATATATATATATATGTGTGTGTGTGTATATTGAGAACTGATATCAATAGTTACTATTTTTACTGCATATTTTGTAACCAGAGAGTTATCTGGTGATTTAAGTGAAATATATATGACTGAAGAGTGGTGTAGAAAATTTATAGCAGGAGATACTAGGGTGTATGCTGAGTGTACATCATGGATCTACAGGCTTTCATTCAGATTGGGAAAGAATGTGGGTACACCCAGAAAGAACTGATGGATTATGCTGAAACAAAATTTTTTTCAGTCGAGAATCAGAATGCCTTAAGAGATGCTCGAGCTGAACAGAGAGAGTTCGAATTGAAAGAAAAGAAGATGAAAGAAGATAAAGAGTTACAGGAAAAGAAGATGAAAGTAGATAAAGAGTTACAAGAAAGGAAAATGAAAGAAGAAAACGAGTGGAAACAGAGAGAGTTCGAATTGGAAGAAAAGAAGATAGAGAGAGAGTTAGAGAATGAGAGAATGAGAATAGCTCTGGAAGAGAAGAGAATGGATAAGGAAATACTATTGAAGAAATTGGAAGTGGGTGCGAGTGGTCAGAACTCGACTTCTATAGGGTCCCATCGTCCCTTTAAACTGCTTCTGCCGATTTTTGATGAGAAAATCGACAGTTTAGATTTTTTCCTTGAGAGGTTCAATGCCGAATGCGTGGCCTGTAGGGCAGACAGAGATCAGTGGCCAACTTTGCTATCGACGTTGCTAGCGGGGTCTGCGATGGAGACTTTTTATAGCCTCCCGCTAGATGAAAGGGTCAATTACGACAAAGTAAAGGAGAGGTTGCTCCGGAAGTTCCGTCTGACTGCTGACGGCTACCGGACGCGTTTTAAAAACGCAATGCCAGGTGCAGACCAAGACTTCGAGGACTTTACCTCGAAGATAAAACTTCTGTTCAATAGATGGATTGAGATGGAGGGGATAAACAAGGACTATGATGGCTTGCGAGATTTGATGCTACGGGACAAAGTTCTGTCCTCATGTTCTACTGAGTTGGTGGCGTTTCTCCAAGAGCGCCAGCCAAAAGACATCGATTCTATGGCCCAATTGGGGTACCATTATGTCCTTGCCCACCCGAGCCAACCCATCCGCAAGTCAGGCCTGGCAGATGACGTAGTTGCCAGTGTTGGCAAATTCAGCGCCAGTCTTGGCGAAATCAGTCAGACTGTGATAAAGTCATTTCGTTTAAACACCCCGCTCAAATTCCCTGATTAAAAGAAAAATCTAGTAATGGAACAATTACAATCTATAAACCCCACTATTATATTTGAAAATTGCCAAGGGCAAGGTCAAACGTCTGCTAAGAATTGGACAATACTTGATTTTTCTACTAACATAGTTTGAAAAAGGTTACCCTTCCCCAAAACCGCGTACACACCCGCCCTATTATTTAGTGAAGGTTGTAACTATAAATAACTACAATGTTTGAAATTTAGCATCCAAGGCCATTGCCTATCCGAACAGTCCACGATTGGCACAAGATTTGAATTTACAAATACCAAGCGTATTGAGTCCCATCCCCTAACACACACATGCAGCTCGCGTTTCCCTTAACAATATTTTATGACGAAAGCCGGAACGTTGATAGAAGAAAAAAACAACTTGGTACCTCGTCTTGAAAAAGGAAGAGAGGGGGAACAGGGGGGGGGGAATTAAAATGAAAAAGAATTAAGCCTAACATATGCGTTTGAAACTGAAACTAAAACCAAATTTGTGCAGGGAGGACGGGAAAGAGAGAAACTTAGATAACTTATTTCTTCATACATAAAGAGGGTAAATAAAATGGATGTTTTGAATTATAGCGATAATATTGTGTATAAAAAATACCATATATTCCCTATAATAAATTATTTTGCTTTAGAGAAAAGTATTTTGTTAAGAATAAATATAGAGAAAAATTACTTAGATGAAAACGATGAAGAAGAGTTAGATGAAAACTAGATAGGATGATAGAGGCCAAAGGGCAGTTTAAGAATCACTTTTAAAAATTGAAATCGACCCGATAACAACAGAGATGAAGTAGAAAATAAAAATTGAGACAAACAGACAAACACACTGAGTCATTGCTCAATTTTGAAAGTCTTCGGTAGTTACATTTTCGGGACGCGTTTTTGAACAGTCAAATTTGCTTGACTTGTTTTGATTGGTTAATGATAGTTTAGGAAGGGGAGATAAAACTAACGCTTTGCCAGAATAAGCTGCCACTTGAGACAAATATTTCAACACGGTAGAATAAGATCAGCCGCATAGCAGTTGTGACCAATGCTTTTGCGGTCTAGACGACAGCGATCTGCACCTGTGCCATTGATTGCCAGTTAATCTTATATTTGTGTGAAATATTTCATTGATTGCGGTAAGATAAATAATTTTATTGATATATTTTATTAATATGTAGAGGCAACCCAGATACTGGGCCAAAATTTTGTGTTGTATGACATTGCCATGGGAAAAGAATTACGACATCCTAGCAAGCATGCCTAAGCAGACTTATTGAGAAACGAAATTAAATTGTGATTGAATATTGCCATAAAAAAACATTACGACTGTAAGTCCAGACAGCTACTGGCAGTCATATGCAATGTCACAGTGTTCAAATGACGCCTCAAAACATAATTAGAATGATTGCACAAAAGAATTAACAGGTTACCAGAAGATCACTGTATACCTATCTGATTTTATGGAAGAAAATCAATGTTTAAAGTGACAGTGGCGTTGCAGCCATATGGAAGAAGAATGTACACCCTGTACGGAGTGAAGTCAATTAAAATAGGGGCTAGTGCAAATGGTTGGCACACGAAACTGACCACAAATAATGATAGTTTTGATTAATGTGGAACTATTATAGCCAGCATATAAAAAGTAGGGGAATGTCCTTCTTTTTCAGGGTTATATTGCCTGTTACCAGTTGGTGGCATGAAACCTGGTGAAGACAGAATTTGAGGACAGAGAAGGCCTCAGCAAAGCTGTATGCTGCATTTGATAGCCTGAAGACAACTCTTATGCTGAATTTGTATGATCTACTGTAATCTACTTCAGATAGAAACATCAGGTGAAGTCCCCTTACGTGGGCTCTGAAAACTCATTCATTAAAAATTTCCACTCTTGAACATTCATTATTGTGGGCGTGATGACAAAAATAGTCCCTCACACCATTGACTATCACGTTTGGACAATATTACATCAGTCTGTGTTCTACACCAACAGTGACACTTGTTTATCATCAAGTTATGGACACAGAGTCATTTTATTTATTTATTTATTTATTATAATACAGTTTTCTTCATTTTTAACCATTCCTGCCCAAAAAGATTTGAGGGACAGGAAATTAAAATTGTAATATAATCTATAAACTTAACAACAGTTTTACTTAATTCAATTTCATGGAGTTACAGTTGTGTTTGTTTTTATGCACTTATCACTATACTTACATTACCCTAGACACGTAGCCATAAAACATATAACAATCTCATAACATATTTTCCAGAGTGAGATCTTAGAGAGGTAGCGGATAGGTACCCTGAGAATACATCATCATCAACAATTAGACTCAAAGACTAACATAGCTTGACCTCACTCTGAGTACACGTAGTGGTATAACATCAATATCCTCTCCGGCACACTCGACACACAGACAATGAAGACAGGGGCCAACAGCAGAAGTGTGAGAAGCCCTACAGTCCCTACCAGCCACGTAGAGGTAGCTATGCGAATTTTTGATCTCATCGGAATGGTCGGTCGAGGTGGCAGAACCGACAATATGATAATTATAGCGATAGAGGGGAGCGCCAAACGCGAAAGCAGGTACGCTTCGAGGACTCTCGAGACGAAGACCGGTTTTGGTATAAAGCAAAACATTCCAAGCAGAGGAGTGGATCCTCAGAGAGTCGATCTTCCGACTCGGATGCGGGGTCTTCGTCATCGAAAGGCTCCAGCAAAAGTACACGCGATGAGAAGAAGAAGGAGCGCATGTGTTCCTGTTGTGGTGGCAAGAATCATTGCGCTGACAGGTGCCCCACTCCAATGCAACACGCGAGTTCCGCGGTTGTGTTGGACACAATCAATAGTGAAGACTGTGCGGGGTGTCGCCCTTTGTTCCACGCGAATGAGAAGGTGGTGCTTTAATGCGGGCATGCAGTACCATGTCTGTCAGCAGTCCATGAGACTGGCAAGGTGGATCTTCACAAAGGCAAGGTAGGGAGGAAACCAGTCTCCGTGTTGAGGGACACTGGGTGCAGCACAATTGGGGTACGTCGGTCGTGTATCGACGACTCCTGCCTTACAGGCAAAACGGTAAAGTGCACCACGTCCGGGGGCAAAATGGAGTCTTACCCCCTAGCATGTATCAATGTGGACACTCCGTTCATAAGAGGTAGAGTGAACGCGCTCGTTCTCGATGATCCGATTGCTGATTTAATCGTCGGCAATGTACGCGGAGTGCATAGTGCCGTGGGTGTAGCTGGAGCAGAGGCTCAGCATCACCAAACTCCCAAGGGGATGACAAGAAAGTACTTCGCAGACGTTTGTCGCGGCAAGTACCAAATGACGTGAGTAGGAGCAGTAGGAACTTATACGAGAGTCCGAAAGCTAGTGATCGCACAGTTTGGGTGCGTAACGTTCCCCTGAGTGCGAGCTGGCTGACGCTCAGAAGAGTGTTTGATGAGGCCGCTCCGGTTAGATTTGTGGAGGTACTGTCGTTGCGCGACAAAACCAAGATGGCACTGGTGACTTTTGCGAATAGGTAGGGTGCGCGTGATGCAGTAAGGCGGAAGCATTTGTCGTTGCTGCAGAACCATCTGATAATAGTCCAGAAATAGCTAGGGTTAGATTTCGGGTTCGTGTTGAGTGAGGTGTTTCGGTTGACGCGAACCGAACCTTAGAGTCTGACCCACGCCCCCAGTACTAATCTAATATGAATATGAGGATTTTGTAAACCTGTAAATATTATGTAATGCTTTGCAATTCATGATAATGCTATATTATGACATGTTTTATAGTGTACGTAGTTATGTACCTTGGTTGGTACCTAAGCTGGCACGATACCTATTGGGGACGCATTTTTCCTCCAAACAGATCACAAACCACTGCTATTTTTGCAGTCGGCTAAATCCACCAGTGCCAAGTTGACACGCTGGGTATTATTGCTGCAGCAATTCAACTTTACTATTTTACCTATTGGGGGAGTACATAATATTGTAGCGGATGTCTTGTCCAGGCTATGAAGTTGATGTGGGACAGGAGCATCCGTAGAGAGTATTTACTTTGATTATAGAAGAAATGTATTATAATCATTAGAGTTGATGTTTATGAAGATATATTATGGTACATAATGTATGTTTCACTCTGCCATAAAGGCAATATGGTTAAAGTTATATGCAATGTATGTATAGATTATGGTATTATATATGTATGTTTACAGTATGTAGACAAGTTGTTTATACTATGAGCTTATGCCTTATTATTGGTACCTTGATATGAATAATTAATTTGTAACATATATTGTATTTCATAGACCAGGTCTGGACAGTCGTTGTTATTTTTCACGACTGCCAGTACCTGGGATGATTAGTACATTCTCAAGTTGTATTCGGTGCATGGTGTGAGATGGCATGAGCGACAATGGGATGAGTCAACTTTGGCATTCTCCAGGTTGATGAGGAGGTACCGTCTCGGCATTCTGTTCGTCCATACTCCGAAGGAGGTTGGGCGTGACTCCTCCGGTGGAAGAAAAATCCGTTTTCTTTCTTAAAGAGGGGGGAGGGGGTGGGTGGACGTCACAGGACAGACATTCGCCGAAATATTAAGCTGGTCACGTTGGAGAGTGGCTACGCTGTTAGAATAAAATACCGGTTTGGTGAGTTGAGCCAGAACGGAAGAGGATATAAAACTTTTGGCGCAAATCATTAGACGTGATGCCTGCGTCCTGAGTGGACGTGGTCCCTTTGTCAGCGGTTTTTGCTGGGATTGTTTGAATGCCATTGTGGTTCACATTACTTGCCGATATTCTTGTGATCAGGATTATTTTGTATAAAGCTAGAACGGTGGTGTAATTTCTAGTGATTGTGTCCTGTAGATCATTTACGATGAGTATCTTACGTTGGGGGAGCCGCGCTGGTGTAATGGCTTCGGCGTTGTACTGGCGACCAGGTGTTCATGGTTCAAACCCGGGCGTCGGCGTTTGAAGAAATGTTTACGGCCGGAAATTTGACTGAATAGCCTGAACGGCTCCTGTGATAAACCCTCTGTGGATGTGAAGGAGCGAAGCTCCTGACCGGGTTGGAAGGAAAGTCCTCAGGTTCCCCAGCCTCGCAATGACATGTCATTGGGCCGAAGGGCTGAAAGCCCAAGTGCCGCTGGTTAAGGAAAAAAAAAAATCTTACTTTGGAGTATTGCTTTACTACAGTAAAGGGCTTAGCCGGTGAGCGAAAGTCATGGTTGATTCACTAGATAGGATATGTGATGCGTGATGCCATATGATGATGGATGGTATCCGCATGTCTGGTTTTGTGTGGTGTGCAGATGTGTTCAGTCAAAACAATGTTCATACAAAAATAACAGGGCAATCCACATAGGACGTCAGTAAACTCACGACGTATAAAGTCAATGATTCTTGTAACAGCCGTTGACGTTTTTCTTCATTATTTATTGTGGACGCCACAGTGACAAAATGGTTACGCGAATACGTAGGCACATCAAACAGTCATTATCACAGCAACATTCAATACAGCAATAGACGGTAGACAGCATTACAATGATGAGTCAGATGCATGTTATATTTCAAAGTGCTGTAAATGTAGTCAGGTGAAAAACTCCATCCTTTTCTATAACAGCCAGGAGATAACCAGATGTATGAGATCAGTTCACTCTCCTTAGTTTGACTTCAGCAAGACAGACACGTCTGCCGAAGTATAAATAATGTCCTCAAAAATATCCTCTAGATAATAAAGGTTTTCCAAACCTAGTTCATTTAACAAAGTAGCAAGTAATGGTCCTTGGTACATGCATCAACCGATGCAGTACAATGCAGCGACATGTGAGCTGGGAAAAAACATCTCGTGACGACGACTTTCGAAGACAGGCTATGAATCGAAATCGCTCACGACCCAAAATCGATAGAGTTAATGAAAAAGTCAATTTACCTTGCTTTCATGAAATACACAGAAATATCACGCCTCCCGGCATGTGCAAATACACTAGAGGTATTATCTCGAATAAACGAAATATCCATAAGAGGACTACACATCCCTGACAGAACAAAAAAAAGCGGAGATCCCCTCTTCAACGAGGCATCTCTTTCGCCATTCCAAATCGCTCACTCCACTAGTGGTGGGCGGAAACCGATCGACCAAGAAGCAAGACAAGTCATGCGCAGTCCAGCGCAAAATGACCACAGCTCAAACTTAACTGCATTCGATACCAACGCGAGAAGACAAATGCTTACCGAGAAAAGTGACTATAAATTTCAAGCAGTTGTTGCCCTTGCGTTATAAAATAGATATTGAAATAAAACGATGTTGCGAGAATTTATCACGCAACATATCACCACCTCCTCCCGATAAAAAAAAAATGTGGAACATATTTTTTTTTTTCAATATCAAAGAGCATGCGATAAGCGGCTCAAAACGCACGAATTATGCGCTGATAATAAACTAAATTGCCAAACAATAGGCTAATTATAGAGTGTCTGGTGAGGATATACCTCAACAGAAAAATAAATATGTCTCAAAAAATATTCACATCGGGGAGGTGTCACCAACACACATCACGTTAGCATGTAAACACAATATACGTATGCAAGTTACTATAATCATCATTAAACAGCATACTCTAATATTGTCTTTAAAAATGGATGTACAAATCTGATAGGAAAATTTAAATAGTACATTCTTTGACATGTAATGACATAAGTACATAGTAAAGTTAAACTACATGACGATCCAGGACATATGCTCTGGTATTCCGAGGGTAAGTACACAATCTAGAACTCGTCATGCTTGATACTAGTAAGGTAAGTCCTCAGCTCAACAATGACATTCTGAGAAAGTACAAGCAATATAATGCTAATTAATAACTAATATGCTTCATAAGGTACAATACATTATTAATAATTGTGGCTGTTTAGTAAACTAACGGCCCTTATATTAACTACTCAGTCCTCCTCTATCATCTTAAAAAACGAACAGAAGAAGATGACAACAAAGCACGATAGTGTGTACATATAAAGTAAGTACAGATGTGCTAATCTATTGTAGAAATATAGGTGTGTTATGACTCTGTAATATATGGAAATATAGGACAGAAGTATTAGTTGGAGTCATGTGGGCATCTAGACAAAATGTCAGCCATCACATTATCCGCACCACGGATAGCTCGTACCGTGAAGTGAAAAGGTTGAAGAGCTATAGCATATCGAGTGGATCTCGAACTCTTCAAATTCTTAGTCTGAATAGCTGTAAGAGCTTTCTGATCAGTCTCTAGAATGAAATGTGCGCCCAGGAGGAATCTTTGTAGCTTTAGAATTGACCAAACCATCGCTAACAACTCACGGTCTAAAACCGAGTAGTTCCTCTCTGCCGCATTTAGTTTTCTAGAAATGTACATAACAGGATGCAGAGTATTTGCATATTCTTGCATCAGTGCTGCTCCAATCCCAGTGGATGAAGCATCACTCCGAAGAACAAAAGTCCTATCAAGAGTAGGTAATCTTAAGATGGGAGGAGAAGAAAATATATTCTTGATTTGGTCTAGTGAAGATTGGCATTCTTCAGACCAACGGACCAGATTAGGCGAACCTTTCTTCAACAATGTTGATAGAGGTGCCATGATCGAAGATAAATTTGGAATAAATCTCCCATAAAATTGAATTAAACCTAAGAGACTCCTAACTTGTTTCTTCGTTTTAGGAACAGAGATGTTCAGTATTTTGGAAGTATTGTGGTCTTCTGTCTTCAAGAGACCATGACCAACACGATGACCCAGGAAAGAGATTTCACCAAAACCAACAAAAGCTTTAGAAGGTTTTGCTGTCAAATTATTCTCACGTAGAGTGGACAGTAAGTCATATAACCCTAAATAGTGATCTTCCCAGGTATCACTGAAGAGACAGATGTCATCTAAGTATGCGATGACATCCGAACGATGTGACAGAATTCGACGCATCATGCGAACGAAAGTGGCAGGGGCGTTCATGAGACCAAAAGGCATAACATTCCATTGAAATAGACCCCTAGGTGTAGAAAAAGCAGTAAGAGGTTTGGCATGCTCTGCTAAAGGCACTTGCCAATAACCTTTAGACAAGTCAAGTTTAGTGAAGAATCTAGAATTAGAAAGTCTAATCAGTAGATCTTCTAACAAAGGCATCGGTTCAGCGTCGAACTTTGTGACCTGATTCAATTTGCGATAATCAACGCAAATTCGTATGTTCTTATCCTTCTTCCGGACAATAACCATGGAAGAAGAATATGGTGAAGTCGATGGTTCAATTATATTTAATTGAATCATTTCATCCAATTCCTTTTCCACTTGCGACTGAAAGTGTATAGGAATAGGATACGGCCTAACCCTAATTGGATTATTGTCGGTAAGAATTATGTCATGTTCTATGACATCTGTGTGTCCAGGAATGTCAGTGAGAACATCCTGAAATGTTTGTAACATCGACGAGACTTGTCGATGTTCGTCACCAGAAAGATTAGGAGAAACAGAAACGTTTTTCCAAGATTCCGTGGAATGTAATGGAACCACTGGAAGGGGAAGGTTGACATCAGAGAAGGTAGCTTCCTCATCCTGAATGACAGACAGGGATGAATAATGACCGTGAGGTGCAGGAGCATCATCCGTTGCCTGGAAAATAGGCAGCAAATAGTCCGGACGTTCGTGAAATTCCGAAAGCATGTTTATGTGGAAAGTTTTATGCTTTCCATCAATATCGACCACATAGTCAACATCGGAAATCCGAGAGACTATTGCATACGGACCTTTCCATGCAATAAGAAGTCTATTTTCCCTACTGGGGAGTAGGACGAATGCTTTGTCACCTGGACAAAGTTGTCGTAGACATCTATTCTTGTTAGCAAACTGCCTTGCCTTCTCTTTAGCAATTTCTGATGAAGCAGTTGCTAGCTTACATGCCTCAATGATCTTTTGTCTAAGAGCAATGACATACTCATATGAGGATTGAGTTTCATCGCTAATATCATCGGCAGTGATGAGATCGTGTAATAAAGACATAGGGCCGCGTGGACGCGCGCCAAAGACAAGTTCGAAGGGAGAAAATCCTGTGTGTTCATTAGGGACTTCTCTATAGGCAAAGAGAGCCGCGGGTAAAACCCTGTCCCAATCTTGAGGATGATCTTCAGTTATCTTACCAAGCAAAGTCTTGAGCGTTCTATTCAGACGCTCAACTAACCCATTAGACATAGGATGGTAGATACTACTGAGAGATCGTTCAATATGTAAGGTAGACATTACCTGTGACATAGTGTCAGATATGAGTTGAGTGCCATGGTCTGACAATATTTCTCTGGGGAACCCCAAGCGAGAAAATATCAACCAAAGAGCATCTGCGATATCTGTAGTAGATATGCTCTTAAGAGGAATAGCCTCTGGCCAACGTGTGCACATATCGACACATGTAAGGATAAACTGATGTCCTCTGGCCGACTTGACCTTAAAAGGGCCAATAATATCTATGGCCATTTTCTGAAACGGCCGAATAGGAATGTCAGCAGCCTGGATAGGCGCAGCATGTCGTGGTCCTCTAGATTTGACCTCCTGACATACCTTGCATGATCGGCAGTAAATACGAATGTCCTTATTGACAAAAGGCCAAAAGAAAGCCGCAAGGACTCTCGACTTCGTACGGGCAAAACCCATATGTCCAGCACATTGCGAGTCATGAGCATGTTGTAATATTTGGACTCTCATGCTCTTGGGAACAAGAATTTGCGAATGTGCCGACGTAGTCGAATCTTGTACCATACGTACAAGTACGCCGTTTCTCATTGCAATCCAAGATTTTCTATTTGTATCCTGATTCGGATCACCTTTCTTCGCAAGAACGAAGAATTTTTTTAAAGAAGGATCTTCTTCTTGCAATTTTATGAAAGAGTCACGAGTGATTACTAAGTGACTATCTTGGCTATCAACTTCATTATCACTATTCAGTGAAGTTTCGGGTGTTTGTAGAGCTTGTGCTCTTGTAACTACTGCATTTGTAGCTTGCATGTTATTATCTTCCCAAGCAGCAATCTGCTGTGGGGTACACTCCCTAACTCCGTGAATACGACCAATAATAAGGTCCGCAATAGGATTAGGTAAGAGACAAGCATGCACATCTCCAGTAAAGAAAGGAGTGGCAATGCGAATTACAGCAGTAGGATATTTTTCTAGAGTGCCGCCAAATGTGACACATTTAATAACCCTTCCTGTAGCACAAGATGGATCTACAAGCGATTGTCTAACACCAATAGTGGTGCATCCGGAATCGAAAAGTAGTGAGACCGGAGTATCATTAACAAGACCCTTATGTAGAATTAAAGAACCCCTCCCGTCATGCGCAACAGCAGCAGGAAGAGCGGGAAGTGGGTGACCACAACTCAAAGTAGTTATGGTACCCGGTTCGAATAAAGTACTGCATTGGGGGCATTTGTTTGCTCTCTCAAAGTCAAAAGCAGAACCAGTGACAGCGTCAAAGTTTTTACTATCAACAACATGATTACAGGCTCCCTCAGTTTCCTGTTGTACAGCATTAGCCTGCTGATATCTCTTTTTTTTGTGTTGAGATCTACCCCGACTATTATTACCTCTGAAGTTATCAGAGTTATTATTATCTCTGCAGTTATTATTGTCTCTATTGTAATTGTTATCCTGGTTCGAATTCCAGTTTCCACGATTACTATCATGTTCACATTGATGCGAACATCTATTTGTTTGGTTCTGAGGTCTTCGGCAGGAATAACCTCTATTACCATATCCTCTTTTGAAATGCTTATAATTATTAGGGTGATAGTAACGAGTACTATCAGGTTGTCTCCAATTCTTCGAAGAAGAATCACCATGAAATTGATTTCCATGATTTTGACAGAAATTACCGCTACTCTTTCTATCAAAATTTTGTTGGAATCTACGAGCAAAGTTTTGGCCATACGGAGCTGCCGAAGCAACTGGTAAACCTTCTTTCACCTTAGAGTTACCCATGGTTATGTGTGGGTGCGCAGTTACGTATTGGCAACAGAAATCTTCCATTTCTTTTATTGTTTTAGGTTTACGTTCATGAAGGAAAGCAAGGAAAGACTCATTGACAGACGACATGACTTTGTCTCTAAGTATTAAGTCCATAAGTCCTTCATAAGTTTTTTCCGTCTTAGATAGTTCAACCCATCGTGAGAAAGTAATGCGTATTCTTGCAATAAACTCGGAGAATTCAACTCCATTTTCAGGTAACATGTTTTTAAATTGTAGACGATAGCCGTCTTCGTTAAGCTGATATTTCTTTAACAAAGCGGCCCTGACAACCTCATAATTGTTCTTGTCAGGTTCATCCACCATATTTAATATACTTAGAGCTTTACCTGTCAGTATCCCTGATAACTGATAAACATATTTTGCTTTGTCTATGTTATGAGCTGTACATGCTTGTTCAAATCTGTCCAGATAGAACATTATGTCATCACTGGAAGGACTAAATGTTGGTAACTTAATCTTAAAAGTATCATTATTAGCCTTACCAGAAGATGAACCCTTGTTTGAATCATTACCATTACTCATGCTCGTCAATTTCAATTTTTCCAACTCTAAAGCTAAGACCTTTTCTTCATGTTCCATTTTTGCTTTCTCTTTCCTCTCATCAGACTCTCTCTGTAATCTTCTTTCCTCAGCCTGAGCCTCTTTTTGAAGTCTTTCATTTTCAGCTTCTTTTTCAAGTCTTTTATTTTCAGCCTCTTTTTCAAGTCTTTTATTTTCAGCTTCTTTTTCAAGTCTTTTATTCTCAGCCTCTTTTTGAAGTCTTTCAGCTTCTAGCTGTAGCTGGAGTTTTCTTTCCTCAGCTTCTGATTCCCTTTTTTGTTTTTCCATTTCCATTTGGAATCTCTTTTCATCCACCTGCATCTGCAGTTTCTTTTGTTCAGCTTCCATCTGCAGTTTCTTTTGTTCAGCTTCCATTGCTTTATCATATCGAGCAGTTGCAAATTCTTCTAACTTATCACCAGTCTTCCCAAGCAATTTACCCTGCTCAATAAAGTGCTCAAATGTAGACATGTTGTCTAACATATGAGTCCAAAACCTGAAATAATTAACTAATTTATTTCAAACCTAAGTGTAACAAGTCTTAATTAAGCACTTGTATATTCACATCACATTATATTATCCCAGTCTCTGTGGGAAACAAGTCTCCAATCAAAGAACTTGTATATGAAATATCAGCACTCAATTCTTGATCATAAGTGCACTTCTCATTCAATAGTGCACGACACTATTCATCATTCATTTATCATCAGTGTAGTAGTAACAGTGCATTAGCATAGCCCATTAACTAATTACTATAACTGTAAACAATGACTATGTAAACACATGCAGAATGTAAACATTGAAAATGTAAACAATACAAACAATGTAAACAATAACAATGTAAACAATAACAAAGATCAGCAACAATACAAAAACGTTCGCAGAAATCAACTAAAAATAAAGCAGAAATTAATGAAATATCACAAAAAATGTGACGATATCTGCGATAGAATTAAACAAAATACATGACACCACAGTGTATAAACAAAAATGTTGTATGAAACTAAATTATAGACAAGAGTAGGCTAACAAATACAAACAAATCAAAACAAAACTAAAGAATGCGAAATAATAACGAAAACAATATTAAAACATGTCATCACAGCTAACATAAATAGCAACAGAAGTCGCTTAGCAAATTCCAGTATCGGAAATTTGCAAACCTTACAGAAAACGCTCACAATAGACGACCTCTATGACGTGGCATAATCTAACGGAGACACCACCCAACCGAGAACCCGCTGAAATATAAACATATAAATATACAAATAACATATAAACATATAACATATAGAATGAGATGATACACAGAAGACTCAGCAGAAGTATAAGGGCACAGTTTACATACAAACAGGCCACTTAACTTATAGGCTTCCAATCGTAGAACAGCAGAAAAAACGGATGTCAATCAACGTCCTAAAGAGCGAAGCTCCAACGATGATGGCACATCTGAACTGCTTCCACTGCTAACACGATGGTACAAGAGCTTCTGAAATACTGTGTGTTGAGTTGTTTCGGCACTTGACCTTCTAATCCAAAAGTAAGTTGATGGAAATCGGTACTTGGCCTTCTTCAGAAAACAACCCGTTTCAACCGGCACTTGACCTTCACAAAAACGACAGCACTGGAACCTTGACAGCAGCAACTTGCTTGACTTGCGTAAAAGATAACAGCAGTCCGAGTTATCCGGCAACATGTAACAACGCCGGGTACTGTCAAATTCTTGTTTCCGTCAAAAAGTTGAAATTTTGACTTTTACCGGGCAACGCCGAGTACTTTGAAAATTTTGAAGATGTTGACTGTATTGAAGAATGTTAATTTCTTGAAGGATGCTGATGAATTCTTGTTGAAAATGAAGTGGGTAAGGGACCCCGTGTTTGCTGGTACCAGAATCAAACCAGCTTATGGCCACCAAATGATGCGTGATGCCATATGATGATGGATGGTATCCGCATGTCTGGTTTTGTGTAGTGTGCAGATGTGTTCAGTCAAAACAATGTTCATACAAAAATAACAGGGCAATCCACATAGGACGTCAGTAAACTCACGACGTATAAAGTCAATGATTCTTGTAACAGCCGTTGACGTTTTTCTTCATTATTTATTGTGGACGCCACAGTGACAAAATGGTTACGCGAATATGTAGGCACATCAAACAGTCATTATCACAGCAACATTCAATACAGCAATAGACGGTAGACAGCATTACAATGATGAGTCAGATGCATGTTATATTTCAAAGTGCTGTAAATGTAGTCAGGTGAAAAACTCCATCCTTTTCTATAACAGCCAGGAGATAACCAGATGTATGAGATCAGTTCACTCTCCTTAGTTTGACTTCAGCAAGACAGACACGTCTGCCGAAGTATAAATAATGTCCTCAAAAATATCCTCTAGATAATAAAGGTTTTCCAAACCTAGTTCATTTAACAAAGTAGCAAGTAATGGTCCTTGGTACATGCATCAACCGATGCAGTCCAATGCAGCGACATGTGAGCTGGGAAAAAACATCTCGTGACGACGACTTTCGAAGACAGGCTATGAATCGAAATCGCTCACGACCCAAAATCGATAGAGTTAATGAAAAAGTCAATTTACCTTGCTTTCAAGAAATACAGAAATATCACGCCTCCCGGCATGTGCAAATACACTAGAGGTATTATCCCGAATAAACGAAATATCCATAAGAGGACTACACATCCCTGACAGAACAAAAAAAAGCGGAGATCCCCTCTTCAACGAGGCATCTCTTTCGCCATTCCAAATCGCTCACTCCACTAGTGGTGGGCGGAAACCGATCGACCAAGAAGCAAGACAAGTCATGCGCAGTCCAGCGCAAAATGACCACAGCTCAAACTTAACTGCATTCGATACCAACGCGAGAAGACAAATGCTTACCGAGAAAAGTGACTATAAATTTCAAGCAGTTGTTGCCCTTGCGTTATAAAATAGATATTGAAATAAAACGATGTTGCGAGAATTTATCACGCAACAATATGTCGGTGATTATGTACTGCTGTATTGAGCTGTTGATTTTGGCAAGTAGATTGGCATTTCCATTGCATTGTTATTTCATGTGTATTGCTAGCCGTGTGCAGAAGAGGAGCTACAAATCAGCTGTGAACGACCAAGTAGAGAAGAAATAAAGAAAGCCATAAAGCTTCTGAAAGATGGAAAAGCAGCTGGTCCAGATTGCATTCCAGCAGGTGTGGAATTGATGACAAGAACCAGACAAGTGCCAGTGGAACAAGATCTGAGAAGAAGACGCTGGCGATGGATAGGACACACATTGAGGAAACCTGTTGATAGCATTACAAGGCAGTCCTTGTTCTAGAATCCATAGAGAAAGAGAGACAGAGGTAGACCAAATTAACATGGAGAAGAGAACTGGAAAAAAGGTGAAAATGAGGAGGAAAACATGGACAGAACTTGAGCGGATGGCACAGAACAGGAAGACTTGGCATGTGTTTGTTGAAGGCCTATGCTCCGTGGGGAGCTAAAGGGTGTTGAAGTAAGCTCAACTTACTCAAAAGCATGTTTTGTGAAGCAAGATTCCATATTTATATGACCGGATGGCCTACGCTAGTAACCCACGTTAACGTAATAAATAAAGACAGAATAAATTACTAAATGCATCATAGAAATCGAAGCACTAAACTTTTTCTAATTTTGTTCCCTTAAGTTCTGGTGGGAGTAGCTGGGAAAAAGAGGACTTCATCACCTCATTTGCACGAGCTTATTTAAATTCTATGATAATTAGGTAACGATAGTTGTAGCTAATGAAATATATCTTTACAATTTGTATAACCAATGGAAAATGCTCTAATCGGCACGCCCCGCACCACTTACGAGATTAGTCAAAGAATATATTTTCTTAGTTAGTTGCATCTAGAGAGCCATAGCACAAGGACGTGATTTTATCTGTTGATGTAGCAACCAGGTGCTCACCCAGACTGTCACAAAAGTCCGGCTCAGTCTTCGAGAATCTCAAGACATTTATTATACTGTGGTTTACAGGATATTGAGAAGGGTTCTAACCTCATCGCCAAGAACAAGATTTTGTGTGAAATCGTATTTTTGACTTTTATACATAAGTAGACAGTCGTTCTGACTGCCTATCGATGCTGACTGTATAATTATTACTTTCAGCTGTAAAAGTTGTAGCTATGAACCAATGTAGCAACGACATAGCAGAGATAAGCAAACTGATAGCATTAGCCATTGATGAAGTAGAGGTTCCTCCAAGTGGAGGGCCCAAATTCTGAATAGACACACCTGAAGTATTAGTAGATGGAGAACGTATAAAGAATCTAATTGAGTACAACGAGGAATAAATAAACCAAGCTACAAAGGCTTAAACTGCGGAGTAGCATTTCCAAACTCAGCGTATTACGATATTGGCGAAGAACGCTCCATGGCCTTATCAGCAATTAAGCAAATGCACTGAGCGATTTTAGTGTTAATCTGTAGTCTTATGTCGGCCACACCCGAGATTAATTAACATGGTTATCGAGTAATTGTTATCTCAGCCATTCCTTGCAAAGCAGGGAGGAACGGGTAACCAAAAAGATATGACGACTTATCTCTGTGAGGAGTGTAAGAATGTTTGAAAATACAAAATGTCTGCTGCATAGAAGAAAGTAATGTCTCGACCCGGAAATATCAGGTAATCAGTACGTACAACAATTAAAAATGAGTACTGCCGTAGTGGAGAAGAATTCGCCCCAATCCGTCCAGTGACAAATTCTACACCCCAAAAGTAGAAGAGGTTTTTTTTTTTTAGGACCATTTTCAATGCACATGGTCAACTCTATCCGTGCTCCGACCTCCTCCCTTAGATCACACAAGGAGGATCTCGGCACAGCGCACAAACTCTAAAGCACCACGAGGATACCAATGTAAATTAGGCCAGGGCGATTTTCAACTGCTGAAGAATTTCCACACCTTTGTCTGAGGTCACCCTTTCCTCTCTTGCTCTATTTTGACTCTTTCCACTCTTATCCTATTCTTCTATTTTTATGCTATCCTCCATAATATTTCCTCTTCTATTTCCAGTCCCCACTTTTATTACGTTTGGGTATTTTTTCGTTTTTTCGTTTCTAGTTTCTTAGTATGTATTGTGTACATCCGGGGTCAAGAGTCACTTCCTTTTCAGGCAAGCGTGATAGGACTTCGATGCTTCGCCCTCAGGGAAGTACCTAGGTTTTATTTATTTTGTTTTATATTTATTTTTATATTCATTTAAGTTCTTATGTCTCCTATCTAGCCTTCACTGTCTTTCTTTTCCTGACGAAGGCCTTGTAGCCGTAACGTAGACTACTTTCTTTGTCTTTTGTCCTCGTAAGACGAATCACCTTTTTTCGATTTTCTTTTAAAACCCATCCATTACAAGATTGTCGAAGTGCGCGTTCGGGCGCCGATGAAATATGTTAGTGTGCACATCTACGACAGCAGCATCATGGATATCTTATATTATCATTGAAAGTGACAGAGCATATAAGTGTTCACTACTTTAGCAAGTGCTTATGCTCCATATCATTAAAAGTTTGTTTACTCTAAACATGGAACACAAAAGAACCTTTTAACAATTTAAAAAATGAGCTAATAAAAATAGATGAAACTTTTATGCGTTAAATAACTTTATATAATAAATTGATAAAATTAAATAAGTAATGGAAATATGTTATTCAGTTTTATAGTTTTTAAACAGTTAAGTTGTTTCCCTTTGAAAAAAAATGGGATGCCTTCCACTTACTTCTTTATCTCTGCTGCTTAAAATATCACATGGTTATGTTTGTTTTTCCACTTATTTCCGAGATTTGACATCACGTCGCAACCTGACAAGAAGTGAGATCTCTCCATTGTAAATTGGGTATATTGTGCAAATTTATATAACATTTTGACCACTGGGCTGTTATCTCTGTTTTTTTTTTTTTAATTGGGGGGAGGGAAGCCCTCACTTTTGTATTAGCCATTAAGAAGTAAATTTATGTGAAAGACCGCTAGCTGGCTGTCTGGCCATTACGTCGTAAGTTTATTCGAGTGTTTCTGCTTGTTCAATCCATATACTTATTTATTTATTGCAAGAGGGAAGGTAACCAGACACAGGAGGCCTAAGCACACTTTAAGGACCCTGCAGGCTCACGTGACAGTAATAGCCCTCTACATATATTGCGTCAAAATGCCAGGAAAAAAGACAGCTAGAAAACCTTTCATCCAACCACCCTGGTGGATTGAGGATGTAGAAAAAGCATGGATAGGAAATGAAAGAGCGACGAAAGAATGGACGAAAGCACGAACGAGAAGTACAATGAATAACGGAGCGGTTGAAGCCAAGGACCAAGTGTGGAAGGCCTTCGTGACACAGGTGGGCACGGAAAAGACCTTACAGAAATTCTGGTCCTTACATCGACGAATGTATAGGAACAATATAAGCCAACCAATACCTAATACTCTGAGCTCCGCGGGAATGCGTCTGTAGACCGATGAAGATAGAGGACGTGCATTACTCAGTCTGAAAGTCTGTAGCTTTTTGGTTGTTGTCTGTGTTGTTCTCCATGTCTCAGAGCCATACAGTAGGACTGACTTCACATTGGAGTTGAAGATTCTTATTTTCGTCTTGGATTCGATTTCTCTTGTATTCTTAGTTTGATATCACTGTCTGTCCCTCAAACTTTGTCTATATTGCTGCCAAGACATGTATACATTTTTACATCTTGTATTGGTGTTTCTTCAAGTTCAACCCTGTTATCATTACCTGCAAGCTACAGACTTTCATAAATGGGTGCTTGCGTAGAATAGAGGGATTAAAATGGTATGACAAGGTTACCAACGTGGAACTGAGGACAAGAACTAGACAAGTGCCAGTAGAACAAGAGATGAGGAGAAGATGGCGATGGGTAGGACACACACTGAGGAAAACTGTTGATAGCATTACAAGGCAGTCCTTGTTCTGGAACCCCCAAGCACATGGAGAAGAGAGCTGGAAACAGAGGTGAAAATGATGAGGAGAACGTGGAAAGAACTTGATGGCACATGACAGGAGGACTTGGCATGTGTTTGCTGAAGGCCTATGCTCCTTTGGGAGTGGAGGGTTATGAATGAATGAAAGACTCAGTGTCGTACATTTAGAAAGGTATTAGAGATATATTTGGTCCCGTCTGAAAAAACCCCCAGAAAAAGTGGGGTTCTCTGAGAAAGAAAGTGTTAGAATAGATTCCTCGAGTGAATAGATTAAGGCGAAGATCTGTCTCTGGAATGAGTGAATTCTCTAGTACAGCCTATCTATACGACTATCTTTTGGTAATAGACAATGTATCAAACCTCCCTATAAATACAATTATAAGTGAACTACTCACACACACGCGCAGCTATGTGACAACTGGACTCACAGACGTGAAAACTTTGGTAAATGGAGTTTGGGGCTGACCAACACAATAAATTAAGTTTTGTTTAGTTTATTATCACTTAAACTTTACAACATCAAACATATAGAAATCAATATAATCATTAGTTACAGACATAGGAAAATAACCCAATAAGTGCCCTCCCCTCTTGTTGAGAAAAGATCCCAAAAGAAGTTGATAACCAAAAAGGTCAAAGATTAACACTAGGGTATAGAATAGACAATAAAGCAAAGAAAAAAGTTCCTGATTAAGCTATCCCGTAAAATAACAGTAATTGCAAAGAAAATCAAGGATGGTACAGTTTCCTTAACTAGAACGTATTTCCTCTCACTCTATCAGTCGGGGCCACATCAATCACACCTTATCTAATACTTGGTTAACAACCTCTTGAACGTAAACATCAATGTACATGTATCATGATCCAGTGTTGTGCTTCTCCGAAGTGAGCCCCAGTTCTTCCACGAATAAATAATTTTCCTAATGGGGAAGGCCTACTTTGGTGGCGGGTTATTGGATATGAAAAATGTCATCAGATAGTCCATGTAGCAAAATATAAACCGCGATCTAGTGTTCACAGTAGACAGTAGATAGTACTTCAAATAGCTAAAGGAAACATCTGGTTGGTAAACTGTTAATAAAGAGGATGAAGGTATATCCTATCGGTTTTTCTCTCTGGGTTTGAGTACCGATTATGACACACCATATTCTCCTGGATAAATTCACTTGGAAACACGATTGTTAGTAGTCGGGAAAAATGTTATATATATATATGCACCTGTCCCCTCCCGCCCGGTAAAACACTCAGCGCACAATATCAGTGTTAATTGAATTATGACTAAGTTACAAATATCGCTTGTCATTACTAACTATTTGTTTCACCACATGGTGTTACAATAGTCACTTACATTATTAAACATTATGAATTAGAAGTGAATTGTATTCCGTCAATTGTCTGTCGCCTAGTGTATTTATTAGTCAATTAAAACATAGGCGTGGCTTCAAAGTGAGTCTACAGACAGCGAATTGCAGGGTTTTGCGCGTAGCAAAATTATAAAACTTGGATGGGGAAGCAAAGGTGGTCGGATCACTGTGGTTATTTTTACATATATGTGACAGTTCGTCCGGGATTGAAGATATGAAACCCTTTCATGTCTGTCATAAAAATAAAGCTGCTGTTATCCGTATCTTTCGAGTGATTGCTATCTTCAATTATATCCTCTTCCTCCATGCTCCAATTTCAACTCATAAAATCCGCTCCTGCGTTTTCTTTTCCCGATATGTATTGTACTTTAAATGAATATACGCTTAACAGCAAAGCCCAACGCATAATCTTTGCGTTAATTTCCTATTGGCTCCAAGAAAAGCCAGTGGATCATGGTCCGTTTTTACCGTAAATGGAACGCCATAAAGATATTCATGATGTCTTCTTATTTCATTAACGAGTGCTAGACATCACCTCTCCAAGGTTGAATAATTCCTCTCTGTTGTGTTCAGTTTGCGGCTGCCGTATGCAACTGGAAATAAGAGATTCGGATTATTTTCATCTGCCTGAAGCAATGTCCCGAGGCATCCACGCGCAATATGAAAGGTTTCTTAAGGTCAGGTAACCTTAGAATTGGGTATTTGGACAGCTGTTCCTTGAGAGTGACGTGGGAATTTTCGCACTCTGAATTCCAAAAAAGTTTTTCATGCTGCCCTTTCTTGGTGAGGTCAGTATGAGGTGCTGTTAGGCCATTGACATGTTTAATGAACTTCTAGTAATATGCACACAGTGATAGAAATGAACGTGTGTCTCTATTCGTTTTAGGCCTTTTTGCTGCACGTATTGTCTCTACGTTCTTGGCAACTGGCCAGATACAACATTGAGAAATGGTATGCCCCAGGAAGTCAAGCTTTTCAAATCCGATTAAAAATGTGCTTGGTCTGGCTGTCAGGTCTGTTTCCTGTAGTCTCATGAGGAGCATAGCGAACGTAGCAATATGTTCGTCGTAGTTTTCCGTTGCATTCAATATGTCGTCGATGAAATTGTGGATATGCGGGCTTTGCAATGGTTCTAAATGCTTTTTCATCATTCTCGTGAAGACTCCTGGTGCGTTGTGCAAACCGAAAGGCATAACGTTGAAAGTATAGTGTACTTCACTGGTGCTAAAAGCTAGCAGGGGTTTAATTTCCTCCTTGACTGGTATTTAGTAATAACCTTTACTCGGGTCAATCTTGGAGAAGATTCTTGCCTTGTTAAGCTTGGTGAACAGTGCAGAAGCGTTTTGCAGGGGCTCCGGCTGAAATTCCGTTACTGTGTTAAATAGACGGTAATCGATGCACAGCCGAACTTCCTTATTGGGCTTCTCTAACAGTACTACGCTCGAACTGTAAGGAGATGTAGATTAGCTAATAATTCCAGCTTGACGTAGCTTGTCTATTTCTCCGCATAGCGTATCAGCTTTAGAATACGGAATCGGGTAAACTATGGTTCGCACAGGGGTCTCACATGTCAGCTTCATATTGAACTCTGCGAGATGCGTTCGACCAGGTATGTCCGTTCAAAGTGCTGAGTGCTGTTTCAGTAGCGCCCTCGTTTCTGTCTGTTGTGCGTTTGAAAGAGTATCGCCGAATTTAACATCGTTTAAAGATTCCGTTTGTTGCAGTGGATATTCCATGCAACTATCATCTTCCTCATATTCTGTTGCTATGGCGACCACCAGGAGATGTTCGGGGGAAAGCATTGGTCTTTCCAAATATTTCTTTAACAGATTTATATGGTAGACCTTTTCCTTTCCTTTAATAGAGATCTTATAGTTTGTTCTCGAGATATTTTTAAAGACGGTAAACGGCCCTTGCAATCCGATACGTAGTTTGTTTTTTCCGGTTGGAAGTAGCAAAAAAACTTTCTCACCTGGTTGTAATTCTCTCTCTTTCACTGCTCTATTGTATTGTTTAGCGTGCTTCATGCGTGCTCGCTTAAGGTTGGTTGTTGCTAGATCCCATCTTAGTTGTAACCTTTCCTTAAATTCCGATGCATATTTACTTGCTGAGACGACTGTCTCATCAACCTTCTGGTCTGTTAGTGACCGAAGTAATTATTCAAGCGGGCCCTTAATAGGTCTGCCGAATAAGAGTGTAGTTGATGGTAAACCTGTAGATGCCTGTGGGACGTCCCTGTAGGCGAATAAGACTGCAGGGATTAAAAGGTCCCAATCTTCCGGTTTACTTTGTCCCAGCTTACGTAACATCATGGTGAGGCTTCCGTTGAAACGATCTACTAACCCACTTCCGGCCGGATTATAGAGGCTGGAGTAGATGTGCTGGTCCGTCAAGATCTTAAAGATATCCTCCATTAACAGCTACGGTATTGGGATCCGTTATCAGTCAAAACTTGTTGAGGGAATCCCAACCATGTAAAAATCTGCACTAGGGCTTCTGCGACATGCTTGGAATCCATGCATTTTAGCGGTATAGTGATAAGGGTGGCATTTACGATGATAAGCCACAAACCTAACCACTATGGACGTTGCAGCTATAAGTCCAAAGTCGTTGCTGAAATGTAGCCAAGTAAAGTCCCACCCCTATAGACACCAGGGATATTATTGGCTGAAGTGTAAGGTGTCTTGTCTGGTTTGTTGTTGCTTGCTGTGAGTGTAGATGTGATGTAGTTTCACAGATCTACAAACGTGAGATATGACATGGAAAGTCATAAAAGTGTGAAACTGATGTTGACGTTTCCATCATTTGTTTTGACGCCACAATGACAGATACGTTACATCCATTTTACATACGTCATTTACACGACAGGTCATCGTATTCAGCATACATAAAGTTCTTCAATGGATCTTGCCTATATTCTATGAGCTGATATAGATAATCCCAGCTTACTACAGCCTCAGCTTCATATCATCAATGTACATAAGTATAACAATACTCCTCTCTGATGCTGGCAGATCAGATGTGCAAAATAATAAGTCTATCACTGAACGCACGATAATGACGTTTCAGGAGTACATGTCAAATTGACCTTTACAAGCATTCCTAAGTCTAACCTCGACGTAGGTGCAATCGCTGGCATAGCGAAGTTCATAGAGCATAGAAAATGTTCTCTGGGCCTAGAGTGACCCGTGTATATATCAATCTCAGGTATAAAGATACCTGAGGTGTAATCTCTAGTAGAAGAACCTCTCCTATCTGTAACTGGTAAGTGAGCAGAGAACGACCAATGTCAAACATCAAAATAGATAACAGATTTGAACATAAGGAGGGTATTACCTTGCTTCGAAATAAACACCACAAAACATACGCCTCCAGGCGTTTCGAATCATCTAGGGAAAGACCTCGTTAGCTAAACTAACTCACTAGAGGACTACAAAATCCCTATCAAAATCACAGACGCAGGAATGCGTCCTCTCTGCTTCATCACATCTGGTAGAATCCCTGACCGGAAGATTTTTTCAATCTCCCCTAAAGTTCAGACATGCGCAGAACGCATACACCTGAGTAAGGAGTAAGACTCAAAACGGGACGATGTAGGAAACATTCCTGGTAAAAAGATATGACCAAAATCACGCCTTATATGGACAGGGAATAAACATCAACTCTGGTTTCAATCATTCCAAGAAACAGTTGACCGATACTACCATATAAGGAGAATGACCTGACATCGATCGAAAAAATGGACCGGCGAGTCAAGACATAAGAGAAGGTAACCCCTATTGTAAAAATGTAACTACAGTCCAACAAGGGTTATACACCTTCGACCAAAAAAATTTAAAGTGTACAATTCAGACAGATTAATTACACACAGTCTTAGAAAAATTATGTGCGTAACATATAGCTTTTGCCCAATGAGTGCATGTTTCTACTAAGGTCAGGATAAACCTGTTCCTTCTTTTAGTCCTTTCTATGGGTCCTACAATATCGACTACAACCCATTCAAATTGTGTCCCCACTATTGGTATATCTCCCATGGGAACTGTGGGTGTCCAATGCTTGGGTGCCACACATTGGCACTTAGCGCAGAATTTCACGTATCGGATAATATCAGTGTTCATTCCTGGCCACCAATAGGGAGTCGATATTCGCAGAATAGTGGCGTTTTGTCCCATATGTCCGCTAAAGGGAAGAAAGTGTCTCATTTCTAAGATTTGGTCTCTGTACTGCGTCGGAACTAGGAGCTGGTTATGTCCCTGTTCAGGGTCGCCCGTTCTACGATACAATACTCCATCCTTTGAAAAGATGTCTCCATTGTGTCTGGGGTCCTTGGCCATGGGCAGTTTTCTAAAGCAGGGCTCCAAGGTAGGGTCCTTTAGTTGCGCCTCTTTTAGTTCCTTAGGTAACATGTTAGGCGCAGGCTCCCGCTCCTTCTTGGTTTGCCCTCTTGTGGTTACTGCTGTCACAATCGGCTCTTTCGGTCTCCCAATAAACACATATCTACAACCAAGTATGACTGAGTGGATCGGATCGGATCAACAGTTATAGCCGCTTTGATAACACCTGTGACGAAATCAGAATGTATCTCCACCAGTGCGATGGGAAGCGTTATGGGTGCATCACCTTTCACAACACCACATAGTTTGACGGTTTCTTCTCTCTTGACCAGCTTTGACCAAATGCCTTGCGACAATACAATCAAAGAACAAAAATGTAATAAAATATAATATACACAAGACACCTCTTTTCCATTCAAATAGTACAGTATAACCAGGCCAGATCACGGCCTCAAGATAAAGGAGTTAAGACACATTAGATAAAAGCATGAGCACATAGACACAGCCGGCAAGATTCACAGACTTGCATGGATGACGTGTCCAATATCAGATATTTAAAAACTAAGATGAAAATTACTGTTTTTTCGTGCAATGTATCTTTATGATTGTATTTATGTATGCGTTCAAGCGGATATTGTTTTGCCACGTTAAAAAGGCTCAGTAACGTAAAATTCAGCTCCCCACTACGCTTCACTGATCGACAAAAATAAGAAAGTAAAGTTAGTGGACAAATCTACAGTAATTTAAGTACGGACGTTTTCGATTCAAATTAAACCTTCATTGTACCGTACGATCCTGCAATTACACGGGTAATTACATAATACTCCTGCTTCAAGTCGCATTAGTGCCAAGGACATCAGTGTCTCCTCATTCATGCATATATGTACACACACACACACATATACTCATGTCCTCTTTAGCTTATTTCGGAGCATAGACTCACCACCACAACTGACCCTACTTGCAGGAAGCCAGAGCTAAAACTCGTGCCACATCTGCTGTTGTTTTGTGATAGTCCCATTCATAACCTCACATTAATCTCATTTTAAGATATGCTTAGGGTAAGAGTGGTTCGATTCTTTCTGCGTCACCTGCTAACCCCCCTCCCCCACCCCGGATCTTTATGGTGCAACATAAACAGATGCAAACATATAAATGCATATAATACTACCATTAGACAAACATTCATAAATTTATGTAGTCGTATAGAAAATACTCATGTAGGAGAGTGTAGTATTTGAGAATTCGCTATATTATGTCAAGCTTTATAAAGTGGGATGACCGATTCCCTTTCTCGATGCCTTTACCGTTTCTAACTAAAGATAAGAGTGACATACCCATTTACACATGGGTAAACTGGAGCGTGATGTTACCAGAGTTTCAACTTGGAAACTTTAGCTCGAGAAGCAACGTTCTAACCCCTTTGACAACCTTACGCTCCATCCATATGTACATATCACATAAAACAAACAGTTTAGTTACGTGTACATTATATAGAAATGACAACCACTAGCACAGAAGAGGAACCAATGATGACGAAGATGGCACAAAGATAGAAGAACTGAAGGCAGCACTGGAGAAAATCATGATGGGCAAAGGAGCAGGGCATAATGGTATAACACCATAAATGGTTAAGTATATGTGAGCAGCAGGCGACCTATTACTCTTAAGGATCCTACAGGCAGCTTGGTGGAACAAGACCATACTAAAGGATTGGGAGATCGCCATCATAACACCCATATTCAAATAGGGTGACAGCCGACAATGCTGAAATTGTAGAGGTATATCCCTTCTCAGTGTTCCTGGTAAAATCTACTCTAGAATCATGGAACAGAGACTCAGACACCTGGCTGTGCCACAAATAGACGAAATCCAATGTGGCTTCCGAGCAAACTTAAGTACTCAGAACCTTATCTTCACACTGAGGCAGCTAAGTTAAAAGGCCCTTGGGTATAAAAGTGAGATGCATCTTTGTTTCTTGGATCTGGAGAAGGCATTTAACAAGGTCCCCTGGAGCGAACTTGGGGACTGCTTGGCGAGTAAGAACATTCCAGCACATTTGTATGCATATATACCAAAATACTAATGCACACACATTCATGCATTCATATGTAAGAGAATCTTTACTATCAAAATATACATTAACATATACAGGCATACCTCGCTTTATTGCGCTTTGCTTTATTGCGCTTTGCAGATATTGCGCTTATTTTTTCAGAATATTCATGTTTATTAACTAAAACGTGCCTTCTTCTTAGGATAGAGTATGGCAAAAAGATTACGATTCGCTGAAGGCTCAGATGATAAAGATCATCATTTTTTTGTAGCAATAAAGTATTTTTAATTTTCCAGCACATTGTTTTTTTAGACCTAGCACTATTGCGCACTTAATAGACATAATGTAAACATGATTTTAGGCTTTCATATGCACTGGGAAGCCCAAACAATGTGTGTGCCATGCTTTATTGCGATAATTGCTTCATTGCAGTGGTCTGGATCCAAACCTGCAATAGCTCGGAGGTATGCCTGTAATGCTAAAGTAGGGTTACCACGTTGCGCTGGCAATCAGGTGTTCAAGGTTTAAACCCGGGCGTGTGCATTTGAAAGAGTGTCATCGACCGGGATTTTGACTGAATAACATGAACGGCTCCTGAGATAAACCCTCTGTGGATGGGAAGAACACCCGTGTGTTACCGGGGCCCGAAAGGGGAGCAAAGAATAGTAACAATGTTTCCTACCAGGCATGTCGTAAAAAGCGACTAAGGAGGGTTGGGTATGGGGCTGGTTACCCCATCCCGTAAAAAACTTGTTACCACAAAAACTTCAACAAACATGGACAAGTCAAATAAAGAATATAAATCAACTCAGCCGCTCAAGACAGAATAAGGTCCTCTGGAAAGGAGGCGAATGAAGCAACCTAGAGTCTGGGTTGCCGACTAACCTTTTTTCGTCTAGGAAAATCTCCAGGATTGACACCTGGAATGTTTGCGCTCTGTGTGAACAAAGGAAAACTGCACAGGTAGCAGCAGAAATGCCAAATTATAGAATTGATATCCTGGGTCTCTGCGAGACACGGTGGAAAGGCATAGAGAAGAGGAGATTGATCTCAGGACATGAGAAGGAAAGAGCCCACCACAGTGAAGGGGTGGCTCTAATGCTGTCCAAGGAAGCACAGAAGGCACTTATAGAATGGGAAGCAATGGAACCCCGAATTATAACAGCAAGGTTTAAATCAGCTAAAAGGAAAACAAATAAAAATATTATCCAGTGTTATGCTCCAACATACGATAAAGAAGAGTCTGTGAAAGAAGACTTTTACACCAGACTACAAAATGTCTTGGGCAATAAGAAAAGAAAGGACATCACAATAGCTTTGAAGAAATCATGGGAAAGCAGGAAGTTGGTATGATGAACTAAAATGGGAATCTACTAGCAAACTTCTGTGCTAGTACACCCAGACTGTCACAAAAGTCCTGCTCAGTCTTCTTCTTCTTCCTCGTTCGCCTTCAGACTTCCACATTTATGATTCTAATAAAGGTAGTAGTCAACTCAAGGTTCACGACATCTCGTTCGCCTTCAGACTTCCACATTTATGACTCTAATAAAGGCAGTGGTCAACTCAAGGTTCCCGACATCTCGTTCGCCTTCAGACTTCCACATTTATGACTCTAATAAAGGCAGTATTCAACTCAAGATTCCCGACATCTCGTTCGCCTTCAGACTTCCACATTTATGACTCTAATAAAGGCAGTAGTCAACTCAAGGTTCCCGACATCTCCAAACAGTTTTTCGTTGACAGAAATGGGTTGTTGCCATATGCTACTCCGTTCATTACTGTAGGTTGGGCAGTACTGCAGTAGGTGTCCGACCGTCATCGGGCTGGTACCGCAGGTGCAGAGATCTGTTGCACCAATTTTGTATTTGTGGTATAGATGGTATCTCAATCTGTTGTGTCCAGTGCGTAGCCGAAAAATGATGACCTGTTCTTTCCTGGATAGTTGATGATATGCATCGTTTTCAAATGGCCCGGGCGCTCTCTTTCCCATTTGGACTTGAATGTAGCCTTTATAGTAGTCTTTGCCATTGCGTAAGTTGTCTCTATATCATTTTGTTGTAAGGCAACTCCTTCCTTAGCAATTCTGTCTGCCTCCTCATTTCTTGGTATGTTGCAATGGGCTGGTATCCACTGGATAGTGCACTTGTTGAAGCATTTGGCCAGTCTTTCAAGGGAGATTATCAGATCTTTTAATCCTTTAGTTTGGTGGCTGCTTGGTTTTGGAGTCTGTTCAGTCTTCGAGAATCTCAAGACATTTATTATACTGTAGTTTACAGTATATTGACAAGGGTTTTACCCTCATCGCCAAGAACAAGATTTTGTGTGAAATCATATTTTGACTTTTATACATGTAGACATTAGTTCTGACAGCCTATCGATGCTGACTGTATAGTTATTACTTTCAGCTAGAAACGTTGTAATTATGAACCAATGTAGCAACGAATAAGCAGAGATAAGCAAACAGATAGAATTAGCCAATAATGGAGTAGAGCATCCTCCAAGTGGAGCGCCCAAAATCTTAATATAGACACTCCTGAAGTATTAATAGATGGAGAAAGTATAAAGAATCTGATTGAGTACAACGAGATATAAATTAACTAAGCTACAAAGGCTGAAACTGCGTGGTAGCATTGCCTAACTGTCAATAATATAGAAAGATATACAGAGAAAATTAGATGAACTGAACAAGGTGATTTTGTTGATGTATTTTGTTAATATACATGACACTGTTCGTGTTCCTTTAAGTTGAATAAAGGTTTATATGATCACTTGGCAGTGATCAACTATATAAGGTTTGCTGTTGTATATGGAATTACTGTTGGAGAATCAAAACGACATCATCACACAACTGTAAGCAAGGGTGAATTAAGAACCTGGAAATTATAAAGTCATTTAGGAAGTTAACACCCCAGGCGATAGCCTGTACCAAGACCCAAATGATGACCAAGTAACAGAAAATGTCTGCCCATAAGGTGTCTCCCCGTAGTGGTTATCAAACTTACAGCGTATTGCGATCTTGGCGAAGAACGCTCCATGGCCTTATCAGCAATTAAGCAAATGCGCTGAGCGATTTTAGTGTTAATCTGTAGTCTGATGTCGGCCACACCCAAGATTAACCAACATGGTTATCGAGTAATCATTATCTCAGCCGTACCTTCCAAAGCAAGGAGGAACGGGTAACCAACAAGACATGACTAGTTATCTCTGTGAGGAGTGTAAGAATGTTTGAAAATACAAAATGTCTGCTGCATATCAGAAAGAAATGTGTCGACCCGGAAATTCCAGGTAATCAGTACGTACAACAATTGAAAATGAGTACTGCCGTAGTGGAGAAGACATTGAGAAGAGGTCGCCCCAATCCGTCCTGTGACAAATTCTACACCCCAAGGTAGAAGAGGTTTGTTTGTTTTGTTTTAAGGACCATTTTCAATGCATACGGTCAACTCCATCAGTGCTCCGATCTCCTCCTTGTGATCTCAGCACAGCGCACAAACTCTAAAGCACCACGAGAATCCCAGTGTAAATTCTGACAGGGCAGTGGCCGTATGGACTACTCTTTGCGATTTTCAACAGCCAACGAGTTTTTAACAGGCGCAACTTGCAGACGGGACCTCCTATTTTTTCGCCCTTATCCGTGAAGGCTGGGTATGTGATCTCACTACGCAGGGGATCAGGGGGAGTATGACATTATTAATTCCCAGTGGTTATGAAAATATTCCATCAAAACCATTCCCTGTACCGGGAACCGAACCCGGTACCTTTAGACTTAGAGACGAACGCCATATCTCTTAGCCACTCCAGCCCCAGGGTAGAGGAGGAACGACCAAGAAAAATAAATGTGTTTAAAGGATTGTCGAAGAGCGCTTTCTAGCGCCGATGAAACATGTTAGTGTGGTCATTTATCGAATGAGGACATTATACTTAAAAGTGACAGAGCATATAAGTAGTCGATGTTTTAGCACGTAAAGAAGTTCTATATTTTTAATTGTTTATTAACTCTAAACATGGAAAACAAAAGCAATTTTAAAAATTTTTTAAAAATTACCTAATAAAAACAGAGAAATTATTTATGCCTTAAATAACTTTACATAATGAATTGATAAAATTAAACACGTAATAAAAATTGTTATTTAGCTTTATAATTTTTAAATAATTAAATTGTTTCCCTTAGAAAAAATTTGGATTCTTTCCCCTAACTAATCTATCTTGGCACGTTTAAAATATCACATGGTTATGTTTGTTTTTCCACTTATTTCCGAGATTCGACATCACGTCGCAACCTGACAAAGAGGTGTAATCTCTCCGTTGTAATTGGGATATATTGTGCAAATTTTTTAAACATTTTTAAGAAGTAAATTTATGTGAAAGACCGCTAGCTGGCCGTTACGTCGTACGTTTATTCGAGTGTTTCTGCTTGTTCAATCCATATACTTATTTATGTATTGCAAAAGGAAGGGTAACCAGACGCAGGAGGCCTAAGCACACTTTAAGTACCCTGCAGGCTCACGTGACTGTAATAGCCCTCTACATATATTGCGTCAAAATGCCAGGAAAAAGACAGCTAGAACACCTTTTATCCAGCCACCTTGGTGGATTGAGGATGTAGAAAAAGCATGGATAGAAAATGAAAGAGCGACGAAAGCACGAAAGATAAGTAAAATGAATAACAAAGGGGTTGAAGCCAAGGACCAAGTGTGGAAGGCCTTTGTGACACAGGTGGGTACGGAAAAGACCTTACAGAAATTCTGGTCATTACATCCACGAATGAATAGGAAAAATATAAGCCAACCCATACCTAATATTCCGAGCTGTAGACCGATGCAGATAAAGGACGTGCATTACTCAGTCGGTATATCACTCAGACGGATAAATGTGATAAAGCTGCCCGTCAAGAGATTAAGAATCGTGTGCTTGAAAATTGATTCAGAGGCCAGATATATTTCGACCTCATATCTGACGAAGACGTGATGTATACGTTAAAAACAAGTAGAAACACTGCTCCGGGTCCTGATGGTGTACAGTATCAACACATCAAAGAGCTTGATGGCAGAGGCATTATGCATGTAGTGATGCATTTTAACACCAGTATACAGAATGCTGAGGTGCCGGAAGACTGGCTATATAGTTAACTACGGTCACTTTCTAAACCTAGTAAAGAGCCCACACTGCTTAGAAGCTATCGAATCTTCACATTGCAGAATGTCTAAGGCAAAGTTCTTGAGAAGACAGTGGCGAAACAATTAATGGAACACCTTGAAAATGCGCCATCCTACTTGACTCCTGTGGTGGATTTGATGTTATTAATTGTTGTAGATATTATTATATTGGTATTAAATGAGATTAGCTATGAAGGTCCCTGAGCATACCCAATAATATTGTGAACTTTTCAGGGTACCTTTCCACTACCACCTTTTTATCTCATTCAAAATGTATTTATATTAGTATGTTAATTGACTTCGTGTTGTGTCTAGGGTTATGGATGTAGAGTGTGATTGCACAATAATCAACAAACATACAAACAAATAGTTTATTATTCACAACAGCACACAGTACCACCACAATAACATACAAACGACACTCTACAATGCTATCTTATTTAAGACTGTGGTTGAATTTTGTGTAAATAAGATTTTTACAGTTTTATTATCCTGATTCAAATTTATTTGTAATCAGGACAGACAATTTAAAAGTAAAATCACAATAATCAATCACATCAGTCAAATAGCACAATAGATTTTCTGTCCATATATATAAAATTATTAATCGAATATATTTATGTAGTGTTCTCCTACTTTAAGGTAATACTGGTGGTAATACTAGGTTGTTGTTTTAATCATGTCCTTCTGGAAATGTTTGTTTCTATTTTGTCACTTGTAGAACTATTAAATATTTATCCCAGTTTTATTCACTGTTATTAGATCGTTCTTTTAAAGTTCTGTAGTTGAGCTCCCATGTGCCGAACGAGAACTTATCTTGGCCGTAGAATATATGTTGAAACTTTCCTCTGCTCGCTTGACAATCTGTTCCCTGTTTGATAGGCAAGGGCCACTAGCATGGGCTCTCAGTAAAGAGGCAGAGTCTTGAATCAATCAATTTTCAAGCGTTTGGTACCACATTAACGTCAGTACCCAGGACCTCTGAAATGTGAAGGTATGCATCCTTCGTAATATCTAGCATACACTAATAGTCCACAGTTAAGGACATGTACATTACGAACAAACAAAAGGATCATATCCTTATACAAACCTATGCCACCATTTTCTTTTGATGTGACAATGTACACCAGTATTCCTTTCCCTAATAGTTACAACGCCACTGCAATTCCAGCTGTAATCGCTTCCATATAACAGGATAGGTGTTATGCTCCTTTATGACAATCATACCTATTCTTGTAGTTTTACACCTCTCTGACAGTCTATCACATGGTGGATCAATCTTTAGGCTTTGCCTCATGTTCGCTATAGACCCACTCATGTCCAGACATATATTATTATTTCACATTCAATTTTTCTTTAAAATACAGGTTAATAAATGTCAAGCTTACCACAATGTTCAATGAAATACACACAGAGACGATGACTGACACAGTTTCGATCTGTTTTATTGCCCAGGCTGCTTATAACTTGTAGTTTAAAGCACAGCCTGCTCTCATCTATCACTGTTGAAAATTTTCTTAGAAATGGCGTCCCCCTAACGCTTATTCTGACAATATCGATTCAGTTAGCCAATCACTTTTAATTTTACAGTGTAAACAGTCTTTTCAAAAATATCATTCAAACTTTTCCTACGTTTCTTAATCTATTTATGTTTATTCAAAGGTCAGCCAATAATATTTCGTCTCACTTCAAATGCCCCCAATCAGATTCACTGTACCATCCTAGCCTATCTGTCACCTACTTTTTTTCCAAAAAATATGCGATCCAATCTAAGCAGATATGACTTGACCTGACAGTATCTCTGATCTCTAATTATTGTTTTATCAATATTTAATTAATTAAGGGACTATTTATATAACTAATAACATATTCTTGGTCAGCAAGTCTTCGGGTACACGAATATACAATTTTTAAGGGGCTATGTGGGTTGGTTCAAAATTCTATCTTTTTTTTTTCTATGTTTGTTGTTTATTTTTAAACTACCTCCTGTTCACTTCTTTTCTCATGTACTTACGAGATAATTACGAGAGCTTAGGTCATTCATAATAAGAGCTTAACATGTTTTCATGACGTAGTGTCCACAATTCTAACTTTTCTCATTGTATTTGGGGAAACCCCTAAAGCAAGGCTTGCCACTGTGCTAGTGTTGGCTTTTAGTTCAAAATCAATGCGAAACGAATTAGCATTTAATCTATCCTTGCCCCTCCTCGTTCCACAATGCATTTTTGGGAAATGTTTCTTAGAACTAGGAAAAAGTGGGTGTTTATGTCAAGGACGAACTTGAAAAATAGGGCACCGTTTCGTTCGGCCATTCGTTAGCAAATACTAATCTGAAGGCGTAGGCGACAACAACCGTTCCAGCAGAAAATTCTTTGGTACTTTCTTATCTTTGCCTTTATGCCCTATATTGTTACATATTAATTTAGATATTGTATTTAGAAATTCACTACACATGTCCCCTCTTTAGAACAGACGATCATGTGTCAGTTCCTATTTCTAAATACACATAGATGAATTTACTATCTATGCCTGATGACTACTCTGATGTTCGTCGTACGGATGTCTGCTTAAAAAATCAGCTCCCACATTAGTTTTTCCGGGAATGTACTCTATGGTAAACTGGAATGGCTGTAGAAGCAAAGACCAGCGTAATAATCTAGCATTTTCATGCCTTGCTTGTGACAGACACACGAGTGGTTTATGATCTGTCTGGATCTTAAATGATTTTCCATAAAGATACATCTGGAACTTTTTTATATCCCATATAACTGCCAGACATTCTTTTTCCCTTGTTGAATATTTTTGTTCTGCTGTGTTCAACTTACGGCTAGCATAAGCTACTGGGGTTAATTCCCCATCAAGTGAATTTGACCGTTGTAATAGAGTTGCACCCAAACCGATATTACTAGCATCCGTTCTCAGAATGAATTCTTGACTCAAGTCAGGTAATTTCAAAATAGGCTTGCTTGTGAGCTTTTCTTTCAATTCTTGGTATGCTAATTCACATTGCGCCGTCCAAATAATTCTATCAGGATTTCCTTTGCGCGTTAGATCAGTCAATGGAGCACATATGGAGTTAAAGTTTTTAATATACTTTTGGTAAAAACCACATAATGAGACAAAAGATCTCACATCTTTTTATTATTTGTGGTCTTGGTGCCTTTTTTAACTTCTCCATGTTCTTGGGGTCAGGGGTCATGTTTCCCTGATGTACTGTGTGGCCAAAGAATTCCAGCTCTTTACATCCAACACAGCATTTCGTCGGTCTAGCTGTCAAATTGGTCTCTCTCAGTCGATCAAACAACATATTCAGAGAGTTAATGTGTTCCTCAAATGTTTCTGTTGCTATGAGAATATCATCCATGAAGTTGGTGATGCATGGATTCTTCAGGGGATCCAGTAACTTTCTCATCATCCTCGAAAACACACTCGGTGCATTTTTCAGCCCGAATGGCAACATATGAAATTCGTAATGTCCTTCCGAGGTGCTAAAGGCTAAATAAGGTTTGACTTCCGGCTTTACTGGAATCTGATAGTAGCCTTTACTCAGATCCACTTTAGAGAAATATTTAGCTCTATTCAGCCTGGCAAACAGCTGATTTGTTTCAGGTAATGGATCCACCTGACCTTCTGTGACAGCATTCAGTTTCCTGTAATCTATACACAGCCTGTGTTCTCCAGAGGGTTTTCTTAACAGAACCACACTGGAACTGTAGGGAGATTCACTGTGCGAGATAATCCCTTCTCTCAACAGATAATCTATCTCCTCCCTTAAAGCTTTTTCCTTAGCGAACGGAATCGAATAAGCTTTCATACAGATTGGTGTTGGGTCTATGAGTTTCATATCATACTCCAATAAATTTGTTCCCCGGACGGTCCGTTAACACATCTGTATGATTATTTAAAAACTGTTGAACCCTCTCCCTCTGATTTTCCGTTAAGTGTGTGCTGATTTTGACCTGTGCAGCGGTCTCACAGGGATGTAAAGGATATTCATGAGAAGTGAGTGGTTCCTTTTTCATCTGCATTGCAACAGACAAGGTCAGTAGGTGTGTCTCTTCCTGGTTTTCTCTGTCCAGATATTTCTTCAGGAGATTCACATGATAGATTTTCTCTTTCCCTTTCTTATCTATCTTATAATTTGTTCTAGACACCTTCTCTAGAACTGTATATGGACCTTGCCATCCAATTTGCAATTTATTATGGCTGCCGGGCAGTAGAAGGAGCACCTTCTCTCCCACAGCTAATTCTCGATCCTTTGCTTTCTTATTGTAATAGGCAGCATGCTTTTTCCTGGCTTGTCTCAAATTTTCATTGGCAAGTTTCCAGCCAGTTTTAAGACGAGTAGTCAGCTCGTTCACATATTGATATGATTAGGTAATATTTTCTTCTGTTTTTTCATCGGTCCATGTCCTTAACAAGGCTTCCAAGGGACATTTTATTGGCCTTCCAAATAACAATGTTGCCGGGGCCATACCGGTTGAACTATGGGGTACCTCCCGATAGGCAAACAAGGTGGCGGGAAGGTACTGGTCCCATGTATCTGGTTTTTCATGTGCCAACTTCCTCAGGATCGACATGAGTGTCCCGTTAAATCTTTCCACTTGGCCATTTCCTTGAGGATGATACGGGCTACAATGAAAGTGTTTGGCTTGAAAGATCCTGAATAATTCTTCTGTTAGTTTCCCCCTGAACTGAGAGCCATTATCAGTCAAGATTTGGTTGGGAAAGCCTAACCTAGTGAAGATTGTGAGTAATGCCTCTGCCACATGCTTCGAATCAATTGATGACAGGGCTACCGCCTCTCCCCACATAGAACAAGTGTCCACCAGAGTCAGAATGTATTTGTTCCTCCTCTTGGTCCGAGTGAGAGGTCCCACAATTCCCACTGCAACTCTTTCAAAAGGTGTTCCCACAATGGGCATTTCCCCTAGAGTTACTGGAGCAGTCCAATGCTTTTGAGCTACCCGTTGGCACCCTGGACAGGATTTTACATATCTCTTTATGTCTTCAGTTATTCCTGGCCAGAAATAATGACAAGCTATAGCTGTCCTGTTGCGCTGATCCCCATATGACCACTGAAGGGAATCGCATGCCCTAGTTCCAACACTTTAGTCCTATATGAATTTGGAAGGACCAGCTGTCCGTGACCATTGGATCCATTTCCAGCCTTCCTATATATCAATTTGTTCTTCATATAAAAATCTCCCTTGTCTGGAGGTGTATGACATTTGGGCAATTTCTTAAAACAAGGCTTGAGGGTCTTATCCTCCGCCTGTGCCTTCCTCATCTCATCTGGATGGGTATTTATCGGATTATCTTCCTCCTTTTTAGACTGTGATCTGGTCTGCACTGTTGCCAGGGTCACAGGTCTCTTGGGATTCCCCAAGAAGACATATCTACACCCCAATATAAGAGGGTAGATTGGTTCATTTATCACTGCTGCTTTTATGATTCCTTCCACATATCGCGTTTTCACATTTATCCTGGCGACGGAAAGTGTCATGGTCGCTACGTCCTTGGTTGCAGTTTGAATCTCCACTGTTTCTGTGGTGTATTGATCTGCCTGCACCAGGTGAGAACTCACAACTGAATCATAATCTAATCCAGTATCATACAAACACCTTATGGTGACACCATTGCATGTTACATCTTCACACACTGGGGGATGGTAAGGTTCCTGTTGTTCAGTAGGGTTGACCTTTACTCCCTTTCTCCCCATTTTCATTGCAGCGAAAGTAGGAGTCTTCTTTCTACAATTTTCAGTATTATGGTTGTCCATCCGACAATTTTTACAATACTTCTTTCCTTGGTTAAAGGGTTTTCTGTCATTATATTTCCTTTCATTGAATTGTGAGGTTTTATTATTATAGTCATTGCGTGGCCTATCAAACTGGTGCTTACCTTTGTTCTGGTCTCTATGGTCAAACTTATTAAAGTTTTGAGGTGCCTTAAAATTGTCTACCTGTTTCTTTTTATTACCAACTACCTCTGCCTGGGCTGCCTGATACCTCTCAGCGACATTGAATAACTCACCCAGCCTCTTTGCACCTTGTTCCATGAGAAACTTTTTCAGGTCTGGAGCCATGGACTCTCTTAGCTGCTCAATAAGGATCATCTCCTTAAGATCTTGGGTTTTCCCCAGAGCAGTCCATTTCTCCAAGTAGGTCCCTAACCGTGCAGAGAACTGGTGATAGGTCTCACCCGACAGTAGTTTGGCATTCCTAAATTATTTTCTATAAAATTCTCCGCTCTTTTCGTATCTTAATAACAGAGCCTGCTTTAGCATGTCATAATTGTCTTGGTCATCTCTGCCCATCTTGGCAAAAACTTCATAAGCCGTTCCTCTAAGCCCTTGTGATAACTTGAAGCTCCACATCTCTCTCTCTCTAACCCATATGTAGTAGCTAAAAGTTCAAATCTACATAAATACCCTTCAATGTCATTTTCTTTCTCAACAAAATGTTCTAAATGAAAACCCATAGCTGAGGTTGAGGCTCCCTGACTGGCAGTGGCATCTGAGGCAAAGGGGCTGGCACCACTTTCAGGAGCATGGCCTTGAAATTCTAACTCCCGTAGTCGTATCTCATGCTCCCTCTGTAATCTTTTCTCCTCCTTTTCTGCTTCCCTTTCAGCAGCCTGTCTCTTTTCCTCTCTTTCAGCAGCCTGTCTCTTTTCCTCTGCTTTATCAGCCAATCTCTTTTCCTCTCTTTCTACATCCAGTCTCTTTTCTTCTCTTTCAGCTGCCAATCTCTTTTCTTCTCTTTCTGTAGCCAACGTCTTTTCTTCTCTTTCAGCTGCCAATCTGTTTTCTTCTGCCTCCAATGCCCTGGCCTCCTTGTCAGCCTCAATCTGCAACCTCTTAATTTCTTTGTCAGCCTCAATTTGTAACTGTAATTTTCTTTCTTCTGCTAACTTCCTATCTTCCCTTTCAATATTCTTGTCACATTCTGAAGTTACATATTGGATCAAAGCCTGACCCTCCATGTTCATTTCTTTCGCAGTCTGCACAGCAGCAGATCGAAACTTTGCCAGATCAGCCATTTGTACTATAGAACCTTTTAAATTTCTAACTATACAAATCTCTAATTATGGCTAACAATTACTAATGATAACCAAGAACAACCACAGGCACTAATAGCTCAACTACTATTTAATTTCTCCAAAAGGAATGCTTTTAATTTTATACTCTCTGAGATTCCTAATATACTTGATAACATTTTAAGAATTCAAAATCCCAGAATCAAACTACCCAATATAGCTGGTGTTATGATAATTCAATCCCCAGGAGCGAGACCCCAATGTATGTGGTGGATTTGATGTTATTAATTGTTGTAGGTATTATTATATTGGTATTAAATGAGATTAGCTATAAAGGTTCCTGAGTATACCCAATAATATTGTGAACTTTTCAGGGTATCTTTCCACTACCACCTTTTTATCTCATTCAAAATGTATTTATATTAGGATGTTAACTGACTTCGTGTTGTGTCTAGGGTTATGGATGTAGAGTGTGATTGCACAATAATCAACAAACATACAAACAAATAGTTTATTATTCACAACAGCACACAGTACCACCACAATAACATTCAAACGACACTCTAAAAGGCTATCTTATTTAAGACTGTGGTTGAATTTTGTGTAAATAAGATTTTTACATTATTATTATCCTGATTCAAATTTATTTGTAATCAGGACAGACAATTTAAAAGGGAAATCACAATAATCAATCACATCAGTCAAATAGCACAATAGATTTTCTGTCCATATATATAAAATTATTAATCGAATATATTTATGTAGTGTTCTCCTACTTTAAGGTAATACTGGTGGTAATACTAGGTTGTTGTGTTAATCATGTCCTTCTGGAAATGTTTGTTTCTATTTTGTCACTTGTAGAACTATTAAATATTTGTCCCAGTTTTATTCACTGTTATTAGATCGTTCTTTTAAAGTTCTGTAGTTGAGCTCTCATGTGCCGAACGAGAACTTATCTTGGCCGTAGAATATATGTTGAAACTTTCCTCTGCTCGCTTGACAATCTGTTCCCTGTTTGATAGGCAAGGGCCACTAGCATGGGCTCTCAGTAAACAGGCAGAGTCTTGAATCAATCAATTTTCAAGCGTTTGGTACCACATTAACGTCAGTACCCAGGAACTCTGAAATGTGAAGGTATGCATCCTTCGTAATATCTAGCGTACACTGATAGTCCACAGTTAAGGACATGTACATTACAAACAAACAAAAGGATCATATCCTTATACAAGCCTATGCCACCATTTTCTTTTGATGTGACAATGTACACCAGTATTCCTTTCCCTAATAGTTACAACGCCACTGCAATTCCAGCTGTAATCTCTTCCATATAATAGGATAGGTGTTATGCTCCTTTATGACAATCATACCTATTCTTGCAGTTTTACACCTCTCTGACAGTCTATCACATGGTGGATCAATCTTTAGGCTTTGCCTCATGTTCGCTATAGACCCACTCATGTCCAGACATATATTATTATTTCACATTTAATTTTTATATAAAATACAGGTTAATAAATGTCAAGCTTACCACAATGTTCAATGAAATACACACAGAGACGATGACTGACACAGTTTCGATCTGTTTTATTGCCCAGGCTGCTTATAACTTGTAGTTTAAAGCACAGCCTGCTCTCATCTATCACTGTTAAAAATTTTCTTAGAAATGGCGTCCCCCTAACGCTTATTCTGACAATATCGATTCAGTTAGCCAATCACTTTTAATTTTACAGTGTAAACAGTCTTTTCACGCAAGAAACCATGTAAATGAGCAGGAGAAATGAGCATTAGGACCTACAAGCTGAGAGAGCCAGAAATTAAGACCAGATATCAGGGGCTTATTGCTACAGCAGTGAGCAACACAGAAGAACGACCTGATGACTTGGAAACCCTTTGGAACATATTCAAGGATATCATAAAGACAGCTGCTGCAGAAGCATGCGGTGAAGTCCGACTTGGGAACCAGAGAAAGAGGACACCTTGGTGGACAGAGGAAGTCAAAGAGAAAATAAGAGAGAAGAAAATGGCATGGAAACAATGCTTAGGAGCTAAAAACACAACAGGACAAATGGAAAAATATAGAGAATATGTGACACTCAGAACAGAACCAAAGAACAAAGTGCTAGCAGCAAAACAGAAGTCCTGGGAAGAATTTGAAGAAAAGCTAGGAAAAGATGCACAAGAAAACCAGAAATTGTTCTATAAGACCCTAAAGAACATGAGGAAAGAAAAACAATGCCCTCTCAAATTTATAAAGGACAAGCAAGGCAAATTGCTTACTGCCCCGAAGGAAGTAATGGAAAGATGGAAAGAATATTTCTCAGAACTCCTGGATGGTGAGCATGGTGAAGCATCAGAAATGATAACCACTAGCACAGAAGAGAAAACCAATGATGGTGAAGATGACATAAAGATGGAAGAACTGAGGGCAGCACTAGAGAAAATCAAGATGGGCAAAGCAGCAGGGCATGATGGTATAACACCAGAAATGGTTAAGTACATGGGAGCATCAGGCGACCTATTACTCTTAAAGGTCCTACAGGCAGCATGGTGCAACAAGACCATACCAAAGGATTGGGAGATTGCCATCATAACACCAATTTTCAAAAAGGGTGACAATCGACAATGTGGAAACCATAGAGGCATATCCCTTCTCAGTGTCCCTGGTAAAATCTACTCTAGAATCCTAGAGCAGAGACTCCGACGCCTAGCTGAGCCACAATTGGATGAGGTTCAGTGCGGATTCCGAGCAAACCGAAGTACTCAAGACCTAATCTTCACACTCAGACAGCTGAGTGAAAAGGCCCTTGAGTATAAGAGTGAGATCCATCTTTGTTTTATAGATCTGGAAAAGGCGTTTGACAGGGTCCCCTGGAGCAAACTTTGGGACTGTTTGGCAAGGAAGAATATTCCAGCACCTCTGATTCATGCTATACAGAGCTTCTACAAGTCTTGCAGAAATTATGTGAGGACAGCAAACCATAAGTCAGAAGAGTTCAGGACCACCACTGGTGTAAGACAAGGTGATATCCTATCACCTTACCTCTTCATACTCCTTATGGACGATGTCATCAAGGCATGTAAGGAGAGAACAAGAAAGTATTCAGTGGGGTACTGGAAGATGAGACAGGTCTATATTTCGGAGCTGGCATTTGCTGATGATGTTGCCCTGATTGCTAAATCAGAGGCACATCTCCAATCCAACCTGCAAGTCTGGAAGGAAGAGCTGGAGAAGAGAGGGATGGTCATAAGCAGCTCTAAAACAAAATCCATGGTGATATCACGAGAAGAAAGAAAACATCAGATTAAGTTGGGAGAACAGGTCCTGGAGCAGGTCGACCACTTTAAATATCTCGGAGCTATTATAGACCGAAAGGGATGCATCAAAGAAGAGTTGGCCACTCGAAAAGCAGCGGCTGGGAGACTTTTTCAGGCCATAAATCGTGGATTCCTCAGCAAGAAAGCGGTTGGTAAGAAAACGAAGATGGCTGTATACCGCTCCACCTATGTCCCAGTCTTGACATATGGATGCGAGTCGTGGGCAATGACTACAACCCACAAAAGCCAGATCCAAACCTCAGAAATGAGGTATCTGAGGAAAGTGGTTGAAGTAACAAGAAGAGACATGGTCCGCAACCAGACGATCCGTCAAGGCCTAAAATCCCATCCGCTGCAGACCCAAATAGAACAGTCCCAACTAAGATGGTTTGGCCATGTCTGCAGAATGGGAGAAGATCGGCTACCACGACAAGCATGGGAAACAAAGAGCCAGGGATCCAGACCTCCAGGACGACCCAGAGTCCGCTGGGAGGACAACAATAGACAAACTTTGAAGGACCGAGGACTAGAATGGAACCAGGCCAGGAAGAAGACAGCTGATAGAATGGTCTCGCGCTCTCTCTTCCAAACCTCTACACCTCACGGTAGAAGGGGAACGACTAAGTAAGTAAGTAAGTAACAGTCTTTTCAAAAATATCATTCAAACTTTTCCTACGTTACTTAGGCTATTTATGTTTATTCAAAGGTCAGCCAATAATATTTCGTCTCACTTCAAATGCCCCCAATCAGATTCACTGTACCATCCTAGCCTATCTGTAACCTACTTTTTTTCCAAAAAATATGCGATCCAATCTAAGCAGATATGACTTGACCTGACAGTATCTCTGATCTCTATGTATTGTTTTATCAATATTTAATTAATTAAGGGACTATTTATATAACTAATAACATATTCTTGGTCAGCAAGTCTTCAGGTACACGAATATACAATTTTTAAGGGGCTATGTAGGTTGGTTCAAAATTCTATCTTTTTTTTTCTATGTTGGTTGTTTATTTTTAAACTACTCCCGGTTCACTTCTTTTCTCATGTACTTACGAGATAATTACGAGAGCTTAGGTCATTCATAATATGAGCTTAACATGTTTTCATGACGTAGTGTCCACAATTCTAACTTTTCTCATTGTATTTGGGGAAACCCCTAAGGCAAGGCTTGCCCCTGTGCTAGTGTTGGCTTTTAGTTTAAAATCAATGCGAAACGAATTAGCATTTAATCTATCCTTGCCCCTCCTCGTTCCACAATGCATTTTTGGGAAATGTTTCTTAGAACTAGGAAAAAGTGGGTGTTTATGTAAGGGACGAACTTGAAAAATAGGGCACCGTTTCTTTCGGCCATTCGTTAGCAAATACTAATCTGAAGGCGTAGGCAACAACAACCGTTCCAGCAGAAAATTCTTTTGTACTTTCTTATCTTTGCCTTTATGCCCTATATTGTTATATATTAATTTAGATATTTTATTTAGAAATTCACTACAACTCCCTGTGCAGTTATAGACCAATAAAAGTAACATGGGGTATTGCTGGAACATTTGCGAGCTTGCACAAAATGTGCGAATCTGATGGGACGCTATTTTGCTTATCCAATGTATCTTGTTTACATTCCTCCGACAGTCCTTATCTTGTATATATTGCCGCTTTACTTACTAGCTTTATGCGAGAAGCAAAGTATGAACCTTCTAAAGTGAAACACAAGAACAAATAATAACATTAGTAATTCATTATGCAAACGACGAAGTCACAATAGATATAGAACGATTGACACATGCATTATTTGTTAACACCTTTGCTCTTTTGCTCGCTTCGATGCACGTTTAAAAATTCAACATTGGAATATTGACTGCGAAGGTGGGAGGTTCTGTGGGTTATTATGCACCTTCAGAGCACGTGACGTGTTTAGTACGTCTTTGACATCTTCTGGATCATTCAGTAGCTTGTGTGGCTTGTTTAACAATTTTTAGGTCACAATCATAGCTTTTCCGACACACGTGAGCTCACGTTAGTAGGTCTCGTATCTTATCTGCCACTTTTAAGTTGATATCAGTAAGTCCCATGTCTTATATGACACCTTTTAATTAAACAGTCGGTCACGCAGCCTATTTGGCACCTTTTAGTTTGCATCAATAAGTCCCTTAGCTTATTTGACACCTTTTAGTTCATATCAGTAGGTCCTGTACTTATTTCATACCTTTAGTTCACATCAGTAGGTCCAGTAACTAATTTTACGCATTTTAGCTCGCATCAGTAGGTCTTGTAGCTTATTTGACACCTACTATATTCAGATCACAGGGTTTTTTATATTTGGAAATGCATCCTAATATAACCTAAAGACCGTGTGTCTAAGTTGAACGGGGCGCTCTTCGCTAAAACAAGGCAAAATTGCAAAATATTGTTTAAAATATTTGACACCTTTAGACATCAGTAGATTTTCTAGCTTATTTGACACCTTCAGTTCACGGCAGTAGGTCCCGTAGCTTATTGTACACCTTTCAGTTCACATCAATAGGTCCCAGACTTATTTGACATATTCAGTCCATATCAATCATCATCATCATAACCCTCCACTCCCAAAGGAGCATAGGCCTTCAACAAACACATGCCAAGTCCTAATGTCACGTGCTATCATCTGAAGTTCTTTCCACGTTCTCCTCATCATTTTCACCTCTGTTTCCAGCTCCACGTGCTTCTTTGTCTACCTCTGCCTCTCTTGCCCTGGGGGTTCCAGAACAAGGACTGCCTTGTAATGCTATCAACGGGTTTCCTCAGGTTTCCATATCAATAGGTTCCGTAAATTATTAAACACCCTTTAGTTCACATCAGAAGGTCCCGTAACTTCTTTGACACATTTTAGTTCACGTCAGTTGGTCCCGTAACTTATTTGACACATTTTAGTTCACGTCAGTTGGTCCAGTAACTTATTTGACACATTTTAGTTCACGTCAGTAAGTCGCGTAACTTATCGGACAATGTTTAGTTCACACCTGTAGGTTACGTAGCTTGTTTGTCACCTTCTGCATCTGTAGAAATAAACGCTCAGCCAATCGACACTATAACCTCATATCGGTATACCTCTGTGGACATGCCCGAGAACGCATTAATCCTTTTATGTAAATTTCTCACCAGGAAACCCCGCGACTGTAGTGGATTTTGATGGTATTGTATGGTGGTGTTATCACCTAGTGTGATGCGTGAGGTCAGCTGTGAAGGCTCCTGAGATAATTGTAACTGTGAATATACAGAATGCCCTTTCGTGCTACCACTTTATGACCTCACACATATCTTTTTTTACAAATGAATGTGGCTACGTTAAAATCTAGGGTACTGAATGCAATGTGTTGTATGGACATATACACACACCCACAGATATTAATTAAGTCTAATACTATCAATAAAATTTATAACACAATGAACTAAATTCAGCTGGTTAAATTTAGAATAGAAAATCTTTTTTAAAATTTATTTGTTCTGAACCAAGGTTTTATTTTGGCCAGAACTTATGCAAATATTTTGAAATTTATGAATGAATGGCATGAATAAATGGCATGTTAAATGAAAGATGTTTACATATGCAATCTTCAAGATTAATTATAGTATTACTGTTCGTAATGTTAAATTTTCTGGGAAAACTATGAATGGATGTGCTGTTGGGGTGGCTTCATCCCTCCCTGTTTATGCCTACAGAACATTGTCCATTAATGATGGAAGGAAATGGGATGCTTCAGTAGTAAATTCTCTTGGGTGCTAGTTTTATGAAGTTGGTGTAAGTTCAGCAGGCCAGCTAGCCTACTTAACTTTAATAGATTTGTTCTGGTGCTGGGATCTGATGGCCCCACCTCTCCGTGCTTGAACAATACAAAGATGTTCTGCCGAAATGTACACTGCACGGGTCCTCACTTCATTTATTAATCAGCATTTGACACCACCTTAGTGTCAAGATCGAACTCACAGCTCTGAAATAAAGTATTGGTTTTTGCTCAGAACCTTACCTAATAAGCCACTTCTACACATAACAAATTACAATAACACCACATAAACAGGGTCAGTTCTCTCTGACCAGACAGCACATCTTACCTAGTTGGTTTCGCATAGGGTAAGTTTCCCCAGTCTACAGATTCTGAAATAGGTGCATTATCTCACTGCCATAGAATAGGATAGGTGATATGATTCACTGTTCTCAACACTTGATCACCCCTTCCTAAACCTTGCTGTAGTTTATATTTTGTTTGTCCCTAGACCCTGAACTAGGGCGGGGGGTCCAGAGCGAATCCTTACTTGTTTGTAAGGCTAGATTTCGATATGGCAGTATCAAATCACTCTAAACCTTAAACAATATTCAAAACATGCAAAGAAATAATTTCAATCTTACCAGATTATGAATAAAGAACACAGAAATGCTAGCAAAACTCAGCTGAGCTGCTGGCTATAGTATGGCGTCCCTGAACTTATTTCAATTTATTTCATTTGGAAATCACCACACTTGAAATTTACTGTGTCTATCACTGGACAACTATTGAGGAATGGCAAAAAAGCTCGTCTGAGCGCGGATAATATGATTGTCTGTGGCCAATCAATGCCTTGGCTTTTTTTAATTCAAATTTCCTACACTAAAGGCATTTCAGTCATGCTTCAGTCAAGTATGGATTTTTATCTGTTAGTCTGTCCGTCTCTACTTGCGTTTTCACAAAACGTACTTGATTTTTGAACCAACCTTTCTCTCCCCTCCAAAATTTTGTCGTTAAAAGTTATTTTTAGACACAGCTCCCACCAATATCCCTTCTCTTCCATGCTAATTAGATTTGAACACCTGCGTCTCAAGGTCGCGGTTTTTTGTGCAAATAGCGACACTTTTGATTCAATGCAGTCTTTCGCTGTTGTGAACAACACTGTCTTTTGTCATTATTTTCATTATTATCTATCCGTCTGTAAAATTAAAAACATATTATTTCACTGCTCAGAATGGGCCATCCGGCCAGCTAATTTTTATATTCCTAACATTAATATTAAGAAAAAGTTACTTTTTAAATTTTGTAATATTTCAAGCATCTGCGTTTAGCCGCTGAATTCAAATCAAAGGCTTGGTATCGCAAAAGCGTCCAATAAATGACTGTGGCGTATCATATCCAGGGTCCCTTCTGTCGAGTTCCTTACTTTCTGTCAACTTGGGGAACGTGACTTTTTTCCTCCGTTTCCTCCCCTCCCCCCCCCCCAATTGCGTCTCCTTAGCCTTGCTAGTCTCACGCAATTTTTTTCAGTCATTTTTTTTTCCTTTTGATCCGCCGTTCTCATCCCTCCAAATGGTAACCGTTTTGATTTCCCGTCTAACAAGTCAATTTTTATGGAGGGTGATGACCCGCGGTCAGGGCGATCATGTACTATCAGCAGCTTACGCATTATGTTTTTATCCTTACATTTTATCCTTTGGAGATATTTTTACGTTGTATCACTTGTTAATTTTATGACACATCTCCCCACTTGAAAACATGCCTACGGCAAGTTCTAAAACCAGTGATACACATAGATAAAATCTCTCCTCCCGTCTGCCATTACTCTAATTTTGATCACAGGGGTGCCGACTGAGGAAATCTGCACCGACATTCAATTTGCCTGGGATATATTGGATACTAAACTGATAAGGTTGAAGTAATAAAGACCACCTCAACAATCTTGCGTTTTCATGCTTAGCCTGAGATAAGAATACGAGAGGCTGATGATCCGTCTCCACCACAAAAGTCCTACCATACAGATAGATTTGAAACTTCTTTATTGCCCAGATTAACGCTAAACATTCTTTTTCGCTTGTGGAGTATCCTTGTTCCGCCTTATTCAATTTGCGGCTTGCATAAGCGACTGGTTTCAGTTCCCCATCAGGTGAAGATGATCTTTGCAACAAAGCCCCTCCGAGTCCTACATTACTTGCATCGGTTCTTAAGACAAAGTCCTGTGTCAAATCAGGCAGTTTGAGAATAGGCTTGCTAGTGAGTTTTTCCTTTAACTCTTGGAACGCTAGTTCACATTGTGCAGTCCAAATAATTTTATCTGGAAGTCCCTTGCGAGTCAGATCAGTCAGAGGAGCACAAATAGCGTTAAAATTTTTGATGTATTTCTGATAAAATCCGCATAACGACACGAATGATCGCACGTCCTTTTTTGTTTGTGGTCTAGGTGCTCTCTGCAGTTTTTCCAAGTTCTTAGGATCAGGGGTCATGTTACCCTGATATACAGTGTGTCCCAAGAATTCCAACTCTTTGCATCCAATACAACATTTTGTTGGCCTAGCAGTTAAGTTCGCCTCCCGAAGTCTATTAAATAACATTTCTAGAGCTTCAATGTGTTCTTCAAATGTCTCTGTGGCGACGAGAATATCATCCATGAAATTCGTGATACATGGGTTATTCAGGGGATCCAACAATTTGCGCATCATCCTTGAAAATACACTCGGAGCATTTTTCAGTCCGAATGGTAGCATATTGAATTCATAATGTCCATCCGAAGTGCTAAAAGCCAAATAAGGTCTCACTTCAGGCTTCACTGGGATCTGGTAATAGCCTTTACTAAGATCCACCTTTGAAAAGTATTTTGCCTTGTTCAGTCTGGCAAATAACTGTTTTGTGTCTGGTAATGGATCCACTTGTCCTTCTGTGACAGCATTCAGTTTCCTGTAATCTATGCACAGTCTGTGTTCCCCAGACGGTTTCCTCAACAAAACGACACTAGAACTAAAAGATGATTCACTGTGCGAAATAATCCCCTCCTTCAACAAATAATCTATTTCTTCCTTCAATGCCTTCTCCTTCGCGAACGGAATAGAATAGGCTCTCATACAGATTGGGTTTGAGTCTACCAGTTTCATGTCATACTGTAGCAAATTTGTATGGCCTGGTTTATCTGTTAGTACATCTGTATGTTCCTCCAGAACCTGTTGAACTCTCTCCCTCTGGTTTTTAGTCAGGTGCTTACTGACTTTTACCTGTGCTGCTGTTTCACAAGGATGTAATGGGTATTCATGTGAGGTGAGTGGTTCCTTTTGCATCTGGGTTGCAATAGCCAAGGTCAATAAGGGGGTGCTTTCCTGGAGTGGTCTGTCCAGATACTTCTTTAATAAGTTTACATGATAAACTTTCTCCTTCCCCTTTTTGTCAATTTTATAGTTTGTTCTAGACACCTTCTCTAGAACCGTATATGGACCTTGCCAACCAATTTGTAATTTATTCTGGCTACCGGGTAGTAGAAGAAGCACCTTCTCTCCCACAGCTAGTTCTCGGTCCTTTGCCTTCCTATTAAAATATGCTGCATGTTTCTTCCTGGCTTGTTTCAAATTATCATTTGCCAGTTTCCATCCAGCTTTCAAACGAGTGGTCAGTTCGTTCACATATTGATAAGATGAGGTAGTTCTTCCGCCTTCTCATCCGTCCAGGTCCTTAATAAAGTTACATCTGGATCTTTAATTTATCATACTTATTTTTCATGGAACCCATCGGGTCCCGTCCATTAGAAGCTTTATAATGAGGACTTTTCTTCCTAGAATCATCACTCACAAATCGACCACTACCAATTTTTTTCTGGGGTTTGTCTCCCCACTTTAGATTGCTTATGAGAGATCTTCGCTCTCTTGTCTGTTCTTCCAGTTTATATAAGTCTGACCGAGGGATTGTCATCCTATCCTGGGTAAAATTTCTTCTTTGTACTCTTCGCATAGTGGCCATGTTAATCCATTCAAGTGAAGACTGGGTGTGAAAAGGGGGCTCCCATTCCACTTTGTCTACCCAAGTATAATTAGTTTTCCTTTCAGGCCTAAAGTTGCCCCGTGGCGTTTCTAGGTCCTGCACATATTTTCCCTTTGTGGGTGTTCCCTCATGAAATACGCCACATGCTTCTACAAAGTTTTCAACATCGACATTTACGTCGGGCCAATAGTATTTTCGAGCAATCTTTTGGCAGATGGTACCGACTTTCTCATGGTCACCATCTTTTCCAACATGTAAGCTCCTTATTAAGTTTGCCCTATATATCTTGGGAAGAACTAACTGTCCGTGACCAGTGGATCTAGTTCCTGTCTTCCTGTATAATAATTTGTTCTTCATGAAATATTCTCCCTTGCTCGGAGGTGTGTGGCATTTGGGCAATTTTTTAAAACATGGCTTGAGTGTCCTATCCTCAGCCTGCGCCTTCCTCATCTCCTCTGGATGAGCATTTATAGGTTCACCTTCTTCCTCCTTCTTCTGTGACCTGGTCTGCACTGTCGCCATGATCACAGGTTTCTCGGGATTCCCCAAGAAGACGTATCTACACCCCAATATCAGAGGGTAGATTGGTTCATCTATCACTGCTGCTCTGATTTCTCCTTCCACATAGCGAGTTTTCACCGTTATCCTTGCGATGGGAAGTGTCATGAGTGGTATGTCCTTAGTCGCCCCTTGTATTTCCACTGTTTCTGTGGTATACTGACTTGGGTCCACTAGGCTAGACTTCACAACTGAAGCATAATCCAAACCTGTATCATAAAGGCACCTTATGGTGACCCCATTACAAATAACATCCTCACAAACTGGGGGGTGATAAGGTTCCTGTTGTCCATTAGGATTAACCTTTAATCTTTGCGTCCCCGACTTCATTGCAGCAATGTTTGAAGGTTTCCTTCTACAAAATTCGGTGTTATGGTTATCCTTCTTGCACCATTTACACCATCTTTTTCCTTGGTTCAACGGTTTTCTTTCATTGAACTTTTGGTCATTGAACTGTGAGTTTCTGTCGCGATAGTCATTTCTTGGCCGCTCAAAGTTTGTCCTACCTTTATTTCCCTGCTCTCTATTATCAAATTTATTAAATTGCTGTGGAGCTTTAAAATTATCTATGTGCTTCTTTTTAGCACCACTTACCTCTGCCTGGGCTGCCTGATACCTCTCAGCGACATTTAAAACCTCTCCCAACTTCTCTGCACCTTGTTCCATGAGAAATTTTCTCATGTCTGGAGCCATGGACTCCCTCAATTGCTCAATCATGATCATTTCTTTAAGATCTTGGGTCTTCCCCAGAGCAGTCCATTTCTCCAAATAGGTTTCCAGTCTAGCAGAGAATTGGTGGTATGTCTCCCCAGACAACAGTTTGGCATTTCTAAATTTCTTACGATAAAATTCACCATTCTTCTCGTACCTTAATAACAAAGCCTGCTTTAACATGTCATAATTGTCTTGGTCTTCCCTGTTCATTTTAGCAAAGACTTCATAAGAAGTACCTCTCAGTCCTTGTGATAACTTTAAACTCCACCTCTCTCTCTCTAACCCATATGTAGTAGCTAATAACTCAAAACGTCCTAGGTACCCCTCTATGTCATCGTCTTTTTCAACAAAATGGTCTAAATGAAACCCCATAGCTGAGTTTGAGGCTCCCAGACTGGGCGTAGCATCTGAGGCAAAAGGGCTGGCAACATTTTCAGGAGCCTGGCCTTGTAATTCCAGCTCCGTTAGTCGTAATTCATGCTCCCTTTGCAACCTTCTATCTTCTGCCTCCCTTTCGGCCTTTTTATCTTCTGCCTCCCTTTCGGCCTTTTTATCTTCTGCCTCCCTTTCGGCCTTTTTATCTTCTGCCTCCCTTTGCTGTCGTTTGTCTTCTGCCTCAATCTGCAGCCTCTTAATTTCTCTATCCGCCTCAATTTGTAACCTCTTCTCTTCAGCTACCTTTCTATCTTCCCTTTCAATATATTTATCACATTCAGCCGTTACGTATTGAATTAAAATCTGACCATCCATTCCCATCTCCTTTGCGGTCAGCACAGCAGCTGATCGGAATTTTGCTAGCTCCGCCATACTTTTTAGACAATATAATAATATACAAGATAAATCTCTAACCAGTAAATACACTAAGTACTTCTTATGACTATAGTCTAACTAATTCTAACTAACCAGTTAACTAATTAATTATTACTGGCTGTGAAGATTCACCAACTTCTAATTGCCCTTTTAATTTAAAGGTACCGACTTTCTCATGGTCACCATCTTTTCCAACATGTAAGCTCCTTATTAAGTTTGCCCTATATATCTTGGGAAGAACTAACTGTCCGTGACCAGTGGATCTAGTTCCTGTCTTCCTATATAATAATCTGTTCTTCACAAAGTACTCTCCCTTGCTTGGAGGTGTGTGGCCTTTGGGCAATTTTTTAAAACATGGCTTGAGTGTCCTATCCTCAGCCTGCGCCTTCCTCATCTCCTCTGGATGAGCATTTATAGGTTCACCTTCTTCCTCCTTCTTCTGTGACCTGGTCTGCACTGTCGCCATGATCACAGGTTTCTCGGGATTCCCCAAGAAGACGTATCTACACCCCAATATCAGAGGGTAGATTGGTTCATCTATCACTGCTGCTCTGATTTCTCCTTCCACATAGCGAGTTTTCACCGTTATCCTTGCGATGGGAAGTGTCATGAGTGGTATGTCCTTGGTCGCCCCTTGTATTTCCACTGTTTCTGTGGTATACTGACTTGGGTCCACTAGGCTAGACTTCACAACTGAATCATAATCCAAACCTGTATCATAAAGGCACCTTATGGTGGCCCCATTACAAATAACATCCTCACAAACTGGGGGGTGATAAGGTTCCTGTTGTCCATTAGGATTAACCTTTAATCTTTGCGTCCCCGACTTCATTGCAGCAATGTTTGAAGGTTTCCTTCTACAAAATTCGGTGTTATGGTTATCCTTCTTGCACCATTTACACCATCTTTTTCCTTGGTTCAACGGTTTTCTTTCATTGAACTTTTGGTCATTGAACTGTGAGTTTCTGTCGCGATAGTCATTTCTTGGCCGCTCAAAGTTTGTCCTACTTTTATTTCCCTGCTCTCTATTATCAAATTTATTAAATTGCTGTGGAGCTTTAAAATTATCTATGTGCTTCTTTTTAGCACCACTTACCTCTGCCTGGGCTGCCTGATACCTCTCAGCGACATTTAAAACCTCTCCCAACTTCTCTGCACCTTGTTCCATGAGAAATTTTCTCATGTCTGGAGCCATGGACTCCCTCAATTGCTCAATCATGATCATTTCTTTAAGATCTTGGGTCTTCCCCAGAGCAGTCCATTTCTCCAAATAGGTTTCCAGTCTAGCAGAGAATTGGTGGTATGTCTCCCCAGACAACAGTTTGGCATTTCTAAATTTCTTGCGATAAAATTCACCATTCTTCTCGTACCTTAATAACAAAGCCTGCTTTAACATGTCATAATTGTCTTGGTCTTCCCTGTTCATTTTAGCAAAGACTTCATAAGAAGTACCTCTCAGTCCTTGTGATAACTTTAAACTCCACCTCTCTCTCTCTAACCCATATGTAGTAGCTAATAACTCAAAACGTCCTAGGTACCCCTCTATGTTATCGTCTTTTTCAACAAAATGGTCTAAATGAAACCCCATAGCTGAGTTTGAGGCTCCCAGACTGGGCGTAGCATCTGAGGCAAAAGGGCTGGCACCATTTTCAGGAGCCTGGCCTTGTAATTCCAGCTCCCTTAGTCGTAATTCATGCTCCCTTTGCAACCTTCTATCTTCTGCCTCCCTTTCGGCCTTTTTATCTTCTGCCTCCCTTTCGGCCTTTTTATCTTCTGCCTCCCTTTCGGCCTTTTTATCTTCTGCCTCCCTTTGCTGTCGTTTGTCTTCTGCCTCAATCTGCAGCCTCTTAATTTCTCTATCCGCCTCAATTTGTAACCTCTTCTCTTCAGCTACCTTTCTATCTTCCCTTTCAATATATTTATCACATTCAGCCGTTACGTATTGAATTAAAATCTGACCATCCATTCCCATCTCCTTTGCGGTCAGCACAGCAGCTGATCGGAATTTTGCTAGCTCCGCCATACTTTTTAGACAATATAATAATATACAAGATAAATCTCTAACCAGTAAATACACTAAGTACTTCTTATGACTATAGTCTAACTAATTCTAACTAACCAGTTAACTAATTAATTATTACTGGCTGTGAAGATTCACCAACTTCTAATTGCCCTTTTAATTTAAAGGGACACTTTTAATTTTAAGGGAATTTTACAATTTTGTTCCCCTAATTTTATTTCTCCCACCAGGAGATCCTTATATTACTGTTTATGCTAATTATCCCTGGACAAGACCCCAATATATGTAGTGGATTTTGATGGTATTGTATGGTGGTGTTATCACCTAGTGTGATGCGTGAGGTCAGCTGTGAAGGCTCCTGAGATAATTGTAACTGTGAATATACAGAAGGCCCTTTCGTGCTACCACTTTATGACCTCACACATATCTTTTTTTACTAATGAATGTGGCTACGTTAAAATCTAGGGTACTGAATGCAATGTGTTGTATGGACATATACACACACCCACAGATATTAATTAAGTCTAATACTATCAATAAAATTTATAACACAATGAACTAAATTCAGCTGGTTAAATTTAGAATAGAAAATCTTTTTTTAAATTAATTTGTTCTGAACCAAGGTTTTATTTTGGCCAGAACTTATGCAAAGATTTTGAAATTTATGAATGAATGGCATGAATAAATGGCATGTTAAATGAAAGATGTTTACATATGCAATCTTCAAGATTAATTATAGTATTACTGTTCGTAATGTTAAATTTTCTGGGAAAACTATGAATGGATGTGCTGTTGGGGTGGCTTCATCCCTCCCTGTTTATGCCTACAGAACATTGTCCATTAATGATGGAAGGAAATGGGATGCTTCAGTAGTAAATTCTCTTGGGTGCTAGTTTTATGAAGTTGGTGTAAGTTCAGCAGGCCAGCTAGCCTACTTAACTTTAATAGATTTGTTCTGGTGCTGGGATCTGATGGCCCCACCTCTCCGTGCTTGAACAATACAAAGATGTTCTGCCGAAATGTACACTGCACGGGTCCTCACTTCAATTATTAATCAGCATTTGACACCACCTTAGTGTCAAGATCGAACTCACAGCTCTGAAATAAAGTATTGGTTTTTGCTCAGAACCTTACCTAATAAGCCACTTCTACACATAACAAATTACAATAACACCACATAAACAGGGTCAGTTCTCTCTGACCAGACAGCACATCTTACCTAGTTGGTTTCGCATAGGGTAAGTTTCCCCAGTCTACAGATTCTGAAATAGGTGCATTATCTCACTGCCATAGAATAGGATAGGTGATATGATTCACTGTTCTCAACACTTGATCACCCCTTCCTAAACCTTGCTGTAGTTTACATTTTGTTTGTCCCTAGACCCTGAACTAGGGCGGGGGGTCCAGAGCGAATCTTTACTTGTTTGTAAGGCTAGATTTCGATATGGCAGTATCAAATCACTCTAAACCTTAAACAATATTCAAAACATGCAAAGAAATAATTTCAATCTTACCAGATTATGAATAAAGAACACAGAAATGCTAGCAAAACTCAGCTGAGCTGCTGGCTATAGTATGGCGTCCCTGAACTTATTTCAATTTATTTCATTTGGAAATCACCACACTTGAAATTTACTGTGTCTATCACTGGACAACTATTGAGGAATGGCAAAAAAGCTCGTCTGAGCGCGGATAATATGATTGTCTGTGGCCAATCAATGCCTTGGTTTTTTTAAATTCAAATTTCCTACACTAAAGTCATTTCAGTCATGCTTCAGTCAAGTATGGATTTTTATCTGTTAGTCTGTCCGTCTCTACTTGCGTTTTCACAAAACGTACTTGATTTTTGAACCAACCTTTCTCTCCCCTCCAAAATTTTGTCGTTAAAAGTTATTTTTAGACACAGCTCCCACCAATATCCCTTCTCTTCCATGCTAATTAGATTTGAACACCTGCGTCTCAAGGTCGCGGTTTTTTGTGCAAATAGCGACACTTTTGATTCAATGCAGTCTTTCGCTGTTGTGAACAACACTGTCTTTTGTCATTATTTTCATTATTATCTATCCGTCTGTAAAATTAAAAACATATTATTTCACTGCTCAGAATGGGCCATCCGGCCAGCTAATTTTTATATTCCTAACATTAATATTAAGAAAAAGTTACTTTTTAAATTTTGTAATATTTCAAGCATCTGCGTTTAGCCGCTGAATTCAAATCAAAGGCTTGGTATCGGAAAAGCGTCCAATAAATGACTGTGGCGTATCATATCCAGGGTCCCTTCTGTCGAGTTCCTTACTTTCTGTCAACTTGGGGAACGTGACTTTTTTCCTCCGTTCCCCCCCCCCCCCCCCCCCCCAATTGCGTCTCCTTAGCCTTGCTTGTCTCACGTTATTTTTTTCAGTCATATTTTTTTTTTCCTTTTGATCCGCCGTTCTCATCCCTCCAAATGGTAACCGTTTTGATTTCCCGTCTAACAAGTCAATTTTTATGGAGGGTGATGACCCGCGGTCAGGGCGATCATGTACTATCAGCAGCTTACGCATTATGTTTTTATCCTTACATTTTATCCTTTGGAGATATTTTTACGTTGTATCACTTGTTAATTTTATGACAGCGACCAACACGTGTAGACGACGGCAGTAGTTTAAAAGACTGTTAAATGTATAGAATATCTCAGTTAAATATAATTTAGGTCTCAGAGTGAGAAAACAATCGATAAAACCTTTTTTGATCTACCCTCTAGAAACTCCATCTTCATTATGTTTACCTTCAGGTGATACAAAAGCCACATAATGCGTCTTTGCCGGAACAAAGTCGACATGACCGAATTCTGTTATTGTATTTGTTTCTATTTGTTTAATGTCTTTGTGTTTGTAGTTACGTATTGTTATCCTTTAGGATGGAAACTCGGCCTTTGATGTTCACATCATTGTTGCAAGCAATTTAAACAGTCTTTTGACACTTTCAGATGAAAACCATTTTAATACAGCCATCAGTTTGTTTGTCCAGTTCGGAAACAAATACATGCCAGATATTTTTTGGAGTTTGGCACTGTGGAAATTATAAATAGAACAATAGCGCTTCTACAGAAAAGTTTTGTTAATGTTAATGTTAATCAGAATTTACGACATTGCACTCTGGGCAAACCCATAGGTGCTCAATCTCCCTCAGCAAATGTCGGTATGAATGCTAACTGTTCCTGTTGCGCACTGGTTGTATACACGGTGGATGCGTCTTCTCATACGTCCATCCCATCTAACAGGCCTAGAATATGGCAAGCACTTATAACAATCAGTCCATGGCATGAACTTCACAGCAAGATTGCTGGCAAGAGAAAAATATCTCCGTCCTACTCAGACACTGGCTAGAATCTGACTGACTCCTTTTGCACCTGATTATTTCCGGCTTCCGGTAGACACCTACTCGCCAGTGTTGCCAATTGTCAGCTTTGCCAGGCTGCCTTTTTGTACCTCAGATGCACTGCGAAATAGCGCCGTGACAGTGTTAGAAAAATTATGAAATGCTAAAACATAAATATTATTTTTACTTATTGTAAATCGGGTCTAAAATTTATTAAACGACCCATTTCTTTTAGAGCGTCAATATTACATGGCTTTCTGCCTGTTAATTTGGTGCAATCAATTTCTTCAATTTGTATGCCATCTAGAGATCGAACTCGACTTTCCCTTGATTCACAATTGTATAACTTAGATTACTTTCCTTGATTTAGCTAGACACTTGTTTGAGTACTGCCCTGTTTTACGCATAGAAAAAAAGAATTAAGCACACCACGTTCTCTTGAATTTTTAATTAACTTGATTATGGCCCCTGATTTGTTTACATATCTTTACGAAAAACATTAATTACTCATAATGTCATAATTACAATAATTAAATTATTAATAATTGACTGATTATTGTATTGTGATCGGGAATACACAACTAAGCAAAGTTTCATATATATATTGCCTATCTGGAAGTGATTTAAAAGTGACATGAAATTGACATGAAAGATATTGTCCACAAATGCGGAGATAAAGATACATTGGAAATAAAATATTATCAAAAGAATTTCTGAATATCTTATATGAATCTATTGTTGTTGTTGTTGTTGTTGTTGTTGTTGTTGTTGTCCTGCTGGAGTATGGATCCGTAATTACAGATGGCCCCCCTATGGAGATTACTACAACAGGGCGAGACATCTTACAGTGGTGATATATGTGTCTATTCGTTTAATGAGATGAGATTACTACAACAGGGCGAGACATCTTACAGTGGTGATATATGTGTCTATTCGTTTAATGAGATGAGATTGCCAGCTCCAGTGTACAACTAATACTAGTTGTCTTTTACCTTAGAGAGTAGCAGTCTTATACTTTCTGTGTTCCCTCAGAGACCCTGGGGAAGTACATGGAACACAACATGTTGTCTCATAACGGATACCACCGTATGGGAGTGAAGAGTTAGAGACTTCACTATACTAAGTTCAGCTGTATGAGGCGAGGCGATCATAACCCTTCCTTGCTGGCTGTGCCTTCCCCAACTCAAGAAAGTGTCATGTGCCAATTTACAGCTGGATAGACTGGTATGACACTACCACGTTTCGATCCCAACTTCCAGGAACTTTGCTTCAGGAGGCGAGAACGAACGAACGAACGAATGAACGAACTTTATTTTCAAAGGGTTAAGAATTGGGCACGCAGGCCCGTCTGACATTCTGCCCTTCCTCTCTCTCTCATCATGTATACTAATATCCTTTCATCCTTACATTTACTTTAAGCATTATTAAGGCATTTATCATTATAAAAGTAATATTACATTTGCAATAATCATCACAATTAAAGTGTTTTAAAAATAAAATAAAAATAATAAAAAACCAAAAAAAAAGATTAATAATAATAATAAATTTGAAAAAAAAAATAAATAAAAACATAAAATTAAAAATTAAAAATAAAATTAAAATTAAAAAAAATAAAATAAAATAAAACAACTACAAAAAACAATAACAAAAAGACATAAGAATCGAATTCTTCGTACTGTAAATTAGTGATTTGAGACATATTCAGAGGTATGTTATGAGAACTTGTAAAATGTTCATACGGTGTTCAACTGAATGACTCGGGGACTTTTTTTTTTTTTAAGGTTCATCAAGATGAGGTGGGTAAACAGTTACTTTCCTCGCTGTCTTTGCGTCCCAAACTCAAGACCAGAATCAGACAAGATCGATAGTTAGATAGACATATATGAAAGCAATTAATTTGCCAAGGGTTGAAAATCGGACACAGTCCCCTCTTGCATTCTTCCATCCTCTTGCTCATCTTTTATTACTGTTACTCAACATTCTCCAGCGTACTGAAAGTATTATTTTAAGGGCAGTGCAACATTACAAGGAAGTATAACAGCATACATTAACAGTAAAGTATATAAATTAAAAAATAATATGGTATGAAATCATTAACAGTACCTGATCATAAAATTAAGAATAGAAGTTATTAAGAATATAATATTAAGAATAAGTATATTGTAATGAAAACTAGATCATCAGAGCCTCCATACAGTATAGTAGATAAAAGTACAACACAATCAGTTAGGGTGGCATATAATCAGCACTCATAAAGTATTTGAACAGTATACGATTGTATGAGTAAGGACTTTGCGTGTTTTTCAGGTCATTGGGAAGACTGTTCCAAAGATGAGCAGCAGAGTAAGCCAAACTAGTTTTAAATAGGTCAAGCCTGGGCTTGGGTACCTGTAATTTGTTTAAGCGCTGACTACGTCTGTCATTGTATTTTAAAAGCGGCCAAAGATACTTTGGAGCATTCTGTGACAGGATTTTGTGAATAAATTTCCCTCTGTTAAAGAGGAAGCGCTTCCTGAGGGGTAATATTTGAAGATAATTATATAAATCTATACAATGTGATTGGTGTTTATCAGCAACAAGGCGCATTGTGAGTGGAGCCTTTTTTGTGTTGGAGACAGAACAACCATCCCAGATTGTGGAACAATAGTCTAGATGCGTTTGTATATGAAATATGTAGAACATTTCCAGGAAATGTTTAATTTTGGCTAATTGGTAAACTTTTTGTGCTGTTAGCTTTGTGAGTGCATGTACATATGAGTTCCAACTTAGGTGTTGGTCAACAGTGATACCTAGAGTTCTGTGTTCATTTACGTTTTCAATTAGTGATGTTCCAATGAAGAGCTGAAGTGTTGTTTTCTGCAAGTTTTGTAGTTTTTGTCTGGTTGATATTACATACATTTTGTTTTACTAATATTTATTTGCATGCGATTCTCGTTGCTCCACGAAATAAGATTATGTGTATCGTTTTTTAAAGATTGTTCTAGTGTGGTGCAACATTTATCACTAGTATAGACAGTACAGTCATCGGCAAAAAGGTCACATGATGATTGTTTGAAGTATAGAGGAAGATCATTAATATATACGGTAAATAGAAGAGGGCCTAGAATAGAGCCCTGAGGAACACCTGTATGGACAACGGTTGGGTTCGAGAGCTCTAACTACTGAGTTAAACGCACTCTCCAAGTAAGAGTATTCATAATACAACCAAGTTGTGTTACCTTTTTGCGTATCCAAACTGAACATATTAAAACAAGAACTGAAATGGCGCAAACATTTGTTGTAAATACAGATGCATCCACGCTCTATGCGATGGAGAGTTAAGTGTGAAACCTGGAGGGCAATTTGGTTCGAGCCTCACTTTACACGGGGGCCTCAATTCAGGCTCATTTACATTATAATATTTTTTTTACCCGCCTTTCCTAAAACAAATAGGGGGCCTCATATTTTAAAATGGCACGGATTTGATCTGTGCACTCGAAGAACCGTCTTTCCCTTTTATATTCTCAGCCAGCATGGATCCAAGGCTGTAGCTCCACCCCCAGACCTCCCCACCCCTCTCTTTGTAAGACTCCGTGGCCACATCTTTCACATCTTCTTATAGCTATGGTTTACATAACAATTAGGTGTGCATGATTTTGTTGCCAGGGTCAAGGATAAAGTCACGCTGGCTCCTCGGGTAAGTCGTAACAGCCGTCAAATGCAGCTGGGTCCCTTGCGGGAAGCAAGAATCTAAGCTTGGAGTGGTGGTTTTTTGTAAAAGCTTTTTTACACGATGAGGTTGACATCAACATATACCTCCGACTTGTCCTCCAGACCCTGTCGTGCAGCTAATCCTCTTGCACGAAGTCTACACCGAAACATTCACGTGCTCTTAAAGCAGTGGTTTTTGTAACATTGTGTTTACATGTTAAGGTTGCCAACTCTATGTACAAACTCAAACTACTTCCTCAGGCCATGCCGTAACAGCCACAACTACAGATGGTCGTCTTGACCATCGGCACACTAGGGGTGATGTGATCAACATCGCGCCGGCCGCGTTAACCTTCCCAGAGTTGCTCTGGTACCAAATTCATGAGGCTGGGTCGACCCCGGAGCCGTTTGCGGTCTAAAAAATCCCACCTCAACTGGTGATTGAACCATGGACCACCGAGCTAGGAAGCTAGTGCGCTAACCATTGCACTAACCACTGCGCTACCACGGATCCCCTCTTGCACGAAGCTTGCAGTTAACCAGTCATAAGTTCTTACACCAGTGCTTTCTGTAACAATGCATGTTACATCATGAGGTTGCCAGTTATATATCACAATCTCATATTAGTGGCCTCTTACCCGATCCTAAAGAGCAATGTCCCTATTCTTTGTTTGTCTCATCAGAGAACTCCCCCCCCCCCCACCCCGGGAACTACATGTCGACAACAGTGTCCACTACCTTCAGTGTCTAGATATATTCCTTCACTTGTACACATGCTCAAGAGAATAACGTTAATATATTTCCTCTAACATCACCTTTTAGATTCCTCCCCGAATCATATTACATTATTTTCAGAAATCCAGAGGGTCAGCGGATTCTTCACGCTTGCACTGTTATTGACGAAATATGCATTTATCTGTCTTGGCCTGACTAATAAAAATATTTTGTTATTGGTACTTTCAGGTGAATGGAAGCAGTGGTTGTTCCAATTGGTTTTGCCTGGTGGGGATGTCTATAATTAATATAGTGGTTACACTTGTCCCTAGCGGCACACAAGGGTTTCAGATGATAATTGTGTGGACAGCAACAACTGTGTTCGTTATTCATTGTCAAGATTAAACGAACGATACAAAAATATTTAAGTGCTTTACGTGTGCCAAATTAGAAAATACAATTTATAAGAACGTTATTGTTATTGGAAGTTATAAAAATATCCGTTTTATTGTAAACATTTTTTCTAAAAAAATGTCCAGTATTTAGTAAAAAAAAATAATTAAATAACAAATAACATTGAAAACAAAATACAATAAAATTAAAATTATAAATGTTTGTGTGTGTATTTTTTTTTAGTTATGCAATATGCTGAATGATTTTAGTATTGATGTCTGTGGTAGATTTTATTAGTTCGTTCTAGGACGATACTATCAACTTAACATTAAGCCCTTCTTCACTTATCGTAAGTTTTCACATACAGCAGACTGAGAAAACACATCTGTCATATCCAGCTGTTGTATGGGTGTCGTGATAATTATTGCGAAGGAAATTGTTCTTTCCGATAGTAACATCACCTAGTGCCAAGAATAAACAACTCTAGATATTTAATGGACAGACAACAATATCCCCATCTGGCTATTCAGGGCATGCACATTCATACCATAATACCTTCCGTAAGTACTTCGGTCGGTCGGTAGTCACATTTTGAACACCGTCATTTGCGCACTTTTTCTATTTTCGAGAGAGTACATTAACTTTCAACCACAGCTAAGGGGGTGCAACTGTGGTTGAAAGTTAGACAATAATTGTATAGTTTCCCCTTATATATATTCTCCCGAAAATGGAAAAAAAGTGCGCAAATGAAGGTGTGCATGAACAGTTTGATTATGGAAAGAAGCCAATAACACTATTGATAAACAGTACATGAACTGGAGTTTCGGCAAACTTCAAACGTTGTTCTCAGAGGCAGTAAGTCGAACAGGGCAAGATTTTAAAAGATGCGTGAACAATTACGAGAAATGTTGTCATAAAATAAATGTTAGTTTTTTGTCAATGTACGGTCCAGTACATCATTATCACTGCTCCAATTGTGATTTAGGTAAGGTCACTACATGTCTTCATATTTAATACATCTATATAATTTTCACTACAAATATCTAATGACGGTCGCCTGCAATAAAATGACCATAGTAGTGATAGTACCGTAATACATGTAACAGAAACAACACACTATAATTAATAACATGTCAATGTTTAAACACAGTTTCCCTGCTTTGTGACGTCCACCTTTGTGAAATTGAAACTATTCAAACACGTTTTCTCATTCGTGGGGATGGCTTTCAGATATGCCCCAAGCTGGGAAAGGATCGGAATTTGAAGCGTGCGCGCAAATGAAGTTGGAATGGTAGGGAGTAACAGTAAGGCATGGAGCAAAAGACAGTGAGAGAGAAAGAGAGAGAAAGAGAGAGAAAGAGAGAAAGGAAGATATATATATATATATATATATATATATATAGAGAGAGAGAGAGAGAGAGAGAGAGAGAGAGAGAGAGAGAGAGAGAGAGAGAGAGAGAGAGAGCGAGACATTGACGATTGTTCAACGAAGAATAATAGTGGTTTTAATATATTTACGGAAAATTGGTATATGTGACTACGTGATAAACGAGCGCCAAATCTTATCGCTCTCTTTTCCATCATCTTCCGTCATTGCATTTTTAACCACATTTCGCTCTTTCATCGCTGCTAAAGTTAATCTTTTAATCACCACTGGACTTTATCACGCTTTTGACTTTTTCCGACAACTGCTGTGATCGTGTCGACCCCAGATTTCTTTGTGAGAAATCTGGTGAAACACACATGGGCATGGTACAACTTTTTTGGAGTAGTCCGTGTGCAATGAAGATAATCCTTCAAACCACACCAAACCAAACAACTTCTTTGATATTTCTTTCCCCCTGTAAATATTGTCAGTCATACCACTTTGGTATTTTGATTATTGTTGAAGGAGCCGGCTGGACAACAGAGTTTACCCTTTTCATGGGTAGTCCGCTGTCCAAACAGACGACATATCACCACATTGGGGAAGAATGGACACACACAAACAATATACTCCGGACGAGGCACATCAAAGACCCGTGACACGGACAATATTTGTTTCCAGATAGTAGTCGCCGGTAGATATGAAACAAGGATAAAGGAAGCCGCAGGAACAAAATAATGAAATAAAATTGACACGCAAAGCGATAAACAGGCAAAGCTTTGTGATAGTTAGAAGGCAGGTGATTTTGTTTGTTTTAGTCGGCCAATCAACAAACTCCTGTTTGTCGTGCAAAACTGCATTGACAGTTTGTATCGAATAGCCCATTCCACTTTAGCCAGTGATAATCACTCACACGGGGCAAAAGAGATCCAAGGCCTGGGCGACCACATGGGCTCTTGGTAATTGTTTTATGGGCGGAGGTATACGTCACCGGTTCTCTAGATCCATCTTGGAAGTGTTTGAAATATAATGTAGTGTAATGTTCCCTGGGGATGGGTATAAAGTTTTCAACAGCGTGGTGTAGAGAATATCGCAGAACATTACCTGCTATTAATTCAGTGTCGATAAAATAATTAATATCTGTTATGTATTGTGTTCTTAAAGGAGTTTGCGAACGGAAAAAAGGAGGTGAGTGAATCTTTTAAAAACTATTAAATGTTTTCTTAGTCTTTAGTTAAGATCACTTTTGCACTTATCATAGCTAAATGTGCAGAAGACAGTTTTCCAATTATGGCTTCTTATAAATGATTATAAATCAAAAGATTTTCCTCTAAGATGATAAGAGGTAATTGATAGTTCATAGTTCACTTCATTTACATTGTTAGATCATCCGTAGACATTTGCATGTGCACACACTCCAATGCGCAATCTATTTAACACTTATCAGGTGCATCTCATGTCATACATAATTACTAGAGAATTGAAAACATCATTTTTGAGTAGTATAAAAGAAAGTCAACCACTGATATTAAGTGTGAAAACTTATGCAGACTTTTGTGTGCCTTCAGTCCAACAGAGATCTGAGTCTACCCCTTACGTGTTTGACGTCTAACCAGAAAGACGCTAGTGTGCGTCTGGAAAACATAATTTGCCATTTAGGACATACTTCACTTCCTAAGTTAAAAGGGACGCTTTCTAGCCCACGATTAAAGGGTGGACGCAGCATTTTCATTCACCTTTTATCAGGTGCTCACAAGTTGATTACATATTAAAAATATCAAGTTCAACTCATTCACAAGAGCGGATTTGGGAATCAAGATTCCATATTTACAAGTTGATTCGCATATTTAGCTAGCAAGCTCAACTTACACAAAAGCATATTTTATGATCAACCTAAAGAAGACAGAGGTCATGACGCTCAATGTGAGCAACCCTGAGCCCATATCAGTAAGGAATCAGCAACTGGTACAGACAGATGCCTTCACATACCTAGGATGCATAGTAACACCAGACGGCGGAGCAAGCAAAGACATCAACAAGAGAATGAACAAAGCAAGAACAGCCTTTTTTAGTCTAAACAACATCTTGAAGTCCTCTCAGTACAGCACAAGCACAAAATTAGGATTATATCAGAACTGTGCGCTTTCTGTGCTTCTCTATGGCGCGGAAGGCTGGAGAGTTACAGAGAAGGAAATGTCGAAATTGTCCTCTTTTCACACAACATGCCTAAGAAAAATTCTCCGAATTTTTTTGCCGAATATCATCACCAACCAAGATCTGCTTACTCGTAGCAAGCAAGAGGACATGCACACCTTCATAGCTGGCAGACGCTGCAGCTGGGTTGGCCATGTCCTCAGAAGAGAACCCGATGCCATCACAAGAACAGAAATGCTATGGACCTCTGAAGGAAAACGAAAGAGAGGACAACCAAAAACAACCTGGCGGAGGACTGTGGAGGCTGAGATGCAAAGAATGAACCACAGTTGGGGCACTGTACGAAGGATGACCGACTACCGAGCAAAGCGGAATCAATTAGTTGTTGCCCTTTAAGACGCCACCAGGCGTAATGGCCCCTGACTGCTTTGACGGTTGGCGGCTAAGGATCAAAGAAGAAGAAGAAGAACATTTTATGAAGCAAGATTTCATATTTATGTAACCAGATGACCTACGCTAACGCTAGTAACACACGTTAACGTAATAAATAAAGACAGAATAAATTACTAAATGCATCATAGAAATCAAAGCACAAAACTTTGTCTAACTGTGTTCCCTTACGTTTTGGCGGGAGTTGCGAAGCAACGCTCCAAAGAGGACTACATAACCTCATTTGCATGAGCTTATTTAAATTCTATGATAAGTAGGTAACGATATCTGTAGCTAATGAAATAAATCTTTACAATATGTATAATAATAATAATAATAATAAATTCTTTAAGCACCAAACACGGCGCATTAGGCAGAAACCAGTGCTCTCCAAGTTGTTCGTTGTGACGCCACTCCTCTTAGCTCTTGCACATTATTTAGGCCCAACGTTCTTCCTTCTCTTATTATTGTTCCTCTGAGTGTTTCTTTTGGTCTTCCTTTTTTCCTCTTACCCTCAGGAACCCAAGTGAGCGCCTGTAGTGGTATTCTGTCGTTTTGCATTCGTAGGACATGACCGATATATGACCATCGTCTTTTCCTTATATAGTCGGAGACATATTTCTGCCTAGAGTCTTCTCTTATTTGTCGATTAGTCTTGAATTCTTTCCAACTGATGTTCATGAGTTTTCTAAGACATTTGTTCTCGAATGTATTCAGCTTGTTCTCCAGTGATTTTGTTATTTTCCAACTCTCACAGCCGTATGTTAACACTGAGATAACATTTGAATTAAACAGACGAAGCTTGGTATGTATATTCAATGATCGTAATTTCCAAATGTTAGATAATCTATTGAAGGTGCTAGCTGCCAAAGCAATTCTAGTATGGATTTCTCTTGTTGTGTCACCATCCTGAGTCATTTTACTGCCTAAATAATTGAAACTTTCAACTTTCTGCAGTTTTTCCCCGTTCAAGATGATATCAAAGGTCTCGTTAGAAAAGTTCATAGCTTTAGTTTTAGAGGCATTTATTTGGAGACCTATTTTAACCGAGAGATGACACAAATTAGAAGAAAAATTAGAAGACATAATATCAATTTGTATAACCAATGAAAAATGCTCTAAGTCGGCAAGCCACGCACCACTTATGAGATTTGAAAAATAATTTATTTTCTTAGTTAGTTGGGTCTAGAGAGCCATAGCACAAGGACGTGATTATATCTAATGATGTAGCAACCAGGCGCTCACCCGGACTGTCACAAAAGTCCGGCTCAGTCTTTGAGAATCTCAAAACATTTATTATACTGTGGTTTACTGTATATTGTCAATGGTTTTAACCTCATAGTTAAGAACAAGATTTTATGTGAAATCGTAATTGTGACTATTATATATAAGTAGACAACCGTTCTGACTGAATATCGATGCTGACTGTATAATTATTACTTTCCGCTAGAAAAGTTGTAGCTATGAACCAATGTAGCAACGGAATAGCAGTGATAAGCAAACTGATATAATTAGCCATTGATAAAGTAGAGGTTCCTCGAAATGGAGCGCCCAAATCAGTAATAGACACTTCTGAAGTATTAGTAGATGGGGAAAGTATAAAGAATCTGATTGAGTACATCGAGGAATAAAATAATCAAGCTACAAAGGCTGAAACTGCGGAGTAGCATTGCCAAACTGTCAATAATATTGAAAGATATACAGACAAAATTAGAGGATCTGAAGAAGATGATTTCGTTGATGTTGTATGATAATATACTTGAAACTGTTCGTGTTCCTTTAAGGCGAATAAAGGTTTATATGATCACTTGGCAGTTATCAATTATATATGGTTTGCTGTTTTATTTGGAATTACTGTTGGAGAATTAAAACGAAATAATCAAACAACTGTAAGAAAGGGTGAATTAAGAACCTGGAAATCATAGTCATTTAGGAAGTTAACACCTCGGGCGATAGCCTGTACCAAGACCTAAATGATGACCAAGTAACAGAAGATGTCTGCACATAAGGTGTCTCCCCGTAGTGGCTATCAAACTTTCAGCGTATTACGATCTTGGCGAAGAACGCAACATGGCCTTATTAGCAAATAAGCAAATGTGCTGAGCGATTTTAGTGTTAATCTGTAGTCTGATGTCGGCCACACCCGTGATTAATCAACATGGTTATCGAGTAATTATTATCTCAGCCGTTCCTTCCAAAGCAGGGAGGAACGGGTAACCAAACAGACATGACGACTTATGTCTTTGAGGAGTGTAAGAATGTTTGAAAATACAAAATGTCTGCTACATAGCAGAAAGAAGTGTGTCGACCAGGAAATTCCAGGTAATCAGTACGTACAGCAATTGAAAATGAGTACTGCCGTAGTAGAGAAGAGATTGAGAAGAAGTCGCGCCAATCTGTCCTGTGACAAATTCTAATCCCCAAGGTAGAAAAGGTGTGTTTGTTTTGTTTCAAGGACCATTTGCAATGCACACGGTCAACTCCATCAGTGCTCCGATCTCCTCCCTTATATCACACAAGGAGGATCTCAGCACAGCGCACAAATTCTAAAGCACCACGAAGTTCCCAATGTAAATTATGCCAGGGTTCTACCAGCGCAGTGGCCGTATGGACTACTCTTTGCGATTTTCAACTGCCGAAGAATTTTTAACGAGCGCAACTTGCAGGACCTCCTATTGTTTCACCCTTATCCGTGAAGACTAGGTATGTGATCTCACTACGCAGGAGATCAGGGGGAGTATGGCATTATTAGTTCCCAGTGCTTATGCAAATATTCCATCAAAATCATTCCCTGTACCGGGAACCGAACCCGGTACCTTTAGACTTAGAGACGAACGCCATACCTCTTAGCCACCTCGGCCCCAGGGTGAACGACCAAGAAAATGTGTTTAAAAGATTGTGGAAGTGCGCTTTCGAGCGCCGATGAAACATGTTAGTATGCACATCTGCGATTGCATGAACAAGATCAGTAACAATATCATTGAAAGTGACAGAGCATATAAGTGTTCACTACTTTATCATGTGCTTAAACTCGATTTTATTAAAAGTTTGTTTACTCTAAACATAGAAAACAAAAGATCGTTTTGACACTTTAAAAAATGAACTAAGAAAAATATATGAATCTGTTATGCCTTAAATAACTTTATATAATGAATTAATAAAATTAAATAGGTAATGAAAATATGTTATTTAGTTTTATAGTTTTGAAAAAGTTAAGTTGTTTCCCTTCGAAAAAAAATTGGATGCCTTCCCCTAACTTCTCTATCTCTGCTACTTAAAATATCACATGGTTGTGTTTGTTTTTCCACTTATTTCCGAGATTATACATCACGTCGCAACCTGACAAGAGGTGTGATCTCTCCGTTGTAAGTGGGGTATATTGTGCCAATTTTTATAGCATTTTAACCACTGGGCTGTTGACTCTGTCCTTTTTTTTTAATTGGTGGGATTGGGAAAGGATGGGGGGGGGGGAGGAGCGGCGGGGCTTACTTTTGTATTAGCCATTAAGAAGTAAATTTATGTGAAAAACTGCTAGCTGGCTGTCTGGCAGTTACGTCGTACGTTTATTCGAGTGTTTCTGCTTGTTCAATCCATATACTTATTTATTTATTGCAAAATGAAAGAGCGACGAAAGCATGGACGAAAGCGCGAAAGAGAAGTGCAGTGAATAACGGAGGGGTTGAAGCCAAGGACCAAGTGTGGAAGGCCTTCGTGACACAGGTGGGCACGGAAAAGACCTTACAGAAATTCTGGTCCTTACATCGACGAATGTATAGGAACAATATAAGCCAACCCATACCTAATATTCTGAGCTCCGCGGGAATGAGTCTGTAGACCGATGAAGATAAAGTACATGCATTATTCAGTCGGTATATCACTCAGTCGGTATATCACTCAGTCGGTATATCACTCAGACGGTATATCACTCAGTCGGTATATCACTCAGTCGGTATATCACTCAGTCGGTATATCACTCAGTCGGTATATCACTCAGACGGATAAAGGTGATAAAACTGTTCGACAAGAGATTAAGAATCGTGTGCTGGAAAATGGATTCAGAGACCAGATATATTTCGACCTCATATCTGACGAAGACGTTTTGTATACGTTAAAACCACGTAGAAACATTGCTCCGGGTCCTGATGGTGTACAGTATCAACACATCAAAGAGCTTAATGACAGAGGCATTATGCATGTAGTGATGGATTTTAACACCAGTATACAGAATGCCGAGGTGCCGGAAAACTGGCTACATAATTACCTACGGCCACTTCCTAAACCTAGTAAAAACCCCACACTGCTTAGCAGCTATCGAATCATCACATTGCAGAATGTCTAAGGCAAATTTCTTGAGAAGATAGTGGCGAGACAATAATGAACCACCTTGAAAATACGCGTATCCTCCCTAACTCTCTGGGCAGTTATGGACCAATAAAAGTAACATGGGGTAACGCTGGAACATTTGCGAGCTTACTCAAAATGCGCGAATCTGATTGGACGCTATTTCTGCTATTCCAAGGTACCTTGTTTACATTCCTCCGACAGTCCTTGTATATACTGCCGCTTTACTTACTAGCTTTATGCGAGAAGCAAAGTATGAACCTTCTAAAGTGAAACACAAGAACAAATAATAACATTAGTAATTCATTATGCAATCGACGAAGTCACAATAGATCTAGAACGATTGACACATGCATTATTTGTTAACACTTCTGCTTTTTTGCTTGCATCGATGCACGTTAAAAAATTCAACATTGGAATATTGACGGCGAAGGTGGGAGCTTCTGTGGGTTATTATGCACCTTTTAGATCACGTGATGTGTTCAATACGTCTTTGACATCTTCTGGATCATTCAGTAGCTTGTGTGGCTTGTTTAACAATTTTTTGGTCATAGTTGTCGTGAAATATTCTAATCCACATATATAAATTATCAGGTAAATATAAAGCCAAACACATAAATTCAATAAAAGGAAAGAAAAATGGTAAAGACCAGTGCTGTCACAATGACTGTACGCGAAATCCCCCTTGTTTTCTCCTGCGTCTGCAAATTGTAACGTTTCACGTTGATAGTAAAGCCTTCTGCAGTATACACGCGTTTCCTAAACACACTAAAAAGTGTACTCCATTTCTAAGAAAAACCTTGTAATACGCAAGTTGACCTAGATTTAAAATTCCATTCATGTCTTTTTCTACACTATGTTACCAAAAACAAAAGACTAAAGGATAGAGAGAAGGGAGAGGCAGAAAGCAGGGACACAGGCAATACTAACACGAGTCGCGCGATACACAATTGCTGCCATCACGCGTGTAAGGCCACAAGCACTAGCTTTTTTTTCAAATCGACAGTGATAAAAACACTAACCATACCAGAGTTAGGTTTTAAAATCATGAAAAACGCTTATTGGGAATTATGACATTATACTGGTTTACGTTTGAAAACATTACAGTACCCAGACAGCACATCTTCGAAGTAAACAGGAGGTAGAAGAAATTGCATATTTTGAACGCAGCCACTTAGCTCTTTTAAATTTGCATATTTGGGTTCCTTAGGACTTGCTGACAAAGAATATGTAAAACGTTACGCAAATAGTCTAGGAATTACCAAGTTATGGCCAAAATAAAATAGTGGGGGTGCCTGACAGCATGAAATCATTTCTGCTCATAAAATTTTTTTATAACGTGTTTGAAAAAACATTACGTTGCGGAAATAGCCTACCATGTTAACTCCTATTTGATTGGAGCGCAACAAATGTAAGGCTAAACACGATTAGTCGGACTATAAATACTATCTTTCGTTGTCAAGGGAAACGGGAGTAGGAGTACTTTTTTGAAAAGATGTGTAAACATGGCATGATTGGTTAGAGCTGCGAATATACTCAATTCAGAGCGTCTGTTCCATGCCACATCTTGTAATAAACTTACTACAGAAACAGTGCGTTGAGCACCAGTGTATATTTTTTATAAATAAAAGCCTGGGACATCGGCAGATCGGAGTTGTGCTATATTCATTGCCATTCAACGTCACTGTGTATTATTTCCATGAATTGTGGTAGGTTTGAAAATATTTGATATCTTTTTAAATGAAAATTGAATGTAAATTGATAATTATGTCTGTATATATGTGTGGTTCAGTAGCGAACATGAAGTAAAGCCTATAGTGCTCCAGCCTGAACAGAAGGTGTCGGAGGAAAGAGAAACTACATGGAATTGCCAAACAGTACACTGACACCTAGATTATTGACTAGAAAGAAATAATGCTGGAATTGCAGAGGCGTAGTGACAATTAAGGAGGAATATACTGGTGTAAAGTATTTCAGATGAAGCTGACAGTTGGCCTAACGCTCTGAACTCAGTGTTTGTTTTGTATTGTGCTCAGTGTAGAAATAGAGTATAAATTAGTTCTGAAGTAGGAGGTACAACCTTCTTGTTTCAGGGACCGTGGTCTTAAAGTTATTGAGCAGCACCTGGTCAGAGCTTTGCTGAATCCAGAGTCGGACAGCATACTCCTTGGTCCATATAGCTAACAGTGAGGTGTCTCCAGAGCACAGGGGAGCAATCGAGCAGAGGAGTCTTTTCCTGCCGCCATCACGAAAGATAAGCTGATGTGGCCAGCTGAGCTCAACATTATGTACCCCCATCTTAAACTGACATTGTAAAATAAAATTAAGAGGGGAATTTAATTGTTTTAATGCCAGGAACTGAGAACACCTCTAGTACTAGTTCCAACAGAAACAAACTATTGAAGTCATGATGACAAATACCAACAGAGCTTGAAAAAACAAAACAAAACCAGTATTCCTCATATTACTACTACACAACTGACACACATAGGATAATATTAATAAAATATGTCACTACAAGATTCATATTGATAAATTCTGTACATATAACTTGTAATTAAAATTGATTGTGACTCCTGGTTCACTTTGTATTTGAATCAGGACACATATACATTAATGACAGCACTGAATACATATTGATATTTGAAAAGTTATCAGTGACTCCTTTAAGATATTCTCATAGAGTGTTATATGTATGTGAGTGTCACAGTGTTGTCATGTGTGGTGGAATAAATTAAATTGTTTATCTGTCTGTTGTTGTTGTGACTTACACTTCATCATATACATACCCTAGACATTCAACGTAGTCATCACAATATTCCAGAATAATTCTGACTGAGGTATAAATATGTGGCAGCAAGTAAGGTTATCTGTAAAACACTACACCTATTAGATACAGATACCTTCACAGCTGATCTCAGTCAGTACACTAAGTCCCCTATAAATATTTATAACATCCCACTTTACCACATATATTGGGGTCTCGCTCTCGGGATTTTGAATCGTTCCCTATTTAAAATATTGGGGGTAGTTCACCTCACGGAATAATAAGAATTAAAAGGTATCCTTGGGTGAAAATAAATAAGGTTGAGCTCACAGTGCCTGTGTTGTCCTGAGTTAATTAGTCATAGATAAAATTGTTTAGTTAAATATTTTAGACATTTATCTGTTAGACAATGGCCGACTGTTGCAAATAGGGTGGCCAGCTTGTACGCTTTGCAATAGGTGATAGTGAGTGCGTGTTGGAACCGACACTCACAACACAGGATATGAAATATTAATAGAAGGCCATTCACACTACAACACACGATATAAATTACCACATAAGAACTGCGCACTCGGCAGCTACAATGATATCATGATTCATGGCCTAAAGTACTCTTATTAAACTCAGCGCTATAAAGAATCCTCAATAACAATCCTCTCACAGGAGCTATCATGATTCATGGCCTAAAGTACTCTTATTAAACTCAGCGCTATAAAGAATCCTCAATAACAATCCTCTCACAGGAGCTATCATGATTCATGGCCTAAAGTACTCTTATTAAACTCAGCGCTCTAAAGAATCCTCAATAACAATCCTCTCACAGGAGCTATCATGATTCATGGCCTAAAGTACTGTGGTGAAGTGGGATGTTATAAATATTTATAGGGGACTTAGTGTACTGACTGAGATCAGCTGTGAAGGTATCTATATCTATTAAGAGTAGTGTATTATAGATAACCTTACTTGCTGCCACATATCTATATATCTCAGTCAGAATTATTCTGGAATAGTGTGATGACTACGTTATGTGTCTAGGGTATGTGTATGATGAAGTGTAAGTCACAACAACAGACAGATAAACAATTTAATTTAATCCACTACTCTTGACAACACTGTGACACTCACATACATATAACACTCTATGAGAATATCTTAAGGAGTCACTGATAACTTTTCAAATAACAATATGTATTCATGGTTATCATAAAGGTATATGTGTCCTGATTCAAATACAAAGGAACCAGGAATCACAATCAATTGTAATTACAAGTATATGTACAGACTTTATCAATATGAATATTGTAGTGACATATATTATTAAAATATCCTATGTGTGTCAGTTGTGTAGTGGTAATATGAGGTAATACTGGTTTTATTTTGTTCAAGCTCTGTTGGTATTTGTCATCATGACTTCAATAGTTTGTCTTTTGGGACTAGTATTGGAGATGTTCTCAGTTCCTGATATTAAGACAATTAAATTCCCCTCTGAATGTTATTTTTATAAAGTCATTTCAAGATGAGGGGACATAATGTTGAGCTCAGCTGGCCAAATCAGCTTATCTTGCGTGATGGCGGCAGGAAAGGACTCCTCTGCTCGAATTCTCCTCTGGGCTCTGGAGACACCTCACTGATAGCTAAAAAGACCAAGGAGTATGCTGTCCGACTCTGGATTCAGCAAAGCTCTGACCAGGTGCTGCTCAGTACCATCAAGACCACGGTCCCACAATTTCATGGAAATAAACACAGATACGTTGATTAGCAATGAATTCTGGCACAATTACTGGCACAAATTCCCATCTGCTTATGTTCCAGGCTTTTCTTTAACACAAATATGAGCTGGCTTCAACGCACTGTTGCTTTATCAAGATTATTTGCACTAGTGGTCTCGAACTAACGCTCCTAAGTGAGTATATCAGCGAGTCTAGCCAATGAGGCCACGTTTCGACAAGTGTTTGAAAAAATGTTACCTTTTCACGTCTCCCCTAACAACGAAAGATAGTATTTATAGCCCGACCAATCGTGGTTAGTCTTTCATTTGTTGCGCTCCAATCAATTTGGAGTTTACATGGTAGGCTAATTCTGTAACGTAAGATTTTTTTCAAACACGTTATAAAAAAATTTTATGAGCAGAAATGATTCCATGCTGTCAGGCATCCCCACTATTTTATTTTGGGTATAATTTATTAATTCCTGGACTATTTGCGTAACGTTTTACATATTCTTTGTCAGCAAGCCCTAAGGAACCCAAATATCCAAATTTAAAAGAGCTACGTGGCTGCGTTCAAAATATGCAATTCCTTCTACCTCCTGTTTCGAAGATGTGCTGTCTGGGTACTGTAATGTTTTCAAACGTAAACCCATCTATTGTTATCTTTCCTAATAAGCGTTTTTTATGATTTTAAAACCCAACTCTGGGAAGGGTAGTGAATTTATCACTGTCCGTCCGAAAAAGTTAGTGCTTGTAGCCTAACACGCGTGATAGTAGTAATTGTGTATCGCGCGACGCGTGTTGCATGCGTTCCTGATTTTCAGCCCTCCCTCTCTCTTTATCCTTTAGTCCATCTGTTCGTTCGTTTTGGTAACGCAGTATAATTAATGTTAGGATTAATTTAGGTCATTACGCAGGGTGCCTCTCAATGTTTTTCCAAGAAATACAGCACACGTTTCATTGAAGAAAGCGGGTATAATACAGTAAGCTTTTACTATCAACGTGAAAGCGTTACAATTTGCAGACGAAGCAGAAAACAAGGGGGATTTCGAGTACTGTCATTGTGACAGCACTGTTCTTTACCATTCTTCTTCCTTTATTTATTATATGTATTTATTAGGCTTTATATTTACTTGATAATTTATATATGTGGATTAGAATATTCCACGACATCTCCCCTCTTAAAACAGACATTATATGTCAGTCCTTTATTCTATATACACATAGAGAAATTTATTATTATTTCTGGGGTTTACGGTGATTCTCATCACACGGATGGCGGCTTAAAAAATCCGCTCCCAAATTGGTTTTTCCAGATATATACTCAATGCTAAAATTATATGGAGCCAAAAGTAAAGACCATCGGAGTAACCTGGAGTTCTCATGCCTAGCCTGTGCTAGAAACGATAAAGGTTTGTGGTCTGTTTGCAACTTAAATGCCTTCCCATATAGATAAATATTGAATTTCTTTATCGCCCATATTACTGCAAGACATTCTTTTTCGCTAGTTGAGTAGTTGATTTCAGCTTTATTCAACTTTCTGCTAGCATATGCCACTGGGCTTAATTCCCCATCCAATGCATCTGATTTCTGTAGTAGAGTTGCACCTAACCCAATATTACTTGCATCCGTCCTTACTATGAATTCTTGACTTAAGTCAGGTAATTTCAAAATGGGTTTACTTGTGAGCTTTTCCTTCAATTCTTGGTAAGTCATTTCACATTGTGGTGTCCATGTAATGCGATCTGGATGTCCTTTACGTGTCAATTCAGTTAACGGTGCACATATGGAATTAAAGTTTTTGATATACTTCTGGTAGAAACCACATAATGAGACAAAGGATCTCACGTCCTTCTTGGTTTGTGGTCTCGGGGCTTTCTGTAGTTTCTCTAAATTCTTTGGGTCAGGGGTCATGTTTCCCTGATAAACTGTGTGTCCCAAAAATTCCAATTCTTTACATCCAACGCAACATTTGGTTGGTCGGGCTGTTAAATTTGCCTCCCTAAGTCGATCAAACAGCATGTTCAGAGAGTCAATGTGTTCCTCAAATGTTTCTGTTGCTATAAGGATATCATCCATAAAATTTGTTATACAGGGATTATTCAGAGGATCCAATAATTTTCTCATCATTCTAGAGAAGACACTAGGCGCATTCTTCAATCCAAATGGCAATCTATTAAACTCATAGTGTCCTTCTGAGGTACTAAAAGCTAGGTATGGTCTAACCTCAGGCTTTACTGGAATCTGATAGTATCCTTTACTCAGATCCACTTTTGAGAAATATTTAGCTTTATTTAGTCTGGCAAACAGCTGATTTGTATCCGGCAATGGATCCACCTGTCCTTCTGTAATAGCATTCAGTCTCCTGTAATCTATACAGAGTCTATGTTCTCCAGAGGGCTTCCTTAAGAGTACAACACCGGAACTATACGAAGATTCACTGTGCGAAATAATTCCTTCCTTCAACAGATAGTCTATCTCTTCCTTCAAAGCTTTCTCCTTAGCAAACGGAATCGAATATGGTTTCATACAGACAGGTGTGGAGTCTATTAGTTTCATATCATATTCCAATAGGTTTGTATGCCCTGGTCGGTCTGTTAACACCTCTGCATGATTATTTAGAACCTGTTGCACTCTCTCTTTCTGAGTTTTCGTTAAATGTGTACTGATTTTCACCTGTGCGGCTGTCTCACAGGGGTGTAATGGATATTCAAATGATGAAAGTGGTTCCTTTTTCATCTCCATGGCGATGGACAAGGTCAACAAGTGTGTCTCTTCCTGATGTTCTCTTTCCAAATATTTCTTCAGGAGATTCACATGATAGATTTTTTCTTTCCCCTTCTTATCTATCTTATAATTTGTTCTAGATACCTTCTGTAAAACTGTATATGGACCCTGCCATCCAATTTGTAACTTATTCTGACTCCCGGGCAAAAGAAGCAGTACTTTCTCTCCCACAGCCAAATTTCTGTCTTTCGCCTTCCTGTTATAATAGGCAGCATGTTTCTTCCTGGCTTGTTTCAAATTTTCATTGGCAAGTTTCCAGCCAGTTTTTAACCGAGTGGTCAGCTCATTCACATATTGGTATGAAGATGTAATGTTTTCCTCTGCCTTTTCATCAGTCCACGTTCTTAACATAGCTACATGTGGACCTTTAATTGTGTGGACTTATTTGTCCATGCACCGGTATGGTCTCTTCCACTCGAAGCTTTATAGTGATGATTTTTCCTCCCAGAATTATCATTCACAAAACGACCGCTACCAATTTTTCTTTTGGGGCTTTCTCCCCACTTAAAATTCTTGATGAGAGATTTCCTCCCTACATCCTCTTCCTCCAGTTTTTTTTTTTTTTTTTTTTTTTTTTTCGTACGCCCGCTAATACTCGAGGCGAAATCTCAGGTTATTACTATGTCTAACCTGACATTGATTTTACGTGAGTATTCCTTTTTACTTGTACAGAGACAGGTGTCCCTCGCCATTCAGGCAAATACTCTCCGATTTCGGAGGTACCCATTGCAGCTGGGTCGGCTCAGGAGCCGCCAATCCCTGGTCGACAACACTCCTTCAAATGTCCTCGCCAGGTCTCGAGTTAATCCAGTCCAATTCCCGGTCGACGAAAAATCCTCAAATGCCGTCGCCCGGGTTTGATCCTGAATCACCCGGTCGCCAGAGCGGTGTTGTAACCACTACGCTAGCGCGGCTCCCCCCTCCAGTTTGTTTAAGTCCGATTGAGGGATTTTCGGCTTATCCTGGGGTAAGACATCCTTTTGCACTCTCCGCATAGTGGCCATTGTAAAACAGTTAAGTGAAGCTTGTCCGTGAAAAGGGGCTTCCCATTCCATTTGGTCCACTTTATCAAATCTATTTTTCTTTTTATTATCAGGCCTAATTTTGCCCCGGGGCGTGTCCAGGTCCTGATCCATGTTCCCACTTGTGGGTGTTCCCTCATGTGCTATGCTACACCTTTCTACAAAATTCTCAATGTCCCATCTTGCTTTAGGCCAATAATAATTGTGAGCCACCTTTTGAATGATGGTACCTATCTTCTCATGGTCCCCATCTGGTTTCACATGTAGGCTCCTTATTAAGTCTGCCCTATATCTTTTAGGAAGTACCAGTTGTCCCTGACCTTTGGATCTAGCTCCAGTCTTCCTATACATCAACTTGTTTTTCATGTAAAAATCTCCCTTGCCTGGAGTTGTATGACAAGTTGACAATTTTCTGAAACAAGGCTTGAGTGTTTTATCCCCAGCCTGTGCCTTCCTCATCTCTTCTGGAGTGGTATCTAACATAATATCCTCCTCCTGTCTTGAGGTCGACCTGACCTGAAGGGTTGCCATATACACAGGTTTCCTTCTGCAACGGTCAGTGTCATGATTGTCCATCTGACAATTTTTACACCACCTTTTTCCTTGGTTGAAAGATTTTCTTTCATCATATTTCCTTTCATCGAATTGTGGGAATTTATTTTTATTTTCATACCGTGGCCTATCAAACTGGTGCTTACTTTTGTTTTGATCTCTAGGATCAAATTTATTAAAGTTCTGTGGTGCCCTAAATTTATCCACTTGTTTCTTTTTATTACTTGTTACCTCTGCTTGAGCTGCTTGATACCTTTCAGCAACATTTAGCAACTCACCCAGCCTCTCTGCACCTTGTTCCATGAGAAACTTTCTCAGGTCTGGAGCCATGGACTCTCTTAATTGCTCTATAAGGACCATTTCCTTAAGATCTTGGGTTTTCCCCAGAGAAGTCCATTTCTCCAAGTATGTCTCTATTCGTGCAGAGAACTGGTGATAGGTTTCACCTGACAGTAGTTTAGCATTCCTAAATTTTTTCCTATAAAATTCTGCATTCTTTTCATACCTTAACAAAAGAGCCTGCTTTAGCATGTCATAATTTTCCTGATCACCTCTGCTCATTTTTGCAAAAACTTCATAAGCTGCCCCACGAAGTCCCTGAGATAACTTTAAGCTCCACCTTTCTCTCTCTAACCCATACGTGGTAGCTAATAGTTCATATCTATTTATATAGCTCTCAATATCATCGTCTTTCTCAACAAAATGATCTAAATGAAAGTTCATAGCTGAGGTTGAGGCTCCCTGAGTAACCGTAGCATCAGAGGCAAAGGGACTGGCACCATTTTCAGGAGCATGGCCTTGAAACTCAAACTCCCTTAGTCGTAATTCATGTTCCCTTTGTAATCTTTTCTCCTCCTTTTCTGCTTCCCTCTCTGCAGCTAATCTCTTCTCTTCCCTTTCTGCAGCTAATTTCTTCTCTTCTCTTTCTGCAGCCTGTCTTCTTTCCTCGGCTTCTCTTTCTGCAGCTAATCTTTTGTCTTCTCTTTCTGCTTCCAATTTCTTAGCCTCTTTGTCAGCCTCAATCTGCAACCTCTTAGTCTCAGCCTCAGCTTCAAACTGTAACTTCTTAATTTCCCTTTCAGCCTCTAACCTTCTTTCGGCTTCTTTTTCTAATCTTCTTTCTTCGCGTTCAATAAATTTGTCACATTCCGTCGTGACATAGGCAACCATAACTTGCCCATCTAATCCTAACTCTTTTGCAGTCTGAACAGCAGCAGATCGAAACTTGGCCAGGTCCGCCATTGTCTATCAGGTAAATTTCTACAATGTCTAACCAACAATTTAATCTCTAAATATATCTAATGGACAACACAGGCACCGTGAGCTCAACCTTATTTAATTCCACCCAAGGATACCTTTTAATTCTTATATTCCCTGAAGTGAATTACCCCCAATATTTTTAATAGGGAAAGATTCAAAATCCCAAGAGCGAGACCCCAATATATGTGGTGAAGTGGGATGTTATAAATATTTATAGGGGACTTAGTGTACTGACTGAGATCAGCTGTGAAGGTATCTATATCTATTAAGAGTAGTGTATTATAGATAACCTTACTTGCTACCACATATCTATATATCTCAGTCAGAATTATTCTGGAATAGTGTGATGACTACGTTATGTGTCTAGGGTATGTGTATGATGAAGTGTAAGTCACAACAACAGACAGATAAACAATTTAATTTAATCCACTACTCTTGACAACACTGTGACACTCACATACATATAACACTCTATGAGAATATCTTAAGGAGTCACTGATAACTTTTCAAATAACAATATGTATTCATGGTTATCATAAAGGTATATGTGTCCTGATTCAAATACAAAGGAACCAGGAATCACAATCAATTGTAATTACAAGTATATGTACAGACTTTATCAATATGAATATTGTAGTGACATATATTATTAAAATATCCTATGTGTGTCAGTTGTGTAGTGGTAATATGAGGTAATACTGGTTTTATTTTGTTCAAGCTCTGTTGGTATTTGTCATCATGACTTCAATAGTTTGTCTTTTGGGACTAGTATTGGAGATGTTCTCAGTTCCTGATATTAAGACAATTAAATTCCCCTCTGAATGTTATTTTTATAAAGTCATTTCAAGATGAGGGGACATAATGTTGAGCTCAGCTGGCCAAATCAGCTTATCTTGCGTGATGGCGGCAGGAAAGGACTCCTCTGCTCGAATTCTCCTCTGGGCTCTGGAGACACCTCACTGATAGCTAAAAAGACCAAGGAGTATGCTGTCCGACTCTGGATTCAGCAAAGCTCTGACCAGGTGCTGCTCAGTACCATCAAGACCACGGTCCCACAATTTCATGGAAATAAACACAGATACGTTGATTAGCAATGAATTCTGGCACAATTACTGGCACAAATTCCCATCTGCTTATGTTCCAGGCTTTTCTTTAACACAAATATGAGCTGGCTTCAACGCACTGTTGCTTTATCAAGATTATTTGCACTAGTGGTCTCGAACTAACGCTCCTAAGTGAGTATATCAGCGAGTCTAGCCAATGAGGCCACGTTTCGACAAGTGTTTGAAAAAATGTTACCTTTTCACGTCTCCCCTAACAACGAAAGATAGTATTTATAGCCCGACCAATCGTGGTTAGTCTTTCATTTGTTGCGCTCCAATCAATTTGGAGTTTACATGGTAGGCTAATTCTGTAACGTAAGATTTTTTTCAAACACGTTATAAAAAAATTTTATGAGCAGAAATGATTCCATGCTGTCAGGCATCCCCACTATTTTATTTTGGGTATAATTTATTAATTCCTGGACTATTTGCGTAACGTTTTACATATTCTTTGTCAGCAAGCCCTAAGGAACCCAAATATCCAAATTTAAAAGAGCTACGTGGCTGCGTTCAAAATATGCAATTCCTTCTACCTCCTGTTTCGAAGATGTGCTGTCTGGGTACTGTAATGTTTTCAAACGTAAACCCATCTATTGTTATCTTTCCTAATAAGCGTTTTTTATGATTTTAAAACCCAACTCTGGGAAGGGTAGTGAATTTATCACTGTCCGTCCGAAAAAGTTAGTGCTTGTAGCCTAACACGCGTGATAGTAGTAATTGTGTATCGCGCGACGCGTGTTGCATGCGTTCCTGATTTTCAGCCCTCCCTCTCTCTTTATCCTTTAGTCCATCTGTTCGTTCGTTTTAATAACGCAGTATAATTAATGTTAGGATTAATTTAGGTCATTACGCAGGGTGCCTCTCAATGTTTTTCCAAGAAATACAGCACACGTTTCATTGAAGAAAGCGGGTATAATACAGTAAGCTTTTACTATCAACGTGAAAGCGTTACAATTTGCAGACGAAGCAGAAAACAAGGGGGATTTCGAGTACTGTCATTGTGACAGCACTGTTCTTTACCATTCTTCTTCCTTTATTTATTATATGTATTTATTAGGCTTTATATTTACTTGATAATTTATATATGTGGATTAGAATATTCCACGACAAGTACTCTTATTAAACTCAGCGCTATAAAGAATCCTCAATAACAATCCTCTCACAGGAGCTATCATGATTCATGGCCTAAAGTACTCTTATTAAACTCAGCGCTATAAAGAATCCTCAATAACAATCCTCTCACAGGAGCTATCATGATTCATGGCCTAAAGTACTCTTATTAAACTCAGCGCTATAAAGAATCCTCAATAACAATCCTCTCACAGGAGCTATCATGATTCATGGCCTAAAGTACTCTTATTAAACTCAGCGCTATAAAGAATCCTCAATAACAATCCTCTCACAGGAGCTATCTTGATTCATGGCCTAAAGTACTGTACACTGCAGTTATAAACACTTCCACAATAATTAAAACTGCAGTTTCATACTACGCTGTACCCACAGCGAAAAATCCGTCGACATTTTAAATTCAGCACTGTACAGGCATTTCACACTTCCCAAAAACACTGTCTTCCTACCCGGTCAAAACGCCCGGAACACTCTCCCTAGATAACACACTCGTCCCGCTCAAAAGCAGACACGAGACTTTCTCACTGTTCACACAACACAAACAATTGCGGGCTAGCAGCGAGCTTCTCTCACCCAACTCAAAACAATACAGAATAACTATATCAGCGCTTTTCACGCTGTCTGTAATCTGTCTCTCGAAACTATCACGAGATACTCTCTAAATAATTCGATAGCTAACAAGCAACTAAGTGCTATAACTCAAAATCTATTTCAACTACTAACATACTCCAGTTTACTTCCCCTTACACTAAAACTGTTCGTTACATCTTACCTCACCCCCAGAGAAAAAAATTGATTTTATCAATTTTTTGACAAATACATTCCCCAAAACCAAAAAAAAAGATTAAGAGGACAATGAATCTCTAACATATGCGTCTAAGAATTACTTTAAGTTAAGTTAAAATAAGACATCTACAAAATATAAGCATTAAGTGAAATGTAAAAATGAAGTATCCAATGTAATCAATTAAGCATACCAAAAATAATGCATTACAAAACCAAGTTAAGTGAATACAGCACAACTAAATAGGAAACAACCGATAGTACAAGAAAAGACAAGATCAAGCAAACGAAAAATGATCCGTAATAAAGGTAAGTATGAAATCAGAATATGAGGAAAAAACAATAATATTACATTCAAACAATTTGTTATATGTAAAATAATTACAAATATCACAAGTAGCTACACTATATTAAGTTATACCATTAAAGTAACAATACATAGAATGAAAGTATAAGATGCGAAAGAAGAAGTATACAAGGAGAATGAAGTGAAACGTAAATAAAGCACGAAATGTAAACAAAATATGAAACCATACTGAAAAGACAACAGAAAAGAAGGAATGGAATGAAGGATAATCAACAAAGACAGATAGAAAGCAAAAGGTATGAATATAGAGAACGTTGGTAAAATATATACTAATAACTATTTAGATCAACAACGTATTTCAAAATAAATACAAACACGATCGAAAAGCACAAAACAAAATAACAAAGTATTCCTATACTAATACTACAAAAAATAGTTTATAACTAAACAAAACATAATCAGTAATTTAAACAAGTTATACAAAATATACATAATCAACAATAAATTATCGCCACCACACAAAAAAGTAATAGCATTGCTATAACCAAGTTCGAACAACGCACAATCAAGCGCTAATACAACATAACATCCAACAAACAAAAACTTCTTTAAAGAACTAACATTATTCTACAAATCAAACATAGCACATAGTCAAACGCTAAGCACACACAAAACCAAAAATAAAAAATTACAATGTCTGGGAAAAAAATATTTTCAAAAAAATACAGTACAAAAATATTTCGTAATGCTAAGTTACATAAAAATAGTATTTTAATTAAATTAATTCAAATCTATAATTAACAAATTAACAAAAAACTAGCTTTAGCAAAATGAGAGACATATAACAATTCCTGCATCTAAGCAAACACTAAACAACACGTGTAAGTTTTTTTTAAAAATACGTCACAGAGAAACACATAGAAAAACTCACTATTACCAAAATACAAGTTTGCAAATACATGAAAACAACGTAATGTATGTTAAGCAAGTGCTTAAATCAGATCTCTAGATTTCTCAATCAAATAACAATATCAGAGACCGCTGTTAATTTTCTCTATACAGTTCAATTTAAACTTTTAAATATTTCCGGCTGACAATCACGTTCAGCTTAGCTATAGTGTTATTTAGTCATAAATTTATATTTTCTCCACCTGGTATATTAAAAGTAACTATTGTAACATTACAACTAATGAGTATGTATGAGCTAGCAAACTCATCATGTACAAAACTATTCTACCCAACACATCTATAAAACAAATACCAAAAAAAAAAACTGCAAGTTCTACACCAGAGTATAAAAAATAGGCATAAGTTTGTAACCAGTAAGGTTAAATATAAATCTGCTCATTGCATTCATGAATAGTAAACAACACGTCACTACCATCTAACACACTACATATTATCCAAAACACAATAGTATAAAAATAGCATCGAAATGAACTAATTTATAATTAAAACAGTCATACATATCAAGAAAAACAATAGACATCAAATGATGCGTAAAGATGATGATCATAATATAACAACCTATAATGATCTATGCAATAGAATACATTAACATCTACTGTCCTAATAAACAAACAAAACAAAAATCAAACGCAAACAAAAATCTCCATAGGTCTTGCCGACATCTCATAAACACTAGGGGTAAAACGTCGAATCCATAGTTAGCACGCTGATATGTTCTGCTTGAGAAAACACTCGCTCGGGCACAATGTTGACCTATATTCTTGCCGCTACCGTAAACAGCCGTTAACGTAAACAGGAGCGCTGACCCATATCAAGAAGTCGCCACTGTTCAAAAAATACAAATGAAAATTCCATTTTAATGAATGGTGAAATTTACTACGAACAACGGAGAGGTTAAACAAACAATTACCCCGCACTGTGGTCCGTGTGGTAATCTGGTCACCCCACGATGTCATCGACTCTTCGTTTAAGTTCACAACAACGTGCTGCTCTTTCAAAATCAGAAACATAACAAGCAGTAGTATTTGTGACATCATTATCATTGCTACTTTGCTTAATAACAATGCTTCTAGGCTCATGTCGAGCAAAACTAGCACAATTGCTCTTATTATTCGTCGTTTGATCAAAATATTTATCATCATTTCCTCTTTGTTTGAGACTATTATTATGTCTATAATCCCAGTTAGACTTGTTATGATTAACGTTTCTACTCCGCACAAAAAATCTGTCAGAAAAATTATTGCACGATTGAAAACTCTTCTTGTATTTGTCTGTACCATTATTTTCAAAATTCTGAGAATTAAACTGTTGAGATACATTAACTTGTCTCTTATCTCTCTGAGAAGGAAAATTATTATCATATGAATTTCCTTGGTACTTTCTAACCTTAGAAACCTCTCTCCTACAAAAACTCTTTCCATTCTTTTCTTTGACAATATGCTTGTTTACAGTATCATCTGCAGATCTATAAGTATCTTTATCGTTACGCCTATAATGGGTTTCATTCTTGGAACCACTACTTATAACTTTATCCCTTGTTATCATCTTCTGAGAACTTCCAAAATCAGTTACTCGTTTAATCTTTGGGCTTTTAGCTTGAAATCTATCAGGACTGACTGTTACCTTATCATTCTCTCTATTACACTGCCGCCAAGATTCGTTGCTATTGCAAGAAGAATCAAAAGATCTTCGAAAGTTATATTTTATCCGAAAAGATATTTGTCTATCACATTTAACTTTTCTATCAGCACAGATTGTATAGGGCTGGATCTTTTTAACCTGTTGGCAAACAACTTTCTGTCTAGCATTGTCCACATTTACAGAAGACCATATTCCGCTGTTTAAAATAACATCGAGTAGTGTAAAGGGCAATTTTTACTATCTTGCAATATAATACATTTATATTCTTATTATGTTCGCAAATATTTTGTAAGCAAAGTATTTCCTTTTTTAAGTGCTTAAGGAGAAGTCATTTTTGGGTTGCTTCCCTTGAAAATAGTTCTGTCATCTTCGATCGGACTCCGCAGACGACTCTAGGCCTACTGTGATTTATTCTGTGGCTGGGTAGGAATAGATTGTTCTTGCTTCAGTATATCTATGGCCTGAATTTATACGTAGTGTTTGTATGAGTAGGACGAGTCTGTCTTATATATGGATATCTTTGCATTTCTAAGTCGAACTAATTTGGTTGTCGCTAGAAAAGGTCAAAGGCTATGCAGCGGAAGTATCGCTAGCAAGGGGTGTGATCCATGGCTGTCATCCTGTGAGGATGCCGAGTTTTGTTGTAGCAGGCTTTTTGCCGAAATAGTGATCTATATATGGATGGGGAAAAGTGATAATCATTTAGACATGTTGTATGTACTTTACCCCAGTGTTTATTCTCTTTTGCCAAGGAATGGCAAAGTTATATTTCGCATAAAAAGGTAAAACCACAATTTATTATGAACTTGGGCTTCGCCATCGTTGTTGATAAGCAGATGCACAGTGGTACTTTTAAAAAAGAATATCCATTCAAAGGAAGAAGACATTCCTATGTATCAGCACTGGATTGTATGATATTATTCAATTACCTCTATGAGAGAAGCTATGAAGAAATGAGGACATTTAATGAATGACTAATTTTGGTCTATATTCTATAGTGAGTGAAGCTCACGAGAGAGAGAACAGCCATGTTGAAATTCATATACTTTGTATTTATCGAGTGAGAAAAAGGGATGCCTGTACTATCGCTCGATGAACCAAGAGATCACTGCTACATGTGAGAACCCATGTCTGGGATTCCTATATTATGAAATATATATATATTGAACTTTACGTGAAGGAATATTCGCTAGACGAGGTTAGGTCTAGGAGCCTTCCTATATATTGGTTATGGTCTGACGTGCCCAGTCAGTAAAGCCAGATGATTTACATGATGGAACGCTGAATGCTTATTTACGAATGCTCCATTATGATATTTGCCAAGCATGAATGCTAACTTAAGATGATATTCCTGTGATCAACATTATGCTGTCTATGTCGACATTTGTTCCTGTAACCATACACGTACTGTCCAAGTGTGCGTCCCATTAAATGTTATAAAAGACCACCGTAGTTCCAGTACTTCTTGAATTCGAACAGTGTGAGTATGAGTGATGTACTACCAACCTGTCAACTCTATCGAATCATTCTACCATTCGCGTACTGACATTCAGATACACACTCATTGTTTACACTCACATTCTTGTCGGAGCCTCATCACGTTCCAGGACAAGATGACCTGTATGACCAAAACTGTGCTGGGTTTGATGAGTTGACAATCGTTACACTTTACTACACCAGTCCCAACATCTACATTTATCCACTGGTGGACATTCACATCATTTAACAAATAAAGCATGATTCAACAACTAGTAGCCAGTATGAGTTAACAACTACACAAAGAGGTTTAACAACTGGTGTGCCAGCTTCCTGGGTCAACCTGCACAGTGACCATATTGAGAAGTAAACTACTGAGACCAGACGTTCCTTGGGGTCTGTTACGACACACAAATACATCAGCAGTACAACTCTACAGTGATGTCAGCGTGACCTGTCCTGTCGAGAGTATGCAGTAACTAGGTCAGGGTTTGTTGACATTTGGTTCGTTGGACATTTGCCATACAACTGACAGTGTTACACAGCGAGCTTGGTTGAAACATAGAACATTACACATCAGGACTGGAGAATATTTGACAGTGTTTGCGAAAGAAAATGTTATTGAACTGAGAAGTCCTACATTGATTGTTATCATTCAAATCAACGATGGAGCTTCTATTTCTGTGTTGAATTTAAAATAATTAGACCAGAAGTATTTGTTTAATAAAGTACCACAGTACTGTACTATTAGGCAGTGTAACTGAGCCTTCATTCCAACACATTCTTTCTGCAACACTCTATTTACATCATATTGCCATACTATTTATGCATTTATGTATTTATGTTTAACTATTTATATGTGATATTTGTTTGTATCCAGCGGGTTGTTGTTTCGGTTGGGCGGTGTCACACAGCAGAGTATCCCACGTAATAGAGGGTCTGATGTGTGCGTTTCTATAGGTGCAATTTTCTTCATTGAAAATTTGCTGCGACAGCTGTTGCTATTAGTGTTAGCTGTGAAGTCTGTACTCATTGTTGTTTTTGTAATATTCCTCTGTTCTTTAGTTTGTTTTGATTTGTTTGTAATTTGTTGGTCTACCCTATTCTATCTTTCAGTTCTATTCTCAATTTATATTTATATACTGTGGCGTTATTTGTATTTGTTATCCTCTTGCGGTTTATCTTTTATTGTTTTTCCCATTTGATTTATTTCATTTCCGCAAATGTTTTCATGTTCTTCTGTATAACTGTTTTGTTTTGTGCCTGATCGACATACACTATTTAAAATATAGTTGATCATATAAATTGATGTACAAGAATCAACTGATAGTTAATTGCTATTACTAAAGGTACACAGTTGATGATATAAAACACTATTTCTGGTGCACTGCACTTATATTATAGAGTGAACCAGCAACTTATAGCTGTTATTATATAAGGATTTATACAAGACCTTTGTAAGGCTTGTTTCCCACAGTGATTGGGATAGTTAAGTACTATTTTTCCACAGGTTAATAAGTTATCATACAAGGTCTTTGATTAAGACTAAGAAAGTAAATTTATTTACTTTTGCAAATTACTGATCTTATTAGACAAGATGTCTACCTTGGATTATTTTATCACACAAGGCAGGGCTCTTGATAAGACTGGTCAGCAATTAGAAGAATGGGCAGTTGCTCAATATGACAAAGCATTAGCTGCAGAAGAGAGAAAACTTGCTGCTGCTGCTGAAGAAAGAAAAGCATTGATTGAAGAAAAGAAATTAGCAGCTGAGGAAAAAAAATTACAAAGAGAGGATGAACAAAAGAAATTGCAGATACAGACTGATGAAAAAAGATTCCAGATGGAAATGGAAAAAGAGAAAAGAAAAGATGAGGCTGCTGCTGAAGAGAAAAAATTACAAGCTGCTGCAGAAGAGAGAAGATTACAAGCTGAAGCTCAAGAAAAAAAAGCAATAAGAGAACATGAACACCAAAAAGAACTTTTAGCATTTGAGTTAGAAAAGTTAAAGTTAACAAACATAAGTAATGTTAATCAAGCATCTAGTGGTAATGGTAAACCCTTTACTTACAAGGTCAAGGTACCAGCGTTCAACCCTTCCAGTGATGACATAACATTCTGGCTAAACAGATTTGAACGCTCGTGTCGAGCACATAATGTGGACAAATCACAATATGCTAACCAGTTATCAGAAAATCTGAAAGGTGATTCTCTGACTAGTTTAAGTTTGGTTGAAGAGGCTGACAAAGATAACTATGATGTTATTAGGGCAGCCTTATTAAAGAAGTATCAGTTGTCTGAAGAGGGTTATCGGAAGTTGTTTAAGACAATGGTGCCTGAGGCAGGTGTAGAATTCTCAGAATTCATTGCAAGGACACGTCTTACATTTGATCGTTGGATTGAGCTATCCAAAACAGAAAAGACTTATGAAGCCCTTATGGACTTGATACTCAGAGACAAGATTATGTCAAGTATAAATAAACCTTTCCTCGAATTCTTACATGAGCGTAAACCTAAGTCTCTAAAAGAAATGGAACAGTATTGTACCCAATACGTCACTGCACATCCGGACGTAGCTATTAGCAACAGTAAGGTTAAAGAAGGTATGCCAGTTGCTTCTGCAACACCATACAACCCTAATCACTCTCACAAATTCCAAGGACCTCAAAATAGGTTTAATAAAAAAGGTAACTATTACAGTTATCAGAACCAAGGTAACCAATCATTTCAGGGTTCTTCTTCGAATACCTGGAGAAGAGCTGACAGCCCTCGATTCAGGGGTGGTCATAATTACAGGAACTTTCGCAAAGGAAGTCATTCTAGAAACTATCCAAGTTTTCCTTCATGGAGACAACAGGATCATAATTACCGAGATACTCATTATAATGAATATGATGATAGTAACCAAAGGAGCTATGATTCAAACCCGAGTAGGGGTTATAATAGTGGAAACAATGATAAGTACAGAGGCAATAATAACAGAGGTAGAGCACAATTCAAAAAACATAAAGCTCATTACCAGGCGAACTCTGCACAGCAAGAGTCCCACGAAGCCTATAAACAAAATAAAGATAATGATGACTCTAATAATATGGCATGTGCCGCTTTTGATTTTGGGAGAGCATCTCAGTGCCCCCAATGCAAAACATTATTTGAGCCAACCACAGTGTCTACTTTAAGCTGTGGCCATCCTCTTCCCGCTCTTCCTGCGTCAATCGCGCATGATGGGAGAGGTTCTCTTGTCTTACACAAAGGTTTAGTAAATGACAATCCAGTCTCAGTACTTTTTGATTCTGGATGCACAACTATTGGGGTTAGGCAGTCACTCATAGATCCTTCTCATTCTACAGGCAAAGTAGTCAAATGCGTAACATTTGGCGGCACCATAGAGAAATACTCTACCGCTATCATTAGGATTGCTACTCCTTTCTTCACAGGAGATGTACACGCATGTCTTTTGCCGGATCCGATCGCTGATCTTATCATCGGTCGCATTCACGGAGTCAAAGAATGCACTCCGGAGCAAATTTCCGTTTGGGAAAATCAAAATATGCAATCTGCTAATGCAGTAGTCACTAGAGCTCAAGCTCTCAATATGCCTGAAACTTCATCTGTTGAAGATAATGAAGTGCATAACCAAGATGATCCCTTGGTAATTTCTCGTGACTCGTTTATAAAACAACAAGAAGAAGATCCGACTCTTAAGAAATTCTTCACTCTTGTAACAAAAGGTGATCCGAATAAAGATTCAAATTGTAAATCTTGGATTACAATGAAGAATGGCGTACTTGTACGTATGGTGCAAGACTCCACTAAGTCAAGTCATTCTCAGATTCTTGTACCCAAGAATTTGAGAGTTAAGATCTTACAACATGCACACGACTCTCAGTGTGCTGGTCACATGGGTTTTTCCCGTACTAAGTCAAGAGTTCTTGCGGCTTTCTTTTGGCCTTTTGTGAACAAGGACATACGGATCTATTGTCGATCCTGTAAAGTATGTCAAGAAGTCAAATCCAAAGGTCCTCGTCATGCTGCGCCTATTCAGGCTGCAGATATTCCTATTCGTCCATTCCAGAAAATGGCGATAGACATCATTGGTCCATTCAAGATCAAATCTGCTAGAGGACATCAGTTTATCTTAACGTGTGTAGACATGTGCACACGTTGGCCAGAGGCTATCCCTCTAAAGAGCATTACTACCGCTGACATTGCAGATGCTCTTTGGCTTATATTTTCTCGGCTGGGATTCCCCGGAGAAATATTATCAGATCATGGCACCCAACTGATATCGGATACCATGTCTCAAGTAATGTCTACTCTACAGATAGAGAGATCTTTGAGTAGCATCTATCATCCTATGTCCAATGGGATGGTCGAGCGACTAAATAGAACACTTAAGAACTTATTAGGGAAGATAACTGAGGATCATCCTCAAGATTGGGATAGGGTTTTACCCGCGGCCCTCTTCGCGTACAGAGAGGTCCCCAATGAACATACAGGGTTTTCGCCCTTTGAACTTGTCTTTGGCGCGCGACCGCGCGGCCCAATGTCTTTGCTGCATGATCTTATAACAGCTGACAATATTGACGATGACACAAAATCTTCTTACGAGTATGTCATCGCGCTGAGACAAAAGATTATCGAAACATGCAAATTGGCAACGTCCTCTTCTGAATTTGCTAAGCAGAAGGCAAGACAATTTGCTAATAAGAAGAGAACTTTACGACAACTTTGTCCTGGTGACAAAGCATTTGTTTTGCTACCTTGTCGTGAAAATAGACTCCTTATTAGTTGGAAAGGTCCGTACGATATAATATCGAAAATTTCAGATGTTGACTACATCGTCGATATTAACGGGAAGCATAAAACCTTCCACATCAATATGCTTACGGAGTTCCATGAACGTCCTGACTATCTACAGCCTATTTTCCAGGCAACGGACGATTCTCATGTCAAACATGGTCATTACTCATCACTGTCTGTAATACAGGATGAGGAAACAAGTTTTTCGGATGTTAATCTCCCGCTTCCAATGATCCCACTTCATTCTAGTGAATCATGGAAAGACGTTACTGTTTCTCCTGATTTGTCTCTAGGAGAACGGCGACAAGTTTCGTCTATGTTACAAACATTTCAGGATGTCCTCACTGACATCCCTGGACAAACTCATGTCATTGAGCATGACATTGTTCTAACTGAACATACTCCAATTAGGGTTAGGCCTTATCCTATCCCTATACATTTCCAAACACAGGTTGAAAAGGAGTTGGATGAAATGATAGATTTACAAATAATCGAACCATCCACTTCTGCATATTCTTCGCCGATGGTTATTGTTCGAAAAAAAGACAATAACATACGTCTTTGCGTTGACTATCGCAAATTGAATCAAGTTACGAAGTTCGATGCTGAACCTATGCCTTTACTAGAAGAGTTACTTACTCGTCTTTCTAAATCGCATTTTTTCACTAAACTTGATTTGTCTAAAGGATATTGGCAAGTTCCATTATCCGAACGCGCCAAACCTCTTACCGCTTTCTCTACTCCCAGAGGCCTTTTCCAATGGAATTTTATGCCTTTCGGCCTTATGAACGCACCAGCTACATTTGTACGCATGATGCGTCGAATCCTATCGTATCGGTCAGATGTCATTGCTTATCTAGACGACATCTGTCTTTTCAGCGATACTTGGGAAGATCACTATTCAGGGTTAGTTGAATTATTATCAACTCTGCGTGAGTATAACCTGACAGCAAAACCATCTAAAGCTTGTATTGGCTTTAGCGAAATTGCTTTCTTAGGCCATCGAGTAGGTCACGGTTTCTTGAAGACAGAAGACCATAATATCACTAAGATACTTAACATCTCTATCCCTAGGACTAAAAAGCAAGTGCGAAGTCTTTTAGGTCTCATACAATTTTATGGACGTTTCATTCCGAATCTGTCCTCTATCATGGCACCTCTCTCTACACTATTAAAGAAAGGGTCGCCTAACATGGTTCACTGGTCTCATGAATGCCAATCTTCACTAGAGAAGATCAAAACTATGTTTTCATCACCACCTATTTTAGTGTTACCTACAACAGATAAGACATTTGTTCTTCGTAGTGACGCTTCATCCACTGGGATTGGAGCGGCACTAATGCAAGAGTACTCTGGAACTCTGCATCCTGTAATGTACATATCCAGAAAACTTAATGCTGCAGAAAGGAATTACTCGGTTTTAGACCGTGAATTATTGGCAATGGTTTGGTCAATTCTCAAACTCCAAAGATTCCTTCTGGGCGCGCATTTCGTAGTGGAAACTGACCAAAAAGCTCTTACGGCTATCCAAAGTAAGAACTTGAAGAGCTCGAGATCAACTCGATACGCAATCGCTCTTCAACCTTTTCATTTTTCGGTACGAGCTATCCGTGGTTCAGAAAATGTGATGGCGGACATTCTGTCCAGATGCCCACATGATGCCACTTAACTGTTAAATATTGGATCTTTTTAATATGTATAACTTTACAACAGTTATTTTTTGTTTCTTTACTAAGATACACATTTGTAATTTAATAATAGAATGATGGTATCGCTACTTAGCGGTTTATTGATGTTAATTCACCGCTGTTCTTTGATGATTGTTTCTTCATAAATCATAAATTTAAGATTGTAGTGTGAATTTTTGGTATGCATTGTATAATTAACAGAATTGTATTATACGTACATCACACCTTCCTGGAAACATTTATTCGTAGGGAAACAATTTCTCTCAGATTTTGAGATATATATTCTCACCAGTCATATTAGGAATTATAGTTATTCCTGATATTTTCATCTGCGCAGTATTCTTGCGTTGTGAGCCTATTCTACGGTGCTCCTAGATGTATTTTAAAAAAAAAATTTTTATTTTTTTTTTCCCCGGGAGGTGTGGTAAGACTGTAAAGGGCAATTTTTACTATCTTGCAATATAATACATTTATATTCTTATTATGTTCGCAAATATTTTGTAAGCAAAGTATTTCCTTTTTTAAGTGCTTAAGGAGAAGTCATTTTTGGGTTGCTTCCCTTGAAAATAGTTCTGTCATCTTCGATCGGACTCCGCAGACGACTCTAGGCCTACTGCGATTTATTCTGTGGCTGGGTAGGAATAGATTGTTCTTGCTTCAGTATATCTATGGCCTGAATTTATACGTAGTGTTTGTATGAGTAGGACGAGTCTGTCTTATATATGGATATCTTTGCATTTCTAAGTCGAACTAATTTGGTTGTCGCTAGAAAAGGTCAAAGGCTATGCAGCGGAAGTATCGCTAGCAAGGGGTGTGATCCATGGCTGTCATCCTGTGAGGATGCCGAGTTTTGTTGTAGCAGGCTTTTTGCCGAAATAGTGATCTATATATGGATGGGGAAAAGTGATAATCATTTAGACATGTTGTATGTACTTTACCCCAGTGTTTATTCTCTTTTGCCAAGGAATGGCAAAGTTATATTTCGCATAAAAAGGTAAAACCACAATTTATTATGAACTTGGGCTTCGCCATCGTTGTTGATAAGCAGATGCACAGTGGTACTTTTAAAAAAGAATATCCATTCAAAGGAAGAAGACATTCCTATGTATCAGCACTGGATTGTATGATATTATTCAATTACCTCTATGAGAGAAGCTATGAAGAAATGAGGACATTTAATGAATGACTAATTTTGGTCTATATTCTATAGTGAGTGAAGCTCACGAGAGAGAGAACAGCCATGTTGAAATTCATATACTTTGTATTTATCGAGTGAGAAAAAGGGATGCCTGTACTATCGCTCGATGAACCAAGAGATCACTGCTACATGTGAGAACCCATGTCTGGGATTCCTATATTATGAAATATATATATATTGAACTTTACGTGAAGGAATATTCGCTAGACGAGGTTAGGTCTAGGAGCCTTCCTATATATTGGTTATGGTCTGACGTGCCCAGTCAGTAAAGCCAGATGATTTACATGATGGAACGCTGAATGCTTATTTACGAATGCTCCATTATGATATTTGCCAAGCATGAATGCTAACTTAAGATGATATTCCTGTGATCAACATTATGCTGTATATGTCGACATTTGTTCCTGTAACCATACACGTACTGTCCAAGTGTGCGTCCCATTAAATGTTATAAAAGACCACCGTAGTTCCAGTACTTCTTGAATTCGAACAGTGTGAGTATGAGTGATGTACTACCAACCTGTCAACTCTATCGAATCATTCTACCATTCGCGTACTGACATTCAGATACACACTCATTGTTTACACTCACATTCTTGTCGGAGCCTCATCACGTTCCAGGACAAGATGACCTGTATGACCAAAACTGTGCTGGGTTTGATGAGTTGACAATCGTTACACTTTACTACACCAGTCCCAACATCTACATTTATCCACTGGTGGACATTCACATCATTTAACAAATAAAGCATGATTCAACAACCAGTAGCCAGTATGAGTTAACAACTACACAAAGAGGTTAACAGTAGACCCTGTACCCTTTTTGTACTTTCTGCAATTTCAACACTTTTTTGTGAAATTTCTTCACTTAATTTCCTATTTAATTTGTCAAATATCAAGACTTTACTTCTCTCCTCTGTTAACAATCTCTCAATTTTAATCATCTCCTCTCTCTCAGTCGTTAACTCTTCTAATTTGTCTTTCTCATCCTTTTCTTTATTTGCTCTAGTTTGACATGTTTCATTACCTAATTTCTCACATTTCTTATCCTGAACTTTTAATTTGTCATGTATGTCTTTCTTTTCTTTCAGTTGGCAACTGATAATATCATTATCCTCCAACACCTCATGAAGCATATTTATGTAAGTCTCTTCACGAACATTGCTCTCAATCTTTAATATGTCATACATTTCTTTTTTCTCTTGAACTTCCTGTCTGAGATTACCAACTTCGTCATCTTTGTCTTTCACCCGAATTTCCAACTCTTTGTTCTTGTTCAATGCTTCATCTAACGCCGCATGTACTTTAGTAAGTTCCGTGTTTGACTTATCTAACTCATTTGCGAGTTTAGAGACTGTTTCGTGTAGTTTACTCACTTCAGTAGTAACTTTTAAACAATTGTCCCTTTCCCGTAGGGCACTCTGTTTGTTGACTTTTATTTGTTTCTCACTTCCTAATTCCTTTTTCTGCTCATCAGGAATACCGTTGTGGATTATCTTGAATATATTTTGCACTACATGTCCGTGCTCATGCTCAATATAATGTTTCAAAAACACACGAAGGTGCAGTAGCAAATCAACCAAATCCTTAGCCATTATTGAATTACAAACAAACTTAAAGTTATGTTCAGCAAATAACTTTAGGGATACTGACACATTAACCAACAAATCGTCCATGATCCATACTCCAAGTCTTGGACCACTCAATCCCTTTTCATCTCTACCTATTAACAATGCACTCTCCAACATAGGCCTTATATCTGCAGGATTATTATCAAAATCCATGGTGATTCAATCACTCAGTCAACTGTATATCTATATATATCAGTATAATTATTAATGTCGCAAGTTTATGTTTCAAGAAGTTCTGACAATTACCCTTCCATTTCACACAGTTCAGTATGTATACCAAAAATATTATTCATAACTTTGTATCATCAATTCCTCTTCCATCTGAGGGAAGTCAACATATATCATACAACCATCAATACTTAGCATCAATACTAAATCCTAATAATATGTCTATATAGAATTAGACAACAAAAACAACAGATTTCAACAGTATAGGAGATGCAAAGCACAGGAAGGCTCGTTGACATAGTTAAGGCGACACAGTTCACACCACAAACATAACTACTTATCTTGAATGAAAACTCTTCTGTTCCTTTCCGTTAACACCCTTGATATCACAAAGTTCAATGGTAAAACAATCGACAACAGAAAGGCATTGGAACTTGACACCTTGATTCCGCACAGGTCCTCGATTCAGCACGCTACGTGCTAACACACCGCACAGGAAAGCAGGAAATGGGTCACCGTCTGTCAATTTCGTTGAAAGAAGGTACACCACTCGTTCATACTGCCAGATGATTACTTGTACTGGTATACAGACGCCACTGTATATCATGACATCTCATAATCTTGAGTAATAAATTTCTTGACTTGCGAGTTGCGACTTGCGACTTGAGTTAACAGTTCCCAGTTTAACTGATACTGAATAAGTTTTCCCTGGGCCTGGATACAGCTCTCAAATGTGATATCTATCTTTCATATACTAACGCCACTCAGGCTACACGCTAACACTTATAAATTAATATCACGCGAATTTCGCGGGTGTCTGATCCTATAAAACTAGCACACCACTGTTGCACCCCCGTAAAATTAATGTAGGAGTATCGTCATGGCCAATGACTGAAATGGCAGCACTGATAACGTATTGGTTTGGGGAATATTGATTATCTGCTAACGTTACTGTTGTGTTGTGTATCTGGTAATATCTACATTTGATACATACATATCCGCCACACAGGCAAACACTGTAGAAGTCCACTGGTAAGCGATGATCAGGTTCTCGATACAGATAGACCACGCCCACTCCGGGGCTATTTCTAAATACGTGTTAAGTTCCCTGTCACACTTGTAATACTAATTGCGTGTGTTGGTTTAGTCGTTTACACCACAGGTACGTACACAAGAGTCATGGATGGTTGTAAACGACTGGTGACATTTCATATGGGTTTATTCACGTCACAACACATTGATGAAATACACATAGAATACCGTTCACAGCACAACACAAGATATAAATTACCACATAAGAATAACTGCGCACTCGGCAGCTACAATGATATCATAATACATGGCCTAGAGTACTCATATTAAACTCAGCGCTATAAAGAATCCTCAATAACAATCCTCTCACAGGAGCTATCATGATTCATGGCCTAAAGTACTCTTATTAAACTCAGCGCTATAAAGAATCCTCAATAACAATCCTCTCACAGGAGCTATCATGATTCATGGCCTAAAGTACTCTTATTAAACTCAGCGCTATAAAGAATCCTCAATAACAATCCTCTCACAGGAGCTATCATGATTCATGGCCTAAAGTACTCTTATTAAACTCAGCGCTATAAAGAATCCTCAATAACAATCCTCTCACAGGAGCTATCATGATTCATGGCCTAAAGTACTCTTATTAAACTCAGCGCTATAAAGAATCCTCAATAACAATCCTCTCACAGGAGCTATCATGATTCATGGCCTAAAGTACTCTTATTAAACTCAGCGCTATAAAGAATCCTCAATAACAATCCTCTCACAGGAGCTATCATGATTCATGGCCTAAAGTACTCTTATTAAACTCAGCGCTATAAAGAATCCTCAATAACAATCCTCTCACAGGAGCTATCATGATTCATGGCCTAAAGTACTGTACACTGCAGTTATAAACACTTCCACAATAATTAAAACTGCAGTTTCATACTACGCTGTACCCACAGCGAAAAATCCGTCGACATTTTAAATTCAGCACTTCCCAAAAACACTGTCTTCCTACCCGGTCAAAACGCCCGGAACACTCTCCCTAGATAACACACTCGTCCCGCTCAAAAGCAGACACGAGACTTGCTCACTGTTCACACAGCACAAACAATTGCGGGCTAGCAGCGAGCTTCTCTCACCCAACTCAAAACAATACAGAATAAATATATCAGCGCTTTTCACGCTGTCTGTAATCTGTCTCTCGAAACTATCACGAGATACTCTCTAAATAATTCGATAGCTAACAAGCAACTAAGTGCTATAACTCAAAATCTATTTCAACTACTAACATACTCCAGTTTACTTCCCCTTACACTAAAACTGTTCGTTACAACGATGTCTGAGTAACTTGACATTGAGTCTAACACGTCTCTATCCACTATATTGATTTCCTGCCTATCAAGTTCCTCCATCACATTCACCACAAGCTTGTACATTTTTTTCTTTTCTTTCCGATAAGTCTGTATCAAACTTCCTCTCCAGAGGTTTCTGCGCATTCTTTAGTACCACGGTGTGGGGTTTTGGGTAATGTTCACCCTTAGCCCCACCGATGCCCTATTGTAACTTTTCGTTTACTTTGTTCTTGGAATCGGAGTTTACAAGTAAGGACACATTCGTACGAAATACGAATAGCATAAATGATGTTCCTCCGGTGGTCACGACAGTAAATAATTATAATCACAACGTTACAAAATTAATAAATAAATATAATTAATTTGTTTGTAAGATAATGACATGTATTGACTTTTTTTTTTTTTTTTTTTTTTTGCGTTCGCCCGCTAATACTCGAGGCGAAATCTCAGGTTATTATTTTTTTTATGTCTAACCTGACATTGATTTTACGTGAGTATCCCTTTATTTCTTGTACAGAGACAGGTGTCCCTCGCCATTCAGGCAAATACTCGCCGATTTCGGAGGTACCCATTGCAGCTGGGTCGGCTCAGGAGCCGCCAGTCCCTGGTCGACGACACTCCTTCAAATGTCCTCGCCAGGTCTCGAGTTAATCCAGTCCAAATCCCGGTCGACGAAAAATCCTCAAATGCCGTCGCCCGGGTTTGATCCTGTATCACCCGGTCGCCAGAGCGGTGTTGTAACCACTACGCTAGCGCGGCTCCAGATTGACTTTAAAACATACAGAAATATTTTAAGATACCTGTTAGCTGCCCAAGGAGCATAGGCCTTCAACAAACGCATGCCAAATCCTCCTGTCAGATGCCTTTCGCGTGAGGTCTTTCCACGAATTCCTCTTCTTTTTCAGTTCTGTATCTAGTTATCTTGTCTGTGTGTGTGTGTTTTTTTTTTTTTTTGTGGGTTTACCTCTGACTCTCTTTAATAATTATAATCAAAGTGTGATTACATATATAAATATATGTATAAAACACTGTGATTATAATGATTAAAGAGCAATATATATAAAATGGTCAAGGTCGTCCCATAGCAGATACTGCCGTAGGAGAATGAAGTGTTAGAGACTTCACTATACTAGGTCCAGCATCAAGACGTGGGGTGACCAGTTCCCTTCCTCGATACTTTTCTGATAACCCACCAGAAGCTGTTACGATATTTACAGACTCACTATCATCACTACAAGCACTAGAACACCCAGGTAAATGTAGCCGGCCAGACAAAAAGGAAGAAATTCTAGCAATTAATACATCACTAGGGAACAGAGGATGTAGTGTGAGGCTAGTGTGGGTTCCAGCACACATAGGTATTGCTGGTAACGAGTTGGCAGATCAGAACGCCAAGAATGAAAGAACAAGTAAAAACAATATAAGAGCAGGACTGGGAAGGTCAGAGATCAAGAGCCAAGTGAAGATAACTATAAACGAGGAATGGAAGACAACATGGAAGAACAGTAGAAAAGGCAGACACGAGATCAAACTGCTGAAAGAACCAACGAGGACGTGCCAGGTCAGAGAAGAATTAAAGATACCATCAAACAAAAAACTGTGGCGTCTCCGTCTCGGTGAAGCATACTTTATGATAGAGGAACCACACTGCCAAGAATGTCAGGAAGAGAATGACATAGACCACTACCTGATCCACTGTAAAAAGTACGAACAACAAAGGCTTGAGTTAAAAACTTACTATAGAAATCTCAATGTAGACTTGACAGGTGATATGGTGTTAAGTATAGATGCCCCAAGAGATACCCAATCAATACTTAAAAGGTATATACATAAAACAAAGGAAAACATATAAGGTTAGTAACCAAAAACAAAGAAAAAAAAAACTTACTAACAACTCACAGGACAAGGAAAGACAACAAGGTATGAAATAAAATAAAAAGACAACTCAAAAAGAACAAATACTATACCAAAGTAAAACCAAGTGTAAAGGACAATAGTTATCAAGAAACAATACAAAAGAGAAAATAAAATGGACAAATACTAATGTAAATTGAAATCAGCAACTGCTAAAGACAATAGCTATTTAAATTGAATACAAAATTAAAAAATAAAATGACACTAAATACCCCAATTATAACCACATTTCAGGTTGAACAGGGTAGACCAAGATGGAACGAGAAGAGGCAATAACGGTCAGCTGTTAAGTGCCCGCTCTCCACCCATCACCTCATCAAAACAACAACAACAACCCAGTGGGTTATCTTCGATTATTTCTAAACTTTTAAGAATTGCTACCATCTCTGCGGTAAAAATTGAAGTCCCTTCAGTTACACTGTAGCTCTTTTTTATTCCCCACTGTGGTATTACGATGAAAAAAACTCTTGTCGTGGGTCAGATAAAAGAGTACCAGTTTCTGCCTCAGCAGACTGATAATATATATATATACCCTTCAAAAGAAGTTAAGGACCAGTAGGTGAAAATGACCCAAAAATTAAAAAAAATTATAATTCATAAGCAATTAATCTGACATTGATTTTTCTCGAACGAGAAACATTCAACACGTGCTGCATGGGCCACCAGCATACCGTGTGGCTAGTGTTCAGCTCAGCAAGCACGCTAAAAAAATGCTGCTGAGACGCCAAAATGTGGGTGATTTTAATGATGTCTGTGAATGAAAATAATACCTGCTATTCCAAAAATGCGTGATGCATGTGGGAGACTATAGTGTTGGTCTTGAGCTGTACTCACAAAATTGTCTTTATAAGCAACACAAGTGCTGCATAACCATTGCACAACAATATGCCTCAATGACGAAAGCTGAGTGTTGTGGATAAAGGAAGAGCCATTGCGTGGTTGCAGGAAGGTCTTACTGTCCGAAATGTCGCTCAGAGGCTTGCTGTATCTCATTCAGTTGTTGTCAGACTGCAGCAGCGCTTTGCCCAGACTGGAATCGTCGAGGAACGGCAACGCACATGTCGTCCTAGAGTCACTACACCTCGAGAAGATCGCTTAATTCAGAGGCAAGCACTGCAATGGAGAACTGCAAGTGCAAATGTTATCAGACAATTCTTCAGAGATGCTACCAACACTGTAGTCAGTGATCAGACTATTCGGAATCGCCTTCACGATGCCAACCTTCGTGCTTGTCGTCCAGCCATTCGACCACACTTGACTGCTGCCCACAGAGCAGCTCGTTTAGCATGATGTATGCAGCACGTGCAGTGGCGACGTGCACAGTGGGCTGACGTTATGTTCACGGATGAGTCCCGATTTGTCTTGGAGCCTACAGATGGATGAATCAGAGTATGGAGGCGTCGTGGTGAACGCTTTAGTGATGCTGCAGTCATCGAACGTAACCGATATGGTGCTGGATCAGTGATGATGTGGGGAGGCATTAGTTTACTCCACAGAACCCCCCTCTATCATGTGATTGGGAATCTGAATGGTGACCGCTACCGTGACGAGATTCTACATCCTCTTGCCATCCCAGCCCTGCAAGTTATTGGGTACAATGCAGTCCTTCAAGTTGATAATGCAAGACCACACCGTTCTCGTGCAGTAAATGCTTTCCTGCAAGAAGCGGGTGTCAATAGAATGGATTGGCCTGCAAACAGTCCTGATTTGAATCCCATAGAACATCTTTGGGACGAGTTAAGCAACATCAGCCATCTCCTGCAACTCTGCATGAACTGCTTCTGGTACTTCAGCATCAGTGGCAGGCAGTGCCCCAATGCTTCACTCGCAAGCTCATCATTTCCATGCGACAGTGGTGCCTTGAAAGTATCGCCAATAATGGAAGGCACATACGCTACTGAGAATGTTGACCTGTGGTGTTATTCTCATTGTGATAAAATTACATTGATACATCGATAAAATTATTATTTATAAGTATAAAAGTCAAAATAATGTAAATAGAAACAATAATAGTATAGTTGTAACGCGTCGTCTTTCCCCCCGCCAGTCAACGCATTGATTTTAGCAAGACAGGACGTAGTGTATAAGGGTACTATGACCTTGGATTTATAGATAACAATTTTGACAGTATTAGCCTTGTTTCGGACTAAAAAGAGGAGAGAGGCAAATGTATTTTTAGACTGAGGACACAAGTGGTTGAAACACGCCAAATTGTAGGAAACGCGGGCAAATATTGTTGGCGGCAGATGGAAAAGAAAGCCACAACTCAAAAATTTGTTAGTGCATTGAGTACGTAGTGGAACTGTATAACCACACACGCCTTACTCTGTCTGCAAATTGATACATTTTATGACGTCACCAACTTGTTGCTGCAATTTGAACGACGCGCGAACGGTGGAGAAATGGCGTAATTTATATGATAGTGGAAATTGAAACTAACTCTGGAAAAATATGGACTTCCTTATTAATATGTTTAGGATCATAAAAGTTAGTTAGTTTGAGAGCTTATCTTCTCTTGATAAATAATATGCTTTAAAATAGAAAATCCGACAGACAATAAGAAAGATATGGACAAAAGACGGTATTGGTTATGACAGACAGATCAACACATGCTCGTCTTTACTTTTATTAACGTTGATTTTTTGACGCGTCCTTGAAAAAGGCAGGAAAAGGGTACATGTATTCTATTGGAGCAGGGGTAGACAAGGGGAGAGAAATTATGGGATAGCTTAAGAATAAATATATTTTAGCAGTAGAAATCTAAGAATGAGTGAGGAGAAAACTTGTTAAATCCAAAAATCAAGTCTGTTTTTGCTTTTATTTTCAAATTCAAAAGTAGTCGTTCGCTCATTGGCCAAAGCCTTTTATAATATTGAAAAAATTCAAAGTCTCGAAGCCATTTGCATAATACAGTCCCTCGAACAGGACTTTTGAAATTCTGGGAAGTGTGACTTGCCTTATTAAATTAAATATATAAAGTAAACCAAAAAGGCATCACAGTCCAGCCAGCAGGACATCTGAAGTCTGCTAATCAACGTACCTGTGTGATTCATTGAATTTATGGGTTTTTATCTGGCACTAGCCCGGTGCCAGATGTCATTGAAAAGCAGTTGAGAAGTCTTTTCATTTCCAGTAGTGACAGGGGTCTACAGAGTCCACCCTGTTACTTTTGGGCCAGTATCAAAGTGGTCGATTTACAGCAAGAATACGGACAGTTCAAGTTGTGCCAGATAAGTATAATATCTGGCACCCGACTTTTCATCAGCATCAAAGACTAGTGCACCCCTGTGTAACATAATAAAAATATTCCCCAAAGAATAAAACATTGACAGTTGTGTATTAAAGAACTGGGGATGATTAAAGAATCCTAAACAGCCATCCAGTGTTAGAATCCAGTAATATTAAAAATTTAGTAACACTAATAGTATATTTTAACAGTATATGTTTGGACAAACTGTCCCTTTGGGTTGAAAAGTTGCTTTTATGTATATACCTTAAGTTCTTTTAATTTTGAAAGTCCTGACCAGAAGAATACTAGGTTCAGGACCAATAAAATTGTATAGAAAATATTTACATATAAAAATTTAACCCAGGTGTTAGTTCATTTGATCATAAACTTTAATATTTGTTTATGTGTGTGTATATTAGTGTTAACTTACCATCACACCACACTGGCATAACCCTAGACATTAGACGTAGCTATCATACATACTAGTCAAGAATAGGTCTGATTGAGGTCATAAGGTGGTAGCAGAAAGGTACCCTGATAACTCAACCCAAAATTTGTTATAATCAGGGACCTTCACAGCTGATCTCATTTAGTACAATAGTAATAAAGAACAACAACATTGCATACCATCAAAATCCACCACACTCATTAATTTTGAAAATGAGGGTTGTATTGATTGCTGTGCTGTCATTTTACACACGTTAATGCAACCGTCATGAAAATAGTGTTGATTGTCACTGATAAGCTTGTGATGTTATATTTTGAAGTGCTGTGTTTTTATTTTTCATTTTCATTTCATTTTGTACCCTTAATAAAAATGGTCCTTAACTTCTTTTGAAGGGTATATATCTTCTTCTTCTTCTTCTTCTTTGATCCACTGTCACTGAGCGTCAGCTCTTGGTGACCTTGATGCCATTATATGGTACTGCGCAGTTCGTATAAGCTGTTCTGAGCTGCCATACAGTGTATTGTCTATGGATGGGTTGTGTGGTAGCAGTTGTTGTCTCAGTCCCTGAAGTGCAGGGCACTGTAGTAGGTGGTGTTCTACTGTCTCCAACGGGTTAGGGCAGTTTCTACATTTTGCTATATTTTGTGAACTTAGTCTGTTTCTGTGGCCATTTAGTGTAGAGTGGCCTTTTCTCAACTGAAGATTTTGGTTTGGTACCTTCGTTCGATATCGTTCATAGCACCTTTCTTATTTGGGGCTGTTTGGTGAATGAAGAGTCTTCTTCCTGTCTTAGCCTGTGCCCACGTGTTCAGCCAAACTTCTTTACAGTTGTTTTTGACTATTTGTTTAACTGTTAACATACTCAGTGGGTGATCAATCTGTGGCATTTTTGCTCCCTTCTTTGCCAGTCTATCAGCAACTTCATTTAATGTGATGTTTATGTGGCCAGGTATCCATTGCATGTATATTTCTGTTCCGTACAAGTTCATAATTTTGTGGCATGTTTCTTGAACTTTCTGGATAGTACTGATTGAGTTGGTTTTCCAGTTTCCTATTGCCAAGAGGGCAGCCTGCGAGTCTGAGAACACCACAACATCATTTGGTTCCATTTCGTCTGATTCAAAGAGTTCAAAAATTCTAGTTAGGGTTTTCTGGATGGCGACTACTTCGGCTTCGTAGTTTGTGCACCAGATACCACAGGGACCTGCAATTTTGACGGGCTCTTCAGTACTGGGTGGGATGATTATGGCCCCGTATCCAGCATTTATTACTGCTTTGAAAGCTGACCCGTCTGTATAGGCATGGATAATGTCTTCATCGTACTGACAGATGGTTTCCATAGCAAGTGTTTTCAGCAGCGTAGGTATGAGGCTTTTATTTGCGGGTTGTAGGAGGTTTGTACGTATTATTGGTCTTTTTAGTTCTACGTGAGGTGGTAGGTCAGGCACAACTTCAGTAGGTAGTCTTGTCTCTGGTATGTAGTGCTTCCCTGAAAGCTCTTGGTACCTTCTAGTGAAAGATGTCTTTTTAATTCGGTACCTGGAGTTGAGGTCACCGATAACGTTTTTGCAGAGGTCATCTTTGTCAGCTCGCAAGAATCTTTCTGCCGTGATAATGACTGATTTCTCTCTCCTTAATTCTAGGGGTTCCACATTGGCGGAAATCTCACATGCGCTGGTCGGAGTAGTTTGCAAGCCTCCACAGATGAATCTGAGTGCCTGGTTTTGTATGCGATCTAGTTTCAGTCTGAGTGTTGGGCTAGCAGTGGCTTGCAGGGGTAGAGAGTAATCCATAACTGAGCGCACGTATCCCAAGTACAGTTGTCGTAGGGTGCTCTGATTGGATCCCCAATCAGTGCTTGCCAAACGCTTTATGAGGTTTAGCCTTCTAGAGGCCTTAGCAGTTAGGGACGCAACATGTGTTTTGTATGTGAGTCTGGTATCTAGCTGTATCCCTAGATAAGTCGGATTGTTCTCTTTAGCTAGCTTTGCATCATCAAGTATTAAATCCAGTTCTTTCTATACTGTTTTGTTGCTGAGTGTGAATATAGTGTAGACTGTCTTACTCGTGTTGATCACCATTTTCCAGAAGCTGCAGTAGGTTGTTAGAGCAGCCAGTGCACGGTTTAGTTTCTTTTGCAGTTGCAAGTGGGACTTCCCTTCTACCCAAAAGACCAGGTCATCAGCAAACAAGGCGCTGTGTAATTCAAGGTAGTCTACCAGATCGTTTATGTATATGAGGAAGAGGGTGCAGCTTAGGGCTGAGCCTTGTGGGAGGCCTTCTTGGATGGTTCTTTTCCCTGATGCTGCTCCGTTGACCGTTGTGGAGATGGTTCTATTTGTGAGGAAATCTTTTATCCAACGAAACATTCTTCCTTCTATGCCCATCTTCTGCATCTTGAAAAATAGACCGTCTCTCCATACTCTGTCATATGCCTGCTTGAGGTCTACGAAAACTGCGGCCACATGATTTTTATCCTGGAAAGCATCGGCAATATGTTGTACCAATCGAATTACCTGGTCAACAGTCTGTCTTCCTCTTCTAAATCCTGCTTGGTTAGGATGGAGGGCTTTTCCTTTCTCTAACCACCAATAGAGGCGTGCATTTATCATACGTTCTGCCATTTTCCCAACGCACGAAGTCAGGGAAATGGGCCGGTAGCTACTGACTTCGCTTGGTGGTTTATCTTTTTTGAGTATTGGGATAATGTTAGCCGTTTTCCATCCTGTAGGTACAGTACTGCTTCTCCACGTCTTGTTTATGAATTCCAGGATCGTCAGCAAGCCTTTTCTCCCAAGTTTGACTATCATGTCGTTGGTAACCTGGTCTGGCCCTGGTGCTTTTTTGGGTTTGGTCTTTAGGAGACTGGATTGCAATTCAGCTAGCGTAAATTCTTGATCAAAGATGCTGTCCACAGCCTTGTGTGCTTTTAGCATGCGTTTTGTAAGTGTCTTGATGGCTTTATCTAGATTGGCTCTTTTGTATGTTTTATTGACTTCAGCAAAGAATCGATTTAGGACTCATGCTTTCCCTCTGTTGGAGGTAGCTGTGTTACTGTTTGGAAGTTTTATAGGGATTGGGTTTCTCTTCTGGGATGTCCCTGCCATGCTGTCAATGAGTTTCCATGCTTTCTTCCCTTCTTTATTTAGGTCTAGGTTTTCGCATTTTTCTTTCCAGGTTTCCATTTTGGCTTTTCTGCTCGCTAGCTTAACCTGTGCAGTGAGTCTGTTGTATGTGGTTTTGTTTTCACGGCTAGGATTTTTCTGAGCGATTTTCCGTGCCTTGCGTCTTAGTTATACTAGGTGTTCTAATTCCTCATTCCAGAAGATGCTGTATTTGACACGGCTGCCTTTGGGGATTGCCTGTTTGGCTGCCTGCAGTATGGCTGTAGAGATGTGATCGTTCAAGGTATTAATGTCTTGGTTCATGTCTATTTCAGTGAGGAGCTGGTCTGATATGAGTTTGTAGTGTTCCCAGTTTGCTCGAGCATAGTTCCATTTCGGCTGTCTTTTGGTTTCCGTTTTTGTTTTACCCTGCGAGATGGTGGTAAGGATGGGTAGATGGTCGCTTCCTATGTCCTCCAATACCCTCCATTTATACCGGTTGGTGAGGTCTGCAGACACAAATGTTAGGTCTGGTCGGCTACTGGTTCCGCTAGCTTTATGGTAGAGGGTTGGTGGGGATCTTTCGTTTTGGAGGACTATAAGGTTGGAAGTGTTACATAGCTCTTCTACTGCCTGGCCTGAGGTGTTGGTGTCCTGGTATCCCCAGAGTGGGGAGTGGGCGTTGAAATCCCCTGCTATGATTGTTCTCTTGTATTCGATATCATCAAAGTAGATTCCATTAGTTTCTCTGGGGGGTCTGTAGACATTAAAGATTTGGAAATGTCCATCACTTCCCCAGACTGTCACTCGTTGTATGTCCGTTTCATCATCGGTTCGAAGACTTTCGACCTCTGCCTGTACATCATTCCTTACCAAGGTTAGGATTCCTCGACAATTATTATGGCAATTACATTTGTACATTGTGTAGCCTGGGAAGTTGACGGATTTGTCCTTAAGAAAGGTTTCTTGAATCAGTGCAATATGAATTTTCTGGTCCTTCAGTAGTTTCTTTAATTCTAACGATTTAGTTCTTATTCCATCTACATTTAACTGTAGAATGTTAATATACTCCTCGGTAGCACACTTTTCGCCAGGAGCAGCCGAGGGGCGACCTGCTTGGCGCGGACCTTTTACGAGGCGACGTCCGAGCTCGTATATCTTAGGTTGTATTAGTGTCATGGCATCATGAGTAGTGGGGGGTTGTGATGACTTTCTTTCGTCCCGGTAGTTATCCTCTTTTCCATGCGGGGTGTGCAAGGCATGGTGGGCACTGTACCATCATCGGTGGGGAAGTATTATTTTCCCCTGCTGTCCTGTTCGCCTGATGTCCGTCCAACCCCCCGGGGGTAGACAGCCCCAATACCATGTTGCACCACCTCAGTGGGGTTCACCGTTGTGCAGTCCCCGCCACCAAATGACCGCTGTTTTCTGGAAACATCCATAATTTGTCAGCTATTTAGTCAGCACTAGCGCTTCTAGTTGGTCAAAAGGATCGTCACGTCGTGCACCCTGGTGCCTTCACTATGAGATGCTGTGGATGGTTTGTAGCTGTGCCACTCCAAGTTGGAGGACAGTCACAGGTAAAAGCAGGGCTTTGCAGGGGCGCTCAACATAGTTTGGTCAGTCGGTCGAGACTGTTACCGGGGGATGGCCGCCACTGTCTTTGTGGCTTCTGGGAGCCATATGTCAAGCTTGGAAGGTCAAGGTGGACCGGTGAGTTTGAGCCACTGGTTCAGTTCTCCAGTGCGACCGCTCTTGCCCGAAGTTGCTACCACTCTTGGCCTCCCCCAATCCCCCGAAGGGTATATATATATATATATATATATATATATATATATATATATATATATATATATATATATATATATATATATATATATATATATGGAAAAAGTTGTATTCTGGGAATGTCCCGTTCCAGTTAAAATTTATAATTATTGTGTTTTTCTAGATTTGACCTCTCGTCATAAATGTAGAAGGTGGACCGCAAATGGGTCACAACATGAAGATGGTTACACCAATAATTTCTGGAGGCTGATAGGAACATCAGACCAGAAAACCGCTGGATCGCAAGGTTTATGACCAGCCTAGATTATATTGGAAGAAAATACAAACGTTTTAACAATATTATCAATATCCTAATCTAACACACGTTTAAGGTATGACCAGTTTAGCACTCCGTTATTTAAATTAAATTTAAAACCCACAAGTGTCTAGCTAGTCTCATCGCTTTTAACACGAGATATTGTTGAGTGATAAATTCTCGCAACATCGTTTTATTTCAATATCTGTTTTATAACGCAAGGGCAACAACTGCTTGTAATTTATAGTCACTTTTCTCGGTAAGCATTTGTCTTCTCGCGTTGGTATCGAATGCAGTTAACTTTTGAGCTGTGGTCATTTTTGCGCTGGACTGCGCATGACTTGTCTTGTTGTTTGTCGATCGGTTTCCGCCCACCACTAGTGGGAGTGAGCGATTTGGAATGGCGAAAGAGATGCCTCGTTGAAGAGGGGATCTCCGCTATTTTTGTTCTGTCAGGGATGTGTAGTCCTCTTATGGATATTTCGTTTAGTCGAGATAATACCTCTAGTGTTTTCCCACATGTCGGGAGGCGTGATATTTCTGTGTATTTCATGAAAGCAAGGTAAATTGACTCTTTCATTAACTCTATCGATTTTGGGTCGTGAGCGATTTCGATTCATAGCCTGTCTGCGAAAGTCGTCGTCACGAGATGTTTTTTCCCAGCTCACATGTCGCTGCATTGTACTGCATCGGTTGATGCATGTACCAAGGACCATTACTTGCTACTTTGTTAAATGAACTAGGTTTAGAAAACCTTTATTATCTAGAGGATATTCTTGAGGACATTATTTATACTTCGGCAGACGTGTCTGTCTTGCTGAAGTCAAACTAAGGAGAGTGAACTGATCTCATACATCTGGTTATCTCCTGGCTGTTATAGAAAAGGATGGAGTTTTCCACCTGACTACATTTACAGCACTTTGAAATATAACATGCATCTGACTCATCATTGTAATGCTGTCTACCGTTTATTGCTGTATTGAATGTTGCTGTGATAATGACTGTTTGATGTGCCTACACATTTGCGTAACCATTTTGTCACTGTGGCGTCCACAATAAATAATGAAGAAAAACGTCAACGGCTGTTTCAAGACTCATTGACTTTATACGTCGTGAGTTTACTGACGTCCTATGTGGATTGCCCTGTTATTGTTGCATGAACATTGTTTTTTGACTGAACACATCTACACACTACACAAAACCAGACATGCGGATGCCATCCATCATCATATGGCATCACGCATCATTTGGTGGCCATAAGCTGGTTTGATTCTGGTACTAGCAAACACGGGGTCCCTTACCCACTTCATTTTCAACAAGAATTCATCAGCATCCTTCAAGAAATTAACATTCTTCAATACAGTCAACATCTTCAAAATTTTCAAAGTACTCGGCGTTGCCCGGTAAAAGTCAAAATTTCAACTTTTTGACGGAAACAAGAATTTGACAGTACCCGGCGTTGTTACATGTTGCCGGATAACTCGGACTGCTGTTATCTTTTACGCAAGTCAAGCAAGTTGCTGCTGTCAAGGTTCCAGTGCTGTCGTTTTTTGAGAAGGTCAAGTGCCGGTTGAAACGGGTTGTTTTCTGAAGAAGGCCAAGTACCGATTTCCATCAACTTACTTTTGGATTAGAAGGTCAAGTGCCGAAACAACTCAACACACAGTATTTCAGAAGCTCTTGTACCATCGTGTTAGCAGTGGAAGCAGTTCAGATGTGCCATCATCGTTGGAGCTTCGCTCTTTAGGACGTTGATTGACATCCGTTTTTCTGCTGTTCTACGATTGGAAGCCTTTAAGTTAAGTGGCCTGTTTGTATGTAAACTGTGCCCTTATACTTCTGCTGAGTCTTCTGTGTATCATCTCATTCTATATGTTATATGTCTATATGTTATTTGTATATTTATATGTTTATATTTCAGCGGGTTCTCGGTTGGGTGGTGTCTCCGTTAGATTATGCCACGTCATAGAGGTCGTCTATTGTGAGCGTTTTCTGTAAGGTTTGCAAATTTCCGATACTGGAATTTGCTAAGCGACTTCTGTTGCTATTTATGTTAGCTGTGATGACATGTTTTAATATTGTTTTCGTTATTATTTCACATTCTTTAGTTTTGTTGTGATTTGTTTGTATTTGTTAGCCTACTCTTGTCTATAATTTAGTTTCATACAACATTTTTGTTTATACACTGTGGTGTCATGTATTTTGTTTAATTCTATCGCAGATATCGTCACATTTTTTGTGATATTTCATTAATTTCTGCTTTATTTTTAGTTGATTTCTGCGAAAGTTTTTGTATTGTTGCTGATCTTTGTTATTGTTTACATTGTTATTGTTTACATTGTTTGTATTGTTTACATTTTCAATGTTTACATTCTGCATGTGTTTACATAGTCATTGTTTACAGTTATAGTAATTAGTTAATGGGCTATGCTAATGCACTGTTACTACTACACTGATGATAAATGAATGATGAATAGTGTCGTGCACTATTGAATGAGAAGTGCACTTATGATCAAGAATTGAGTGCTGATATTTCATATACAAGTTCTTTGATTGGAGACTTGTTTCCCACAGAGACTGGGATAATATAATGTGATGTGAATATACAAGTGCTTAATTAAGACTTGTTACACTTAGGTTTGAAATAAATTAGTTAATTATTTCAGGTTTTGGACTCATATGTTAGACAACATGTCTACATTTGAGCACTTTATTGAGCAGGGTAAATTGCTTGGGAAGACTGGTGATAAGTTAGAAGAATTTGCAACTGCTCGATATGATAAAGCAATGGAAGCTGAACAAAAGAAACTGCATATGGAAGCTGAACAAAAGAAACTGCAGATGCAGGTGGATGAAAATAGATTCCAAATGGAAATGGAAAAACAAAAAAGGGAATCAGAAGCTGAGGAAAGAAAGCTACAGCTAGAGGCTGAGAATAAAAGACTTGAAAAAGAAGCTGAAAATAAAAGACTTGAAAAAGAAGCTGAAAATAAAAGACTTGAAAAAGAAGCTGAAAATGAAAGACTTCAAATGCAGGCTCAAGCTGAAGAAAGGAAGTTACAAAGAGAGTCTGATGAGAGGAAAGCAAAAATGGAACATGAAGAAAAACTCTTAGCTTTAGAGTTGGAGAAATTGAAATTGACGAGCATGAGTAATGGTAATGATTCAAACAAGGGTTCATCTTCTGGGAAGGCTAATAATGATACTTTTAAGATTAAGTTACCAACATTTAGTCCTTCCAGTGATGACATAATGTTCTATCTGGACAGATTTGAACAAGCATGTACAGCTCATAACATAGACAAAGCAAAATATGTTTATCAGTTATCAGGGATACTGACAGGTAAAGCTCTAAGTATATTAAATATGGTGGATGAACCTGACAAGAACAATTATGAGGTTGTCAGGGCCGCTTTGTTAAAGAAATATCAGCTTAACGAAGACGGCTATCGTCTACAATTTAAAAACATGTTACCTGAAAATGGAGTTGAATTCTCCGAGTTTATTGCAAGAATACGCATTACTTTCTCACGATGGGTTGAACTATCTAAGACGGAAAAAACTTATGAAGGACTTATGGACTTAATACTTAGAGACAAAGTCATGTCGTCTGTCAATGAGTCTTTCCTTGCTTTCCTTCATGAACGTAAACCTAAAACAATAAAAGAAATGGAAGATTTCTGTTGCCAATACGTAACTGCGCACCCACACATAACCATGGGTAACTCTAAGGTGAAAGAAGGTTTACCAGTTGCTTCGGCAGCTCTGTATGGTCAAAACTTTGCTCGTAGATCCCAACAAAATTTTGATAGAAAGGGCAGCGGTAATTTCTGTCAAAATCATGGAAACCAATTTCATGGTAATTGGGTCTGAAAATAAACAGGGAAAAGACAAAAATAATGCGAATAAATGCAGGTAATGAAAACAGGGTTGAACTTGAAGAAACACCAATACAAGATGTAGAATCATACACATATCTTGGCAGTAATATAGATAAAGTTGGAGGGACAGACAGCGATATCAAAATAAGAATACAAAAGGCAAGAGGAGCTTTCATTGCATTGGGAAATATATGGAGATCAAGAGAAATAGGATCCAACACGAAAATAAGAATCTTCAACTCAAATGTGAAGTCAGTCCTATTGTATGGCTCAGAGACATGGAGAACAACAAAGACAACAACCAAAAAGCTACAGACTTTCATAAATGGGTGCTTGCGTAGAATAGAGGGATTAAAATGGTATGACAAGGTTACCAATGTGGAACTGATGACAAGAACTGGACAAGTGCCAGTGGAACAAGAGATGAGAAGAAGACGATGGCGATGGATAGGACACACACTGAGGAAGCCTGTTGATAGCATTACAAGGCAGTCCTTGTTCTGGAACCCCCAGGGCAAGAGAGGCAGAGGAAGACCAAGAAGTACATGGAGAAGAGAGTTGGAAACAGAGGTGAAAATGATGAGGAGAACATGGAAAGAACTTGAGATGATGGCACGTGACAGGAGGACTTGGCATGTGTTTGTTGAAGGCCTATGCTCCTTTGGGAGTGGAGGGTTATGAATGAATGAATGAATTTCATGGTGATTCTTCTTCGAAGAATTGGAGACAACCTGATAGTACTCGTTACTATCACCCTAATAATTATAGGCATTTCAAAAGAGGATATGGTAATAGAGGTTATTCCTGCCGAAGACCTCAGAACCAAACAAATAGATGTTCGCATCAATGTGAACATGATAGTAATCGTGGAAACTGGAATTCGAACCAGGATAACAATTACAATAGAGACAATAATAACTGCAGAGATAATAATAACTTTGATAACTTCAGAGGTAATAATAGTCGGGGTAGATCTCAACACAAAAAAAAGAGATATCAGCAGGCTAATGCTGTACAACAGGAAACTGAGGGAGCCTGTAATCATGTTGTTGATAGTAAAAACTTTGACGCTGTCACTAGTTCTGCTTTTGACTTTGAGAGAGCAAACAAATGCCCCCAATGCAGTACTTTATTCGAACCGGGTACCATAACTACTTTGAGTTGTGGTCACCCACTTCCCGCTCTTCCTGCTGCTGTTGCGCATGACGGGAGGGGTTCTTTAATTCTACATAAGGGTCTTGTTAATGATACTCCGGTCTCACTACTTTTCGATTCCGGATGCACCACTATTGGTGTTAGACAATCGCTTGTAGATCCATCTTGTGCTACAGGAAGGGTTATTAAATGTGTCACATTTGGCGGCACTCTAGAAAAATATCCTACTGCTGTAATTCGCATTGCCACTCCTTTCTTTACTGGAGATGTGCATGCTTGTCTCTTACCTAATCCTATTGCGGACCTTATTATTGGTCGTATTCACGGAGTTAGGGAGTGTACCCCACAGCAGATTGCTGCTTGGGAAGATAATAACATGCAAGCTACAAATGCAGTAGTTACAAGAGCACAAGCTCTACAAACACCCGAAACTTCACTGAATAGTGATAATGAAGTTGATAGCCAAGATAGTCACTTAGTAATCACTCGTGACTCTTTCATAAAATTGCAAGAAGAAGATCCTTCTTTAAAAAAATTCTTCGTTCTTGCGAAGAAAGGTGATCCGAATCAGGATACAAATAGAAAATCTTGGATTGCAATGAGAAACGGCGTACTTGTACGTATGGTACAAGATTCGACTACGTCGGCACATTCGCAAATTCTTGTTCCCAAGAGCATGAGAGTGCAAATATTGCAACATGCTCATGACTCGCAATGTGCTGGACATATGGGTTTTGCCCGTACGAAGTCGAGAGTCCTTGCGGCTTTCTTTTGGCCTTTTGTCAATAAGGACATTCGTATTTACTGCCGATCATGCAAGGTATGTCAGGAGGTCAAATCTAGAGGACCACGACATGCTGCGCCTATCCAGGCTGCTGACATTCCTATTCGGCCGTTTCAGAAAATGGCCATAGATATTATTGGCCCTTTTAAGGTCAAGTCGGCCAGAGGACATCAGTTTATCCTTACATGTGTCGATATGTGCACACGTTGGCCAGAGGCTATTCCTCTTAAGAGCATATCTACTACAGATATCGCAGATGCTCTTTGGTTGATATTTTCTCGCTTGGGGTTCCCCAGAGAAATATTGTCAGACCATGGCACTCAACTCATATCTGACACTATGTCACAGGTAATGTCTACCTTACATATTGAACGATCTCTCAGTAGTATCTACCATCCTATGTCTAATGGGTTAGTTGAGCGTCTGAATAGAACGCTCAAGACTTTGCTTGGTAAGATAACTGAAGATCATCCTCAAGATTGGGACAGGGTTTTACCCGCGGCTCTCTTTGCCTATAGAGAAGTCCCTAATGAACACACAGGATTTTCTCCCTTCGAACTTGTCTTTGGCGCGCGTCCACGCGGCCCTATGTCTTTATTACACGATCTCATCACTGCCGATGATATTAGCGATGAAACTCAATCCTCATATGAGTATGTCATTGCTCTTAGACAAAAGATCATTGAGGCATGTAAGCTAGCAACTGCTTCATCAGAAATTGCTAAAGAGAAGGCAAGGCAGTTTGCTAACAAGAATAGATGTCTACGACAACTTTGTCCAGGTGACAAAGCATTCGTCCTACTCCCCAGTAGGGAAAATAGACTTCTTATTGCATGGAAAGGTCCGTATGCAATAGTCTCTCGGATTTCCGATGTTGACTATGTGGTCGATATTGATGGAAAGCATAAAACTTTCCACATAAACATGCTTTCGGAATTTCACGAACGTCCGGACTATTTGCTGCCTATTTTCCAGGCAACGGATGATGCTCCTGCACCTCACGGTCATTATTCATCCCTGTCTGTCATTCAGGATGAGGAAGCTACCTTCTCTGATGTCAACCTTCCCCTTCCAGTGGTTCCATTACATTCCACGGAATCTTGGAAAAACGTTTCTGTTTCTCCTAATCTTTCTGGTGACGAACATCGACAAGTCTCGTCGATGTTACAAACATTTCAGGATGTTCTCACTGACATTCCTGGACACACAGATGTCATAGAACATGACATAATTCTTACCGACAATAATCCAATTAGGGTTAGGCCGTATCCTATTCCTATACACTTTCAGTCGCAAGTGGAAAAGGAATTGGATGAAATGATTCAATTAAATATAATTGAACCATCGACTTCACCATATTCTTCTTCCATGGTTATTGTCCGGAAGAAGGATAAGAACATACGAATTTGCGTTGATTATCGCAAATTGAATCAGGTCACAAAGTTCGACGCTGAACCGATGCCTTTGTTAGAAGATCTACTGATTAGACTTTCTAATTCTAGATTCTTCACTAAACTTGACTTGTCTAAAGGTTATTGGCAAGTGCCTTTAGCAGAGCATGCCAAACCTCTTACTGCTTTTTCTACACCTAGGGGTCTATTTCAATGGAATGTTATGCCTTTTGGTCTCATGAACGCCCCTGCCACTTTCGTTCGCATGATGCGTCGAATTCTGTCACATCGTTCGGATGTCATCGCATACTTAGATGACATCTGTCTCTTCAGTGATACCTGGGAAGATCACTATTTAGGGTTATATGACTTACTGTCCACTCTACGTGAGAATAATTTGACAGCAAAACCTTCTAAAGCTTTTGTTGGTTTTGGTGAAATCTCTTTCCTGGGTCATCGTGTTGGTCATGGTCTCTTGAAGACAGAAGACCACAATACTTCCAAAATACTGAACATCTCTGTTCCTAAAACGAAGAAACAAGTTAGGAGTCTCTTAGGTTTAATTCAATTTTATGGGAGATTTATTCCAAATTTATCTTCGATCATGGCACCTCTCTCAACATTGTTGAAGAAAGGTTCGCCTAATCTGGTCCGTTGGTCTGAAGAATGCCAATCTTCACTAGACCAAATCAAGAATATATTTTCTTCTCCTCCCATCTTAAGATTACCTACTCTTGATAGGACTTTTGTTCTTCGGAGTGATGCTTCATCCACTGGGATTGGAGCAGCACTGATGCAAGAATATGCAAATACTCTGCATCCTGTTATGTACATTTCTAGAAAACTAAATGCGGCAGAGAGGAACTACTCGGTTTTAGACCGTGAGTTGTTAGCGATGGTTTGGTCAATTCTAAAGCTACAAAGATTCCTCCTGGGCGCACATTTCATTCTAGAGACTGATCAGAAAGCTCTTACAGCTATTCAGACTAAGAATTTGAAGAGTTCGAGATCCACTCGATATGCTATAGCTCTTCAACCTTTTCACTTCACGGTACGAGCTATCCGTGGTGCGGATAATGTGATGGCTGACATTTTGTCTAGATGCCCACATGACTCCAACTAATACTTCTGTCCTATATTTCTATATATTACAGAGTCATAACACACCTATATTTCTACAATAGATTAGCACATCTGTACTTACTTTATATGTACACACTATCGTGCTTTGTTGTCATCTTCTTCTGTTCGTTTTTTAAGATGATAGAGGAGGACTGAGTAGTTAATATAAGGGCCGTTAGTTTACTAAACAGCCACAATTATTAATAATGTATTGTACCTTATGAAGCATATTAGTTATTAATTAGCATTATATTGCTTGTACTTTCTCAGAATGTCATTGTTGAGCTGAGGACTTACCTTACGAGTTCTAGATTGTGTACTTACCCTCGGAATACCAGAGCATATGTCCTGGATCGTCATGTAGTTTAACTTTACTATGTACTTATGTCATTACATGTCAAAGAATGTACTATTTAAATTTTCCTATCAGATTTGTACATCCATTTTTAAAGACAATATTAGAGTATGCTGTTTAATGATGATTATAGTAACTTGCATACGTATATTGTGTTTACATGCTAACGTGATGTGTGTTGGTGACACCTCCCCGATGTGAATATTTTTTGAGACATATTTATTTTTCTGTTGAGGTATATCCTCACCAGACACTCTATAATTAGCCTATGGTTTGGCAATTTAATTAATTATCAGCGCATAATTCGTGCGTTTTGAGCCGCTTATCGCTTGCTCTTTGATATTGAAAAAAAAATATGTTCCACATTTTTTTTTTATCGGGAGGAGGTGGTGATATGTTGCGTGATAAATTCTCGCAACATCGTTTTATTTCAATATCTGTTTTATAACGCAAGGGCAACAACTGCTTGAAATTTATAGTCACTTTTCTCGGTAAGCATTTGTCTTCTCGCGTTGGTATCGAATGCAGTTAACTTTTGAGCTGTGGTCATTTTTGCGCTGGACTGCGCATGACTTGTCTTGTTGTTTGTCGATCGGTTTCCGCCCACCACTAGTGGGAGTGAGCGATTTGGAATGGCGAAAGAGATGCCTCGTTGAAGAGGGGATCTCCGCTATTTTTGTTCTGTCAGGGATGTGTAGTCCTCTTATGGATATTTCGTTTAGTCGAGATAATACCTCTAGTGTTTTCCCACATGTCGGGAGGCGTGATATTTCTGTGTATTTCATGAAAGCAAGGTAAATTGACTCTTTCATTAACTCTATCGATTTTGGGTCGTGAGCGATTTCGATTCATAGCCTGTCTGCGAAAGTCGTCGTCACGAGATGTTTTTTCCCAGCTCACATGTCGCTGCATTGTACTGCATCGGTTGATGCATGTACCAAGGACCATTACTTGCTACTTTGTTAAATGAACTAGGTTTAGAAAACCTTTATTATCTAGAGGATATTTTTGAGGACATTATTTATACTTCGGCAGACGTGTCTGTCTTGCTGAAGTCAAACTAAGGAGAGTGAACTGATCTCATACATCTGGTTATCTCCTGGCTGTTATAGAAAAGGATGGAGTTTTCCACCTGACTACATTTACAGCACTTTGAAATATAACATGCATCTGACTCATCATTGTAATGCTGTCTACCGTTTATTGCTGTATTGAATGTTGCTGTGATAATGACTGTTTGATGTGCCTACACATTTGCGTAACCATTTTGTCACTGTGGCGTCCACAATAAATAATGAAGAAAAACGTCAACGGCTGTTTCAAGACTCATTGACTTTATACGTCGTGAGTTTACTGACGTCCTATGTGGATTGCCCTGTTATTGTTGCATGAACATTGTTTTTTGACTGAACACATCTACACACTACACAAAACCAGACATGCGGATGCCATCCATCATCATATGGCATCACGCATCAGATATGAACACCAGTCACTTAGCATTTACACACGATGAAATATAAATAAATTGCGTTCTCTAAATTATCCACCGCATAGCGTCTATTAAATAATTCAAAACATCTCTTACTTGGAAAATAGCGAGTAATTACATTTTCGTTTACAGCTGGAGAAATTAGCTATATGTTTATTTAATATGTTTCAATTAACACAAAATCACAGTGAAATATAATGAAACTTAAACACGTTAAAACACTTAAATGCTAATAATATACTACTCGTCAAAAGTCAAGGGCCACTTAGAAAAGCCTTGGTTGAAACCATAAAACAAATCTGATATAAACGTAATTGGTATCAGTCAAAACGGCATTTATTGAATACCAAATTGACATGTCACGTAAAGAAATGGAAATACACATTCAAACGCAATGAAGCAGTGAAGTGTATCACCCACCTTTTCAAAAGTCACACAATAGATATTGGATAAATAGACATTTCAAAATCGGGTATGACCACCGTTTACAGCAAGGCATTTAAGACAGCGTAGACGCATCGAGTCCACAAGGGTCCGAAGAGTATCCTGAGGAACAGCGTGTCATTCCTGAAGCAGAAATGCAGTCAGCTGTGCAACATCCATTGGCAGGGGGTGATTTGTTGACAATCTTCGACCAAGGACATCCCAGAGGTGCTCAATCAGAGATAGGTCAGGTGAATGAGCTGGCCACACCATCCTGATGATCCCATGTTGCCGAATAAACTCATTCTCCACACGAGCTCGGTGGGGTCGAGCGTTATCATCTTGGAGGATGGCATTACCACCTATGGCCTCCAGAGCAGGCTGAACAATTGGTCTCAAGATTTCGTTCTGGTATCTTGGGCCGGTCAAGTTGCCTTGGATGATGCAGAGTGGGGTCATGCCGTGTCTGTAGAAGCCTCCCCAGACAATGACAGAACCCCTACCATAACGATCCACCTCTCCAACTGTGTCATCAGTAAATCGCTCTCCTGGTTGTCTCCAAACTCGAATCCTGCCATCATTGAATGACACAGTGAAGCGTAATTCATCAGTGAAGAGAACTTGACTCCATTGTTGCCTTGTCCATCGGATGTGCTCGCGACACCAAACAACACGGGCTCTGCGATGAGCAGGAGTAAGAGGGATTCTGACTGCAGGACGTCGAGCAGCCAGTCCAAATTCATGTAAACGTCTGCGAATGGTGCTTTGACTGACATTAACGTTTACAGTTTGTCTCAGCTGACATCTTAGAGTGGAACAAGTCACTGTTCGATGGCGCAGGGCTGACAAGAGGTACCGGTCATCATGTCTATTGGTGCATCTAGGGCGACCTGGCCGGTGGCGATCCTCCACACTTCCTGTGGCCTGAAATCTCTCCAAAATTCTTTGGATAGTAGAGTGTGACACTGCAAGCCGTCTAGCAACCTCACGGACAGATAAATCACTTTCAACCCACGCTATAGCCCTCATTCTTTGTAAGGTGTCAAGACTTCTTCTCGGTGGTATGGTTTTTGCAAGTGATGAAACTACCCTAAGTCTGCTGATTGTAAAACAAATTAAGAGTGAACTCTGTTCACGAAAAGTCGCCATTGCACGTGAAATGTCAATCAGCACGATTACTTCACCTGTTTGATTGTACGGAAGTGTGAAAAAACTGATTAAAAATGCGAATTTATGGTCAGCAAACCAAAGAAGTACAGAATGCACACAGCTCTGATATAATATTAATTTTGTGCTTGTGCTGTACTGAGAGGACTTCCAGATGTTTAGACTAAAAAAAAGCTGTTCTTGCTTTGTTCATTCTGTTGTTGATGTCTTTGCTTGCTCCGCCATCTGGTGTTACTATGCATTCTAGGTATGTGAAGGTGCCTGTCTGTTCCAGTTGCTGATTCTTTACTGATATGGACTCAGGGTTGCTCACATTGAGCGTCATGACCTCTGACTTCTTTAGATTGATGTTCCAGCCCACCTGCTGGCTATACTTATTAAGCCTATCCGTTTTTTTCCTGCATCTGTTGATGTGAATGTGCTAGTAGTGCAATGTCATCTGCATATTCCAGATCTTCCAATGGAGAAAATGTAGTCCATCTTATTCCTCTTGGACTGCCCTCTGTTGCCTGGCGCATCACCCAGTCTATGACTGTTAAAAATAGAGTTGTTGATAAGGGGCATCCCTGTCTTCACCTCAAAGGTTAGGTTGCTCTGCCCAATGCTACACGTACATTTGGCTTATATGCTTTTTATGATTGACACTAGAAAGCTTGGAATTCCATAAGCCCTCTATTTTCCATAAACTGCCCCTATGTATACTGTCAAAAGCCTTTTCAAAATCTAAGAAATTAATGTACAGCTGTCTTTGCCATTCTGAGCACTGCTCTATAATGTTCCTGAGGGTAAATATATGATCTACACATCTTCTGTTCTTTCTAAATCCTGCTTGTTCTTTCCTCAGCTCTGCATTTCAGTTATCTTGGCCAGGAGCTTTTCCATTCTTTAACCCTTTGATTGCTGTGATTTCTTCTTTTCGTGGAATGTCTGTATTAACATCTAGATCGTTTTCAGCCTCAGCCTCATGAACATTCAGCTGAGTCTCTGGTGGTTCCTTATTCAGTGTTTCTCTGAAGTGCTCTGCCCATCTTGTTTCCTACCCCTGTGCTGTGGTAATGAGATTTCCTTGCTTGTCTCTCTCTTACTAACGTTATGTTGTTTGCACCTCGTTTTCCGCTGGTAGCTTTAGTTATTTTATAAACTGTGCTTTGTTCATTTCTCAGTGCTGCCTCCTCTGCCTGTCTTGCAAGATCGTCTAGGAAATTCCTTTTGTTGGCTCGGGTTTGGCTTTTAACTTCCTAGTCCAGCTGACTGTACTGTTCGCTATATAGTTGCTTTAACCTGGGGGACTTTGCTTCTGTTTTCTTTCTTTTCATTTCCTTTCTCTTCGCTATGGTGTTTAATGTTTCTGGTGTTATCCAGTCTTGGCTCTTTCTTTCCTGGAATCCCAAACATAACTTGCTGCTTTCCTTGTATATTGTTGAGATGGTGTTGAATTTCTGGTCGACATCATCAGTCTCTGTTCTTTCCTGGCTTTTGGTAATCTGATATCGTCTCTTTACGTCCACCAGGAAAAGACATTGACTGATGATATAGACCAGAAATTCAACACCATTTCAACAATATATAAGGAAAGCAGCAAATCATGCTTGGGATTCCAGGAAAGGAAGATGCAAGGAAATCTCATCATGACAGCAGAGGGACAGGAAACAAGATGGGCAGAGCATTTCAGAGAAACTCTGAATAAGGAACCACCAGAGACACAATTGAATGTTCCTTACACCAGTGGTGGTCCTGAACTCTTCTGACTTATAGTTTGCTGTCCTCACATAATTTCACCCTCTCCCCTTTACAATGCCTCTACTCTGTCCCTCCCCTACCCTCTTATCAACCCTACCTTCTACATCCCCTCTATGCTCTTCCCCCCCCTTCCCTCTCTGCACTTCTCTTACCCTCCCCTCCTTCTACCACCCCTCCTAGCTGCTCTCTATGCTCCCCTACCATGTAACACCCTCTACCCACACAATCTATGCTCCCTCCCCATCTATGCTCTTCACTCTACCTGTTTCACCAACCTGATTATAGCATCATTTTAACATGTATTAACTGTTGCTGGTAGTATCATTTTGAGATTCTTAACTTTTTGCTGGTAGTTTCATTATGAGATTCTTAACTTTTTGCTGGTAGTTTCATTATGAGATTCTTAACTGTTGCTGGTAGCAACATTATTGAGATTCTTAGCTGTTGCTGGTTAATATCATTATGCTGGTAGTATCATTGTGAGATATGTAACTGGTGCTAATAGTGTCAACATGTTTCTGGCTGTTGCTAGCAGCACCATTATGACATGTCTGACTGCGACCAGTGGTCTCTATGAGATGTCTCATTGTTGCTTGTACTATTATTATGGGATGCCTGCAGTACCATTATATTCGTAAGATGTCTGACTGTAGCTAACAGTTCCATTATGAACTTCCTGACTGTTGCTAGTAGTATCATTGTGATATGCCTGACTGTTAGTATTATTATCATTATGAAATATGTGACATCTTCATCATCCAAAATTAGTGTTTATTGGTATTCTTAACATTGTTCTATAAAACCACATTGTTGTTGATAGTAGTATCATTCAGATGCAACATATTTAAGAAAGAAACTTTTGAGTATAAATTTATGGAACAAACAAATACGGGGAAATGGCACAGCAGAAGACTAAACACACAAAATAAGACATAACTAAGCCATTTTGAAGGATTTAATGTACATTTGTCCTCATAACAAAAGAAAGAAACTGAGCTGTGAATTTATTTCATGTACACTGTTCATCACAAAATTTACAGTGACCAAATATAAAAATGGAAAAAAGGGAAAGGGTCAATTTTGCACCACAAACTTAACATACATTGTTTAAAAAATAAACAAACTTTGTTTTGAAGTAATGAAAAAATACAGATTTCTCCATAAAACAGATTTATTGAAAACTAAAATAAAGCAGTAGTATGTAGCAAAGTTATTTGATTTAGTACTTGCATTTATCAAACTATAAGGACTTTTTATGGCATATACAAATTAAGTTTTGAATTACTGTAATGCATACTTGTCTATACAATACATACTTACAATTATATTATAAAAAGCAACAACTTAGATGTAAAGCGATTTAGTGAACAGTTTACCTGACAAAACAAAATATAAGTAATAGTATGTTGTGAAGTAATTTAATGTAGCACCTTAATTTATCCAATCACAATTACATCTTCATAAATGTCAAAATATTGGACCAAATCAAGAGTTTCTCATATCTTGATCACAGAGAAATAGATGATTGCAGATGCAAAACAGAAATGAAGCATGTAATAGGCAGGGAAAAGCGACATTTAGCAATATAAGACCGATGCTAACATCTGAACAAATAATTTACATTTTCAAATTGAAAATCATCAAAAGCTATATATATATATATATATATATATATATATATATATATATATATATATATATATATATATATATATATATATATATATATATATATATATATATATATATATATATATATATATATATATATATATATATTCGCCATTCAGGCAGATACTCGCCGTTTTCGGAGGTACCCATTGGAGCTGGGTCGGCTCAGGAGCCGCCAGTCCCTGGTCGACGACACTCCTTCAAATGTTCTCGCCAGGTCTCGAGTTAATCCAGTCCAAATCCCGGTCGACGAAAAATCCTCAAATGCCGTCGCCCGGGTTTGATCCTGAATCACCCGGTCGCCAGAGCGGTGTTGTAACCACTACGCTAGCGCGGCTCAAAGAAGTCCTAAAAATGTAGATATCAAGACATTGACAGATCTCGTTATACAGTACAAGGGTCCACCATCAAGACAAGAGACAGATAAAGTTGGAGATCCATTTCAGCCAACATTCGATGCGCAGATGAAGTTGTGAATTATTGTAATACACAATTGTTCTTCCAAGACATAATGACTATTTACCACATAAAAGGGCCAGGTGTACAAATTTCCCTCACAAAAATATTCCTACATAAAAAAAGGAAGCAATAGTATATTATGAAGCATTTTAATTTAGCATTTGCATTTATCAAACCCACAAGAATGTTTCACAAATATACAAAGTATATTGTCAGTTAATTTCATGTAAAGTTGTCTTTACAAAACATAACAACTCAATGCAAAAGACACAAATATCACATGTCAAACAATTAACTGTACAGTTTTCCACACAAAAGAAACAATAAACAATTGTATGCTTTGAAGCAATCACGTTTAGCACTTGTATTTCTGTATCCGTAATTGATGTTTAACAGATACAAATAGGTGAACTTGAATATTATTTAAATGCTCCATTTCGTGCTGTCTTGTGTATTTCACTCAAATGGCTGGCAAGTATACGTATGAAAAGAAACACAACGCAGTGTAATCGATGTTCGAGCGGTTCCACAGACAAACGTTAAGCACGTCGTAAGAGGAAAGTAATATGACTTTGTGCTTGGAGCAACATCATCTTGTAAAAATAAATTGCTACAAGAAACCGGCGCGGCAACAGCAGATGAATGCTTGCATTGAAGTTGATAAAAACATAAAGCAAATAAAACTAAAGTTGACAATACAATTTACATCAGCCACGAGGAGTGTGGAAAGGTTGTGTTGTCTAGCAAGTACTTCTCTGGCACAATGCTGATTGATTTGGTTGCACAGAAAAAATGTTAGCATGTCATAAGTAGAAACTAATAAGAGTTTGTGCTTCAAGCTAGCAACATCATTTTGTACAAATAAATTGCTACAAAATACTGGCGCTGCAGTAGTACATGAATGCTTGCATGCACTATTCCTGCAAAGAGGCCAGCTTCAGTGGGTTCACCATGCTCGATGATGAGGTCTAAGGACAATTGTTTGCCTTTTGTCACATTAGTATGCTCCCATTACAGAGTATAATTTTGAGACAGGCAAAGAAGAAAGGAACTGAAAGGGTCTTCATTTCTACATGAACTTCGCCACATAAATTCGTCAATATATGAGGCAAACAATACCCTGCTCGTTCCAAACTGTCGTTTAAATTTCCTTTTTGCACGCATCCACATGTTTTCAATAGTCTGTGTGTGCACTCTGGGGTCTTGAGGGTTCAAAAAATTGTGCGCATGCACCACCACGGAATGCAAATAAACTCCACCATTTAACATAGCTATGTTATTGTATGACCCAAATCCGTCTGATACAATATGACTTCCTGGTACAATGTATCGTTCTATAAGACCTTCTAGCGTTCCTGATGTGCGGTCAGGAACTTCAAACAGGATACATTTCTTTGACACCCTCTCAATACCACCAAACACCCAGTGGCCCTCGTACCACCGACCTCTGTGATATTTTCTGTGGAAGAATTTGGATTCATCAATTTCCACTACTATGGGTTAACCACTATCTGAGATACCCCCAATCTCAGGTGGTCTTTGTGCTAGCCACTTTCCACATTCCTCTCGACAAAAATTGCACCAGTCCACTATATTCTGTTTGCTCACATTCACTTCCTGCGATATCCGTTTGCTGGGGGTATCAAATGCCCACAAATATATAATTAGCACTATCTGTTGCAATTTGAGATGACTCCTGGCAAAAAATGAGTCACTCTGGACACTGAAAGATTTATTGCATCGCCTGCACCTCCAGCATTTTCCATCAATGCCTCTCGCATAGTTACTCAGAACTGCAAATCTTGATTAAAAAGTCGATATGGATATCGTACGAATGTTTGCTTAAATCGTACGAATGTTTGCTTAAAGTCGATGTACAAAGTAAACGAAAAGTTACAATAGGACATCTGTGGGGCTAAGGGTGAACGTTACCGGGGTTTTGCTCCTCTCAGATCGGCTTTTACGTCTCATGCACATTGTTTTTGCTTATCCCCTTTTTCTACTCTTTCTGGACTATCCTATGTTTGATTCTCACTGTTTGCTCCCCTTATATGCCATACACTAATGTAGAACTAATGACAAAACTACAGGGTGTTTATAAAGTCGCTGTGCAGTGAAATTTACGCCCGGGCGAGACTACGTCACCAGAAATGTGGTTTTCAATTGGGGCTTGTGTAATGCTGCACACGGGATGGTGGAACACAGCATTGGAACACAAAATATCATGACGTAAATTTGCATCATTCGTGACGTAATTTCTAAAAATTTTTTTCAAATTCACTGCACAGCGACTTTATAAACACCCGGTACTATTGTGGAACTAATGACAAGATCACTAATGTGGAACTAATTACCAAACTACTAATGTGGAATTAATGACAAGATCACTAATGTAGATCTAATGAACAAACTACTAATGTGGAACTAATGACAAGATCGATAATGTGGAACTAATGACACGATTACTAATGTGGAACTAATGGTTAATCTACTAAAGTGGAACTAATGACAAGATCACTTATGTAGAACTAATGACAAGATTACTAATGTAGAACTTATAACACGACTACTAATGTGGAACTAATGACAAGGTTACAAATGTGGTATTTATGACAAAACAACTAATGTGAAACAAATGACAACATTACTAATGTGGAACTAGAGGTTAATCTACTAAAGTGGAACTATTGACAAAATCAATTATGTAGAACTAACGACAAGATTACTTATGTGGAACTTATAACACGACTACCAATGTGGAACTAATGACAAAGTTACTAATGTGGTATTAATGACAACACAACTAACGTAGAACTAATGGCATCATTACTAATGTGGAACTATGACAAGTTTACTAATGAGGAACTAATGACAAGTTTACTAATGAGGAACCAATGACAAGATTACTTACGTGGAACTAATAACAGAACTACTAATGTGGAGCTAATAACATGATTACTTATGTGTAACTAATCACGAAAAAACTTCCTCTTCTTCTTTGATCCTTAGCCGCCGACCGTCAAAGCAGTCAGTGGCCATCACTCCTAGTGGCGTCTTGTAGGGCAACTACAAATTGGTTCCACTTTGCTCGGTCGGTGGCCATCCTTCGTACAGTGCCCCAACTCTGGTTCATTCTTTGCATCTCAGCCTCCACAGTCCTCCGCCAGGTGTTTTTTGGTTGGCCTTTCTTTCGTTTTCCTTTAGGGGTCCAAAGCATAGCTGTTCTTGTGATGGCATCGGGGTCTCTTCTGAAGACATGGCCAACCCAGCTCCAGCGTCTGCCAGCTATGATGGTATACATGTCCTCTTGCTTGCAACTAATGTGCGATTAAAGACAAAACCATGAATGTGGTACTAATTACAAGATTAATAAAAATGAGCTAATGAAAAAATTACTAATGTAGAACGAACGAACGAATTTTATGTTCAAAAGGTTAAGAATTGGGCTCGCAGGCCCGTCTGACATTCTGCCCTTCCTTTCTCTCGTCTTTTATACTGATTTCATTTATTCTCACATACATTTCACCCATCAATTCAAGGAATTCAACGTTGTAAAGGTAAAATAAAAGCATACTCACATTCACAGTATCTAATCATAAACATGAAATAAAATATGTTGAAAAGTACAAAATAAGTATTACCACGAAACACAATATGTTGAAAAGCACTAACATCATCATTAAACTACATTCGATATTATACCATTTGTTCGGAAAAATAATCACATTAGGGGGCAGATAATCAGAACTCATAAAATATTCGAAAAGTTTACGATTGTATGAATAGGGACTGAGGTTGTTATCTTTTAGATAATGTGGAAGATAGTGTCGTGGAATATTCTAATCCACATATATAAATTATCAAGTAAATATAAAGCCAATAAATACATATAATAAATAAAGGAAGAAGAATGGTAAAGAACAGTGCTGTCACAATGACTGTACTCGAAATCCCCTTGTTTTCTACTGCGTATGCAAATTGTAACGTTTCACGTTGATATTAAAGGCCTTCTGCAACATACACGCGTTTCCCAAACACACAATAAAATGTGCTGCCTTTCTAAGAAAAACCTTGAAATATGCAAGTTGACCTAAATTTTAAATTCCATTCATGTCTTTTTCTACACTATGTTACCAAGATCAAAAGACAGATGGACAAAAGGATAGCGAGAAGGGAGAGGCAGAAAGCCGAACACTAAACACGCTTCGCGCGATACACAAATGCTGCCATCACGCGTGTAAGACTACATGCACTAACTTTTTTTCAGACGGACAGTGATAAATTCACTACCCTTCCCAGAGTTAGGTTTTAAAATCATAAAAAACGCTTATTAGGAAAGATAACAATAGATGGGTTTACGGTTGAAAACATAACAGTACCCAGACAGCACATCTTCGAAACAGGAGGTAGAAAATACATATTTTGAACGCAGCCACGTAGCTCTTTTAAATTTGGATATTTGGGTTCCTTAGGGCTTGCTGACAAAGAATATGTAAAACGTTACGCAAATAGTCCAGGAATTAATAAATTATAACCAAAATAAAATAGTGGGGATGCCTGACAACATGAAATCATTTCTGCTCATAAAATTTTTTTATAACGTGTTTGAAAAAAATCTTACGTTACAGAATTAGCCTACCATGTAAACTCCAAATTGATTGGAGCGCAACAAATGAAAGACTAACCACGATTGGTCGGGCTATAAATACTATCTTTCGTTGTTAGGGGAGACGTGAAAAGGTAACATTTTTTCAAACACTTGTCGAAACGTGGCCTCATTGGCTAGACTCGCTGATATACTCACTTAGGAGCGTTAGTTCGAGACCACTAGTGCAAATAATCTTGATAAAGCAACAGTGCGTTGAAGCCAGCTCATATTTGTGTTAAATAAAAGCCTGGAACATAAGCAGATGGGAATTTGTGCCAGTAATTGTGCCAGAATTCATTGCTAATCAACGTATCTGTGTTTATTTCCATGAAATTGTGGTAAGCTTGAACCATTCAGTATCTTTTAATGAAAATTGAATGTAAATTGTTAATTTATGCCTGTATATATATGTGTAGTTCAGTGGCAAACAGGAGATAAAGCCTATAATGCTCCAGCCTGAACAGAGGGTGTCGGAGGGAAGTAAAACGGCATGGAATGGCCAAATAGTACACTGACACCTGGATGATTGATTAGACAGAAATAATGCTGGAAGTGCAGAGGCGTGGTAACCATTAAGGAGGTAAATACTGGTATAAAGTATTTCAGATGAAGCTGACAGTTGGCCTAACGCTCTGAACTCAATGTTTGTGTTGTATTGTGCTCAGTGTAGAACTAGAGTATCAATTAGTTATGAAGTAGAAGGTACATCCTTCTTGTTTTCAGGGACCGTGGTCTTGATGGTACTGAGCAGCACCTGGTCAGAGCTTTGCTGAATCCAGAGTCGGACAGCATACTCCTTGGTCTTTTTAGCTATCAGTGAGGTGTCTCCAGAGCCCAGAGGAGAATTCGAGCAGAGGAGTCCTTTCCTGCCGCCATCACGCAAGATAAGCTGATTTGGCCAGCTGAGCTCAACATTATGTCCCCTCATCTTGAAATGACTTTGTAAAAATAACATTCAGAGGGGAATTTAATTGTCTTAATATCAGGAACTGAGAACATCTCCAATACTAGTCCCAAAAGACAAACTATTGAAGTCATGATGACAAATACCAACAGAGCTTGAACAAAACAAAACCAGTATTACCTCATATTACTACTACACAACTGACACACATAGGATATTTTAATAATATATGTCACTACAATATTCATATTGATAAATTCTGTACATATACTTGTAATTAAAATTGATTGTGATTCCTGGTTCCTTTGTATTTGAATCAGGACACATATACCTTTATGATAACCATGAATACATATTGTTATTTGAAAAGTTATCAGTGACTCCTTAAGATATTCTCATAGAGTGTTATATGTATGTGAGTGTCACAGTGTTGTCAAGAGTAGTGGATTAAATTAAATTGTTTATCTGTCTGTTGTTGTGACTTACACTTCATCATACACATACCCTAGACACATAACGTAGTCATCACACTATTCCAGAATAATTCTGACTGAGATATATAGATATGTGGTAGCAAGTAAGGTTATCTATAATACACTACTCTTAATAGATATAGATACCTTCACAGCTGATCTCAGTCAGTACACTAAGTCCCCTATAAATATTTATAACATCCCACTTCACCACATATATTGGGGTCTCGCTCTTGGGATTTTGAATCTTTCCCTATTAAAAATATTGGGGGTAATTCACTTCAGGGAATATAAGAATTAAAAGGTATCCTTGGGTGGAATTAAATAAGGTTGAGCTCACGGTGCCTGTGTTGTCCATTAGATATATTTAGAGATTAAATTGTTGGTTAGACATTGTAGAAATTTACCTGATAGACAATGGCGGACCTGGCCAAGTTTCGATCTGCTGCTGTACAGACTGCAAAAGAGTTAGGATTAGATGGGCAAGTTATGGTTGCCTATGTCACTACGGAATGTGACAAATTTATTGAACGCGAAGAAAGAAGATTAGAAAAAGAGGCCGAAAGAAAGTTAGAGGCTGAGACTAAGAGGTTGCAATTTGAAGCTGAGGCTGAGACTAAGAGGTTGCAGATTGAGGCTGACAAAGAGGCTAAGAAATTGGAAGCAGAAAGAGAAGACAAAAGATTAGCTGCAGAAAGGGAAGAGAGGAAATTAGCTGCAGAAAGGGAAGCAGAAGATAAAAGATTACAAAGGGAACATGAGTTACGACTAAGGGAGTTTGAGTTTCAAGGCCATGCTCCTGAAAATGGTGCCAGTCCCTTTGCCTCTGATGCTACGGTTACTCAAGGAGCCTCAACCTCAGCTATGAATTTTCATTTAGATCATTTTGTTGAGAAAGACGATGATATTGAGAGCTATATAAATAGGTATGAACTATTAGCTACCACGTATGGGTTAGAGAGAGAAAGGTGGAGCTTAAAGTTATCTCAGGGACTTCGTGGGGCAGCTTATGAAGTTTTTGCAAAAATGAGCAGAGGTGATCAGGAAAATTATGACATGCTAAAGCAGGCTCTTTTGTTAAGGTATGAAAAGAATGCAGAATTTTATAGGAAAAAATTTAGGAATGCTAAACTACTGTCAGGTGAAACCTATCACCAGTTCTCTGCACGAATAGAGACATACTTGGAGAAATGGACTTCTCTGGGGAAAACCCAAGATCTTAAGGAAATGGTCCTTATAGAGCAACTAAGAGAGTCCATGGCTCCAGACCTGAGAAAGTTTCTCATGGAACAAGGTGCAGAGAGGCTGGGTGAGTTGCTAAATGTTGCTGAAAGGTATCAAGCAGCTCAAGCAGAGGTAACAGGTAATAAAAAGAAACAAGTGGATAACTTTAGGGCACCACAGAACTTTAATAAATTTGATCCTAAGGATCAAAATAAAGGTAAGCACCAATTTGATAGGCCACGGTATGAAAATAAAAATAAATTCCCACAATTCGATGAAAGGAAATATGATGAAAGAAAATCTTTCAACCAAGGAAAAAGGTGGTGTAAAAATTGTCAGATGGACAATCATGACACTGACCGTTGCAGAAGGAAACCTGTGTATATGGCAACCCTTCAGGTCAGGTCGACCTCAAGACAGGAGGAGGATATTATGTTAGATACCACTCCAGAAGAGATGAGGAAGGCACAGGCTGGGGATAAAACACTCAAGCCTTGTTTCAGAAAATTGTCAACTTGTCATACAACTCCAGGCAAGGGAGATTTTTACATGAAAAACAAGTTGATGTATAGGAAGACTGGAGCTAGATCCAAAGGTCACGGACAGCTGGTACTTCCTAAAAGATATAGGGCAGACTTAATAAGGAGCCTACATGTGAAACCAGATGGGGACCATGAGAAAATAGGTACCATCATTCAAAAGGTGGCTCACAATTATTATTGGCCCAAAGCAAGATGGGACATTGAGAATTTTGTAGAAAGGTGTAGCATAGCACATGAGGGAACACCCACAAGTGGGAACATTGATCAGGACCTGGACACGCCACGGGGCAAAATTAGGCCTGATAATAAAAAGAAAAATAGATTTGATAAAGTGGACCAAATGGAATGGGAAGCCCCTTTTCACGGACAAGCTTCACTTAACTGTTTTACAATGGCCACTATGCGGAGAGTGCAAAAAGATGTCTTACCCCAGGATAAGCCGACAATCCCTCAATCGGACTTAAACAAACTGGAGGAAGAGGATGTAGAGAGGAAATCTCTCATCAAGAATTTTAAGTGGGGAGAAAGCCCCAAAAGAAAAATTGGTAGCGGTCGTTTTGTGAATGATAATTCTGGGAGGAAAAATCATCACTATAAAGCTTCGAGTGGAAGAGACCATACCGGTGCATGGACAAATAGGTCCACACAATTAAAGGTCCATATGTAGCTTTGTTAAGAACGTGGACTGATGAAAAGGCAGAGGAAAACATTACATCTTCATACCAATATGTGAATGAGCTGACCACTCGGTTAAAAACTGGCTGGAAACTTGCCAATGAAAATTTGAAACAAGCCAGGAAGAAACATGCTGCCTATTATAACAGGAAGGCGAAAGACAGAAATTTGGCTGTGGGAGAGAAGGTACTGCTTCTTTTGCCCGGGAGTCAGAATAAGTTACAAATTGGATGGCAGGGTCCATATACAGTTCTAGAGAAGGTGTCTAGAACAAATTATAAGATAGATAAGAAGGGGAAAGAAAAAATCTATCATGTGAATCTCCTGAAGAAATATTTGGAAAGAGAACATCAGGAAGAGACACACTTGTTGACCTTGTCCATCGCCATGGAGATGAAAAAGGAACCACTTTCATCATTTGAATATCCATTACACCCCTGTGAGACAGCAGCACAGGTGAAAATCAGTACACATTTAACGAAAACTCAGAAAGAGAGAGTGCAACAGGTTCTAAATAATCATGCAGAGGTGTTAACAGACCGACCAGGGCATACAAACCTATTGGAATATGATATGAAACTAATAGACTCCACACCTGTCTGTATGAAACCATATTCGATTCCGTTTGCTAAGGAGAAAGCTTTGAAGGAAGAGATAGACTATCTGTTGAAGGAAGGAATTATTTCGCACAGTGAGTCTTCGTATAGTTCCGGTGTTGTACTCTTAAGGAAGCCCTCTGGAGAACATAGACTCTGTATAGATTACAGGAGACTGAATGCTATTACAGAAGGACAGGTGGATCCATTGCCGGATACAAATCAGCTGTTTGCCAGACTAAATAAAGCTAAATATTTCTCAAAAGTGGATCTGAGTAAAGGATACTATCAGATTCCAGTAAAGCCTGAGGTTAGACCATACCTAGCTTTTAGTACCTCAGAAGGACACTATGAGTTTAATAGATTGCCATTTGGATGGAAGACTGCGCCTAGTGTCTTCTCTAGAATGATGAGAAAATTATTGGATCCTCTGAATAATACCTGTATAACAAATTTTATGGATGATATCCTTATAGCAACAGAAACATTTGAGGAACACATTGACTCTCTGAACATGCTGTTTAATCGACTTAGGGAGGCAAATTTAACAGCCCGACCAACCAAATGTTGCGTTGGATGTAAAGAATTGGAATTTTTGGGACACACAGTTTATCAGGGAAACATGACCCCTGACCCAAAGAATTTAGAGAAACTACAGAAAGCCCCGAGACCACAAACCAAGAAGGACGTGAGATCCTTTGTCTCATTATGTGGTTTCTACCAGAAGTATATCAAAAACTTTAATTCCATATGTGCACCGTTAACTGAATTGACACGTAAAGGACATCCAGATCGCATTACATGGACACCACAATGTGAAATGACTTACCAAGAATTGAAGGAAAAGCTCACAAGTAAACCCATTTTGAAATTACCTGACTTAAGTCAAGAATTCATAGTAAGGACGGATGCAAGTAATATTGGGTTAGGTGCAACTCTACTACAGAAATCAGATGCATTGGATGGGGAATTAAGCCCAGTGGCATATGCTAGCAGAAAGTTGAATAAAGCTGAAATCAACTACTCAACTAGCGAAAAAGAATGTCTTGCAGTAATATGGGCGATAAAGAAATTCAATATTTATCTATATGGGAAGGCATTTAAGTTGCAAACAGACCACAAACCGTTATCGTTTCTAGCACAGGCTAGGCATGAGAACTCCAGGTTACTCCGATGGTCTTTACTTTTGGCTCCATATAATTTTAGCATTGAGTATATATCTGGAAAAACCAATTTGGGAGCGGATTTTTTAAGCCGCCATCCGTGTGATGAGAATCACCGTAAACCCCAGAAATAATAATAAATTTCTCTATGTGAATATAGAATAAAGGACTGACATATAATGTCTGTTTTAAGAGGGGAGGTGTCGTGGAATATTCTAATCCACATATATAAATTATCAAGTAAATATAAAGCCAATAAATACATATAATAAATAAAGGAAGAAGAATGGTAAAGAACAGTGCTGTCACAATGACTGTACTCGAAATCCCCTTGTTTTCTACTGCGTATGCAAATTGTAACGTTTCACGTTGATAATAACCCTCTATTGGGCCATTTATGAAATAGTTGGAAAAAAAATTCTTGGAGTGGTTTTTGTGGCTGTCCCATGTCTGAAAAGTGGTGTGAAGGTTAATTTTGGGCAAAAAAATGTTTAGTTAGTGTTTTATGGGTATGTTGCCAATTGGCAACAAATCACCATTAAGGTTGGGAACATTTATTGTTGCCATTTGGCAACATATATCTTTTAACTATGTTTTTATGTCTAACAACATCTATTTCACCTTTTTTTACTCCCTACCTACATTTAATATTTAAACAGTAAATAGCAGACAACAAAATTTGTGAAACTTCATGAAGTTAAGTGTAATTTATACAGAAAATGCCACACATACAATGAAACATATAGTTACTGAAAAAAAAAAAATCTTCTGTCTCGTGACTCAATCACAGCTCCACACTCATGTTTCATGAAATACTTTGAAACAGTTTGAATGTTTATTGAGGCACAAGTGTAGGTTACACTTCTCACAGACAGTTCTGGAGTACCCCTTGCATCCAGGAAGTTTGCATCTCCCTTTGTTGGTGACGGAATTGGGGCTGTGGCCAACATTGTCAGTTCTGACATGAAAAGGAGGTACATTTGCTGTTTGCCCTCTCTTCTTTTTAGCCACCAGCTGTGTCTCAGTGCTTCCTGATGGCCTTCCCCTTTTATTATTTTCACTTTTTCCTGCTTTTAGGAGACACAAAGCAATCTGCAACTTGAAATCAACTAATGGTAGTCTGTCCTTTTTTTCCATACCATCCTTACACACATCTGAACAATAAGTTAGCCAAGCTTGCACCACAGAAACATCCAGGAAATGAAACAATATTCTGTGGTACCATTTCTTGGATCTAATAGGTATACGATAGAGTGCCAGCAAGGAGTCCAGCAAATCTACCCCTCCCATGAACATGTTATATTCTTTCACAGCTGCAGGGCAAGAAATGTGTATTTCCTTCTTGGCTTTTCTGTCCCATCTTCTGACTACACATTCTGGTTCAACTGCTGCATAGGTGCTTAGCAGTGTGACTGCTTTATTGTCATACCATTTGATAGCTTTCAATGTGGCTCCGTTTGTTGCTGCAGTACAAACAACAGATGACCCTCTTCCTTTCGTTTTCAGTTCCTTATCGGAACACAGATTACACCCTTTCAGCCGGTTTGCACGGACAGTGCCAAGACATGCAATGCCTTGTTTCCAGAGGCATGCCTGCAATACTGGCGAATTAAACCAGTTGTCAAAATATACTTTATGCCACACATTTTTAGGGATACGTTGAAGAAGTCTCAGCACGATATTAGCTGATGCTCCTAAATCAGGTTGGCCAGGACACACGTCAATTTTTCCAGTGTAAATTTCAAAATCATGAATCAAACCAGAAATGCTTGAACAAACGAAGACTTTATAGCCCCACTTTTTGGGTTTCTTTGGGTTGTACTGACGCAGAGATGATTGACCTTTGAATGGGATAACTTGCTCATCAATGCTCAGCCTATCTGCTGGTTTGATTGAATTGAATTTCACTTTCAGAGCGTCAACTAAAGGTCTTAATTTGAACAATTTGTCGCCTTCATTGTCTTGCTGCTTGTTGTTGTCATTGCAGTGAATGTTACTTTTGATTTCTTTAAACCTCTTGTTCGTCATAGTATCAGCAACAAGTCCATAGCGCGTTGTAGAGTCCCAGTACAATTTACAACTGGGCATTCTAACAATACTCATCATAAACGCAATTCCAAAAAACTGTTCCAGTTCTGGCTGGCTCAATCTGAGAGGCTTCATGATGTTTTTCTGGATGCTGTACTTGTTTGATTCAGTGACCATATGTGCCATTGTATCATCATCAATGAATCTGCGGAAGTATTCTATTGGTTCTGAGGTAACTGATACGTGTGCCGAATCACCAGAGAAGGGCGGAGCTTCAGAAGATACATCTGAGGCTTCACGGTGTCTCCATAGCATCCGACGACGATCAAAGGTTACATCTGTGTCCTCCAGCTCTGATGCAGATGATTCTGAAAAAAAAAAGAAAACAAAGATATTAATTATCTGGCAACATAAACAATCATTTATTGGTATACTGGTGTACATGTTATTATTCTGATAATAGTAATAATGATAAAAATTATTCTAATCCACATTATGGTATAAAGCGTTCCACAAGTAAGTCTCCGTCAGCCGATATTTAGTACCTGATGGACTAGGCTGAAACTGTACATAGGTTGTACACTGATGGACAAGGCTACAACTGCAGTCTGAAATAAAGTGGCCACATTAAAAAAAAAACATCAATTAAATTCAACAAACCTGAATCGGTTGTGTCCGAGGAAGGGCCGGGTTGCCACGTGTTATCCAGGATGTCTTCAGCCTCACTGTCTGACAGCTCACTATCGCTAGAAGCCTCAGGTATTGGTCTATAGATTGTAGTCTTTTGGCTGTAAAACTTTTGAGGATCCATTGTGTTTAACTGTAAAAAAAAATTTTTTAAAAATGACAACATATACATTTTGTAATTCAAAAGTTTTTCATCACAAAATTGTTTAATCTCATCTGATGATACATTATGTTTTGTGATTACTGGCAATTTTAGTGGTTATCATGTGTAGTTTAGTTCTAAAAGTCAAGTCTAGATGAAGTAAATATGTTTTATTCATTTACAATATTATTAGTAATTTATACTGGTAATTCTACTATTTACATTGACCTTTTTAGGATACATAAAATTGCAAATAACAACTTTTTTTAAATGATGAAGTTTAATCAATTATAATGAGAATAAAATACTAATGTTGTTGATTACAGAGAAATACAACATTAAATATCATTTATTAGGTAAAAAGCAACTGTTGCCAATTGGCAACATGAAGTGGTTTTTATTCCTTAATCGACTTTTGTTGCCAAATGGCAACATACCTAAAATGTAAAATAAGAGTAACTTATTTTATTTATTTATAACTATTAAAGCATTTGTTACAAAGATAAGTGGTTTAAGTTACTCAACATATTTTTTATACACCGTTTTCATAAGGAATTTAAAAAAATAATGTGAAGTAAACTCACCTCTCAATTCGATCTTGCAAACCAGCTACCATGCCTTCACAAAAGAGTGCGTGAAAAAAAAAGTATTTCTCCGACAAATGAGTTACCCGGTAATTTAAAATTGGGAATGTTTCTAGAACACAATAAAACAAAAAAATTATTAATTTGAACGCCGGATAGTGAAATAGATGACTTTAAACGGTATGTTGCCAAATGGCAACAAGGCCCAATAGAGGGTTAAAGGCCTTCTGCAACATACACGCGTTTCCCAAACACACAATAAAATGTGCTGCCTTGAAATATGCAAGTTGACCTAAATTTTAAATTCCATTCATGTCTTTTTCTACACTATGTTACCAAGATCAAAAGACAGATGGACAAAAGGATAGCGAGAAGGGAGAGGCAGAAAGCCGAACACTAAACACGCTTCGCGCGATACACAAATGCTGCCATCACGCGTGTAAGACTACATGCACTAACTTTTTTTCAGACGGACAGTGATAAATTCACTACCCTTCCCAGAGTTAGGTTTTAAAATCATAAAAAACGCTTATTAGGAAAGATAACAATAGATGGGTTTACGGTTGAAAACATAACAGTACCCAGACAGCACATCTTCGAAACAGGAGGTAGAAAATACATATTTTGAACGCAGCCACGTAGCTCTTTTAAATTTGGATATTTGGGTTCCTTAGGGCTTGCTGACCAAGAATATGTAAAACGTTACGCAAATAGTCCAGGAATTAATAAATTATAACCAAAATAAAATAGTGAGGATGCCTGACAACATGAAATCATTTCTGCTCATAAATTTTTTTTATAACGTGTTTGAAAAAAATCTTACGTTACAGAATTAGCCTACCATGTAAACTCCAAATTGATTGGAGCGCAACAAATGAAAGACTAACCACGATTGGTCGGGCTATAAATACTATCTTTCGTTGTTAGGGGAGACGTGAAAAGGTAACATTTTTTCAAACACTTGTCGAAACGTGGCCTCATTGGCTAGACTCGCTGATATACTCACTTAGGAGCGTTAGTTCGAGACCACTAGTGCAAATAATCTTGATAAAGCAACAGTGCGTTGAAGCCAGCTCATATTTGTGTTAAATAAAAGCCTGGAACATAAGCAGATGGGAATTTGTGCCAGTAATTGTGCCAGAATTCATTGCTAATCAACGTATCTGTGTTTATTTCCATGAAATTGTGGTAAGCTTGAACCATTCAGTATCTTTTAATGAAAATTGAATGTAAATTGTTAATTTATGCCTGTATATATATGTGTAGTTCAGTGGCAAACAGGAGATAAAGCCTATAATGCTCCAGCCTGAACAGAGGGTGTCGGAGGGAAGTAAAACGGCATGGAATGGCCAAATAGTACACTGACACCTGGATGATTGATTAGACAGAAATAATGCTGGAAGTGCAGAGGCGTGGTAACCATTAAGGAGGTAAATACTGGTATAAAGTATTTCAGATGAAGCTGACAGTTGGCCTAACGCTCTGAACTCAATGTTTGTGTTGTATTGTGCTCAGTGTAGAACTAGAGTATCAATTAGTTATGAAGTAGAAGGTACATCCTTCTTGTTTTCAGGGACCGTGGTCTTGATGGTACTGAGCAGCACCTGGTCAGAGCTTTGCTGAATCCAGAGTCGGACAGCATACTCCTTGGTCTTTTTAGCTATCAGTGAGGTGTCTCCAGAGCCCAGAGGAGAATTCGAGCAGAGGAGTCCTTCCCTGCCGCCATCACGCAAGATAAGCTGATTTGGCCAGCTGAGCTCAACATTATGTCCCCTCATCTTGAAATGACTTTGTAAAAATAACATTCAGAGGGGAATTTAATTGTCTTAATATCAGGAACTGAGAACATCTCCAATACTAGTCCCAAAAGACAAACTATTGAAGTCATGATGACAAATACCAACAGAGCTTGAACAAAACAAAACCAGTATTACCTCATATTACCACTACACAACTGACACACATAGGATATTTTAATAATATATGTCACTACAATATTCATATTGATAAAGTCTGTACATATACTTGTAATTAAAATTGATTGTGATTCCTGGTTCCTTTGTATTTGAATCAGGACACATATACCTTTATGATAACCATGAATACATATTGTTATTTGAAAAGTTATCAGTGATTCCTTAAGATATTCTCATAGAGTGTTATATGTATGTGAGTGTCACAGTGTTGTCAAGAGTAGTGGATTAAATTAAATTGTTTATCTGTCTGTTGTTGTGACTTACACTTCATCATACACATACCCTAGACACCTAACGTAGTCATCACACTATTCCAGAATAATTCTGACTGAGATATATAGATATGTGGTAGCAAGTAAGGTTATCTATAATACACTACTCTTAATAGATATAGATACCTTCACAGCTGATCTCAGTCAGTACACTAAGTCCCCTATAAATATTTATAACATCCCACTTCACCACAGATAGTTCCAAAGATGAGCAGCAGAGTAAGCTAAGCTTTTCTTGAATAAGTCAAGCCTAGGCTTGGGCACTTGTATTTTGTTAAGGCGTTGACTGCGTCTTTCATTGTATTTGAACATTGGCCACAGATGTGTTGGAGCATTCTGTGAGAGGATTTTGTGAACAAATTTAGCTTTGTTGTACAGAAAGCGCTTTCTTAGAGGCAGTATTTTGAGATCTTTATACAGATCTACACACTGTGTTTGGCAGTTGTCAGAAACTAGACGCACTGCACGCTTTTGTAGTGAATGGAGTCTTTTTGTGTTGGCCATAGAACAACCATCCCTGATTGTGGAGCAATAGTCAAGATTTGTTTGTATGTGAGATATATAGAACAATTTTCGTGCATCTTCATCTAGGAAATGTTTGATTTTAGCTAACTGGTAAACTTTCTGTGCCGTTTGCTTGGTCAGTGCATGAACATGTGAGTTCCAATTTAGAAGCTGTTCAACGACTATTCCTAGAGTTTTATGTTCATTAACGTTTTCAATTGGTGAGGTACCAATATAGATCTGAAGTGTTGTTTTCTCAGAATTTGTAATTTTTGTCTAGTTGATATTAACATGCACTTTGTTTTAATTATATTAATTAGCATGCGATTTCCGATGCTCCACTTAATCAGATTGTCTGTATCTTTTTGTACCGATAGTTCGAGTGTGTTGCAACTTGTATCACTTGTGTAGATAGTACAGTCATCAGCAAATAGGTCACAGGAGGCGTGTTCGACGTGTAGTGGAAGGTCATTAATGTATATGGCAAAAGGTAGAGGCCCAAGAATAGAGCCCCGAGGAACGCCGGTATTTATTACGGCTGGGTTTGAGCAAGAGTTATTGTAAGAAACTACATGTTTTCTGTCTGACAGGAATGATTTAATTATCGTCACTAGTTGAAGGTTTACTTTTGATGTTTCTAGTTTTCTAATTAAAATAGCATGATCTATCATATCAAATGCTTTTTTAAAGTCTACAAAAACTGCCCCACATATGTTATCGTTATTAATATTTAAGTGCCAGTGGTCAATCATCTTAGTTAGAGCTGTGTGACATGAATGTTTAGGTCTAAACCCCGACTGACTATCAATCAGCAAGCCGTTGTTAACTAGGTGTTGTAGTGTTATTTTATGTATGTTTATCTAGTGGTTTGGATAGCGATGATATTAAGGAGATTGGCCTATAGTTACCAAGGTTATTATTGTCGAAAGAGCCAGGTTTTAAGAGAGGATACCTTAGCGACTTTAAAGTGCCACGGAAAGTAACTCCGTGCGATACATTGATTGTATATGTATGTAAGCAAATCACTAATAGCTGGAGCCGCATAACGCAGTATTCGATTACTGATTCCGTCAAGTCCTGGTATGTGTGATGCACATGGTGTTAAGTTAGCTTGTGTACATCATTAATGACAAACTCTCTCTGGCCACATAAATTGCTAGTTTCATTAACAAAGCTGCAGCTACCTTTGCCTGTCTCACATCACGCTTTTGGGGAAACTCCAAACTCGCAACGGTGACAAAGCTGCAATATATAACGCCTGTATCATCCGTTTACTTCTATATGGCAGTGAAACCTGAACAATCTATGCTAAGCAAGAAAGAAGGGTCAATATCTTCCATCTACCGTGTCTGCGCCACCTCCTCGGCATTTCGTTTTTCTCGCGAGCGCAGACCATCGATCGAGTTTAACAACGCGTGGTAAAAAGCATGTGCGTGTTGGTTTTTCTTAAAATGGTTTAAACTGGCCTAGACATTGTCCCGATTGTAACCTGTAACACTAAGGAATATGTAGTTGGCGTCATATTAAAGTCTGGTTATGACATATATCCGATTTTTTATATTTTCCTCTTTAACTCAAGTATTATTTTAAAAGAGACCATTAACTATATTCTTCTATCAAACACTGCACTCCCACTTCTCGACGAGACCAGTCTTTGTTACACGTGTGACAATACTTTGGTAAGTCATATCTAAAGTTTTCTACCAAAACCAGTGGTCACATTTCTATCACCTCGCGGGTACATTTCTATTTATTTCATGTACTATATTTCCATGGTCGCCTCCTGTTTGGTACGATTGGGGGACAATATAAAACCTATCACCAGATGCCGCACTTGTAAAATAAAAATAAAAAAAATAAAAAAGTGAAACCTTTAAAAAAAATCGGGGGGTTCGAATACACGAGCGAGGGAACGTTTCTTTTATAAATTTTCTACTATTGATCTCTTGTGTTTTGAGGTTGTCTGCAATGCCGTGAACAGAAATAAGTAGCAGAGTTAGTCTTACACAGGCGAATCTCGTTGTAGATAAGTTTTTTTTTTTTTCGTCTACCAATACTAAAGAAAACTCTGCCTGTTAGCTATTTTATTACGTTTTTCTAGCTAGCTATATTTAACCCTAACGTCACCCTCTATGGTACTAGAATTTAAAAGCGAGTCAAGTTTTACGCTCGCTGTTTCACACTGGCCATCGATCCGGTTTCTTTCTAGTGAGGTTACAACCACGTGGTTGTTGAGTTTTCTTAAAATGTTTGAAACTGACCTCAACATTGTTTCAGTTACAGACTGTAACACTAAAGCCGTGTTTAGTTGGCGTCATACTCTAGTCTGCCTGCTGAAATCCCTTTTGGGTAGTGTACCTATACCTAAACTTTCATGAAATACACACAAATCTCCTGTTATTGGTTACGAATACACAATATTATAGAAATAATACCTTAACAAAACTATTTAAAACATTACAGATAACCAATAGTGATTTTACTCTGTGAAAGAGTCTATCAATCAAAGAAAGCTAACACCAATTATTTGTAATTCTCATCTACACCTATGCACAAATGATGGGTGGAAGAAATGTTGTAGTGGTCTCAATAAACACCAGAATAAGCTAGACTTTTAGTTGTACTCACTCAACAACGGAAAATTCCCTTTCATATATTTTACATCACAAACGAAGTACCCGTCGAGAATTTCCTCACTTCTTAATAATAATATAATAAAATATAGATATAAACACTTATTACGCTTCTGTGTTTATACTTTGCGTTGCTTCGGTTACATTTGTACCCTCTTCACTTACAATACCAGCGCATACACACACAATTTTTTTCACATCGACAGCCCGTCGAGTATCGATTAGGCCTCTGAGTAATCAACAATCTGTTACCACGAATCGTGTCTGAACGCGTTTTATAACCCCGATTAAAACTAGTTTTCTTTCATATAAATAGACACGAGTTACGAATTATCGTCCTGGTGGATATATTTGTTAAACGAACTGGGGTCGTTAAAGTTTTAGGTTGTGACCAATTACTTCCGCGGGTACACACACACACACACACACACACCCACACACACACACACACACACACACACACGGGTACCTAGGAAGGTATATACACGGACACAATTTAGAGATCAGTAAATAAATTAAATTAAATTAAACATAAAAATTAAACATATAACAAAACTAACCAGTAAAATAAAGACCAGGTTTATAGATAGATAAGCAGACAGAAGCGTTCGTACAGACACACCATATCTAAAGTTACTACCAAAATCAATACTCACCGCGCACGGACACACACAACCACACGCGCACACAACCACACGCACCCAGACACCCACGCACACACACACATTGACAGACATGCGCCAACACAACCACACACGCACACCCATCTTCACTCCCACCTCTAGCTGTTAACCCTAGTATAGTCAGACCTCTAACAACTCACTCCCACCTCTAGTCACTGGTCCTAGTATAGTCAGGGGCACAACTTTTCTAAAAATATTTAACCCTGTACAATCTATGTTAAGCAAGAAAGATAAAGTGATAAATGGCGCTGTGTTGTCACACGGTGGTCTTCAAAAACCTGTATACAGTGTGTTTGAGGAAACGCACACCAACGACCAAAGCTGCGATATAACCGACTCCATCATCCAGTTTACTTCTATATGACAGTGAGAAATATTTTGAAAACACAGTGATTCTCGTGCTTATTAGCATGATTCTTACGTTGAAAAGGAGTTCTAACGTTGTGTAGGGTGTTAGATATAAAATAACTGGTTGTGAGTGTGTACACACCAAGAAGTGATGAAATGGTTAAACCGTTGGAGAGCGGGTTTACGATCGCAACTGTAAGTTTTTACCGAAACCAGCCTCTGTTACTCGTGCGATTTAATTATCAAGGGGGGAATTTTTTTTTTGACAAGAGGCAGAAAAAATTGAATACCAAGAGGGCGCACTTTTTTCAGAACAGGAAGAAATTTGATTACCAAGAGTGCGAAATTTTTTTGAGAAGAGGAAGAAGTTTGATTACCAAGAGGGCGAAATTATTTTTGACAAGGGGCAGTATTTTTTGACAAGGGTAAGTATTTTTTTTTTTTGATAAGGGGGAGTGAAAAAAAGTGAAAACTTAAGTAGCGGGGATTCGAACACATGAACGAAGGAATGTTTCTTTTATAAATTTTCTACTATTGCTCGATTGTGTTTTGACCTTGTGACGTGAACAGAAATTTACGCTTGATGTTTTGCGCGGGTCATCGATCTGGTTCCAAAACAAGGGAGAGTAAAAGCACGTGTTTGAACTTTATTAAAAAAATGAATGAAACTGGCCTCGAGATTGTTCGGTTACAGACGGCAACACGAAGCAGGATCTAGTTGGTGCCATCAGCTAGTCTGCGTGTGAGATGTATCTCTACGGTTGTGTTCAATAAAACTGTCTATTTGGTCTTGTCCAGCGTTTGACATTATTTTTTATGTTGGAGAATACGGCTGTGTGCGGGGTCACTTACATACCACTAGATGTGTGAGTAGATCTCTAACACTTCACTCCACCTCTTCACGCTATACCTAGTATAGGTAAGTCTCTAACACTTCACGCCCACCTCTCGACGCTGGTACACCCGCCTGTTACAACCCAACACACACACGCACACATAACCACACAACCACGCACGCGAGCGCCCACACACACACACACACACAAACATATGCACACACAAATTTTCACATTGACAACGCGTCAACTAGCGCTTAGTTTTTCCACTAATCAAGCCCTGGCTAACGCAAATCTGGACACGTATGAGAGTCCGGCATTACGTTAACTCGATCACAATTAGTTGGGACCTGCCCGTGCAGATAGGTTTTTTCGTGTAATAGTACGCTAAATTGAGAATGTTAGAGTTTTACTACGACTGCTTAGATAAATTTGTAGATAGGTCAGACTTTCAGTTGTGCGAGACAGACACCGACAGTCTTTACTTGGCCCTTAGACCGAATAACTTAGCGGACGATGTTAATCCCTGTATGCGACGAGAATTATAGCTCCTACCACCAGTGGTTCCCCGCCGAAGTATGCCCCGACCATAGACCCGACTTTGTAGCTAGCGAGGGTAAATCGCGCGCCGTTTGTCAGAAATGCCGCGAGCAAAAATTATTCGACAAACGGACACCGGGCCTTTTTAAATTAGAGTACGAAGGCAGCGGGATGATTTCGCTGTGCAGCAAGACTTATCACTGTTTTGGTGATTATGACAAAACAACCACCAAAGGACTCAACAAACACCACAACAAAGTAGACAAACACACATTCTTAGAAGTACTCAACACACAACAAGCACAGGGCGGGAAAAATATCGGGTTCCGTGCACACAAATCATCCATCTACACCTAGGAACAACACCGCAACGCCCTATCTTACTTTTACATCAAACGACAGGTACATCCCGACAACGTCACCACATCACTCCTCAACATCTAAACAGTCTTCCACTCCAACACACAGATACCTACAGGTATATACAGCACACACCTCTATTTCTTACGACGTGACGACACCCCTCAAGATCTGGCCTGTAGCTGTGATATTTTTATTGTTTATATTGTATAAAACATCTGTGAAATATTTTGAACATACATCTTTCCAATATAAAATATAATTATTTTTCAATTGTACAATGTGATTTGATAAAAAATTACTGCGTAATGTATATTCATATGTGATATTTGACAATGTCAATGTTTGATAATGTTATTTTGAACACCTCCCATCTTCCAATATAAATATGTATATAACAAAGTACATGCCACTATGCGTTATTTGTCAATATATACTCATATTGCTATTTGAATAAAATATATACTCCTATTAGTTTTGATACTACAAAAACACTATTGAATATAAAATAAAAACGATATTAACTAAAATTCTTTTTTTGTTACCTATATCGTCTGTCGCACTATATGTCTTACTGTTGTAAAATATATCGTATAACTGTTGTATAACTGTTCGTATAACTATTATCGTCTTCCTATTGTCTAAATATATCTCCCTATTATATGTATATATCGTCTAACTATCGTCTAACTGTTATCTAAATATATCATCTAAATATATCCTCCTCCTGTTGTAAAATATATATGTTCTAAATATATGTCTATAAATATCCTCTTCTTGTTATCTCATGTCCGCCATCTTGCGCCTCCACATTTTCCTATATAAAAAGTCACCTGCGCCGCCAGCGCGCCGCCATTTTTTCCTTATATAAAAGTTACGGGCAGCCAGGCGCGCCGCTATGGCGCCGCCAGAATGATACCTGTTTTGCGCCTCGTATACTACTGACCTGTCGTTTCACAAGATTTTCTTTAGTTGGTGCGTGGTTATCAAACACACAAAGAAAGATACGTGTCCAATGGACAATGGCGTCATCGGGATCAGAAAGCTGGTAAACACTTGCAAGAGGTGCAGTTCGCAAATCATATAAAAATAGTTCATGGTTGAAATTTTTAAAACTTCTAAATTTAATATTGATATGTTTATTTCTTGGAGCTTTATATTTATTCTTTGACCACGTGCAACATATAGGATAGTGGTCACTCATCGCGACAGTAGGAACAAAGCATTTTATAATGTTTTCTGCACAGGTGACGTAGATGTGGTCAATTGTTGCTGATGATGCATTTGTTACCCTGGTAGGCTGGATGACTATTTGTTTTAGGTTGTAAGATAGTATGATGTTTTCCCACGTTTGGTTTGTGTTGTGCATGTCGATGTTGAAATCGCCTAGAAGAATAATTTCTTTGGCAGTGGTAAATACTTTATCCATCATGGTGGTGAAATCTTCATACCAGATGGCTCCTGCACTGGGATTTCTATAAAGATACCCGACTAGAAATTGTCCTTGAGTCGGTAGTTTTATTTCTAACCATATGCACTCGGTCTCTGCTGTCTCTAAATCGCTTCTGTGGCATAGAACTAATGACAAGATTACTAATGTGGAACTAATGACACAACTACTAATGTGGAACTAATGATAAAACTACTAATGTGGAACTAACGACAAAACTAGTCATGTGGAACTAATGACAAGATCACTAATGTGAACTAACGACAAAACTACTAATGTGGAGCTAATCACAAGATTACAAATGTGCAACTAATGACAACATCATAAATGTGGTACTAATTACAAGATCACCAAAGTGTACCTGATGACAAGATTCTATTTTTGAACTAATGACAAGATTACAAATGTGGAACTAATGACAAGTTTACTAATGTGGAACTAATGACAAAACTACTAATGTGGAAGAAATAACAAGATTACTAATGTGGAACTAATGACAAGATCACTAATGTGAACTAACGACAAAACTACTAATGTGGAGCTAATTACAAGATTACAAATGTGGAACTAATGACAGCATCATAAAAGTGGTACTAATTACAAGATCACCAAAGTGTACCTGATGAAAAGATTCTATTTTTGAACTAATGACAAGATTACAAATGTGGAACTAATGACACGTTTACTAATGTGGAACTAATGATAAAACTACTAATGTGGAACTACTGACAAAACTTCTAATGTAGAACTAATGACAAGATCGCTAATGTTAAGTATTAACAAAATTACCAATATGGAACTAATGACAAGATCATTAATGTGAACTAATGACAAAACTACTAATGTGGAGCTAATCACAAGATTACAAATGTGGAACTAATGACAACATCATAAACGTGGAACTAATTAAAACATCACCAATGTGTACCTGATGACGAGATTCTATTATTGAACTAATGACAAAAATATAATTGTGGAACTAATGACATGATTACTAATGTGGTACTAATAAGAAGACTACAAATGTCGAACAAATGACAAAGCTAATAATGTAAAACTAATGACAAAACTACTAATGTGGATCTTACTTCTTACTTACTTAGTAATTCCCTTTCTACCGTGAGGTGTAGAGGTTTGGAAGAGAGAGCGCCAGACTATCCTATCGGCTGTCTTCCTCCTGGCCTGGTTCCATTCTAGTCCTCGGCCCTTCAAAGATTGTCTAATATTGTCCTCCCAGCGGACTCTGGGTCGTCCTGGGGGTCTGGATCCATGGCTCTTTGTTTCCCATGCTTGCCGTGGTAGCCGATCTTCTCCCATTTTGCAGACATGGCCAAACCATCTTAGTTGGGACTGTTATATTTGGGTCTGCGGGGGGTGGGATTTGAGGCCTTGACATATCGCCTGGTTGCGGACAATGTCTCTTCTTGTTACTTCAACCACCTTCCTCATATACATCATTTCTTAGGTTTGGATCTGGCTTTTGTGGGTTGTAGTCATTGCCCATGACTCGCATCCATATGTCAAGACTGGGACATAGGTGGAGCGGTATACAGCCATCTTCGTTTTCTTACCAACCTCTCTCTTGCTGAGTAATACTCGATTTATTGCCTGAAAAAGTCTCCCAGCTGCTGCTTTCGAGTTCTCAACGCTTCTTTGATGCCTTCCTTTCGGTCTATAATAGCTCCGAGGTATTGAAAGTGCTCGACCTGCTCCAGGACCTGTTCTCCTAGCTTAATCTGATTTCTTTCTTCTCGTGATATCACCATGGATTTTGTTTTAGAGCTGCTTATGACCATCATTTTCTTCTCCAGCTCTTCCTTCCAGACTTGCAGGTTTTGAGATGTGCCTCTGATTTAGCAATCAGGGATACATCATCAGCAAATGCCAGCTCTAAAATACATACCTTTCTCATCTTCCAGTACCCACTTAATACTTTCTTGTTCTCTCCTTACATGCCTTGATGACATCGTCCATGAGGAGTATGAAAAGATAAGGTGACAGGATATAACATTGTCTTACACCAGTGGTGGTCCTGAACTCTTCTGACTTATGGTTTGCTGTCCTCACATAATTTCTGTAAGACGTGTAGAAGCTCTGTATAGCATGAATCAGAGGTGCTGGAATGTTCTTCCTTGCCAAACAGTCCCAAAGTTTGCTCCAGGGGACCCTGCCACACGCCTTTTCCAGATCTATGAAACAAAGATGGATCTCACTCTTATACTCAAGGGCCTTTTCACTCAGCTGTCTGAGTGTGAAGATTAGGTCTTGAGTACTTCGGTTAGCTCGGGATCCGCACTAGACCTCATCCAATTGTGGCTCAGCTAGGCGTCGGAGTCTCTGCTCTAGGATTCTAGAGTAGATTTTACCAGGGACACTGAGAAGGGATATGCCTCTATGGTTTCCACATTGTCGATTGTCACCCTCTTTGAAAATTGGTGTTATGACGGCAATCTCCAAATCCTTTGGTATGGTCTTGTTGCACCACGCTGCCTGTAGGACCCTTAAGAATAATAGGTCGCCTGATGCTGACATGTACTTAACCATTTCTAGTGTTATATCATCATGCCCTGCTGCTTTGCACATCTTGATTTTCGCCAGCGCTGCCTTCAGTTCTTCCATCTGTATGTCATCTTCACCATCATTGGTTTTCTCTTCTGTGCTAGTGGTTATCATTTCTGATTGTAAAACTTTGTTCTTTCCGCTCTGTAAAGTTGCTTTCACACACACACTGTAAAGTATCAGTCTGTCTGCTCTGTAAGGAAGAGTGGTGTGTTGTTGAGATCAGGCATGCTCCAGTCTACCCAGCTGTAAATGGGTAACTCACCCTAGTCCTGAGTTAGGAAAGGCAAAGGCTCCAGGGGAAGCAGGCCCTAAACTTGGTCACTTCAGCCGACGCAGGATGGTGTATGTATGAAGTAGAAGTGTAGAGTGTGATTACCGCGAATGGTGTACTGTTCGTGTGCTGACCAATATAACCACTCACACTTGTGTCTACAAGGCACCAATGCAGACTGCTGGAATCTTAGTTTACTCAATTTATTCAGACGTACACACTGGGACATACGAGTTCATCATGGTTCGTTGACATATCAATTTGTAGGTATACATAGCAGATCTGAAGTCATGACACATTCAGAAATAATGGGCAGTACATCAAAAGTTTAATGTCATGATACATTATGGCCACATCCCCCTATCTGACTAAACGCGTCAGTGAAGGCGGATCGATAAATAACCAAAGTTACTTGACGTCCATAGTTTGTAGTATATATTATGAAACCACGAAAGGGGGTTTCTAGCAAGATTGAGATCTCCCTGTCACTGTCCGATAATAAGATAAATAATCTGTTCTCTTGGCAGTGATCAAAACATATGATGACCGAAATCCAACATGGCTGCCTCCCTGAGTTGTCGTTCACTCATTCATAGGAAGGAGAATATAAGCCAGAGTTAATTTATAATGGTTATATAAATGATTTCATAAATGTTTCCATACAGCTCTACGGTGATCAGGTTAATTTCACGTAGCCATAACCGCTGCAGGAAAATCTGTCATCTTCGTCGATACCAAACACGACACTAGCATAACGAAGCACCAAAAGTCAAGCTAGGCCTAACCGACGAGAGATCATCAAAATAGGAGCTGGGTTTACCTGGAGTCCGAATCATCTATATACTGACATAAGGAGAGTCTCTAACACAAACTATCGTAGAGACACCATCTCCTTCAGTAGAAAAACCACTTCGTAAGACATCTTTTCTGACGAAAGGACCAGCTCTAGAAAAACGTACCCCGCCATTTGTAAGCAGTACATCGGAACTCATCACGACTTGTCAAGACAACTCATACTTCCGCTAGCAAGAATCTAGTCCCTCCTACCCATCCAAAATATACAATATAGGACTGATTCTACTTGTACTAATAATATGTAATACATATGAATTCAGGCCATAAACACAATAAGCAAATTAATATATTTTCTGGCCCTAAAAAATAAGTACAAACGCAAGCGCAATATCCTTGCGCTGGATCAATATCCAGAACGATTACTCCTATAATCAAAAGTGTGAATCAAACATGGATTATCTCGCTTTTACCATAAACAGCATTTTCATACACAAATGAATGAATGTCTATATTTTTCCCATATTAAATAGCCATATCGATTTTTGTAAAATGTGCGTCAAAATATGCACGCAACAGATTACCACACCCCTCGGGAAAAAAAAATGGTACATTTTTTTTTTGAAATACATCTAGGAGCAACATACAATAGGCTCACAACGCACCAATAACAATGCGCAGATGATAAGCATAAGTTTTATGACCTTAGAGAAAGTACTTCTCTAAGTATAAATATTTCCAGAGAGGTGTCACCAACGCATACTACAATATTAGCAATGACACAATTTCCACATTAGTTTATACATAAATTCCATCTAAGATATCTTAACATCATGATCATCAAAGACGAAAAACATTGAAAGATCAGCGGTGAATAAATATCAATGAACCGCTAAGTAGTGTTACAATCAATATATGATATATTACATATGTGTACACATTTCAACATAGAAACAACTGTATCAAAGTTGTATAACAGTTATGAATCATGTGGGCATCTAGACAAAATATCTGCCATCACATTTTCTGACCCACGGATAGCTCGCACCGAAAAATGAAATGGCTGTAGAGCAATCGCGTATCGCGTTGATCTCGCGCTCTTCAGATTTTTACTCTGAATAGCCGTAAGAGCTTTCTGGTCAGTTTCCACAATGAAATGCGCGCCCAGAAGAAATCTTTGCAGTTTAAGGATTGACCAAACCATAGCCAATAATTCACGGTCTAGGACCGAGTAATTCTTCTCTGCGGCATTTAATTTCCGAGAAATATACATCACAGGATGCAGAGTTCCAGAGTACTCTTGCATTAGTGCAGCTCCAATCCCGGTGGATGAAGCGTCACTACGAAGAATAAATGTCTTATCCTTAGAAGGCAATACTAGGATAGGTGAAGTAGAAAACATAGTTTTAACCTTATCCAAAGAGGATTGACATTCTTGAGTCCAATGGACTACATTAGGAGACCCTTTCTTTAGCAAGGAAGAAAGAGGTGACATAATGGAGGACAGATTCGGGATGAATCGTCCATAAAATTGTATTAGACCTAAGAGACTTCGTACTTGCTTTTTAGTCTTAGGAATAGAAATGTTAAGTATCTTACTTGTATTATGGTCTTCTGTTTTTAGGAACCCATGACCAACACGGTGTCCTAAGAAAGATATTTCGCTAAAACCAATACATGCTTTCGATGGTTTCGCTGTCAGGTTATGCTCGCGTAAGATAGACAATAGTTCATTTATACCATTATAGTGATCGTTCCAAGTATCACTGAAAAGACAGATGTCATCAAGATACGCAATGACATCTGAGCGATGAGATAGGATTCGACGCATCATGCGTACAAATGTAGCAGGGGCGTTCATAAGACCGAAAGGCATGAAATTCCATTGGAATAGACCCCTAGGCGTCGAAAAAGCAGTAAACGGTTTGGCGTGTTCGGATAGTGGAACTTGCCAATATCCCTTAGACAAATCGAGTTTAGTAAAGAAGTGAGAATTCGATAGTCTCGTAAGTAGCTCTTCTAGTAAAGGCATAGGTTCAGCATCGAATTTAGTCACTTGATTCAATTTGCGATAATCCACGCAAAGACGTATGTTATTGTCTTTTTTTCGTACTATAACCATCGGCGAAGAATATGCTGATGTGGATGGTTCAATAATTTTTAACTCTATCATCTCATCTAACTCTTTCTCTACCTGTGCTTGAAAATGTATCGGGATAGGATACGGTCTGACTCTTATAGGACTATGGTCAGTAAGAATAATGTCATGTTGAATGACATCCGTTTGACCAGGAATGTCAGTAAGGACATCCTGAAATTGTTCTAACATAGTAGAAACTTGTTTCTGCTCTCCTGGAGATAATTCTGGAGAAATTGCAACATCTTTCCATGATTCATTAGAGTGAAGAGGAATCATTGGAAAAGGTAAATTTACATCCGAGAAACTCGTTTCCTCATCCTGTATTACTGACAGAGATGAGTACTGTCCATGTTGGACTGGAAAATCGTCCGTTGCCTGGAAAACAGGTTGTAAATAATCAGGACGTTCATGGAATTCCGTGAGCATGTTGATGTGGAAGGTTTTACGCTTCCCGTCAATATCGACGATATAGTCAACATCGGAAACTTTTGATATTATATCGTACGGACCTTTCCAAGAAATGAGAAGTCTATTTTCCCTACAAGGTAGCAAGACAAATGCTTTGTCACCTGGACAAAGTTGACGCAAACATCTCTTTTTATTGGCAAATTCCCTTGCCTTCTGTTTCGCAAATTCAGAAGAAGCAGTTGCCAATTTGCATGCTTCAATAATCTTGTGTCTAAGTGCGATGACATATTCATAAGAGGATTTTGTGTCATCGACAATATTATCAGCAGTTATAAGATCATGAAGTAAGGACATAGGACCTCGCGGTTTCGCGCCAAAGACAAGTTCAAAGGGAGAAAATCCTGTATGTTCGTTGGCGACCTCTCTATATGCAAAGAGAGCCGCGGGTAAAACCCTATCCCAATCCTGAGGATGATCTTCTGTTATCTTACCTAGTAGGTTTTTCAGAGTTCTATTCAAACGTTCCACCATCCCATTGGACATAGGATGATAAATACTACTCAGCGATCTCTCTATCTTCAGAGTCGACATTACTTGAGACATGGTATCCGATATGAGTTGGGTACCATGGTCGGATAATATTTCTGCTGGAAACCCCAGACGAGAAAATATTAACCAAAGAGCATCTGCGACATCAGCAGTAGTTATGCTCTTTAGAGGAACAGCCTCCGGCCAACGTGTGCACATATCAACACACGTCAAAATAAATTGGTGTCCTCTAGCAGACTTTATCTTAAATGGACCAATGATGTCTATCGCCATTTTTTGAAATGGCCGAATGGGAATGTCTGCAGCCTGAATAGGTGCATCATGGCGTGGACCTCTGGATTTAATCTCTTGACATACTTTACAAGATCGACAATAGATTCGTATGTCCTTATTCACAGCAGGCCAAAAGAAAGATTGAAGAACTCTAGCTTTAGTACGGGAAAAACCCATATGTCCAGCACACTGCGAATCATGAGCGTGCTGTAAGATTTTAACTCTCATATTTTTAGGCACAAGGATTTGAGAATGAATGGACTTAGCGGAGTCTTGTACCATACGTACAAGTACGCCATTCTTCATCGTAATCCAAGATTTACGATTTGTATCCTTATTCGGATCACCTTTTGTTGCCAGAGTAAAGAATTTCTTTAGAGTAGGATCATCTTCCTGCTGTTTGATAAAGGAATCGTGGGAAATCTCCAAGGGATCATCTTGGATCTGCGCATCATTATCTTCAGAATGTGAAGATTGTGGCATATTAAGAGCTTGAGCCCTAGTGATTACTGCATTAGCAGATTGCATATTAACATTTTCCCAATTAGAAATTTGCTGTGGAGTGCATTCTTTCACTCCATGAATGCGACCGATGATAAGATCAGCGATCGGATTCGGCAAGAGACATGCTTGCACCTCTCCTGTAAAGAAAGGCGTAGCAATATTGATAATGGCAGTGGAGTACTTCTCCAATGTGCCACCAAATGTTACACATTTGACTATATTGCCTGTAGCTCGAGAAGGATTTACGAGTGATTGCCTCACTCCAATGGTAGTGCACCCCGAGTCGAAAAGAATTGATACCGGAGTACCATCTATTAGGCCCCTATTAAAGACAAGAGCACCCCTTCCATTATGCGCAATTGACGCATGGAGAGCGGGAAGTGGGTGACCGCAGCTTAAAGTAGACACTGTGGTTGGATCGAATAATGTTTTGCATTGCGAACACTCAGATGCTCTAGCAAAATCGAAAGCGGAATTTGCTACACTATTGGAGTCTTTTTTATCATTATTCTGATTATCGGTGTCGTGGAACTCCTGTTGTGCAGAGTTAGCCTGGTAATAAGATTTACCATGTCTTTTGTGTTGTGATCTACCTCGGTTATAATTGTCTCTATAATTATTATTGCCTCTGTTATAACCCCTATTTGGGTTTGAATCATAATATTCATGATCATAATCATCATGCTCATTATATTGAGTATCCCTGTAATATTGTTTCTTTTGTCTCCATGAAGCACTTGGGTAGTTCCTATAGCTACTCCCTTTCCGAGAATTTCTAACATTATGGGTACCCCTCGCGTGTCGAGGACTATCAGCCCGATTCCAGTTCTTCGAAGAAGAACTCTGATTTGAGTGGTTATCTTGGTTTTGATACTTATTCCAATTAACCTTTTTATCAAATTTATTTTTAGCTCCTTGGAATTTGTGTGAGTAATTCTGATTATATTCTGTTGCCGAAGCAACTGGCATACTCTCTTTAATGTTAGAGTTACTAAGAATCATGTCAGGGTGTGCCGTGGCATACTGGTCACAATATTCTTCCATTTGCTTTATTGTACTAGGTTTACGCTCATGTAAGAACTCTAGGAATGATTTATTTACAGAAGACATGACCTTGTCTCTTAGCAATAAATCCGTAAGACCATCAAATGTTTTCTCTGTTTTGGATAATTCAATCCATCGTGAAAGTGTAATTCGTGCTTTTGAGATGAAATCTGAGAATTCTACACCTACCTCAGGTCTCATTGTTTTAAACAAAAGACGATAACCTTCTTCCGACAGCTGATATCTCTTTATCAAAGCTGCCCTAACAGCATCATAATTATCTTTGTCGGCCTCTTCAACAAAATATAACTTACTCAGAGACTCCCCTTTTAGATTTTCAGACAACTGATTCACATACTGTGATTTGTCAACATTATGAGATCGACAAGCCCGTTCAAATCTAGAAAGCCAAAATGTTATGTCATCACTGGTAGGGTTAAACGCTGGTACCTTGACCTTGTACACAAAGGGTTTACCATTACCACCAGATGCCTGATTAACATTACTCATACATGTCAATTTTAATTTCTCTAATTCAAACTCATGTTCTCTTATTGCTTTTCTCTCTTCAGCTTCTCTATCTAATCTTCTCTGTTCTGCAGCAGCTTCTAATTTTTTCTGTTCTGCAGCAGCAGCAACTTCTAGTTTTTTCTGTTCTGCAGCAGCTTCTAATTTTTTCTGTTCTGCAGCAGCTTCTAATTTTTTCTGTTCTGCAGCAGCTTCTAATTTTTTCTGTTCTGCATCAAATCTCCTTTCCTCCACTTGCATCTGCAATTTCTTAAGTTCAGCAGCAGTATCAGCTTCTTTTTCTAATCTTTTTTCTTCAGCTATTGCTTTCCTTTCTTCTGCAGCAGCTTTTTTTTCTTCTATTTGAAGTTTTCTCTCCTCAGCCGCAGCTTTTTTTTCTTCAACAGCAGCAGCAGTTTTTTTCTCTTCTGCAGCTAATGCTTTGTCATATTGAGCAACAGCCCATTGTTCTAAGTCTTTTCCAGTCTTATCAAGAGATTTTCCTTGTGCAATAAAATAATCTAATGTAGACATATTGTCTTCTTAAATCAGAAACCTGAAAAAGTAAATAAATTACCCTCTTTCAAGTTAATGGGAGACAAGTCTATACCATAGACTTAGTCTTAGTCCAAACTTGTATGGTTTATAATAACCAATGATAACTTGAGTACCTGTGGACAACAATAATTGTATCTCAAATACTGTGGGGACAAGCCTTACAAAGGTCTTGTATACCTCAATGTAATCAAAGATCACTTGAGTACCTGTGGAAAAAAATATTTCCCTTTACCAATCACTTTGGGAGACAAGCCTTACAAAGGTCTTGTACATTTTGTTTTATAACAATAACAATCAGAAAGTACTGATCTGTACTATACTATCAGTGTATACCACTATACGTCATATGTCAACTAAAGACATTACAAAGGACAAACAAGAAAAGACAATATGAAAACATTTGCAGAGATCAAATTAAATTAAATAGGAGAAATGAAAAAAATGATCACAGAAACCGTGATGATAACTGCCATAAGATAACAAGACAAATAACGCCACAGTGTATAAACATAAGGGTGTAAAAAACTGAAATGAAAGAAAAGATGAGACCTACAATTATACAAACAAATCAAACAAAACTAAGGAACACAAAAAATGTTACAAATACAAATATGAAACAGTCGTCACAACTAACCAAATATTTGCAAACTATGTTGCATGCAAATTTCAATTAAGAAATTGCTCCCTATCGAACGCCAGAACAAGACCAATATCACTCGGTATTTCCTGTTCTAGTCACCACCCATCCAGGCCCGCAACATATAAACCCCTACACATATAAACAAATAACATGTAAGCATAAATAGCATATAGCATACAATATCATTTATGTCATGAATGGAATGTGTTGCAGGTATAGTGTTGTAAAGCAGGCACAGTTTATTTTAATACTAATAACTTGCCACTTTATTCAGTAATAGATTTAATTTTAAACTATTACACTGTCAATTTTTCTCTGTTGAGCATGTGAAGAACCAACGATGAACTATGCACTTTATGTTCAACAACACTGTGATTCTTCTGTACGTTGAGAAATGTCAACAATATTGCTCCAGATATTTTCTACACTTGATACCACTGTCCTGTGTAATACTGTCTGTACAGCGAAAAACTGTCAACAAGCGCTGACCTAGATACAGCATCCTATCGGTAATACAGGTCAAGCTGACATCGACTGTATAGCTGTCCTACTGGTGTTGATGTGTTCAAACAAATGTTCTTTCAGCTGTAAACTGTGATTCTCAACACAAAACTGCGTAAGCTGGACCCAGGAATCTGGCTCGCCACTGTAAAACTTTCGTTCTTTCCACTCTGTAAAGTTGCTTTCACACACACACTGTAAAGTATCAGTCTGTCTGCTCTGTAAGGAAGAGTGGTGTGTTGTTGAGATCAGGCATGCTCCAGTCTACCCAGCTGTAAATGGGTAACTCACCCTAGTCCTGAGTTAGGGAAGGCAAAGGCTCCAGGGGAAGCAGGCCCTAAACTTGGTCACTTCAGCCGACGCAGGATGGTGTATGTATGAAGTAGAAGTGTAGAGTGTGATTACCGCGAATGGTGTACTGTTCGTGTGCTGACCAATATAACCACTCACACTTGTGTCTACAAGGCACCAATGCAGACTGCTGGAATCTTAGTTTACTCAATTTATTCAGACGTACACACTGGGACATACGAGTACATCATGGTTCGTTGACATATCAATTTGTAGGTATACATAGCAGATCTGAAGTCATGACACATTCAGAAATAATGGGCAGTACATCAAAAGTTCAATGTCATGATACATTATGGCCACATCCCCCTATCTGACTAAACGCGTCAGTGAAGGCGGATCGATAAATAACCAAAGTTACTTGACGTCCATAGTTTGTAGTATATATTATGAAACCACGAAAGGGGGTTTCTAGCAAGATTGAGATCTCCCTGTCACTGTCCGATAATAAGATAAATAATCTGTTCTCTTGGCAGTGATCAAAACATATGATGACCGAAATCCAACATGGCTGTCTCCCTGAGTTGTCGTTCACTCATTCATAGGAAGGAGAATATAAGCCAGAGTTAATTTATAATGGTTATATAAATGATTTCGTAAATGTTTCCATACAGCTCTACGGTGATCAGGTTAATTTCACGTAGCCATAACCGCTGCAGGAAAATCTGTCATCTTCGTCGATACCAAACACGACACTAGCATAACGAAGCACCAAAAGTCAAGCTAGGCCTAACCGACGAGAGATCATCAAAAGTAGGAGCTGGGTTTACCTGGAGTCCGAATCATCTATATACTGACATAAGGAGAGTCTCTAACACAAACTATCGTAGAGACACCATCTCCTTCAGTAGAAAAACCACTTCGTAAGACATCTTTTTCTGACGAAAGGACCAGCTCTAGAAAAACATACCCCGCCATTTGTAAGCAGTACATCGGAACTCATCACGACTTGTCAAGACAACTCATACTTCCGCTAGCAAGAATCTAGTCCCTCCTACCCATCCAAAATATACAATATAGGACTGATTCTACTTGTACTAATAATATGTAATACATATGAATTCAGGCCATAAACACAATAAGCAAATTAATATATTTTCTGGCCCTAAAAAATAAGTACAAACGCAAGCGCAATATCCTTGCGCTGGATCAATATCCAGAACGATTACTCCTACAATCAAAAGTGTGAATCAAACATGGATTATCTCGCTTTTACCATAAACAGCATTTTCATACACAAATGAATGCATGTCTATATTTTTCCCATATTAAATAGCAATATCGATTTTTGTAAAATGTGCGTCAAAATATGCACGCAACACTGATGCTTGACCTTGCTCACCATCAAGGAGTTCTGAGAAATATTCTTTCCATCTTGCCATTACTTCTTTCGGGGCAGTAAGCAATTTGCCTTGCTTGTCCTTTATAAATTTGAGAGGGCATTGTTTTTCCTTCCTCATGTTCTTTGGGGTCTTATAGAACAATTTCTGGTTTTCTGGCGCAACTTTTTCTAGCTTTTCTCCAAATTCTTCCCAGGACTTCTGTTTTGCTGCTAGCACCTTGTTCTTTGCTTCTGTTCTGAGTGTCACATGTTCTCTATATTTCACCCTTTGTCTTGTTGTGTTTTTAGCTCCTAAGTATTGTTTCCATGCCATTTTCTTCTCTCTTATTTTCTCTTTGACTTCCTCTGTCCACCAAGGTGTCTCCTTGTTCCCAAATCGGACTTTACCACATGCTTCTGCAGCAGCTGTCTTTATGATGTCCTTGAATTTAGGCCACAGGGTTTCCAAGTTATTAGGTGGTTCCTCTGTGTTGCTCACCCCTGCAGCAATAAGCCCCTGATATATGGTCTTAATTTCTTGCTCTCTCAGCTTGTAGGTCTTAATCCTCATTTCTCCCGTTCATTTACTTAGTTTCTTGCGTGATGTTGGGTAGTTTCTAGGCTGAGCAACTCTTTCAGTTGTTCTTTTGATTGTAAGCAGGTAGTGATCACTTCCAATCTCTGGCCCCCTCCAGACTCTAGCATCCCGAACATATTATAATGAGCTGTTCCTAACAATGGCATAGTCGATCACTGACTTCTCATTCTTTCTTGATTCATATCTAGTGTATGCATGTATGCGCTTATGGGGGATTTTTTGTTTGTAATGATCAGGTTCTGCTCACTGCAGAACCTAATGAGTCGCTTTCCATTGTCATTGAGAGTATCTTCTCCATATCTTCCGATAACTCTACATCATCTAGCATGCTCATTTCCAAATCTGTCATTGAAATCTTCGAGCATGCTAAATTTATCTAGGCAGACATCCCCTGTCCTTTCAAGCAGCTCGAAGAATTTCTCTTTGACCTCTGCTCTCTCATCCTCATTTGGCCCATACACTATGACCAGGTTGACTATGGTTTCTCCTTCTTTTAGTTTTACAACCATAATGCGCTCCGAGACAAAGGTCCATCCCTTGATACTATCTTTTTGGTTTTTGGCCACAATGCAACCTACGCCCCCTTTAGCTCTTTCAGATGTGGGTACACCACTGTAGAGCAGCGTGTTGCCATCGAGATTCATGACTCCTTGTCCCTTTTTTCTTTGTTTCCGTTATAGCCAGGATTTCTAGGTTTGCTTTCCTCATCTCTTCCACCAACTCCTCTTCTTTCCCATTTATACTTCTTGTGTTCCAAGTTCCATAAGTCGTAGTCCGTAGTCCGTTCCAGTTCGTCGCCTTTAGAATCAGTCCGGTTTTCTCTCTGGTATTTCGTATAATCATGTTTTAAAGCAAACAGGTGATTGGCCTGTTTTGTCTTTGCAAGGTGGATGGGCTGCCTCCTTACGGCCTCCATGCAGGCTGCCCTCCTCCTTTTTCAGCCGGGCATGGGACCGGCATAGGCGGAGTTCTAATGTGGATCTAATGACAAAACTACTAATGTAGAACTAATGACAAAACTATTAATGTGGAACTAATTTCGTGATTACTAATGTGGAAATAATGACAAAACTACTAATGAGGTACTAACGACAAAACCACGAATGTGGAACTAATGACAAGATTAATAAAGCGGAACTAATGACAAAATTACTAATGTGGAAATATTGACAAGCTTACTAATGTGGATCTAGAAATAAAACTGCTAATGTGGACCTAATGACAAAATCATAAATGTGGAACTAATGACAAGATCTTCAACGTGTACCTGATGACAAGATTGCTATTGTTGAACTAGTGACAAGATTACAAATTTGGAATTAATGACAAGATTACTAATGTGAAACTAATGACAAGATTACTAATGTCGAACTAATGACAGGATCGCTAGTGACAAGATTACTAATGTGGAACTAATGACAAGAATGCTTATGTGAAACTAATGTCAAGATTACTAATTTTGAACTAATGATAAGATCACTAATGGAACTGTAGGCACGATCACTAATGTAGAACTAATGACAAGATTACTAAACTCGAACTAATGATAAGATCACTAGTGGAACTGATGACGCGATCACTAATGTGAAACTAATGACAAGATTACTAAACTCGAACTAATGATAAGATCAATAGTGGAACTAATGACGCGATCACTGATGTAGAACTAATGACAAGAACCAGACAGGGTCAATGAAACTAAAGATGAGAAGAAAACGCTGGCGATGGATGTGATTCACTCTGATGGAACATGATGATAGTGTTACACGGCCTACTTGTTCTGGAATCCCCAGGGTAAGAGAGGTAGGGAGACCAAACAAAAACACATGGAGAACAGAACTGGAGACAGACATAACAGAACGGAACATGACGTAGAACAGCCTCAAGATGATGCACGTGACAGGAAGACAGCACATAACTAAGTTGAAAGCTAACGCTGTTTGAGCAGATGAAGGGAGATAATGGTGATGTAATTCTATACACTGACGGCGCCTAGCTGGTTGGGGGATAGCGTGATTTAATTCCGTAGCTAGGCGGTAGTGCCGCACGGTAGGTCCTGGGTTCGATTCCCCGGTAAGCCGCTCACGTCTGTTGTTTTTTCTGTTGTCTAGTTTTCTACTTCTTTATTTCTCACGAGTGCTTGAAAACATAAATTTAAAAAGGGGCATGACAGCTGGACTTGGCATGAAGTTTTTTTTTTTCTTTTCAAGGCCTATGCTCCGTGCGGATGATGATGTCCATGTTGAGGATGATGTTGTTGATGATGTTAATGATTATATTTATGATGATTATGACGATGATGATTATAATGATGTTGATATTCAAAGTGTAGTTCTACAAACTAGCTCTGTAAATAACCATGACATCAAGAAAATGTATTTCAGTAATGGTATACCTAACAACACAGAGAATGAGAGATTTATCCAATCAAAGTCACAACGTGGATCACAAACGTCATGTTTGCGGTTTGTTTGAATCTTTATGCACCTCAGATCAAATGTACTTTTACTCAGTAATGTTCAAATTAAAAGAAGACGCGCAATTGCCTCACATAAACTAATACAGATGAAAAACCTACGGCAAGGCACAAGCAAAGAAACAAAGTTACAACTGATCAGAGTATGTATATTCCAAGTAGCAACATACGGCTGCGAGACTTGGACACTCAATAAAACCATTCCTCCAGTTCCAGAGAAAAAAAATAATCTGCTTGCATGCCGCACTGTCACCGTAATGTACATGGGCTACTTTCTAAATCATGAAAGTCGAGAATCAACTTATCCAAGTTAGAACAACACATTATCTTAGAAGCAATGAATGTAGCAGCTGACGGGTTAGACATCTCTTGGTGTTTGGAGACCCACAAGTCAATTACGAAAGTTACTAAATAGAGTCGCTTTACATCCAACACATGCCTAAAAAAAATTATCCGAATCTTTTGCCCGAATACCATCACCAACCAAGATCTGCTTACTCGGAGCAAGCAACAGGACATGCACACCATCATAGCTGGCAGACGCTGAAGCTGGGGTTGCCATGTCCTCAGAAGAGACCCCGATGCCATCACAAGAACAGCTATGCTATGGACCCGTGAAGGAAAACGAAAGAGAGGCCACCAAAAACAACTTGGCGGAGAACTGTGGAGGCTGAGATGTGAGGTATGAACCAGAGTTGGGACACTGTACGAAGGATGGCCACCGACCGCGCAAAGTGGAATCAATTTGTTGTTGCCCTACAAGACGCCAGCTTTTTGACTGCTGTGACGGTCGGCGGCTAAAGATCAAAGAAGACATCCAACAACACAAACTTCATTAAGAATGTGTTTTTCTGCAACCGCAGTTTCTCTTCCTTTGTCATATTTATTTCTGTGCGTATTTACAATAGCGCTGGTCGTAGACCCATTTTATGGGAAGTTTTGTAATACAGCTTGTTCTGACCCAAGTGGAGTAGTCCCAGTTACGATGGTTTGGCCACGTCTGCAGAATTGGAGAAGAACGTCTACCACGACGCATATGGGGAACCAATGGCCAGGAATCGAGATCGCCAGAACGACCCAGAGTTCGATGGCAGGACAACATTTGACAATCGCTGAATGACCGAGGCCTGGCCTGGAACCAGGACAAAAGAAATACAGCTTGCAGTATAACATCACGCTTTCTCTGGTTAAATTATGTCACGGAATTGCCTCCCCTGCTTTGCAATAGTTGTTCAACAGTGGCCAAAACTCAAGAGTATCTAATATGGGTCTTCAAAGTTGTCTACCTTGGCACAATATTACTCTTACTCTTGGCAGAGGTGTAGATAGAAGGATAATGACGCTTCTACCCCAAGTGAGTTTTCATAAGATAATTCAGAAGTCAAGAACTATGCTGCGTTGGGCAGAGCAATTGTTAACTTATATCTGATCCGCCGCCTTTTATGAAGAATTAAGCAATTATTAATTTCAGCTCGTTCAAGCCCCCACCCTTATTTACTTAGTGGAATTCTTATTATTGTGGTATAGCTCTGTTTAGGGTGTATTTAGTCAATTGACTGAGAAAAACATGCAGTACATTCAAAATGATTAAATCGACGTTAAATTTGTATATTTATAAATAACAGATTTAATAATCAACTATGTTTGAACAGATTAAAAATGAAAAAATCGTCAACGGAAAATACTCATCATCGTGTGATGGTAGGTTTTATTAGGTAAGAAGTCACTTGGCAGTTTTTAGTTTTGACTTAGCTGCAAATTGTAGTTTTTTTCACATGCTGCGATTTTGGGTTCTGTGCAGATATGTAACTGGAATTCTCGCGTCTCTGATCAACATTAAAGGCGCAGCACGTTCCAAAGTAAGATCAGTGAGTAACTGCAAAGCTGGTCTCGGGTCTCTAAGACCCTCTGATGATGGTTTGTAGTTTGACATCAGTCCACTTCTACCCACACTTTGTTCCAGAGATTAGTACCCTCACTGGTACAACCAACAACTATGGAACAAGAATAGAAACAAAATGCTCTCCTAAGTATTGTGTTTTCCGAAACATAGTTATGGGTCCCCTTCTCTTTATTCCACCATCCCATCTACCACAGAATTTACCATCGATGAGAAATAAGCTTACTCCCTCAAGAGAAAACTTTCTTTACATTAATATTGAATAGCTTTATATTTACTTTACTTTTAAATGAAAAGGCTAATAGTAAAGATATAATATATTTACATTTACATTGGTTGAAAAATGGTCACAATATAGATAGAATATATTTTTATTAACATCTACACTGGTTTGTACTTGTAAATATTATAATTAGATTGTACATTATTTCTTTCACCTTTTCCTCTCTGCTCCATATAAAACTTTGGACTACTTATGTTTTGTTCCTCTTTAAGAGACTAACAATAAAGCAGTCACCAGCCCTTGCAGTGGTGGTTCATGAAATCATCGTTCTGTACGCTGAGGTTGCAAGCCCCAAATGACTTGGACATACACTAGCGATTTTCACATATTGCTTTTCATATGACAATATATATATATATATATATATATATATATATATATATATATATATATATATTGTTACGGTCTCCCGCTGTATCTTTTCTTGCTAGATGTTATTAAAAGATTCAGCACCGTTGGACGTGAGTTTATTGGGTTGCTTGTCCATATTTCAGATATTATAATTCATCCATTCTAATTCCAGTTTTCTAGTTCGAGTGCAGTTTTTAAGCCATTCTGGTGTGATTAAATTATTATTATATTCAGTGTCGTTATTATATTAATTCTTCCACAGTGTTGGTTAGATTATAGTTAGTTTTAGAAAATACCTGTGATCATCTGGACTGACCTTGCAAGGATTAATGACAGTCACAGCACAGAGTGAGAACTTGTATAATTCAGGCAACCAACAAGTTCCATGGACGACTGAACAATTTAATATATCCTTTTACACAATGGTGCAACAACAATTCACACATTTAAATTGGCTTCATCATATTTTTAAGCTCTACACAATTGTTCCTCTCACAGACTTAGCTCGTCTGGGTTAACCGTTAAGTTTATAGCGTAATAGAGTGTGCAACCAACTCTTACCGAATCCGATCCTTAGAATTATTATCCCTTCACAATACTAGTGAGTACATTATCTGTAAATTTATAGATCCTGTCTATGTATAATTATTCAACGTCTTTGGCTTGCATCGCCCGGTCTTAACTGCCGTGTATATAAGTTCAAGGTGAACGTAATCTGCTTGGTTCACAAATCTAATACGGACTCTACCTGGTCCTATAATCAATTTTGATACGGATCCTTTCGCTATCTTACACTTTCCAGTGGATCTACCGTTCCACATATATATATAATCAGTGGCTGTGCCACATATTCAAACACGATCCTTAAGTGGTTTTACCACACATTTCAACACTGCCGTTAGGCTCAATGGCCACACATAGACTAGAAAGTAACTAAGCTAGACGCGTCATACATTGATTTGCGCAATTTCTGGTCTTAGTTTATTTGAGGTGTCCAGCGGTGCACGCATGTTGAATGTGGCCACCATCCACATGCCTGCAAGCCGCAAGACAGTCCTCAACATATATATATATATATATATATATATTAGTTCACATGTTAGTAATGAAAAATATACAATGTAAAATGCACAATATACGCCAATCTTGGCTCACAGACTGTTTGTTCAGAGGAATAAAGGCACTGGAAAAGGCCTCTTACACGTGTTCCAAGGTGTCGTTATTTTAACAATGAATTCCCACTTTGACTCTGTTGTTTAGATTCCTCATATTCCCGGTGTCCTTGTTAAATGGTAGAATTTATTCTGGGCTCTGAAGTCCTCTAAATTACTCAAAGAATGGTCTGCTTCCGATATAAGAATCTTGAATCTAGGATCTGGCAAGGTCTAGTTATCGTCTTGCAAGCAATTCTTACAGTGTCTTAAAACTGCGAAAAGGTCAGGTTATATGGCCTGTCTTCCCACCCATTTTTGTTACGATGCTAAGCAGGTCTTTAATCGTTTCAAACATGAGTGTTTTGTGGGGTAATTTCAAAATTATTTCCGACTTGGAAAAATTCCGTGCGTAAAGCAGTAGGTCACCTCTCCCATATATGGAAGTGACACATTGGTACACTCTCTCAACAATGTGTGTAAGATGTAACATCCCATAAAGTAATCTGTTCGTGAAAGTCATACAGGAAACGATTATGTCATTCATGTCTGCCCATAAGGTGTCTCTCCGTAGTGGCTATCAAGCTTTCAGCGTTTTACAATCTTGGCGAAGAACGCACCATGGCCTTATCAGTAATTAAGCAAATGCGCTGAGCGATTATAGTTTTAATCTGTAGTTTGATGTCGGCCACACCCGAGATTTACCAACATGGTTATCGAGTAATTGTAGTCTCAGTCGTTCCTTGCAAAGCAGGGAGAACGGGTATCCAAACAGACATGACGACTTATCTCTGTGAGGAGTGTAAGAATGTTTGAAAATACAAAATGTCTGCTTCATAGCAGAAAGAAATGTGTCGACCCGGAAGTTCCAGGTAATCAGTACGTACAACCATTGAAAATGAGTACTGCCGTAGTAGAGAAGAGATTGAGAAGAGGTCGCCCCAATCCGTCCTGTGACAAATTCTACACTCCAAGGTAGAAGAAGTTTGTTTGTTTTGTTTCAAGGACCATTTTCAATGCACACAGTCAACTCCATCAGTGCTCCGATCTCCTCCCTTAGATCACACAAGGAGGATCTCAGCACAGCGCACAAACTCTAAAGCACCACGAGGTACCAAATGTAAATTCTGCCAGGGCAGTGGCCGTATGGACTACTCTTTGCGATTTTCAACTGCCGAAGAATTTTTAACGGGCGCAACTTGCAGACGGGACCTCTTATTTTTTCGCCCTTATCCGTGAAAGCTAGGTATGGGATCTCACTACGCAGGGGATCAGGGGGTGTATGACATTATTATTTCCCAGTGGTTATGCAAATATTCCATCAAAACCATTCCCTGTACCGGGAACAGAACCCGGTACCTTTAGACTAAGAGACGAACGCCATACCTCTTAGCCACTCCAGCCCCAGGGTAGAGGAGAAACGAACAAGAAAGAAAATGTGCTTAAAGGATTGTCGAAGTGCGCTTTCGAGCGCCGATGAAACATGTTGGTGTGCACATCTGCGACTGCGACGGAAATTAATTACTATTATCATTGAAAGTGACAGAGCATATAAGTGTTCACTACTTTAGCATGTGTATAAACTCCAATTTATAAAAGTTTGTTTAATCTAAACATAGAACACAAAAGAACCTTTTATTAATTTAAAAAATGAACTAATAAAAATAGATGAATCTTTTATGCATTAAATAACTTTATATAGTAAATTGATAACTTTAAATAAATGTTTACAATATGTTATTTAGTTTTGTAGCTTTTAAATAGTTAAGTTGTTTCCCTTTGCAAAAATTGGATGCCTTCCCCTAACTTCTTTATCTTTGCTGCTTAAAATATCAGTAAATAAATATTAGACAAACATAAAGGTATGTTTTCAGGCACTCGCAAGAAATAAAGAAGTCGAAAACTAGACAACAGAAAAACCACAGACGTGAGTTGCTTACCCAGGACTCGAACCCAAGACCTTCCGTGCGACAACCCCGCCTAGCTATGCAAGTGAATCACACTATCCTCCATGCCATCTAGGCATCACCAAAAAATTATGCTTCGATGACGGGTCATTAGTGCGACCCGCAAGACATAACATCGGAAGTTTACCCTGGGCAGTCCAGCCTATTAATGACGCAATCACTTCTGTCGTTCCCCTATTATACAGTATAGGTCAGTCCACAGAAGAAGAAGACAGAAGACAAAGCCATTAATACTGTGTCCAGTAAATGATAGAAAATTAAGAACAGTAAGAACAGGACAGAGGGTAGGTTTTGGTATTGTATAAACATTTATTACACATAAGGAAGGAAACTCGAGGCCTGTGAACAGTAAATAAATATTAGACAAACTTAAAGGTATATTTTTAGGCCTCGAGTTTTGGTACTGTGTAAATTATAAATACAACAATAGCGCTTCTACAGAAAAGTTTTGTTCATGATAATGTTAATGTTAATGTTAATCAGAATCGACGTCATTGCACTCCGGGCAAACACATAGGTTCTCAGTCTCCATCAGCAAATGTCGGTATGAATGTTAATTGTTTCTGTTGCGCACTGATTGTACAAGGGGATTGACATAAGTCTTGGGCCTGACCATGAAGGACATGTCACAGAGAGCTGAAATTTTGTATAGTGTTTATTCCTTTTCAATATAGCCACCGTCTGAATTGACACACTTCTGCCATCTCTGCTTGACCTTGAAAAGACCTTGGGAGTAGAACACCCTATTTTTCAAACTAAACCAGTCATCACATCCCAGTATAACCTCTTCATCACTGTCAAAATGATTTATTTTTAGCTGTTTTTTAAGATTTGGGAATAGAAAAAAGTCTGATGGAGCCAAATCTGGAGAATATGGTGGGTGTGGAAGAATTTTAATATTTAAATCGATAGCTGCTAGCTGCACAAACCGTGCTTTGTTAGAGGGCGCGTTGTCTTGAAGCAAAGAAAGATTTTGAGTGCGCGTTATCCCTCGTTTCCTGGTCACAACCTTTCTTAGTTTTGTGAGAAGATCTGCATAGTGCTGTCCATTAACTTTGTTGCCACAAAAGGACACCTTTGCTGTCCCAAAAAACAGTCAGCATCACTTTTCCTGCAGATTTCTGCGCCCTCGGCTTGACAGATGTTGGGGAGCCCGGGGTTTTCCATTGCATGCTGGAAATTTTGGATTTGGTGTACCCAAGTCTCATCTACTGTCACCATGGTCTCAAAAAAATGTTGTGACTGACACTTTTTGAGCAACTGTTGACAGAAATTTACCCTCATTTGCTTCTGTTCACGTGTCAACAGTCGCGGAACCCAGCGTGCACACACTTTTCTCATGTTCAGTCTGTTGTGTAAAATTCTATAAACTGTTCTTTCATTTAGTTTTACTCTACTAGCTATCTTCACAATTGTCATTTTTCGATCCTGGTCAATGATTTTCTTCACTCTTGTTGCATTTTCATCGTTGCACTCTGAGGCTGGTCTACCAGATCTTAGCAGATCAGCAACATTGGTGCGGCCGCACTTAAACTGTTGACACCAGTTTTTTACCGAAGTATATGAAGGACAAGAATCACGAAACACTGGTTCCATCTCCCTGTGTATTTCTGTAGATGTTTTTCCCTGAAACATCAGAAATTTTATCACAGCTCAGGACTCCTTCTTTTCCATTGTTTTGTCGAATCTTTGCAGCAGCAGATCCGGTCAATAGGGTGCATTGCACCGTGAACCATAGCGGGAAAACCCATTGAAGAAACAAACGCGTACTTTACACATTCAGTGCAAATATGATGAACTTTAAATGGGCCAGGTTTCATCTTCCTCCTGTGAGTCCTTCATGGTCAGGCTTAAGACGTATGTCAATCCATTTGTATACACGGTGGATGCGTCCTCTCATACGTCCATCCCTGCTGGTCTTACGTTTGATGCCAAATTCCAGCAGTCTTAGCGTTGATGATTCATTGATTTCAGTGTCATTTTCTAATAGACGAACATGAATTGCCCTCAGTATTTCTTCCTTCTCCATGGTCAATGCACTTTTTACGGGTGTTCTTGAAGCTAGACTGTCAGCTCTGTCATTGCCACGTACCACGGCATGACCAGGGCAGTAGATCCATATCAGTTCTTGAAGATTCGATGTTTCTATGGAGATTTTCCATTCATGTCGAAGCCAGCCGTTTTGGACCCTTCAAAGCATGGATTGCGAGTCTGATACAATAACTGCCTTCGTTAATAAAGTCTCAGACAACCATCTTAAGGCAGCAGTAACTGCCTCTACCTCCATTCTCATGCTGGAGGTTGTTATCATGTAAGCCCCGCTATGTTTAGCGACGGTTTTGCCCTTTACTCTAGCAGAGTAGTCCCACCCTGATTTATTGCCACAGATTACAGACCCATCAGTGTACATCAGTGGTGGCAAAGTTAAGGTTGGCCGAGGGCAAGATTATGGTAAAGGGTAACACCAGAGGGCCAGACCTATAAAATCCTTTAAAAATAACGTTCTGAGATTTAGTTTTACATATATAATGAACCACGTACAGAAAGCAACGGCAAACTGCTGTACTGCACATCTGCAAAGACATATATACCAGTCTTCGAACTGAAATTACTGTAAAACAAAAATATAATGAATCTGTTGTTTTAATTTGTTTTGTAATTTGTAATATGACATGTAATTATTTATTTCAAACATCCATTTGTGTGTTATTTCATTGTGAAGAGTTTCATTGTGAAGAGTGTGGCTTCAATCAACAATAAGAGGCCGACCAAAACAGGTTGGCGGGCCGATCAAAACTGGTTGGCGGGCCGGATCTGGCCCGCGGGCTGTAGTTTGGCCACCGCTGGTGTACACAATGGCATCATCATCAAAAGCATTATCATTTATAAGCTAATCAATTTCTAGCTCTGCTCTTCCATTGGCCCAAGTTCTACATTCTCTACCAAGGCTGATGATGACTTGCTGGTAGTTCATCCATCTCTCATCTGACTTACTCCACTCTTCTCCCTTAATGTATTTTCAACAACTGGTGTCACTTGTCTAATAGTATCCTTTGCCTGCGCCATCCATTACATCCCCCCCCCCCCCCTTCTTTATTATCTCTCCTTTGATATCAGCTATGTTCCCATGCAGGGGATGCCTTTTGTCTGTGGTTACACGCATATACGCGTTTACCTGGGCCATCGTATATCTGGGTCTAATTGACAGCAATCCAAGCATGTGCAACATCATCACAATAGGGGTATCTCGCACGCAGCCCAAAACTATACGCATCCCTTCGTTTTGAATGAGTTCCAGTCGTTCACATTGTGACATTGACAGCGTGACTATTCCCAGGCCATACTCGACATCAGACAAGACCAGCTGATGATACAGTAAAAACAGTAGTCTCTGCTCCAGGAGCGCTGCAGCCATTGTTTTTATGGCTGCCAGACCTCTCTTGCACTTCTGTATGATGTGATCACCATGGTGCTTATATGATAGCCCAGGATCGAATGTTACTCCAAGGTATTTCAACTTGTTCAGCCTTTCAATTTTCTATTTACTGAGAGTAATGTCTGGAAGATCTGCTTTCAATATGGAGTTATTCCAGGAGCACCAAAGCGGACAGGCTTTGTTGCGATTGACCTCGGAGCTGGTTTCGTTGCACCATTTAGAAACTGCTTGAAGTGAGTCATGTATGATTTTAACTATTTTATTTCTATCTGAACCAGTCCTGTAAATGAGCGAGTCATTGGCAAAAGTCAATTTTTATCCCAAACCTGTTGGTTGGATTGCAGCTATTTTTGCTGTATAGATGTTAAACAGCACCGGTGATAATGGAGAACCATGGGGTAATCCTGGGCAAATGTGCATTGGTTCTGATGTCCATGTTCCCAAGCGAAATGCAACTGCTATCCACCTTGTTAGCCATGGGTTTACACCACATTCCTTTACACAGTCCATCAAGGTTGCAAAGTCAACACTGTTGTAAGCATCCTCTAGGTCAATTGCCACAGTCACCGTTTCTTGTTTACCATGGAAACCCTCATATACATCGTACGCAAATGTTCCTGCGTTACCCCACGATACTTTTATTGGTCTATAATTGCCTAAGGTATCAGGGAGGATGTGCACATTTTCAAGGTGGTACATTAATTGTCTCGCCACTATCTTCTCAAGTAATTTGCCGTAGACTTTCTGCAATGTGATGATTCTATAGCTGCTAAGCAGTGTGGGGTCTTACCATGTTTAGGAAGTGGCCGTAGGTAGCTATGTAGCCAGTCTTCCGGCATCTCAGCTTTCTGTATACTGGTGTTGAAATCCATCACTACATTCGTTTTTCACGTGTTTTACTTTAACAATTGATTGCTCAATAAAGTCTGAAATTGCCATTCTATTTTGGTGTTCGTCTCTATGACATGACATGTGTATTTGAACTTGGTCTACTCCGTCAGCTCTCTCATAACCTACAACTATTTCTCTTTAAAGTTGGCGGTCCGTCTCAGGCTTTTCTCTACACCACACAATTTCTCTTTCAAAGGGTTTAGTGACTCTCGTGTGGTTATTGGATGCTCTCCTCTCGTGGAGCTGACTGCTGTGTAATGGCTATCAAGGAGTGTTAAATGTGTGTTGCAGTTGGGTTTAGGCTTGGTGAATATGTCTTCAATCGTGCTGATATTCCAGCGTATGTCGTAGGCTGGGTAAACGAATGGTTAGCATCATACTTTTAGCCTGAACACAGCCACACACTATCATTTTCTCGTACAACAGTGTTAATGAAATCAGTGAGTTAGAGAAGACTGGTCCACATCCAAATTTTTTGACAGTAGCTCCAACAATAATTCAGCATAATAATATCAGGTAGACTGCCTAGATGAAGTTATCATGCTCGGAGATTTTAATGCCAGAGTTGGAAATGACCATGCTAGATGGGGTGGAGTTATCGGAAGATATGGAGAAGATACTCTCAATGACAATGGAAAGCGACTCCTTAGATTCTGCAGTGAGCAGAATCTGATCATTACAAACACAAAGTTCCCCCATCAGCGCATACATGCATACACTAGATGTGAACCAACCAAGAATGAGAAGTCAGTGATCGACTATGCCATTGTTCGGAGAAGCTCATTCAGATATGTCCGAGATGCAAGAGTCTGGAGGGGGCCAGAGATTGGAAGTGATCACTACCTGCTAACAATCAAACGAACAACTGAAAGAGTTGCTCAGCCTAGGAACTGCCCAACATCACGCAAGAAACCAAGTAAACGAGCAGGAGAAATGAGCATTAGGACCTACAAGCTGAGAGAGCCAGAAATTAAGACCAGATATCAGGGGCTTATTGCTACAGCAGTGAGCAACACAGAAGAACGACCTGATGACTTGGAAACCCTCTGGAATAAATTCAAGGATATCATAAAGACAGCTGCTGCAGAAGCATGCGGTGAAGTCCGACTTGGGAACCAGAGAAAGAGGACACCTTGGTGGACAGAGGAAGTCAAAGAGAAAATAAGAGAGAAGAAAATGGAATGGAAACAATACTTAGGAGCTAAAAACACAACAGGACAAATGGAAAAATATAGAGAATATGTGACACTCAGAACAGAAGCAAAGAACAAAATGCTAGCAGCAAAACAGAAGTCCTGGGAAGAATTTGGAGAAAAGCTAGAAAAAGATGCACAAGAAAACCAGAAATTCTTCTATAAGACCCTAAAGAACATGAGGAAGGAAAAACAATGCCCTCTCAAATTTATAAAGGACAAGCAAGGCAAATTGCTTACTGCCCCGAACGAAGTAATGGAAAGATGGAAAGAATATTTCTCAGAACTCCTGGATGGTGAGCATGGTGAAGCATCAGAAATGATAACCACTAGCACAGAAGAGAAAACCAATGATGGTGAAGATGACATAAAGATGGAAGAACTGAGGGCAGCACTAGAGAAAATCAAGATGGGCAAAGCAGCAGGGCATGATGGTATAACACCAGAAATGGTTAAGTACATGGGAGCATCAGGCGACCTATTACTCTTAAAGGTCCTACAGGCAGCATGGTGCAACAAGACCATACCAAAGGATTGGGAGATTGCCATCATAACACCAATTTTCAAAAAGGGTGACAATCGACAATGTGAAAACCATAGAGGCATATCCCTTCTCAGTGTCCCTGGTAAAATCTACTCTAGAATCCTAGAGCAGAGACTCCGACGCCTAGCTGAGCCACAATTGGATGAGGTCCAGTGCGGATTCCGAGCAAACCAAAGTACTCAAGACCTAATCTTCACACTCAGACAGCTGAGTGAAAAGGCTCTTGAGTATAAGAGTGAGATCCATCTTTGCTTCATAGATCTGGAAAAGGCATTTGACAAGGTCCCCTGGAACACTCTATGGGACTGTTTGGCAAGGAAGAATATTCCAACACTCTGATTCGTGCTATAGAGAGCTTCTACAAGTCTTGCAGAAATTATGTGAGGACAGCAAACCATAAGTCAGAAGAGTTCAGGACCACCACTGGTGTAAGACAAGGTGATATCCTATCACCTTACCTCTTCATACTCCTTATGGACGATGTCATCAAGGCATGTAAGGAGAGAACAAGAAAGTATTTAGTGGGGTACTGGAAGATGAGACAGGTCTATATTTCGGAGCTGGCATTTGCTGATGATGTTGCCCTGATTGCTAAATCAGAGGCACATCTCCAATCCAACCTGCAAGTCTGGAAGGAAGAGCTGGAGAAGAGATAGATGGTCATAAGCAGCTCTAAAACAAAATCCGTGGTGATATCACGAGAAGAAAGAAAACATCAGATTAAGTTGGGAGAACAGGTCCTGGAGCAGGTCGACCAATTTAACTATCTCGGAGCTATTATAGACCGAAAGGGAGGCATCAAAGAAGAGTTGGCCACTCGAAAAGCAGCGGCTGGGAGACTTTTTCAGGCCATAAATCGTGGATTCCTCAGCAAGAAAGAGGTTGGTAAGAAAACGAAGATGGCTGTATACCGCTCCACCTATGTCCCAGTCTTGACATATGGATGCGAGTCATGGGCAAAGACTACAACCCACAAAAGCCAGATCCAAACCTCAGAAATGATGTATCCGAGGAAAGTGGTTGAAGCAACAAGAAGAGACATGGTCCGCAACCAGACGATCCGTCAAAGCCTAAAATCCCATCCGCTGCAGACCCAAATAGAACAGTCCCAACTAAGATGGTTTGGCCATGTCTGCAGAATGGGAGAAGATCGGCTACCACGACAAGCATGGGAAACAAGGAGCCAGGGATCCAGACCTCCAGGACGACCCAGAGTCCGCTGGGAGGACAACATTAGACAATCTTTGAAGGACCGAGGACTAGAATGGAACCAGGTCAGGAAGAAGACAGCTGATAGAATGGTCTGGCGCTCTCTCTTCCAAACCTCTACACATCACGGTAGAAGGGGAACGACTAAGTAAGTAAGTAAGTAAGATTGCATTCAAAGGCATTCATTAATGTCCAATGTCGGTCCATCGCAGTAAACAGCATAAGAGGCATACAGACTGGCCGTAAAAGACTAGCGATCAGGTTCGGATACGACGTGAACGAAGTATGGAGGCAAATATAAATGTGCTGACGATCGAATATGATTACATCAAAATACAGTCACAATACTTCAATGGTGAAGTTGTAACTCTTGACGGCCCATAAATGGCATCTTAGTAAATCGTTTCGACCAATCTCATTAAAAGCCACTGGAAGAATATTGAATAACGTATCTACAACGGGAGCATAAAAATAGCACGTCTAGTAAGGTCCATTGACATTGGGAAAAAAGCCCAGGACTCTGACCGTTCGGCTGAGCATGAGCATACGATATATACGTCACAAAAAATATATATAGCTAATGCAGACAGCTGTATTTCAGCAAAGGATTGACATACGCCTGTGCGCAAAAGCCTTACACAACAATGACAATTGCCCAACCTTTCATTTCCATTCCTCCAGCTACTGCACCTTCATCGTTCTCATCGACTTCTTGTTGAATCGCCAGAGTAAGAGAGGTAGATCCTGTGGCATGCCCATTCAGGCATATTGGGAAAATATTGTTAGGCCCATATCTTCTTGACCATACGGCACACTAGGGGTATTGGGGTCAGCATCGCTCCGGGCGCCTTTAACCTTCCCAGAGTTGCTCTGGTACCTTATTCATGAGGCTAAAAGAAGTAGAAGGAGATCAAAACACACATGGAGAAAGGAACTGGAGCCATAAGAGAGTAATAAACACGACATATAAAGACCGTTAACGAATCACACATGGCAGGAAGATCTAGTATAAATTCATTGACGACGTATGCTCCATTGAAAGTTAGAAGATAATTTTTGCGATGGTGAAGTCACCCGTTATTATTCAATTATCTCCAAGTACTTCGATCGCTACTGGTTGCATGGGTTTTCCCCGATGGGCTGCATAATTTGTGCATCTTAATATTTCTCTGACCTATCGCAATGTCTGCTCCATCTATCTGTTGTCCTCTTCTTTAGACCAGCACTTCTTTGTTCGACACCTAGATAAATTTTGCTCATTTCACGTTCAAGCTCTTTCCACGTTTTCCTCATCTTGGAAAGAGTTTGAGCTCATGTCACAAAGTAATAAAAGCTTTGTGGTGTGCAAATACAGTCGCATCAGCCTGTATTCGTTGAAGACCTATGCTCCTTGCGGAGCTAAAGCTTACTGATGATAGATAGATGTACATCAGCATTTAAATCGTTCTGTTTGTATCCATCCCTGTCTACCCTTATATTCTGATATCCTGTTACCTTGAATCAACTCTATTGAAATAGATTATCTAACTTAGATACGTTTCTTGAATGCAGGTCACAGTGATATTTTCAGCTTAGAGTCTGGTTGCGAATACTCATGCCTTATTCAAGACTCCTTGAAGGATGTTTAGCTTTATTGCTTAATTGATGTTTTGAACTACAGTAATGTCCTATTTCACTAACCCTATAAGCTCCACTGGTCAAAACAGGGTTATCACCAACATTTATCATTGTACCTTTTCGAGCCTTGGGAAGCGGCATTCCTTCCGCCCGGCTGGACTCTTCAACGGGAATAGTACATTTGTAACCGAAATGTGGGATTTAAAAAAAAATATTTATCCTAAAATGCATCATTGTCATTGTCGTAAATTTATTTTGAGAGAAAGAGTCTTGGAAATAGTGGTCCGGTTTAGAGTGGAGAATGATGGTGAAAGCTCAGTGATAAAAAGGGTAGAGAGTAAATAGTTGCTTCACAGAGTGCTGGGGAGAGTAAGGACAGACTTATTTACGACAAAACGTTCCTCTTAATCTTCTCTTCACTCTCCTGGTCAAACAATTATTTGCCAGTTTCCAGACACTCACCTGCGATCACACCGATTTGGTGCTTCAAACACACAGACGCACGTGGATACAAACTATATTAAACAGATAGGGGAATTTGGGCTTTGGTATTCCAACACAGTAAATAAGTTTATGCAGTTTATTAACCTTAAATCAAATCACAAACAATTATCAGGTGTTACAGAAAAACAATCATCATAAGTACAAAAAATACAAATAGCAAGGGGGATTAGGGGGAGAAGAAGATTGGTATCGACTAAGCCCTTCCCGCTTATTAGACAAAGATAAACCCAGTCCAAAGATATATATTTATCGGGAACATAGGTAATGTAACCCAACAGTGTATTTAATTATTCTGAAAGAGGTGTTACAATATTAAGTAAGGGTAGTAGACAAAAATCCTGTTATTCCCACTTGTTCTTCCCTTTACTAAGCAAATGAAAAGGAAGGGGTGGGGGGTGGGTTAAACAGAGTTTATCAAAACTATCCCACTGAAAGGAACAAGGCAGGGTATACAGAAAATGTATTACTCGGTAGGCAAGTTAACAAATGGTTTGCAAAAAAATTAAATCTTCTATCATTCATGCACGCTTGTGAGGGCCCACACTCATATATACTCACACACACTTACCGATTGCAGCATCAGACAATCCATAGAATTATATAAACAGCAATTACACTCTTGACATATGAACATGTCTGGTACTTCGTTGTCCCGCCCCAGATGTAGTGAGGTGAGCTGATAGCAAATATTCCCACTTATCGCCGGACTAGAAGACTAAGAGTTCTTGTGTTTTATTATATAAAAAGGAGTCTATGGGATGGCACTGACACAGTTCGACACGGGGTGAAAATGAAGTGGTCTCTTTAATTTCGCTGCTGGGGGTAAAATTCCTTCAAGGCGTGATGATAACAACTGACCGGTAGTTTATAAATCCAGTGAGGAAAATCTAGGCTCAGTCACAGTTCAGGTAAATAGGTACTCTCTCACAGTAGAGCAGTAAATAAAATATCGCTACTGGCACTGTTCACCTTCCAGTTTATCTTACAGATTGTAATTTAATGTTGATGATTTATTTAAAAGTGTCTTGGGTAGGCTTTCTTTCATGTAATTATGATAGCTAGGTCGCACAGGACCGCCACAAGATTAAATTTAAAAAATGTTTCATCAATATATATAGAATTTTCAGAACCGAGTCATGGAAGACTCTGTATGATTTCGTTAGTTTGCTGGGATTGCAAAGGTGATCATTCTATAGAAAAAGATATAAAATCCATGACAACATAATCATACAGCAAAAATCAAATAATATTCCAACGCGCGATAAATTTACCGTTAAGACTATTATATTACCCTCGCGTATTTAATTATGTATTTAAGAAACACTGCGCGAGTCAATGGTTAAAATACACATCTATATATATATATATATATATATATATATATATATATATATATATATATATATATATATATATATATATATATATATATAGGACTTAACTAAATTTATTAATTACAAATTCTTTCGCGACTATAAAAGTTACTTTAACATTTAAGCATCTATTATTTTTTGAAATATTATAATAGATATATCATTAAATTTACCACTGGAATTTTTGGGATGAGTTTAATTAAATAGATTTAAATAAACACAAAATCCAGTGAAATAGAATGAAAGCACTAGTCCACTGATCACTTTAACAAATATATTATACCGTGCACAGAAAAAGAAATCACTCCTAATGTAGCCACCAATTCAGATGGAAATCTAGCAAAATTTCTACTATAGCTAGTGAATCTTAAATCTCTTTCGACCGAATGATAAAATGGCTTTCTTCGTGGTCTGTATATATCTAAAATTGAATGTAAGATGTGTGGGACGTGTTAAAATTTGACACCTTTTTAGATCTCAGGAGGCTTTCGGGGATCTGACCGCCAGACTAAAGAGAGATGCCGCCCCTGGTCTTCCGTATCTCCGCTCGCTGCATCCGCGTCGGCTTTCCCGTTCACTGCCACTGCGTTCGGTTTAGTGGTTAACACCGAGATGTGAAATACCGGCAGAAACTTGCGTCGCTCGTTTCAGGGACCACTACTGTCTTTGATCGTGGCGCTAGTCTTTCCTGAAATCTCTCAGTGCCAGTTTGTTAGTGTGCCGCTACATTCTGTTTGATTCTGGCACCGCCCCCACTGGGCCCAGTTAATGAAAATAACTGCATATGATTGCTCAAGAGATATCCGTGGGCGTGATTTAACCTCTCCTTAAATCAATGCGATAACCAGAATGGACGGTAGATAAACTGTCCACATATTAATCAGCAAACGTGTTCATCATCTGCGTGGAAAGGTTTCATGCTAATGAGTCTAGGTGAAACATTCCCGTTTGACGAAAAGTTACCAAAATATTCGGGGGCACTGATGCTATCCAAAGGGGTCGTTACAAAGGTCGTACTATATCATCCAACACTTCAGGGTCGGCTGAGTTCGTCTGTCACAGTCGTAGATGACACTTCTGTGATTTCGTGCCACTCTTTGCTTGTCATTGATTTGCTTCTGAAGGAAAATGTAAATGATCACAGGAGAATGAGAACCGCCGTCATGAAATGCAGCAGAAAGAGATCAATATAATTAAATTCCGCCATGTTTTGACGAATTACTTGTTCATATGTATATGTTTTTTTTTCTGTTTTTGAAAAGCAGTATGGGACCCAAAGATGCAGCAGCAGTCAGCGACCCATAGCTTGACTGCTTGTGTCAGGGTCAGCAAACCAGAGCTGACCAAGACCCTACTCCACCTCCACGTGGTGGTCCTGGAAACAGGCTGCATCACTGCAGTCTGGCTGAGAGAGTAGGGATCGAAGAGGGAAGGCAAACCCTGTCCCAAAAAATGCCGTGCTGAAGTCGGATGTGTCGGCCGAAAGGCGCAGATATCGCAACTCCGCTGTAAACAGACACAACGTAACCAACGTCCTTTTCAGGACGAACGAGGAAGAAGAAGAAGAAGAAGAAAAGCAGTATTTTCTATAAATAAAAAAAAAACCGTTGATGTAATTGTGATGATGGTTTGGTTTTGTTTTAAGGACTATCTTTATTGTACACGGACTTCATTAGTGCTCCCATCTCCTGCCTTAGATCACACAAGGAGGATCTCAGCACAGTGCACGAACTCCGTAGCACCGGTGAGAATCCCAATGTGTGTTTATAGGAATCACACATTCTGTAAATATATTTAGGGAGTATGCTTCTAATTTTTAAATTTTGCCAGGGCAGCGACCTTATGGCCTACTCTTTACGATTTCCAACTGCTGTGGGATTTTTAACGTGCGCATCTTACACAATGGACCTCCTATTTCGCCCTTATCCGAGATGGTTAGGTATTTGATCTCACTACCCAGGAGAGCAGGCGGTAGTATGACATCATTAGGACCTCTGGTTCTAAAAAAAAGTTCCATAATTTATTTTCCCTCTCCTGGGAATCGAACCCAGTACCCCTAGAATTCGAGGCGGACGCCCTACCTCTTAGCCACTCCCACCCTCCTGTGATCATGAATAATCAGTAAATGCATAAAATATGTTTTTGTAAACAATATAGTTTTTTCTTGGCAAAATGCTGACAATTTTCGATTTTTGATGGAATATTCGGCGCGTAATGTAATAACTTTATACTCTTCAAAAACAAATGATTTGTGAATATCCTAGTATCCGGACAGTAGATGGCATATATTTTGTTGGATCTAGTATGCAATGATCAATCATTAAGCATCCATTTGTGTTATTTATTATATGTCTGAAGATGTAATAACAAAAGTTTATGTACCGTCTGCGTAATATTCAGTTATGATTATTAACGTTGTATTGTTGAGACTGCTGTGTTCGCTTGTCTGTACATGTCATAAAACTTACTTTCATTCATCATTCATTCAATACCCTTTAGCTTAGCAAGGAACATAGGCCCTCAACAAACACATGCCAAGCCTTCCTGTCACGTGTCATCAGCTCACCTTCTCTCTACGTTTTCATCATCTTTTTCACTTCCGTATCCAGTTCTCTTTTCCATGTGCGTCTTGGTCTACCCCTGCCTCTCTTGCCCTGGGGGTTCAAGTACAAGGACTGCCTTGTAATGCTATCAACAGGTTTCCTCATTGTGTGTGCTATCCATCGCCAGCGTCGCCTTCACGTCCTCTCTTGTTCTACCGGCACTTGTCTGAATCTTGTCATTAGTTCCACATTTGTAACTTTGTCATGCTATTTTAATCCTTCTATTCTACACAAGCACCCATTTATGAATGTCTGTAGCTTTGTTGTTGTTGTTTTTGTTGTTCCCCATGTTTTAGAGCCATACAGTAGGACTGACGTCACATCCGAATACAAAATTCTGATTGTTATGTTGAACCTAATTTCTTATGATCTCCATATATTTCACAGCGTAATGAAAGCTTCTCTAGCCATTTGGAGCCTTATTTTGATATCATTGTTGGACTTTATTTCCCTTGATCTCCATATGTTTCTTAACATTAGTTTTAAAAAATTGCGCATAGTTAAACATGCATTGCATATGGAATATATAAAAAATAATAGAAAGCTTGGAATATGGAAATATTGACATAAATCATGTTTGAGAGCAGCATTAATATCGCCTCACTAATCGTGTTTTTTGTCCTCTCTCCCATAATGCCGACTCAGAAATTTCTGATGAGATAAAATATAATATATACAATACACCACTTTTCCATTCAAACATTACAGTATAACCAGGCCAGACCACAGCCTCAAGATAAAAGAGTTAAGACACATTAGATTAGAGCAAGAGGCGCCTATACACTGTGTAACACGAATCCTTGTCTTACCATGTCACAGGATACAGCCGGCAAGATGCACAGACTTGCAGGGATGACGTGTCCAATGTCAGATATTTAAAAACTAAGATGAAAATTTCTTGTTTTTCGTGCAATGTACTCGTATCTTTATGATTGTATTTCTGTATGCGTTCAGGTGTGCGTTGTTTTGTCACGTTAAAAAAGGCTCAGGAACGTAAACTTCAACTCCCCACTACGCTTCTCTGACCGAAAAAAAAAAACAAGAAAGTAAAGTAGGTGGAAAAATCTACAGTAATATAAGTACCGATGTTTTCGCGTCACATTAAACCTTCGTTATACCGTACGATCCCACAATTACACGGGTAATTACACAATACTCCGGCTTCAAGTCGCATTAGTGCCAAGGACATCAGCATCTACTCATTCATGCATATATGTACACACACACACACGCACACACACACACACACACACACACACATATCTTCATGTCCTCTTTAGCTCCTTTCGGAGCTTAGACTCACCACCGCAACTGACCTTCCTTGCAGGGAGCGAGAGCTAAAACTCGTGCCCCATCTGCTGTTGTTTTGTGATAGTCCCATTCAGAACCTCCTATTAATCTCATTTTACGATCTGCTTGGGGTAGGAGTGGTTCGATTCTTTCTGTGTCACCTACTAACCCCCCTCCCCCACCCCGGATCTTTATGGTGCAACATAAACAGATGCAAACATATAAATGCATATAATACTACCATTAGACACACATTCAAACATTTATGTAGTCGTATAGAAAATACTCATGTAGGAGAGTGTAGTATTTGAGAATTCGCTATATTATGTCACGCTTTATAAAGTGGGGTGACCGATTCCCTTCCTCGATGCCTTTACCGTTTCTAACTAAAGATAAGAGTGAGATACCCATTTACACTTGGGTAAACTGGAGCGCGCCATTACCAGTGTTTGAAGTTGGAAACTTTAGCTCGAGAGGCAACGTTCTAACCCCTTTGTCAACAGAACGCTCCATCTATATGTACATAGCACATAAAACATACAGTTTAGTTACGTGCACATAAAACATACGGCTTAGTTTCGTGCACATGTATAGAAATGATAACCACTAGCACAGAAGAGGAACCAATGGTGGCGAAGATGGCATAAAGATGGAAGAACTGAATGCAGCACTGGAGAAAATCAAGATGGGCAAATCAGCAGTACATGATGGTACTCGTATTACATCAGAAATGGTTAAGTAAATGAGAGCAGCAGGCGATCTATTACTCTTAAGGATCCTACCGGCAGCTTGGTGCAACAAGACCATACAAAGGAATAGGAAATTGCCATAATAATACCCATATTAAAAAAGGATGACAGCCGACATTGCTGAAATCGTAGAGGTATATCCCTTCTCAGTGTCCCTGGTAAAATCTACTATAGAATCCTGGAACAGAGACTCAGACACCTGGCTGTGCCACAAATGGACGAGGTTCAATGTGGCATCCGAGCAAACTTAAGTACTCAGGACCTTATCTTCACACTGAGGCAGCTAAGTTAAAAGGCCCTTGGGTATAAAAGTGAGATGCATCTTTGTTTCTTGGATCTGGAGAAGGCATTTAACAAAGTCCCCTTTCGCGAACTTGGCGACCGCTTGGCGAGTAAGAACATTCCAGCACATTTGTATGCATATATACCAAAATACTAATGCACACACATTCATGCATTCATATGTAAGAGAATCTTTACTATCAAAACATACATTAACATATACAGGCATACCTCGTTTTATTGCGCTTCGCTTTATTGCGCTTTGCAGATATTGCGCTTATTTTGTCAGAATATTCTTACTTACTTACTTAATATTAGACAAACATAAAGGTATGTTTTCAGGCACTCGTAAGAAATAAAGAAGTAGAACACTTGGACAACAGAAAAACCACAGACGTGAGTGGCTTACCCAGGGTTCGAACCCCGTACCTTCCGTACGACAACTCCGCCTAGCTATCAAGCGAATCACACTGACCCCATGGCCAGCTAGGCATCCCCAAAAAAGGATGCTTTACTGACTATTTATCAGTAAGAAACACAAGATAACACATACCTTTATGTTTGTCTAATATTAATTTACTGTTTACAGGCCTCGGGTTTCCCTTCCTTATGTGTTATTTACTTACTTACTTACTTAGTCGTTCCCCCTCTACCATGAGGTGTAGAGGTTTGGAAGAGAGAGCGCCAGACTATTGTCAGAATATTCATGTGTATTAATTAGAACGCGCGATCTTCTTAGGATAGATTTTGGCAAAAAGATTACGATTCGCTGAAGGCTCAGATGATAAAGATCATCATTTTATTTAGCAATAAAGTATTTTTAATTTTCCAGCACATTGTTTTTTTAGACCCAGCGCTACTGCGCACTTAATAGACATAATGTAAACATGATTTTAGGCTTTTATATGCACTGGGAAGGCAACAAAATGGGTGTGCCATGCTTTATTGCGATAATTGCTTTATTGCGGTGGTCTGGAACCAAACCCGCAATAACGCCTGTAATGCGAAAGTAGGGAGCCGCGCTGGTGTAATGGTTACCACGTTGCGCTAGCGATCAGGTGTTCAAGGTTCAAGCCCGGGCGTGTGCATTTGAAACAGTGTCATCGACCGGGATTTTGACTGAATAACCTGAACAAGCTCCTGAGATAAACCCTCTGTGGATGGGAAGGAGCGAAACTCCTGACCGGGTTGGAAGGAAAGTCCACAGGTTTCCCAGCCTCGCAATGACATGTCATTGGGCCGAAGGGCTGAAAGCCCAAGTGCCGCTTGTTAAGGACAAAAAAAAATGCTAAAGTACGATCAAATAAGCCTGTGTAGTTCTGGGGATGAGGGGGGAGGAGACAGTAGGACTACTTTTCCCTCGAGCATGTCGTAAAAGTTAACTAATATGAGGTTATGCATGAGGCAGACAACGTCATCATATAAAACACATTGCTACAGAAACAAACTACTGCCAGGGAAATTACAGCTTTGGTATAGGCTTCCCACAAGGCAACAGCTGTTTTACATGCGCCCTCTCTCCTGAACTTTTCCCAGCGAAGGTTGATTAAACTCTTGTGAAAAATTAAGTAAGATTTGTAAATAAACTAGCAGATCGGTTGTTGGTTATTACTTTCGAAACACAGAACTCTACAACAACTAAAAATAGAATGTTATATGTATTTCACCCTTTGATTTATTGTTTTCTTATAAAAAATATTTACATAGCGCACTATAGCCTGGAGGAATTGAGTCACAGCTGGAAAAAAAAAGTCGAATTGTTTGACGTGAATTTTCTTTGTTTTTAATCGCCCGGTTTCATTTAAAGTGTCCATGGCCTCGGTCACTCTTCCTTTAAACCAGGCTTGAGTATGAAACACGTCGATCAAAGGACATTCCCAAAAAGCGGACCTGCCGCTGAATTGACTTCGTAAATAATTTATAGGCTGACAATGACCTCTAGACGGGTCTTCGGTCTTCAATTATCGCTATTGTCCTTATGCACTTTTTCTTCTTTGATCCTCAGCCGCCGACCGTCAAAGCAGTCAGTGGCCATCACGCCTAGTCACCGGTGTCAATACCTTGTCGAGGTATGGCGGCTTGCGTAACATGATTACCCCAGAGCTATGCCAGCGGGAGTTTTACTCCTGGAAGGTTCTACCAAGCTGGACAGGTTTGCGCGGGTAGGGGTCAGACTAAAGCAGACACCCTGGTCATCCAGGTTGGGGGTTTTAGCATAGGGCTGACACCCCTGTCTATGTAAAAAAATAAATTGAAGTTACGGAAACAACAACGAATAAACAAACTTTGCTGCGGGACGGACATGCGGAGTCTGAGGCTCGTATGACTGTCAGTGGGGAAATCCGAAAGGAAGCCACTGACATGAGAACGCATGTCCTGACCTCAAAACATGATACAAGAATAGGATTTTGGAATGTCAGGACAAAGAACGAGACGGGTAAATTAAAACAGGTCACGGCAGAAATGAGAAACTATAGGTTACACATTCTAGGGATAAGCGAGAGCAGATGGACAGGGGCAGGAAAAGTTAAAACAGCAACAGGAGAAACAGTACTTTACTCTGGAGGAGATGATGGACAGCACAATGAAGGTGTAGCCATTATTCTACAGAAAGGAAATTACTGGAATGGAAACCCATCAACAACAGATTGATAAGATTAAGATTGAGAGGCAGATTCACCAATACCCCAATACTACAATAATACAGTGCTACGTACCAACGAATGACAGCGATGAAGAGGTCAAGGATGAATTCTATCAACAACTGCAGAAAGAAATGAAAGACACACATAGATATGATCTTATTATAGTATAGGGAGACCTCAATGCAAAAGCTGGTACACACAATACATATAATGAAAGAGTAATGGGAAATGCGGCAGAGGAACAGCAAACGAAAATGGGGATAAATTAATAAGTTTCTGTAGTATTAACAACCTGGTCATTGGAGGAACACTTTTCTCACATAAAGAAATTCACAAATTATCATGGGAATCACCAAATGGTCGGGACAGAAACCAGATAGACCACATCATGATTAACGATAGATGGAGACATGCATTAGTGATGTGAAGGTAAGAAGAGGTGCAGATGTGGGAAATGATCACCATTTAGTAGTAGCAAAACTGAAAGTGAAACTAAGAAGGGCTGGACCAACTGTAACTACACAGAAAAGGTTTGACATCAGCAAATTGAAGGACCCCCTTACCAAAAAAGCTTTTGCGGCTGAAATAAAGAAACGATATCAATTTGCCAAAAGTCAGGAAAAGACATTGACTGATGATACAGACCAGAAATTCAACACCATTTCAACAATATATACGGAAAGCAGCAAATCATGCTTGGGATTCCAGGAAAGGAAGAAGCAAGACTGGATAACACCAGAAACATTAAACACCATAACACTGAGAAAGGAAATGAAAAGAAAGAAAACAGAAGCGATGTCCCCAAGGTTAAAACAACTATATAGCGAACAGTACAGTCAGCTGGACAAGGAAGTTAAACGCCTAACACGAGCCAACAAAAGGAATTTCCTAGACGATCTTGCAAGACAGGCAGAGGAGGCAGCACTGAGAAATAAACAAAGCACAGTATACAAAATAACTAAATTCATCAACGGAAAACGAGGTGCAAACAATATTACATTAGTAAGAGACAAGCAAGGAAATCTCATCACGACAGCAGAGAGACAGGAAACAAGATGGGCAGAGCACTTCAGAGAAACTCTGAACAAGGAACCACCAGTGACACAACTGAATGTTCCTGAGGCTGAAAACGATCTAGATGTAAATACAGACATTCTACGAAAAGAAGAAATCTACACATCAATCAAAGGGTTAAAGAACGGAAAAGCTCCTCGCCATGATAACTTAAATGCAGAGCTATATAAGACAGACCCTGAGCTAGCAGCTGAACTATTAGAACCACTATTTGCACTGAAAAACGGGAACAACACCATCAGAGTGAAACAAAGGAATAATTGTCAAATTGCCCAAGAAGGGAGATCTTGCAGACTGCAATAATTGGAGAAGAATCACTCTTCTCTCAGTTCCCAGCAAAATACTAGGCAGGATAATTATACAGAGAATTTCAAAAGCAGTAGACCACAAACTGAGGAAAGAACAAGCAGGATTTAGAAAGAACAGAAAATGTGTAGATCATATATCCACTCTCAGGAACATTATAGAGCAGTGCTCAGAATGGCAAAGACACCTGTTCACTAAGTTCGTTGATTTTGAAAAGGCTTTTGACAGCATACATAGGGACAGTTTATGGAAAATACTGAGGTCTTATGTAATTCCAAGCTGCATAGTGTCAATCATAAAAAGCCTCTATGCCAACTTTACGTGTAGTGTTGGGCAGAGCAACCTGACCTTTGAGGTGAAGACAGGAGTACGACAGGGATGCCCCCTATCAACCACTTTATTTTTAACAGTCATAGATTGGATGATGTGCCAGACAACAGAGGGCAATCCAAGAGGAATAAGATGGACTACATTTTCTATATTGGAAGATCGGGAATATGCAGATGACATTGCACTACTAGCACATTCACATCAACACATCCAGGAAAAAACGGATAGACTTAATATGTTTAGCCAGCAGATGGGCTTGAACATGAATTTAAAGAAGTCAGAGGTCATGACGCTCAATGTGAGCAACCCTGAGCCCACATCAGTCCTTAGGCACGTTGCCAATATCATACGTTTAACAGACCGGGGATACACACTAGCTGAACACACATCACAAAAATTCCCTAAAATCGTCGCTACTGTCTTTATATTGGGTAGTATTTTGAGCACGATGTTACAAAGATGAGAATAGTTGTTGTTGCTGCTGCTTAACTAGAACTTTTGTGCTTGTCGCTCTTATTAAGCCAAGGTCAAGCTAATTTCTTTGACGTGATTAAAATTTGGATGTAGGATTTGTGTGTGGCTTTATTTTCTATGTAAAAACTTGTTGAATTGGAGTCATAAGTTTCAGTTTTCCTAGATGGCATTCTATCTGGCTTGGCATGAATTTGAAGGGATACTCTCATACGGTAGCCCAGTGGTTAGTGCACTGACTTCATAGCTTGATGGTCTATGGTTCGATCACCAGTTGAGGTGGGCTTTTCTAGACAACAAACGGCTCCAGGGTCGACCCGGCCTCATAAATTTGGTACCAGAGCAACTCTTGGAAGGTTAAAAGCAGGCAGCATGATACTGACCACATGACCCCTTATGTGCCGTATGGTCAAGAACATATGGGCCTAACCCCATATTCTCAATATACGTCAATGGGCATGTAACGGGATCCTTTACCTTCACAAAAGGTTTTACGCCAGAATGGAAAGGGAGACGACATACTATTCAATCCACACGATTCATGGGGCTCTTCATACACGCAAGGTTACAATTCTGTGCCCTGGCTATTCCAAGGATTCATGACATCTTACACAGAGCCACCTCCTAGTCCCATGTGCCTGTCGTAAATGTGTTGTGGGATCCGTCTGCAAGCAGCCAGTCATGTAGATCCTGGAATCAAGTCTGGGGGGCTCAAGTGATTCCCACAAGCCTAGTTTGCAATGCTCGGTTCTCAACACGTTTCAATACATGGGGAATCCTGATTGTGCAGTCAGTGGCCAATACGCCTAGTCGAGTCTTGTAGGGCAGCAACAAAATATTATCAATTAGCTCGATCGGTGGCCATTATTCCTACGTAGCCCCAACTCTCGTTCATGCTTTGCATCTCAGCCTCCACTTTCATCCTCAAGTTTGTCTTAGGTCTGTCTCTCTTTCACCGTCCTTCTGGGGTCCATGGCAAAGTAGTTCTGGTGATGGTGTCAGGGTCCCTTCTGAGGACGTGGCCAACCCAGTTCCACCGTCTGCCCGCAGCGATTGTGTGCATGCCTTAATGACTGCACCATGTACGCAGTTCCTGATTGGAGATGAAAAAGAATTGTCCTTAGGCAGGTTGTGTGGGAAAAGGATAATTTGGACATTTCCTTTTCTGTTACTCTCCAGCACTCCGCGCCACACAGAAGTACAGAAAGTACACAGCTCTGGTATAATCTGAATGTGGTGTTTGTGCTGTACTGCGAAGATTTTCAAATATTGTTTAGATTTGCAAAGGCTGTTCTGGCTTTATTCATTCTGTTACTGATGTTTTTGCGTGTTCCACTGTCTGGTGTTACTATGCTTCCTAGATATGTAAATGTATTTGTTTGTTCCAGCTTTTTGTTCCTTATTTTTATGTGATCATGATTCATTACGTTGAGTGTAATGACCTCTGTATTCTTCAGGTTGATGTTCAGTCCCAATGGGAATCCTGATGTTGGTCCACTTTGGCGTAACTATTAACTGATATAATGAACAAGCCCCAATTGTATAGTTATGAACCATAAAGAACAACAAAAAGATCAGAAAGATAAAGGCGTTCATGAATGAGTGTCGTAGATTCGCGATAGGTGATTAAGACTTGTCTTGGTCCCTTCTGGATAGATGTAGAAATAAGTGATATCTCAGTGGGAGGTGATAAAATAGAAATAGATTTCACGAGTGAGATGGAGGAAATATATTAGATTCTGTCTCTGACACTCGAGAAGCTTCTCTCAGTCAGCCTATCATCTACAACAGAGTTAGATTAGTCAGACAAATCTAATATAATATATATTAATATATATACTCCTCACATACACACACACATAAGTGACTACAATAGACACACAGACGTAAACTATGACAATGAAAATATAGATATTTGGGAACGAACTGACCGCCACACTGATTAAGTTTAATTGTGAAGTTTATTGATCAAAATAAACTTCCATCACAACATATAAATTTGCATCAAACATATACAATAGTCATAAAGTCAAAGAATTTCTACAGGAAGGATAGACCCACAGTTATGATCTTTTCTCTCGAGGGATAGCCCAGTCCTGTTATAAGGAAAAAGAAATGATAGCCCCAACGAGTCACGGATACATCTGCGGTAATCTAATGATTTTCCCTTTTAAAGGTATGAACAGACTTTGATAGTAGTATGCTCTATCCTAAGGAAAATTATACCTGCATTTGCAACAATTTGCATAAATGGAATTACAAAATGGGTGAACAAAGGGTTATAAAAAAACTCACTCAGTCTACTTTCACTCGGTTCTTTCATCAGGGTACCCTGGCTCACGTTCTTACTTAATAGCGTGCTGGTGTTCGCCGTCTGGCGCACTGTCTGACGCACCGTTTAAATCTGTCTATCTTTTGCTGAAGCGGATTCCCAGCTCTGCAGATCGTGGTTTCATTCACGGGGTCCGGGGAGCGTCCACTTCGGGCGATAGTTTTCTTTACAGATTTAAGTTAGTGTCACTTCACTACGTTCAGGAAAGAATTAGTTTTAAGCGGGCACACAGTGTCAGAATCACGAGGTTTCCCTTATTTAAGAAGATGACCGGTTGGTAAATTCTTTCAATAGATAATTATTGTTCACACCCACAGTTCGTCAAAATGTCGGAATGTTACTGATTGTAAATCTTTACTTGCCACACGGGCTGAACTGTACTTGGGTTCTCCCCAGGAAGAATTAAATATGGCGCGGTAGGCCCGTTACTTCATTTTTACTTTAAAGTTCTTGGAATTGGTTCTCTGTCGCTCTGGATGTCAGCGCAATGACAGACAGCTTTTACTTTAACACCAAGTCTTAAAGAAAAAAAGAATGTTTTTAGTTCTTCACATAGATTTCCCATGTACTAAACGCTTTACAAGTTGGGTCACCCCAGTTTCACTGAATAAAGAAAACCAACCTAAACAATATTTATATATACTATGTACTACGGTTATAACTTACATTATGAACGGCAAGCGTAGGCTTGACTTATCGTTTAAAACTTCCCGTGAAATAAGTTATATTCATAAAATAAGTCATCATAAATTAGAAATACATACGTATTTCGTCAATACTCAATGATGAGTCGGGCATTTATAATTTAGTTGAAATATTTACGACAGGTTATTAGCAGTTAAATTAAATTTATTTATAGCTGCATGAGTTTTAAGCTAGAAATTATAATTTATTCTGCTTTCCACTGAAACACGTCAGCTAGAGAATATAACAAACTTATAAATTAATTTCTTCTGCACAAAAGAAACTAGTTAAAATGAAATAGGCGATTTATCCCTTAAATCACTCACAAATAATACTAGATATCTAATATAATATTTACCTCAACACAGAACTACTAAGAACTTAAACCACTTCGACCAACTAATTGCCATCTACTATCAACAGAGATTTTTAGGAATCGAACGTAAATTGTTCTAGTCTTGACTGCGAAGTTACTGAGTGAATGCAATCTTAAACTCCGGTTATATCTTAAACCAGACAAAGAGTGTGCTCTATTTCAAAACCCACGTTTTCCCCTCTCTTAACACTTACGTTAAATCAGGCGACTGCCATAACATGCCAAGAGTGCGTCTTCACACCCTCGTCTAACTATTCTCATTCCTGAGCAATGCATGAGCGCGCCGTTCATACCTACTGCTAAGAAACTGTTCGTAGCGCTACGTGTCAGATGGAAATGTAGACACATGTCTGCTATCCCATGTTTGACAGAATGCATTCTCACACTTTTACGTCGAGAACCTAGCCCAAGAGCGCCGTGTCATGAGAAAAATGCTAGACGAATGTCTAATTTCTGGTCGAGGCAGATGGCAGTTTCCACACCTCGCCGATAACTTAGCCGTAAAAGCTACGTGTCAGATTGAAATACCAGACGATATGTCTGAAATCATGTCTGACTGGACGAATAATCACACTATTCGTTACCATGACATCTTATGCAATAAATGCGTTATTAGTATGAGAAAAGAAACGGCAAAGTCAGAAAGGGAAAATAATATTTTTTGCAAACGAAGGAATGCGAAAAATACAGGAAAAGGATAAACGAGCGATAATAAGGTAGAGGACTCGGGTAGAAAAGAAAAGAATATAGAAAATTTATTGATCATAAATGTCTATGTGACAATGAGTACTTGTGCTGAATATAATAATTGAATTGGAATGACACGAACACTAATGTGGAACTGATGGAAAGAACTAGACACGCCAGTGGAACAAAATGTGGGGAGAAGAGGCTGGCGTTTGATAATATACTCACTAAGAAATATCACTTGATAGCATTAAAAGAGTGTTCTTATTCTAGAGATTCGCGTGGTAAGAGACAATAGAGGAAAAACCAAAAACAGACGAACAAAGACATACAAGAGATAAAGAAATGGAAAGACCTAGAATAGACAATGCACAACAGGAAGGCTTGGCATTTATTTGTTGAAGGCGTGGACGCAACAAGGAGCGAACTAAAAGGCAATGAAGAAAAAGAAGGCCCAGAAGCAAATACACGATGTAGGCGGCTCTAGATAACGCACTAAGATATTCATCTTCTAGTATCACCAGGCAATGCAATCTTTCCTCTTGATCGGCACGGGTTTTTTTTTTTTTTAAATAAAAGAGAACTCAAAAACGCAAGGAGAGGAAAATGTGAAATTTAACTCTTTCAGTACTGAGTAAGCAAGCCGCAACATCGGTCTTTCGTCGCGAAATAACAATCATCGGTTCCAATATATAGTTCACTAGTAGTTACAGATTAAGAAAAAGATATCTAGGCACTTCAAAGAACTGCAATAGAATACTAATGCAACGACGGATTGGAGACAGCTGGTTGAAAGCGAAAGGTCTACCTGAGCTTTAGGGCGTAAACGAGATGAATAGGATTTGAAAATGTGGCAACAGTATTATTTTGTTAATCTGTTTGTAAGTAGCTTTGATGTTTTAATTAAAAACTCTAACCGTGTTCCGATTTGAGAAGAGCTTTCAATTACTTAAAATGAAATGCTGAAAATGATGAGTAAATAAAAAATATTAAAAAAAAAAAATTTAAACACGCGCTTTTAATGCACTAAAACCCCCAAAATAATTTTTCAAGGAGTTTATAGCATGCAGTCAAAAAATGTAACATCAAATTGACAAAAAGCGTGGGGCGTTTAAGCGCTTATCATATATTTTATCCATAAGTATATGTTGAAGTATAAAGCAGATGTTTATTTCATGCAGAATCAGCGTTTCGATCCCAACTAGCAGTAACTTTGCTTCAGGAGGCGAGAGGTCTAACTACTGAGTTAAACGCACTCTCAAAGTAAGAGTATTCATAATACAGCCATGCTGAGTTAACTTTATTGCGTATCCAAACTGAACATATTAAAACAAGAACTGAAATGGCGCAAACATCTGTTGTAATTACAGATGCATCCACGCCCTAATTGATGGAGAGTGGAGTGTGAAACCTGGAGGGCAATTTGGTTCGGACCTCACTTTATACGGGGGCCTCAATTCAGGCCCATTTACATTATAATATTTTTTTACCGGTCTTTCCTAAAACAAATAGGGGGCCTCATATTTTAAAATGGCACTGACTTGATCTGTGCACTCGAAGAACCGTCTTTCCCTTTTATATTCTCAGCCAGCATGGATCCAAGGCTGTAGCTCCACCCACAGACCCCCCACCCCCTCTCTTTGTAAGACTCCGTGGCCGCATCTTTTACATCTTCTTATAGATATGGTTTACATAACAATCAGGTGTGCATGATTTTGTTGCCAAGGTCAAGGATAAAGTCACCCTGGCGTCTCGGGTAAGTCATAACAGCCGTCAATGCAGCTGGGTCCCTTGCGGGAAGCAAGAATCAAAACTTGGAGTGGTGGTTTTCTGTAAGAGCTTTTTTACATGATGAGGTTGACATCCCCATATACCTCCGACTAGTCCTCCAGACCCTGTCGTGCAGCTAATCCTCTTGTACGAAGTCTACACCAAAACATTCACGTTCTCTTAAAGCAGTGGTTTATGTAACTTTGTGTTTACATGTTACGGTTGCCAACTTTATGTACAAATTCAAACTACTTCCTCAGGTCATGCCGTAACAACCACAACTACAGATAATCGGTTTGTACGAAGGATCCCGTTACACGCCCATTGAGGCATATTGGGAATATGGTGTTAGGCCCATTTTTTATTAACCATCGGCACACTAGGGGTGATCTGAACAACATCGCGCCGGCAGCCTTCACCTTCCGAGAGTTGCTCTGGTACCCAATTCATGAGGCTGGGTCGATCCCAGAGACGTTTGCGGTCTAAAAAATCCCACCTCAACTGGTGATTGATCTATGGACCACCGAGCTAGGAAGCCAGTGCGCTAACCACTGCGCTAACCACTGCGCTACCGCGGCTACCCTCTTGCACGAAGCTTGCAGTTAATCAGTCATAAGTTCTTGCACCAGTGGTTTCTGTAGCAATGTATGTTACATCATAAGGTTGCCAGCTACATATCACAATCTCATATTAGTGGCCTCTTACCCGATCCTATAGGACAATGTCCCTATTCTGTGTTTGTCTCATCAGAGAACCTCCCGGGAACTACACGCGACAACAGTGCCCACTACTTTCAGTGTCTAGATATATTCCTTCACTTGTACGCATGTCGGCAACTGTGTCCACTACCTTCAGTGTCTAGATATATTCCTTCACTTGTACGCATGTCGGCAACTGTGTCCACTACCTTCAGTGTCTAGATATATTCCTTCAATTGTACGCATGCTCAAGAGAATAACGTTAATATATTTTCTCTAACATCACCTTTTAGATTGTTCCCCAAATCATATTACATTATTTCCAGAAATCCAGAGGGACAGCGGATGCTTCAGGCTTGCACTGTTATCCACGAAATATGCATTTATCTGTCTTGGCCTGACTAATAAAAATATTTTGTTATTGGTACTATCAGGTGAATGGAAGCAATGGTGGTTCCATTTGGTTTTGCCTGGTGGGGATGTCTATAATTAATATAGTGGTTACACTTGTCGCTAGCGGCACACAAGGGTGTCAGGTGATAATTGTGTGGACAGCAACAACTGTGTTCGTTATTCATTGTCAAGATTAAACGAACGATACAAAAATATTTAAGTGATATACGTGTACCAAATTAGAAATTATAATTGATAAGAACGTTATTGTTATTGGAAGTTATACAAATATCCGTTTTATTGTAAAAAAAATTTTCTACAACAATGTCTAGCATCTAGTAAAAAAAATTATTAAATAACAAATAGAATTGAAAAGAAAATACAATAATATTAAAATTATAAATTTGTTTGTTTGTATATTTTTATTGTTTTTTAGTTGTGCAATATGCTGAATGATTTTAGTATTGATGCATGTGGTAGATTTTATTAGTTCGTTCTAGGTCGATACTATCAACTTAATATTAAGCTCTTCTTCGCTTATCGTAAGTTTTCATATACGTTAGTCTGAGAAAACACATCTGTCATATCCAGCTGTTGTATGGGTGTCGTCATAATTATTGCAACGGAAATTGCTCTTTTCGACAGTAACATCAACTAGTGCCAAGAATAAACTACTCTGGATATTTAGGGGACAGACAACAATATCCCCACCTGGCTTTTCAGAGCATGCACATTCAATACCATAATACCTACCGTAAGTACTTCGGTCGGTCGGTCGGTCTGTCACATTTTGCACCGTCATTTGCGAGAGAGTACATTAACTTTCAACCACAGCTAATGGGGTGCAACTGTGGTTGAAAGTTAGACTTCTTCTTCTTCTTCTTCCTCGTTCGTCCTGAAAAGGACGTTGGTTGCGTTGTGTCCGTTTACAGCGAAGCTGCGGTATTTGTGCCTTTCGGCCGACACATCCGACTTCCGCACGGTATCTTTCGGACCAGGTTTGCCTTTCCTCTTCGATCCCTACTCCTTAGCCAGACTGCAGTGATGCAGCTTCTTTCCAAGACCACCACGTGGAGGTGTAGTAGGGTCTTGTTCAGCTCTGGTTCGCTGACCCTGACGCAGGCAGTCAAAGCTATGGGTCGCTTACTGCATTCCTCACTGTTGATGCGTCTTGGTGTGGTAGATTTTGATGTTAAATAGTAAAATGTGAATTTATGCAGATGTGAGGTCAAGCTGTGAAGGCCCCTGAGTCTAATAAATAATAGGTTTTGTATTTTCAGAGAACCTTTCTGCTACCACACTACGACCTCAACCTGCGACGTATTTTTCCTAAGTACAATAATGGTGTATGTATGTTATCTGGCTAGTGTCTAGGGTAATGTAAAATGTGATGTAATAAAATGACAACAAATACATCTAAGAACTATATGAAAAGTAATTAACAACACCCAGAGTTAAGTTTTAAATGTGAAATATTTTTTTACAATTTATTGTTCCAGTATCACAATTTTGTGTATGCTGGAATATTGAAACTCAAAATGATCAATCGAAATATTTACATCAAAGTGATTCAATTTATAACTGTATATATTATTATTCACAAATTTTATTAAATGTGTCAATCTGGAACAGTGTCAATTTACTCTTGCTCCTATGAATGGGTAATGCTAGGAAGAACGTCTATGTTCATCATAATCTGAATGATTTATTAAACACTTGGAAAATGAGAGTAGTTGGGTTTGATCTATCAAGTGCCTGCAGACAATTTCTTAACTTTGTGTGCTGATGTACAGGATGAAGTATAGTCACACCACCAGCTTCCAATACCAAGTCAGGCTTCTGCTCTTGAATTATAACAGGGAGGCACACAGTTGATACTGCCTCACTTCTTTATGATGCAGAAGTATATACAGATCTATGTTGACCTGGGCTCACTTCGAGTCATAGATAAAACCCTGGAGCAATATAAATGCGGCCCACATCACCCACTGATATACTCTCTCTTTCCCTAACTAAACATTTTCAATCATATTCAGACTCAGCATGGTAACTACACAATTAGTTAACGTTCTTAATTGGTTTGTTACCCCATTCATGGTCAAATAAACTTCAAACCACAGTTTGACACTTTCCTTGACAAAGGAAACATTTTAAGTTAATAATATCAAGTCATGTACAATCACGGTGACTTGCTGAAGACGACGGCCATTGGTTTTCCTGGTCTTATGTCATAATACTGTACAACAACTTCCCCATTAATATTTAATTTTACTTTCTCCCAAAGTGTCAGAAAGCATGTCGGGCTTTTCTACAACCTGTTACTATATTTCCTAACAACTCTTTGAAACAACACAAAGTTTGATGTTGACTTGCCTCTAGATAGACTTCTACCCACATAATTTTCATACATATTCAATAATACATACATAAAAATAATAATAATAATAATAATAATAATATAAATGTTTTCTTTCTTACCGCATCAGAGAAATATTAACACTAATAAGTTTGATTTGCGATAAATATGGTCAAATCCAGATCGCTTGCTGGTGCAGATCAGCAAAGTCAAGACAGTACTATTATCTTGCTTGTAAAACAACTTTAGTGATGAAAATTTATTTCTCAAGTGGCGTCTATCACTACCTTCGAACTAGTTTTATTCCTCCGTTAGTATATTAGACTCCAGCCAATCGGGACTGTTTGGCTTCTAGCGTCCGTATTTTCATAACTGCACTCAATTTTCAAATCTTAGACTATCCTACCCTTCCCCCAATATTTGTCAAGCTGAGAAAGAAGGAGTCTGTTAGTCCGTCTTTCTTCTGTCAATATCTCCTTTATTTATCGAGTGTTTCAAATTCTGATAAATAATTATTGATCCTGTTGCTGTCTGTCACACAGTGGTTATATTTTTATACGTTTATTCATTATATTTACTATTATCGTTTTCCTACTACCTAAGCTTCTATGATTTGCTTTTGGTTCAAATTCAAATTTCTGTAAACAACGAACTAGTGACACGACCACCAATGCTCCATTCTACCCTCTCTTACTATATTTTTTTCCCAAAAAAATTCCACGTTACATCGTAATTTGTTTTTCCTTTAACTGTCGTTCTCATTCAAAACGAAACAGCGCTTTTTGTAGTACGTCACACAATTCGAAAACGCGTTTTCTTTACGTTACCTTATAGTTAATTTTTAGCCTGAAATACACTGTGTGTGAGTTTATATATTCTGGCGTGTCCAACAGCGTGGATATAGTCAGAGAACCGCGTGTCGAGCGAAGAGGGGTTTTGCAAGGCGGTGTTAGTATTGGCGTTAATTATTACTGCCGTTTCGTTCTACACTACTGGAAAATGTCCGAATTACTACTATTAGTGGCGTTAAAGTTTAAATCTTACGTTAATTCAGACGGTAGTTTGGTGTCACAGTTCTGGCACATCGTTAATTGTAAGTCTCGAGGACGAAACTAGGAAAGCGTGTAATATTTAACGGCAGGTTCATTGTCTACGCGTTACTACGATATAAAATACAGCGCTCTACTGGCGTAGGGGCGATGATAGGCAAACACCCACGGGCGGGTTTATTTTTTTTCATAGGAGTAAAATCTTACTGAATTTAGCGATTGTTTCACAGATTTCGCTACACTTGGGTCCCGAAAGTTAGACAATAATTGTATTGTTTCCCCCTGTCTGTACTCTCTCGAAAAAAGAAAAAGTGCGCAAATGAAGGTGTGTATGAACAGCTTGATTATGGAAAGAAACCAATAACACGATTGATAAACAGTACATGAACTGGAGTTTCGTCAAACTTCAAACGTTGTTCTCAGAGGTAGTAAGTCGAACAGGGCAAGATTTTAAAAGATGCGTGAACAATTACGAGACACGTTATCATAAAAGAAATGTTAGTTTTTTAGTCAATTTACTGTCCAGTAGATCAGTATCACTGCTCCACGTGTCATTTAGGTAAGGTTACTACATGTCTTTATATTTAATACATCTATATAATTTTTACTACAAATATCTTATGACGGTCACCTGCAATGAAATGACCACAGTAGTGAAAGTACTGTCTGTAATACATGTAACAGAAACATCATACTATGATTAATAACAAGTTAATGTTAACGGGTTTTTGCTTGTTTAAACATAGTTTCACTGTTTTGTTACGTCTAGAATTGTTAAACGGAAACTATTGAAACAACTCTTTTGCATTCGTGAGGATGGCCTTCAGATATGCCCCAAGCTGCGAAAGGATCGGAATATGAAGCGCGCGCGCAAATGAAGTTGGAATGGGAGGGAGTAACAATGAGGCATGGAGCGAAAGACAGGGAGAGAGATTGAGATAGAGAGATAGATAGATAGATATATAGATAGAGAGAGAGAGAGAGAGGGAGAGAGAGAGAGAGAGAGAGAGAAGAGAGAACGAGAAATTGACGAATACTCACGGAGAAAAATAGTGTTTTTAATAATTTTACGGAAAATTGGTATATGTGACTGTCATGATTTGAATCTGAATACACAACACGATCATATTTTCCTCGCTCAAAATCTAGGGTAAAAGGTCCAAATACAGGAACCAATCAGAACACTCCTTTTCTAGTGTCTATAAAGAAACTTTTTATATTAAACAGAAAGGGCTTAATCTGTGTTTTTGACGGGAAGGAGTTATTTTATTTCTCTAATAATAGCGATAAATATAAATAAATACATAGCTATTATAATACCTGATATATCACTTAATATATAGGTACAAATCCGGCCTCATAAATGTAAGTCAATTAAAGAGAAAAATTTATTTTAGTGTTATTGTTACATCAGGGTAGCACCTGATTTAATTACTGAAAAATTACCTAGATTTAAATGCCAGGAAATTGCTAAAGAATAAACATATAGAAGGATAGAGATAAATTGGCCGTTTGATCATCACCTTTGATAATTAAAATCGGTCCAAAAAAAACTGTAATAGAAAATATTTAAAATTAGTCAGATTATACAAACAAGCTCAGAATCGCATAAGTCACAAGTCTCTAAAATACTTTTTGACTGTGTTTCCGATTGGGCAGGTGTAGTTCTATAAATAGTATCGAGGACGTACGATCTGGGCCACTCGATTTGAAAATCTGCACCTAGCTGACAGAATCTAAAAGACAGTAACGACCAAGTCTTTGCCTTCTGATCTGAGAGCAGCTCTAGTTCCCTTTGAGGGCCAGTTCAGCTTGTTTGTATGTATATATATATATATTTGCCTGAGGGTGAGAAAGATATATATATATTTGTATATTTTGTTAATTATTAACCTGTGTATAACCAGACTATGTGTTCGAATGCTAAGTAGAAAGTGAAACTAATGTGTTTGCCATACTGACCCATTTATGAACGTGTGTAGTTTTGCAGACAGGTTCGAAATGAAAAAAAATGTGTATAATGATTGCAAATATCGCAAAAATTACGACAGTAAGTGTTAGTAGTGATTTAAATTGGTATTTTCTTCGGGAGTGACACACTGTTTAAAGATCATGTGATAGGCGTGCAGGAAAGGTTCGAATGAAGTAATCAATATGTTACATGCTGTTTTGTACTTAACATGATTATCGTACGGAAGCCAAGCATGGGCTAAGTTTACTAACATTAAATCAGTACAGAAAAAAAAATCACATGAAACTGATTGTAGAAAAGAAATTATATGTCCTGTGCTAAATGGTAGCGCATTATCTGAAAAGGGTAAGCTGTTATGTCCTATATGTGTGTGTGGGTTGAAGCAAATACCTACATAGAATATGGTTATCATTGATTCCAGGTTCGGTGTCAGTATCATAAAGACATCACTGGCCATTGTTACGGAAGACTACTGGAGAACATAGCTCTGCATATATCAGGAGCTCTACCCAGCAATATTTTCTTCCAGAATGTGCTAATCGTGTGGTCCTGAGTTGTGAAGTGACTATCAGCAGCAACCAAAAAGATAAGTCACCACCCGGAGCCACTAAAGCTTCTCCAATAGAATCATCCACGTTGAAAAATAGACAGCAAATAGCATACCTTTCATGATGCAGTCTAAAGGACATACCTTAGAACAATAAACATCTACATCATAGTGACAGTGAGATTGAGTTTACCGAAGAACATAAAGAGAAATTATTTACCCCTGTGAACAGTATGGGAGAGATTCCCCAAGTTATTTAATTTTACCTGTAAATATCATTTCAGTTCTTTTGAGTTTTCCTGCTCGGAAAAAAATATTATGGTGCAGGATAATTAAATTGTACATAAATTTCATAGTCTTGTTTAATAATTTTATTAAAGTTACGATCGGTTTGGATTTAATAACTATTATAATAACAAATATTCCCCTAGACGAATTAGTCAAAATAAAACAAAACTTTCAATCTGTAATCTTTGGGGGATCTTAAGAGGTAGCAGTTAGGGACTCAGAGTACATCATCATAATCATTCTCTGGGAACTTACATAGCTTGACCCCACCTTGATGTATATACACCCTTGCTCTTTTTAGAGAAGGGGGTATTACTTATAAGACCAGTCTCTTATCTGGCACTATCCTGGTATCATCTGATACACCTATTTGTCTAAGATATTCCATATTTTAGTAATATCAAAACCTCTTATGACAGGGACTATGTGATAAACGAGAGCCAAGTTTTTCGCTCTCTTTTCCATCATCTTCCGTCATTGCATTTGCAACCACATTTCGCTCTTTCATCGTTGCTAAAGTTAATCTTTTAATCCCCACTGGACCTTAACACGCTTTTGGCATTTTCTGACAACTGGCTAGATCGTGCCGACCCCAGACTGCTTTGTGAGAAATCTGGTTAAACACATATGAGCATGGTACAACTTCTTTGGAGTAGTCCATGTGCAATGAAGATAATCCTTCAAACCAAACCAAACCAAACAACTTCTTTGATATCTCTTTTCCCCTGTAAATATTGTCAGACATACCACCGTGGTATTTTGGATATTGTTGAAGGAGCCGGCTGGGCAATAGAGTTTAGCCTTTTCATGGGTAGTCCGCTGTTCAAACAGACGACATGTCAACACATTGGGGAAGAATGGACGCACGCAAACAATATACTCCGGACGATGGACATCAAAGGACCGTGACACGGAAAATCTTTGTTTCTAAATGGTAGCCAACGGAAGAAGGATTGGAATCTTAGGTATGATACAAGGATTAAATGAAGCCGAAGGCAAGATAATGAAATAAATATGACACGCAAAGCGATAAACAGACAGAAAGTTTTCCAATAGTTAGAAGGCTGGTGATTTTTTTTTTGCATTAGCTGACCAATCAACAAACTCCTATTTGTCATGCAGCACTGCATTGACAATTTGTGTCGAATAGCCCATTCCACTTTAGCCAGTGACACGCGCTGACAGGGTTCAACAGAGATCCAAGGCCTGGGCAACCACATGGGCTCTCGGCAATTGGTTTATGGGCGGAGTTATACGTCACCGTCGTAATGGATCCATCTTGGACGTTTCAGAAATAAAATGTAGCGTAATGTTCCCTGGAGATGAGTACAAAGTTTTCAAAAGCGTAGTGTAGAGCATATTGCAGAGCAGAGCTTGCAATTAATTTAGTGTGGATAAAATAATTAATATCTGTTGTGTATTGTGTTCTTAATTGAGTTTGCGAACGGGAAAAGAAGGTTAGTGAATCTTTTAAAAACTATTAAAATGTTTTCTTAGTCTTTAGTTAAGATCACTTTTGCACTTAGCATCAAAGCTAAATGTGCAGAAGACAGTTTTTCAATTAATCCTTCTCATAAATGATTAATTAAATCAAAAGATTTTCCTCTAAGATGATAGGAGGTAATCGATAGTTCATACTTCACGTCATCTACATTGTTAGATCATCCTTACAGATTTGCATGTGCGCACACTCCAACGCGCAATATATTTATCACTTATCAGGTGCATCTCATGTCATACATAATTACTAGAGAATTGAAATCATCATTTATGAGGAGTAGTATAAAAGAAAGTCAACCATTGATATTAAGTGTGACAACTTACGAAGACTTTTGTGTCTTTTCAGTCCATCAGAGATCTGAGTCTACCCCTTACGTGCTTGACGTCTAACCAGAAAGACGCTAGTGTCCGTCTGGATAACATAATTTGCCATTTAGGACATCCTTCACTTCCTAAGTTAAAAGGGACGCTTTCTCGCCCACGATTAATACAGTGGACTCAGCATTTTTATTCAAATTTTATCAAGTGCTCACAAGTTGATTACGTATTCAAAATATCAAGTTCAACCCACTCACAAAAGCGCATTTTGAGAATCAAGATTCAATATTTACAAGTTGATTCGCATATACAGGTAGCAAGCTCAACTTACTCAAAAGCATATTTTTGAACCAAGATTCCATATTTATGTGACCGGATGGCATACTCTAACGCTAGTAACACACGTTAACGTAATAAATAAAGACAGAATAAATTACTAAATGCATCATAGAAATCGAAGTACTAAGCTTTTTCTAACTGTGTTCCCTTACGTTTTGGCGGGAGTTGCCCAGCAACGCTAAAAAGAGGACTACATCACCTCATTTGCATGAGTTTAATTAAATTCTATGATAAGTAGGTAACGATAGTTGTAGCTAATGAAATAAATCTTTACAATTTGTATAACCAATGAAAAATGCTCTAAATCGGCAAGCCCCGCACCACTTATGAGATTAGTAAAAGAATATATTTTCTTAGTTAGTTGCATCTAGAGAGCCATAGCACAAGGACGTGATTTTGTCTGATGATGTAGCAACCAGGCACTCACCCAGACTGCTACAAAAGTCCGACTCAGTGTTCGAGAATCTCAAGATGGCCACTGGCTGCTTTGACGGTCGGCGATTAATGATCAAAGAAAAGAAAGTATAATTACTACTTTTAGCTAGAAAAGTTGTAGCTGTGAACCAACGTAGCAACGAAATAGCAGAGATAAGCAAACTGATAGAATTAGCCATTGATGAAGTAGAGGATCCTTTAAGTGGAGCGCCGAAATCCTTAATAGCCACTCCTGAAGTATTAGTATCTTTGAATGACCGAGTAGTTGGAGAAAGTATAAAGAATCTCATTGAGTACTACGAGGAATAAATTAACCAAGCTACAAAGGCTGAAACTGCGGAGTAGCATTGCCAAACTGTCAATAATATTGAAAGATATACAGACAAAATTAGAGGAACTGAAGAAGATGATTTCGTTGATGTACTTTGATAATATACATGAAACTGTTCGTGTTCCTTCAAGTTGAATAAAGGTTTATATGATCACTTGGCACTTATCAACTATATAAGGTTTGCTGTTTTGTTAGGAATTACTGTTGGAGAATTAAAACGACGTCATCACACAACTGAAAGCAAGGGTGAATTAAGAACCTGGAAATTATAAAGTCATTTAGGAAGTTAACACCTTAGGCACTAGCCTGTACGAAGACCTAAATGATGACCAAGTAACAGAAGATGTCTGCCCATAAGGTGTCTTCCCGTAGTGGCTATCAAACTTACAGCGTATTACGATCTTGGCGAAGAACGCACCATGGCCTTATCAGGATAACCAAAAAGACATGACGACTTATCTCTGTGAGGAGTTTAAGAATGTTTGAAAATACAAAATGTCTCCTACATAGCAGAAAGAAATGTGTCGGCCCGGAAATTCTAGGTAATCAGTACGTACAACAATTGAAAATGAGTACTGCCGTAGGGAGAAGAGATTGAGAAGAGGTCTCTCCAATCCGTCCTGTGACAAATTCTACACCCCAAGGTAGAAGGGGTTTGTTTGTTTTGTTTTAAGGACCATTTTCAATACACACGGTCAACTTCATCAGTGTTCCGATCTTTTCCCTTAGATCCTTCAAGGAGGATCTCAGCACAGCGCACAAACTCTAAAGCACCACGAGGATCCAAATGTAAATTCTGCCAGGGCAGTGGCCGTATGGACTACTCTTTGCGATTTTCAAATGCCGAAGAACTTTTAACGGGCGCAACTTGCAGACGGGACCTCTTATTTTTTTCGCCCTTATCCGTGAAGGCTAGGTATCTGATCTCACTACGCAGGGAATCAGGGGGAGTTCGAAATTATTAGTTCCCAGTGTTTATGCAAAGATGCCTATGCCGGTCCCAAGCCCGGATGAAAAAGGAGGAGAGCGGCCTGCATAGAGGCCGTAAGGAGGCAGCCCCTCCATCATGCAAAGGCACAACAGGCCAATCACCTGTTTGCTTTAAATCACGATTACGAGTAATACAAGAGAGAAAACTGGACTGATTCTAAAGGCGACGAATTGGAACGGACTACGGACTACGACTTATGGAACTTGGAACACAAGAAGTATAAATGGGAAGGAAGAGAAGCTGGTGGAAGAGATGAGGAAAGCAAAACAAGAAATCCTGGCTATAACGAAAACAAAGAAAAAAGGACAAGGAGTCACGGATCTCGATGGCAACACGCTGCTCTACAGTGGTGTACCCATATCTGAAAGAGCTAAAGGCGGCGTGGGTTGCATTGTGGCCCAAAATCAAAAAGATAGTATTAAGGGATGGAACTTTGTCTCGGAGCGCATTATGGTTGTAAAACTAAAAGAAGGAGAAACCATAGTCAACCTGGTCATAGTGTATGGGCCAAATGAGGATGAGAGAGCAGAGGTCAAGGAGGAATTCTTCGAGCTGCTTCAAAGGACTGCCTAGATTAAGTTATCATGCTCAAGGATTTTAATGCCAGGGTTGGAAATAACCATGATAGATGGGGTGGAGTTATCGGAAGATATGGAGAAGATACTCTCAATGACAATGGAAAGCGACTCCTTAGATTCTGCAGTGAGCAGAATCTGATCATTACAAACACAAAGTTCCCCCATAAGCGCATACATGCATACACTAGATGTGAATCAACCAAGAATGAGAAGTCAGTGATCGACTATGCCATTGTTCGGAGAAGCTCATTCAAATATGTCCGAGATGCTAGAGTCTGGAGGGGGCCAGAGATTGGAAGTGATCACTACTTGCTAACAATCAAAAGAACAACTGAAAGAGTTGCTCAGCCTAGGAACTGTCCAACATCACGCAAGAAAACAAGTAAACGAGCGGGAGAAATGAGCATTAGGACCTATAAGCTGAGAGAGCCAGAAATTAAGACCAGATATCAGGGGCTTATTGCTACAGCAGTGAGCAACACAGAAGAACGACCTGATGACTTGGAAACCCTCTGGATTAAATTCAAGGATTTCATAAAGACAGCTGCTGCAGAAGCATGCGGTGAAGTCCGACTTGGGAACAAGAGAAAGAGGACACCTTGGTGGACAGAGGAAGTCAAAGAGAAAATAAGAGAGAAGAAAATGGCATGGAAACAATACTTAGGAGCTAAAAACACAACAGGACAAATGGAAAAATATAGAGAATATGTGACACTCAGAACAGAAGCAAAGAACAAAGTGCTAGCAGCAAAACAGAAGTCCTGGGAAGAATTTGGAGAAAAGCTAGAAAAAGATGCACAAGAAAACCAGAAATTGTTCTATAAGACCCTAAAGAACATGAGGAAGGAAAAACTATGCCCTCTCAAATTTATAAAGGACAAGCAAGGCAAATTGCTTACTGCCCCGAAGGAAGTAATGGAAAGATGGAAAGAATATTTCTCAGAACTCCTGGATGGTGAGCATGGTGAAGCATCAGAAATGATAACCACTAGCACAGAATAGAAAACCAATGATGGTGAAGATGACATAAAAATGGAAGAACTGAAGGCAGCACTGGAGAAAATCAAGATGAGCAAAGCAGCAGGGCATAATGGTATAACACCAGAAATGGTTAAGTTCATGGAAGCATCAGGCGACCTATTACTCTTAAGGGTTTTACAGGCAGCGTGGTACAACAAGACCATACCAAAGGGTGACAATCGACAGTGTGGAAACCATGGAGGCATATCCCTTCTCAGTGTCCCTGGTAAAATCTACTCTAGAATCCTAGAGCAGAGACTCCGACGTCTAGCTGAGCCACAATTGGATGAGGTCCAGTGCGGATTCCGAGCAAACCGAAGTACTCAAGACCTAATCTTCACACTCAGGCAGCTGAGTGAAAAGGCCCTTGAGTATAAGAGTGAGATCCATCTTTGTTTCATAGATCTGGAAAAGGCGTTTGACAGGGTCCCCATGAGCAAACTTTGGGACTGTTTGGCAAGGAAGAATATTCCAGCACCTCTGATTCATGCTACACAGAGCTTCTACAAGTCTTGCAGAAATTATGTTAGGACAGCAAACCATAAGTCAGAAGAGTTCAGGACCACCACTGGTGTAAGACAAGGTGATATCCTATCACCTTACCTCTTCATACTCCTTATGGACGACGTCATCAAGGCATGTAAGGAGAGAACAAGAAAGTATTCAGTGGGGTACTGGAAGATGAGACAGGTCTATATTTCGGAGCTGGCATTTGCTGATGATGTTGCCCTGATTGCTAAATCAGAGGCACATCTCCAATCCAACCTGCAAGTCTGGAAGGAAGAGCTGGAGAAGAGAGGGATGGTCATAAGCAGCTCTAAAACAAAATCCATGGTGATATCACAAGAAGAAAGAAGACATCAGATTAAGCTGGGAGAACAGGTCCTGGAGCAGGTCGACCACTTTAAATACCTCGGAGCTATTATAGACCGAAAGGGAGGCATCAAAGAAGAGTTGGCCACTCGAAAAGTTGCAGCTGGGAGACTTTTTCAGGCCATAAATCGAAGATTCCTCAGCAAGAGATAGGTTGGTAAGAAAACGAAGATGGCTGTATACTGCTCCACCTATGTCCCAGTCTTGACATATGGATGCGAGTCATGGGCAATGACTACAACCCATAAAAGCCAGATCCAAACCTCAGAAATGAGGTATCTGAGGAAGGTGGTTGAAGTAACAAGAAGAGACATGGTACGCAACCAGACGATACGTCAAGGCCTTAAATCCAACCCCATGCAGACCCAAGTAGAACAGTCCCAACTAAGATGGTTTGGCCATGTCTGCAGAATGGGAGAAGATCGGCTGCCACGACAAGCATGGGAAACAAAGAGCCAGGGATCCACACCCCGAGGACGACCCAGGGTCCGCTGGGAGGACAACATTAGACAATCTTTGAAGGACCGAGGACTAGAATGGAACCAGGTCAGGAGGAAGACAGCCGATAGGATAGTCTGGCGCTCTCTCTTCCAAAGCTCTACACCTCACGGTAGAAGGTTATGCAAATATTCCATCAAAACCATTCCCTGTACCGGGAACTGAACCCGGTACCTTTAGCCACTCACTCCAGGGTAGAAAAAGAACGACCAAGAAAGAAAATGTGTTTAAAGGATTGTCGAAGTGCGCTTTTCGGGCGCCAATGAAACCTGATTTTTTTTTTTAAGTGAACTTTATTTTCTTTTCTTTGCAATTTTACAAATCAGTGTACATTTTACAACAAGTAAGAATGAAATTACTTTGCAATAAAAGAACTTTCAATTAATTTTACAGGACATGTGTATGTTACAGCAGTTAAAACATTACAGAAAAGTTAAATGAAAAATTACATGGCACTATAAGAAATTCATTTTACCCGCAGGTACTTTCGTACAAATGAAACCTGATGGTATGCACATATGCGACTGCAAATTGTTACATAATAACAATTATCAAAGAAAGTGACAGAGCATATAAGTATTCACTACTTTAAAAAGTGCATAAACGCCATATTATTAAAAGTTTGTTTACTCTAAAAATAGAAAACAAAAGAACGTTTTAACAATTAAAAAAAGAAATAATAAAAAGAAATAAATATGTTATGCCTTAAATAACTTTATATAATAAATTGATAAAATTAAATAAGTAATAAAAATATGTTATTTAATTTTATAGTTTTTAAATCGTTAAGTGGTTTCCCTTTGAAAAAAATTGGACGACTTCCCCTATCTTCTTTAACTCTGCTGCTTAAAATATCAGTAAATAAATATTAGACAAAAATAAAGGTATGTTTCAGGCACTCGTAAGAAATAAAGAAGTAGAAAACTAGACAACAGAAAAACAACAGACGTGAGTGGCTTACACAGGACTCGAACCCAGGACCTTCCGTGCAACAACCCCGCTTAGCTATGCAAGCGAATCACACTATCGTCCCTGCCATCTCATCATCATCATCAGCTGCCATATCCACAACGAAGGTTGGCTGTAATGGATCTCCAACCTATTCTGTCTCTTGTCTTGGTGGTGCACTCTGATAGACTCTTTCCTGTCCATCTCTTGATGTTATCTTCCCACTTATAGCGCTATCATCCCCTTGCACGTTTGCCTTCAACTCTCCTTTCTATTATGGTCTTCTGCAAGGTGTTATGCCTTTTTATATGGCCAAAGTATTTTAGCTGCCGAACTTTGATCTTCCTCATTAATTATCTTTCCATATCTAGATTTTCTAGGACCTCCTTATTTGTGTTCTTCTCTTTCCATGAAATACGCCCCATTCTTCTACATATCCACATTTCAAGAGCCTCAATTCTTTCTTCCAAATGCTTATTCATTGTCCATGTTTCTACGCCATACAGAAATGCAGAATATATATATAACACTTTATGATTCTCAGTTTTAATTTGTGAGATAGCTGTTTAGATGTCATTATATGTTTCATGTTGATGAATGTAGCTTTGGCCATTCCTATTCTCTTCTTGATTTCTTTTTCACATCTGCCATCTTCTGTTATTAAATGACCAAAATATACGTAGATCTTGACTCGTTCCAGGATTTTCCCATTTACTCTTATCTTTAATGTGGGGTTATCGTTTATTTTGCTAATTATCATAGTTTCTGTGTCCTTAATATTAATGTCCAGTCCATATTCAAGACTTGTACTGTTCTCTTGCTTCACTTGTTCTTGTAACTCCTGTTCGCTTTTAGCTAACAACACGGTATCATCTGCATATCTAAGGTTGTTTATTGACCTTCCACTAATGTCCCCCCCCGCCCCCTTAAGAAAGAATACGAAGTTTTCTTCCATCAGGAGGCAGCTTCGCCCGACCCCCGTAGGAGTGTGGACGACCATATGCCACTAACAGCATATCCTCATGTGAACAGAGAAAGCCATAGTTCTCCTCCACCAATGTCGTTACTGCTTTCTCCCACCAACCAAAAAACACAACATGAGTACGAAGTATGTGTTACGGGAGTAATATTACAGTTGTCTGCTAGAATTGGCAGTGTGCTACGTTTAGGGTCATAGCATTTAATATAAATTACTATTAATAAGTTCGGGACTACTGAACGCGAAGTTCACGCTCTAGTTATGACGCGTGAGCGTTGTTAGGTCGCAGACCGTGACCTAGCTACGGGGCCTTTTTGCATTGACAGTCGAGCTGTAAAGACGCGTCTGACTTTCCTTCCAATGTTGGGCATGGTAATGCCATACAGATATATTTTATGCAAGTACGGACATGGGTCAGTCCATTGTTATTACGAAGATTTGAAATGATTAAAGGTCAGTACGTAAGTGAAAATTAAGGAAGGATGAATTACAGTCCATAGTATATGATTTTTGCCAGACTCATAGACTCACTGTCGGCCGTTGGAAACCCCAACCGCGCGTGCATACAGCTATGACAATCTGCGTACAGTAATTCGATTATTGGACAAGGACTAATAGGATATCTACATATATATGCAATATATGTTCAAGTTATAATATGTACTTTTTATGATCAACATGCATGAATCGTCTTAACGTGTAAACTGTCGATTAAATATTTGTGGACTCAATGAACCGACTTATCAAGTCAATGAAATTACAAGTTCAATATGATTCGACAATTCTTTTAACATCCACATTCGCGTAATTAACATCGAAGACACGATGCAAGGAACTGAAATGAAAAGACTACATATCAAAAGTAATAGAGCAAAACCACGCCTTTAACAACTGGTCGCCAATGTCTGGGGATCGGAAAATTTTTCTGGAAGTAACCGACCAAAATCTCATTCATACGGACAGAAGATGTTTACTATTGAAAGACGTTCACGTGACTGCAAAAAGATGACGCGACACGCATAATTACTAAGGTTAAAGCTACGTCATCATTCTTTGAGTACGAACCAAAAGTCATGACGGCGGCCGTTTATCCAGTCTCTTCTACAAAATGAAATCTATCAAGAAGTAAACCTGTGAAAACGATGGAAGAGCAACAAACAACACTTCTATATACCGTCGGTGCATACTTGCATTGTCCGGGGCAACGAGAATTGAGCACAAAAAGATAAGTTTTGTTATAACCTTTGTCGGTTAATATAACAGTGCCAAGTCCATTTTGCTCTTACCCGGATATGTCTATCTATTTGTATGTCTAATATTTCATGTTTATTTTCCACCGTATGTTTGTATTATTAATGTGGGCAGTTGGGCAGGAGAATTACATCTGATTACATGTCTTTACGAATGACCAGATCAGATGTAATCGTCCTATAAGGCCGTGAGTTAATCGCATTTAGCGAAGGACTCACTGAGGACACTGCCGGTGGTTTGTTCGTTCGTACTTGCTATTAATTCCCTTGTATGTTAGATGTCTAGTTCTGTTATAACTGGGGTTTTCTAGTGTATTCAGTTTCATTTATTAAGTTTGTATTATTGTTCGTAACCTATCTCGTATTCCTGACCTTACTATCTTTACGTTCTTTTAGATGTATTGTATTATCCGTTATGAGTCCTGTGACGTCATTATTCGTAGTATCCATTTTTTTTTCTTGCGTTAACCTTCACCGTGCTATATTTCCTGTTGGTATAATTGGTTTATAAAATCACTTATTTTTGTGAAAATGTCACTTTTGTATTGTACTATTGTACTGTAAAGCCTTGGTTTATCATTATATTGTCTTCATTAATCTCATAATCTAATGTTATTTCTATAAATTGTTTTTAATAATATATTTAATTAATTTGATTAATTTTTAGTAACTTTGATGATGACTTAGGGGATAGCATCAAGCTGCAGTAGTAGCCCAAGACTTTTATAAAGCATTTTGTAGATGATGAATAGGGCATAAAATATTAACTTGATAAATACAAGTAATATTAAATTAAAATAATTTATTGAATTATTGCCTTGTATTCACACCATGGATAGATGTTGAATTAAAAAAAACTATATATATATACAGTAATTTGTACACTTTCATAGTCCTACAGTGTGGACTTAGCACATATCTTTAATTGATTAGTGTAATTATGGAGGGATAATGCCTATAATTATTTAATAGTGATATTAGGTGCATGATATAAATTCAGCATCTTGAATAAGTAAATATCATAACTATTTATGATATAGATTATTGACTACTTATAATATTATTATAAAATATTGAATAGTTGTTGAACTTACAACAATTATTAAGAGAATATTACAGTTGGTTATACTGAGTATTCATATTTTGAGCTGTTACAAATAAGGACATAGATTTTATTATTGATTATTATAGATCTGTAATTACTTACAAGATAAAAGGCAAGATGCTTACCTTGGATCATTTTATTAAAAATGGGAAAGATTTTGGTAAAAAGGGAGAAGCTTTAGAAGCATACTCATTGGCATAATTTGCTAAATATAAAGCAGAATTAGCGGAACAGGAGGAAAAAGAAGAGAGAAGAAAAGCTATATTAAAACAAGAAGAAGCAGAACGGATAGCAACTTTAAAAGATGAAGAGTCACAACGTGAGATGAAAGAAATAGAAAAAGGAAAATAGACAAAGAGAAATTGCTAGACAGGAAAGGGAGGAACGTCGACAAGAAGAAAAAAATAAAAGGAGAGACGAATTGGAATTGGCACGTATTCAGAATGAAACAGCAAGACTTCAGGCACAAAGTGTTGCTACCAACCAAAATGATAACGCACAAAATGGATCTTCACCCAACCAAACCAAACGTTTTTACAACTTTAAATTACCCCATTTTAATTTAAATGTTGATGATTTATCATCATTTTTATCAAGATTTGAACAGACATGCAAATCAAATCAATTGAATAAAGATGCATGGGTACTTAAGTTAAATGAATTTTTAGTTGGGGAACCATTGACGGCATCTCAAAATGCTGACCCAACAATAGCTAATGACTACAATGCTATTAAATCCTTACTTTTACGGAGGTTTCATTTGGACGAGGAAAATTGTAGATTGAAATTTAAAAATCTCCTACCTGAATCTCCTAAAGACTTTGAAGGGTTTATTGCGAACATACGCAATACTTTTAACAGATGGGTTGAACTGGCAGGTGTCAACAAATCGTATGACAAGTTAGTTGATCTGTTACTAAGGGATAAAGTGTTATCCTCTGTCAGCCCACAGTTCTTTGTCTATCTGCAAGAACGTAAACCAGATACTATTGAGGAGTTAGAAAAAATTTCATTAAATTACTGCACTGCGCATCAGAATGCGAACATTTCTAACTCGTTGATAAGAGAACCTCTACCTGTAGCGTCCAATATGGCATACAATAACAAACCACGATCTCACAGCGTAAATATAAATAGGTCCCAGGGAAATTACAATGTTAATTTTCATAAAGGACATAATAATAATTTTAACAATAAAAATGAATTCAACAGAGGTAGATCACGTAATAGGAATTATTCACCTCAGTCACGCTATAACGACAGGCAATATAACGCTAATTATGATAGATCAAATAACCATAATAATAACAACAATTGGAATGGCAATAATCATGGCTCGAGACATCGAGACAACAGTTATTACAGGGGACAACGACATAATTCTAACGACTATTCTCGTAATCGATCTCATTCTCGTGGATCGTCACAATATAACCATAATACAGGGGCGGCAGTTACAAATGATATCACCCCTAGGGTTCAGGTTCCACCTAACGATAATACAATACAGTCCTCTGCTGCATGTTTTGCTATAAATTATAATGTGGCAAATAGTTGCTAAGATTGTAATGCAATTTTTCAGAAGGCCAAAGAGACTGTGCTGAATTGTGGACACCTTCATACAGCAGTTGGTCTTTCAGCGAACGATGGCACAGGCACCCTGATGTTCAATAGAGGATTTGTAAATGGTACTGTGGTCTCAGTTTTAAAAGATTCTAGATCAACAACCATTGGAGTTCGGCAGTCTTTGGTACATCCTAGCTGTGCAACAGGGGACTATGTCCGTTGTATGACCTTCGGGGGTACTATTGAGTACTACCCCACTGCCATTGTACATGTTAACACACCATTTTTTACAGGTAATGTCAAGGTGTACATGTTGCAGAACCTAGCAGCTGATCTTACAGTTGGTCGCATCCACGGCAGTAAGGATTGCACTCTTAAAGAAATTAATGAATGGGAGAAAAAAAATTTGCAATCTTTTAGCAACGCTAAAGCTGTTGTTGCGATGGCTACACTTCGTGCCAATAAAATGAACACATGTGGCACAGCAGTTTCCAACTTCACTCTGAGTACAATCCCGGAAACTGATGAGGATGATGGATCTATTGTACAACATACTAACGATACAACTGATCCAAAGAAAACTGTTGATGATGTCGACATTAAAAAGGAGAGTGCTAAGAAGTATAATAAGTTGAAAAATAATGTTAGGTTTATGAGGAACTTAGATAGGAAGGTTAAGACAAATAAGTCTGACAGCAAAGTTTTGACTTTGCCCAGCCATGACATGTCTACGACATGTAGGAAACTTAATACCTTTGGCAATGATAGGTGTCATCCTCAGTCCAGTCAGGATGATACGACATCCAATAGACAGACAATGTCGGTGTTGAGGGGGAAAGTTAATTCTTTGACAAAGAATACATATCATCATTGTCCACCATTTCGCGACAATGATATTACTTATATTGGTAAATGTGCGTATTCTCGCACGGTGTTAGTGCGAAATCTGCCGCAGGATACTACCTGGCAGGCAACTAGAAAGTTCTTTAATTTTACAGCAAACGTTAAGTTTGTTCGTCTTCTACCATCTGTCGATGGTCAGAATAGTCAGGCTTTGGTTACATTTCGTAACAATCGTGACGCTCGTTTGGTTATCGAGCATGATAACGGTGTCTATTTTCGTCACCATCCTCTACACTTACAATTAGTACCTGATTCTGCGTCACGCATATAACAGGTTATGGTAACACTGTTCGTCACAACTTTGATGACTCAGCACTAGTCAGTCATCATTTCTTTTCTTTATTGGTCATTTATTCTTGTATGACTTAGATCTTGTAGGCTTGTCTATTAGGTGACACTTGTTTTGTCTTATCTACAATAACACTTCGTATTTTTGTCTTATTTGTGTTTTACCATGCCTACAAGAAACAGTAATATCGTTATTGGTATTAACTATGCTCAGCCCAATACAGCATATGTTTATTTGTCATCTATCACGGCTGTCTTGTCATCTTTGTTGAAGAAAGACAGGCCGGTAAGGGTGACATGGACTGATGACTGCGACAAAATGTTTAAAAAAATTCTTCATATTTTTTCGCATCCACCTATTTTGAAACTACCAGATGCTTCTAAAAAGTTTGTTCTTCGTACAGATGCGAGTAATTACGGTATCAGCGCTTGTCTGCTCCAATACCACAATGACATCCTCCATCCGATTTTATACATCTCGAGGAAATTGAAGACACCAGAAACCAAATACTCCACGGTGGATAAATAGTTGTAGCGGTTGTCTGGGCTATTACGAAGTTAGAGAAATTTCTCTTGGGTGCGCCCTTCGTGATACAAACTGACCAACGGGCGGTCGCATCGCTACGTCGTGCAAATCACAAAAGCCAGAAGTTAACTAGATTCTCCATTCTCCTCCAGTTTTTTGACTTTACCATCGAATATATTTCCGGCTCGGAGAATATCGTTGCAGATGTCCTTTCCAGAAACCCTTTGGATTTCGACCTATAAACTCTACGAATAACTTTATGAATGTACCTGTCACAAGATACAGAATCTTATCGTTGAACTCTCAAACTGGGAATGAAACGTCGCATATACTTCAATTCAATAATTATGATAGACATGCGTACGGTGAATTTTGTGAAAACAGGAGACATTTTATTATTGGCTACGCTGGGACTTTGGGTAGTGACCATTCAAGATAAAACTATTTGACACAATTCGAAATTAGTACGTGACGTCCAGTCGAACTAAATTCGGTTTATGACATGAACTATTAGACGTTCAGATGGTCTACATTCATTCCGGATCAGAACACTTAAACACTTTTCGTTATGGAAATTTACAATGATCAGGACTACGGATGGATCGTCATATCCATTGTTAATTAATTTTAACTTAACATTTGAATTAATGGAAATTAAAAAGAAAAGTGAGAAAAAAAATAAGAAAATGAAATTAATGATGAAAAAAATGAATGAATAAAAGAAAAGAATCTCACACAATTTTAATTAATATTCTTAGATTTAATTATAAATTGTATAAGTGTCTTTATATTTGATAATTATGTCGACAGAAATAATACTATTAGTTGGTTTAGTTAATTAATTTATAACTACTTAACACATAATGTTACACACATCAATAACTTAAGTTCTACTTTGCTTTTCTTGTCCTTACTTTACTTATTTTTTATATCTCATTGTTTCTTTCTCTCATGATTTCTTCGGTTATTTTTGTTAATTAGATTTTCAATAACTTCATTCTTAAAACACACTAACTATAATTAATTAGTTTAATCTTAATTAGTTAAATTAATTTTAGACATGACACTTCATTACTTACTCAAGACAGACGTTAAGTTCATTAAGTAATTATGTATTGACATCTTCGGTTAGTTAATATCACACATATGTATAACATATTTATTATATTACATGAATAGTAGGTAGTTGACATGACCGCGACACTGTTCTACACAGAACATCGTTGGCCATATGTCGGGTTTTTGTTAAATTTTTCTTCTTGAAATGCGTAATTGATATCATTTCGTTAAAAAAATCTATCTAATTGATTTTTTTTCCCCGGTGGACAGGAAACTGTTACGGGAGTAATATTACAGTTGTCTGCTAGAATTGGCAGTGTGCTACGTTTAGGGTCATAGCATTTAATATAAATTACTGTTAATAAGTTCGGGACTACTGAACGCGAAGTTCACGCTCTAGTTATGACGCGTGAGCGTTGTTAGGTCGCAGACCGTGACCTAGCTACGGGGCCTTTTTGCATTGACCGTCGAGCTGTAAAGACGCGTCTGACTTTCCTTCCAATGTTGGGCATGGTATTGCCATACAGATATATTTTATGCAAGTACGGACATGGGTCAGTCCATTGTTATTACGAAGATTTGAAATGATTAAAGGTCAGTACGTAAGTGAAAATTAAGGAAGGATGAATTACAGTCCATAGTATTTGATTTTTGCCAGACTCACAGACTCACTGTCGGCCGTTGGAAACCCCAACCGCGCGTGCATACAGCTATGACAATCTGCGTACAGTAATTCGAATATTGGACAAGGACTAATAGGATATCTACATATATATGCAATATATGTTCAAGTTATAATATGTACTTTTTATGATCAACATGCATGAATCGTCTTAACGTGTAAACTGTCGATTAAATATTTGTGGACTCAATGAACCGACTTATCAAGTCAATGAAATTACAAGTTCAATATGATTCGACAATTCTTTTAACATCCACATTCGCGTAATTAACATCGAATGCACGATACAAGGAACTGAAATGAAAAGACTACATATCAAAAGTAATAGAGCAAAACCACGCCTTTAACAGTATGTTACCCAAGGTTCTGGCAGCCGTGAAAAATGACAACGAATGTCCTGCCATGGTCAACCATAACCCAGTGCCCTGTATAATAATAGCACCTCCTACATAAACAAACATTAATGTTGATATCGAAATATCACCAACAGTCTTTCGTAACAAGATTCAATCATTACTAAATTGCCTTTATTGCGCCATAATACATGAAATTCATAAGCATAAATTCATCTAGAGAGCCATAGCACAAGGACGTGATTTTATCTGTTGATGTAGCAACCAGGTGCTCACCCAGACTGTCACAAAAGTCCGGCTCAGTCTTCGAGAATCTCAAGACATTTATTATACTGTGGTTTACAGGATATTGACAAGGGTTTTAACCTCATCGCCAAGAACAAGATTTTGTGTGAAATCGTATTTTTCACTTTTATACATAAGTAGACAGTCTTTCTGACTGGTTATCGATGCTGACTGTATAATTATTACTTTCAGCTAGAAAATTAGCTATGAACCAATGTAGCAACGGAATAGCAGTGATAAGCAAACTGATATAATTAACCATTGATAACGTAGAGGTTCCTCCAATTGGAGCGCCCAAATCCGCAATAGACACTCTTGAAGTATTAGTAGATGGAGAAAGTATAAAGAATCTGATTGAGTACAACGAGGAACAAATTAACCAAGCTACAAAGGCTGAAACTGCGGAGTAGCATTGCCAAACTCAATTATATTTAAAGATATACGGACAAAATTAGAGGAACTGAAGAAGATGATTTCGTTGATGCAATTTGATAATATACATGAAACTGTTCGTGTTCTTTCAAGTTGAATAAATTTATATATGATCACTTGGCAGTTATCAACTATATATGGTTTGCTGTTTTATTTGGAATTACATTACTGTTGGAGAATTAAAACGACATCATCAAACAACTGTAAGCAAGGGTGAATTAAGAACCTGGAAATTATAGTCATTTAGGAAGTTAACACATCAGGCGACAGCCTGTACCAAGACCTAAATGATGACCAAGCAACAGAAGATGTCTGCTCATAAGGTGTCTCCCCGTAGTGGCTATCAAACGTTCAGCGTATTAAGATCTTGGCGAAGAACGCACCATGGCCTTATTAGCAATTAAGCAAATGCGCTGAGCGATTTTAGTGTTAATCTGGAGTCTGATGTCGGCCACACCCGCGATTGATCAACATGGTTATCGAGTAATTATTATCTTAGCCGTTCCTTCCAAAGCAGGGAGGAACTGGTAACCAAGCAGACATGACGACTTATGTCTTTGAGGAGTGTAAGAATGTTTGAAAATACAAAATGTCTGCTACATAGAAGAAAGAAATGTGTCGACCCGGAAATTCCAAATAATCAGTACGTACAACAATTGAAAATGAGTACTGCCGTAGTGGTAAGGTGACCATATTTTCAAAACCCTAATCCGGGACAAAATAGTAGATTTGACCTATTTCAATGCAAAAAATCGGGACAAAAGGGTAAAGAAAAGGTCAAAAGTCGGGACATGTCCCGGAAAAAATCAAGCTGATGTCAATTTAAAATAATATACATTTTATATATATATTTGAATAACATTGAATAACATACATTTTACTGTATAAGTTTAATTACTTAAACTAATAAGAGAGAAAAACATCAATAATCCTCACTTAACGTGAAGCTGAGTTACTGTATTTTTCAGATGAGTGGATTTTTACAAATAGGTCCTTTTTTGCAAGCAGCATCTTAAAAAATTCGACACATGTTTCCTCACAGTTCACTTTGGTTGTCAACATAGCTTTCAAAGTTTCAACACCTAGCTGTGTTTTATCACTTGCCCATAAGCTGTTCATCAAAGAAAACACTCTTTCTGTGGCAGCATTTGTTCCAGGTAGACAGAATAAAAACTCTGCCAACTTCAAAATATTTGAAAATATCACATTATTGTTTTTGAAGTGGGAAACCATTTCAATCCAACGTTGTGGTGGCAATGTTTTTTTGGCACTCCATTCTATAATTTTCTGAGAAGTAACAAATTGCTTCATATAGACATATTTTCATAAATTTCAGTTTCTGTAAAGTGGGCTGAAGGTAATGTTTGAATCACTAGTGATGATGATATCTCAATATCTGCCCAAATTGGTATTCTGTTCAGCGTTACCCAGCTGTAGGATTCTAGGTCTTGAAAATTTTTTGCAGCCCATTTATTCAAATAATTGAAAGCTGTTTCATAGAACGAAGAAACGCTAGCATGAAACTTTTTCACATCCTCCTTTGGAAGTCCTTCCATTTCCAGCTTTTCAAGGATTAGCTTAACTCTTGATGGCAAAAAACAGTCTTCCAGTTTGGACTTCAAAATAGTTTTCAACCTGTTGATGCTGTCAATGACTTCAAACACAGTGACCGTCTGTCCCTCTATTTTTTGCACTGCTTCGCGGAATGGAGAGGCCTGACTGTGAATAAAAACAAGCCATGCCTCAGATAGAGGATTTTCAAAGAAGGTCTGTATAAAAACTGGGAATCTGTCTTGAGATTAAAAATATGATTTTAGAGGCAGGAACATCTGAAGAACCCTTTCAACAGCAGGCAGCAGAGCAAGCCACCTAGTCTGAGCATAACCTAAGATCATCTGGAAGTCTGTTTCTACAAACTGGCAAAACTCCTTGAGTCTTTCAACTCGTACTGTGTATGATTTGAAGAGTAGATACATTTTAGCAATCAGCTCGACATCAACAGGCAGTACATCTGCAGCTGTTCGAACAGTGTTGTAGAAAATATGACCTGCACACCCAACTCCTATAAGACCATGTCCAAGGTTTTCTTGCAGTTTTTTGAAAACATTGTTCTGTCCTTTCCTTTCAGCATCTCCAAAATTGGAATTTGTGTTGTCTGCGCATAATCCAACTACTTTCCTGTCTAAACCATTTTCAGTTATGAAGTCATTAAGAAAACTACTTAAAATATCAGATGTTTCACCTGGCAATGACTTTAACTCTAATATTTTAATTTTCACTCCATTACTGTGATCAAAGTATCTGACAAGCAAGGGAAAAATCTTGAATTCTTTGTGGTTGGATGCATCTGTCAGTACAGAAATAAATGTAGACTTTTCTAGGTCACACCTTAACTCATTTAGAATATGTGTTGCCAAGACATTTCGAATAATGGCTTCTGTTTTCGTACGTGCGCATGCAAATTTTGGCTCTAAAGTAACCTGAAGTAATTTTGATGTGCAATCCATAGACCTGAAAGTATGATTATGTAGCACTGTATGGTATGCAAAGGCGCCTTCTATAGCAGCTAATTGCTCTTCTTGGTCACCAATTTTATCAGCTCTGAAGAAAGTGGTTAACGACGGCTCTCTTATGTTTCTCACTACTTATGTGGTTCTTAATATCACCACGTCCACTATGGCTTATCGAAAACCCGGAGACACATATATTGCATCGTACATTGAAGTTTGATGTACTCTTTTTAATAAACGGATATTCCTTTTGTAAATCTTCATTGAAACTGCATTTACGCTTTAGTACCATTTTCTTATAACAATAACCAAATATGCACAAATAGTTCACCGTTTAAAATAAATAAACGTATACCGTACGCAAAATCTTGGTACTTTACCACTACCTAAAATTTCAAATAACTACAAAACTAATTCGTGGTCCTGACAACCTCTTGTGCTGTTTCGGCGCCAGTTCAGTAATAATTAAAAATTCCCTCAAGTCAGCCACGGAATAATAATTTTTTTTTTTATCTGTGAGATTTATGTCAAATTCGTCCAAAACCGGGACAAACTGGTGTCCCGGATTGCATCGAAAAAAAGTCGGGACAAATTATCAAAAATGGTCGAAAACCGGGACTGTCCCGGAAAAACCGGGACGTCTGGTCACCTTAGTAGTGGAGAAGAGATTGATAAGAGGTCACCCCAATCTGTCCTGTGACAAATTCTACACTCCAAGGTAGAAGTGGTTCGTTTGTTTTGTTTCAAGGACCATTTTCAATGCACACGGTCAACTCCATCAGTGCTCCGATCTCCTCCCTTAGATCACACAAGGAGGATTTCAGCACAGCGCACAAACTCTAAAGCACCACGAAGTTCCCAATGTAAATTCTGCCAGGGCAGTGGCCGTATGGACTACTCTTTGCGATTTTCAACTGCCGAAGAGTTTTTAACGGGCGCAACTTGCAGATGGGACCACTTGTTTTTTCGCCCTTATCCGTGAAGGCTAGGTATGTGATCTCACTACGCAGGGGATCAGGGGGAGTTACGAGTATGACATTATTAGTTCCCAGTGGTTATGCAAAAATTCCACTAAAATCATTCCCTGTACCGGGAACCGAACCCGGTACCTTTAGACTTAGAGACGAACGCCATACGTCTTAGCCACTCCCGCCCCAGGGTAGAGGAGGAACGAAAAATAAAATATGTGTAAAAGATTGTCGAAGTGCGCTTTGGAGCGCCGATGAAACATGTTAGTGTGCACATTTGCGATTGCAACTTAATTTTTGACATTATTGTCTTTGAAAGTGACAGAGCATATAAGTGCTCACTACTTTAGCATGTGCATAAACTTCATATTATTAAAAGTTAATTTACTCTAAACATGGAAAACAAAAAAACATTTTAATAATTTAAAAAATAAACTAACAAAAATAGATGAATCGTTTATGGCTTAAATAAGTTTATATTACGATTTGATAAAAACAAAGGTAATGAAAATATCTTATTTAGTTTTATAGTTTTTAAATAGTTAAGTTGTTTCCCTTTGAAAAAAAATTGGATCCCTTCCCCTAACTTCTCTATCTCTGCTGCTTAAAATATCACATGGTTATGTTTGTTTTTCCACTTATTGCCGAGATTCCACATCACATCGCAACCTGACAAGAGGTGTGATCTCTCCGTTGTAAGTGGGATATATTGTGCCAATTTGTATAACATTTTGACTCCTGGGCTGTTATCTCTGTCTTTTCTTTTTAATTGGGGGGGGGGAAGGGCGGGAGCTCTCTTTTGTATTACCCATTAAGAAGTAAATTTATGTGAAAGACCGCTAGCTGGCTGTCTGGCCATGACGTCGTAAGTTTATTCGAGTGTTTCTGCTTGTTCAATCCATATACTTATTTATTTATTGCAGAAAAGAGGGTAACCAGACACAGGAGTCCTAAACACACTTTAAGTACCCTGCAGGCTCACATGACTGTAATAGCCCTCTACATATATTGCGTCAAAATGCCAGGAAAAAGACAGCTAGAACACCTTTCATCCAACCACCCTGGTGGATTGAGGATGTAGAAAAAGCATGAATAGAAAATGAAAGAGCGATGAAAAAATGGACGAAATCACGAAAGAGAAGTACAATGAATAAAGGAGGGGTTGAAGCCAAGGACCAAGTGTGGAAGGCCTTCGTGACACAGGTGGGCACGGAAAAGACCTTACAGAAATTCTGGTCCTTACATCGACGAATGTATAGGAACAATATAAGCCAACCCATACCTAATATTCTGAACTCCGCGGGAATGAGTCTGTAGACCGATGAAGATAAAGGACGTGCATTACTCAGTCGGTATATCACTCAGACGGATAAAGGTGATAAAGCTGCCCGTCAAGAGATTAAGAATCGTGTGCTGGAAAATGGATTCAGAGGCCAGATATATTTCGACCTCATATCTGACGAAGACGTTATGTATACGTTAAAAACAAGTAGAAACACTGCTCCGCGTCATGATGGTGTACAGTTTTAACACATCAAAGAGCTTGATGACAGAGGCATTATTCATGTAGTGATGGATTTTAACACCAGTATACAGAATGCTGAGGTGTCGGAAAACTGGCTACATAATTACCTACGGCCACTTCCTAAAGTTAGTAAAGACCCCACACTGCTTAACAGCTATCAAATCATCACATTGCAGAATGTCTAAGGCAAATTTCTTGAGAAGATAGTGGCGAGACTATTAATGAACCACCTTGAAAATGCACACATTCTCCCTGACAGCCTGGACAGTTATAGACCAATAAAAGTAACATGGGGTAACGCTGGAACATTTGCGAGCTTGCACAAAATGCGCGAATCTGATTGGATGCTATTTCTGCTATTCCAAGGTACCTAGTTTACATTCCTCCGACAGTCCTTATCTTATATATATTGCCACTTTACTAACTAGCTTTATGCGAAAAGCACAGTATGAACCTTCTAAAGTGAAACACAAGAACAAATAATAACATTAGTAATTCATTATGCAAACGACGAAGTCACAATAGATCTAGAAGGATTGACACATGCATTATTTGTTAACACTTCTGCTCTTTTGCTCGCTTTGATGCACGTTTAAAAATTCAACACTGGAATATTGACAGCGAAGGTGGTAGGTTATGTGGGTTATTATGCACCTTTTAAATCACGTGTTGTGTTCAGTACGTCTTTGACATCTTCTGGATCATTCAGTAGCTTGTGTGGCTTGTTTAACAATTATTAGGACACAATAATAGCTTTTCCGACACATGTGAGCTTACATTAGTAGGTCTCGTATCTTATCTGCCACTTTTAAGTTGATATCAGTAAGTCCCGTGGCTTATATGACACCTTTTAATTAATCATTAGGTCACGCAGCGTATTTGTCACCATTTAGTTCGCATCAATAGGTCCCTTAGCTTATTTGACACCTTTTAGTTGATATCAGTGTACCATGTAGCTTATTTAATACCTTTTAGTTTATATCAGAAGGTCCTGTACTTATTTCATACCTTTAGTTCACATCAGTAGGTCTGGTAGCTAATTTGACGACTTTTAGCTCGCATCAGTAGGTCCCGCAGCTTATTTGACACCTTTTAGCTCGCATCAGTAGGTCTCGTAGCTTATTTGACTCCTTTTAGCTCGCATCAGTAGGTCCCGTAGCTTATCTGACACCTACTATATTCAGATCACAGAGTCTTTTTTATTTGGAAATTGTTGCGTTATCAATGGTATGTTAAAAAAATATGCCGAGCATACGTCTAGTAGGTGTAACACCAACAGTAAATCATCAAATAAATGCTCCAGTGACAGATACGATACAGACTTTATTGTCGATACATTGCTCCAATATAACAGACGTTCATCAAGTTAACACACTTGAATAGTGGCCACACATAAGACCTAGGCAGTCAATATAATACAAGAAGCGAACTGTTCTGTCCGTCTTGCGTCCGCACGGAAGACGTCTAACACAACATTGTTGAAATCATGATTGAATCAAGTAGAGCTCAAAATATACTTCCTTTCAATTAATATATCATCTAGCAATCATACATATTGCTAATGCCTCATGAAGTAGAATCATACAGCGGACATAGAATATCATCAACAAAAACTACACATCCCATACAGCAATTCCTGCTGAATACACTGCTCTGTAAGTTGCGCCCCCTTTTACTCACCCACTCACTGCCGAATATCACCCAACACTTTCCCCCCATTTACGACCTACATTCTTCCCACGGACTTACCCTAAATCACACTCACAATCATAACACACACCTTCAACTCAGTTCACAACATCTATTCCCGTGACACTCTAGTTGAACACAGCAGCGTTTCAAAATAATGAAAACGATGAAGTGCACAAAAGATGTGCAACATTATTACCCCCCCCCCCCCCCCCCCCCCCCCAAAAAAAAAAAAAGAAGAGAAAACTATCGGTTTTCCAAGACGGACGGCCAATAATGTATCTTCGAACCCTCTCGTGACAGTCTAAGTCATATCATTTATGGTTCCGTCAATGACTGAAGTCAAATATAATAATAAACGCATTATGTCAATAATAACCTAAGTGTAGTAGTGGATCTAATGCAATCTATTCAACAACAAAAAATTACCAATAAAGTCCCATAATTTTTCAAAATGTTCTCTTAAAAGTAAATAAAGAAAATCCATGAACGATACTAAACGTTCTTGCAGAAATCAAGAGTTTCACCATTAGCATAGTTCCGAAATAGTTGGGTTCATAAGTACCCACTCAGCGTAACTATCACGATGTGTATCATGTCCATGTCAAGTTACTGTCCTAATCATGTTTGACACATCTGAACAATGTGTCGACCAACACATTCCTGCTACCTCTTGTAGGAAGAATCTTATAATCATAAGATTGTAGAAGGAGAGCATATCTGGCTACATGCTGATTTGGAAACTTGGCAGTTTGCAAATATGTCAATGACTTGTGGTCAGTTTGCAGGACAAACTGTGCACCCAATAAGTAGCGAACAGTACAGTCAGCTAGACAAGGAAGTTAAACGCCAAACCCGAGCCAAGAAATGGAACTGTTATTGGTTTACTATCAGAGCTTGGACGTAAATAACGTGACTTGAACGTAAATTCATATGCACATAGATGATTGTCAAAGTGTTGAAGGGGTGTTCACTTTTGTAGCACAGCGTAAATCGACATCACAAGCAGCTGTGGTCCATGAAGCAGTAAATGGCGTTGATCTACTTAACACTGTTCGCTGCGTAGTTGACACTCCACGATGTTATGTAGAAACACCCACGAATCTGTTCTATTAGACGTTATAAACCAGATGTAGGCATGAAAAACAGTTTAGTTGAGAACCCCACGAATCTGGTCCACCAGATGTAAAAGTCTGTATCGCTCGTGTGAAATCTGGTATTGTGTATCATGTTGCAGTGTCATAGAGTGGGCGTGTCGTTATCACCTGTATAATTCAGTGTTGCGTGTATCTAGGTCACCAGCGTGAGGTACTGCCAGGGTATAATGCAGACACTCACACTCGAACAGCATACATGTTTCCCAGAGGTGTAGAACTCGTAGCAAGATGTTGTAGTGAGTAATGGTGTGTGTGTAGAAGCAGCAGATCGTGAACACGAAGTCGTTTAGGCTCTTATTCAGGTACACACAAACTCACTCCACCACAAGTAAAAGTCATAAATGTAGTTAGCACCGATGACTTTTCTTCAAACGTTTATTACAGGACATACGCTGATAGACGACACAGTCACTTAAACCAGGATCATGGACATTTCATGTATGGTAACGAATATAAACATCGAGCATCATCAATCTTGCATAGCTCATGTGTAAGATGCTAGTAAAGCTGGATTGACAATCTACGTCAACTTTCATACTGTAGCTCAGGGCCCCTGACTAAGCGCGTCAGGTAGACCTTTAACAAATATAGTTGCTTAATATCAAAGTCTATGAACTTGCTAATGTAAGTCAAGACTTCAACTGGCTTCACACGCCAGACACTCCTTCTTCTGCTCAAAGCTATCGGCCGTAATGTCGGGCCTCTCTAATAATTGGTGAACAACTGTGTATTCTTCAAAGGCAGGCATTATCATCCATGCAGACGTAGTGGTTACAACACCGCTCTGGCGACCGGGTGATTCAGGATCAAACCCAGGCGACGGCATTTGAGGATTTTTCGTCGACCGGGATTTGGACTGGATTAACTCGAGACCTGGCGAGGACATCTGAAGGAGTGTCGTCGACCAGAGACTGGCGGCTCCTGAGCCGAGCCAGCTCTAATGGGTACCTCCGAAAACGGCGAGTATCTGCCTGAATGGCGGGGGACAGTTGTCTCTGTACAAGAAAATGGGATACTCACGTAAAAATCAATGTCAGGTTAGACATTAAAAATAACCTGAGATTTCGCCTCGAGTATTAGCGGGCGTACGAAAAAAAAAATCTGTGCCGAAATATACCGCCATCATGCGGGTTTTCTAATAATATCTCTTTACTGGGCTTCTGTAAAGTAGCTAGACAAATAGTCTTAGTTGGCTATATCAAGCATACGGAATGGACTCTGGATCTCAAGAACTGTGAGCTCCACTCACATGTTGATACTAAATGTTCTGCAATCTAGGCATAATAATAAAGTTACTTTTACCTTGGACAAATCCGAGAAATACACAAATCACAACTGTCGTCATTCTTGACGAACAGAATAACTCTGGGGAGAACCACTGATATCACAGTCATACTGAAGACTATCTTTTCCCCAGACAATGCAGAGAAGAACAACGGACATCTTGTCCGGTCAGAACCCAGCTCATCACTCCTCACTGACGGAAGTCTCCGTTTCGCGCTCAAAAAACTTTGCGCATGCGTAGACAGAACAGATCTGAGAACAGCTAACCCCACGACTTAAGACAGGTCAACAACTAAGAATAGACAAAGGGAAGATAACCCCAAATCAACCTGTCCCAGGGAGTTAACATACAGTTCTCTACCTTAGATCTTCAAAAGTATTAAATAGATTTACACCTTATGAAACCGTCAAAAACGACAGCAACACCTAGATAAATTTAGCTCTTTCCATGTTCAAGTTTTTTACATGTTTTCTTCATCATGGAAAGAGTTTGAGCTCATGTCACACGATAGGAGAATTGGACAACATCATGTTGAGCAAATAAAAGGTCCAAAGTAATAAAAGCTTTGTGGTGTGCAAATACAGTCGCAACAGCATGTATTCGTTGAAGACTTATGCACCTTGCATACCTAAAGATTACTGATGATAGAAAGATGTACATCAGCATTTAAATCGTTCTGTTTGTACCCATCCCTGTCTACCCTTATATTCTGATATCCTGTTACCTTGAATCAACTCTACTGAGTTAGATTATCTATCTTAGAAATGTTTCTTGAATGCAGGTCACAGTGATATTTTCAGCTTGGAGTCTGGTTGCAAATACTCATGCCTTTTTCAAGACTCCTGCGTTCCCTTGAAGGATGTTTAGTTTTATTGCTTTATTGATGTTTTGATCTACAGTAATTTCCTATTTTACTAACACTATAAGCTCCTCTGGTCAAAACAGGGTTATCACCAATTGTCATCATTGTAACTTTTTGAGCCTTGGAAATAAGCATTCCTTCCGCCCAGTTGGACTCTTCAACGGGAATACTACATTTGTAACCTATATGTGGGATTTAAAAAAAAAAATCATGAAATGCACCATTGCTCATCATAGATGACACTTCTGTGATTTCGTGCCACTCTTTGCGTGTCATTGATGTGCTTCTGAAGGAAAATGTAAATGATCACAGGAGAATGAGAACCGCCGTCATGAAATGCAGCAGAAAGGGATCAATATAATTAAATTCCGCCATGTTTTGACGAATTACTTGTTCATATGTATATGTTTTTTTCTGTTGTTGAAAAACAGTATTTTGTATTTTAAAAAACGTTGATGTAATTGAGATCATGGTTTGGCTTTGTTTTAAGGACTATCTTCATTGCACACGGACTTCATCAGTGCTCCGATCTCCTCCCTTAGATCACACATGGAGGATCTCAGCATAGTGTACGAACTACGTAGCACCAGTGAGAATCCCAATGTGTGTATATAGGAATCACACATTCTGTAAATTTATTTGGGGAGTAGGCTTCTAATTTTTAAATTTTTCCAGGGCAGCGACATTATGGCTTACTCTTTACGATTTCCAACTGCTGTGGGATTTTTAACGTGCGCATCTTACACACTGAACCTCCTATTTTGTCGCCCTTATTCGAGATGGTTAGGTATCAGATCTCACTACCCAGGAGAGCAGGCGGTAGTATGACATCATTAGGACCTCTGGTTCTGAAAAAAGTTCCATAAATTATTTTCCCCTCTCCTGGGAATCGAACCGGTACCCTTAGAATTCGAGGCGAACGCCATACATCTTAGCCACTGCCACCCCCCTATGATTATGAACAATCAGTAAATGCATAACATATGTTTTTGTAAACAATATAGTTTTTTCTTGGCAAAATGCTGACAACTTCCGATGTTTGATGGAATATTCAGCGCGGAATCTAATAACTTTATACTGTTCAAAAACAAATGATTTGTGGATATCCTAGTATCCTGACAGTAGAAGGCATATATTTTATTAGATCCAGTATGCAATGATCAGTCATTAAGCATCATTTGGGATATTCATTAAATGTCTGAAGATGGAATAACAAAAGTTTATGTACCGTCCGCGTAATCTTCAGTTATGATTTTTAACGTTGTATTGTTGAGACTGTTGTGTTCGCTTGTCTGTACATGTCATAAAACTTACTCTCATTCATCATTCATTCCATACCCTTTAGCTTAGCAAGGAACATAGGCCCTCAACAAACACATGCCAAGCCTTCCTGTCTGTTACGAATTGTTTCAACGATGTCGTCTGCTACAGTTGGCAGCGCGTCTGGAATACGCATTTTTGAGGTTGCGAGATTTTTAATATAGAATACTTTATGCTTCATGGTTTTTTAGTGAACACAAATCGCATGGTTCGATTGTGACGTGGTAGCGTTGATATGGTCACGCTTGGTGACTAATGTACTTGACCCTTTTATTCTGACCGTCAAGCCATGAAGACGTGTTTTTAATTCCTTCCAGTGTTAGGCTACATATTTGCCGAAATTTATATTGAGATAAGGACATAGGGTCAGTCCATACTATTATAATAAATTGATGGAATTTATATGGTTGTTGGATAACCATTTATGGAAGGATTGTTGATCAGCTTTATGATCTATATTTCGCCAAACTAATGGGTATCACTACCGGCTGTCTGGATAACGGCAGCGCGCGTACGCAGCCAATGATGTTCTGACGACAATTAAGTAACTGGAAAACCGACGGTAATATGTCTATTTGAACTGCAATGCAATGTACTGTTGATGAATTAATTACTTGTGATGTCTTCGCATTTCGTCAATAAATGTATACTTGTTGGACTCTATAACCCCATGGACTTATCAAATACTTCAAGTTTGAAGTTGGCCCAGAGGTTAGGCCATATATATATATCATTCAATGATTATTAATTTATGCACGATCGCTCTTCTCTGATGAAGGACATTAATAACATCCATACTGAGTTGAAGTTCGCAAGGAACCCAGACGAGGTCACCCCTTATATTAATCAACCTTAGAAGACAACCCAAACATCAGTGACCTTCAATAATAATAGAAAGAAACCCGCTTCAACAACTGGCGGCCAGATGTGGTTGTGAAATAACTATTTCACTTTAAGGACATTATTCAAAGATCAAGAATAACGGGTTTTCAAACGTTCCTTTCAATCGAAATAGAAATTTCTTACGCATGCGCACTAATGACGTAGCTGACGTCACGACCTTGGCAACAATACGAAAAGGCCAACCGTTTGTTCACCAAAACAGCAAGATTGAAAATATTCAAAATGACTAAAACGATTGAACAACTTCTATCAAGGAATGATCATTACTGCAGGCCATCTTCATAATTCGGTGACACATGTTGACAATGTCGGAGTTAGTCGCTACTCAAAAGATAAATTCCTTTTTGGGCATTAGGCAAATTTAGTCCACGTTGTCTTTTCAAAGGGTGTCTTAATACCATTTTAAAAATGTTAAATGTTTTTATGTACGCATCGATGTTGTTTTGTTCAACTCAGCGGGTCGGTTGGTTCGGGAATCAAAACGGATGTTATGTCGCTTCGGCTGACCGCAACAGTTTTGATCGTATCTTAGGGTTATTGAATATTTGCAATCTTGGATACAAGAGATCCCCTAATAAATTACCTGGAAACTATCTGCTTGTAATTGCAAAAATTCAATATTTGGTATTAGCTGTAAGGTAATGTGATATATGGTGTATTTTTCTGTACTAAATTTCATTTTTATTCATTTACGTTTTTGATTTGTAAGCTATCACGTCCATTCTCAATCTCACTATCGTTTATTTTATAATTGTAAAATATTTGTCAGTTATAGAGTCCTGTGACGTCACCGTTTTCAGTGTACGTGTTCTAACCTAGATTTGGTTTAACCTTGACCCTACTTCCGATTTTCTGCTCGTTTTCATATAATCATTTTTATGTTTGCATTTGTCCATTATAATGTGCTACTGTCTTGTAAAACTTTAGTTTATTGTTCTTCTTGTATTTTATTAATTTTTAAATTGATAGTATAATGATAATAATATAAATTAATTAGGTAATAATATAATAAAATATTTTGATTAAAATAAAATACTTGACTGATTGATTGCAACATTTTGCTCTGGTGGTGCAAGGCACTTCTCTTTACACATGCTGCATAAGGCATGAGGTCGTAATATTATGATAAAATATTGAAGAAGGGTAACTTTTATTTGATAATTGATTGTTAATCACACAGTGAATAGGTGATGAATTAGGACACTATATTAGTTATTATAAATACATAATTGATTAAAATATTTATGGATGAAGGATACCCATGAGGAATAAGTGAAGATATCAGATGCATACAATTATTTCATCATCATAAATAAATAAATTTCTAACAAATTGGTGTTTTATTATAAGTAGGTAATATTGATAAAAGTTATTGAGTAAACAAAATTGTTTAATTGACGACTAGTTGTAATGGAATATTATATTTGTTTATATTCTTTAACCTTCCTTTATTGCATATATATATATATATATATATATATATATATATATATATATATATATATATATATATATATATATATATATATATATATATATATATAATCAAATAATTGACTAAGTGAGTACACCGGTCTAGTCAAGGTATTGTATTGTCCATATGGAATATATTAGTGAATAATATAATAAGGGAGTCCCATATATATCTAATAGAGGGATTTTTTTGTAGAATACGATTAATATTACACTAAATAGATATACTACTAGATTAAAATGTTTACTTTGGATCAGTTTGTGAAGATTGGAAAATATTTTGGCTACAAAGGAACAGAACTCCATGATTAAGCGGACAAACAACTAGCCAAGGCCAGACAAGAACAAGAAGAATTTGAGAAAAAGGAAGCTGAATGTCAGGCCAAATTAGAAAAAGAAAAATAATTGGCTAAAATAGAGAAAGAAGAATTAAAGCAAAAAGAAGAAAGTCAAAAAAGTTTTGGAAGAAATTGAAAAAGAAAATAGATTAAGAGAATCAGAGGTAAGAAAAATGCAACAAGAAAAAGAGTTGATACAGATGCGTAAACAGGAGAGAGAGTCCGAAGAAATGATAATATAGCCACGTTTGGATGAAATAAGATTAAGAGATCAAGTAGTTTCAAATGGAAATAATATTGATCCTCAAAATGCATCTTCATCCAACCAAACCAAAAGCAATTATACGTTTAAATTACCACCATTCAAATTACATGTTGATGATTTATCAGCATGGCTGTTACGCTTTGAGGAGGTGTGCAAGTTCAATAATCTTAATAAACATGCATGGGCACTAAAACTCAAGGAATATTTAGATGGTGAGCCCACTAGTGCAGCTCAGAATGTTGATCCAACAATAGCTTCTAATTATGAGGCTATAGAGGCTTTGTTATTACGACGTTTTCATTTAAATGAGGAGGGATGTAGACTAAAGTTTAAATCTCTTCTACCTGAGTCAAATAAAGATTTCACTAGTTTCATTGCGAATATCCGCAACACATTCAACAGATGGGTTGAACTTGCTGGTGTTGAAAAATCATACGATAAGTTAGTTGACTTATTACTTAGAGACAAGGTTCTATTGTCTGTCAGCGCACCACTTTGTTCCTTTTTACAGGAGCGCAAACCGCTTACTATAGAGGAATTAGAAAAAATGGCAATAAACTACTGTACTTCCCACCCTAATGTTAACATATCCAATTCACAATTGAGAGAACCATTACCGGTTGCATCTAATATGGCATATCATGGGTATGACAGATCAAGAGCTCAAATCCTTGATAGAAAATCTTCAAATAAAAGGTATTATGATAATTATCATCAGGGACACAACAATTATAACAATAATAGTAATTTCAACAGACAGAGGTAGGCAGCACTATAGCAATCAGTCACCTCAGTTCAGGCATAATAATAATTATCAACAAGGGTCAAATTGTAATAGACAATTTAATAGTTATACCAGTAACAATTGTAACAATTGGCAAAATAATCATAATTCTAGATCTAAAAACTATAACTATAATGGTAGACAACGAAATAATTCTGTTGACCATCTCCGACATCGGTCTCAGTCACGCAGACCATCACATTTTAATCACAACGCAGGGGCGGCACTCACTACTAGTACAACCCAAAGTGTTCCACTTAATACTAATCAGGTACAGTCGTCGGCTACATGTTATGCTGTTAATTATAACGTGGCAAATAGTTGCCAAGATTGTAATGCTTTTTTCAGAAGGCCAAAGAAACAGTGCTGAATTGTGGACACCTTCAGACAACAGTTGGTCTTTCGGCGAACGACGGCACAGGCACCCTGATGTTCAAGAGAAGATTAGTCAATGGTACTGTGGTCTCAGTTTTGAGGGATACGGGGTCAACTACCATTGGAGTCAGGCAGTCACTAGTCCATCCAAGCTGTGCTACTAATGAATACGTCAGGTGTATTACTTGTGGTAGTACTGTTGAGCACTACCCCACTGCCATTGTATATGTTAAAACACTGTAGCAATGTAATGCTGGGGAGGTTAAGGTGTTGTTTTAAAAAGGTTAAGTGTTAACAGCGTGAGGTCCAGCTATGTAAGACCCTGAGTCTAATGGTTGAAATATTGTGATGAATTCTCAGGGGACCTAGCACTACCTCTCGAGATCTCACGCTGTGCTGTAATTCCTTTAACTAATTCAAAGTTTAACTGACAGGATGTCTAGGGGGATGAAAGTGTAATAATGAATGAATGTAAACAACCACGAAAGCTAACTCAATGAAATTAACAAGGCAGGAGTTATAGTTAAATTATTATTTTACAATTTTAATTTCCTGTCCCTCCAAATCTGTTGGGGCAGGAATGTTTAAAACTTAAATTTGATCTTTGTACACAATTTATTATACATAATAATGGAAATGTCCATCAATCTTAATACTAAAATGTTCCAAGATTTCTCTTTCCTGCTACACAATAATGAAGTATGAATGGTCTCTAGTTGGAAAGACTGGTTGTCACATCATCTCATAAACACATTGTCTGTTACTGGTGGAGAATAAATTAGTTTGAATTGACATGTGGCCCCCTAATGAATCTTACCTTTGATTCCATGGGCAATCAGGTAACTTGTTTGAGGTAATTGAACACTTCTACACCAAAGGGCTCTCTGGAGTCAGTTGACAACCATCAGGCTTGAGATGGAACCAACCAGCAGGTTGACTCACACTCTGTCACTCCAGATTCTGACACACTTGTTACTTTGGGATGGAACCCTGCGAACAATAGGAACAATCTCCCTAAGCACTCTCATCATTTATCTCTACCTCTTATTATCTTACATTATCAATCATGTATCTTGATCAGATTAAAGAGCTAACCAAATTAGCTACAGTCTTTAATTTTATATTAACCATTTCATATTCAGGGGTTATCTTCTTTTCTCCATATGGTTACAAAGCCCCTGTCATTTAAAATCTTCAATATATTCAGCAGGGATACTTTCTTTTCTTTTCTTTGGTCAAATAATAAGGTCAATCTCTTTGATTGGACATCTTATTTATGTTCTCAAGATTTAATTTAATATTGTTTTCTGCCAGCAACTTTCTGGTCTTACAGTAATAACAGTGCATAACAATATTCAACTCAATTTGGACTCTTATTGGCTCCATAATAGGCTTTTGGCATGTCTTTTGCCCCTTGGATATTGCAACACAAAGTTTTTATGTAGGGCCCTTATCTGGGTTTGCCTCTACATACATAAGAATATAAATATACATTAATAAAATGGTTCCTCTTACCGCTAATTTAATGAAATATTTCACAACTTAAGGTTACTGGCTGTAAATGGGTACAGGTTCGATGACTGCTGTTCCCGCCTGCAAAAGCAATCGCTCAAGTATTGCTCTGCTTAACCTTTCTCAATGAAATATATTTACAAGTGGTACCCTAACTAAGCAAGACCGTGGTTTTATCACGCTCGCATGCTATGCGAATCTCACCCAATCAAATTTAAACTAACCCCACTACGGCTCTCATTCAAATAACAACGCTATTTTGAAAAAAGGGTACCCTCCCAAGGTTGGTTTCAAACCGAGAGGTTACGACCGTGTCTATTAGTCTGTTTTCCCTTTCTATTTTCTTCAATAACTTTGTTAATAATTGGGTTATCGTAAAGTTGAAAACTGATTATTACTTAGATCACTATCCTTCATATTTATATATAAGTTTTATTATCGTCTTCCTCATCGTTTGCGTTTTCATCTTTTCTCTTTATTTATGGTTTTCTTATACTAAACCTCAGTAGTAATGAAATAACATTCTAAGTTATTATAAGGAAGAATACAATATTATGATAAGTAATATGATCATAACCCTTTAACCATTCTTGTTATCTCTCTGTACCATCCTTTATTTTGTGAAGGAAAAATATCAAGGTTTTCTCCTCTGTCCGTTCTTGCCCCTACTCTAGTGTTAATTCAAATTACAAGATAGGCGTGATTTTATCACTTTAACTACCATCTCGGCTCCTCTCTCCTTGTATTGTCAAGACGGGCGATTCTGGACTAAGGCCAAATCGTTTTATAAGTTACGTTTAAAAATTAGTACGGAGGTATGAAAAGTGGGGTTATGACGGTGATTTTGCCCCCTCGCGAACAATTCAAATCCAACCACGCGTCTGGCGTTATATAAACACACTGTCGCATGTCATACTACCAAAAAGTTCTAAGCATTCTTTAGTTAGTTTTTTTTTATTCTTCCTCTCACTCATTTTACACAGATCTAGGCATTGCGATTTGCCATCCGACATTTATGTTAGTGATGAAAAAGCCAGTAGGTTTGGTATCGTTCAAACTGTGGCGTTAATGCCTTTACAAACCAGCGCGTATCCTGGCGTGGTCGATGATGTCGGGAAAACAACCCAGGGCTATCACTATAGTAGTAGCGTTTATGGTTGTTACTAGTTTTAAAATGGGGAAATTTAGAGATAAAATATTTGCGCGTGTTGTCCATACAGATTTATATTACGACACACACCATTTTTTACAGGTAATGTCAAGGTGTGCATGTTGCAGAATCCAGCAGCTGATCTTACGGTGGGACGCATCCACGGCAGTAAGGATTGCACCCCAGAAGAAATTAATAAATTGGAAAGGAAAAATTTGCAAGTTTATAGCAATGCTAATGTAACCGGAATGATGATCACATTAGTAGTTTAGTAATTATCCATTAAATAATTTCAGTACGCAAGTTATTGATGACGTAATTTTCACATAGCCTCTTATCGACATTTTAAAATAAAGACTTCTAGACACTTACAGGAAATGATACGAGACCTGAAAACCTCTAAACAGAATTAAAAATACCCTCGAATAAAAGCTTATACCATTCGCTATCATAGAAACTTGTGTAGAAACTTGTGACGTAAATATGACATCGACAAAACTAGTGGAATATCCGTATTGACTGAAATCAAAGCAACTTCCCCCCAAACAGTCTTAGGAACCAGATAGTATATATTGACGCCCCAAAACCCTTAGCAAAAGAGAGCCAAACAAGAGTCAAAAGAAGAGTCAAAGAAGAGTAAAAGCCAGGAGCCAAAGCCAGGTCATTCTGGATAGTCCAAGAGCCTTAGGTTCCTAGCAGATTTGCTGACCGCCACTTTATATTGGCAAGAGAATAATGGCTAACCTGACCCCTAGCCCTATGACAACATATACTTCAGGTTGGTAAAAGGTCTCGACTTAGACTTACGCATAGTAGACAGGATGAAATAGATATACATAAGCTCATCAAATGCCCTAATGGATTTTATGAGATGATTTCGTATGAGGAAACGAATGTTACTGAATTGAGAATAGGATCATCTTGTAATTTACCGCCACACATCTGAAAGAAACTATAATAAACTTTTCATATACAACGTCGGACTTTGTTTAAAATGCTGTTGGAAGTTGTTGAGTTTGACTTGCACATTGTTTAGGAACTCTATAAGGAAAAAATGGACCGTACTGCCTTTTATATTACATTGTGATTACTTCCAACTATCAAAATCTAAATACGAACCTGGATCCCGTACCCTTTGATCAAGTTAAACAATACCTCTGGAGGATCATCCAGTTAACTCAAACTTGACACAGCAACCTGTAAATATATTGATACCGCCAACTTAAATATATTTATACTGTGAACTCGAACTTGTCAATTATAGGTTATGTAACTAAAAAGATAGAATACCGTCGGAATGCTTCCTTTGCTGTCCTTTAATTCCTTCAACGGAGAATAGCTCTGTTACTGTCAGATATGTAGAAGGGCTGGTACACTGTAAATGCGTGGTGAAAAAAATGGTAGAGTGACCGTGTTATCTGTCATCTGTACTGTGGAATGTAGGTCACCAGCGCCGGGTTACACCAGGGATGATATGGCCTCTCAAAAACAGTGTTCATATAACGTCTGTATAGTAATGTGTTGAGTGAGGGTAAAGACGCGAATGCTAAGAGCTCTTGATAGATGAATAATACCCTCTTTCACTCATGTGCAGTCGTCAATGACGCAAGGAAGACTGCTGGCACATTAAACACATTTAATGACGAAAACTAACAGTAGCATCAATAAGACAGTCAAATCACAGGTTGACATAAAACATCATGGTACAGTTGATAAATGGTCTTGCAGTGATACCTGGGCACTCATTTAGAATATTAGCACAATGGGCTGTCAGTAGACAAGCACTCAGTATTGCCCATATATATATCATCTGAGTTTACTGACAAAGCACGTCAGTTTATAAACAATATTCAAGATGGCTTCTAGACCTAACCTCGTCTAGTGAAGATTCCTTTAAATAATGTTCAGCACATATTTTTTCATGTAATCATATTGAACCGCTAGTAATGGGTTCTCATCTGTAGCAGTGATCTCTGGACTCATCAAGCGATAATACGGGGCATCCCTTTCTCTTCCTGATAGTCCTTAAATATGTGTATACAAGATGGCTGCTGTCGTGAGCTGTCACTCACTTTAGGATACAAACTGGAATCTGTATCAAAGTTAATCCTACGTTAAATGTTCTCATTGCTCTGTAGATTCTATCATGATGCAATTGACTTCATCATACAATATGGTGCGGCTAGAAATGAATGTCATCTTCATCTAGTTAAATATTCCCTCAGACGTACAAATCATGCGTCTGCCTATCGAAAACGATGGCTTCGTAAGAGAGTTCATAAGAAGTGCTTTTGTTACCTTGGTATCAGAAATATGATTCTGCTATTCCTTGGCAATAAGAATAAACACTGGGGTAAAGCATACACGATAGGTCTAGACGACTATCACTTTCCCCTACACATATATCGATCACTTTTTCCGGCGACAAGCCGATACAGAAAAACACGACAGCCCCCATCATCAGGGCGAAGCCAAATCACACCTCTCTAGCCACACATCCGCTGAACAGCCTTTGACCTTTCTAGCGACAAAGAACATATAGTTCGACTTAGATATGTAAAGATATACAGATATAAGACAGACTCGTCCTACCTAGACAAACAATACACATAAATTCAGGCCATAGATATTCTGAAGCAAGAACAATCTATTTCTACCCAAACAAAGAATAAATCGTAGTAAAACTAGATTCGTCCGTGGAGTTCGATCTGAGACTCCTTTCAAGGGAAGTAACTCAATATTGACTTTTCCTTAAGCACTAACAAGTATCTATTTTGTTTACAAAATATTTGCGAACATAACAAGCATACAAATGTATTATATTGCAAGATATCAAAGACTGCACGTAACAAGCTCCTTAATTAACTGGTCACAATTAATACATTGGCACAATACCTGCTTCTTAGTTGGTGTGCCAATGTAACACGCATTCTCGCTATAACATATATACCTATCGAGCTATTCTGACCTGCTTTAATAATTTTCCGACGGATTATTCATTTATATAGAAGAACGTTAAATTAAATGAAATAGAACCCCAAACCAATTTTACCCCTAAAATACTATCTATGTGAATACGGGAACATAGGGATAGTGTTTATTATGGTGCCTTAGGACCAGGATTTTGAATTGGAAGAAAAGGCAAGAAAAGAAACAACAACAAGAATCATTTTTTCTCACCTAAATCAGAACATGGAGAATTATGCAGATGAAATACTGAGACAACAAAATCAACAGGCTATGCAAATGCAACAAGCACAAATGGCTCCACAACAAGTACCGCTTCCGCCAGAGCACGGAGATATAAATTTGATGGTGTTACAAAACATGACTGACACGTTACAACATGTAGATCAACATGCTAAATTTAGAACCATTAAAAACTTCATAACTCCATTTAGTGGTGACCCCATGAAATTTCGACAATGGATGGTGGATATGGATAAGTTTGCTTACCTTTTGACGCCACAACAGATTTGGAAAAAAAGAAAATAGTGTTTTTATCATCGGAAGGATTGATAACTGATTTTGTGAGAAGAAGAGCGAAGGCCTACCCAAGTGAAACCTTTGAGGAATTGAAAAGAGTGCTAGTGTCACGATATTCTAACATAACGGACGCCGAGCACGCTTGGACACTTTTGAGAATGATAAGGCAAGAGAAAATGGAATCGGTGCAGATGTATGGCGACCGACTCTTAAACTTAGCTGAAGATGCTTTCGTGGGAGGTAGCATACCAACAACCGAGCTCGAGAAACACTTAGTGGGAATTTTTGTCGATGGCCTCTATTCAGATTCTCTGAAAATGCACATGTTAAGAAAAGATCCTCAGTCAATTACACTGGCCATCCAGATAGCAGTTAATGAGGAAAATGTCAAAAAAAGATTTCAGCAGAGGATTGGAAGATTGCCATTGCTAAACCATGAATGCCAGCATCCTCAACCTGAACCATTCTACCAACGTACGCAAAATGAACCGCTATTTCAGCATCAACAATATGAACCATCGCCTCATCAACCTATGGAAGTAGACCATGCTAGACCTCGTTGGAATCGAAATCAAGAATATCACAGAAGATCAAATAACACACACAGAGAACTAAGACACTCCTTACCACAACCAAATGAAAGAGAGCATAAGATACACCATATAGAACCCTTGATGCAACCACCAACCTGCTACAACTGTGGATCCGTGGGTCATGGTTCAATGACATGTAGAAAACCCCAGTACCAATCTATGAGTTCGAGAAACCACTACCCACCCCAAAACAATTACAACGGTGAATATCAACGCCAAGTCCACTATCCAGAAAACTACCCAAGAAGACCCCAACAAAATAGAAACAACTTTTCCCAAGCAACAAGAAGGTCGGGAAAACGGGACGGCTCCACATTAGCAGAGATCAGATGTAACGGCCGAAAAAAAGAGATCTCTAAATGAAAAAAATGAAAGACAGAAACGAACAAGCAAATCTCAACATTTGTCCAGACCCCAGTTCATGTATAATAGAAATAGGAAAACAACAATTTAGAGCGTTAATAGACACAGGAGCAACTGTAAGTCTTATCCGGGAGAAGCTGTATTATCAAATTCAACACATGGCAAATTTTTCCAGAAAACAGTACAAATGAAATCGGTAACAGGTCAAGCACTAAAAGCAGTGGGAACGGCTTATTTGACATTTAAAATGGGAAGAGAAATTCTACGCCATAACTTCATTATAACGAGAGGATTATCAAGAAACTTCATAATAGGAAGAGACTTCCTCATCAAAAATAATGTGAGGATATACTTTGATTTAAAACAACTAAAAGTGAACAATACATATGTACCATTTCAGGACGATATCCATATCGCGACCTTGGTTCGAACTGCGGCACCGGTTACTCTGAAACCGAATTCAGTAACTCTAACCAGGGCTAAAATAAAAAGATCTCCATACTTTGACATAGGACAGGCTGTATACATATCACAAATTGAAAATGAAAGAAATAGAGGAGATCCACACATAGAAGTACAAGATGGCATCGTGGAAATAAATATACGAAGAGATTTTCCAATAATGGTACTAAATACGTCAGGTACAACCACCACTATTCCCAGAGGTACAGTAATAGCAAAGATCCAGACGGAAAGGAAAGATGTATTGACCAAACTATTCAAGGCCAAGAGCGTCTATCCAAAATCCCAGATAAACAAATTAAGATCTTCATCCCATCCCCATCCTTACAAAACTCTAGATCCTATAGAGTCAACAAGAAGAAACATTCCAAATACAAGAGAGTCGAAAGAAAAAATGTCTCTGGGCCGAAGGAGCACAAATAACAGAAAGAAATATGTAAAACCTGACTTGCTATTCGCTGACGATTTGGATAGAGAAATCATACAAGGAAGGTATGAAAGAAAAAATAAGTACCATACTTCATGGAACAGAGAGAATATTGTGGGAACAGTTACATCTTATGCATACCCAAGAAACCGGACATATTCAAGGAATCGCCAGTTCTATGATAAATTGCCAAGAGACTCGAAGAGTAGGTACACCGACGAACAGACACAAAAAAGAGAATACCGCTTTTGTCCACCAGAAAGGAAAATGACGAAAAAATTTCATTCAGATAAAACGAAAGAATTGCTAGCAACATTACAGACAACAGATGAACTAAAACCCAGACTTGAAAAATTCATAACGAAACATCAAGATGTATTTGCGTTATCTGACATAGAGTTAGAAAGGACTACAACCGTTACCATGGAAATAGAAACTACAACTGAAGAACCCATAACCCTCAAACCGTACCACACCCCACTAAAGAATCGAGGGATAGTGGAGAAAGCCATTGGCGACATGCTAGCAGCTGGGATAATTGAACGATCCAGATCATCATGGTCTTCACCCATTGTGATAGTAACAAAGAAAGACGGTAGCTCTCGCTTTTGCTGTGACTACAGAGCGTTAAATAAAATCACCAAAACGATATCCTTCCCTCTACCCAGAATTTATGATATTTTGGCCACCTTGGGTAACTCAGACTGGTATACCTCACTAGATGCACGCTCCGGATTCTGGACAATACCATTGTCTGAAGACGCAAAGAAGAAATCTACTTTCTGTACACACATGGGATCATATAGTTGGAATGTATTACCTTTTGGACTGAAAAATAGCCCGGCTACTTACGTAAGTTTAATGGATGAAGTGTTGCAAGGACTGAACTCATTTGCATCAGCATATATAGATGATGTCTTGATCCACACAAAGGGGACAATGGAAGAACACCTGAAACATGTCGAGACGCTTTTCGACAGAATGAGATTGCATAAAGTAAAGTTGAAACTCAGCAAATGCCGTTTCCTACAGAGGGAAATAAAATATTTGGGCTTTATTGTCAACTCCAATGGAATCAGACCGGACAGTGAAAAGATTGAAGCTATCCAAAAGATCCCTCCACCTACCACAGTACGTCAATTAAGAGGATTCTTTGGGTGTTGTGCGTATTATCGAAAGCACATTATCAATTTTTCTAAAGTAGCTGAACCATTACTGAAACTAACCAGGAAGTATGCCAAATTCCGCTGGACTGAAGATTGCCAAAAAGCATTTGAGTACCTGAAGACAGCCTTAACCACCGTACCTTTTCTAGCCCATCCAGACTTGAACAAGCCCATGATTATATACACGGACACATCAAACACAGCAGTAGGTGCGTGCCTTGTACAAGACAGATCACCAGACGAACCGCAAGTGATAAAAAATGTTCCAAACGAAAAACCGATAGCCTTCCTTTCCCACACATTAAGCCGAACACAGAGGAGATGGACTACGACAGAGAAGGAAGCCTATGCAATCCATTACGCCCTCCAGAAATTCGATTTTTATATCCGTGGAACCCAGGTTATCATCAGAACAGATCACCAACCACTTGTAAGCTGGCTAACTAAGACTGCAGAGCAACCCAAGAAACTCCAGACCTGGGCGATAAATCTCCAAAGTTACAATACAACCATTGAGTATATTCCTGGAAAATTGAATACGTGTGCTGATCTTTTGTCCCGAATTCCATATTCTGACACCAATGAACCAGACTCCCCACTCCTTGAATCTACATCGGACATCGACGATAACACAAAGGAAATTCATGCCATAGACTCTCAAAACTCAAGACAAAACGATGAAGAGGTGACAACACAAGAACCTGAACTACAACATGGAACCACATTTGATTTACCATCAGACAACCAAGGAACATAAACGTTTGAACAGAATATCGACTTTAAGAAAGAACAATTGAAAGATGAAACATTAGTTAAGATCATTACACAGGTTCGTACAAATCCAAAAGAGAAGAAAGACTACATCATCCTTTCGGAAGATAATATCTTGTATCATATTGGCTCTAGAGACAATGGTACTCTACAAAAATGTATACCCAAATCGCTAGTTCCAAAAGTATTACAACAGTTTCATGACGAAAACGGGCATTTTGGAAGAGACAAGACTCTAGATGTGATCCTAAAACGTTATTACTGGCCCACGATGATTAAAGATATCATAGAGTATGTTGGGACATGTAGGGTTTGCAAGCTAAGAAATATGAGAACTATTCGAGCCCCTATCAAAGAAATGTCTTATCCGCACTACCCAATGGAATTTATTAGCTTGGATTTATCTGGACCTTACCCCACAACTTTAGGAGGACACAGATACATTTTACACATCGTAGACCAATACACGGTATGGCCGGAATGTTTCCCCTTAGAAAATGCCACATCAACCCTCATCACTGATGTTTTCCTACAACAATTTTACCACGACATGGATGTCCCAAGCGTGTAATCACTGATAACGGGAAACAATTCGTAGGAGAGCCCTTTGCTTCAACTCTCAAAAGGTTAAATATCAAACATACTACGACTGCATACTACCATCCGCAGTCAAATGGGAGAAATGAGCGAATGCATGCCACCATGCACGATATAATAGCCAAGTTTATTGCCGGACAGGGTCAATACTGGGACCTATATATCAATCAAGCTTTAGAAGCAATTCGAATTAATATCAATGATACTACTGGATTTTCACCGTTCTACCTGCTTTACGGAAGAGAACCAACTTTTCCACTAGATAATCTTTTGGCGCCACAGAGAAAATATTTTGGCGAATGTCCTATCCAAATTACGCTCCAACAGAAGCATAGAGCTCATGTAATAGCCCATCGGAAAGTAAGAAAAGCCTTCGAAAAAAATGCACGAATTAAGAACAAAACAGCAAAACTCCAAGAGTTTAAGCCTGGAGATTTGGTTTATTTTCGGAAACATGTGCGAACGAACAAATTTGATAACCATTGGATTCCTGGTTTTAAAGTGTTGGAACGAAAATCGACAACCAATTACATCCTGTGGAATGAAGAAAGAGATACCACAACGAAAGCTCATGTGTCCCAGATGCGTCTTGACGACCACAGACCACTCACTGTCACGAAAAAACAAGCTGATAGACCCACGAGATTGTCTACCCTAGCGCAACCTCCCTCATCTTCCACTGATGATGAATTACCCAACTCAGATTCCTCCTCCCATGACTCCGATATCCCTTCACAAAATTTGGATACGTTCGTCAAACGTATTAGAGATAACAGAGATTCATCTTCTAGTGAAAACAATATCCCTCTGCAGGAGCTAAGACAACGCCTTATTCAACGTCAAGAGAGAGGTCATGCGTCTTCCAGTAAAGAGAATATACCTTTGCGAGAATTACGACAACGTCCTATACAACAGAAAGAGAGTTTTCCAGACGTTACAAAATTTCGCAATCCTGAACCCACCGATCGACATGATTATCAATCATCTCAAATGGCTCCATTGTATGATGAAGAAACACCAGATAATCTTCACCCTGACACAGATTCGATGACCAGTGCATCTAACTCTACTTTGTGCGGTATGGACGAATCAAGAAGGACACATGATAAACGGAAATACGAGCCTTCCTCTTCAGATTCTACCCCTCTAGCCAAACTACCGAGATTGCCGCAAGAGCACATTTTTATTAAACCTACGAAGCAAAGACGTCGTACAAATCCCCAACGCTTCTCACACGATGTCGACATGGTTAACGACGATACTTCACTCCCTACCCCTACGGTTAATATTTTACCAAATGTTTCACCTCGCATGGATAAATGCATGCTTTTGTCCCAAATGATGTCGTTATTAGCTAACAAGCTGTGACTGGAATTTCGAGGAAATGTTTCCACATTTCCTGCTTGTTGGACTTTACATAAACCTTTGCGTTGCTACGAAAACCTTATTACTTCATGATTCAACTATATACAAGTTTACAAAGGAAGTATCTGACTCTTCGTCGTCAAGAACTATCAAAATCACGATTTGTATAAAATGACATTTCTGGAATTGATGAAGCCAAATTCGGTATTACCTCTATTGACTTACCACAAATCCCTCGTCTGGATTTATATCAAGTGAGGATGTCCATTAGCGACCTTCACGTCTTCTCTTTACTCCACCAGGCGCCAGAGAGCAAACCGCCCGTTCATTGGGATGCCCTAGCGTTTCTATTCCAGACTATAACCGAGTTTTTATGCTAGATTCTCAATACAAACACTATCGAGTCACCAACAGATTATATGACACGTTGTGAATAAGTCGTGCCGGTTTTAATAGTACTTATTCCGCGGTACAAAATACATGTAAACAGATCAAACCCATAGTGTCTTGAACATTAGTATTCACACCTTAATGACTATACGTGACTTTACAGCGGGGTTGGATCGCTATTATCACGATTGAATAGCTTATAAGTTTGGACATTTTCAAATTTTCCGTTTATAGTTCAAGATTTTTTTTTTGACCAGTGTTATAGTTTTTTTTAATTCTTCAATTGCATTTGATCCTCCCAGCATCAGATGACACACATTAAGGATTTTCGCCGCATTTGTGTTGAGTACCCTCATTTCCCCACATACGCGTTTCGATGATTAGTAATTTTGTTTGTTAAAATTTAAATTGTTGCGGACAATTTTGATGTTTGGATGTTTTCATATAGATTGACCGGTATGCATACATTCACCTTATATCGACCGTGCGTTTTCATGATATCCCCTATGTTCCCTCTTATGTACTATAAAGATGTATACCATTGTTTTACTAGATTTGCAAGTTTGTTGGGTTATTAGTTGATAGAACTAGGAAAGTGTCTCTCTTTGAGATACATTTCTGTAGCATGGGGACGTATATGTAACCGGAATGATGATCACATTAGTAGTTTAGTAATTATCCATTAAATAATTTCAGTACGCAAGTTATTGATGACGTAATTTTCACATAGCCTCTTATCGACATTTTAAAATAAAGACTTCTAGACAGTTACAGGAAATGATACTAGACCTGAAAATCTCTAAACAGAATTAAAAATACCCTCGAATAAAAGCTTATACCATTCGCTATCATAGAAACTTGTGTAGAAACTTGTGACGTAAATATGACATCGACAAAACTAGTGGAATATCCGTATTGACTGAAATCAAAGCAACTTCCTGTGACGGGTGTTGCGGTTCCTTCATCTTATATTATTTATTGAATATTAAAGTCACTCTCTTGACGTGGTTAATGTTTGTTATTGATGGTTAGCTCTGACCGTAAGAACATCCCTTCGACGTTCTGATTTGCATATTGTACATTAGTTGATTTCCCCTGTGGGAGAGTTATCGTGCTGAGAAAACGTAAACATTAACAGCTGTGGAACCAAACCCGAAACGTAAGTAAGATATCAAGCCTTCTGTTCTGAGTCCACATGTATTGACGTTCATATAAACAATATCCGACATTCACAAAACTTCATGTACAGTTCAGCATAACAATAAATTCCAAATAATACAAGTAAGTATCCGTCCGTGTCAAAACAATATGTCAGATGAACATCATGGCTATGTACATGCGCTGCTGTAGTCAACAGCCAGAAATGAGCGCATGAGTTCTTGACAGCTACAAATTGAATCATAATACGATTCTCCTTCCATCATTTAATTTACTTAATAATCTCATACTTTAGATTAATATCTGAACTGACCCTGAGTTCTATATTGAATTCATATATCGGCTATATACTAAGCCTCTCCTTGGAAGACATACAAGACACGACTTCTCTGCTTGACGAATAGCGTAACAAGGGTCATGTAACCAAGTCACCAAGCGTGACCTTCCCAACGCGAATGCGTCATAATCTTAGCATATATTTCGCGTTCAGTATACCGTAAAATATCGACATATTCTATTAATGTTATTGACCCCTAAACGTTGCGCACTGCTAAACCCCAGCAGACGCCGTCATTTAAAATAACAAAGGTAACAGATTTCCTGTCAGACGGGGAAAAAAAATCTATTAGATAGATTTTTTTTTTTTTTAACTATATTAATCAAATTATTAAAAATTGAACAAAACCCGACGTATGGCCAACGATGTTCTATCTAGAACAGTGTCGCGGCCATGTCAGTAATATCTTATAATAAAATCAACGTCATATCATACATATAACTAATATTAAATAAAGAAATGTCACTGTCATTAATTAATTAACTAATTAATTTGATGTATGTATTGACTAACTACTAATGTTAGGTGTTATTAAAATTATTATAACTAATTAAAATTAAAATAATTAATTATAATATGTAAGTATGGTACTAACTAATTAATATCTAATTAAAGAAAATGAGAAATAGTATCAGAGAGAAAACGAAATAAAAATTGAGAAGTACGGACAATTAAAACTAAATATTAAAGTATACATTAAATTAGTAATGCGTGTGAAAATGAAAAATAAGGATAGACACCTAATTAAATTAACGCAATCAGAAAGAAAAGAACAGAAAAAATTCATACATTTTAACTATACATATGAAATATCATAATCTAATATCTATCACCTTAATAATTAAACTATTTAAAAGGTTTAATTGGTGTGATATTCTTTTGTTTCATCTTTTCTTAGTATATTTTATTTTTTTATTTCATCACACTTCAACTTTATTTTATTATATATTAATTTAATAACTAGCAAATTTAACAATATCGGACATGAAGATCCAATCGTTGTTACATCCTATTGACTTGTATGAAAGTTCTTTAAGAAACAAAGTTCATCTTATCCAATTCTGATATGATGATCCAATCGTCGTTAGTTCCTTTATTGAAATTTTGGACGTAATTTGAATAAGTCATCACCGTATTTGTCCAGTCTATATCAGAGATTGTTCCTTTTTACTACTTTGCAATCGAAATGAGTGATACGCAAAGTCCAAGTGAAGTCCAAATTTTCAACCGATCTGTAAAACTTGATATTTTGATCACAATAGTTTATTTCGAAATTTCCTCATTTAAGTAGGAAGTCCAACTGAAGTGTTGTATATTCTGACGTAGCATTAATACCGTTCATTGCAAATGTAATGCTTGATTAGTCAGCAAATTTTCTTGAAATAGTACTATTCATTCAGAATCCGTAGGATGTCTTGACAAAGTATCGGCCATTATGTTCTCAGTTCCTGGTATCGATTCTATTTCGAAATCATAGGGTTGCAGCGCGATAGCAAATCGTGCAAGCTTTGGACTTTTATGGTTTGAACGACGTAATGCTGCCACAGATTTCTGATCTGTCTGGATCAGAAATGGTGATCCAAGCAAAAACTTTTCCAACTTAGTAATTGCCCATATCACGGCGAGCAATTCTCTGTCCACAGTCGAATATTTAGTCTCCGGAGGTTTCAGCTTGCGTGAGATATACAATACAGGATGAAGGATATCATCATGATATTGGAGTAGACAAGCCCCGAGTCCGTAATTACTCGCATCTGTACGTAGAACAAACTTTTTAGAGGCATCTGATAATCTTAAAACAGGTGGGCATGAGAAAATGTTCAAGATACTGCGAAAAGTTTTGTCACATTCGTCTGTCCAATTTATCCTTAACGGCATGTTCTTCTTTAATAAAGATGACAAGACAGCCGTGATGGATGACAAATAAACCTATGCTGTATGGGGCTGAGCATAGTTGACACATTTAAACAACTTACTGTCTCTTGTAGGCATGGTAAAACAAATAAAGACAGAAAACATGTGTACAAATTTAAAGATGTTAAGAATCAAAAATGTTTTTTCGAGAAGAAAAAATCAATAAATCAATCTATATTAGGATAGATGATTAAGAAAGACAAGAAATGATGACTGACAATGCTGAGTCATCAAGAAATAAGACAAAAGGGTGAGCGTACACCATTATCTGCGTGGCGCAGAATCAGGTACTAATTGTAAGTGTAGATGATGTTGACGAAAATAGACACCGTTATCATGCTCGATAACCAAACGAGCGTCACGATTGTTACGAAATGTAACCAAAGCTTCAACATACCTGTTGTTGGTAGGTGGCAACAGACGCACGAACCTAACGTCTGCCGTGTAATTAAAGAAATTACTAAGTGCCTGCCATGTAACGTCATGTGGCAGATTGCGCACTAACACGGTGCGAGAATATGCACCTTTACCAATGTAAGTAATGTCATTGTCACGAAACTGTGAACAATGATGATATGTATCTCTAGTCATATCACTAGAATTAAATCTCTCCTTAACCATAAAAGTTGTATTTTTATTGGATGGTGTATCATCCTGACTGAAGTTAGGATGATACCTATCAGTACCCAAGGTAGTAGGTTTCATGCATGTCGTACATGAATGCTTGTTAGGCAGAAGTAATACCTTATTTTTATTATGTAGGTTCATATTAACCCTAACGTTATTATTTTCATTAGGAAAATCCTTTCCCTTTTTCTCAACTTCAAAAGGTTTCTTAGGATCAGTTTCAATCTGATCCTTCCGCCAAGATTTATTCCCAGAATTGGCAGTATTCTGTTGTCGAGGGAAGGTGTACTTGCCTCGAAATGATTTCCTAATCTTCGCTGGGTGTGTTGATACCTTAGTATCACCCATAATATTGACGGCATGTCGTGTAATAGGTTTATCATCCCTTCTATCGAACACTATTTTCTTACTCAATACGACATCCAGTAACCCATCAACTCTTTTTCTCAATCTAACAGATTCCGAATTCAGTAATGTAATCTGCTGACTCTGTCTTTTATTCATTTTATCCAAGTTAGTGTTTATATTCTTCTCCTTATCCATTAAAGAATCGAGTGCGATCAACGCTGTTGACAGTTCATAGATTTGTTGTTGTGTTTTCCTATCCAGTTCAGCATATCTCTGTTTCTCATTCAGGAGTAACTCTTCTAATGCAGTCACCCTGTTATCAATGAAACAATTATCACTCGAGGTGGATTCAGTAACACGACTATCAGATTCATTAATCTCTTTACGCAATAATGCCAAGTCATGCGTGACAGATTTCCCGTTACCTATCTGGTCATTCAGTATCAGTTTCACTGAAGTTACATCATCATCACACTTTTGTTCCTGTCTAAGACAAAAGTCATAAATTTTATCATTATATGAATGAGAAACATCCAAAATATTATTGTCATCAAGTGATACGCTCCTATTTTCCCTTTTTCAAATCTCTAATTTCAACGTAACATACTTCGAAAGCAAAGAGTCATAATCTGACCTTAGTCTTTCACATCTTGCTTTCACTTCATCAATTAATTTCCTACATGTTTCATTATCTCTATGAGAATCAATCAGAAATTTATCAAAGGCAATTAATTTTTCATCAGCAACACTCTTTGATTGGTCAAATAATTTTCTTAATGAACTAACTTCAGACCTTAGTTCACTATTTTCCTCATTGAGTTTATCTAGTTTCATTTTATTATCAGTTAATTCTACCTGATATCTTTTCACTTCTGTCATATCACCCTGTGTGTGAGTTTCCCGCCTTAAGGCTGCGGCATTGTCTTGCAAAATTTTCAATTTAAGTTTCTCAACCTCAGACTCCAATGTTTTATTGTTTTCCATCGTGGATTCTAACGAGGTCCTAGAATTTGCAAGCTCCACTTCCAGTATCCTCAATCTCGAATTATCAGTATTGGTCTAACATTTTAATAAACTCGCCTCTTTTCGCAAGTCATTTATAGTCCTTTCTTGACTGGCAATAATCTCCAATTCTTTCTTCTGCCTAAGAGAAACTTCATCCAATTTCTTATTATCCTCCATTAACACGGTTACTCTATTTTTCAATACAGCATTATCAAAATCCATTGCTGTCAACTTCTTCTCATATTCCCCTTTTTGCTGTCTCAGCTCATTAGTAAGGGTAATCTCCCTACCCTTATGCTTCGTTATGGTTTTCTTTAACTCATCCAACTCCATGCTACTACCGTCCTGAGTAGTCATTTTACCTTCATTATAAAAAATAGTGGATAGTAATTTATAAAGTCTCACTGCTTTCTCTCGTGAAGGGCTATATCCACACCTATGCCAAGCAAACTCCTTAAGATCCTCGCTCATTTGAATTAAAAAATGTTCTATGGCATATTCCTCACAACTACATCCACCCAAACGTAATCTATCTCCCTCTCGGAGAAAATGATTAAAAATATCCATATATTCTAGTACTATTAGTTGTAAGTAATCAGTGATCTATAATAATCAACAATAGAATCTATGTACTTATTTGTAACAGCTCAAGTATGAATACTCAGTATACCTAACTGTAATATCCTCTTAATAATAGTTGTAAGTTCAACAACTATTCAATATTTTATAATAAAATTATATGTAATCAATAATCTATATCATAAATAGTTATGATATTTATTTATATCAGATGCTGTGTTTATTTCCTGCACCTAATATAATTATTAAATAATTATGGGCATTATTCCTCCATGAACTATTTTATTTAATTAAAGAAATGTGAGGAGTCAACAATATAGTACTATGAAAATGTACCAATTACTATGTTATATATATAGTTTTTTAATTCCACACCTATTCATGGTGTGAATACCAAAAAATAATTCAATAAATTATTTTAATATAAAATTTTACTTGCAATTATAAAGTTTTGATTTTATGCCTTACTCATCATGTATAAAGTGCTTTGCTAGTTTCTGGAACCACCACTGCAAATTGTTGCAATGTTCTTGATTCATCATCAAAGTTCCCAAAAATTAATTAAATTAATTAAATATATTATTAAAATCAATTCATAGAAATATTATTATTACATAACATTAATGAAGACAATACAAATGATTAACCAAGGCTTTACAGTACAGTAGCACAATACAAAAGTGACATTTTCACAAAAATAAGTGATATTATAAAACCAAGTCTACTAACCGGAAATATAGAAGGGTGAAGGTTAACTGAAGCAAAAGAACATATTTGGCACTACGAATAATGACGTCACAGGACTCATTTGACGATCATACAATACATTTAAATAAAATTAAAGATAGCCAGATTAGAATAAACAGGATAGATTACGAACATATGACTGTAACTGAATAAAAATCAAACTGAATACGGTAAAATACAACGGTTATTTCACAGAACTAGACACCTAACATACAAGGTGAATTAATGCAGGTCCGAACGAAACAATCACCGGTAATGTCTTCGACGCGTTCTTCGCGAAATGCGATTAATTTACGGCCCTAAGGAACGATCGGAATTGAGCTTGACGTTCGAAAAGCCATAAGTTCAATTCCGATTCCCAACCTACCTCCCACTACATGTAAAAAGACAGAAACAATATTTAACATGGCTAAAAAAAAAAGAACATGGCGTGGTCGGACAAAAAGGACGAAATATTGTAACGTTTAAAATCAGTTACTTATCTTTTTTTTTGGCAGTAATTCAGTACATTATCTGCTTCGCCAACAGACTCGTAAGCTTGTTTGAAATAATGAAGACGTTAGCAATTCGTTTCCTTTGCTGTTTGAGAGCTGCAAATATTTTTTTTTGAAGGGCATTGATTGTTGCTGGCTTTTGCAAACGTTCATACTGTTGTCAGGGGCATGACGTCACCGGTGTTTCGCATAATAATGTCCATTTCGGCTCGAAAGGAAAAATTTTTTTTTTTTTTTTGAGGTTCGCTCTTTTGAAAAGTTTCAAGACCACTATCGGCCACCAGTTGTGACGGGTGTTGCGGTTCCTTCATCTTATATTATTTATTGAATATTAAAGTCACTCTCTTGACGTGGTTAATGTTTGTTATTGATGGTTAGCTCTGACCGTAAGAACATCCCTTCGACGTTCTGATTTGCATATTGTACATTAGTTGATTTCCCCTGTGGGAGAGTTATCGTGCTGAGAAAACGTAAACATTAACAGCTGTGGAACTAAACCCGAAACGTAAGTAAGATATCAAGCCTTCTGTTCTGAGTCCACATGTATTGACGTTCATATAAACGATATCCGTCATTCACAAAACTTCATGTACAGTTCAGCATGACAATAAATTCCAATAATAATACAAATAAGTATCCGTCCGTGTCAAAACAATATGTCAGATGAACATCATGGCTATGTACATGCGCTGCTGTAGTCAACAGCCAGAAATGAGCGCATGAGTTCTTGGCAGCTACAAATTGAATCATAATACGATTCTCCTTCCATCATTTAATTTACTTAATAATCTCATACTTTAGATTAATATCTGAACTGACCCTGAGTTCTATATTGAATTCATATATCGGCTATATACTAAGCCTCTCCTTGGAAGACATACAAGACACGACTTCTCTGCTTGACGGATAGCGTAACAAGGGTCATGTAACCAAGTCACCAAGCGTGACCTTCCCAACGCGAATGCGTCATAATCTTAGCATATATTTCGCGTTCAGTATACCGTAAAATATCGACATATTCTATTAATGTTATTGACCCCTAAACGTTGCGCACTGCTAAACCCCAGCAGACGCCGTCATTTAAAATAACACCGTAACAGATACCAATGTTAATTCTGCCAGGGCAGTGGCCTATGGACTTCTCTTTGCGATTTTAAACTGGCGAAGAATTTTTAACGGGCGCAACTTGCAGACGGGACCTCCTATTTTTGTCGCCCTTATCCGTGAAAGCTAGGTATGTGATCTCACTACGCAGGGGATCAGGGGGAATATGACATTATTAATTCCCAGTGGTTATGCAAATATTCCATCAAAACCATTCCCTGTACCGGGAACCGAACCATGGACCTTTAGACTTAGAGACGAACGCCATACCTATTAGCAACGTCGGCCCCAGTGTAGAGGAGGAACTACCAAGAAAGAAAATGTGTTTAAAGGATTGTGGAAGTGCGCTTTCGAGCGCCGATGAAACATGTTAGTGTGCACATCTGCGACTGAAAATGGTCTGTATCATAACACTGTCATTAAAAGTGACAGAGCATATAAGTGTTCACTACTTTAGCATGTGCATAAACTCCATATTATTACGAGTTTGTTTACTCTAAACATGTAAAAGAAAAGAACATTTTAACAGTATAAAAAATAAACTAATAAAAATAGATGAATCGGTTATGCCTTAAATAACTTTATATAACTAATTGATAACATTATATAAGTAATGAAAATATGTTATTTAGGTTCGTAGTTTTTAAATTTAAGTTGTTTCCCTTTGCAAATAAATTGGATGCCTTCCCGTAACTTCTCTATCTCTTCTGCTTAAAATATCACATGGTTATGTTGGTTTTTCCACTTATTTCCGAGATTCGACATCACGTCGCTACCTGACAAGAGGTATGATCTCTCCGTTGTAAGTGGGGTATATTGTACACATTTTTATAACATTTTGACTACTGGGCTGTTTGTTATCTCTGTCCTGTTTTTTAATTAGTGGGGAGGGGGGCTGGGGCTCACTTTTTGTATTAGCCATTAAAGAAGTAAATTTATGTGAAAGACCGCTAGCTGGCTGTCTGGCCGTTACGTCGTAAGTTTATTCGAGTGTTTCTGCTTGTTCAATCCATATACTTATTTATTTATTGCAAAAGGGAGGGTAACCAGACACAGAAAGCCTAAACAAACTTTAAGTCCCCTGCAAGCTCACGTGACTGTAATAGTCCTCTACATATATTGCGTCATAATGCCAGGAAAAAGACAGCTAGAACACCTGTCACCCAACCATTGGATTGAGGATGTAGAAAAAGCATGGATAGAAAACGAAAGAGCGACGAAAGAATGGACGAAAGCACGAAAGAGAAGTACAATGAATAACGGAGGGGTTGAAGATAAGGACCAAGTGTGGAAAGCCTTCATGATATAGGTGGGAACGGAAAAGACCTTACATAAATTCTGGTCCTGACATCGACGAATGAATTGAAACAATATAAGCCAACTCATACCTAATATTCTGAGCTCCGCGGGAATGAGTCTGTAGACTGATGAAGATAAAGGACGGGCATTACTCAGTCGGTATATAACTCAGACGGATAAAAGTGATAAAGCTGCCCGTCAAGAGATTAAGAATCACGTGCTGGAGAATGGATTCAGAGGCCAGGTATATTTCGACCTCATATCTGACGAAGACGTTATGTATACGTTAAAAACAATTAGAAACATTGCTCTGGGTCCTGATGGTGTACAGTATCAACACATCAAAGCCCCATCGAGGCAAGCTACTTGACGTGGAGGTGGGGCTCAAGAACAGCCATCAGAGGCTGAAAAACCAAGACTGGCCAGCCCCTCTTACACTCGAGCAAGACTACAGTCTGCCATAGGAAGTCAAGGTGCTGAAGACGAAGGCAACCAGCCAAGAGACGCACAACAGCAATCAGGATGCCACGCACAAGCGCAATGGAAATATGTCTATATCTACAAAACGTTATGGCACTTGCCCTGTGACGGACACCCAGGCAGACGCAGTGCCGGGCTCTTTGCCTCAAAAGAGCCCAACCCCTACGACTGGCGGTCCTTCTCAATAGTCGCGTGGAGCCAGGAGGCATGAGAATAGAGCTACTGCCCAAGCAAAGCAAAGACCACTTACAATTATGCACTGGAATGCTGAAGGCGTCAACATTAAAAAAGATGGCTACAGCAAAAAACTAGAGCTCGAAAATATCTTGAATGAAGAGCAAGTAAATGTATGCTGCTTGCAAGAAACCCACCTCAACAAAGACATCGCCTTTAAAATCAGAGGCTACAAGTGCTACCGATCTGACCAAATAGACAGACAAATGGGTGGAATACTGACACACGTGAGGAATAACATTAGTGCATGTCAGCTAGAAACATATATGGAGGGGGCGGAATACCAGATGCTTCATCTCAGGACAGAAAGTACAGAATTCCCCCTGCTCAACTACTTCTGTCCGAGTGACCGTCCACTGGCACTAGATACAATCCCAGCAAAAGAAAGACTGATTGTGTGCGGAGACTTCAACAGCCACTCACAGAGCTGGGGCTATGATCACATGGACAGGAGAAGGGATGAGCTTGAAAACTGGCAGGATGACAATGGGCTTATCCTGATTAACCAGCCAATCGACCGACCAACCTTCTACTCGAGATCATGGCACACCACCTCTACACCAGACCTGGCATTCCACTCACCAGGCCTGGAGTGGAACACCACACGTGTTGTAGGGAATCAACTTGGAGGCAGCGACCACAGGCCAGTATTCCTAATTGTGGAAAATGAACTTGTCAATGAGAGCAGCACTCTCTCTAGGTGGAACTACAAGAAGGCAGACTGGACAATGTACCAGCATCGTACTAGTATACTGGCTAGAGATCTGTCTGTAGACAAAGACATCAATAAGTTAGTCGATGAATTCAGCAGATGCATATTACAGGCTGCTCGTGAAACAATACCTAGAGGCGCTCGTAATCACTACAAACCATATTGGAATAGTGAACTAGAGTAACTGCACAATAAAGTGGAAACATCTCGAAAGCAGGCAGAGATTAGTCCATGCCAAGAACACTACAATAACTACCAGCAAGCTAAGGCCAAATTCCAAAGGGCCAAGTTGCAGGCTAGGCGAAGAAGCTGGAAGTAGAAAACAGAGTCCTTAAACTTCGAAAGAGATACAAGGAAACTGTGGAAGCTGGTAAAACAACTTAATGATGAGGGTACAGGGAGAAACTCAAAGATTGCACTGTACAAAGAAGGAAACATCCTTATGGGAAAACAGGCAGCTGATCACTTTGCAGACTCCTTTGCTGAAGACAAAAACATCGAAGTAAGCCCAGAGAAGCAACAGGAGACTCGTGAGAACCAACAATACGTAGAACGAGATGGAACCATACCTGAAGTTATGGAGGCACCAATCACATCCAGAAAACTGGAGCTTGCAATATCCAAATTGAAAATGAGAAAGTCGCCAGGAGTTGATGGAGTGCCAAATGAAATGATTAAGAACTTGGGAACCGCAGCAAAAACAAAGCTGCTGCAGATCTTCAATATCTGTTGGAACTCAGGCAGAGTTCCACAGACCTGGAGGGAAGCAATCATGATACCACTCCTAAAACCAGGAAATGACAGTGTCACTGCCTCCAGCTACAGAGCAATCAGCCTTACAAGCTGTCGCTGCAAAACAATGGAACGTATCATCAACCTCGGGCTACAGTGGTACCTTGAAAGTGAAAACCTTCTTGTACCACATCAGGCGGGCTTTAGACAGTGTTACTCTACCAAAGATCAGACAACTTACCTTTCCCAAGAGATTGAGAATGCGTTCCAAGATAAGAAACTGGTACTAGCAGCATGGATAGATCTAAGAAAAGCATTTGACAAGGTTTGGAAAGAAGGGCTTCTGAAGAAACTGAGAAACTGTAGAGTGAATGGTAGGATGTACAAATGGGTGAAAGCATACTTACATAACAGAAGAGCCCGAGTACAACTAGATGGCCTCAAGAGTAAGAAAATTATACTGCGTCATGGCGTCCCTCAGGGAGGGGTTCTGTCCCTGTTAAGTTATATTTTTTATTAATGGGAGTTAAGTGTTAAAGACTTGTATGTACGGGTCGGATTTTTGTACACACGCTAGTAAGCACGCTTTTAGTGATGAGATGAGTTGTTTAGTTGGGGGCTTTTGTTCAAATAATGTTTGAACATAGCTCAACTGTCTAGTTGCTAGTTTGTTCTTAAAAATATGATAAAGAAACTGTCCGAATGTTCCTAGCGAGAGTTTTTTTTTTTTTTGGGGGGGGGGGGGGCGGTTAAGCTCAGCGGTAGTCTCTCGCGGTTAGCCCGCGCATGTGTTATTTTTTACTGAGTTGTACTGAGATGGAAATCTCGGGACAGTACGTTTTTGGCAGAGCTTCGAAATGGACGTTATCCATTTCGCTAGTGTGTACCAGAGATTTTTGTGAAAGGGAATATTTGATAATTGTCATGTATTGTTTATTGAAGTGAAGATTGGGAGATATTGTATCTGCTATTCAAAGCCTTGGATATAACGGCTTGCTATGTATTGTTTATTGATGTGAAGTTTGAGAGATATTGTATGTGCTATTCAAAGCCTTGGATATAACGGCTTGCTATGTACTGTTTATTGAAGTGAAGATTGAGAGATATTGTATCTGCTATTCAAAGCCTTGGATATAACGGCTTGCTATGTTCTGTTTATTGAAGTGAAGATTGAGAGATATTGTATCTGCTATTAAAAGCCTTGGATATAACTGCTTGCTATGTATTGTTTATTGAAGTGAATGTTCTATGGATATCTTATACCTGATGCTGTATGAATATATTGTGAACTGCTGATACTCCATGACTTGTTATGAAATGTCGTCCCATGATGTTCACGTGAGTTTGTCGTATTAAACTGTAAAACGTTACCAGGAGTTCCAATATTCCCTGACTCCTACGTTTTGCTGTGGTGTGTGATTTCAGTCTGTCTAGATGAAAGAACCCATAACATTCGCGTATGCAGAGATACATATCTATACTCTTGTCGGCCATCCGTAAGCCCGACTACAAGCTGATTGCCTTCCTCAGCGTAACATCAACATTATCTTCTTCCACCACTCACGGATCTTTAACAGTCCCCCACACTTTTCCTAGTCTACATCAACGATCTGGTTGCTGAACTGCCAAATGGAATGAAAGTGGCAATGTACTCTGATGACCTGGTAATATGGTGCACAGATGAGCATGCAACAGTGGCCATCAAACTTCTACAAAGAGCTATAGATGCCTTAACCTCGTGGGCAAATATCAGCATCAACACAGACAAGTGCAGCACTACGCTCTTCACTCTTTCTCCCAAACAAAAAGCTGGTGTCATCAAGATGAATGAAAAGCTCCTGAGAGAAGGTAAACAACCTACCTATCTCTGAGTTACATTCGATGCTAGGCTGACATGGAAGCAGCACATCAACAAGGCAGCAACAAAGGCCAGGAGGAAGTTAGCCATCCTGAGAAAACTAACTGGAACCACATGGGGAGCCAGCGGGAAAATACTTAGTAAAGTTTACCAGCAGGGCATACGACCACACCTGGAATATGGGTCAGCTGCGTGGTGTCCAGCATCAAACACCACATTACAAGAGCAAGATAAGGTGCAAAACCAGGCGCTTAGGGTCATCACGGGGGGAATAACATCAACGCCTATAGCGGAGATGGAGAAAATGGGGAGGATACAAGCACTGCGAGAATGCAGAGACATGAAAGTGCTAACACAGGCAGAAAAATTCCTCTGTATGCCGAGCCATCCAATGAAGGACAGATTTCAAAACCTAGCAATGAGGCGATTGAAAAGAAGCAGCTTCATCCACCAGGCCAAACGATTTCGTAGACAAACATCAGACCCTCCTGAAGTTTACAGCCCCCTAAAGGCTGTGCAAAAACAAACCGCTTGGAGAGAAGAGCCTGGACTACCAATACACATCCAGACAAAAGTGAAAGGAATATTCGACAGGGACGAAAAGAACAGCGTGCAACGTAGGACAGTCACTCTCAGTTTCCTGGATGATGAATGCCCACAGGACCTCTGGGTCTGAGTATACACGGATGGGTCAGCACAGAATGCAGTCAAGAATAGAGGAATAGGAGTGTACATAGAATACCAAAACAACACTAGGGATAAAGTCATAGTAACAACGGGAAAATTCTGTAACAACAATGATGCCGAAATCCAGGCAATCAAGGCGGCAACTGAGAAACTGTTGAACACCAATCTCGATGCACAGTCTGTGGTATTCCTGAGAGATGCAAGATCAGCACTCCAAGCACTTCAGTCCAGAAAATTGCCAGGTATACAAGCCCTACTTTCTGAACTGTGCAACCAGCGCAGTGTCGCCATGCAATGGATACTATCTCATTGTGAAATACCAGGAAACGAGAGAGGGGACTGACTGGCTAAAGAAGATGCTGCAGACGAGCAACCGGATGTACCAGTTGCGTACTATCAGAAGAAAAAGATGATCAAATCAATCAGAAAGCCACCAACACCAGCGCAGGATGACTACCAAGCTATGAACAAATCAGAACAAATTGTCATTCTGCGCATCAGAACAGGACACAACCGACCCCGCAGCCACATGTATTCAAAATAAAAGATTGGCAATTCAGCCATGTGTACATGTGGACAGGCACCCCAGACTGCGGAGCACGTACTTCAAGATTGCCCCGAATATGATATATTGAGGCAAACCCACTGGCCCAGAGAAACAACAATGGAAGCAACACTGTACGGAACTCTGTATGAACTAGAAAAGACTGAAGTTTATACAAGAAACAACATTGCAGATATAGACAATATATTTCAAGCGAACGAAAGAAGAAGAAGAAGAAGAACACATCAAAGAAGTTGATGACAGAGGCATTATGCATGTAGTGATGGATTTCAACACCAGTATACAGAATTCTGAGGTGCCGGAAGACTGGCTACATAGTTACCTACGGCCACTTCCTAAACCAAGTAAAGACCCCACACTGCTTAGCAGCTATCGAATCATCACATTGCAGAATGTCTAAGGCAAATTTCTTGAGAAGATAGTGGCAAGACAATTAATGAACCACCTTGAAAATGCACACATCCTCTCTGACTCCCTGGGCAGTTAGAGCCCAATAAAAGTAACATGGGGTAACGCTGGAGCATTTGCGAGCTTGCACAAAATGCGCGAATCTGATTGGAAGCTATTTCTGCTATACCAAGGTACCTTGTTTACATTCCTCCGACAGTCATTATCTTGTATATATTGCCGCTTTACTTACTAGCTTTATGCGAGAAGCAAAGTATGAACCTTCTAAAGTGAAACACAAGAACAAATAATAACATTAGTAATTCATAATGCAAACGACGAAGTCACCATAGATCTAGAACGATTGACACATGCATTATTTGTTAACACTTCTGCTCTTTTGCTCGCTTCGATGCACGTTTAAAAATTCAACATTGGAATATTGACGGCGAAGGTTGTAGGTTATGTAGGTTATTATCCACCTTTCAGATTACGTGATGTATTCAGTACGTCTTTGACATCTTCTGGATCATTCAGTAGCTTGTGTAGCCTGTTTAACAATTCTTAGGTCACACTCATACCTTTTCATACACATGTGGGCTCACATCAGTAGGTCTCGTATCTTATCTGCCACTTTTAAGTTGATATCAGTAAGTCCCGTGGCTTATATGATACCTTTTAATTAATCAGTAGGTCACGCAAAGTATTTGGCACAATTTAGTTCACATCAATAGGCTCCTTAGCTTATTTGATACCTTTTATTTAATATCAGTGTGCCATGTAGCTTATTTGACATCTTTTAGTTCACATCAATAGGTCCCGCATTTTTTTGACATATTCAGTCCACATCTGTAGGTTCCGTAAATTATTTGACACCTTTTAGTTCACATCAGTAGGTCTTGTAATTTATAAATACCTTTGAGTTCACATCAGTAGGTCCCATCACTTATTTGACACAATTTAGTTCACATCAGTTGGTCCCGTAACTTATTTGACACATTTTAGTTCACACTAGTAGGTCACGTAGCTTGTTTATCACCTTCTGTACCTGTAGAAATAAACGCTCTGCCAATGGACACTATAACCTCATATCGGTATACCTCTGTGGACATGCCCGAGAAATCACTAATCCTTTTGTGTCCTTTTCTCACCAGGAAACCCACGAACAACACGTGTAGACGATAGCAGCAGTTCAAAAGACTGTTAAATGTATCGTATATCTCAGTTAAATATAATTTAGGTCTCAGCGTGAGAAAACAATCGATAAAACCTTTTTTGGTCTACCCTATAGAAACTCCATCTTCATTATGTTTACCTTCAGGTGATACAAAAGCCACCTAATGCGTCTTTGCCGGAACAATGTCTACGTGACCAAATTCTGTTATTGTATTTGTTTCTATTTGTTTAATGTCTTTGTGTTTGTAGTTATGTATTTTATCCTTTAGGATGGAAACTCGGTCTTTGATATTCACATCATTGTTGCAAGCAATTTAAACAGTCTTTTGACACTTTCAGGTGAAAACCATTTTAATACAGCCTTCAGTTTGTTTGTCCAGTTCGGAAACAAATACATGCCAGATTTTTTTGGAGTTTTGGCACTGTGGAAATTATAAATAGAACATTAGCGCTTCTACAGAAACGTTTTTTCATGTTAATGTTAATCAGAATCGACGTCATTGCACTCCGGGCAAACCTATAGGTGCTCAGTCTCCTTCAGCAAATGTCGGAATGAATTATAATTGTTCCTGTTGCGCACTGGTTGTATACACGGTGGATGCGTCTTCTCATACGTCCATCCCTGCTGGTCTTATGTTTGATGCCAAATTCCAGCAGTCTTAGCCTTGATGATTCATTGATTTCAGTGTCATTTTCTAATAGACGAACATGAATTGCCCTCAGTATTTCTTCCTTCTCCATGATCAATGCACCTTTTACGGGTGTTCTTGAAGCTAGTCTGTCAGCTCTGTCATTGCCACGTACCCCGGCATGACCAGGGCAGAAGATCCATATCGAAGCTTCTATGGATATTTTCCATCCATGTCGAAGCCAGCCATTTTGGACCCTTCGAAGCATGGATTGTGAGTCTGATTCAATAACTGCCTTTGTCAGTAAAGTCTCAGACAGCAATCTTAAGGCAGCAGTAATTGCCTCTACCTCCATTCTCACGTTGGAAGTTGTTATCATGTAAGCCCCGCTATGTTAGCGACGGTTCTGCCCTTTACTCTAGCAGAGTAGCCCCACCCTGATTTATGGCCACAGATTATAGACCCATCAGTGTACACAATGGCATCATCGTTGTGGTGAAGTGGGATGTTATAAATATTTATAGGGGACTTAGTGTACTGACTGAGATCAGCTGTGAAGGTATATATATCTAATAAGAGTAGTGTATTATATATAACCTTACTTGCTGCCACATATGTATACCTCAGTCAGAATTATTCTGGAATAGTGTGATGACTACGTTATATGTCTAGGGTATGTGTATGATGAAGTGTAAGTCAAAACAACAACAGACAGATAAACAATTTAATTTATTCCACTACACTTGACAACACTGTGACACTCACATACATAAAACACTCTACGAGGATATCTTAAAGGAGTCACTGATAACTTTTCAAATAACAATATGTATTCAGTGCTGTCATGAAGGTATATGTGTCCTGATTCAAATACAAATGGAACCAGGAATAACAATCAATTTTAATTACAAGTTATATGTACAGAATTTCTCAATATGAATCTTGTAGTGACATGTATTTTTAATAGTATCCTATGTGTGTCAGTGGTGTAGTAGTAATATGAGGTAATACTGGTTTTGTTTTGTTCAAGCTCTGTTGGTATTTGTCATCATGACTTCAATAGTTTGTCTTTATTGGAACTAGTATTGGAGATGTTCTCAGTTCCTGATATTAAAACAATTAAATTCCCCTCTTGATTATATTTTACACTGTCATTTTAAGATGGGGGTACATAATGTTGAGCTCAGCTGGCCACATCAGCTTATCTTGCGTGATGGCGGCAGGAAAGGACTCCTCTGCTCGATTTCTCCCCTGGGCTCTGGAGACACCTCACTGATAGCTAAATGGACCAAGGAGTATGCTGTCCGACTCTGGATTCAGCAAAGCTCTGACCAGGTGCTGCTCAATAACGTTAAGACCACAGTCCCTGAAAACAAGAAGGATGTACCTTCTACTTCATAACTAATTGATACTCTAGTTCTACACTGAGCACAATACATCACAAACATTGAGTTCAGAGCGTTAGGCCAACTGTCAGCTTCATCTGAAATACTTTATACCAGTATTTCCCTCCCTAATGGTTACTACGCCTCTGCAATTCCAGCATTATTTCTGTCTAATCAATAATCTAGGTGTCAGTGTACTGTTTGGCCATTCCATGCCGTTTTACTTTCCTCCGACACCTTCTGTTCAGGCTGGAGCATTATAGGCTTTTCCTCATGTTCGCTACTGAACTACACATATATACAGGCATAAATTAACAATTTACATTCAATTTTCATTAAAAGATATTGAATATTTCAAACCTACCACAATTCATGGAAATACACAGATACGTTGACTAGCAATGAATTCTGGCACAAATACTGGCACAAATTCCCATCTGCTTATGTTCCAGGCTTTTATTTAGCAAAAATATGAGCTGGCTTCAACGCACTGTTGCTTCATCAAGCTTATTTGAACTAGTGGTCTTGAACTAACGCTCCTAAGTGATTATATCAGCGAGTCTGGCCAATGGAGCCACGTTTCGACAAGTGTTTGAAAAAATTTTACCTTCCTACGTCTCCCCTAACAACCAAGGATAGCATTTATAGTCCGACTAATCGTGTTTAGCCTTACATATCATTCCAGCCAATCAGTTCAAATGTAACTTGTGGCCCATTTCCCGTACAATGGTGGTTTAAAAAATCTACCACTGAGCGATTCTGATTTTGGGTGTTGTCTGACAGCACCATCATTTTATTTTGGCTATAACTTGTTAATTCCTAGACTATTTGCATAACACTTAACATATTCTTTGTCAGCAAGCCCTAAGGAACCCAAATATACAAATTTAAAAGAGCTAAGTGGCTGCGTTCAAAATATGCAATTTCTTCTACCTCCTGTTTCGAAGATGTGCTGTCTGGGTACTGTAATGTTTTCAAACGTAAACCCATCTAATGTTATCTTTTCTAATAAGCGTTTTTCAGGATTTTAAAACCTAACTCTGGGAAGGTTAGTGTTTTTATCACTGTCCGTCCGAAAAAGTTAGTGCATGTGGCCTTACACGCGTGATGGCAGCAATTGTGTATCGCGCGACGCGTGTTTAGTGTTGCACGTGTTCGGCTTTCTGCCTCTCCCTTCTCTCTATCCTGCTTTATCTGTCTTTTAGTTACGCTGTGTATGGGATGAATGAAATATTAAATTTAGGTCATTGTTCAGCTTGCGTATCTCAAGTTTAGTACACGTTTCATTGAAGAAAGCGGGTAATAATATAGTAGGCTTTTACTATCAACGTGAAAGCGTTACAATTTGCAGACGAAGCAGAAAACAAGGGGGATTTCGAGTACAGTCATTGTGACAGCACTGTTCTTTTACCATTTTTCTTTTCTTTATTAAATGTATTTGTTAGGCTTTATATTTACCTGATAATTTATATATGTGGATTAGAATATTTCACGACACCTCCCCTCTTAAAACAGACATCCCATGTCAGTCCTTTATTCTATATACACATAGATAAATGTAAGTCAACTTGACTTTACTCTGCTGTGGTGCTATCATGGTTTTATGTAGTTGGGTCCATTCAGAGTAGGCACTACTCATGAAATCTGCCTCAGACTTCTACAACCAATAATATATTTCGGTTATGTTACTGAACAGCCGCAAGTGTGAATGCTTGTCTTAATGCTGCTTCGCAACCCGTATTCACCATTTCTCTTCTCTGAGTCTGCGCAATGACATGTCCAGAGAACATTATATTTTCCTCAAAATGTATGTTATGAGGAGATAACATATACCTGGTGATAGCAGAGTTTTCGTAGGGGATCCTATAATCTTCTTATTATCCTGTATGAAACATTCGGAATATCCTCAATCAAAGAGGCAACTCAGGGATTCATTACGTTCCTCCGAAATGTTTACATCCAACAATTTTCTCATCATTCTAGAGAAGACACTAGGCGCATTCTTCAATCCAAATGGCAATCTATTAAACTCATAGTGTCCTTCTGAGGTACTAAAGCTAGGTATGGTCTAACCTCAGGCTTTACTGGAATCTGATAGTATCCTTTACTCAGATCCACTTTTGAGAAATATTTAGCTTTATTTAGTCTGGCAAACAGCTGATTTGTATCCGGCAATGGATCCACCTGTCCTTCTGTAATAGCATTCAGTCTCCTGTAATCTATACAGAGTCTATGTTCTCCAGAGGGCTTCCTTAAGAGTACAACACCGGAACTATACGAAGATTCACTGTGTGAAATAATTCCTTCCTTCAATAGATAGTCTATCTCTTCCTTCAAAGCTTTCTCCTTAGCAAACGGAATCGAATATGGTTTCATACAGACAGGTGTGGGGTCTATCAGTTTCATATCATATTCCAATAGGTTTGTATGCCCTGGTCGGTCTGTTAACACCTCTGCATGATTATTTAGAACCTGTTGCACTCTCTCTTTCTGAGTTTTCGTTAAATGTGTACTGATTTTCACCTGTGCTGCTGTCTCACAGGGGTGTAATGGATATTCAAATGATGAAAGTGGTTCCTTTTTCATCTCCATGGCGATGGACAAGGTCAACAAGTGTGTCTCTTCCTGATGTTCTCTTTCCAAATATTTCTTCAGGAGATTCACATGATAGATTTTTTCTTTCCCTTTCTTATCTATCTTATAATTTGTTCTAGACACCTTCTCTAGAACTGTATATGGACCTTGCCATCCAATTTGTAACTTATTCTGACTCCCGGGGAGAAGAAGCAGTACCTTCTCTCCCACAGCCAAATTTCTGTCTTTCGCCTTCCTGTTATAATAGGCAGCATGTTTCTTCCTGGCTTGTTTCAAATTTTCATTGGCAAGTTTCCAGCCAGTTTTTAAACGAGTGGTCAGCTCATTCACATATTGGTATGAAGATGTAATGTTTTCCTCTGCCTTTTCATCAGTCCACGTTCTTAACAAAGCTACATATGGACCTTTAATTTTGTGGACCTATTTGTCCATGCACCGGTATGGTCTCTTCCACTCGAAGCTCTATAGTGATGATTTTTCCTCCCAGAATTATCATGCACAAAACGACCGCTACCAATTCTTTTCTTGGGGCTTTCTCCCCACTTAAAATTCTTGATGAGAGATTTCCTCTCTACATCCTCTTCCTCCAGTTTGTTTAAGTCCGATTGAGGGATTTTCGGCTTATCCTGGGGTAAGACATCTGTTTGCACTCTCCGCATAGTGGCCATTGTAAAACAGTTAAGTGAAGCTTGTCCGTGAAAAGGGGCTTCCCATTCCATTTGGTCCACTTTATCAAATCTATTTTTCTTTTTATTATCAGGCCTAATTTTGCCCCGTGGCGTGTCCAGGTCCTGATCAATGTTCCCACTTGTGGGTGTTCCCTCATGTGCTATGCTACACCTTTCTACAAAATTCTCAATGTCCCATCTTGCTTTGGGCCAATAATAATTGTGAGCCACCTTTTGAATGATGGTACCTATCTTCTCATGGTCCCCATCTGGTTTCACATGTAGGCTCCTTATTAAGTCTGTCCTATATCTTTTAGGAAGTACCAGCTGTCCCTGACCTTTGGATCTAGCTCCAGTCTTCCTATACATCAACTTGTTTTTCATGTAAAAATCTCCCTTGCCTGGAGTTGTATGACAAGTTGACAATTTTCTGTAACAAGGCTTGAGTGTTTTATCCCCAGCCTGTGCCTTCCTCATCTCTTCTGGAGTGGTATCCAACATAATATCCTCCTCCTGTCTTGAGGTCGACCTGACCTGAAGGGTGGCCATATACACAGGTTTCCTTCTGCAACGGTCAGTGTCATGATTGTCCATCTGACAATTCTTACACCACCTTTTTCCTTGGTTGAAAGATTTTCTTTCATCATATTTCCTTTCATCGAATTGTGGGGTTTTATTTTTATTTTCATACCGTGGCCTATCAAACTGGTGCTTACCTTTATTTTGATCCCTAGGATCAAATTTATTAAAGTTCTGTGGTGCCCTAAAGTTATCCACTTGTTTCTTTTTATTACCTGTTACCTCTGCTTGAGCTGCTTGATACCTTTCAGCAACATTTAGCAACTCATCCAGCCTCTCTGCACCTTGTTCCATGAGAAACTTTCTCAGGTCTGGAGCCATGGACTCTCTTAATTGCTCTATAAGGACCATTTCCTTAAGATCTTGGGTTTTCCCCAGAGAAGTCCATTTCTCCAAGTATGTCTCTATTCGTGCAGAAAACTGGTGATAGGTTTCACCTGACAGTAGTTTAGCATTCCTAAATTTTTTTCTATAAAATTCTGCATTCTTTTCATATCTTAACAAAAGAGCCTGCTTTAGCATGTCATAATTTTCCTGATCACCTCTGCTCATTTTTGCAAAAACTTCATAAGCTGCCCCACGAAGTCCCTGAGATAACTTTAAGCTCCACCTTTCTCTCTCTAACCCATACGTGGTAGCTAATAGTTCATACCTATTTAGGTAGCTCTCTATATCATCGTCTTTCTCAACAAAATGATCTAAATGAAAATTCATAGCTGAGGTTGAGGCTCCTTGGCTAGCAGTGGCATCAGAGGCAAAGGGACTGGCACCATTTTCAGGAGCATGGCCTTGAAACTCAAACTCCCTTAGTCGTAACTCATGTTCCCTTTGTAATCTCTTCTCCTCCTTTTCTGCTTCCCTCTCTGCAGCTAATTTCTTCTCTTCCCTTTCTGCAGCTAATTTCTTCTCTTCCCTTTCTGCAGCTAATTTCTTCTCTTCCCTTTCTGCAGCTAATTTCTTCTCTTCCCTTTCTGCAGTCAATCTTCTTTCTTCTGCTTCCAATTTCTTAGCCTCAGCCTCAATCTGCAACCTCTTAATTTCTTTTTCAGCCTCTAACTTTCTTTCGGCTTCAAACCTTCTTTCTTCGCGTTCAATAAATTTGTCACATTCCGTAGTGACATAGGCAACCATAACTTGCCCATCTAATCCTAACTCTTTTGCAGTCTGAACAGCAGCAGATCGAAATTTGGCCAGGTCCGCCATTGTCTATCAGGTAAATTTATACAATGTCTAACCAACAATTCAATCTCTAAATATATATCTAATGGACAACACAGGCACCGTGAGCTCAACCTTATTTAATTCCACCCAAGGATACCTTTTAATTCTTATATTCCCTGAAGTGAATTACCCCCACTATTTTTAATAGGTAAAGATTCAAAATCCCAAGAGCGAGACCCCAATATATGTGGTGAAGTGGGATGTTATAAATATTTATAGGGGACTTAGTGTACTGACTGAGATCAGCTGTGAAGGTATATATATCTAATAAGAGTAGTGTATTATATATAACCTTACTTGCTGCCACATATGTATACCTCAGTCAGAATTATTCTGGAATAGTGTGATGACTACGTTATATGTCTAGGGTATGTGTATGATGAAGTGTAAGTCAAAACAACAACAGACAGATAAACAATTTAATTTATTCCACTACACTTGACAACACTGTGACACTCACATACATAAAACACTCTACGAAGATATCTTAAAGGAGTCACTGATAACTTTTCAAATAACAATATGTATTCAGTGCTGTCATGAAGGTATATGTGTCCTGATTCAAATACAAATGGAACCAGGAATCACAATCAATTTTAATTACAAGTTATATGTACAGAATTTCTCAATATGAATCTTGTAGTGACATATATTTTTAATAGTATCCTATGTGTGTCAGTGTGTAGTAGTAATATGAGGTAATACTGGTTTTGTTTTGTTCAAGCTCTGTTGGTATTTGTCATCATGACTTCAATAGTTTGTCTTTATTGGAACTAGTATTGGAGATGTTCTCAGTTCCTGATATTAAAACAATTAAATTCCCCTCTTGATTATATTTTACACTGTCATTTTAAGATGGGGGTACATAATGTTGAGCTCAGCTGGCCACATCAGCTTATCTTGCGTGATGGCGGCAGGAAAGGACTCCTCTGCTCGATTTCTCCCCTGGGCTCTGGAGACACCTCACTGATAGCTAAATGGACCAAGGAGTATGCTGTCCGACTCTGGATTCAGCAAAGCTCTGACCAGGTGCTGCTCAATAACGTTAAGACCACAGTCCCTGAAAACAAGAAGGATGTACCTTCTACTTCATAACTAATTGATACTCTAGTTCTACACTGAGCACAATACATCACAAACATTGAGTTCAGAGCGTTAGGCCAACTGTCAGCTTCATCTGAAATACTTTATACCAGTATTTCCCTCCCTAATGGTTACTACGCCTCTGCAATTCCAGCATTATTTCTGTCTAATCAATAATCTAGGTGTCAGTGTACTGTTTGGCCATTCCATGCCGTTTTACTTTCCTCCGACACCTTCTGTTCAGGCTGGAGCATTATAGGCTTTTCCTCATGTTCGCTACTGAACTACACATATATACAGGCATAAATTAACAATTTACATTCAATTTTCATTAAAAGATATTGAATATTTCAAACCTACCACAATTCATGGAAATACACAGATACGTTGACTAGCAATGAATTCTGGCACAAATACTGGCACAAATTCCCATCTGCTTATGTTCCAGGCTTTTATTTAGCAAAAATATGAGCTGGCTTCAACGCACTGTTGCTTCATCAAGCTTATTTGAACTAGTGGTCTTGAACTAACGCTCCTAAGTGATTATATCAGCGAGTCTGGCCAATGGAGCCACGTTTCGACAAGTGTTTGAAAAAATTTTACCTTCCTACGTCTCCCCTAACAACCAAGGATAGCATTTATAGTCCGACTAATCGTGTTTAGCCTTACATATCATTCCAGCCAATCAGTTCAAATGTAACTTGTGGCCCATTTCCCGTACAATGGTGGTTTAAAAAATCTACCACTGAGCGATTCTGATTTTGGGTGTTGTCTGACAGCACCATCATTTTATTTTGGCTATAACTTGTTAATTCCTAGACTATTTGCATAACACTTAACATATTCTTTGTCATCAAGCCCTAAGGAACCCAAATATACAAATTTAAAAGAGCTAAGTGGCTGCGTTCAAAATATGCAATTTCTTCTACCTCCTGTTTCGAAGATGTGCTGTCTGGGTACTGTAATGTTTTCAAACGTAAACCCATCTAATGTTATCTTTTCTAATAAGCGTTTTTCAGGATTTTAAAACCTAACTCTGGGAAGGTTAGTGTTTTTATCACTGTCCGTCCGAAAAAGTTAGTGCATGTGGCCTTACACGCGTGATGGCAGCAATTGTGTATCGCGCGACGCGTGTTTAGTGTTGCACGTGTTCGGCTTTCTGCCTCTCCCTTCTCTCTATCCTGCTTTATCTGTCTTTTAGTTACGCTGTGTATGGGATGAATGAAATATTAAATTTAGGTCATTGTTCAGCTTGCGTATCTCAAGTTTAGTACACGTTTCATTGAAGAAAGCGGGTAATAATATAGTAGGCTTTTACTATCAACGTGAAAGCGTTACAATTTGCAGACGAAGCAGAAAACAAGGGGGATTTCGAGTACAGTCATTGTGACAGCACTGTTCTTTTACCATTTTTCTTTTCGTTATTAAATGTATTTGTTAGGCTTTATATTTACCTGATAATTTATATATGTGGATTAGAATATTTCACGACAATCGTCACCAGCATTATCATTTATAAGCTAATAAATTTCTAGCTCTGCTCTCCAACTGGCCCAAGTTCTACATTCTCTACCAAGGCTGATGATGACGTGCTGGTAGTTCATCCAGCTCTCAGCTGACTTACTCCATTTTTCTCCCTTGAATATTTTTTCAACTGGTTTTACCTGTCTAATATCTCCTTTGCCTGCGCCATCCACGAGGTTCCCCCCCCCCCTTCTTTATTCTCTCTCCTTTGATATCAGCGATGTTCAAATGCAATGGATGCCTTTTGTCTGTGGTTACACGCATATACGCTTTTACCTGGGCCGTCGTATATCTGGATCTAGTTGACAGCAATCCAAGTACGTGATGCATCATCACAATAGGGGTATCTCGCGCGCAGCCCAAGACAATACGCACCCTTCGTTTTGAATGCGTTCCAGTCGTTCACATTGTGACATTGACAGCGTGACTATTCCCAGGCCATACTCGACTACAGACAAGACCAGCTGATGATAAAGGAAAACAGTAGTCTCTGCTCCAGGTGCGCTGGAGCCATTGTTTTTAGGGTTGCCAGACCTCTCTAGCACTTCTGTATGATGTGATCACCATGGGGCTTATATGGTAGCCCAGGATCGAATGTTACTCCAAGGTATTTCAACTTGTTCAGCCTTTCAATTTTCTGTCCACTGAGAGTAATGTCTGGAAGATCTGCTTTCAATATGGAATTATTCAAAGAGCACCAAAGCACACAGGCTTTGTTGGGATTGACTTTGGTTTCGTCGCACCATTTAGAAACTGCTTGAAGTGCTCATGTATGATTTTAACTATTTTATTTCTGTCTTAACCAGTCCTGTAAATGAGCGAGTCATCGGCAAAAGTCAATTATCATCCCAAACCTGTTGGTTGGATTTGTTACCGTGGGGTGTATATGTTGCTTCAATTATAAGGCATATATGTTTAAGTTTCTTGTGTGTTTGTTTATTGTATCACTCAAGTCAAGATACTGGTATACTGCCAGAGATAGTTATTCTTGATGATGTTTGTACCCACGTTCGTTCCAGAAATCTTCTGTGGTGTTTAATGTTTTGTGACTTTTATTAGCACACTATTCACTGTAAAACCTTCAACAGGAGGTAGTTAATAAATTCTTCAGGGATCCAGTAAAACAGTTTATTCTCTTATGTATACAATCCAAACAACGTCACTTGAATGCATTCACAAATCCTCATAAAAATGTGTTTTTGTGGTCATTTATTTTTTCTCCCAGTATTTGTATCAAAGTTGGGGTAAGTATTTTTGCTTAATTCCTTTTCGTTTGCTTCTTAGATTTATCCAACTCAGGGGTAACTGACAGTTGAGCCTCTACCTCTTTTATGATTTGGGTTAATTTGACATTTAAGAGGTCCGTTTCATTTCTTAATAAGTTCAGCTCGTTCTCCCGACATTTAGGCATTTCTGGCCTAACTAGGCTTTATTCTGAAAATTGGAAAAGTCACACGAAGCTGTACTTACGGGTAATATAAATTCCCAACTATGTAAACATTATCTGCTTCACACAGAATTGATATCTTGATAACTTCAAGACCAGCAGTTGGACGGACTAGGTCTACGTTCGTACAAACTGACTTCTGTAGATCAACTCTTCGGAGATGCGTAATCTGCTATCTCAGAGTGGTGCGCGCTTTTACCACCTTTTGGTTGGTTAATCTAATACTTCTTTATTTATTTTATTGGGTGTCATATGCTTACCGATGGACGGTCTCGGCTATTCCAATTCACGTCATCGGTTGCTAAGCAACTACCGCCAAAAGATAGCGTTGAGTCGTTATTTAACATAGTTTCGTGACAGATTGCAGCTGTTTTTGATGTACAGATGTTAAACAGCACCGTTAATAATGGGGTTATTTGGGGTAATCCTGGGCAAATGTGCGTTGGTTCTGATGTCAATGTTCCCAAGCGAAATGCAACTGCTCTCTCAGTTAATGCAGCTGCTATCCATCTTGTTAGACATGGGTTTACCCCACATTCCTTTACACAGTCCATCACGGTTGCAAAGTCAACACTGTTGTAAGCATCCTCTAGGTCAATTCCCACTGTCACCGTTTCTTGTTTACCATGGAAACCCTCATATACATCGTACGCAATTGTTGCATGGTTACCTCATGATACTTTTATTGGTCTATAATTACCCAGGGTATCAGGGAGGATGTGTGCATTATCAAGGTGGTTCATTAATTGTCTGGCCACTATCTTCTCAAGTAATTTGCTTATTTAAATTCTATGATAATTAGGTAACGACAGTTGTAGCTAATGAAATAAATCTTTACAATTTGTATAACCAATGGAAAATGCTCTACGTCGGCACGCCCCGCACCACTTACGAGATTAGTAAAAGAATATATTTTCTTAGTTAGTTGCATCTAGAGAGCCATAGCACAAGGACGTGATTTTATCTGTTGATGTAGCAACCAGGTGCTCACCCAGACTGTCACAAATGTCCGGCTCAGTCCTCGAGAATCTCAAGACATTTATTATACTGTGGTTTACAGGATATTGACAAGGGTTCTAACCTCATCGCCAAGATCAAGATTTTGTGTGAAATCGTATTTTTGACTTGTATACATAAGTAGACAGTCTTTCCGACTGCCTATCGATGCTGACTGTATAATTATTACTTTCAGCTATAGCAGTTGTAGGTATGAACCAATGTAGCAACGACATAGCAGAGATAAGCAAACTGATAGAATTAGCCATTGATGAAGAAGAGGTTCCTCCAAGTGGAGGGCCCAAATTACGAGTGCCTTGTAACATACCGTTATATTTGTTTCATATTAATTTACTGTTTACAGGCCTCGTGGTTTCCCTTCCTTATGTGTTATAAATGTTTATACAATACCAAACCTACCCTCTGACCTGTTCTTACTGTTCTAAGTCTACTATCATACTGGACACAGTATTAAAGTCTTTGTCTTGTTCGACTGACCAATACTGATATATGGGGGAACAACAGAAGTGATTGCATCATTAATAGGCTGAACTGCCCATGATAAACGTCCGGTGTTATGTATAGAGGTTCGCACTAATGACCTGTCATTGAAACATCATTTTTGGTGATGCGTAGATGGCAGGGAGGACAGTGTGATTCGCTTGCATAGCTAGGCGGGGTTGTCGCACGGAAGATCCAGGGTTCAAATCCTGGGTAAGCCACTCATGTCTGTTGTTTTTCTGTTGTCTAGTGTTCTACTTCTTTATTTCCTACGAGTGCCTTATAACATACCTTTATATTTGTTTCATATTAATTTGCCCAAATCATTAACAGACACACCTGAAGTATTAGTTGATGGAGAAAGTATAAAGAATCTAATTGAGTACAACGAGGAATAAATTAACCAAGCTACAAAGGCTGAAACTGCGGAGTAGCATTTCCAAACTCAGCGTATTACGATCTTGGCGAAGAACGCACCATGGCCTTATCAGCAATTAAGCAAATGCGCTGAGCGATTTTAGTGTTAATCTGTAGTCTGATGTCGGCCACACCCGAGATTAATTAACATGGTTATCTCGTAATTATTATGTCAGCCGTTCCTTGCAAAGCAGGGAGGAACGGGTAACCAAAATGACAGGACGACTTATCTCTGTGAGGAGTGTAAGAATGTTTGAAAATACAAAATGTCTGCTGCATAGAAGAAAGAAATGTGTCGACCCGGAAATATCAGGTAATCAGTACGTACAACAATTGAAAATGAGTACTGCCGTAGTGGAGAAGAATTCGCCCCAATCCGTACAGTGATAAATTCTACACCACAAAAGTAGAAGAGGTTTGTTTGTTTTATTTTAAGGACCATTTCAATGCACACGGTCAACTCTATCCGTGCTCCGATCTCCTCCCTTAGATCACACAAGGAGGATCTCAGCACAGCGCACAAACTCTAAAGCACCACGAGGATACCAATGTAAATTTTGCCAGGGCGATTTTCAACAGTTGAAGAGTTTTTAACGGGCGCAACTTGCAGACGGGACCTCCTATTTTTTCGCCCTTATCCGTGAAGGCTAGATATTTGATCTCACTACGCAGGGGATCAGGCGGAGTATGACATTATTAATTCTCAGTGGTTATGAAAATATTCCATCAAAGCCATTCCCTGTACCTGGAACCGAACCCGGTACCCTTAGACTTAAGAGACGAGCGCTATACCTCTTAGCTACTAACCCCAGAGTAGAGGAGGAACGATCAAGAAAGAAAATGTGTTTACAAGATTGTGGAAGTGCGCGTTCGGGCACCGATGAAACATGTTAGTGTGTACATCTGCGACAGGTGCGTGATATTAAATTTTCATTGTCATTGAAAGTGACAGAGCATATAAGTGTTCACTACTTTAGCATGTGCATAAACTCCATATTATTAAAGGTTTGTTTACTCTAAACATGGAAAACAAAAGAACGTTTAAACAATTTAAAAAATAAACTAGTAAAAATGGATAAATCTTCCATGCCTTAAATAACTTTATATAACAAATTGATAAATTTAAATAAGTAATTAAAATATATTATTTAGTTTTATAGTTTTTAAATAGTTAAGTTGTTTCCCTTGGAAAAAAATGTGATACCTTCTACTTACTTCTTTATCTCTTCTGCTTAAAATATCACATGGTTATGTTTGTTTTTCCACTTATTTCCGAGATTTGACATCACGTCGCAACCTGACAAGAAGTGAGATCTCTCCATTGTAAGTGGGGTATATTGTGCAAATTTATATAACATTTTGACCACTGGGCTGTTATCTCTCTCTTTTTTTTTAAATTGGGGGGGGGGAGGGCTTCACTTTTGTAGTAGCCATTAAGAAGTAAATTTATGTGAAAGACCGCTAGCTGGCTGTCTGACCGTTACGTCGTAAGTTTATTCGAGTGTTTCTGCTTGTTCAATCCATATACTTATTTATTTATTGCAAAAGGGAAGGTAACAAGACACAGGAGGCATAAGCACACTTTAAGGACCCTGCAGGCTCACATGACTGTAATAGCCCTCTACATATATTGCGTCAAAATGCCAGGAAAAAGACAGCTAGAACACCTTTTATCCAACCACCCTGGTGGATTGAGGATGTAGAAAAAGCATGGATAGAAAATGAACGAGCGACGAAAGAATAGACGAAAGCACGAAAGAGAAGTACAATGAATAACGAAGGGGTTGAAGCCAAGGACCAAGTGTGGAAGGCCTTCGTGGCACAGGTGGGCACGGAAAAGACCTTACAGAAATTCTGGTTCTTATATCGACGAATGTATAGGAACAATATAAGTCAACCCACACCTAATATTCTGAGCTCCGCGGGAATGAGTCTGTAGACCGATGAAGATAAAGGACGTGCATTACTCAGTCTGAAAGTCTGTAGCTTTTTGATGGTTGTCTTTGTTGTTCTCAATGTCTCAGAGCCATACAATAGGACTGACTTCACATTTGAGTTGAAGATTCTTATTTTCGTGTTGGATTCGATTTCTCTTGATTTCCATATATTTCCCAATGCAATGAAATCTCCTCTTGCTTTTTGTATTCTTAGTTTGGTATCACTGTCTGTCTATCCAACTTTGTCTATATTGCTGCCAAGATATGTATACATTTCTTTCTACATCTTGAATTGGTGTTTCTTCAAGTTCAACCCTGTTATCATTACCTGCAAGCTACAGACTTTCATAAATAGGTTCTTGCGTAGAATAGAGGGATTAAAATGGTATGACAAGGTTACCAACGTGGAACTGAGGACAAGAACTAGACAAGTGCCAGTGGAACAAGAGATGAGAAGAAGATGGCGATGGATAGGACACACACTGAGGAAACCTGCTGATAACATTACAAGGCAGTCCTTGTTCTGGAAATCCCAGTGCAAGAGAGGCAGACGTAGACCAAACACATAGAGAAGAGAGCTGGAAACAGAGGTGAAAATGATGAGGAGAACGTGGAAAGAACTTGCGATGATGGCACGTGACAGGAGAACTTGGCATGTGTTTGCTGAAGGCCTATGCTCCTTTGGGAGTGGAGCGTTATGAATGAATGAAATACTCAGTGTCGTACATTTAGAAAGGTATTAGAGATATATTTGTTCCCGTCTGAAAAAAACCCCAGAAAAAGCGGAGTTCTCTGAGAAAGAAAGTGGTAGAATAGATTCCTCGAGTGAATAGATTAAGGTGAAGATCTGTCTCTGGAATGAGTAAATTCTCAAGTACAGCCTATCTATACGACTATCTTTTGATATAAGACAATGTATCAAACCTCCCTATAAATACAATTATATGTGAACTACTCACACACACGCACAGCTATGTGACAACTGGACTCACAGACGTGAAAACTTTGGTAAATGCAGATTGGGGCTGACCTTACTTACTTAGTCGTTCCCATTCTACCATGAGGTGTAGAGGTTTGGAAGAGAGAGCGCCAGACTATCCTATCGGCTGTATTCCTCCTGGCCTGGTTCCATTCTAGTCCTCGATCCTTCAAAGATTGTCTAATGTTGTCCTCCCAGCGGACTCTGGGTCGTCCTCGGGGTCTGGATCCTTGGCTCTTTGTTTCCCATGCTTGTCGTGGTATCCGATCCAACACAATCAATTAAGTTTTGTTTAGTTTATTATCACTTAAACTTTACAACATCAAACATATAGAAATCAATATAATCATTGGTTACAGACATTGGAAAATAACCAAATAAGGGCCCTCCCCTCTTGTTGAGAAAAGATCCCAAAAGAAGTTAATAACCAAAAAGGTCAAAGATTAACACTAGGGTATAGAATATATCCCGTAAAATATCAGTAATTGCGAAGAAAATCAAGGATGGTACAGTTTCCTTAACTAGATCGTATTTCCTCTCACTCTGTCAGTCGTGGCCACATCAATCACACCTTACCTAATACTTGGTAAACAGTGAACGTAAACATCAATGTACATGTATCATGATCCAGTGTTGTGCTTCTCCGAAGTGAGCCCCAGTTTCTCCACGAATAATTAATTTTCCTAATGGGGAACGCCTACTTTGGTGGCGGGTTATTGGATATGAAAAATGTCACATCAGATAGTTCATGTAGCAAAATATAAACCGCGATCTAGTGTTCACTGTAGACAGTACTTCCATTAGCTAAAGGAAACATGTGGTTAGTAAACTATTAATAAAGATGATGAGGGTATATCCTATCGGTTTTTCTCTCTGGGGTTGAGTACCGATTATGACACATCATATTATCGTGGATAAATTCACTTGGAAACACGATTGTCAGTAGTCAGGAAAAATGTTTTATATATATATATATATATATATATATATATATATATATATATATGTATATATATATATATATATATATATATATATATATATATATATATATATATATATATATATATATATATATATGAATGGTGTTACACATATATATTCACATGGTGTTACACTAGTCACTTACATTATTAAACATTATGAATTAGAAGTGAATTGTATTCCGTCAATTGTCATTCGCCTAGTGTATTTATTAGTCAATTAAAACATAGGCGTGGCTTTAAAGTGAGTCTACAGACAGCGAATTTCAGGGTTTTGCGCATAGCAAAATTATAAAATTTGGATGGGGAAGCACAGGTGGTCGGATCACTGTGGTATTTTTTACATATATATGTGACAGTTTGTCCGGGCTTGAAGATATGAAACCCTTTCATGTCTCACGTATGAAAATAGAGCTGCTGTTATCCGTATCTTCCGAGTGGTTGCTATCTTCAATTTCATCCTCTTCCTCCATGCTCCAATTTCAACTCATAAAATCCGCTCCTACGTTTTCTTTTCCCGGGATATCTTGTACCTTAAATGAATATACGCTTAACAGCAAAGCCCAACGCATAATGTTTGCGTTAATTCCCGTATTGGCTCCAAGAAACGCCAGTGGAGCATGGTCCGTTTGTACCGTAAATGGAACGCAATAAAGATATTAATGATGTCTTCTTATTTCATTAACGAATGCTAGACATCAACTATCCAAGGTCGAATAATTCCTCTCTGTTGTGTTCAGTTTGCGGCTGCCGTATGCAACTGGAAATAAGAGATTCGGATTATTTTCATCTGCCTGAAGCAATGTCCCGAGGCATCCACGCGCAAAATGAAAGGTTTCTTAAGGTCAGGTAACCTTAGAATTGGGTATTTTGACAGCTGTTCCTTGAGAGTGACGTTGGAATGTTCGCACTCTGAATTCCAAATAACTTTTTCAGGTTGCCCGTTCTTGGTGAGGTCAGTGGGAGGTGCTGTTAGGCCATTGACATGTTTAATGAACTTCTAGTAATATGCACACAGTGATAGAAATGAACGTGTCTCTCTTCGTTTTAGGCCTTTTTGCTGCACGTATTGTCTCTACGTTCTTGGCAACTGGCCAGATACAACATTGAGAAATGGTATGCCCCAGGAAGACAAGCTTTTCAAATCCGATTAAAAATTTGCTCGGTCTGGCTGTCAGGTATGTTTCCTGTAGTCTCATGATGAGCATAGCGACCATAGCTACATGTTCGTCATAGTTTTCCGTTGCAATCAATATGTCGTCCATGAAATTGTGGATATGCGGACTATGCAATGGTTCTAAAAGCTTTTTAATTATTCTCGTGAAGACTCTTGGTGCGTTGTGCAAACCGAAAGGCATAACGTTGAAAGTATAGTGTACTTCACTGGTGCTAAAAGCTAGCAGGGGTTTAATTTCCTCCTTGACTGGTATTTAGTAATAACCTTTACTCAGGTCAATCTTGGAGAAGATTCTTGCCTTGTTAAGCTTGGTGAACAGTTCAGAAGCGTTTTGCAGCGGCTCCGGCTGAAATTATGTTACTGTGTTAAGTAGACGGTAATCGATGCACAGCCGAACTTCCTTATTGGGCTTCTTCTGTAACAGTACTACGCTCGAACTGTAAGGAGATGTAGACTCGCTAATAATTCCAGCTTGACGTAGCTTGTCTATTTCTCCGCGTAGCGTATCAGCTTTAGAATACGGAAACGGGTAAACTCTGGTTCGCACAGGGGTCTCACATGTCAGCTTCATATTGAACTCTGCGAAATGCGTTCGACCAGGTATGTCCGTTCAAAGTGCAGAGTGCTGTCTCAGTAGCGCACTCGTTTCTGTCTGTTGTGCGTTTGAAAGAGTATCGCCGAATTTAACATCGTTGAAAGATTCCGTTTGTTGCAGTGGATATTCCATGCAACTATCGTCATCTTTCTCGTCTTCTGTTGCTATGGCGACCGCCAGGAGATGTTCGGGGTAAGGCATTGTTCTTTCCAAATATTTCTTTAACAGATTTATATTGTAGACCTTTTCCTTTCCTTTAATAGAGATCTTACAGTTTGTTCTCGAGATATTTTTAAAGACGGTAAACGGCACTTGCAATCCGATACGTAGTTTGTTGTTTCCGGTTGGAAGTAGCAAAATAACTTTCTCTCCATGGTTGTAATTCTCTCTCTTTCACTGCTCTGTTGTATCGTTTAGCGTGCTTTATGCGTGCTCGCTTAATGTTGGATGTTGCTAGATCCCATCCTAGTTGTAACCTTTCCTTAAATTCCGATGCATATTTACTTGCTGAGACGACTGTCTCATCAGCCTTCTGGTCTGTAAATGACCATACTTAAGGATTGGGAGATTGATATCATAACACCCATATTCAAAAAGGGTGACAGCCGACAAAGCTGAAATCAGGATTTTGACTGAATAACATGAACGGCTCCTGAGATAAACCCTCTGTGGATGGGAAGGACACCCGTGTGTTACCGGGTCCCGAAAGGGGAGCAAAGAATAGTAACAATGTTTCCTACCAGGCATGTCGTAAAAAGTGACTAAGGAGGGTTGGGCATGGGGCTGGTTACCCCATCCCGTAAAAAAACTTGTTACCACAAAAACTTCAACAAACATGGACAAGTCAAGTAAAGAATATAAATCAACTCAGCCGCTCAAGACATAATAAGTAGTCCTCTGGAAAGGAGGCGAATGAAGCTACCTAGAGTCTGGGTTGCCGACTAAACATTTTTTGTCTAGGAAAATATTCAGGATTGGCACCTGGAATGTTTGCGCTTTGTGTAAACAAAGGAAAACTGGACAGGTAGCAGCAGAAATGACAAATTACAGAACTGATATCCTGTGTCTCTGCGATACACGATGGAAAGGCATAGAGAAGAGGAGATTGATCTCAGGACATGAGAAGGAAAGAGCCCACCACAGTGAAGGGGTGGCTCTAATGCTGTCCAAGGAAGCACAGAAGGCACTTATAGAATGGGAAGCAATGGAACCCCGAATTATAACAGCAAGGTTTAAATCAGCTAAAAGGAAAACAAATATAAACATTATCAAGTGTTATGCTCCAACATACGACAAAGAAGAGTCTGTGAAAGAAGACTTTTACACCAGACTACAAAATGTCTTGGGCAATAAGAAAAGAAAGGACATCACAATAGCTTTGAAGAAATCATGGGAAAGCAGGAATTTGGTATGATAAACTAAAATGGGAATCTACTAGCAAACTTCTGTGCTTGTACACCCAGACTGTCACAAAAGTCCTGCTCAGTCTTCTTCTTCTTCCTCGTTCGCCTTCAGACTTCCACATTTATGACTCTAATGAAGGCAGTAGTCAACTTAAAGTTCCCTACATCTCGTTCGCCTTCAGACTTCCACATTTATGACTCTAATAAAGGCAGTAGTCAACTCAACGTTCCCGAAATCTCCTTCGCCTTCAGACCTCCACATTTATGACTCTAATAAAGGCAGTAGTCAACTCAACGTTCCCGACATCTCGTTCGCCTTCAGACCTCCACATTTATGACTCTAATAAAGGCAGTAGTCAACTCAACGTTCCCGACATCTCCAAACAGTTTTTCGTTGACAGAAGTGGGTTGTTGCCATATGCTACTCCGTTCATTACTGTAGGTTGGGCAGTACTGCAGTAGGTGTTCGACCGTCATCGGGCTGGTACCGCAGGTGCAGAGATCTGTTGCACTAATTTTGTATTTGTAAAATAAATGGTATCTCAATCTGTTGTGTCCAGTGCGTAGCCGAAAAATGATGACCTAATTTTTCCTGGATAGTTGATGATATGCATCATTTTCAAATGGCCCGGGAGCTCTCTTTCCCATTTGGACTTGAATGTAGCCTTTATAGTAGTCTTTGCCATTGCGTAAGTTGTCTCTATATCATTTTGTTGTAAGGCACCTCCTTCCTTAGCAAGTCTCTCTGCTTCCTCATTTCCCGGTATGTTGCAATGGGCTGGTATCCACTGGATAGTGCACTTGTTGAAGCATTTGAACAGTCTTTCAAGGGAGATTATCAGATCTTTTAATCCTTTAGTTTGTTGGCTGCTTGGTTTTGGAGTCTGTTCAGTCTTCGAGAATCTCAAGACATTTATTATACTGTAGTTTACAGTATATTGACAAGGGTTTTACCCTCACCGCCAAGAACAAGATTTTGTGTGAAATCATATTTTGACCTTTATACATGTAGACATTCGTTCTGACAGCCTATCGATGCTGACTGTATAGTTATTACTTTCAGCTAGAAACGTTGTAACTATGAACCAATGTAGCAACGAATATGCAGAGATAGGAAAACTGATAGAATTAACCAATAATGAAGTAGAGCGTCATCCAAGTGGAGCGCCCAAATTCTTAATAGACACTCCTGAAGTATTAATAGATGGAGAAAGTATAAAGAATCTGATAGAGTACAACGAGATATAAATTAACTAAGCTACACAGGCTGAGACTGCGTAGTAGCATTGCCAAACTGTCAATAATATTGAAAGATATACAGACAAAATTAGATGAACTGAACAAGGTGATTTTGTTGATGTATTTTGTTAATATACATGACACTGTTCGTGTTCCTTTAAGTTGAATAAAGGTTTATATGATCACTTGGCAGTGATCAACTATATAAGGTTTGCTGTTGTATATGGAATTACTGTTGGAGAATCAAAACGACATTATCACACAACTGTAAGCAAGGGTGAATTAAGAACCTGGAAATTATAAAGTCATTTAGGAAGTTAACACCCCAGGCGATAGCCTGTACCAAGACCCAATGATGACCACGTAACAGAAAATGTCTGCCCATAAGGTGTCTCCCCGTAGTGGCTATCAAACTTACAGTGCATTGCGATTTTGGCGAAGAACGCTCCATGGCCTTATCAGCAATTAAGCAAAAGCGCTGAGCGATTGTAGTGAATTTCTAAATACAATATCTAAATTAATATATAACAATATAGGGCATAAAGGCAAAATAAGAAAGTATAAAAGAATTTTCTGCTAGAACTGTTGGTATCGCCTACGCCTTCAGATTATTATTTGCTAACGAATAGCCGAACAAAACGGTACCCAATTTTTCAAACTCGTCCTTGACATAATCACTTTTCCTAGTTCTAAGAAAATATGTGCCTAAAATGCATTGTGGAACGAGGAGGGGAAAAGATAGATGAAATGCTAATTCGTTTCGCATTGATTTTAAACTAAAAGCCAATACCAGCACAGGGTCAAGCCTTGCCTTAGGGGTTTCCCCAAAATACGAGGAAAAAGTTAGAACATGTAGACAACTCGTGTCACAAAAACAACCTTAGCTCTTATTTCAAAGGACGTAATTATCACGTAAATAGAGAAGACAGCACATGGAAAAGAATTGAACGTGTAGTAGACTAAAAATAAAAAAACACTAACTTAGAAAAAAAAACTGTGTACTTCTGAACCAAGCCAACTAGTCCCATATAAATTGTATATTCGTGTACCTTAGGACTTGTTGACAAAGAATATGGTAATAGTTACGCAAATAGTCCATTAATTAACTAATTATAGCCATAATACTATAGTGGATCCGACCAGACTGTCAAGTAAAGATCATGCCTGCTTATAATTTTTTATGGCATGTTTTGAAAAAACGACTTTGGGTACATGAGGTTAAAAGGTACGGGATATTTGATTGGGTAGATTTTGAAGGAAGGCGAAGTATGATTGGTTGACCTAAAACTAAAAATATATTTGCCTTGGAAACATATTGGGAGTTGTTATTTGAAACGATAGATTAAAAAAAAAATGTAAACATGGTCCCATTGGACAAAGCAGTAGATACTGGTACGAAACGGGGACTGTTCACTGCCATTTCAAGTAAATTTTATGTAAAGCAAGATCGATGAGAGCAGGCAGAGAATTTTCTAACATAGGAAAAGCCTGGACATTGGGCAGATCGAAAATGTGCCATATTCTATTGCCTAGTCATCGTTTACTTGTGTTATTTCCTTGCATCTGTGGTAAGATTGATTTTCTTAACATTTTATTTAAAATAAAATTTGATTGTGAGATACTAACATACGACTGTAAGTAAGTGAGTCTATGGCAGACTCAAAACAGAGTCTAGAGATTGATCCAGCATATGAAAGACTATCAGAGAGGTGTAGACGAACTAAATTATATAGGATTATCATCAGGAGCATAATACCTATCCTATTGTATGGACAACAGATTATTGCTGGAATTGCAGAGGCGTATTAACTATTAGGGGAGAGGAATACTGGTATACCTGGTCACATCAAAAGAAACTGGTGAAAGGGATTGTCGTAAAGAGCTGATCTTGCATGTTTGTTTGTAATGTGCCTGTACTGGTTGGTGAATATTATTGTAGGCTGTTGATTACGAAGGAGGCATATCCTTCTGATTTCAGAGGGTTGTGGTTGCTGTCAATAACTGGTGCCAGACTACAGTGGGCCGATATATTCATGCCACAGTCTTGCCTTTTTCGGAGACAACTGTAAACCACCATCAATCTTGAAGAAGTGGGAGCTGAAGGTTGTCGTTCAGCGAAGTGCAGGAAGAGTCCTACATCATATTACAAAGATAGGTGCATGTTCGGCACCTGATCGCTCAACTAACATTATATTAAAATAAGAGACTGAGAATAGTGATATAAACATTCCATCAGTGTCCACAAAAACTTACAAACAACATGCAGAGATGATGATAATAAACAATCTACCAGTGTATACTAGAAGTCACCTCAGTTAGAAAATACACTACATCCTTATATAATAATAATATGTGTATTATGGACAGAAAGTCCATTGTATAAATTGATTGATGTAATTAATTTCTATGAATTCACTTTTGATTGACAGTCCTGATTCCAAATAAATTAGCTTCAGGACAATAAATTGAAAAAACATTAACTTTACAAAACTTTCAACCACTGACTTACTAAAGATAGTCTTTTAAAGTGTGGTTTGTATGTGATTGTCGTGGTACTGTTGTGTTGTATTAGATAATAAAATAATTGTGTAATTGTTTATATGTTTAGTTGGTTAATGCAACCTTACACTAACATTTCATAACCCTAGACACCAAACGTAGTCATCTTTCAGTCTATCAAGAATAAGTCTGAATGAGATCATAGTGGTGGTAGTAGAAAGGTGCCCTGGAAATTTACTCTAATATTTATTATATTCAGGGACCTTCACAGCTGACCTCATTCAGTACACTAAGATTTCTTAACAACAAACTGTATTAACATCAAACCCACCACAGCGATTTTAGTGTTAATCTGTAGTCTGATATCGGCCACACCCAAGATTAACCAACATGGTTATCGAGTAATCATTATCTCAGCCGTACCTTCCAAAGCAAGGAGGAACGGGTAACCAAAAAGACATGACGACGTATCTCTGTGAGGAGTGTAAGAATGTTTGAAAAAAAAGAGTCTGCTGCATATCAGAAAGAAATGTGTCGACCCGGAAATTCCAGGGAATCAGTACGTACAACAATTGAAAATGAGTACTGCCGTAGTGGAGAAGAGATTGAGAAGAGGTCGCCCCAATCCGTCCTGTGACAAATTCTACACCCCATGGTAGAAGAAGTTTGTTTGTTTTGTTTTAAGGACCATTTTCAATGCACACGGTCAACTCCATCAGTGCTCCTATCTCCTCCTTGTGATCTCAGCACAGCGCACAAACTCTAAAGCAAAACGAGAATCCCAATGTAAATTCTGACAGGGCAGTGGCCGTATGGACTACTCTTTGCGATTTTCAACAGCCGAAGAATTTTTAACGGGCGCAACTTGCAGACGGGACCTCATATTTTTTTTCGCCCTTATCCGTGAAGGCTAGGTATGTGATCTCACTTATAACACATAAGGAGGGGTAACCACGAGGCCTGTGAACAGTAAATTAATATGAAACAAATATAAAGGTATGTTATAAGGGCACTCGTAGGAAATAAAGAAGTAGAACACTAGACAACAGGAAAACAACAGACATGAGTGGCTTACCAGTTGTTATGCAAATATTCCATCAAAACCATTCCCTGTACCGGGAACCGAACCCGGTACCTTTAGACTTAGAGACGAACGCCATACCTCTTAGCCACTCCAGCCCCAGAGTAGAGGAGGAACGACCAAGAAAAAAAATGTGTTTAAAGGATTGTCGAAGAGACGTTAGTGTGCTCCTATATGGGGCGTATAGATTGTAAGTATAAGTGATAGAGCATATAAGTAGTCGTTATTTAAGAATGTGCATAAACTCCATACTTTTAAATGTTTGTTAACTCTAAACATAAAAAACAACAGCAATTTTAACAATTTAAAAAGTTAACTAATAGAACTAGATGAAACCCTTATGCCTTAAAAAACTTTAAATAACAAATTGATAAAGTTAAACAAGTAATAAAAACATGTTATTTAGCTTTATAGCTTTTAAATATTTAAGTTGTTCCCCTTTGAAAAACATTTGGATTCTTTCCCCTAATATCTCTATCTCGGCACGTTTAAAATATCACATGGTTATGTTTGTTTTTCCACTTATTTCCGAGATTCGACATCACGTCGCAACCTGACAAGAGGTGTGATCTCTCCGTTGTAAGTGGGATATATTGTGCAAATTTTTTTAACATTTTTAAGAAGTAAATTTATGTGAAAGACCGCTAGCTGGCCGTTACGTCGTAAGTTTATTCGAGTGTTTCTGCTTGTTCAATCCATATACTTATTTATGTAAAAGGGAGGGTAACCAGACGCAGGAGGCCTAAACACACTTTAAGTACCCTGCAGGCTCACGTGACTGTAATAGCCCTCTACATATATTGCGTCAAAAATGCCAGGAAAAAGACAGCTACAACACCTTTCACCCAACCACCTTGGTGGATTGAGGATGTAGATAAAGCATGGATAGAAACTGAAAGAGCGATGAAAGCACGAACGATAAGTAAAATGAATAACGGAGGGGTTGAAGTCAAGGACCAAGTGTGGAAGGCCTTTGTGATACAGGTGGGTACGGAAAAGACCTTACAGAAATTATGGTCATTACATCGACGAATGAACAGGAAAAATATAAGCCAACCAATACCTAATATTCCGAGCTGTAGACCGATGCAGATAAAGGACGTGCATTACTCAGTCGGTATATGACTCAGACAGATAAAGGTGATAAAGCTGCCCGTCAAGAGATTAAGAATCGTGTGCTGGAAAATTGATTCAGAGGCCAGATATATTTCTACCTCATATCTGACGAAGACGTTATGTATACGTTAAAAACAAGTAGAAACACTGCTCCGGGTCCTGATGGTGTACAGTATCAACACATCAAAGAACTTGATGACAGAGGCATTATTCATGTAGTGATGGATTTCAACACCAGTATACAGAATGCTGAGGTGCCGGAAGACTGGCTATATAGTTACCTACGGCCACTTTCTAAACCTAGTAAAGAGCCCACACTGCTTAGCAGCTATCGAATCTTCACATTGCAGAACGTCTAAGGCAAAGTTCTTGAGAAGACAGTGGCGAAACAATTAATGGAACACCTTGAAAATGCACCATCCTACTTGACTCCCTGTGCAGTTATAGACCAATAAAAGTAACATGGGGTAACGCTGGAACATTTGCGAGCTTGCACAAAATGCGCGAATCTGATGGGACGCTATTTTTGCTAATCCAAGGTATCTTGTTTACATTCCTCCGACAGTCCTTATCTTGTATATATTGCCGCTTTACTTACTAGCTTAATGCGAGAAGCAATGTATGAACCTTCTAAAGTGAAACACAAGAACAAATAATAACATTAGTAATTCATTATGCAAACGACGAAGTCACAATAGATCTAGAACGATTGACACATGCATTATTTGTTAACACTTCTGCTCCTTTGCTCGCTTCGATGCACGTTTCAAAATTCAACATTGGAATATTGACTGCGAAGGTGGGAGGTTCTGTGGGTTATTATGCACCTTTAGATCACGTGACGTGTTTAGTACGTCTTTGACATCTTCTGGATCATTCAGTAGCTTGTGTGGCTTGTTTAACAATTTTTAGGTCACAATCATAGCTTTTCCGACAAACGTGAGCTCACGTCAGTAGGTCTCGTATCTTATCTGCCACTTTTAAGTTGATATCAGTAAGTCCTATGGCTTATATGACACCTTTTAATTAACCAGTAAGTCACGCTGCCTATTTGGCACCTTTTAGTTTGCATCAATAAGTCCCTTAGCTTATTTGACACCTTTTAGTTCATATCAGTAGGTCCTGTACTTATTTCATACCTTTAGTTCATATCAGCAGGTCCTGTACTTATTTCATACCTTTAGTTCACATCAGTAGATCCAGTAACTAATTTTACGCATTTTAGCTCGCATCAGTAGGTCTCGTAGCTTATTTGTCACCTACTATATTCAGATCACAGGGTTTTTTATATTTGGAAATGCATCCTAATATAACCTAAAGACCGTGTCTAAGTTGAACGGGGCGCTCTTCGCTAAAACAAGGCAAAACTGCAAAATATTGTTTAAAATATTTGACACCTCTAGACATCAGTAGATTCTCTAGCTTATTTGACACCTTCAGTTCACAGCAGTAAGTCCCGTAACTTATTTGACACCATTTAGTTCACATCAATAGGTCCCAGACTTATTTGACATATTCAGTCCATATCAATCATCATCATCATAACCCTCCACTCCCAAAGGAGCATAGGCCTTCAACAAACACATGCCAAGTCCTCCTGTCACGTGCCATCATCTCAAGTTCTTTCCACGTTCTCCTCATCATTTTCACCCCTGTTTCCAGCTCCATGTGCTTCTTGGTCTACCTCTGCCTCTCTTGCCCTGGGGGTTCTAGAACAAGGACTGCCTTGTAATGCTATCAACACGTTTCCTCAGGCGTCCATATCAATAGGTTCCGTAAATTATTGGACACCCTTTAGTTCACATCAGTTGGTCCTGTAACTTCTTTGACACATTTTAGTTCACGTCAGTTGGTCCCGTAACTTATTTGACACATTTTAGTTCACGTCAGTTGGTCCCGTAACTTATTTGACACATTTTAGTTCACGTCAGTAAGTCGCGTAACTTATGGGACACAGTTTAGTTCACACCTGTAGGTTACGTAGCTTGTTTGTTACCTTCTGCACCTGTAGAAATAAACGCTCAGCCAATCGACACATAACCTCATATCTGTATACCTCTGTCGACATGCCCGAGAACGCATTAATCCTTTTATGTCAATTTCTCACCAGGAAACCCCACGACCAACACGTGTAGACGACAGCAGTAGTTTAAAAGACTGTTAAATGTATAGAATATCTCAGTTAAATATAATTTAGGTCTCAGAGTGAGAAAACAATCGATAAAACCTTTTTTGATCTACCCTCTAGAAACTCCATCTTCATTATGTTTACCTCCAGGTGATACAAAAGCCACCTAATGCGTCTTTGCCGGAACAATGTCGACATGACCGAATTCTGTTATTGTATTAGTTTCTTTTTGTTTAATGTCTTTGTGTTTGTATTTATGTATTGTTATCCTTTAGGATGGAAACTCGGTCTTTGATGTTCACATCATTGTTGCACGCAATTTAAACAGTCTCTTGACACTTTCAGGTGACAACCATTTTAATACAGCCTTCAGTTTGTTTGTCCAGTTCGAAAACAAATACATGCCAGATATTTTTTGGAGTTTGGCACTGTGGAAATTATAAATAGAACAATAGCGCTTCTAAAGAAAAGTTTTGTTAATGTTAATGTTAATGTTAATCAGAATTTACGACATTGCACTCCGGGCAAACCCATAGGTGCTCAGTCTCCCTGTAGAGATACTTGATTTATTAAAGTTCAATATGTGTCACAGTTAGATTTATTATGTTCATGCATCTAGTGAGAGTGGGTGTGGCCACCAAACTGTAGAGAAACTTTATTTTATTAAAGGGATGTTGAAAATTACCAAACTGTAACCGTGAAGAGTTACCACTGTTAATAATGTTACCCGTAAATAGTTACAGATGGGTTATTAAATATTATTATTATCTGATGACTGGTCTTGGTCTTGAAGATTGAATAAATGGTGATGGGTGTTACCTTAATGGTTACACTGTTCATACGCCCACACAGAGCAGAACAGTAATTCTTATATCACGCGAATGTCAAAATATCAAATTCTGTACTACTAAACATACCACTGCTACACCCGAGATACTGTTCGTGAATTCAATCTGTTTGTTGACCTAGATTTCCGCCACCCAGGCTATTTATGGTCATGCGTCACTACCGTCACGCCTACTGTTCTCCTACCGTGTTAAATGTTGTAGTGAGTGTGCGTGGGTACATTCACACGCCACAGATACGCACGTACAAGTCGTGGAACTGCAGGAGACATATAACATAGTTTATTGTCACAATACGTTCATGGAATACACAGTCAAACATAACTCACAACAAGAAAGTACTATAGTCACATCTCCATTTCTCATAATCATTAGCGCTCTACAACATCAACACTAGATCCTCTCAGCAACGGTCATCCTCGCCGTGCTGGCAATAATAAATGGCCTCAAACGATGCTTCTAACATCAGCATTATAATAAATAGACAATGGATCCTTTTTCCAGCAAACGGTTGTCCAATAAATAATGGCCTCCTTAAATATGCTTCATCAAAGACGCTCTTAACCTTGGCGCTTTAATAGAACTGTGGATCCTCTCAGCAACGGTCATCCTCGCCGTGCTGGCAATAATAAATGGCCTCAAACGATGCTTCTAACATCAATATTATAATAAATAGACAATGGATCCTTTTTCCCAGCAAACGGTCCTCCTCGCCGTGCTGACAATACTAAATGGCCTCAAACGATGCTTCTAACATCAATATTATAATAAATAGACAATGGATCCTTTTCTCTTCAAAAATACTCACAAACACAATTCTCCATTAAACTCAGAAATTATAGGCCTACACAAATAATGGCCTCTATAACTTGTGCACTGCGCAGGCATACTCAAAACACACACTGTAGGACCGACCTCTCCCGCCGGTACCCAAAAACAGAATCCTCTAGTTCACACACTAGATCCGCCAAAAAAGACACGAGACTCGGTTGTTTAAAAAACACAACTCAGTCTCGATAATTGCATGGTGTTGCGTGCATATTTTGACGCACATATTACAAAAATCGATATGGCTATTTAATATGGAAAAAATATAGACATTCATTCATTTGTGTATGAAAATGCTGTCTATGGTAAAAGCGAGAGAATCCATGTTTGATTCACACTTTTGATTATAGGAGTAATCGTTCTTGATATTGATCCGGCGCATGGATTGCTCTTACGTTTGTACTTATTTTTTAGGGCCAGAAAATATATTAATTTGCTTATTATGTTTATGGCCTGAATTCATATGTATTACATATTATTAGTACAAGTAGAATCAGTCCTATATTGTATATTTTGGATGGGTAGGCGGGACTAGATTCTTATTATTCCGGTCTAGCGGAAGTATGAGTTGTCTTGACAAGTCGTGATGAGTTCCGATGTACCGTGATAATGGCTGGTACGCATTTTTCAAAGGGCTGGTAGATTGTTAAGGAAATATAATTCAGGAAGTGGTTTTCTTCTAAAGGAGATGGTATCTCTACTATAGTTTATGTTAGAGACTCTCTTAACTCTTAATATCCGGCAAGCCCCATGACGTGGCGCGGGTTTAGTACCAATTTTACGGCTCGCCCCGTGAAGTGGCGCGCGACGGTAACGATAGCTAAACTATCGCGTAAAAACGCGGTCTTAGCTCCCGTATAGTAAGAGCTAAGGTACGGTACAATGTATAATTCGGACTCCATGTATTGCCAGACCCTATTTTGATGATCTCATGTCGATTCGACCTAGATGGAACATTGTGCTTCGTATCGCTAGGGTCGTGTTTTGTATCGACAAAGATGACAGACTTTCCTACAGCGGTTATGGCTACGTGAATTAACCTGATCATCGTAGAGCTGTATGGGAACATTTATGAAATCATTTATATACCCATTATAAATTAACTCTGGCTTATATTCTCCTTCCTATGAATGAGTGAACGACAACTCAGGGAGGCGGCCATGTTAGATTTCGGTCATCATATGTTTTGATCACTGCCAAGAGAACAGATTATTTATCCTATTATCGGACAGTGACAGGGAGATCTCAATCTTGCTAGAAACCCCCTCTTTCGTGGTTTCATAATATATGCTTCAAACTATGGACGTCAAGTAACCTTAGTTATTTACCGATCTGCCTTCACTGACGCGTTTAGTCAGATAGGGGGATGCGGCCATAATATATCATGACATTGAACTTTTGATGTACTGCCCATTATTTCTGAATGTGTCATGACTTCAGATCTGCTATGTATACCTACAAATTGATATGTCAACATACCATGATGTACTCGTATGTCCCAGTGTGTACGTCTGAATAAATTGAGTCAACAAAGATTCCAGCAGTCTGCATTGGTGCCTTGTAGACACATGTGTATGAGTGGTTATATTGGTCAGCACACGAACAGTACACCATTCGCGGTAATCACACTCTACACTTCTACTTCATACATACACCATCCTGCGTCGGTTGGAGTGACCAAGTTTAGGGCCTGCTTCCCCTGGAGCCTTTGCCTTCCCTAACTCAGGACTAGGGTGAGTTACCCATTTCCAGCTGGGTAGACTGGAGCATGCTTGATCTCAACAACACACCGCTCTTCCTTACAGAGCATACAGACTGACACTTCATTAGAGTGGAAAGAAGAAAAGAAACTTTACAGTGGCGAGCCAGATTCCTGGGTCCAGCTTACGCAGTTTTGTGTTGAGAATCACAGTTTACAGCTGAAAGAACATTTGTTTGAACACATCAACACCAGTAGGACAGCTATACAGTCGATGTCAGCTTGACCTGTATTACCGATAGGATGCTGTATCTAGGTCAGCGCTTGTTGACAGTTTTTCGCTGTACAGACAGTATTACACAGGACAGTGGTATCAAGTGTAGAAAATATCTGGAGCAGTATTGTTGACATTTCTCAACGTACAGAAGAATCACAGTGTTGTTGAACATAAAGTGCATAGTTCATCGTTGGATCTTCTTATGCTCAAAAGAGAAAAAATTGACAGTGTAATAGTTTAGAATTAAATCTGTTACTCAATAAAGTGGCAAGTTATTAGAATTAAAATAAACTGTGCCTGCTTTACAACACTATACCTGCAACACATTCCATTCATGACATAAATTATATTGTATGCTATATGCTATTTATGCTTACATGTTATTTGTTTATATGTGTAGGTGTTTATATGTTGCGGGCCTGGATGGGAGGTGACTAGAACAGGAAATACCGAATGATATTGGTCTTGTTCTGGCGTTCGATAGGGAGCAATTTCTTAATTGAAATTTGCATGCAACATAGTTTGCAAATATTTGGTTAGTTGTGACGACTGTTTCATATTTGTATTTGTAACATTTTTTCTGTTCTTTATTTTTGTTTGATTTGTTTGTATAATTGTAGGTCTCATCTTTCCTTTCATTTCAGTTTTTTACACCCTTATGTTTATACACTGTGGCGTTATTTGTCTTGTCATTTTATTATTGCAGTTATCATTACGGTTTCTGTGATCATTTTTTTCATTTCTCCTATTTAATTTAATTTGATCTCTGCAAATGTGTTCATATTGTCTTTTTTTGTTTGTCCTTTGTAATGTCTTTAGTTGACATATGACGTATAGTGGTATACACTGATAGTATAGTACAGATCAGTACTTTATGATTGTTATTGTTATAAAACAAAATGTACAAGACCTTTGTAAGGCTTGTCTCCCAAAGTGATTGGTAAAGGGAAATATTTTTTTTCCACAGGTACTCAAGTGATCTTTGATTACATTGAGGTATACAAGACCTTTGTAAGGCTTGTCTCCCACAGTATTTGAGATACAGTTATTGTGTCCATAGGTACTCAAGTTATCATTGGTTATTATAAACCATACAAGTTTGGACTAAGACTAAGTCTATGGTATAGACTTGTCTCTCATTAACGTGAAAGAGGGTAATTTATTTACTTTTTCAGGTTTCTGATTTAAGAAGACAATATGTCTACATTAGATTATTTCATTGCACAAGGAAAATCTCTTGATAAGACTGGAAAAGACTTAGAACAATGGGCTGTTGCTCAATATGACAAAGCATTAGCTGCAGAAGAGAAAAAAATTGCTGCTGCTGTTGAAGAAAGAAAAGCTGCTGCTGAGGAAAAAAAAGCTGCGGCTGAGGAGAGAAAACTTCAAATAGAAGAAAAAAAAGCTGCTGCAGAAGAAAGGAAAGCTCTAGCTGAAGAAAAAAGATTAGAAAAAGAAGCTGATACTGCTGCTGAACTTAAGAAATTGCAGATGCAAGTGGAGGAAAGGAGATTTGATGCAGAACAGAAGAAATTAGAAGCTGATGCAGAACAGAAAAAATTAGAAGCTGCTGCAGAACAGAAAAAATTAGAAGCTGCTGCAGAACAGAAAAAATTAGAAGTTGCTGCTGCTGCAGAACAGAAAAAATTAGAAGCTGCTGCAGAACAGAAAAAATTAGAAGTTGCTGCTGCTGCAGAACAGAAAAAATTAGAAGCTGCTGCAGAACAGAAAAAATTAGAAGTTGCTGCTGCTGCAGAACAGAAAAAATTAGAAGCTGCAGCAGAACAGAAAAAATTAGAACTTGCTGCAGAACAGAAAAAATTAGAAGCTGCTGCAGAACAGAGAAGATTAGATAGAGAAGCTGAAGAGAGAAAAGCAATAAGAGAACATGAGTTTGAATTAGAGAAATTAAAATTGACATGTATGAGTAATGTTAATCAGGCATCTGGTGGTAATGGTAAACCCTTTGTGTACAAGGTCAAGGTACCAGCGTTTAACCCTACCAGTGATGACATAACATTTTGGCTTTCTAGATTTGAACGGGCTTGTCGATCTCATAATGTTGACAAATCACAGTATGTGAATCAGTTGTCTGAAAATCTAAAAGGGGAGTCTCTGAGTAAGTTATATTTTGTTGAAGAGACCGACAAAGATAATTATGATGCTGTTAGGGCAGCTTTGATAAAGAGATATCAGCTGTCTGAGGAAGGTTACCGTCTTTTGTTTAAAACAATGAGACCTGAGGTAGGTGTAGAATTCTCAGATTTCATCTCAAAAGCACGAATTACACTTTCACGATGGATTGAATTATCCAAAACAGAGAAAACATTTGATGGTCTTACGGATTTATTGCTAAGAAACAAGGTCATGTCTTCTGTAAATAAATCATTCCTAGAGTTCTTACATGAGCGTAAACCTGGTACAATAAAGCAAATGGAAGAATATTGTGACCAGTATGCCACGGCACACCCTGACATGATTCTTAGTAACTCTAACATTAAAGAGAGTATGCCAGTTGCTTCGGCAACAGAATATAATCAAAATTACTCACTGTTGCGTGATAAATTCTCGCAACATCGTTTTGTTTCAATGTCTGTTTTATAACGCAAGGGCAACAACTGCTTGGAATTTATAGTCACTTTTCTCGGTAAGCATTTGTCTTCTCGCGTTGGTATCGAATGCAGTTAAGTTTGAGCTGTGGTCATTTTTGCGCTGGACTGCGCATGACTTGTCTTGTTGTTTGGTCGATCGGTTTCCGCCCACCACGAGTGGAGTGAGCGATTTGGAATGGCGAAAGAGATGCCTCGTTGAAGAGGGGATCTCCGCTATTTTTTGTTCTGTCAGGGATGTGTAGTCCTCTTAATGGATATTTCGTTTATTCGAGATAATACCTCTAGTGTTTTCCCACATGTCGGGAGGCGTGATATTTCTGTGTATTTCATGAAAGCAAGGTAAATTGACTTTTTCATTAACTCTATCGATTTTGGGTCGTGAGCGATTTCGATTCATAGCCTGTCTCCGAAAGTCGTCGCCACGAGATGTTTTTTCCCAGCTCACATGTCGCTGCATTGTACTGCATCGGTTGATGCATGTACCAAGGACCATTACTTGCTACTTTGTTAAATGAATTAGGTTTGGAAAACCTTTATTATCTAGAGGATATTTTTGTGGACATTATTTATACTTCGGCAGACGTGTCTGTCTTGCTGAAGTCAGATTAAGGAGAGTGAACTGATCTCATACATCTGGTTATCTCCTGGCTGTTATAGAAAAGGATGGAGTTTTCCACCTGACTACATTTACAGCACTATGAAATATAACATGCATCTGACTCATCATTGTAATGCTGTCTACCGTTTATTGCTGTATTGAATGTTGCTGTGATAATGACTGTTTGATGTGCCTACACATTTGCGTAACCATTTTGTCAATGTGGCGTCCACAATAAATAATGAAGAAAAACGTCAACGGCTGTTTCAAGACTCATTGACTTTATACGTCGTGAGTTTACTGACGTCCTATGTGGATTGCCCTGTTATTGTTGTATGAACATTGTTTTGACTGAACACATCTACACACTACACAAAACCAGACATGCGGATACCATCCATCATCATATGGCATCACGCATCACTCACACAAATTCCAAGGAGCTAAAAATAAATTTGATAAAAAGGTTAATTGGAATAAGTATCAAAACCAAGATAACCACTCAAATCAGGGTTCTTCTTCGAAGAACTGGAATCGAGCTGATAGTCCTCGACACGCGAGGGGTACCCATAATGTTAGAAATTCTCGGAAAGGGAGTAGCTATAGGAACTACCCAAGTGCTTCATGGAGACAACAGAAACAATATTACAGGGATACTCAATATAACGAGCGTGATGATTATGATCATGAATATTATGATTCAAACCCAAATAGGGGTTATAACAGAGGCAATAATAATTATAGAGACAATTATAACCGAGGTAGATCACAACACAAAAGACATGGTAAATCTTATTACCAGGCTAACTCTGCACAACAGGAGTTCCACGACACCGATAATCAGAATAATGATAAAAAAGACTCCAACAGTGTAGCAAATTCCGCTTTCGATTTTGCTAGAGCATCTGAGTGTTCGCAATGCAAAACATTATTCGATCCAACCACAGTGTCTACTTTAAGCTGCGGTCACCCGCTTCCCGCTCTCCATGCGTCAATTGCGCATAATGGAAGGGGTGCTCTTGTCTTTAATAGGGGCCTAATAGATGGTACTCCGGTATCAATTCTTTTCGATTCGGGGTGCACTACCATTGGAGTGAGGCAATCACTCGTAAATCCTTCTCGAGCTACAGGCAATATAGTCAAATGTGTAACATTTGGTGGCACATTGGAGAAGTACTCCACTGCCATTATCAATATTGCTACGCCTTTCTTTACAGGAGAGGTGCAAGCATGTCTCTTGCCGAATCCGATCGCTGATCTTATCATCGGTCGCATTCATGGGGTGAAAGAATGCACTCCACAGCAAATTTCTAATTGGGAAAATGTTAATATGCAATCTGCTAATGCAGTAATCACTAGGGCTCAAGCTCTTAATATGCCACAATCTTCACATTCTGAAGATAATGATGCGCAGATCCAAGATGATCCCTTGGAGATTTCCCACGATTCCTTTATCAAACAGCAGGAAGATGATCCTACTCTAAAGAAATTCTTTACTCTGGCAACAAAAGGTGATCCGAATAAGGATACAAATCGTAAATCTTGGATTACGATGAAGAATGGCGTACTTGTACGTATGGTACAAGACTCCGCTAAGTCCATTCATTCTCAAATCCTTGTGCCTAAAAATATGAGAGTTAAAATCTTACAGCACGCTCATGATTCGCAGTGTGCTGGACATATGGGTTTTTCCCGTACTAAAGCTAGAGTTCTTCAATCTTTCTTTTGGCCTGCTGTGAATAAGGACATACGAATCTATTGTCGATCTTGTAAAGTATGTCAAGAGATTAAATCCAGAGGTCCACGCCATGATGCACCTATTCAGGCTGCAGACATTCCCATTCGGCCATTTCAAAAAATGGCGATAGACATCATTGGTCCATTTAAGATAAAGTCTGCTAGAGGACACCAATTTATTTTGACGTGTGTTGATATGTGCACACGTTGGCCGGAGGCTGTTCCTCTAAAGAGCATAACTACTGCTGATGTCGCAGATGCTCTTTGGTTAATATTTTCTCGTCTGGGGTTTCCAGCAGAAATATTATCCGACCATGGTACCCAACTCATATCGGATACCATGTCTCAAGTAATGTCGACTCTGAAGATAGAGAGATCGCTGAGTAGTATTTATCATCCTATGTCCAATGGGATGGTGGAACGTTTGAATAGAACTCTGAAAAACCTACTAGGTAAGATAACAGAAGATCATCCTCAGGATTGGGATAGGGTTTTACCCGCGGCTCTCTTTGCATATAGAGAGGTCGCCAACGAACATACAGGATTTTCTCCCTTTGAACTTGTCTTTGGCGCGAAACCGCGAGGTCCTATGTCCTTACTTCATGATCTTATAACTGCTGATAATATTGTCGATGACACAAAATCCTCTTATGAATATGTCATCGCACTTAGACACAAGATTATTGAAGCATGCAAATTGGCAACTGCTTCTTCTGAATTTGCGAAACAGAAGGCAAGGGAATTTGCCAATAAAAAGAGATGTTTGCGACAACTTTGTCCAGGTGACAAAGCATTTGTCTTGCTACCTTGTAGGGAAAATAGACTTCTCATTTCTTGGAAAGGTCCGTACGATATAATATCAAAAGTTTCCGATGTTGACTATATCGTCGATATTGACGGGAAGCGTAAAACCTTCCACATCAACATGCTCACGGAATTCCATGAACGTCCTGATTATTTACAACCTGTTTTCCAGGCAACGGACGATTTTCCAGTCCAACATGGACAGTACTCATCTCTGTCAGTAATACAGGATGAGGAAACGAGTTTCTCGGATGTAAATTTACCTTTTCCAATGATTCCTCTTCACTCTAATGAATCATGGAAAGATGTTGCAATTTCTCCAGAATTATCTCCAGGAGAGCAGAAACAAGTTTCTACTATGTTAGAACAATTTCAGGATGTCCTTACTGACATTCCTGGTCAAACTGATGTCATTCAACATGACATTATTCTTACTGACCATAGTCCTATAAGAGTCAGACCGTATCCTATCCCGATACATTTTCAAGCACAGGTAGAGAAAGAGTTAGATGAGATGATAGAGTTAAAAATTATTGAACCATCCACATCAGCATATTCTTCGCCGATGGTTATAGTACGAAAAAAAGACAATAACATACGTCTTTGCGTGGATTATCGCAAATTGAATCAAGTGACTAAATTCGATGCTGAACCTATGCCTTTACTAGAAGAGCTACTTACGAGACTATCGAATTCTCACTTCTTTACTAAACTCGATTTGTCTAAGGGATATTGGCAAGTTCCACTATCCGAACACGCCAAACCGTTTACTGCTTTTTCGACGCCTAGGGGTCTATTCCAATGGAATTTCATGCCTTTCGGTCTTATGAACGCCCCTGCAACATTTGTACGCATGATGCGTCGAATCCTATCTCATCGCTCAGATGTCATTGCGTATCTTGATGACATCTGTCTTTTCAGTGATACTTGGAACGATCACTATAATGGTATAAATGAACTATTGTCTATCTTACGCGAGCATAACCTGACAGCGAAACCATCGAAAGCATGTATTGGTTTTAGCGAAATATCTTTCTTAGGACACCGTGTTGGTCATGGGTTCCTAAAAACAGAAGACCATAATACAAGTAAGATACTTAACATTTCTATTCCTAAGACTAAAAAGCAAGTACGAAGTCTCTTAGGTCTAATACAATTTTATGGACGATTCATCCCGAATCTGTCCTCCATTATGTCACCTCTTTCTTCCTTGCTAAAGAAAGGGTCTCCTAATGTAGTCCATTGGACTCAAGAATGTCAATCCTCTTTGGATAAGGTTAAAACTATGTTTTCTACTTCACCTATCCTAGTATTGCCTTCTAAGGATAAGACATTTATTCTTCGTAGTGACGCTTCATCCACCGGGATTGGAGCTGCACTAATGCAAGAGTACTCTGGAACTCTGCATCCTGTGATGTATATTTCTCGGAAATTAAATGCCGCAGAGAAGAATTACTCGGTCCTAGACCGTGAATTATTGGCTATGGTTTGGTCAATCCTTAAACTGCAAAGATTTCTTCTGGGCGCGCATTTCATTGTGGAAACTGACCAGAAAGCTCTTACGGCTATTCAGAGTAAAAATCTGAAGAGCGCGAGATCAACGCGATACGCGATTGCTCTACAGCCATTTCATTTTTCGGTGCGAGCTATCCGTGGGTCAGAAAATGTGATGGCAGATATTTTGTCTAGATGCCCACATGATTCATAACTGTTATACAACTTTGATACAGTTGTTTCTATGTTGAAATGTGTACACATATGTAATATATCATATATTGATTGTAACACTACTTAGCGGTTCATTGATATTTATTCACCGCTGATCTTTCAATGTTTTTCGTCTTTGATGATCATGATGTTAAGATATCTTAGATGAAATTTATGTATAAACTAATGTGGAAATTGTGTCATTGCTAATATTGTAGTATGCGTTGGTGACACCTCTCTGGAAATATTTATACTTAGAGAAGTACTTTCTCTAAGGTCATAAAACTTATGCTTATCATCTGCGCATTGTATTGGTGCGTTGTGAGCCTATTGTATGTTGCTCCTAGATGTATTTCAAAAAAAAAATGTACCATTTTTTTTTCCCGAGGGGTGTGGTAATCTGTTGCGTGCATATTTTGACGCACATATTACAAAAATCGATATGGCTATTTAATATGGAAAAAATATAGACATTCATTCATTTGTGTATGAAAATGCTGTCTATGGTAAAAGCGAGAGAATCCATGTTTGATTCACACTTTTGATTATAGGAGTAATCGTTCTTGATATTGATCCGGCGCATGGATTGCTCTTACGTTTGTACTTATTTTTTAGGGCCAGAAAATATATTAATTTGCTTATTATGTTTATGGCCTGAATTCATATGTATTACATATTATTAGTACAAGTAGAATCAGTCCTATATTGTATATTTTGGATGGGTAGGCGGGACTAGATTCTTATTATTCCGGTCTAGCGGAAGTATGAGTTGTCTTGACAAGTCGTGATGAGTTCCGATGTACCGTGATAATGGCGGGTACGCATTTTTCAAAGGGCTGGTAGATTCTTAAGGAAATATAATTCATGAAGTGGTTTTCTTCTAAAGGAGATGGTATCTCTACTATAGTTTATGTTAGAGACTCTCCTAAGGTACGGTACAATGTATAATTCGGACTCCATGTATTGCCAGACCCTATTTTGATGATCTCATGTCGATTCGACCTAGATGGAACATTGTGCTTCGTATCGCTAGGGTCGTGTTTTGTATCGACAAAGATGACAGACTTTCCTACAGCGGTTATGGCTACGTGAATTAACCTGATCACCGTAGAGCTGTATGGGAACATTTATGAAATCATTTATATACCCATTATAAATTAACTCTGGCTTATATTCTCCTTCCTATGAATGAGTGAACGACAACTCAGGGAGGCGGCCATGTTAGATTTCGGTCATCATATGTTTTGATCACTGCCAAGAGAACAGATTATTTATCCTATTATCGGACAGTGACAGGGAGATCTCAATCTTGCTAGAAACCCCCTCTTTCGTGGTTTCATAATATATGCTACAAACTATGGACGTCAAGTAACCTTAGTTATTTACCGATCTGCCTTCACTGACGCGTTTAGTCAGATAGGGGGATGCGGCCATAATGTATCATGACATTGAACTTTTGATGTACTGCCCATTATTTCTGAATGTGTCATGACTTCAGATCTGCTATGTATACCTACAAATTGATATGTCAACATACCATGATGTACTCGTATGTCCCAGTGTGTACGTCTGAATAAATTGAGTAAACAAAGATTCCAGCAGTCTGCATTGGTGCCTTGTAGACACAAGTGTATGAGTGGTTATATTGGTCAGCACACGAACAGTACACCATTCGCGGTAATCACACTCTACACTTCTACTTCATACATACACCATCCTGCGTCGGTTGGAGTGACCAAGTTTAGGGCCTGCTTCCCCTGGAGCCTTTGCCTTCCCTAACTCAGGACTAGGGTGAGTTACCCATTTACAGCTGGGTAGACTGGAGCATGCCTGATCTCAACAACACACCACTCTTCCTTACAGAGCATACAGACTGACACTTCATTAGAGTGGAAAGAAGAAAAGAAACTTTACACATGGGCTAGTCACACGAGCTTACTCACAGCTCAAGACAGTTCAGAGAAAAAAAACATCTCCGCGATTTGAACTGACCAGTGTTCGCCACTTGGAAACTTCTCGATCACACGAGGGAATTCCCCTAATACAATTTTAACTTAACATCAGCTTAACCAAGCAACGTAACCCGTAATCGAATCTATTCGCTTAACATTTTCAAGATCACCTCCCCTTGCTAATATTTACTCCGTATCACTCCCTCAACAAATGTCGGTATGAATGCTCATTGTTCCTGTTGCGCACTGGTTGTATACACGGTGGATGTGTCCTCTCATACGTCCATCCCTGCTGCGTCCTCTCATACGTCCATCCCTGCTGCGTCCTCTCATACGTCCATCCCTGCTGCGTCCTCTCATACGTCCATCCCTGCTGCGTCCTCCCATACGTCAATCCCTGCTGCGTCCTCTCATACGTCCATCCCTGCTGCATCCTCTCATACGTCCATCCCTGCTGTGTCCTCTCATACGTCCATCCCTGCTGCGTCCTCTCATACGTCCATCCCTGCTGCGTCCTCTCATACGTCCATCCCATCCAACAGGCCTAGAATATGGCAAGCACTTATAACAATCAGTCCATGGCATAACTTCACAGCAAGATTGCTGGCAAGAGAAAAATATCTCCGTCCTACTCAGACACTGGCTAGAATCTGACTGACTCCTTTTGCACCTGATTATTTCCGGCTTCCAGTAGACACCTACTCGCCAGTGTTGCCAATTGCCAGCGTTGCCAGGCTGCTTTTTTGTACCGCAGATGCACTGCGAAATAGCGCCGTGACAGTGTTAGAAAAATTATGAAATGCTAAAACATAAATATTATTTTTACTTATTGTAAATCTGGTCTAAAATTTATTAAACGACTCATTTCTTTTAGAGCGTCAATATTACATGGCTTTCTGCCTGTTAATTTGGTGCAATCAATTTTTTTCAATTTGTGTGCCATCTAGAGATCGAACTCGACTTTCCCTTGATTCACAATTGTATAACTTGGATTGCTTTCCTTGATTTAGCTAGACACTTGGTTGAGTACTGCCCTGTTTTACGCATAGAGAAAAAAATTAAGCACACCACGTTCTCTTGAATTTTTAATTAACTTGATTATGGCCCCTGATTTGTTTACATATCTTTACGAAAAACATTAATTACTCATAATGTCATAATTACAATATTAAATTATTAATAATTGACTGATTATTGTATTGTGATCGGGAATACAAAACTAAGCAAAGTTTCATATATATTGCCTATCTGGAAGTGATTTAAAAGTGACATGAAAGTGACATGAAAGATATTGTCCGCAAATGCGGAGATAAAGATACATTGGAAATAAAATATTATCAAAATAAATTCTGAATATCTTATATGAATCTCTTGTTGTTGTTGTTATTTTGCCGGAGTATGGATCTGTCATTGCAGATGGTCCCCTATGGGGATTACTACAACAGGGCGACACATCTTACAGTGGGGATATATGTATCTATTCGTTTAATGAGATGATATTGCCAGCTCCAGTGCACAACTAATACTAGTTGTCTTTTACCTTAGAGAGTAGCAGTGTTATACTTTCCGTGTTCCCTCAGAGACCCTGGGGAAGTACATGGAACACAACATGTTGTCTCATAACGGATACCACCGTATGGGAGTGAAGAGTTAGAGACTTCACTATACTAAGTCCTGCTGTATGAGGCGAGGCGATCATAACCCTTCCTCGCTGGCTGTCCCTTCCCCAACTCAAAAAAATGTCATGTGCCAATTTACAGCTGGATAGACAGGTATGACACTACTACGTTTAGATCACAACTTCAAGGGACTTTGCTTCAGAAGGCGAGAGCTCTAACTACTCAGTTAAACGCACTCTCAAAGTAATAGTATTCATAATCCAAACATGATGTGTTAACTTCTTCTGCGTATCCAAACTGAACATATTAAAACAAGAGCTGAAATGGCGCAAACATCTGTTGTAAATACACATGCATCCACGCCCTACGCGATGGAGAGTGGAGTGTGAACCCTGGAGGGCAATTTGTTTCGGGCCTCACTTTACACAAGGGCCTCAATTCCGGCTCAATTACATTATAATATTTTTTTACCCGTCTTTCCTAAAAATAATAGGGGGGCCTCATATTTTAAAATGGCACGGACTTCATCTGTGCACTCGAAGAACCATCTTTCCCTTTTATATTCTCAGCCAGCATGGATCCAAGGATGTAGCTCCACCCCTAGACCCCCCACCCCTCTCTTTGTAAGACTCCGTGGCCACACCTTTCACATCTTCTTATAGCTATGGTTTACATAACAATTAGGTGTGCATGATTTTGTTGCCAGGGTCAAGGATAAAGTCACGCTGGCTCCTCGGGTAAGTCATAACAGCCGTCAATGCAGCTAGGCCCTTGCGGGAAGCAAGAATCAAAGCTTGGAGTGGTGGTTTTCTGTAAGAGCTTTTCTACACGATGAGGTTGACATCAACATATACCTCCGACTAGTCCTCAAGACCCTGTCGTGCAGCTAATCTTCTTGTACGAAGTCTACACCAAAACATTCACGTGCTCTTAAAGCAGTGGTTTATGTAACAATCTGTTTACATGTTGAGATTGTCAACTTTATGTACAAACTCAAACTACTTCCTCAGGTCATGCCGTAACAGCCACAACTACAGATGGTCGTCTTGTACGAAGGATCCCGATACACGCCCATTCAGGCATATTGGGAATATGGTGTTAGGCTCATATTTTCTTGACCATCGGCACACTAGAGGGTGATGTGATCTACATTGCTCCGGCCGCCTTAACCTTCCCAGAGTTGCTCTGGTACCAAATTCATGAGGCTGGGTCGATCCCCGAGCTGTTTGAAGTCTAATAAAATCCCACTTCAACTGGTGATTGAACCATGGACCACCGAGCTAGGAAGCCAGTGCACTAACCACTGAGCTACCAGGGCTCCCCTCTTGCACGAAGCTTGCAGTTAATCAGTCATAAGTTCTTGCACCAGAGATTTCTGTAGCAATGTATGTTACATCATAAGGTTGCCAGCTACATATCACAATCTCATATTAGTGGCCTCTTACCCGATCCTAAAGGTCAATGTCCCTATTCTTGTTTTGTCTCATCAGAGAATCCCACGGGAACTACACGCGGCAACTGTGTCCACTACCTTCAGTGTCTAGATATATTCCTTCACTTGTACGCATGCTCAAGAGAATAACGTTAATATATTTCCTCTTCTTCTTCTTCTGCGTTCAGTTTGTAGTCATGCTAAATCTGCAGGCCTGTCACCAGGACGAAGTCCACAGTCTTTACCAGGTCGGCGCGGCAGCCCCATAGCTTCTGCTGGAGCTCAGCACCCCTTGGCCAGGTCGCACGTCACGGTTCATCGTGGGTTGGACAGTTCTGGAGAATGTGTTCTGGGGTCTGGATTCCTGTTCCACATGGGATATTTCCTCTAACATCACCTTTTAGATTGTTCCCCAAATCATATTACATTATTTCCAGAAATCCAGAGGGGCAGTGGATGCTTTACGCTTGCACTGTTATTCACGAAATATGCATTTATCTGTCTTGGCCTGACTAATAAAAATATTTTGTTATTGGTACTTTCAGGTGAATGGAAGCAGTGGTTGTTCCAATTGGTTTTGCCTGGTGGGGATGTCTATAATTAATATAGTGGTTACACTTGTCCCTAGCGGCACACAAGGGTTTCAGATGATAATTGTGTGGACAGCAAAAACTGTGTTCGTTATTCATTGTCAAGATTAAACGACCGATATAAAAATATTTAAGTGATATACGTGTACCAAATTAGAAAATATAAATGATAAGAAAGTTATTGTTATTGGAAGTTATAAAAATATCCGTTTTATTGTAAAACAATTTTCTAAAAAAAATGTCTAGCATCTAGTAAAAAAAAAATTAAATAACAAATGAAATTGAAAATAAAATACAATAAAATTAAAATTATAAATGTGTGTGTGTATTTTTTTAATTTTAGTTGTGCAATATGCTAAATGATTTTAGTATTGAATTCTGTGGTAGATTTTATTAGTTAGTTCTAGGTCAATATTATCATCATAACATTAAGCCCTTCTTCGCTTATCGTAAGTTTTCACATACGTTAGTCTGTCATATCCAGCTGTTGTATGGGTGTCGTGATAATTATTGCAAAAGAAATTGTTCGTTTTGATTTTAACATCACCTAGTGCAAAGAATGAACAACTCTAGATATTTAGGGGAACAACAACAATATCCCCACCTGGCTATTCAGACCATGCATATTCAACACCATAATACCCGCCGTAAATACTTCGGTCGGTCGGTCAGTCACATTTTGCACACCGTCATTTGCGCACTTTCTCTATTTTCGAGAGAGTACATTAACTTTCAACCACAGCTAACGGGGTGCAACTGTGATTGAAAGCTAGACAATAATTTTATTGTATCCCCTTATATGTACTCTCCCGAAAATACACAAAGTACGCAAATGAAGATGTGCATGAACGGTTTGATTATGGAAAAAAGCCAATAACACGATTTTTAAACAGTACATGAACTGGAGTTTCGTCAAACTTCAAACGTTGTTCTCAGAGGCATTAAGTCGAACAGGGCAAGATTTTAAAAGATGCGCGAACAATTACGAGACATGTTGTCATAAAAGAAATGTTAGTTTTTTAGTCAATTTACGGTTCATTAGATCATTATTAGTGCTCCACATGTCATTTAGGTAAGGTTGCTACATGTCTTCATATTTAATACATCTATATAATTTTCACTACAAATATCTAATGACGGTCGCCTGCAATGAAATGACCACAGTAGTGATACATGTAACATAAACAACGCCCTGTAAGTAATAACATGTCAATGTTGACGGGTTATTGCTAGTTTAAACATAGTTTCCCTGCTTTGTGACGTCCAGATGTGTGTAACGGAAACTATTGAAACAACACTTTTGCATTTGTGGGGATGGCCTTCAGATATGCCCCAAGCTTGGAAAGGATCGGAATATGAAGCGAGCGCAAATGAAGTTGGAATGCTAGGGAGTAACAGTGAAGCATGGAGCGAAAGACAGGAAGAGAGAGATAGTGAGAGAGAGAGAGAGAGAGAGAGAGAGAAAGAGAGAACGAGAAATTGACCATTATTCAACGGAGAATAATAGTGGTTTTAATATATTTACGGAAAATTGGTATATGTGACTATGAGATAACGAGCGCCAAGTCTTTCGCTCTCTTTTCCATCATCTTCCGTCATTGCATGTTCAACCACATTTCGCTCTTTCATCGCTGCTAAGGTTAATCTTTTAATCACTACTGGACTTTAAATAGAAATGAACAAAGCACAGTATACAAAATAAAGAAATTCATCTACGGAAAAAAGGTGCAAACAATATTATATTAGTAAGAGATAAGCAAGGAAATCTCATCACGACAGCAGAGGGACAGGAAACAAGATGGGCAGAGCATTTCATAGAAACTCTGAACAAGGAACCTCCAGAGACACAATTGTATGTTCCTGAGGCTGAAAACGATCTTGATGTTAATACAGATATTCCACGGAAAGAAGAAATCATCACAGCAATCAACGGGTTAAAGAATGGAAAAGCTCCTGGGCAAGATAACTTAAATGCAGAGCTATTTAAGACAGACCCTGAGCTAGCAGCAGAACTATTAGAACCACTATGTGCACAAATCTGGAAAACAGGGACAACAGCAACAGAGTGGAACAAAGGAATAATTGTCAAATTGCCCAAGAAGGGAGACCATGCAGACAGCAATAATTGGAGAGGAATCACTCTTCTCTCAGTTTCCAGCAAAATACTAGGCAGGATAATTATACAGAGAATTTCAAATGCAGTAGACCACAAACTTAGGAAAGAACAAGCAGAATTTAGAAAGAACAGAAGACGTGTAGATCATATATTTACCCTCAGGAACATTATAGGGCAGTGCTCAAAATGGCAAAGACAGCTGTATATTAATTTCGTTGATTTTGAAAAGGCTTTTGACAGTATACATAGGAACATTTTATGGAAAATGCTGAGGGCTTATGGAGTTCCAAGCTGCATAGTGTCAATCATAAAAAAGTCTCTATGCCAACTTTACGTGTAGCGTTGGGCAGAGCAACCTAACCTTTGAGGTGAAGACAGGGGTACGACAGGGATGCCCCTTATCAACCACTCTATTTTTAACAGTCATAGACAGGGTAATGTGCCAGACAATAGAGGGCAGTTAAAGAGGAATTAGATGGACCATATTTTCTACATTGGAAGATCTGGAATATGCAGATGACATTGCACTACTAGCACATTCACATCAACACATCCAGGAAAAAACGGATAGACTTAATAAGTATAGCCAGCAGGTGGGCTTGAACATCAATCTAAAGAAGTCAGAGGTCATGACACTCAATGTGAGCAACCCTGAGCCCATATCAGGAAGGAATCAGCAACTGGAACAGACAGACACCTTCACATACCTAGGATAAATAGTAACACCAGACGGCGGAGCAAGCAAACTGAACAAAGCAAGAACAACCTCTTTTAGTCTAACCAACATATGGAAGTCCTCTCAGTACAGCACAAGCACAAAATTAAGATTATATCAGAGCTGTGAGCTTTCTGTGCTTCTCTATGGTGCGGAATGCTGGAGAGTTACAGATAAGGAAGGATATGTTGAAATTGTCCTCTTTTCACACAACATACCTAAGAAAAATTCACCGAATCTTTTGGACGAATACCATCAAAAACCAAGATCTGCTTTCTCGGAGCAAGCAAGAGGACAAGCACGGAATCATATCTGGCTGACGCTGGAGTTCGGTTGGCCATGTCCTCAGAAGAGACCCCGATGCCATCACAAGAACAGCTATGCTATGGACCCCTGAAGGAAAACGAAAAAGAGGCCGACCAAAAACAACTTGGAGGAGGACTGTGGAGGCCGAGATGCAAAGAATGAACCAGAGTTGGGGCACTGTACGAAGGATGGCCACCGACCGAGCACAGTGGAATCAATTTGATGTTGCCCTACAAGACGCCACCAGGCGTAATGGCCACTGACTGCTTTGACGGTCGGCGGTTAAGGATCGAAGAAGAAGAAGGACTTTAACATGCTTTTGACTTTTTCTGATAACTGGCGTGATCATGCCGACCCCAGATTTCTTTGTGAGAATTCGGATGAAACAATCATGGGTATGGTACAACTTCTTTGGAGTAGTCCGTGCGTAATGAAGATAATCCTTCAAACAATCCAGACGAAACAACTTCTTTGATATCTCTTTTCCCCTGTAAATATTGTCATACGTACCACCGAGGTATTTTGATTATTGTTGAAGGAGCCGGCTGGACAATAGAGTTTAGCCTTTTCATGGGTAATCCGCTGTTCAAACAGACGACATGTCACCACATTGTGGAAGAATAGACGCACGCAAACAAAATACTCCTGACGAGGGGCATCAAAGGATCGTGACACGGACAATCGTTGTTTCCAGATGGTAGCCAACGGTAGAAGGGTAGGAATCTTAGATATGAAACAAGGAAAAAGGAAGTCGCAGGCAAGATAATGAAATAAAATTGACACGCAAAGCGATAAGCAGACAGAAAGCTTTGTGATAGTTAGAAGGCGAGAGATTTTTTTGCGTTAGCTGGCCAATCAACAAACTCCTATTTGCCATGCAGCACTGCATTGACAGTTTGTGTCGAATAGCCAATTCCACTTTAGCGAGAGGCACGCACTGACAGGGGGCAAAAGAGATCCAAGGTCTGGGCGACCACATGGGCTCTCAGCAATTGGTTTATGGGCGGAGTTATACGTCACCGGCCCAATAGATCCATCTGGGACGTTTTAGAAAAATAATGTAGCGTAATATTCCCTAGAGATGAGTACAAAGTTTTCAGAAGCGTGGTGTAGATAATATCGCAGAACATAGCTTGCATTGTAGATACAACAATTAATATCTGTTGTGTATTGTGTTTTTAAAGGAGTTTGCGAACACAAAAAGGAGGTTAGTGAACCTTTTAAAAACTATTAAATGTTTTCTTAGTCTTTAGTTAATATCACTTTTGCACTTAGAATCATATCTAAACGTGCAGAAGACAGTTTTTAAATTAATCCTTCTCATAAATATTTAATTCAGTCAAAAGGAGTTCTTCTAAGAGGATAGGAGGTAATTGATTGTTCATACTTCACTTCATCTACATTGTTAGATCATCCGTACAGATTTGCATGTGCACACACTCCAATGCGCAATATATTTAACACTTATCAGGTGCATCTCAAGCCATACATACGACTTGAGAATTCAAATCATCACATTTTAGTGTAAATGAAAGTCAGCCATTGATATTAAGTGTGAAAACTTACGAAGACTTTTGTTGTCTTCAGCCCAACAGAGTTCTGAGACTACCCCTTACGTGTTTGACGTCTAACCAGAAAGACGCTAATGCGCCGCTACAATGATGATGGTATTGGCATTACTGACATGTCTGAGGTAGACTTCCGTCGATTTATCGACTATGTTGATAATTTCAATCCTGCCATCAAATTCACTTCTGAAATTTCTACGACCTCAGTGAACTTCCTTGACATTACTGTGACTATTAGCCCTATTGGTCTCAAAACGTCTGTCTATTATAAGGCTACTGACGCTCATGGTTTCCTTCTTTATACTTCATCGCATCCTCTTAGCTGTAAAAATTCCATTCCCTTTTCTCAACTTCTTCGCTTGCGTCGGTTATGTCACGATGACGATGATTTTCATCAGCGAGCTCAAGAGATGCTTGAGTTCTTTCGCCGACGTCTTTATCCAGAACATGTGTTATCTGATGCCCTTAATCGTATCACACGCGTCACTCGTCAGACGGCACTCACTACTAAACCTTCTGTCCAATCTGACAGACTCAAACTGGTTCTAACTTTCCATTCTCACTGCCTGGCGGTAAAGAGAATTCTGTTTCGACATCTGCCTATTCTCAACTCTGATCCTGATACCAAAGAGTTATTTCGTGATACACCTTTGGTAGCTTATCGTAGGGATAGGAATTTTAGGGATATTCTTGTACACAGTCGCTTGCGACATTCTAGCCCATCTTACTTTGGTACTAAACCGTGCCAACGCCGGATATGCAAGACCTGTCCGTTTGTACTCCAAACTCAGACAGTCACTTTTCCTAAAGGAAAATTTATCATTAGAGAGTCTTTTACGTGCGAATCCAGAAACCTGATTTATGCTATCATCTGCAAGAGATGTGGCATGACCTATATTGGTGAAACTGGTAGGCGTTTGGCAGACAGGTTTCGTGAGCACTTGAATGACATCTATCAGGACAAACATTTACCGGTGGCCCTTCATTTCAATAGACCGGACCATTCAGGTAATTCCGATATACATGTCACTGCCCTCCGTTCATGTGCCGGTAATGACAAGACTCTCTTTTCGTTGGAGAATCGCCTTATTTTTAAAATGGGCGTTCTAGCTCCCGGCGGTTTAAATATACAACATCATTTTGCATAAATTCTGGTAGCTTTTCTCTTTTTCATTCTTTATTCGTTGTCTTTATGATCTATCTTCTTGTGTTTTTGCTTTGGTTCGTTTCGTATCTTTTTATATCTCTTGTTTTGTCGCTATCGCACGTCACTTCCTTGCGAATTCTGTGACAAGAGACTACCGCTTTCTTCCACGGATTCTTTGCATCGAGCTAAGCTAACTTTAACTAGTTCCACAGTTTTGTTTATTCTTCTTTTTTTCGTTTCGTTGGATTATTTACTTTCTTGTTTCAGTATTTCTTTTAGATTTTACGGTTTTCTTGTATTGTTATTCATCGTATAGTTTTGTAGTACCTATATGTAATTTTTGTCTTTGTCACCTGTTTGTGGCTGACGAAGGGTAAAACCCGAAACGTCCCTTGTCTCATGTGAACTGTTATTTGTAAAACTGATTCAATACCGTTTTATTAGTTTATAAACTTATATTCCTGTTGCGTGCATATTTTGACGCACATATTACAAAAATACGATATGGCTATTTAATATGGAAAATATATATTTGCATTCATTTGTGTATGAAAATGCTTCCTCTGGTAAAGCTAGATAATTCATGATTGATTTACACTTTTGATTATATGAGTGATCTTTCTTGATATTGATTCGGCGCATGGACATTGTATTCATGTCCGTTCTTATTTGTTCGGGCCAGAAAATATATTAATTTTGCTTGTTATGTTTATGGCCTGAATTCATGTGTACTGCTTGTCTAGTGCAAGTAGATTCAGTCGTATATTGTATACCTTTGTATGTTCAGGTCGGACTATATTCTTTCTGCCAGAATCTAGCGCAGGTTTTCGTAGTCCTACTGGGTTGTGAAGAGTTCCGATAATGTCGCCAAGAAATGGCTGAGTGTTTTTTCCAGGGCTGGCACTGTTTAAGGTTTAACAGTGATTCATAGATGTTTTCCAGGAGAAGTTTATGTCTCTGCAAGAGTCTATTTGTCAGAGATCCTCCTCATATGTGTGATTCGGACTCCAGTTATACCAGACCCTATTTTTGATGATCTCGAGTCGATTAGATCTAGATGGAACATTGTGCTTCGTATCGCTAGGGTCGTGTTTTGTATCGACGAAGATGACAGGCTTTCCTACAGCAGTTATGTCTACGTGAATTAACTTGTTTACTGTAGAGCTGTATGGAAAACTTTATGAAATTATTTATATGCACATTATAAATTAACTTTGGCTGATATCTACCTTCCTACGAGTGAGTGAGCGACAGCTCATGAAGGCGGCCATGTTATATTCCTGTCATCATATTTTTGATCACTGTCAAGAGAACAGATTATGTATCCTACTATCGGGCAGTGGTATCGAGATCTTGTTATGAGGTGAAAACCCACTATCGTGGTTTATGATTATTATACAAACATTGGACATATTTCAGCTTAAGAACTTAGCCATGAAATGAAAGTTCGACCAATGACTTTTGTATGTTTACCGATCCTCATTGACGCGTTCAGTCAGTAGAGGATACGGCGATTAGTTACCAGAACAGTGAATGCTACCTTGGGTTGAATGATATTTCACTACTACATGAATGTATCATCCACGATTCAAATAGCCAATGAATTGATGTCAACATGTATCCATGACTGTATTCGTGCTGTCCAGTTTGCGTGCCTTCATTAAACTATTGAAATGTCAGAGGCAGTTCAAGTCGTCATTGCATTACATGAGAGTGTGTGAGAGTTATTATCAAGTGGTCTGTTACACCGAACTACTACACCATTCGCGTTACTTGACACTCCCACTCAATGTCTACATGACAGGTTCATTCGATGATGCAGAGGTAACTGAAGAAGACTTTCTCCAGTAATGATCAGTGCATGACCCAAAACATAACATCCGCATCCAGACATTCAACAGTGGCCAATACACAACAACACGTTTATTCTACAGTAGTGGAAAGGCATATATAACATCCTTGACACTCTACAGTGATGAACCAGATTCCTGGGGTTATAATAAACAGACCATCCCTGACGCCGCATACGACACGCATGAACACCAGTGTACAAGTTACAACGGGGCAGTCGATGTCAGCTTGACCTGTATTACCGATCGGATGCTGTATCTAGGTCAGCGCTTGTTGACAGTTTTTCGCTGTACAGACGGTATTACACAGGACATTTGTATCAAGTGTAGAAAATATCGGGAGCAGTACTGTTGACATTTCTCATCGTACAGAAGAGAGAAGTGATTGTTGATCCTGTACAGAAGAATCACAGTGTTGTTGAACATAAAGTGCATATTTCATCGTTGGATCTTCATATGCTCAAAAAAATTGAACATTGTAATAGTGTAGAAAACAAATCTATTATTTAATTGTTCATTAAAAGTGGCAGGTTATTGTTACAACACTATAGAAGCATCACATTCTATCCACAATACATTCTATTAAGTATATATATATATGTATGCATTTATGCTATTAAGGTTTACATGTATTTATGTTTATATGTTATTTGTTGTGTGTTAAGTTAGTTTGTATTCTGCGGGCCTGGATGGGAGGTGACTAGAACAGGAAATACCAAGTGACATTGGTCTTGCTCTAGCGTTCTATAGGGAGCAAATTTCTTAATTGAAATTTGCATGCAACATTTTTTGCAAATATTTGTTAGCTGTGACGAAATTGTCCTTCTTGTTGTTTTGTAATATTTCTATGTTCTTTAGTTTTGTGTGACTTGTTTGTATAATTGTAGGTCTCATCTTTCCTTTCATTTCAGTTCTTTACACCCTTATGTTTATACACTGTTGCGTTATTTGTCTTGTTGATTTCATTGCGGTTATCATCACAGATTCTGTGATCATTTGTTTTTTGATTTTTTCTATTTGATTTAATTTGATTCCCGCAATTGTTTTCATATTGTCTTTTCTTGTTTGTCCTGGTTAATGTCTTTGGTTGACAAATAATATATAAGGTATATTTGAATATATTTATATTATAGTACAGAGCAGTACTTAATTACTATCATTGGTGTACAAGGAATTATAAAGTAGTTGGGATAGAAAATATTATTTTCCACAGGTACTCAAGTGATCATTGATTACATTAAGGAAGTATACAAGACCTTTGTAAGGCTTGTCTCCCACAGTGTTTGGGATATACAGATATTGTTTTCCACAGGTACTCAAGTAACCATACAAGTTTTTCACTAAGACTAAGTCTATAGTATAGACTTGTCTCCCATTAAAGTGGGATAGAGTAATTTATTTACTTTTTCAGGTTTCTGATTTAATAAGACAAGATGTCTACATTAGATTACTTTATTGCACAAGGGAAATCCCTTGATAAGACTGGTAAAGAGTTAGAAGAATGGGCAACCGCTCAATTTGCTATTGCATTAAAATCAGAAGAGAAAAAACAAAAAGATGAGAATAAATGGAAAGCAGAAGTTGAACAAAAGAAGATAGATGCTGAGAATTTCAGATTGCAGATGCAAGCTGAGGAGAAAAAAGCTGCTGCTGAGGAGAGAAAAGCTGCTGCTGAGGAGAGAAAACTTCAAATAGAAGAAAAAAAATTAGAAGCTGCTGCTGAGGAGAGAAAAGCTGCTGCTGCTGCTGAGGAGAGAAAAGGTGCTGCTGCTGCTGAAGAGAGAAAAGCTCTGGCTGAAGAGAAAAGATTAGAAAGAGAAGCTGATGCTGCTGCTGAACAAAAGAAATTGCAGATGCAGGTGGAGGAAAGGAGATTTGTGGCAGAACAGAAAAAATTAGAAGCTGCTGCTGCTGCTGAACACAAAAAAATTAGATAGAGAAGCTGAAGAGAGAAAAGCAATAAGAGAACATGAGTTTGAATTAGAGAAATTGAAATTGACAAGTATGAGTAATATTAATCAGGCATCTGGTGGTAATAGTAAACCCTTTAATTATAAGGTCAAGGTGCCAGCGTTCAACTCTGCCAGTGATGATATAACATTCTGGCTTGATAGATTTGAACGTGCTTGTCGAGCTCATAATGTTGACAAATCACAGTATGTGAATCAGTTGTCTGAAAATCTAAAAGGGGAGTCTCTGACTAAGTTATGTTTGGTTGAAGAGGCCGACAAGGATAATTATGATGCTATCAGGGCAGCTTTGATAAAGAGATATCAGCTGTCAGAAGAAGGTTATCGTCTTTTGTTTAAAACAATGAGACCTGAGGTAGGTTTAGAATTCTCAGATTTCATTTCAAAAGCACGACTTACACTCTCACGATGGATTGAATTATCCAAAATAGAGAAAACATTTGATGGTCTTACGGATTTATTGCTAAGAGACAAGGTCATGTCTTCGGTAAATAAACCATTCCTAGAGTTTTTACATGAGCGTAAACCTAGTACATTAAAGCAAATGGAAGAGTATTGTGACCAGTATGCCACGGCACACCCTGACATGATTCTTAGTAACACTAACATTAAAGAGGGTATGCCAGTTGCTTCAGCAACAGAATATAATCAGAATTACTCACACAAATTCCAAGGAGCTAAAAATAAATTTGATAAAAAGGTTAATTGGAATAAGTATCAAAACCAAGATAATCACTCAAATCAGGGTTCTTCTTCGAAGAACTGGAATCGGGCTGATAGTCCTCGACACGCGAGGGGTGCCCATAATTTTAGAAATTTCCGAAAAGGGAATAACTATAGGAACTACCCAAGTTCTTCATGGAAACAACAAAACCAACATTACAGGGATACTCATTATAATGAGCATGATAATTATGATCATGAATATGGTGATTCAAACCCAAATAGGGGTTATAACAGAGGTAATAATAATTACAGAGGCAATTATAACCGAGGTAGATCACAACACAAAAGACAGGGTAAATCTCATTACCAGGCTAACTCTGCACAACAAGATTTCCATGAGTCCGGTAGTCAGAATAATGATAAAAAAGACTCTAATAATGTAGGATGTTCTGCTTTCGATTTTGACAGAGCATTTCAGTGTTCCCAATGCAAAACATTATTCGAGCCAACCACAGTTTCGACTTTATGCTGTGGTCATCCTCTTCCTGCTCTTCCTGCGTCAGTCGCGCATGATGGAAGAGGTGCTCTTGTCTTGAATAGAGGTCTAGTAGAAGGTACTCCGGTCTCAATTCTTTTCGATTCCGGTTGCACAACCATTGGAGTGAGGCAGTCACTTATACATCCTTCTCGAGCCACTGGCAAAATAATCAAATGCATAACATTTGGTGGCACATTGGAGAAGTACTCCACTGCCATTATCAACATTTCTACTCCCTTCTTTAAAGGAGATGTGCACGCATGTCTTCTGCCGAATCCGATCGCTGATCTTATCGTCGGTCGCATTCATGGTGCGAAAGAATGCACTCCGCAACAAATTGCCGAGTGGGAAAGTGATAATATGCATACTGCAAATGCTGTAGTCACTAGAGCTCAAGCTCTAAACATGCCGCAATCTTCGCCTTCTGGAGATAATGATGAACAGAACAAAGGTGATCTCTTGGAGATTTCGCATGTTTCCTTTATAAAACAGCAGGAAGATGATCCTACTCTAAAGAAATTCTTTACTCTAGCAAAAGAAGGTGATCCGAATAAGGATACAAATCGTAAATCTTGGATTACGATGAAGAATGGCGTACTTGTACATATGGTACAAGACTCCGCTAAGTCCATTCATTCTCAAATCCTTGTGCCTAAAAATATGAGAGTTAAAATCTTACAGCACGCTCATGATTCGCAGTGTGCTGGACATATGGGTTTTTCCCGTACTAAAGCTAGAGTTCTTCAATCTTTCTTTTGGCCTGCTGTGAATAAGGACATACGAATCTATTGTCGGTCTTGTAAAGTATGTCAAGAGATTAAATCCAGAGGTCCACGCCATGATGCACCTATTCAGGCTGCAGACATTCCCATTCGGCCATTTCAAAAAATGGCGATAGACATCATTGGTCCATTTAAGATAAAGTCTGCTAGAGGACACCAATTTATTTTGACGTGTGTGGATATGTCCACACGTTGGCCAGAGGCTGTTCCTCTAAAGAGCAAAACTACTGCTGATATTGCAGATGCACTTTGGTTAATATTTTCTCGTCTGGGATTTCCAGCAGAAATATTATCGGACCATGGTACCCAACTCGTATCGGATACCATGTCTCAAGTGATGTCAACTCTTAAGATAGAAAGATCTCTGAGTAGTATTTATCATCCTATGTCCAATGGGATGGTAGAACGTCTAAATAGAACTCTGAAAAACCTACTAGGTAAGATAACTGAGGATCATCCTCAGGATTGGGACAGGGTTTTACCCGCGGCTCTCTTTGCATATAGAGAGGTCGCCAACGAACATACAGGATTGTCTCCTTTTGAACTTGTCTTCGGCGCAAAACCGCGAGGTCCGATGTCCTTACTTCATGATCTCATAACTGCTGATAATATTGTCGATGACACAAAATCCTCTTACGAATATGTCATTGCACTTAGACATAAGATTATCGAAGCATGCAAATTGGCAACTGCTTCTTCTGAATTTGCGAAACAGAAGGTAAGGCAATTTGCCAATAAGATAAGACGCTTGCGACAACTCTGTCCAGGTGACAAAGTATTGGTCCTGCTACCTTGTAGAGAAAACAGACTCCTTATTTCTTGGAAAGGTCCGTACGATTGTAGTGGGTTTGATGGTATTGTATGATGGTGATATTACTAAATGTAATGTATGAGGCCAGCTGTGAAGGCTCCTGAGATAAAATGTAGTTGTGAATTGTCAGAAGGCCTTTCTTGCTACCACTACGACCTCACACTCAATTTTTTTTTTCTTAATGAATGTATCTATGTAAAATGTCTAGGGTAATGATATGTAATGTGGTGTGATAGTTATAGATACACCCACAGATATTTAAGCAGACTAATAATATTAACAAATGTTAAAATACACTGAACTAACTCACGTGTGTAAAATTTTTGATAGAATGATATTACATTTATTTTGTTCTGGATCAAGTTTTATGTTGACCAGAACTTTTTAAAAAAAAAAAGATTTAAAATTATGAAAGAAATGCATGGAATGTTACATAATAAATGCAAGAGTGTACATATATAAGTACTAGACTAGTTAGTTTTATTAAAATGTTCTAGTAGTCATCTACTTGGGAGGATAGTTAATGTTTGTGCTGTTGGGGTGGCCTCATCACACCTGTCTATATTGACTACACAGTGTCCAGTAAATTGCAGGAATTTTATGGGGTATTAGTAACTAAAAGGCGTTGGTGAACTTCCAGCAGACCAGAGGCTCACTCAACTTGCATATGTAGCTCTGGTGCTGAAATCTGGTGGTCCCACCTCTCCGTGCTGGCGGGCAATAATAGTGGTCTCTGTCACAACGTACTGCACAGATACACTCGAGTAAAATCACCAACTGAATGGACACCGCCTTGTTGACAACTGAAACTCACAGCTCTGCAATCAAAGTATTGGCTATGTGTCAAAATTCTATTCTCTACCCACGTCTGGACACAACACGGACACAACAACCACATCATACAGACAGGTCAGATCTCTCTGACCAAACAGCACATTTACCATGGTGGTTTTACATCAGATAGGTCCTCCCAGACTATAGATTCTGAAAAATATTTATTAGTTTCCTTCCCTAAAAGTGGATAGGTAATATGTTTCATTATTCTCAACACTTGATCTGTCTTTCCTAACCCTTGCTGGAGTTTATGTATATTGTTGGTCCCTAGACCCTGACTTGGGCGGGGGGTCTAGAGCAAATCCCTACTTGTTTGTAAGGCTAGATTATGATATGGCAGTATCAAATCACTCGAACATTAAACAATATTCAAAATATACAAAGAAATAATTTCAATCTTACCAGATTATGAATAAAGAACACAGAAATGCTAGCAAAACTCAGCTGAGCTGCTGGCTATAGTATGGCGTTCCTGAACTTATTTCACTTTCTTTCATTTGGAAATCACCACACTTTAAAATACTGTGTCTATCATCGAACAACTATTGAGGAATGGCCCCACTTCTCGTCTGAGCGCCGATAAAATGATTGTCTGTGGCCAATCACTGCCTAGGTTTATTTCAAATTCAAATTTCCTACCCTAAAGTCATTTCAGTCATGCTTCAGTCAAGTATGGATGTTTATCTGTTAGTCTGTCCGTCTCTACTTGTTTTTTTCAAAAACGTACTTGATTTTTGAACCAACCTTTCTCTCCCCTCCAAAATTTTGTCGTTAAAAGTTATATTTAGACACAGCTCCCACCAATGTCCCTTCGCTTCCCTACTAAGTAGATTTGAACACCTGCGTCTCGAGGTCGTGTTTTTTTGTGCAAATAGCGACACTTTTTATTCAATACAGTCTGTCGCTGATGTGAACAACACTGTCTTTTGTCATTATCTTCAATATTATCTATCCGTCTGTAAAATTAAGAACATATTAGTTCACTGCTCAGAATGGGCCATCCGGCCAGCTAATTTTTATATTCCTAACATTAATATTACGAAAAAGTTACTTTTTAATTTTTGTAATATTCCAAACATCTGCGTTCTGCCGCTGAATTCAAATCAAAGGCTTGGTATCGCAAAAGCGACCAATAAATGACTGTGGCGTAACATATCCAAGGTCCCTTCTGTCGAGTTCCTTACTTTATGTCAACTTGGGAAACGTGACTTTTCTCCGTTTCCCCCCCAATTGCGTCTCCTTAGCCTTTCTAGTCTCACGCAATCTTTCCAGTCATATTTTTTCCTTTTTATCCGCCGTTCCCCTCCTGTCTAGCAAGTCAATTTTTATGGAGGGTGATGACCCGCGGTCTGGGCGATCATGTACTATCAGCAGCCTACGCATTATGTTTTTATCCTTATATGTTATCCTCGGAGGTATTTTACCGTTGTATCTCTGTCAATTTCACTACACATCTCCCCACTTGAAAACATGCCTATGGCAAGTTCCAAAACCAGCGATACACATAGGTAAAATTACTCCTCACGTCTGCCACTACTCTAATTAGGCAGTTTGAGAATAGGCTTGCTAGTGAGTTTTTCCTTTAACTCTTGGAACGCTAGTTCACATTGTGCAGTCCAAATAATTTTATCTGGAAGTCCCTTGCGAGTCAGATCAGTCAGAGGAGCACAAATAGCGTTAAAATTCTTGATGTATTTCTGATAAAATCCGCATAACGACACAAATGATCGCACGTCCTTTTTTGTTTGCGGCCTAGGTGCTCTCTGCAGTTTTTCCAAGTTCTTAGGATCAGGGGTCATATTACCCTGATATACAGTGTGTCCCAAGAATTCCAACTCTTTGCATCCAATACAACATTTTGTTGGCCTAGCAGTTAAGTTCGCCTCCCGAAGTCTATCAAACAACATCTCCAGAGCTTCAATGTGTTCTTCAAATGTCTCTGTGGCGACGAGAATATCATCCATGAAATTCGTGATACATGGGTTATTCAGGGGATCCAACAATTTGCGCATCATCCTTGAAAACACACTCGGAGCATTTTTCAGTCCGAATGGTAGCATATTGAATTCATAATGTCCATCCGAAGTGCTAAAAGCCAAATAAGGTCTCACTTCAGGCTTCACTGGGATCTGGTAATAGCCTTTACTAAGATCCACCTTTGAAAAGTATTTTGCCTTGTTCAGTCTGGCAAATAACTGTTTTGTGTCTGGTAATGGATCCACTTGTCCTTCTGTGACAGCATTCAGTTTCCTGTAATCTATGCACAGTCTGTGTTCCCCAGACGGTTTTCTCAACAAAACGACACTAGAACTAAAAGATGATTCACTGTGCGAAATAATCCCCTCCTTCAACAAATACTCTATTTCTTCCTTCAATGCCTTCTCCTTCGCGAACGGAATAGAATAGGCTCTCATACAGATTGGGTTTGAGTCTACCAGTTTCATGTCATACTGTAGCAAATTTGTATGGCCTGGTTTATCTGTTAATACATCTGTATGTTCCTCCAGAACCTGTTGAACTCTCTCCCTCTGGTTTTTAGTCAGGTGCTTACTGACTTTTACCTGTGCTGCGGTTTCACAAGGATGTAATGGGTATTCATGTGAGGTGAGTGGTTCTTTTTGCATCTGGGTTGCAATAGCCAAGGTCAATAAGGGGGTGCTTTCCTGGAGTGGTCTGTCCAGATACTTCTTTAACAGGTTTACATGATAAACTTTCTCCTTCCCCTTTTTGTCAATTTTATAGTTTGTTCTAGACACCTTCTCTAGAACCGTATATGGACCTTGCCAACCAATTTGTAATTTATTCTGGCTTCCGGGTAGTAGAAGCAGCACCTTCTCTCCGACTGCCAGTTCCCTGTCCTTTGCCTTCCTATTAAAATATGCTGCATGTTTCTTCCTGGCTTGCTTCAAATTATCATTTGCCAGTTTCCATCCAGCTTTCAAACGAGTGGTCAGTTCGTTCACGTATTGATACGATGAGGTAACAGTCTCTTCCGCCTTCTCATCTGTCCAGGTCCTTAATAGAGCTTCTAATGGACCTTTTATTGGCCTCCCAAATAGCAGAGTTGCGGGAGCCATCCCGGTTGAACTATGTGGTACCTCCCGGTACGCAAACAATGCGGCGGGCAGGAATTGATCCCACAGATCCGGTTTTTCGTGTGCCAGCTTTCTCAGGATAGAAATGAGAGTCCCGTTGAACCTCTCTACCTGGCCGTTCCCTTGTGGATGGTACGGACTACAATGAAAGTGTCTGGCTTGAAATAGCTTAAAAACTTCTTCCGTTAGTTTCCCCTTGAACTGAGAACCATTATCCGTCAAGATTTGATGCGGGAATCCTAATCGGGTAAATATTGTAAGTAGTGCCTCTGCTACATGTTTTGAATCAATTGATGGCAGGGCTACCGCCTCTCCCCACATAGAACAAGTGTCCACCAGAGTAAGGATGTAACTGTTCCTCCTCTTGGTCCGAGTGAGAGGTCCTACAATATCCACTGCAACCCTCTCAAAAGGTGTTCCCACTATGGGCATTTCCCCTAGAGTTGCAGGAGCAGTCCAGTGCTTTGGAGCTACCCTTTGACATTCTGGGCAGGATTTGACATATCTTTTTATATCCTCCGTTATCCCTGGCCAGAAGTAATGACAAGCTATACGCTGTCCTGTGGCGCTGATCCCCATGTGACCACTGAAGGGAATCGCATGCCCGAGTTCCATCACTTTATCTCTATATGAAGTGGGAAGAACCAGCTGGTTGTGACCATTTGTTCCAGTTCCGGCCTTCCTGTATAAGAGTTTGTTCTTCATGAAATATTCCCCCTTGCTCGGAGGTGTGTGGCATTTGGGCAATTTTTTAAAACAGGGCTTGAGTGTCCTATCCTCAGCCTGCGCCTTCCTCATCTCCTCTGGATGAGCATTTATAGGTTCACCTTCTTCCTCCTTCTTCTGTGACCTGGTCTGCACTGTCGCCATGATCACAGGTTTCTCGGGATTCCCCAAGAAGACGTATCTACACCCCAATATCAGAGGGTAGATTGGTTCATCTATCACTGCTGCTCTGATTTCTCCTTCCACATAGCGAGTTTTCACCGTTATCCTTGCGATGGGAAGTGTCATGAGTGGTATGTCCTTAGTCGCCCCTTGTATTTCCACTGTTTCTGTGGTATACTGACTTGGGTCCACTAGGCTAGACTTCACAACTGAATCATAATCCAAACCTGTATCATAAAGGCACCTTATGGTGACCCCATTACAAATAACATCCTCACAAACTGGGGGGTGATAAGGTTCCTGTTGTCCATTAGGATTAACCTTTAATCTTTGCGTCCCCGACTTCATTGCAGCAATGTTTGAAGGTTTCCTTCTACAAAATTCGGTGTTATGGTTATCCTTCTTGCACCATTTACGCCATCTTTTTCCTTGGTTCAACGGTTTTCTTTCATTGAACTTTTGGTCATTGAACTGTGAGTTTCTGTCGCGATAGTCATTTCTTGGCCGCTCAAAGTTTGTCCTACCTTTATTTCCCTGCTCTCTATTATCAAATTTATTAAATTGCTGTGGAGCTTTAAAATTGTCTATGTGCTTCTTTTTAGCACCACTTACCTCTGCCTGAGCTGCCTGATACCTCTCAGCAACATTTAAAATTTCCCCCAACTTCTCTGCACCTTGTTCCATGAGAAATTTTCTCATGTCTGGAGCCATGGACTCTCTCAATTGCTCAATCATGATCATTTCTTTAAGATCTTGGGTCTTCCCCAGAGCCGTCCATTTCTCCAAATAGGTTTCTAGTCTAGCAGAGAATTGGTGGTATGTCTCCCCAGACAACAGTTTGGCATTTCTAAATTTCTTACGATAAAATTCACCATTCTTCTCGTACCTTAATAACAAAGCCTGCTTTAACATGTCATAATTGTCTTGGTCTTCCCTGTTCATTTTGGCAAATACTTCATAAGAAGTACCTCTCAATCCCTGTGATAGCTTTAAACTCCACCTCTCTCTCTCTAACCCATATGTAGTAGCTAATAACTCAAAACGTCCTAGGTACCCCTCTATGTCATCGTCTTTTTCAACAAAATGGTCTAAATGAAACCCCATAGCTGAGTTTGAGGCTCCCAGACTGGGCGTAGCATCTGAGGCAAAAGGGCTGGCACCATTTTCAGGAGCCGGGCCTTGTAATTCCAGCTCCCTTAGTCGTAATTCGTGCTCCCTTTGCAACCTTCTATCTTCTGCCTCCCTTTCGGCAGTCAACCTTTTTTCTTCTGCCTCCCTTTGCTGTCGTTTTTCTTCTGCCTCCCTTTGCTGTCGTTTTTCTTCTGCCTCCCTTTGCTGTCGTTTTTCTTCTGCCTCAATCTGCAGCCTCTTAATTTCTCTATCAGCCTCAATTTGTAACCTCTTCTCTTCAGCTACCTTTCTATCTTCCCTTTCAATATATTTATCACATTCAGCCGTTACATATTGAATTAAAATTTGACCATCCATTCCCATCTCCTTCGCGGTGAGCACAGCAGCTGATCTAAATTTTGCCAGCTCCGCCATACTTTTTAGACAATATAATAATATACAAGCTAAATCTCTAACCAGTAAATACACTAAGTACTTCTTATGACTATAGTCTAACTAATTCTAACTAACCAGTTAACTAATTAATTATCACTGGCTGTGAAGATTCACCAACTTTTATCTGCAGGGACACTTTTAATTTTAAAGGGAATTTCACAATTTTTTTCCCTAATTTTATTTCTCCAACCAGGAGATCCTAATATTACTGTTGGGCTAATTATCCCTGGACAAGACCCCAATGTATGTAGTGGGTTTGATGGTATTGTATGATGGTGATATTACTAAATGTAATGTATGAGGCCAGCTGTGAAGGCTCCTGAGATAAAATGTAGTTGTGAATTGTCAGAAGGCCTTTCTTGCTACCACTACGACCTCACACTCAATTTTTTTTCTTAATGAATGTGGCTATGTAAAATGTCTAGGGTAATGATATGTAATGTGGTGTGATAGTTATAGATACACCCACAGATATTTAAGCAGACTAATAATATTAACAAATGTTAAAATACACTGAACTAACTCACGTGTGTAAAATTTTTGATAGAATGATATTACATTTATTTTGTTCTGGATCAAGTTTTATGTTGACCAGAACTTTTTTTAAAAAAAGATTTAAAATTATGAAAGAAATGCATGGAATGTTACATAATAAATGCAAGAGTGTACATATATAAGTACTAGACTAGTTAGTTTTATTAAAATGTTCTAGTAGTCATCTACTTGGGAGGATAGTTAATGCTTGTGCTGTTGGGGTGGACTCATCACACCTGTCTATATTGACTACACAGTGTCCAGTAAATTGCAGGAATTTTATGGGGTATTAGTAACTAAAAGCGTTGGTGAACTTCCAGCAGACCAGAGGCTCACTCATCTTGCATATGTAGCTCTGGTGCTGAAATCTGGTGGTCCCACCTCTCCGTGCTGGCGGGCAATAATAGTGGTCTCTGTCACAACGTACTGCACAGATACACTCGAGTAAAATCACCAACTGAATGACACCGCCTTGTTGACAACTGAAACTCACAGCTCTGCAATCAAAGTATTGGCTATGTGTCAAAATTCTATTCTCTACCCACGTCTGGACACAACACTGACACAACAACCACATCATACAGACAGGTCAGATCTCTCTGACCAAACAGCACATTTACCATGGTGGTTTTACATCAGATAGGTCCTCCCAGACTATAGATTCTGAAAAATATTTATTAGTTTCCTTCCCTAAAAGTGGATAGGTAATATGTTTCATTATTCTCAACACTTGATCTGTCTTTCCTAACCCTTGCTGGAGTTTATGTATATTGTTGGTCCCTAGACCCTGACTTGGGCGGGGGGTCTAGAGCAAATCCCTACTTGTTTGTAAGGCTAGATTTCGATATGGCAGTATCAAATCACTCGAACATTAAACAATATTCAAAATATACAAAGAAATAATTTCAATCTTACCAGATTATGAATAAAGAACACAGAAATGCTAGCAAAACTCAGCTGAGCTGCTGGCTATAGTATGGCGTCCCTGAACTTATTTCACTTTCTTTCATTTGGAAATCACCACACTTTAAAATACTGTGTCTATCATCGAACAACTATTGAGGAATGGCCCCACTTGCGCGTCTGAGCGCCGATAAAATGATTGTCTGTGGCCAATCACTGCCTAGGTTTATTTCAAATTCAAATTTCCTACCCTAAAGTCATTTCAGTCATGCTTCAGTCAAGTATGGATGTTTATCTGTTAGTCTGTCCGTCTCTACTTGTTTTTTTCAAAAATGTACTTGATTTTTGAACCAACCTTTCTCTCCCCTCCAAAATTTTGTCGTTAAAAGTTATATTTAGACACAGCTCCCACCAATGTCCCTTCGCTTCCCTACTAAGTAGATTTGAACACCTGCGTCTCGAGGTCGTGTTTTTTTGTGCAAATAGCGACACTTTTTATTCAATACAGTCTGTCGCTGATGTGAACAACACTGTCTTTTGTCATTATCTTCAATATTATCTATCCGTCTGTAAAATTAAGAACATATTAGTTCACTGCTCAGAATGGGCCATCCGGCCAGCTAATTTTTATATTCCTAACATTAATATTACGAAAAAGTTACTTTTTAATTTTTGTAATATTCCAAACATCTGCGTTCTGCCGCTGAATTCAAATCAAAGGCTTGGTATCGCAAAAGCGACCAATAAATGACTGTGGCGTAACATATCCAAGGTCCCTTCTGTCGAGTTCCTTACTTTATGTCAACTTGGGAAACGTGACTTTTCTCCGTTTCCCCCCCAATTGCGTCTCCTTAGCCTTTCTAGTCTCACGCAATCTTTCCAGTCATATTTTTTCCTTTTTATCCGCCGTTCCCCTCCTGTCTAGCAAGTCAATTTTTATGGAGGGTGATGACCCGCGGTCTGGGCGATCATGTACTATCAGCAGCCTACGCATTATGTTTTTATCCTTACATGTTATCTTTGGAGGTATTTTACCGTTGTATCTCTGTCAATTTCACTACACATCTCCCCACTTGAAAACATGCTTATGGCAAGTTCCAAAACCAGCGATACACATAGGTAAAATTACTCCTCACGTCTGCCACTACTCTAATTAGGCAGTTTGTGAATCGGCTTGCTAGTGAGTTTTTTCCTTTAACTCTTGGAACGCTAGTTCACATTGTGCAGTCCAAATAATTTTATCTGGAAGTCCCTTGCGAGTCAGATCAGTCAGAGGAGCACAAATAGCGTTAAAATTCTTGATGTATTTCTGATAAAATCCGCATAACGACACAAATGATCGCACGTCCTTTTTTGTTTGCGGCCTAGGTGCTCTCTGCAGTTTTTCCAAGTTCTTAGGATCAGGGGTCATATTACCCTGATATACAGTGTGTCCCAAGAATTCCAACTCTTTGCATCCAATACAACATTTTGTTGGCCTAGCAGTTAAGTTCGCCTCCCGAAGTCTATCAAACAACATCTCCAGAGCTTCAATGTGTTCTTCAAATGTCTCTGTGGCGACGAGAATATCATCCATGAAATTCGTGATACATGGGTTATTCAGGGGATCCAACAATTTGCGCATCATCCTTGAAAACACACTCGGAGCATTTTTCAGTCCGAATGGTAGCATATTGAATTCATAATGTCCATCCGAAGTGCTAAAAGCCAAATAAGGTCTCACTTCAGGCTTCACTGGGATCTGGTAATAGCCTTTACTAAGATCCACCTTTGAAAAGTATTTTGCCTTGTTCAGTCTGGCAAATAACTGTTTTGTGTCTGGTAATGGATCCACTTGTCCTTCTGTGACAGCATTCAGTTTCCTGTAATCTATGCACAGTCTGTGTTCCCCAGACGGTTTTCTCAACAAAACGACACTAGAACTAAAAGATGATTCACTGTGCGAAATAATCCCCTCCTTCAACAAATACTCTATTTCTTCCTTCAATGCCTTCTCCTTCGCGAACGGAATAGAATAGGCTCTCATACAGATTGGGTTTGAGTCTACCAGTTTCATGTCATACTGTAGCAAATTTGTATGGCCTGGTTTATCTGTTAATACATCTGTATGTTCCTCCAGAACCTGTTGAACTCTCTCCCTCTGGTTTTTAGTCAGGTGCTTACTGACTTTTACCTGTGCTGCGGTTTCACAAGGATGTAATGGGTATTCATGTGAGGTGAGTGGTTCTTTTTGCATCTGGGTTGCAATAGCCAAGGTCAATAAGGGGGTGCTTTCCTGGAGTGGTCTGTCCAGATACTTCTTTAACAGGTTTACATGATAAACTTTCTCCTTCCCCTTTTTGTCAATTTTATAGTTTGTTCTAGACACCTTCTCTAGAACCGTATATGGACCTTGCCAACCAATTTGTAATTTATTCTGGCTTCCGGGTAGTAGAAGCAGCACCTTCTCTCCGACTGCCAGTTCCCTGTCCTTTGCCTTCCTATTAAAATATGCTGCATGTTTCTTCCTGGCTTGCTTCAAATTATCATTTGCCAGTTTCCATCCAGCTTTCAAACGAGTGGTCAGTTCGTTCACGTATTGATACGATGAGGTAACAGTCTCTTCCGCCTTCTCATCTGTCCAGGTCCTTAATAGAGCTTCTAATGGACCTTTTATTGGCCTCCCAAATAGCAGAGTTGCGGGAGCCATCCCGGTTGAACTATGTGGTACCTCCCGGTACGCAAACAATGCGGCGGGCAGGAATTGATCCCACAGATCCGGTTTTTCGTGTGCCAGCTTTCTCAGGATAGAAATGAGAGTCCCGTTGAACCTCTCTACCTGGCCGTTCCCTTGTGGATGGTACGGACTACAATGAAAGTGTCTGGCTTGAAATAGCTTAAAAACTTCTTCCGTTAGTTTCCCCTTGAACTGAGAACCATTATCCGTCAAGATTTGATGCGGGAATCCTAATCGGGTAAATATTGTAAGTAGTGCCTCTGCTACATGTTTTGAATCAATTGATGGCAGGGCTACCGCCTCTCCCCACATAGAACAAGTGTCCACCAGAGTAAGGATGTAACTGTTCCTCCTCTTGGTCCGAGTGAGAGGTCCTACAATATCCACTGCAACCCTCTCAAAAGGTGTTCCCACTATGGGCATTTCCCCTAGAGTTGCAGGAGCAGTCCAGTGCTTTGGAGCTACCCTTTGACATTCTGGGCAGGATTTGACATATCTTTTTATATCCTCCGTTATCCCTGGCCAGAAGTAATGACAAGCTATACGCTGTCCTGTGGCGCTGATCCCCATGTGACCACTGAAGGGAATCGCATGCCCGAGTTCCATCACTTTATCTCTATATGAAGTGGGAAGAACCAGCTGGTTGTGACCATTTGTTCCAGTTCCGGCCTTCCTGTATAAGAGTTTGTTCTTCATGAAATATTCCCCCTTGCTCGGAGGTGTGTGGCATTTGGGCAATTTTTTAAAACAGGGCTTGAGTGTCCTATCCTCAGCCTGCGCCTTCCTCATCTCCTCTGGATGAGCATTTATAGGTTCACCTTCTTCCTCCTTCTTCTGTGACCTGGTCTGCACTGTCGCCATGATCACAGGTTTCTCGGGATTCCCCAAGAAGACGTATCTACACCCCAATATCAGAGGGTAGATTGGTTCATCTATCACTGCTGCTCTGATTTCTCCTTCCACATAGCGAGTTTTCACCGTTATCCTTGCGATGGGAAGTGTCATGAGTGGTATGTCCTTAGTCGCCCCTTGTATTTCCACTGTTTCTGTGGTATACTGACTTGGGTCCACTAGGCTAGACTTCACAACTGAATCATAATCCAAACCTGTATCATAAAGGCACCTTATGGTGACCCCATTACAAATAACATCCTCACAAACTGGGGGGTGATAAGGTTCCTGTTGTCCATTAGGATTAACCTTTAATCTTTGCGTCCCCGACTTCATTGCAGCAATGTTTGAAGGTTTCCTTCTACAAAATTCGGTGTTATGGTTATCCTTCTTGCACCATTTACACCATCTTTTTCCTTGGTTCAACGGTTTTCTTTCATTGAACTTTTGGTCATTGAACTGTGAGTTTCTGTCGCGATAGTCATTTCTTGGCCGCTCAAAGTTTGTCCTACCTTTATTTCCCTGCTCTCTATTATCAAATTTATTAAATTGCTGTGGAGCTTTAAAATTGTCTATGTGCTTCTTTTTAGCACCACTTACCTCTGCCTGAGCTGCCTGATACCTCTCAGCAACATTTAAAATTTCCCCCAACTTCTCTGCACCTTGTTCCATGAGAAATTTTCTCATGTCTGGAGCCATGGACTCTCTCAATTGCTCAATCATGATCATTTCTTTAAGATCTTGGGTCTTCCCCAGAGCCGTCCATTTCTCCAAATAGGTTTCTAGTCTAGCAGAGAATTGGTGGTATGTCTCCCCAGACAACAGTTTGGCATTTCTAAATTTCTTACGATAAAATTCACCATTCTTCTCGTACCTTAATAACAAAGCCTGCTTTAACATGTCATAATTGTCTTGGTCTTCCCTGTTCATTTTGGCAAATACTTCATAAGAAGTACCTCTCAATCCCTGTGATAGCTTTAAACTCCACCTCTCTCTCTCTAACCCATATGTAGTAGCTAATAACTCAAAACGTCCTAGGTACCCCTCTATGTCATCGTCTTTTTCAACAAAATGGTCTAAATGAAACCCCATAGCTGAGTTTGAGGCTCCCAGACTGGGCGTAGCATCTGAGGCAAAAGGGCTGGCACCATTTTCAGGAGCCGGGCCTTGTAATTCCAGCTCCCTTAGTCGTAATTCGTGCTCCCTTTGCAACCTTCTATCTTCTGCCTCCCTTTCGGCAGTCAACCTTTTTTCTTCTGCCTCCCTTTGCTGTCGTTTTTCTTCTGCCTCCCTTTGCTGTCGTTTTTCTTCTGCCTCCCTTGCTGTCGTTTTTCTTCTGCCTCAATCTGCAGCCTCTTAATTTCTCTATCAGCCTCAATTTGTAACCTCTTCTCTTCAGCTACCTTTCTATCTTCCCTTTCAATATATTTATCACATTCAGCCGTTACATATTGAATTAAAATTTGACCATCCATTCCCATCTCCTTTGCGGTCAGCACAGCAGCTGATCGGAATTTTGCTAGCTCCGCCATACTTTTTAGACAATATAATAATATACAAGCTAAATCTCTAACCAGTAAATACACTAAGTACTTCTTATGACTATAGTCTAACTAATTCTAACTAACCAGTTAACTAATTAATTATCACTGGCTGTGAAGATTCACCAACTTTTATCTGCAGGGACACTTTTAATTTTAAAGGGAATTTTACGATTTTTTTCCCCTAATTTTATTTCTCCAACCAGGAGATCCTAATATTACTGTTGGGCTAATTATCCCTGGACAAGACCCCAATGTATGATGGTATTGTATGATGGTGATATTACTAAATGTAATGTATGAGGCCAGCTGTGAAGGCTCCTGAGATAAAATGTAGTTGTGAATTGTCAGAAGGCCTTTCTTGCTACCACTACGACCTCACACTTAATTTTTTTTTTCTTAATGAATGTGGCTACGTAAAATGTCTAGGGTAATGATATGTAATGTGGTGTGATAGTTATAGATACACCCACAGATATTTAAGCAGACTAATAATATTAACAAATGTTAAAATACACTGAACTAACTCACGTGTGTAAAATTTTTGATAGAATTATATTACATTTATTTGTTCTGGATCAAGTTTTATGTTGACCAGAACTTTTTTTAAAAAAAAGATTTAAAATTATGAAAGAAATGCATGGAATGTTACATAATAAATGCAAGAGTGTACATATATAAGTACTAGACTAGTTAGTTTTATTAAAATGTTCTAGTAGTCATCTACTTGGGAGGATAGTTAATGTTTGTGCTGTTGGGGTGGCCTCATCACACCTGTCTATATTGACTACACAGTGTCCAGTAAATTGCAGGAATTTTATGGGGTATTAGTAACTAAAAGGCGTTGGTGAACTTCCAGCAGACCAGAGGCTCACTCATCTTGCATATGTAGCTCTGGTGCTGAAATCTGGTGGTCCCACCTCTCCGTGCTGGCGGGCAATAATAGTGGTCTCTGTCACAACGTACTGCACAGATACACTCGAGTAAAATCACCAACTGAATAGACACCGCCTTGTTGACAACTGAAACTCACAGCTCTGCAATCAAAGTATTGGCTATGTGTCAAATTCTATTCTCTACCCACGTCTGGACACAACACTGACACAACAACCACATCATACAGACAGGTCAGATCTCTCTGACCAAACAGCACATTTACCATGGTGGTTTTACATCAGATAGGTCCTCCCAGACTATAGATTCTGCAAAATATGTATTATGGTCCTGCCCTAAAAGTGGATAGGTAATATGTTTCATTATTCTCAACACTTGATCTGTCTTTCCTAACCCTTGCTGGAGTTTATGTATATTGTTGGTCCCTAGACCCTGACTTGGGCGGGGGGTCTAGAGCAAATCCCTACTTGTTTGTAAGGCTAGATTTCGATATGGCAGTATCAAATCACTCGAACATTAAACAATATTCAAAATATACAAAGAAATAATTTCAATCTTACCAGATTATGAATAAAGAACACAGAAATGCTAGCAAAACTCAGCTGAGCTGCTGGCTATAGTATGGCGTCCCTGAACTTATTTCACTTTCTTTCATTTGGAAATCACCACACTTTAAAATCTGTGTCTATCACTGAACAACTATTGAGAATGGCCCCACTTGCGCGTCTGAGCGCCGATAAAATGATTGTCTGTGGCCAATCACTGCCTAGGTTTATTTCAAATTCAAATTTCCTACCCTAAAGTCATTTCAGTCATGCTTCAGTCAAGTATGGATGGTTATCTGTTAGGCTGTCCGTCTCTACTTGTGTTTCTACAAAAATGTACTTGATTTTTGAACCAACCTTTCTCTCCCCTCCAAAATGTTGTCGTTAAAAGTTATTTTTAGACACAGCTCCCACCAATGTCCCTTCGCTTCCCCTACTAAGTAGATTTGAACACCTGCGTCTCGAGGTCGTGTTTTTTGTGTGCAAATAGCGACACTTTTTATTCAATACAGTCTGTCGCTGATGTGAACAACACTGTCTTTTGTCATTATCTTCAATATTATCTATCCGTCTGTAAAATTAAGAACATATTAGTTCACTGCTCAGAATGGGCCATCCGGCCAGCTAATTTTTATATTCCTAACATTAATATTACGAAAAAGTACTTTTTAATTTTTGTAATATTCCAAACATCTGCGTTCTGCCGCTGAATTCAAATCAAAGGCTTGGTATCGCAAAAGCGACCAATAAATGACTGTGGCGTAACATATCCAAGGTCCCTTCTGTCGAGTTCCTTACTTTATGTCAACTTGGGAAACGTGACTTTTCTCCGTTTCCCCCCCAATTGCGTCTCCTTAGCCTTTCTAGTCTCCCGCCATCTTTCCAGTCATATTTTTTTCCTTTTTATCCGCCGTTCCCCTCCTGTCTAGCAAGTCAATTTTTATGGAGGGTGATGACCCGCGGTCTGGGCGATCATGTACTATCAGCAGCCTACGCAGTATGTTTTTATCCTTACATGTTATCTTTGGAGG